>BROG01000117.1:125000-1449090 GCA_030159075.1 Atrina japonica
CTATGTACGGACTATGATTTTTATATAGTGTTTTATATTTACGGACTATGATCTTTTTATAGTGTTTTATATGTACGGATTATGATCTTTATATAGTGTTTTATATGTACGGACTATGATCTTTATATTGTGTTTTATATTTACGGATTATGATTTTTATATAGTGTTTTATATTTACGGACTATGATCTTTTTATAGTGTTTTATATGTACGGATTATGATCTTTATATAGTGTTTTCTATGTACGGACTATGATCTTTATATTGTGTTTTATATTTCCGGATTATGATCTTTAAATTGTGTTTTATATTAACGGATTATGATCTTTATATAGTGTTTTATATGTACGGACTATGATCTTTATATTGTGTTTTATATTTACGGATTATGATTTTTATATAGTGTTTTATATTTACGGACTATGATATTTTTATAGTGTTTTATATGTACGGACTATGATCTTTATATAGTGTTTATATGTACGGACTATGATCTTTATATAGTGTTTTATATGTACGGACTATGATCTTTATATTGTGTTTTATATTAACGGATTATGATCTTTATATAGTGTTTTACATGTACGGACTATGATCTTTATATAGTGTTTTATATTTACGGACTATAATCTTTATATTGTGTTTTATATTTACGGATTATGATCTTTATATAGTGTATTATATTTACGGACTATGATCTTTATATAGTGATTTATATTTACGGACTATGATCTTTATATAGTGTTTTATATTTACGGACTATGATCTTTATATAGTGTTTTATATGTACGGACTATGATCTTTATATTGTGTTTTATATTTACGGATTATGATCTTTATATAGTGTTTTATATTTATAAACAATTATCTTTATATAGTGTTTATATGTACGGACTATGATCTTTATATTGTGTTTATATTAACGGACTATGATCTCTATATTGTGTTTTATATTTACGGACTATGAACTTTATATAGTGTTTTATATTTATAAACAATGATCTTTATATATTATTGTATATTCAGGGACTATGATCTTTATATATTATTGTATATTCAGGGACTATGATCTTTATATATTATTGTATATTCAGGGACTATGATCTTTATATATTTTTATATTAACGACCAATGATCTTTATATGGTAATATATATACGGATTATGATATTGATATTCAACAAATATGATCTTTCTATAGTATTTTATATTTACGAACTATGATCTTTATATTGTGTTTTATATTTATGGACTTTATATAGTATTGTGTATTCACAGACTAAGATATTTATATTTTTATATTTATGACCTATGATCTTTATATAGTGTTATATATTTACGGATTATGATATTTATATTCAACGAATCTGAACTTTATATAGTGTTTTAATTTTACGGACTATTGTCTTTAGATAGTTTTTTATTTTAGGAACTACCGGTATTATCCTTATATGGTGTTTTATATTAACTGACTATGAACTTTATATAGTGTTTTAGATTTACGGACTATAATCTTTATGTTGTGTTTCATATTAACGGGCTATATTGTGTTTATATGTATGGACTATGATCTTTGTATATTGTTTTATATTTACAGATTATTATCTTTATATATTGTTTTATTTACGGACTGTAATCTTTATATAGTGTTTTCTATTTACGGACTATGATCTTTATATTGTGTTTTATATTAACGGATTGTCATCTCTATATTGCGTTTTATATTTACGTAGTATGATCTATATAAAGTGTTTATATGTACGGACTATGATGTTTGTATAGTGTTTATATGTACGGACTGTTATCTTCATTTAGTGTTTTATATTTACGGACTATGATCTTTATATAGTGTATATATGTACGGACTATGATGTTTGTATAGTGTTTATATGTACGGACCATGATCTTCATTTAGTGTTTTATATTTACGGACTATGGTCTTTATATAGTGTATATATGTATGGATTTTGATGTTTGTATAGTGTTTATATGTACAGACTATGATCTTCATTTAGTGTTTCATATTTACGGACTATGACCTTTATATAGTGTTTATATGTACGGACTATGATCTTTACATTGTGTTTCATATTTATGGAATATGACCTTTATATAGTGTTTATATTTACGGACTATGATCTTTATATAGTGTTTATATGTACGGACTATGATCTTTATATTGTGTTTATATGTACGGACTATGATCTTTATATTGTGTTTTATATTTACGGACTATGACCTTTATATAGTGTTTTATATTTATAGACAATGATCTTTATATATTATTGTATATTCAGGGACTATGATCTTTATATATTTTTATATTAACGACCAATGATCTTTATATGGTGTTATACATCTACGGAATATGATATTTATATTCAACGAATATTATCTTTCTATAGTATTTTATATTTACGGACTATGATATTTATATTGTGTTTTATGTTTACGAACTTTATATAGTATTGTGTATTCATGGACTATGATATTTTTATATTTTTATATTTATGACCTATGATCTTTATATATTGTTATATATTTACGGATTATGATATTTATATTCAATGTGTATAAAAAATTTCAGATACCAAAGTATAAATCAATAGAATGTCCAGGACATAGATACAAATCCGGTAAAAATGGACAAACACGGACCTCTGGAAACCAAGAGGTGGGAACAGGTGCCATGGAGGAGTGAGCATCCCCTGTCGATCGGTCACACCCGCCGTGAGTCCACAGTCAAGTCCAATGAAACACGTGAGGAGTGTATCCTCGTCACAATTGGTACAGACGTATCAATAACCGCCAACGAAAAAGCAACTCAACATTTCAATTAGTGAAACAGAGTAGTCGCAAACAAGACTATTATACCGACCGTAAAATTTGCGGAACGTTGACATTAAACGCGGTTTTCGATATCCCTGTGTCAATAATTTGTCAGTGAGTAGTTTGCCTCTGTATATGAAATCTTCATATGTTGTGCACGCCCTGGCATATCGGATCATTTGTGAAATATAAACTCCATATGCGGGGGACTGAGGGATATTACTACTTAAATGTGGAAAATTTACGATGGGAAAGCCGAAATCATCGCGTTTATCGTATAGCTTAGTAGCTAATTTCCCGTCTGTGTTTATATTAAGTAAAATGTCTAAGTATGAAACGTGTGTGCTTGATTCTGTTGTATCTTTAATTTCTAGTTCGCTGGGATATATCGCATTGACATATGTATGAAAATTGTCATTATTAATTGACAAAACGTCGTCGATATATCTAAATGTCAAATTAAAGGACACAGCTAACTTTTTCTTCTTTTGATTCAGCAGTTTCTGAATGAAGTCTGCTTCGTATGAATAAAGGAACAGGTCGGCCAATAAAGGAGCACAATTGGTTCCCATAGGAACGCTGACAGTTTGTTGCAAGATCACGTCTCCGAACATTACAAATATATTGTCTATTAGAAATTCCAGCATGTTTTTTATATCAACTTCAATATATTTATGTGTAGAATCAGAGTGGTGTATGATCTTTATATAGTGTCTTAATTTTACGGACTATTGTCTTTAGATAGTGTTTTATTTTAGGAACTACCGGTATTATCTTTATATGGTGCTTTATATTTAGTGACTATGAACTTTATATAGTGTTTTAGTTTTACGGACTATAATCTTTATGTTGTGTTTCATATTAATGGGCTATCATCTTTATATTGTGTTTAAATGTACGGACTATGATCTTTGTATATTGTTTTATATTTACAGATTATGATCTTTATATATTGTTTTATTTACGGACTATAATCTTTATATAGTGTTTAATATTTACGGATTATGATCTATATATAGTGTTTATATGTACGAACTATGATCTTCATTAAGTGTTTTATATTTACGGACTATGATCTTTATATAGTGTTTATTTGTACGGACTATGGTGTTTGTAAAGTGTTTTATATTTACGGACTATGATCTTTATATTGTGTTTTAAATTTAAGGACTATGATCTTTAAACATGTAGAATGTTTATATGTACGGACTATAATCTTCATATCGTGTTTTATATTTACGGACTATGATCTTTATATAGTGTTTATTTGTACGGACTATGGTGTTTGTTAAGTGTTTTATATTTACGGACTATGATCTTTATATTGTGTTTTAGATTTAAGGACTATGATCTTTATAAAATGTTTATATGTACGGACTATAATCTTCATATCGTGTTTTATATTTACAGACTATGATCTTTTTATAGTGTTTATATGTACGGACTATGATCTTTACATTGTTTTTCATATTTATGGACTATGACCTTTATATAGTGTTTTACATGTACGGACTATCATGTTTGTATAGTGTTTTATATTTACGGACTATGATCTTTATATAGTGTTAATATTTACGGACTATTGATGTTTGTATAGTGTTTATATGTTTACGGATTATGGTCTTTATATTTACGGACTATGATGTTTGTATAGTGTTTTATACATACAGACTATGACCTTTATATGGTGTTTATATCTTTACGGACTATGATCTTTATATAGTGTTTTATATTTAAGGACTATGAACTTTATATAGTGTTTATATATTTACGGACTATGATCTTCATATAGTGTTTATATATCTACGGACTATGATCTTTATATGAAATTTTATATTTACGGACTATGATCTGTATATAGTGTTTTATATATTTACGGACTATGATCTTTATATAGTGTTAATATATTTCCGGACTATGATCTTTATATGAAATTTTATATTTACGGACTATGATCTCTATATAGTGTTTATATATTTACGGACTATGATCTTTATATAGTGTTTATATATTTACGGACTATGATCTTTATATAGTGTTTATATATTTACGGACTATGATCTTTATATAGTGTTAATATATTTACGGACTATGATCTTTATATAGTGTTTATATATTTACGGACTATGATCTTTATATAGTGTTAATATATTTACGGACTATGATCTTTATATAGTGTTAATATATTTACGGACTATGACCTTTATATAGTGTTTTATATTCACGGACTATGATCTTTATATAGTGTTTTATATTTACGGACTATGATCTTTATATAGTGTTTTATATTTACGGATTATGATCTTTATATAGTGTTTTATATTTACGGACTATGATCTTTATATAGTGTTTTATATTTACGGACTATGATCTTTATATGAAATTTTATATGTACGGACTATGATCTTTATATAGTGTTTATATATTTACGGACTATGATCTTTATATAGTGTTTATATATTTACGGACTATGATCTTTATATAGTGTTTTATATTTACGGACTATGATCTTTATATAGTGTTTATATATTTACGGACTATGATCTTGATATGAAATTTTATATTTACGGACTATGATCTTTATATAGTGTTTATATATTTACGGACTATGATCTTTATCTAGTGTTTATATATTTACGGACTATGATCTTTATATAGTGTTTATATATTTACGGACTATGATCTTTATATAGTGTTTTATATTTACGGACTATGATCTTTATATAGTGTTTATATATTTACGGACTATGATCTTATATAGTGTTTATATATTTACGGACTATGACCTTTATATAGTGTTTGTATATTTACGAACTATGATCTTTATATAGTGTTTATATATTTACGGACTATGACCTTTATATAGTGTTTATATATTTACGGACTATGATCTTTATATAGTGTTTATATATTTACAGACTATGACCTTTATGTAGTGTTTATATATTTACGGACTATGATCTTTATATAGTGTTTATATATTTACGGACTATGATCTTTATATAGTGTTTTATATATGTATATATATAATATATTTGATCTTTATATGAAATTTTATATTTACGGACTATGACCTTTATATAGTGTTTTATTGTTACGGACTATGATCTTTATATGAAATTTTATATTTACGGACTATGATCTTTATATAGTGTTTATATATTTAAGGACTATGACCTTTATATAGTGTTTTATATTTACGGACTATGATCTTTATATGAAATTTTATATGTACGGACTATGATCTTTATATAGTGTTTATATATTCACGGACTATGATCTTTATATAGTGTTTAAATATTTACGGACTATGATCTTTATATAGTGTTTATATATTTACGGACTATGATCTTTATATAGTGTTTTATATTTACGGACTATGATCTTTATATAGTGTTTTATATTTACGGACTATGATTTTTATATAGTTTTATATATTTAAGGATTATGATCTTTGAAAGATATGGGTACTAAATCTAACATATTTCTGTACTTTTATTGATCAGGTTCTCTGCAAATCAAGCTGAAGAGATAAATGTAAGTTAAAAGATATCTAAAGTGAAAAGTAATGTTGAGTATAACAAATCACAACTTCTTGATCTAATTGTATCATCACAAAGTCTGTCTCTAGAAATATATTAAGTCTTTCAGAATCCACGTCGATTACCATCACTCTAAAGTGACACAGACTGAATCGAATACACACTTATTTATATAATACTATATAGCTAATGCATTTAACAATGGAAATAAGCGTTATATCTATAACAACATTAAATGCATACTTATCAATAAGGTATTGCCTTAACAAACTGAAGTTCTACAAGAATTAGAAGGATAGTATATCCTAGGTATCGATGGATTATATTATATTTCATGACTGTTTCTGTAAAGTAAGGGTAAAGGATAAGGAAAAATTTCATGTTTTAATTCATTAAAGTATATAAATATAGTTGACAGATAATGCATTAACGAATTGGAAATTAGGGAACAAGGTATTTACTGATTTACAAATATTCTATACTTCCTTGTCTGAAATAAAGTGTCCTTAATTTGTTATCAGATTTACACTGTTTCTTGTAAAATTGGAGAGAGAGAGAGAGAGAGAGAGAGAGAGAGAGAGAGAGAGAGAGAGAGAGAGAGAGAGAGTGTGTGTGTGTGTGTGTGTGTGTGTACATGGGGAGGAACATTCACTAGGCCTGGAACCGGGAATCAAACGATAATAATGCATATGTGTCAAATGCGTTTAATTACATGTCAGAATCTCTCTCTCTCTCTCTCTCTCTCTCTCTCTCTCTCTCTCTCTCTCTCTCTCTCTCTCTCTCTCTCTCAGAATAACTTCGACTGATGATGAATGATTAGATATACAATATAGTACCAGTATGTAACATTACATAAAATATGATGGGATAAACACACTCCTTATGAAATATTAAAACTTACCTGCAGCCTCGATTATATTAAAAATAGAAAGCTGAAAAACAAAAAGAAAAAAATGATAACTGGCTAAATGAAAAAATGAGGAATTTGTATATTGTAAAGAAAATTATACATATAAGATCATAAATAAACAGAAAATAAATATTTATTTATATATATATAATCTAACTTACCAAAATTTGGCAGACTAGACACAGTTTTAAATCCATTGCTGTCTTCACATCTCACGATTCTAGTAAGTTATCCGATTTGTTCTACGTTGTAATACCACTCAGTCAATATGCAAAAACCTGGGGGCTTCCAAAGTAAAAACAGGGGCGGGACAAGATGGCCGCTCTTTTTGAGTGATCGATTGTTGAATAAATGATACTTATTTTGACACTTTATCAATATTCTGTGAACTTTTACATCATTTAAGGGGAAACACTTCTTTTCAGCATTTAACATTTGATAATATTGCCATGGTTTTAATACCAAACTTTGTAATGATTATTCGGATGTTTCATATGTGCTAGAACAGTAGCTTATTGATCTCTCGGCTACCTTTCATTCTAGTTTCCATTCCAGGTATTTGCATTTCATATTGAAACAAACATTACCGATGAATCACAATTACTTAAAGGTATACAGGTATAAACTATGGATACTAAAATGTGAAGTAACAACTGAAGTTATCATAATAAAGCTTTTCTCCTAAGCAATTTTGTCAAAGCAAGCTATATGGATGCGATGCATATTGACATTATCTTTTCTATAATAATCTCAAAATCAATCTCCCTTAATTGACATTAACTTCGAATATCCTTTCACTGGTTGTTTATCAATAATATGTAGAATATGTATGTATATTTTAAATGCTATTGAAACAGTTTTCCTTTGTCTTCATGTTTAAACTTCCAAGATGAATTATCATGATTATCGCTAACAGAGACAAATTTATTGTCCTCATTTTTATATAAATGTTAATACCCTGCATTTTTCAGTAGGGACATCCAGGACTATTACGTAATGTAAAATGTTGTGTATTGGAATCCATGGAAGTCTAAATAATAAATCATTCTATTTATCATTTTTATTACAATAAGATGAAGATAATATTATAGATAAACAGTAATAAACAATATGATGTTATTTAAAGTATTTATAAGTATTTTGTATTTGATCAAAGTACAAATTTTTATGAAGATAACCTGTCTGTATTTGTATTTGTGTGTGTGTGTGTGTGTGAGAGAGAGAGAGAGAGAGAGAGAGAGAGAGAGAGAGAGAGAGAGAGAGAGAGAGAGAGAGAGAGAGAGAGAGAGAGACAGACAGACAGACAGACAGACAGACAGAGAGATAGACAGACAGACAGACAAAGAAAGACCGAGAGAGAGAGACAGAGAGAGAGAGAAACTCAATAAAATTGTCTTTATATATCTGCAGGTGAATACTGGCTAATTCAATACCATGAAACGGATGTTACTACAAATACTGTATACCTGAAACATTTAACTCTCGTTTAAGTTTTGTCAGTTTTGCCTTAAGATTAGAGTGCGAATGTAATATGAAACGTAATCCTGAAGCTAAATAGCTGAAGACAATCATGTCACCCATGAGATTATGGTGATAAAGGGCGAATTTAAGAATCAAGCACACACGCTTACTACTTGACCATTTTATTTACTATGGACATAGACAGGAAATTAACAAACAGGCTATACGACAAACGCGATAATTTCGGCTTTCACATCTTCCATTTGACAAATTTAAGTAGTAATATCCCGCTATCACCTGCATTTGGTGTTCATAACTCAGTTAACTCGATATGCCAAGGCGTTTTCAACCTATGAACATTTCATACACAAAGGCAAACTATTTACTGATAAATTCTTGTCACAGGGATATTGGGATCGCGTATGATGTCAGCCGTCTGCAAATTCTACGATCTGTTTAACAATTTTCTTTGCAATTATTATGATGAATTAAATGTTTATTTCTCACTTATTTCATTTGAATTTGATCGACGATTCACGCGGGTATGACCGGTCAACAGTGAATGCTTACTCCATCAATGCACCTAATCCCACAATGAGTGTCCAGAAACCTGAAGATTAATACTTTAATATATTTTATTTTTATATTCCTATATTAGTGAATAATGTTTAAGTTGTATATCATATCCACTTATATATGTATTTAATGTGACTTAAAAGCAAACATATATGTAGTGTGATACTATCTGAAATGATACTAAGAATTACATGAGTGACTCTATTACGATATAGTATTTACAAAGCCGTATGGATGTTTACATGCACTTGATAGAATTGTATCCTCAGAGAATGGTCTTTTTTTTGTTTACTGGAATATCTCAGTTTAATAACAATTACATGAACGTTTTTTATCTGTAACAATTGCAATGGTATCATCTGTAACGCACCCGAATTGAATGACCAGAAACGTGCAGTATTCTAGTAAAATCCATATAACCTGGCGGGTTGGAGTCGCGTGAACCTTTTCTTGACCTGGATGAGTTTAAGTTTTAGGTAATAAAGCATAAAGACATTAAAATACACTGGCATGAGTAATCGGTCCTTCTTGTCACCATTCAAGTATCTACAAGTATCCAGTAAGGAATAAAACTTTTTCCCGTAAAGCTTGTCATAACTGAAAAACGAGCAGAATCATCCGTTTGATAATCAAATGGTTACCCCGCCCCGTCAAGTTATGTGGATCGGACAGTATCAGAAACATGTTAGAATAGCATTGCCAGAAATATTCTTGAATGATACTATCGGAAACGCATTGGAATAGTATTATCAGAATGGTGCTGGAATAGTGTTATCAGAAACGTACTGGAAAGTATTATCAGAAACGTCCGTTTGCAATGGTATTATCAAGAGCGCATTGGAATGAAACATGACGTAGTGAATCTACCATAAGAAACATTCTGGAGTAGTATTGTAAAAAAATTAATGGAATAGTATTATAAAAAAAACAGAAGAAACACGAAATTACTAGAATGGTATTTTCGGAGACTTGTCAGAATGGTGTCATCAAGAACTTATAAAATAATACTTTTAGAAATTCGATAGACTAGCATTATCACAACTTTAATGGATATTATCAGCAAGTAAAATGTGAAATTAATCATTATTTCATCTCAAAAGAATCAATACAGAATCCAGAAATTAGTGTGTAACACATACTAAGAAGAATATACTGGAAATAGTCTTTATGTTAATTATGTTAATTTTGTTTGAATTTAGGTGTGTTTGCACGTGGGTTGGCATTGTCGTATACCCCTAAATATGAGGTTACATGACCGTATATCTAATGGTTCTATGACAGTAGATAATCGGAAAAATATACATCTATCTGAAATGTTTAGAAACAAAAGCTAGAGCTCAAATATAAAACTATCTGAAATGTTTAGGACTGAAGGTGGAGAATCAAATATAATTAACTAAAGGTGGAAGATCAGGATTACCATTTTAGATATAGTTTGTGTGCGATAGGAATAATAGATCTTCTTTTAATCTGTAATAGGTATTATGATTTATACAAAGCCAAGATAATCAATGTTATGAGTGAATTTTCTGGGAATTTTATTCGCCAGGAGATTTAGTAGATAGTTAAAAAATTCAATGTTGGACGAACACAGACCGCTAGAAATTACATGAGTGGGAACAGGTACCATGGAGAAGAAAGCATCCGATATCGACCGGTCACACCTGCCATGAGGCCACAGTCAACCTTTCCATTGAATTAGCAATTTGAATAAAATTGATTATGATTTAAATTAATGCTGCTTATCCCTGTGCTGCCAATCGTTTACCTCTGAAATTTTAAGTTCCATTTGTTTTCTGCCTGATTAAATATGATTTTCTACCCGTATCTTAACAACGTTGAGTAATACTAACCATATATCAATGACACTCTCACGTTTCAATACAAAACAATTAAAAGCTTTCCTAACATTTCCACATGTCAAAATACCATGATTTGATACACATCTTAAACGCTATAAATAACGATTATTCAAAATATAAATTGTTTTCATTGATTCGAATATCAGTGATAATTTTCTGCCATCGGCGATACAACAAAAAAGTTTAATGAATTCTATTTGATATAACCTTTAGGCGACGCGATATATTAACATTTACCACACACAATTAAACCCTGCTTAATTTTCCTGAAATGAGATAAATATTATTTCATAATGGCAAGATAACAGACCATTGGGCAAAGTACATATTAATTTCTAATTTATCACAGGTTTGTTGTATTGCCGTACTTTATATACACCAAATTGAAATTACATCCGGAAGTTGCTGCTAAATTTATTCGAAATTATTAGAGATTTCAAAGTATTAAACTTCAGGGGGTTGAGGGAGACAGTTTGCGCAATCAGGAAAAATCAGGAGTGGGATCAGAGACCATGAAGAAGTAAGCATCTGCTATCGACCTGTCGCAGCCGCCAGGACGCCACCGTCAATATTTCCACGTTTAAGAAGCAATATACCTTTAGTATTGTTTATATACCTCCAGATGATCCGATAGTCAGGAGTCTGATAGACGAACGATCATCTCGACCTCTAGGAACCCACCAAGATCTGACGACGAACCATCAACAGATGAATTATATTTTACGCTTTGGACTTGTGCAAATACAATCATTATTTTGAATCGATTTGGACCAGTGTTTTCCGCCACAATCAACAATTTTAGTTACATGTTGGGGGCAAGTTGAGAGAACCCAGTTACAATGTACCCTAGATTAGACCACCGGTCTTCCGGAAGTAAACTAAACGCCTTCTCACAAACACCAGTTTAGGTTCAAACGGGACTCGAATCTGCACTGACCAGAAGTGAGATAACGTCATGGTTTTAAGCTCGATGTCCCTACAAATACAATAAAAGTTTTAAAGGGCCAGTAGCTGCCTTTACCAAAACAATTATTTCGAATTTTTCTACTTTTACTACTTGTAGTTGATGCACAATAATTATAATAAGAACTATACACGAGCATAGAAAATCTAATATTCCTATATATTTTTTTGATAATAGGTTCAGGTGCAGTGTGGCATTCATATACAAATAGTAAAGGTTGAATTAATCAATTGCAAGTGAAAATGCCAAAACTGGGTATCCATTTTCACAAAATATAAAGGATTTTAAGAAATTTTATGCCTGTGTACATCTCTTTTCTGTTATATTATATCAATATGACCAATCTAAGTATTAAAAAAATCAAAAACTAGTGCAAAGTGGTCTCCGAAATTTCATATGCAATTAATAAAAAGAACCATTGAAATGTAAAACGAACAATTTATCAATTATAATAAAATAACTACAGAATATACTAAACACAGAATATAATGACTTTGTGTTCTTCTAATACTATTGTAATATTTATAATATGCTATAATTGTTCATATTATAACGAGGATTCGTTCCTCACGTATTTCATTTTAATCTGACTGTGGACTCACGGCGGGTGTGACCGGTCGACAGGGGATGCTTAATCCTCAATGGCACCTGAACCCACCCCTTAATTTTAAGAGGTCTGTGTCTGTCCATTTTTTTTCCAGATTTGTACCTATATCCTGGACATCCTAGTGATTTATACCTTGGTATCTGAGACTTTTTATATTGTAATTCTGACGAGATATTTGACCACTTATTGTTTTGTGATATATAGATTAATATCGTAATAGCCGGAAATTAATTTATAAAAAAATGACAACGTTGGTTGGTTAACTTTATCAAAGAACAAAATATAATATATTTCATAATTCCGTCGAATTAATTTCATATCCTGCAATACAAATAAAACCGTCCGTAGTTGGTTTAAACGAATGTCGTCTGCCGTCTTCTTTGGATATATGCAATTTTCGAAGATGACATGCATGTTTATGGTTTTTTGCAAATTGCATCTAGAATTTCGGGCATCAAGAAATACTTTTGTTCTCTATTACTCTAAATCAAAAGATAAAAAGTATTTTATTATCATTATATTGGAAATTTAATCAAAACATCATTATCGACGATTTTTTTACCACTCGACTCCTTAACTCGAAATACAGCAGATATAATCGATGTGTAATCAATTTCTGTCGTAAATAACAAATACATGAATATGTCCGGTCGGCAATGGATGATAACTTTTCCTTGACACCCGATCCCATCTCTGGGTTTTCCAAAGATTTTTGTTGTCCGATATTCAATTTATAAGAATGTTATTTCTATGGGCGTCACACTTACACTTACGTAGATATATTTTTCTTGATATGTTTTGTCATATATAGTCTTTGACAGTTGTTACAAAATCCAAAATTTGAAATATTGTAAATGGTTTGTAGAATGCATTGAGTATAGTTCTATCAAGATCAATCGGCATATGTTTACTAACACAGCGAGTATAAATTAGATCCTAACAGGGGTGAAAGGATATTTGTCGGAACAAATATCACAGACAGAGTAACGCGTAGAATTAGGATGTTTTACCTGTATATTCCTATTTTTAGAAAATTCCTCGGTGTGGCATTTGAATATAACACTTGTTTGGTTGTTAAAAACACATTTTTAATCTTCCTCAGCGCCTAATTGAATTTAGCGACTACATGCCGTATACGACCAGAATCGAGTCCCCAAAGTATTTTCATCAATAGATAAGAAGAATCAATCGAGTACATTACGTGATTAAAAGTCATCATATCTTACTTCCAAAAATTTGAAATGACTTTCTATTAGCAATTTAATCATGTCCACTTGCTTCGAAGTGTTCTCTCACCCTGCGTATATTGACACTATAGTGCTAATAGAGATGCGATAATGTCAAAACAAATGGAAAAATGTTAAATAAATGGTCAATTGAAACACAGGATCCGTCTTTTAAAACAAATTAACTTATGAAATAGTATGTAATAAAACTTTTTGTTCTTCGTTCATTTTAAGTTACAAAATTTGCATTGGTCATCTGGGTTGAGAGATTACATGTGATGTGTATTTTTTTCATCATTCTTCTTATAAACATTTTACAAGTAAGTCTACATTTAGTTTTGACATAATAAAATGCCAGTATACACTTTTAGGTCTACATACCTGAAACGATGTATTTGATAGATTTTTATAGTTAATATTGATTGATAATATATTCCGATAATACACTCATAATGTTTCTCACTTGAAGTATTTGTGCGCAGTTTCGGTATTCATGTCTTTGATTGTACATTACTATTTTTATTACCTGTCGTTAAACTTGTTCAATACATCATTAACATTTGCAGCATTATACCAAATTGTATCCGGCCGACGTCAGAAAAACCAAACAAAAATTGTATCGATTGATACGAAATCTTTTATGACAGCCGTGTTGATAATGATTTATCGATGAATCCTTTCTTCGTCCTATTGCTATTCATCAAAGATTTATTCAATTTAATCTTTTTGAATGCCGCCTGGTATGCAGAATTTCTTTTTATCTTGTTTTATAATGGCATAATGATTTTCTGATGATTCTTTTTGCAGTTTTAGAGCTTACTGACGCAGAATATTTGATTGACTTATTGGCTTGGTTGACTGGAATTTTAGAGCACCTTTGATCAGTGTGTCTGAAAATAAAGTAGTTTACATACATCGACAATACATCAGGACTTCTACCTAGACATTGTGTAAACAGTCTAAGTACGTATATCACCAGGTTTATTTGCATAACCATAATGTTACTCTTGATTGGTTAGCATCTCCTACTGAGATATTATTGTATATGATAAAAGTGGTGATAATTGTTACATCTCTTCAAAACAGCAGAATACTACTACATATTTATTTCCGGTTTATTATTTGTATCAATTTGTAACAAATTTTGCTTATTCCCGGTAAAATGACAGCCCGGTACTCGCCTTATTGTTGGAAAATTTACGAAAATCGAATATAAAGATGGCTGACAAAATGAAAACTATTTGTGTTATAATAAAAAGAAGCATTATTGGTTCTGAAATTTTATCTTTTTATTTTTGAACAGTTTTAGCGTCATTAATTGACAATGTTGTTTGTTTTGAAAAATAAGATCGTAAATTCAGTTTAACTGAGTCCGCCACGATAGTAATGTTGAACCATGGTAAGCGACCCATTACTGAGCAGATGCCTGTATGTCAGTGTTAGACAAGATACCATTGGTACAGACAGATTGATACTTGTCGATGCCCAGTGTTGTTTATACCACGTAAAGAGTTTCACTTCTTAAGAAATGCAATCGGTCACTACCTTTTACATTTATCATTTCGAAAACAGATGTGTTCATCGCAACTACGAACGTGAATGTCTCCCCCGACAGAATCTTATTGTTTGTCTTACATATAAATGACTTTGCTTTGAATCAGCTCAAGAAACAAACATTCAACAACTGAATGATCGTGAGCGATACACAGCATCCTGACCGTTATCAAATACGTCTGTCGAGGAAAATGTAAATCCCTAATTGACATGTAGTGTTATCCTACAAGTATCCATGGATACCAATAGCTCCTAACACTATTCATTTCCATGATTGCAGTATATTAATAACATCAAGTAACTTTAAGTATCCTTAACTGAAAAAGTTGTTCGAGAAGACGACTTAGAAATAAAGACGAAGTACCAACCACATTCCAATCCTTTTATCCTCTTATTTATAGATTAATTCAATAACAGGTTTGTATCTTAGAATGTCCAGAGTTTTTTGCTTTGTCAGTTTTTTTTCTAAATACGTGTGGCTGTAATTGAGTCATTGATTTCATATTTTATTAGGTTGTTAGATTGTTTTATGAATAGTCATCTTTTTACAGTGCTTACAGATTTGGCAATACATTTAGGTTTATTATTTTACCTTGTATTATACCTTTCTTTTTCAGAGCTCTAAATGTATTTAAAATTCCAGCTCAACTGATGAAGACATATTGACAAGAACGATTATTTAAAATTTGTTTTGCTCCTTTTTAAAATTATAACTTTGATATTAGGTTTACAATACCACTGATGATGGACCATTTGAGTTCCCGAAAATATACATTAACTCTGTTATCGTCTTGACTTGTCCTCATTTTTGCTATAGTATAACGTTTGTATTATGTTTATAATACGTAATTGCCAAAGTTATGGTATATTAAAAGATACAACAGAATCAAGTACACACGCTTCATACTTAGACATTTTACTTAATATAAACACAGACGGGAAATTAGCAACTAAGCTATACGATAAACGCGACGATTTCGGCTTTCCCATCGTAAATTTTCCACATTTAAGTAGTAATATCCCTCAGTCACCCGCATATGGAGTTTATATTTCACAAATGATCCGATATGCCAGGGCGTGCACAACATATGAAGATTTCATATACAGAGGTAAACTACTCACTGACAAATTATTGACACAGGGATATCGAAAACCACGTTTAATGTCAACGTTCCGCAAATTTTACGGTCGGTATAATAGTCTTGTTTGCGACTACTCTGTTTCACTAAGTGAAATGTTGAGTTGCCTTTTCGTTGGCGGTTTGTTGAGACGTCTGTACCAATTGTGACGAGGATACACTCCTCACGTGTTTCATTGGACTTGACTGTGGACTCACGGCGGGTGTGACCGGTCGACAGGGGATGCTTACTCCTCCATGGCAACTGATCCCACCTCTTGATTTCCAGAGGTCCGTGTTTGTCCATTTTTACCGGATTTGTATCTATGTCCTGGACATCATATTGATTTATACTTTGGTATCTGAGATTTTTATATTGTTAAAACACATAAGGATTATTAGTCATTGACATAGTTTACGGGAGTGAGGAGGGTGTGTGACCAAATGATTGTTGCATCGTTCTTTATCAAGTTTCTCTTATCAGATCAGACTCTTCTAAATCCTCGCTAGATCGTAAGCTGACAAAATGGAAACGTTTGCATGTTTACCCGCAAAAGACCGGCGTTCATTTCTGGACATGTTGTACCCCGGTTATCCTGTCCCCTACGTCATTAGAACTGGTCTCCCCAAAATGTAAACAATTGTTTAGTATTGAGTAAAACACCAAAACAACGACAAGAAAAATATTACATTTTAGTCTTACCTCTTCTGTTACTACTTCTTGGATGATGATGATGATGATGATAAGAAGAAAGATGATGATGATGATGATGATGATGATGATGATGATGATGATGATGATGATGATGATGATGGTGATGATGATGATGATGATGATGATTGAAATGAAAATGAACATTTCCTCTATAATTTTATTCATGAAACATGCATACAAATATCTATAAGAGCATAATTTGACTTGATGCTGTTCAATGCACAAAACAACACCTCGACAAATTCATCAATGATGCCCAACAGATATATCTGTTTACGAACATTATGTCATCCCGTGCCCTACAAATTATTTCTAAGCTGCAAGTTCCTTGAATCAAGTATAGAAAATAACATACTAAACTAAATGTGTAGTACTTTGACTGTTCACAATTTATGAAGTTATCCAGATCAACACTTATTTCTAAGTGAGTTTTTCGTGAATGAGTTGCGCTATGGTTGCGTTAAGTTGAAGAGGATCTACGTCTGGGGAATACCGATACCGTGGTCTGCCGCTCTTATCAATTAAAAACTGTTCAAAGTTCCAACGAATATCACTGACGCGTAATGGAGAGTAAAATAGTGAATCTTCAAAGGTATCAGAGGTTGGTCCACAATATTTCTGAAATATAGAAAATGTTACTAGTAATAATAAATTGAAGATGTGCTTCATATTCTTTAAAACGATTGGAGATGTTTTCAAAGATATCGAAATTGTTGCGTTGATTACACTGTTTTACCCAATGATGTGTGTATTAATAAGAATGCTATTTTCAAATAATACAATGAATGAACTATACGATTTAGTTGATAAAGATATTTTATGATGGTGTTATAACAATAAACAGAATTTTATGATTTTTTATAAAACTTAAACCTCTTTAAGACAAAGATTCCGTCTATTATGGATTTCAAGTCATGATAATTCAATATTTACCTTCAGATAAGTAAATAGTGGATGCTCATTCTTTCCATTCACCTCTGTTTTGGAAAAAAGTTGAAAATTTGGTGTATATCCATTTCCTGGTTGAACGTACTTAATACCATTCATTATATCTTGTCCGGCATCTGCAGGTTCTTGCTATTTAAAATATTAAACAATGAGTGCACAAGTTTATATAAATAACAATGAAATACATTTACATTTGAACTTTCGTAGTAGTCGTTTTCTGTAGTAACCATTGGTAGAACGTGTTATAAATAAATGTATATATTTAAAAAATGTCCAAATTACAGAAAATAGCATGGTAACAGTAAAGATATGTTATTTAAACATTTATTTTACGTTAAATTAAACGATATTGTCATTACATATATATAGGCCTTAACTGTATTCCTTCACAGAAATTAATTTTTTTTTTTAATTCATATCATCTTGGAAATTATCCATTGCGTTGTTTAAAAATATATATTTCCAATTAAGACGCACTTTGGTAAAAAGAAAGATACAGATACGCTCTGTCAGTTCTTTATATAAACAAACTAAATAAAACAGATGCAGAAGAAAATGTTCAATTTTAGGCATTTTCGTTTTCTATATTACTTTAGATCATCACACAATTTAAAGTGAAAATAAAAGTCTGATCCAACACCTGTCAGTATACCTTTAGTTTCTATAAATACCTACCAGATTAAATTGATTACAAGGAAATGCGAGAATCTGGAATCCTGCCGCATTATAAAGGTTTCGAAGTGCATTGTATCCTTTATAGTGCGGTGGTGCCAAACCTCAGTAGGTAGCTACGTTGGTGATGATCAGTACGTCACCCTGGTATTTAGAAAGGTTTATCTTTGTTGTATTGTAAATGTCCATTGCACTGTAATTATATACAGACTCTATGGATTTCTCCGGTTGACTACATATCACTCTACCGGACAATTGACCAATGGTCCCAAAAATAGAAACAAGAAAAAGGGAGACGTGTGCCCCCTCCATCTTGTACTGCAGAATGATATAGATCACATGAAGCTTTTACCTTTATATAAATGATACAATCACGAGACCTGCACATTTCTAGTTGATATCACATGTTTGTCATTTGATAATGACCAAAGATATCGTCTACTTGAGGTCACAAAGGGGAAACATACGATAAGAAGTGGTAATTTAACAAAGTTGTTGTTGTTTTTGTTGTTTAGCGTCCACTCAAGAATATTTCACTCATATGGAGACGTCACCAAATGCCGGTGAAGGGCTTCAAATTTGGCCTATGCTCGGCACATGCGGTCATTGAGCACAGAGGGATCTTTAACGTGCTGACACCTACTGTGACACGGGACTTCGGTTTTTACATCCGAAAGACAGGAAAAGCCAGCCGCCTCCGCAGAAGCTCGAACCCGCGATTCCCGGTTGCGAATCAATCACTCTACCGCGGACCACGATGGCTCTAAATATTACAAAGAAGTCTCAACTCCCGTGAAGCACGTCTCTCTGTAAGTTTATCTGTACAGCTGGTGCATTATTTTATCAGCAGCTATAACGAATGGATACATAGACTAACAGATAGACAACTCAACAGACCGATTGGCGGACGGACGGATATACAGATAGATAGATAGATAGATAGATAGATAGATGGATGGATGGATGGATGGATGGATGGAATAATAGACAGTAGTAGTATCAGTAGTAGCAGTAACAGTAGTAGCAGCTGTAGTAGCAGTAGCAGTAGTAGTAGTAGTAGTTGAAGTAGTAGTAGTAGTAGTAGTAGTAGTAGTAGTAGTAGTAGTAGTAGTAGTAGTAGTAGTAGTAGTAGAAGTAGTGGTGATAATAGAAATATCGATGGTGATGTTGTTAATGACTGTAGGGTGGAAGTTGTTTACACAGATGACAGTAGTAGTAAATTGTTATTTGTTATTTGCGACATCATTTCCCTACATTAACTTTCAATTCGGTTATACTAGATTTTTTTCTGTTAGTGCCATGATATTGAATTTTGTTTGATAGTGATTGCATTTCATATTGATCGTTTCAAAGCAAATATGCCACGGATTCTGATTTACGAAAACATATTACATATTGTGTCGTTATCATGATACTTTAAAATCGATTTCTACGTGATTCAAACAGTGAAATATGATTACCTAGAGATCACTGTTGTAAACTAAGCGTAACATATACACAATATATGATGTATTGATCAATAATTACAAATCAATGTTTTGTTTCAAACAAAAGTTCACAAACACACTGCATACTTTATTAAAGTAGTTCTTAGTTTTTCTAATATGTTTATATTCAACAAACCCACATGACTATTTTTTTAAACTGTCTACAACGAATACTGTTGAAAATGTTTAATAAATACATTTGTTTACAGAGAACTAACAAAGCATCCACTCGTGAATTTTGATGTACAGTGCATGTCATATATATATATATATATATATATATATATATATATATATATATATATATATATATATATATATATATATATATATATATATATATATATATATATATATAAATTCAAATTTCAATTTGAAATTATTTGGGAGTAGAAATTTACAAATTTTGGTACCTTACCATCATACGGCATTAGACAATATTAGTATAAATGTGTAGTTAACATATCCCGAAATATATCAATCATGATTCAAAGTGCAGACTATCGGTAAATATTTCAGTTTTAATATCCGAAATGAAATGGGTTTAATATGTTACAAAGATATCAATCAATGAACAAAGGTTATAGTTGATGGTCCATCTCATACAGTTATACCTATCGATGTAATCCCTTTCATGATGTTAATTTGTCGGACTTCCTATATACAATCACTATACAGAGGCAAACTACTTAGTAGTTTGTTGTTTGTAGTACATCAGGAATCACAGTTAATGTTAACGTTCCGCAAATATTACGGTCAGTGTCTTGTTTGTGATTACAATGTAATATGTTTCAACTGTTCGGTGGTGGCTGTTGAATCGTCTGTACCAATTGTGACGAGGATTTATTCCTCACTTATATCATTTAAATTTGACTGTGGACTTACGTTTGGTGTGACCTAACAACAGGGGATGCTTACTCCTATAAGGGACGTGATCTCACCTCTGCATTTTTAGAGATCCGTGTTTGTCAGCTGTTCACCCGTATTGTATATTACTAAACCTCCTGGAGGTTTGGTATTTGTGGTGTTTATATTATATAATCATTTACATATTTTCAATGTTTACTTAATACTTTGTCTTGTTCTTCTGTAGTTGACATGCATCAAGTGTCGGCATACAATACCTAGAATTATGTCTTGGATTGTAAATGTAATGACCAACACAAGCTACGAAGGTGAACTATTTCGCTGATAGTTGTAAAGTTTTCCATATCATACTTTACAACTATCAGCGAAATAGTTCACCTTCGTAGCTTGTGTTGGTCATTACATTCACAATCCAAGATAAACAATTTTATCTTTTCTCGTCCTTGAAAACCAGTTGATACTCGTAACAGCAAACTTTTTATTATAGTTATTTCATCTTTCACTCCACTCCGATATGGTCTTGAATAATTGATATACATGTCCTACTTGACATTCTGATTTTCCTGTATAAAAACTTATTGGAAGAACAATGAAAAATATATGTGAAATTCAATCTGGTTATGAATAATCGTTGACGATAATTTATGTAATACAACTATAAACGATGTATTTTTGTCAAAAACGCATATACAGGACTGCAGTCGATATCAACGGCGCATGTATAATCTTATACTAAAGTAATGTTTCGCAATGACAACACCATTTAAATTCTAAATTCATCAAAAACTAAGATAGTCATCCTTTACAGTGGCTACGCATTTAGATTTATTATTTGGCCTTGTACTATACCACTTTCCCTTTAGAAAATCTATTCTAAATTGGAACTGAATGGATGAAGTCTATTTGGCAGAAACGATCGTCTTGAACATTATAACTTTGGCATTGTGTTTATGATATGATTATGTGTAACAGAAAATTGATAATCTAATATCATTTATAACAACTGACCTATGATTTTTTATCTGGTCACAAGACGAAACAGAAAATTGATAACCTTAGTTAAGTTAAATGCTAATTGTCGATATCGTTGACAACAAGTCCGACCTTTGATTTTCTATCTGGTCACAAGATGAAACAGAAAATTGATAACCTTAGTTAAGTTAAATGCTAATTGTCGATATCGTTGACAACAAGTCCGACATTTGATTTTCTATCTGGTCACAAGATGAAACAGAAAATTGATAACCTTAATTAAGTTAAATGCTAATTGTCGATATCGTTGACAACAAGTGCGACCTTTGATTTTCTATTTGGTCACAGAATGAAACAGAAAATTGATAACCTTAGTTTAGTTAAATGCTAATTGTTGATATCCTTGATTACAATTAAGACCTTTGATTTTCTATTTTGTTACCGTGTAAGACAAAGTTGACCATCTGGTATCCTTGACAACAACTGAAAACTATGATTTCCTCTCCGATCCGTATACATCGCCTTACTTGTTCCTAGTTATACCCGACCTTATAACTTCAGAGCGAAATCAATTTGATACACAATTGCTATTGTGTATAATTAGCCTCAACAAAGGAAAAATCTCATTACATCTATGTCACAAAATGAGCAAAATTATTTCCGAAACTCATTTAGGTATTCCGTTTTCACCCCGTTAGAAAGCATTAATTTACATCATATTTAGATTTCCATAACTACTGAGACAGTAACACAAGCTAGACACGCACCTGTTTAAAATCTTTACTATCACAAAACAAAATCATACGTCAATGTAGTTTTCTCTTATCACATCCATTTCTAATCATCATCCTTGATAAAAGATCCTTAATGAGACGTTTTGATATACAAGGACCTGCACATCCCATACCAGGAATACACATTTAATTTCGTAAAAATGTAAAATAAAGAAAACAGGTAAATGTGTCATTTATGATCAACCTTTTTAGGTCACCTGGGACACCTGTTCGAGCATCACCCTTTAAACCATGAGGTCTCCCACCTCTAGTCAGTGCGGGTTCCAATCCCCTTGAAACCTAAAATGATTTTGTGAGAAAGTTGCCAGTTTACGCAATAAATGGCAGTGGTGGCTTCCCAGGTACATTGTAAACGGATTTTCTCCTTCACTATAACAAAACTAATTGCCACCATTTGACTCACAAATTGTTGAGTGTGGTTTAATTGATACCGATAAATGAAGATAAAAAGTGAATGTCTTCTGCTACGAAATATACAGTGGAACCTCGCCAAAAGACTACCTTGCTTAGGTGACCACCTGACAATTTAGACCACTTTGAGTCAGTAAAGTTGTCTTAATAGTGAGGTTCCACTGTATTCCATTCAACTTTAGCAAAGAAAAGATAGCAATCTTACCATATTACCATTTTTCATTCATAAGGTCCTTCTTTCCTTGCGACAAATAGATGTACAGGGAAATGCTGGAACGGTAAGTAGATGGAAGCGAAGCGAAAGACAGTGATGTTCTTTGTATAAATTTATTTAACAAATATAACAAATATTCATTCTTGCAGTTAAAACTATATTAAATGTAATTCTTTATATATTCATGTAAATGTTTATTGACATTCTGTAAGTGATAAAAACAACAATATTAATAGTAATAAGCAAAATATACAAAAGCTATAGATGACATAGACAAAATCGCTATGTGTTGTATCAAGCTCATATAAATACATGTATACTTCATATTTTGTATTTTACTACAATTATAGACAATATGAGATGCACACCACAACTTCTCCCACATCTTCCTCCCCCGATATATATATATATATATATATATATATATATATATATATATATATATATATATATATATTTCAAACCCTTAACAATATAAGAAAAATAAAGTAAGAGATACAATCATACAATGTTTTATTTACAATACATTTAAACAAGGTTTATTACAAGTGACAAGATTACTGTTAGTTTAAGTTTAATCTTGGTGCATTCAAATAGCTCTATAATGCGTTTTCTTTATTTATTTTTTTTATTATTGCTGTTATTGTTTTGGGGTTCTTTCTTTTCCTTGAATGCCTCTCCCTCTCTCTCTCTGTTTGGTATTTGGTCAATCAGACATATGAAATCCTTGTACTCTCTAGCCAGGTGGAGTTGTAGGGGTTGATGTCAAAATCCTGGCTGAATACCATAATGAAATATTTTTAAGAAAATAATATTTCAGCCCTATTGACTTTTTTGTATAAGTTTGTGTGCTGAACATTTTTGTTTCTTTCACGTTCTCTCTATCTATCATAAATTACAAGATAATGTAAAAAACAGTCCAAAACATGAAAAATCCACTTAAAAGGGGAAATAACTCTCATGACAGCCTTCGGCTCAGGTGACCTAAAAAGATGAATTTCCCATAAGGTCATGTTTTCAACTAGGTTCCACACTGGCAGCCATCTTGGACAATGGATTGGCACCACAGTAACCACACTTGCCACATTTGGTTTCAATCCATTCACTAGTTCTCTAGATAAAGATTAAAAACCTGGCCACCACAATATAACTGAAAACTGAGTGTGGCATACCAATACAAAAATGTAAATAAAGATTTTTGTCAGTATTTCCCCATCCAGTCATCAACTTGTAAGATATAGTCATGTCATGTTTTCATATATGCCATATTTTTCTGGGATCATTCTGGGATTTTTCCTGGGAAAAATAACATTTTTCCAGGACAAATATCACAGAATTCTGGGACACTTTCAGGGATATTTTTCAAATATTAAACAAACACAAAATAAGTTATATTTTCTTTATTTTACATGTTACAGGCTTTTTTTGCAGAAACAAGAACACTTTTTGGAGCTTGATACTCATAACATTCTGCAGAGATATTAAATTTGCAGGACATAAGCCCATGGATTGTAGTATTATTTAGCCTACCACACCAATTTATTTGAATTTTACACAAAATGATGAAATAACGCTTTGCATCTGCATTAGAACATGCAATGCTAAGTACACAAATGGCATGACTTGCTAAGTTCTTGTATACAAACGTCTCAATAGGAAGTCTCTGCTTCAATAAGGTTGTCCAAAACTGTGTAAGGTTTCCAATTTCCACAGTGGGTGGCTCATTACCAGTTGCCATGATATAGTCTGTAGCCTCATCCTCCATTTTAGTTGCTTGCAGGTCAATCTTACACTTAGCTCTGAAACTGAAGTAACAATAAGTTAATATTGAGAGTCATTGATAATCAGTAATGATGCAAAACTTATGTCAAAAATCATGTATACTTACTCTCAGATGCAGATATTGATTTCCTGTTTGTAGGATTGAGGAATCCAATGATTTTTAAAGGAAGGGTAGTTATTGCCATAGGTAGGCACGTTCACGAGATATTGACCGCCAAAGTGAGCAATTTTACCTGCTTTCAGGAAACTAACGAAGAATTCATTTCGCTTCCAGCATACTTGTAAGTTACACTGTGACAACACAGAAAGGTCTTAGGATGACTATGACGGGAAAGCGAGTCATATTCATCGTTGTTAAAATCACAAAATTTACCAATTAAATCATTATTTTGACACTTTTAAAATACATGAAATTGTTTTATTTAAATGCAGTCATATAACAAATATGTTTTGGACTTTTGCGGTGTGTCACATTTACGGATGGATGGCTTAGATTCTAGTTACCGGTATGCTAGATTTAGTGTATCACGCTTTATTTTGAGGTTTTATCTCATAAGTTTTTCTTCCGTGCCATGTCATGTAACCTCTCCGAGATACTCGGTGGGTGGGTTTGTAGTCCGAGATAACTTAATCCTTTCTGACTGTATATAAAGCTACATATGATTTTTTATGTCGGAATGAATTCAAAGAAGTTGATATTTTATAATTCATGTAAAGCAAGAAATTTATAAAAAGGTAAGTAAATAAATAAATAAATAAATACTGACTGATGATAGATTAAATGATCATAATAGTTGTGGGTGACGAAAATTATTATTTTTTATTAATGAATGAATTGTATGCATATCTGTTTGGATTTTGTTTTAACTAATAAAATTCTATAAATAACATTAGCGTCATACAAAACATGTGTCTCAGATGGAATGCAAATATAGAATAAAAAGAATAAAAAATTACACCTCTGTGTGTTGCTTTGTTTAAAAATAATCGGAGCGTGAAAGTGTAGCTTCCATTTGGGACTCAACTTAAATTTTAAATTTCCGAGATGATTGTGTGTAGTGTTATTCTCATAGGCGTTTGACAAAACACACCTTTGTATACCACAAGTAATGAAAATGTGATTTTTATTAGTAAATTGATAATATTGTAAAATACAATTTACATATATAGATACTGCATTTTAACTGATTTTTCCATATGGTAAGAGAGCCGGCCTGGCTCAGTCGGTAGCACGCTCGACTCTTGATCGTGAGTTCGAGTCCAGCCGGCGGCAGGTTGGTTTCCTGTCTGTCAGATGAGACAGTAAAAACCGTGGTCCCGTGTCACAGTAGGTGTCAGCACATTAAAGAACCCTCACTGCTCAATGACCGTAAGTGACGAGCATAGGCCAAAATTTGAAGCCCTTCACCGGCATTTGGTGATGCTCCATATGAGTGAAATATTCTTGAGTGGGACGTTAAACAACAATAAACAAACAAACAAACCATATGGTAAGACGACTAATACATTAAATTTAATTTATAATATGTTCCCGTACAGTATTTTAAGAGTGACAAAGTTCTTTATATAATTGACACGTAGTCTTTAACCAACAGTGAATAAAAACATGACTCTGGGGAAAAAATCATTGTTGTTTATTAGAACTGTATTTTCGTTAAATATAATATCTCAAAAACACATGCACCGATTTTGATCGGGTTTTCGGTGTTGTTTTTAGAATTATGAGTTCTATATATACAAAAATTTTCATTTTCCACTCAGGGTGCTCTTTAATTTGACAACACTTTTACATTACAAGATACATCTAGCAACATTTTGGAACATAAAACATGTACTTACTTGAAAAAATTGCAAGGGAAATTTACTGGCAAATCATCTTCATGTTCCTTAATAAGTTCCCTGGTCATTAGTCCTACTGATAGGAGACTGTTCTTCAGCTGGTTTTCTGCTGATGTGAAACTGTGGTAATGTCTGATTAAAGTGAAATTACTTGGGAGCGGACAAACATTCCCATGAAACATTTCAGCAGTCTCACTGTTTTGAAATGTACATGTCCCAGCATAGAGGCTCCATTCTGTAATTACAAGTACAAGATATACCCTTTGTAAAGAATGCATGTATTTATTTTAAGTGCATGTGTAGTATATAAGAAATTAAAAGTAACTCGCCTGAAAGGTAGAGTTGAATTCATTCAGCACTGGAAGGATAAATTGTAGGAATATATAGTATGCATGAAGCTGATGGGAATTCAGACCATCCTTACAGTGCTTCATTCTACCAGACTGCTTAAAATCAGGGTGGTTGTTGAAATAGCTGCATAGTGCAGGCCAATGAAAAATTAAGTGGTCAATACACTTCTCCAGACTTGGCCATCTCTTGGAGCAATATTTGACTCTCTCTGTGAAGTCAAGGTATTCTTTAAACTCTTCCTTCCATTTTGAACTAAAAAGAATAGAATTAAATTCAGAATCAGCATCTGAAAAAACATATCATTGATAAGTGTTTAATTAAAATGATGTTCAGGAAGATAAAATAATAGACCTGTGATGGAAGTGAAAGTACACATCAACTAACAGATCCTCCATTAATTTTGGCAATGATTTCATCCCAGCTTGTGCACACAGTTTGGCCATACGGCAAACACATTCAAGGTCGAACACATTTGGGTTCTTCTCACCGAGCCTTGACAGAATGCTGTTATCCTTCCAAACCATCACATTGGAATGTCACTCATATAAGCCACACAGTTGCTCCATGGGATGTTTCTTTCACTGAATTTTCAATATTGAATAAATTATTATAATTGAAACTTTATTTCTTGTCACCCATATCAAATCAATATCTATTCAAAAACACACAAATAAGTATTCTTTTTTTAATTTTTAATATGTATTCTACTCACCTTTAAATCTTGTCTATGCAGTTGAAAAGAGTTTCTCCGGTGCGAATATTACATAAAGGAATTCCTCCAAATTTTGTAGTTATTTCGTCTAGGTCAGTGTCATAAACATGAATCAGAAAGATAACACACTTATCATCCCCTTTGTCATTGGATTTTTGTCCACAAGGAGACAGAATTTCTGCATCTGACACTTTTCTGTAACTTCTTCATCATAATACAGTGACAAGGCATTGACCACTATATTTGTTGCTTTGGTATGTTTACAACTTAATTTCTGAGCAGTTTGTGAATCGGGGAACATTTTTTTCACATTGGGGGTGAAATGATCTGCAAGAAGAAAGGGCAAATTGTGTTCCGCATTGAAGTTTGCAAATAACACCTCAGCATTGGTTACAGTGTCCTGTTCTATGGACTGGAACATGCTAGAGATCTAAAAGTTCACATTAGAAACGTTTTCATGACTTAAGTGAACAGCACCTCTAGAATCTGTTACACATCATATTTTCCTCCATGTCCAACTGTGAAATTAGTAGAAAATAATCTACAAAAAGCATGAATCACGCTAACACCACTTCCTTTTACCCCGGAATATTCTGTCCCCCATGATGGATTGAAATTAACAAATCTTTTAACGTTATTACCTCTACTAGTACAAGGCTCTGACGAATGCCTAGCCCTTTTTGGCATCTTCACACTTCTATGCCCAATTTGATTATGATTATATACACATGCAACACAAGTAATAAACAGTGATTACAATGTAATCCCATTGTATAACTTACCTGCTGGCTATATATCGAAATGTAATGATAACATAAATACTAGTCACTAGTTATGCACAAGATATCAACACCTCTTGCTGCCGCATCACATGACCGGCTAAGTCTCATTCAAAATGAAATTTAACCATCGATGCAATGGTGACACTGGACAAAAAC
This sequence comes from Atrina japonica, assembly GCA_030159075.1. NCBI lineage: Eukaryota > Metazoa > Mollusca > Bivalvia > Pterioida > Pinnidae > Atrina > Atrina japonica. Next base: position 154,349 of record BROG01000117.1, read on the forward strand.
TAATTTTACAGGATTTATGGGTGTCTCATTGGGATGCTTTTATGGAATAATTTTTACTGGACATTTGGCATCCTGTTGGGACGTATGGCATGTATGTGTTTTGTTGCAATACATTTGTATATTCTCTACAGGAATACTTGTGTAAGTATTTCCAATAGTGTCCTATGTTAAATCAAATCCTCCTCTTGTAGCCATTTTGGACAGACTGGCACCAAAGTAACAACACTTGGTCAGTGTCTTTATAGAAAATTTGTTTATTTCAATCCATTCAGCTGATCTCTTGAAGAAGACTATGACATGTCCTTCCCATACGATCCTATGTTAAACCAAACCCTCCCCCATTTGCGGCCATCTTTGATTAAAGTTTGGCACCAAAGTAACAACACTTGGTCTAGAACCTTCACCCCATGTTTGGTTTCAATTCATTCAGCTCATCCTTTCTAGAAGTCTTGTGTGTTTCCTATGGGGTCCTATATTTAATTAAACTTTTGACTCCATGGCCTTGTAACTTGACCACAATAATCCTCACATAATTCCTACCATCCTTCTCGAATATGGGGGTCTACAAAACTTTAATCGATTTTTAGTTAATAAGCCATTTCAAAACATGTCATGTTTTATTTCCCCTTGTGGTACATCCACAAAGGGATTTCATTTTTATTCACAAAGTTTGAAATATCAACTGAACAATCACAAATGAAATTTTAAAGGAATCTGATCAATGGTTCATGAGAAGACTAGTGCCTTTTCATTAACAAACTTTAAGCAGCTTTATACTGGGATACTCTCTGCAAAGTTTGGTTGAAATTGGCCAATTAGTTCTTTTTAATGAAGTCACAAATGTGTCCAGGTGAGCTAAAAAGGAACTATAACAGATTAATGTTGATTTAAGTGTTTGTTTGATTCATCATAATGCCACATTCAACAACTTTTTAGCGGCTTGGCGGCAGCCAATGTTTAATGGTGAGTGAGAAATGTACGATGTACCTGGAAAATGACAACCTGTGGTCTGTAAGTAAACTTTGAAATTTACTCATATTATCAGCTTAGGTACCAGCATGACTTTTTAATCCGCACTGGACTGAGAACAGAGAATACATTTATATACCAGTACTTTACAGTACAATGTTCTAACCACTCAGCCACAGATTGACCTGATATACCAGTATCATTCTGAAAGCTATAATTCTGTGATGGACAGTCTGATATATCACAAACAGGCTAGCCAATTATGTTATTCTGTGATCATTTTGTGATATAATTACAAAAGATATATTGCAGACACCATTAGCCACTTTAATGTAATCATGTAATATCGGAGTGATATAATTTTGTGCTGCACATAAATCTGTTATGCCACGTGATGTAATATTGGACTGATATAATTCTGTGCAGCACATAAACCTGTTATGCCACTTTTATGTATTTATGCAATATCGGAGTGATATAATTCTGTGAAATATGATAGGCAAACTATTTGAAGTGTAATCATCTTAAGTATTCATGACAGCATTGCACTCTACAAATGTCTGTTTTCAGGATATCTGTACAGTTAGAATCATTATCTATTGCAGGTATTAATATTTGTTAATTCAGTAGAATTATAGTTCTCTTTTTCTGTCCCGTCAGCTGTTAAACAGAAAACAGTCAACTAAATTCTCATCAACAGAAGATTTGTCCGTATTTGACTGTAATTCTGTGTCAGGTCTCAGTAATTCCAATTCTTTTCCAATCGACTCAGGGCAAGTTTTTTGTGATTCGGACATACCTGTCTGAGTATCAGAATTAGGTATTTGTAAATCTGACTGGTATGTCTGTGAGGAATTGTTTGACTTTTTCCCAGACTGACTGAAGTTTTTTGTGGTTCCTTTTAGTTTTTTCATTTCTTTGTTTTTCTTCCCTGTCTTACTGCATAGTGTATCTCCTTTTTGTTTATTTTCTATTGCCTCTTTCAAATTATCAAAAAATCTGCAAAGAATCAATAGAATTTGTCACTATAATACTAAATCGTCAAAAGAATCAGAGATATTTTTGCAATTTAGAATGCCCATTTCATCATACTATTATCATACAACATTACAAATGTTGTCTGCTGTACATCCTTGTACCTGATGTGAACTCACAATAATCAAAGTACTGAAATGGGTTGTTATTTTGGCAAAATAGCCATGGGATTCAAACTACTGCTATCTAGCATGTATGAAATGAAAATAAATCAAATTAATGTAGATCTTAAAACAAAACAAAAACTTTAATTTCCAGCTTCTAAATAAATTCAAAATTAACATTCTAAATTTTTATTTGTTGTATCTTCCGCACCAACTTTAAATATTGTCTGTCGTGCATTAACACTCATTTCAAAATAAAACGTGACATTTATGGAGCCTACTTAATTTAAACCAAACATGACACTGGGAACAGGTAAAATAATTTTTTCATAGCGAAAAATGGCTGTGATTTAAAGAATATTTTAGGGCTTGTAACATTCAATGTTAGAGTTACCTCCCTTTGCAATATCAATCCATACAGTATACAAGTGACCGTCCACTGAAATTGAGCCGACGCTGGTTATGTAAGGCATGTGGTCACCATATAGGGTGTGTAAATAAAGGGAATATGCACGGAAATCTCATTAAGTGAGGTTATGTATAGCAATTAGTTCACAAACACGTTACTTTGATAATTTTCAAAATGGACAGGAACTTTCGCATGCCATTTGCATATCAAGCACCTCCTACTCGATGCTATCCCTCTATTCTGCTTTTATTTTCATTTTTCCATGGACTAGAAAACATAGATATTCCTGAGAGTTCAATAGAAATTGATTTAGCTTCATGTTGGTATCAGAGATATGTAATTATTTCTATTTACATCGCTGTATGCTTTCAGCTCACTAGCTGTCAATATCAATATGATTTATGGCGGAGTAATACATACTCAACACCATTGGAAGTTTATATAGTAGAATTACATATTTATAAATAGATCTATGACATTCAATTAAAACTAACTGCAAATCGTATTGTATAATTTCAAAAGGCATAAGTAAGTAGAATCATGTGGTATTTAATTTAATGATTATTCAAACTAGATTTAATTTCATTTACACCAAAATATTTGAATTTTCTGTAAAGGTTGAATTCTTGAGTTTGACTATATTTTGTGAATGCAACCTCCATGATCTGTTATTACATAACAACCCATAAAAATTAACCGTTTTCTAAAACTTGCCCTTTACTTTTTATGTCCGTTTGCTTATATGAAGCTCAAGAACTATGCAATGTGCCTTTCAATTAATTTTCAGTATCAGGTTAAGAAACTTAGGTGAGAATTTTATTTTCATGAGCAAAAGCTCTTGCAAATATAAGCAGATTTTTACAGTATTTAGTAGCTAATTTGTCAAATACACCTCTGCCACATACTGACATACAAGTAGGCCACATACATGTGTACAGGTGCATCACATAATGACATACATCTCTGCCACATTGTATTAATGTACATCTCTGCCACATACTGACATGGGCATTATCTAATAATTATACATATTTTCTATGTGATATACTAATAGATTATATATGTAGCTATGGTGTGGGTGAAGAAATCTCAACCACAGGCTTGCCTAGACCTGAACTAAAAAATTTTAAATTTGTGGTTGATATATTTCCATCTCACACTGATAGCATTTAACATTGTAAAAATCCTTTAAATCTAAATACCTTTACCAAAACAGTGCATTGCATACCACATGTTGCATCAATGACAGGGCTTTCATAAAGATGTTTCAATAGATCATTCTGAACCACAAATTCTATAAGTTGCAGCATCAATGACTGGCTGTCATTAAGATGGTTCAATAGATCAATCTGAACCACATGCCGCATCAATGACAGGGCTTTCATCAAGATGGTAAAATAGATCAATCTGAACCACATGCTGCATCAATGACAGGGCTTTCATTAAGAGGGTTTAATAGATCAATCTGAACCACATGCCGCATCAACGACAGGGCTTTCAATTAGATCATTCAATAGATCATTCTGAACCACATGCTCTATAAGTTGCAGCATCAATGATAAGGCTTTCATTTAGACGATTCAATAGATAATTCTGAACCACATGCCGCATCAACGACAAGGCTTTCATTAAGATGGTAAAATAGATCAGTCTGAACTACATGCCTCATAAATGACAGGGCTTTCATTAAGATAGGTCAATAGATCAGTCTGAACTACATGCCTCATAAATGACAGGGCTTTCACTCAGAAGGCTCAATAGATCAGTCTGAACTATATGCCTCATAAATGACAGAGCTTTCATTAAGAAGGCTCAATAGATCAGTCTGAACTACATGCCTCATAAATGACAGGGCTTTCATTCAGAAGGCTCAATAGATCAGTCTGAACTACATGCCTCATAAATGACAGGGCTTTCACTCAGAAGGCTCAATAGATCAGTCTGAACTACATGCCTCATAAATGACAGGGCTTTAATTAAGATATGTCAATAGATCAGTCTGAACTACATGCCTCATAAATGACAGGGCTTTTATTAAGAAGGCTCAATAGATCAGTCTGAACTACATGCCTCATAAATGACAGGGCTTTCATTAAGATGGGTCAATAGATCAGTCTGATCCTCATTCCCTTATTTATCTGATTGTTGACAAGTGTTGTCTTCATCAACTCTTACCTTTGAATTCTTCTAAAATTCTCTAACATCTTTGAATTTGCCAATTCAACCAACACACTTATATACTGAAAATAAAAAAAAAATCCAATTGTAATTTTAATCACCTTGAAATTTTTCTTGTAAAACAGTATTTGTCTTAACTACACCTAGTATTATCAAAAATATCACAGATCAAGATTTGACATACTTTTTTCATAATTTGTGCCATATTCATTCTAATTCCTGTCAATTTATTCCAATGTTTGCAAAACAGCAAGAATTGAACTTTAAATATTGTACAAAAGATATGTTATTAAGCATAATCCAGTAACATACATGTTCCGATACCAGCAACTGTTGATTCTGTGTCAGAGGAACTTCAAGTGAATGTGTGCTTCTGACAGCCTGAAAAGTGGTTAATATCTCATTTATCCAAATGTATTTTTACAAAATAAACAACTTTTTAAATCATTTATTATTTTGTATAATCACAATCACCTGACATCATATCAAGTAGTAACACACCATTGTCACTTTGTACATTTACATTGTAAACTGACCCATCACAGTGTCATTCATTCTAAAAATTGCAAATCTTTCAAATGTTAGGCTCCTTCTTTAAACAAAGTGTCCATGTTGTAGATAGAGTGACATGTGAAAGAACACATGGTTAAATATTTTTTTTAAAAAGAACTGATTAGGTCAAAGTTCAACATTCAGTTTGTGTCACTTTACAATGTTGACGTGTTGACTATATAAGTACTCATTAGGTCAAAGTTCAACATTCAGTTTGTGTCACTTTACAATGTTGAGGTGTTGACTATGTAAGTACTCATTAGGTCAAAGTTCAACATTCAGTTTATGTCACTCCATTAACAATGTAGAGCTGTTGACTACATGATGATATACATGTAAGTGTGAGGTATTGCAACATTGAAAGTGAACAAAAACAAATGTATCCTCGGAGTCGTATATTTCATCCACTAGTGGAACATCATTATACTAGATAAAACGCAACAATAAAATATTTCCACTATCTCTCTACTTCTTTTAACTCCATGTTACTTACCACAACATATTTGCCTTTGTTACTGACACTTATACCGGAGTTACGGAAGCCTGAAGCAACTGCTGTACTCAGCTGGAACAAAACACTGTATTTAAGTATCAAATTTTATACACATGGAATTGTCCATGTGGAAGTTTTATGAAGCTCAAATATGATTATAAACAGCACTGAAATATCATCTTCTTAATTGTAACTCTAAGTGTTCTGTATTCATTTTAATGTACTGAAATATGGGCATTTGCCAATTATTGTAATTGTATTTGTGCCAATAAAACATATTACATTATTATGTATATTTCAAGTGACATTGTCAAATAAATTATAACCCATCATTAGAGTTATTTCCCTTTGTGTCAGTTTTAGAGACTACAGAATGGCATATTTTACCTTACATTTATACAAACATCATGAAAATTATATTTTCTTTTACAGTTTTAGGTAAACACACAAGTATTTCCTTTGCATATCTGGGTGTTAATTAGATCAATGTTATGCAACAAATCATCTTACCATCAGCTGGGCATCTTGTGGGGGGGGGGGTGGGGGGGGGTGGACCCTGTGTTGGTGATACACACAAGTATTATCCGGTTGCATATTTCTGGGGTTAATTAGATCAATGTTATGCAACAAATCATCTTACCATCAGCTGGGCATCTTGTAGTGTTTTACATTGCACATGTAAGACAAAAGGTTCAAATTTAAATACTGCATTTCCTGTTACATGTTGTAAACTATCTACCTGTGAAAAAGAAAATATAATACATATCAAGTCATTTTCTGGCAATGGATTTTTTTTTTTCACATTCAAATGTAAATATGACAATGAAAAATCATATTTGTGGGTAACTTTTTATGTATAATCTAAGGTATTTTCTTTTCAGAAATAAACTGTTGACCAGTCACACCTGCCGTGAGTCCACAGTCAAATTCAAAATAATTTCCTCAGAACATTTTCCCATACATACCATCACCAAACAAATTGTAATGTTAAACTTACCACTTCCTTTGCCTCAGCTGTCTCATGACTTGTGTAGAGCCAAATACACCCTTTCTTCTGTACAGTCTGTGTACTAGATACATGCTGCTACAATAGTCAAATAATCAATTAAATGTCATTAGATTCAGTAGTATATAACCATAAGCTTGTTTGAATATTTACATCAACTATTTACTGAATGCCATAAGGGGTAGGGTAGATATCAAAATACGGTATGACATGAGTGTGATGGACTACAGGAACAAACCGAAAAGAAGTGTTTCCAGCTGAGTTTTACCTGTTTTTGTACATTTTGAATTATAATTGCTTAAAACTGACAGATTTTGCATAAAGGAATTTTCAGCCTAAATATACATGTATGACCTTCATGTATAAAGCAACAATACACTTTAATAAATTATAAAATATACTTTATTTCTTCAATCATTGTTATAATTTATACAAGGTGTTTTTTGCCTTTTTAATTGCCTCAGAGTCAGGACAAATTGGACAACACTGATAACATTCCATATAATCATAATATTTTGATTTTGTTTGACACAAATAAATGGCCATATACACATATATACATATATAGACATACATACATATATAGTAATAGTATTATTTGACAAATCTGACCAATGTTCAGTTTGAATACTTTTGGCATCAAGAAAATATGTTCATTATATGCATTAGCCTACTATTTGACAGAACAGGTGCCAGGGCTAACTGAGAAAAGTTGGTATATCTAGTTTATTTTGAAAATAACAAATATTGACATTTAAATTCTGTGTCAGGCTTTACATGTATATATCACTGGAACAGTTGAAATCTGAAACATTGTTTCCGAGTACATGAGATAAATTCATGACATAAGCAACAATTTCGACAGTTCTTCAGTAGGTAAAATATATTTCTGATTGAAGATAACAGCACTTGGCAAAAATTTCAAATCTAATTAAAGGATTATCAGGAGTTAATTAAACACCTTTGATGTTGACTGGGCATCTTTAGACACAGTATGATATGCAGTTAGAAAATGTATTCTCTCTGCTCACATCGGGGATTTGCGCAAGGCATAAACAAAATTTCGGAATTGCACATGTACTTAAAGCACATTGCAAACTAGGTGATAAGCTACTGTACTAGCAAATGTTTTGCAGACAGAGACTTGGCTATAATGACTAGTGTTGAAGATTGTTACTCAAAACCACCCAAAACTAAACCCAAAATACCCCCAAACAACCTTTTTTTAGATTCATAAATGAGACAGTATAGTGGTTAGAGTCAACAAATGGCGGATTCCAACATAAATATTAAAGTCAGATTTCCTCCTCAGTTCTTATTCTAGTGACATAATATTTAAAGTAAATCTTTATTTATTATTATATTATTAGATATCATTTACAGGAAATATTTTGGTATTATTACAGAGTTTTAGAAATTCACCGGTCTCATCAGAAAAAACGGTAAATTTTACAAAAGTCTGGTGAAATCTATCTGATAACTTATCCAATTGACCAGTAATTTTCCATTTCATTTCAATTGTTTATATATACAAACCAGTAAAAAAAATTCTTTGATCAGTGAAATTTCTTTATTCACTGGTCAGTGTGACCAGTAATTTTTTTCATTTCAAAATGTCTGATATTAAGTTTTTGTTTGAAAGTATCATGTACTTGCATACATCCTGGAGGCCTATGTTCTTTATTGATACACAAATTCTTACTGCACTGACTTTTTACATAAACCTGTTAAACCAAAATTTTTATGCCAAAATATAATTCAAAATGATTATTTACATGTATGTTAATATGAACTAAGGCAATGCCTGGAAAGAGAGTGCAGCTTCTTGTTTTACAAATGCGGGGAAAAAGCATACATTGGGAGTCTATTCACTCTCACAAGAGCAAAACTTGTCTGGCAAAATGACGTCACAATTTAATTGTGACATCGAGTATTAAGCACTTCCACAAATATATGACCATAACAAGTCTTACAAGCATTTGATTAGAATACAGTAACGGTTGAAGCATCAGATTGACGTGGTCCATTGTCAACCAATTTGACTGGAGAATTATTTTTAGGCTCTACAGTGTACAGCACATGTGTTATCTACGAGTTCGCTTTGCGAACAGCCTTTGACCATTCGAGCTGCGCACTCTATCAGAAATAAAAACCTTTATTCACGGTATTAGACATAAACAATTTGATGTTTTGGGTGATTTGGGGGTAAATCGTGTTACCCTGTTGAGGCTGTTCTGTGCCTGTCACAGGCTGTGTTCTTACCGACTCTTCAAATACAATTATCCGACCAGAGCAAGAACTGGTGGTGCAATAATTATCACAGTCATTGATATAAGCCACGAGACATACAATTTCTTTATCCACCGACCCCTTTCTACTCAAATCTGCAGCATTTAATGCTTGTCTTTTTTGTTTATCGAAAGTGTCTTCCATGAATAAACTTTAGGTCTGCATCTAATAAATTGCATGTTTCATAATGTTAAACACACTAGTTTTTAAACATTTTGAAGACTGAGCAGTGTAATTCTAAATGTTAAAGTACATACCGGGGAAAATAATTTTCCGGATAGTCGTTAAACGTGCGCACCTCCAAGGAAACCAATCATCAACTAGAAAATATCTCAAATTTACATTTTTATTAAAGCAGCGACACATTTATAAAGCTCTTAGCCAAATCAATATGGTGAGCTAGATCTGCATGTTAACTTAATGTGCAAGATTCGACACAAGAAATATCGGAATTCTTAAAAAATCAAGAAATACACACAAATTATTTTACCAGCTGTGATATAACAAAAACTATAGATGAATTAACTATCACAGAACAAAAGTCCCGATGAATTTGGACTCACTACGAGACATCATTAATACTGCAAAAAATGAAATAGCACCATATCTGGCTAAACGCTTTAACAAATTATTCGAAACATCAAAGACCCCGATATAGTCAAAACAGGAAGGCTTTATCCGTTATTGAAAAGGACAAAGAACCCTTTTCCGTTAGCAATAATACTCTGGAGCATGGAAAATGGAAGGTGAGATTAACGTAACGATTAGAAAAAAAAATAAGCAAGAAGAAGCCTGCATGAATTTATGGGTACTGGCGATCAAGTGACTAGTGGCTTGGATCCTATAACACAAAATTTATAACATCTGTGTTCTGCCTAGACTTCGTTATAGCTTGGAAATATTTCACTGGAAAACCTTATGACATTTTGCAATCCTTATCTCAGCAAACGTCAAACTTACTAACGTATTGTGATCCTGTAGATCGGTAGCGGACTCGGTTCAAGGTATCTTTCTTCACTTGGGCCAAGTCATTTCAGCTGTTCGTTCCTTCTCCCCTGTGGATTCCCATTCAAAGTCTGTCTGGTGATGTTATCAGCTGACTTCCGGAGAGTGTGTCCTATCTAATCCCATTTACGCTTCTTAACATCTTGACTGATGGGGTTGTGGCAGGTTCTCCTTCACAGATCATCAGAGATTTTTCTGGTGCCACCTGATGTTGAGGATGTTGTGCAAGCATCGGTTTACAAAGGTCTGGGGCTTGTTGGTGATGGTGTTGGTCACTCGCCATATCTCCCATAGGCGTCGGAACCGGGGGCTAGGGGGGCTTAGCCCCCACACTTTTTTTGCAAAAATAGACATAGACGTTTCTGGCGTGTGTATGTGTTTTAAGTTGGTTTAGTCCCCCCCCCCCGCCCCCCAGTTTCAATTTGCTTCCGACGCTGATGTCTCCGATCCACACAGAAGGACACACTTCAATGCTCTTGAGGTCCAGATAGGCCACAGGGTGTTGAATGCCATCCCGGCTTTGTTGATCCGGCTCTTAACATCCTCATCCGCACCGCATGCCTGTTGTTTATCCTCAACACCTCTGTCTTATTTGTGTTGATCTTAAGTTCAGTCTTCTCTGCCTCCTCGGAAAGTCCTGTTAGTTTATGGGTCGAGAGGACAATGTTATCAACAAAATTGAGTTCCTCGAGATGTTTAGCGAAGGTCCAACCGCAGACAGCAACGAAGGCATTCAGCAAACGGAAGAAGTCGCTATATATTTTATAATTGACGTTTTCCGTTTATTATTATTTTATCTATTTGAAATTATTTATTTATCCATTAAATCATAGTTAAATATGTCACGAACTGATCTTTTGTTGTTTTGTTTACTCTCTCATGGCACCTGATCCCATCTCTTGATTTCCAGAGGTCCGTGTTTGTCTATTTTTAAACAGATTTGTATCTATATCCTAGACATCCTAAAGATTTATACTTTAGTATCTGAGATTTTTTTTATTCCTTCTTGAATTATAATATCTGAGTATAAAATGTCGTCACATCTTTTGACAATCATTGTATGAAGATATTGTTCGGAAGAGGGTTTAGATTTTGTTTGTTTGTTTGTTGTTCTTTAACGTCCCACTCAAGAATATTTCACTCATATGGAGACGTCACCAAATGCCGGTGAAGGGCTTCAAATTTTGGCCTATGTTCGGCACTTACGGCCATTGAGCAGTGAGGGTTCTTTAACGTGCTGACACCTACTGTGACACGGGACCACGGTTTTTACTGTCTCATCCGACAGACAGGAAACCAACCTGCCGCCGGCTGGACTCGAACTCACGACCTCACGATCAAGAGTCGAGCGCGCTACCGACTGATCCAGCCCGGCTCCGGAAGAGGGCTCAGAATGATGTTGTAAAAACATGTTATGTACTGTATAATACCGGTTCAGTGCCACTTCCCGTTCCATGGTCTATTTATATCACTAAAACTCTCCATTCTAGTGGATTGAATCGTACCCAGGTATTCACCGAATACCTGGGTGGCAATCGACCGCGGAGAATTCTGAGAAACGGCAGACCTATTCACTTCCAAGAAATTGCAAACGTTCGGGGGTATTATATTGACATAATAAAAAATTGAAATTATATAAGAAATAACATGAGTAATTAAAACATGAACATCTTGAGCGGTGTGAAAAATTTATATAAGGCGGGGAAATGGGGGTATAGGAAAGTGACCGAAACCGTTTGGGATTACGTGAGGGGCGCGTCGACGGAAGAGCAGACGAGAGAGACCGTCAGACGGAAGCTTCGCCGTACGTTGAAGGATGAACTCGGCGAAGCTTCTACCGAGATGCAGCGTCGATTAATTAAATCTCGATATAAAAAAATCCTACAGACGGATCTTTCTAAAGGTGTTGCCATGGTCGAAGAAAAACGAAAACAAAGGCAACGTTATGATGATATGTACGGTTCTTATCTGGATTTTAGCGATAGTTTTAAACGTTTTTATAGGAGTTATAAGAAAGATGTCAGCCGTCACATACGTCGAGCAAATCTTAGAGCATTATTAGATTATTTTAAAGACGATTTCTTCTCTAAAATTTCTAACGAATTAAGAAAAGGTCCTGTAAAAATCCAAATTGATGTCAAACAGCGATTCGAACGATCTGGTGTAGAATCCATAATACAAGTTCATAAAACTCGGCAATATCCGATCTTAAGAGAAGACGAAATCGAAGACGTATTTAAACGCATGATCGAAGACTTAATGGATTCGCTCGAAAAAAAACGTTCAAGCGGGTTCGGGATGGGTCATCGAGAACGCGCAAATGATTTAAAATATAGACCGCCTTTAGGCTCTTCCTATTTCAAGTTGCCCAAGAAGATTGCGGATAAGAAGGCCGTTATAAACGTTCAAAACGAGGATCAGAGATGTTTTATGTATAGCGTATTAGCGTGTTTGCATCACGACGCTATTAAAGATCATCACTATAGACCTAAAAAATATACGCCGTTTGTCGATAGATACGATTTCGAGTGCATCGATTATCCGACTCCGTTAAAGCAAATACCCAAATTCGAAAATCGCAACGGACTCGCCGTTAACGTTCTCGGGTGGACGGAAAGTAGAGGTTTCTTCCCTTATTACATATCAGAAAATTTTCGCGATAAAGAAATTAATTTATTGTTGTTAGAAGGTCTAGAAAACAAGTGGCACTACTCTTGGATTAAAAACACATCCAGATTGCTTTCTTCCCACTCAAAAGATGGACACAAATCATATCCATGTCTTCGTTGTCTTAAAATACTATCAACCGAGGACGTTTATAAAAAGCACGTGGCTGATTGTCGCGGCATTAACAACCCACCCATGAAACCCGTCATGCCCGAGGAGGGTAAAAACCGTTTGGAGAACGGAGAAGGGTATCGATAAGATCGAAGAGCCTCAACTCTATCGCGGGGAGAATGCCGTGAAACATCTTCTAGAAAGTTTACGACGAGAAGAACAAAAGATTAACGTTCTAAGAAAAAAGAGCTTTGTATGACCGACGATGACAAGGAAAACTTTGAGGAGTCTAAGCAATGTTGGATTTGCGGAGATGAATTTTCGGGGGATGCCCACAAGTGGTTTTCTTTATGGGCTCAGAGAAGGAAACTTTTAAAGGAACAGGAAAAATTACCCAGTTTGACGTGTTTGAAACGTGATATCGATCGCATATCGTCTTTGATGGAGGAAAAAGATGAATATGAATTATCCGATTTAGAATGGTATCGCGATCGCCACGATACCATAAAAACTGACCTCGACGAAACCATGAAAAAAATCAGGGATGAAAAATTCGATCTCATCAAAGTCAGAGATCATTGTCACCTTTCTGGTAAATTTCGAGGTGCGGCTCATAATAAATGTAATAGATTATTAAGAAGGGCAAAACACATACCCGTCATCTTTCATAATCTTCGCGGTTACGATTCCCATTCAATATTATCGGAAATGGAAGTGGAAGAACCAGTCAATTGCATTCCGATGAATCACGAAAAGTTTATCAGTTTTTCTGTTGGATCCTTGAGATTTATCGACAGTTTCCAATTCTTATCGTGCGGTCTCGAGACGTTAGCTAAAAATCTAAACGATTATCCCATCACGAAATCTATATTCGAGGATGCCTCGCTTTTAACGAGAAAAGGGGTCTATCCCTACGAATATATGAATTCTTTCGACAGGTTTAATGAAACCGCCCTACCGCCGAAGGAAGATTTCTACAGTACGTTATCGGATACTCACATTTCTCAAAAAGAGTATGACCACGCTCAAACCGTTTGGCGTAAATACGGATGTAAGGATATGGGAGATTATCACGATTTATATTTAAAATCGGACGCGGGCTTATTAGCCGACGTGTTTGAAGAATTTCGCAACATTTCTTTAAAACACTACACATTAGATCCGTATCATTATTACACGGCCCCCGGTTTGGCTTGGGATGCAGCGTTGCTCACCTCCAAAATTGAATTAGAGTTGCTCACCGATTACGACATGCATTTATTCATCGAAAAGGGGATCAGAGGTGGGATCACGTACGTTCCGCAACGTTATTCTAAAGCGAACAATAAATATTTAGAAGATTATGATCCTGATCTACCCTCTAAGTACATCATGTATCTAGATGCTAACGCTCTCTATAGCGAAGCCATGACTCATCCCTTACCTTGTAGAAACTTTGAATGGATCGACGAAGTGCCAGATCATCCCCCCGAGGGAAAGGGATACATCCTCGAAGTCGATTTAGAGTATCCGAAAGAATTGCACGAGGCGCACAACAATTATCCGCTCGCTCCGGAAACGTTAAAGGTCGATGCGAACGATTTGTCCGACTGATGAAAGAGTACGGGATGCGCGACGCGGGTCCCCAAAAGCTCGTGCCCAATCTACGAGATAAAAAGGAATACATCGTGCACTACCAGACGTTAAAACTCTATCTGGAGCTGGGAATGAAACTGACCAAAGTGCATAGAACTTTACAATTTGACGAAGAGCCGTGGCTCGCGAGCTACATCCATAAAAACACTCGATTGCGTCAACGGGCCAAAAACGATTTCGAAAAGGATTTCTTCAAACTCATGAACAATGCTGTGTTCGGGAAGACCATGGAGAATAAACAGAACAGAACCGAGTTAAAAATAGTTGGCGCGAATGACAAAGATAGAAAAATTCAAAAAATGACCGCTTCGCCCTCTTACGACGGGTTGACTTAAATTAACGACAACATGGCCTTTCTTCACTTTAAGCCGACGAGCGTTAAATTAGACAAACCCATTTACTGCGGCATGGCGATCTTGGATTTATCGAAAAGACACATGTACGGTTGGTATTATAATCATCTACAAGCGAAATACGGAGACAAATGTAATCTACTTTATACCGATACGGACTCTCTGTTAGTCGAAATTCAAACGGACGACGTCTATCAGGACATGCTCAAAGATCAAGACGAATATGATTTTTCCAATTACAAGGTCTTCCACGGAAACAAAGATAAAAATAAAAAGGTGATTGGTAAATTTAAAGACGAATGCGGAGGGAAACTCATCAAAGAATTCGTCGGATTAAGACCTAAAATGTACGCCATGTTAATGAGAGACGATAGCGTTTCCAAACGAGCGAAAGGCGTGAAACGATGCGTCTTGAAAAACAAGATAGACTTTAACGATTATAAGGAGGCTCTCTTTCACGACGCCAAGATATCGCGCGAGATGCACAGCCTGCGGTCGTTTAACCAGATCATTTACGGGGTCAAACAAGATAAGACGGCGTTAGATCCTCTGGATACGAAAGTCTACATTCGAGAAGATCACATTCACACGTATGCATTGGAATAAACAATTTATTATTTATACAGATAATAAATTAATCCACCACCACCAACTCATCTCGAACGAAATTTCTTTGAGGAGCGGGCTCTTTTAGGTAATAGACGTCGATGCCCTGCATTCTAAACTGACGATCGACGTCGTATTTGTCTACGCTCCAAATGGGATCGGTCGCCCTGCGTTTTCCACCTTCCAACTCGCCGGGTTGATAGAGATATCTAACTTTATTAAACGGGCCCACCGGCGATCGAATTTCGGTGGAAGGCTTTATCGCTTCGGGGGGTTTGGTCTCGTCGTTGATCGCTTTTACGACTTCCGGTAACCGTTTCACCCATTCTCTGTTTCTGTCGTTAGATTTCATCTCTTGGTCGTATTGATAGCTAAACAACCGTTCTCCCAACGTTCTATTAAATCGTTCGACGATGGCTTGGTCGCGATGAACGTCGACTCTTCCCCTTCTTATTCTCGCGTCGTGTCGGGACATGAGTTTGGGAGACGGCGCCCATGAATTCGCGACCGGGATCGACTTGTAGTAATTTTTGGAAACGTTAAACGTCTTTCGTAAATTTTTTCGAAAGCGTCCGCCACTTCTTTACTGTCTTTAGTCGTCAACGGTTCCGCTTCTTTGTATCGAGTGCCCACATCGACCACCGTTAACGCGTATTTGTACGTTTTTCTACCCACCTTATCGTGCGGTAAAAACAATAGATCGGCCTGGTGAATGTCGTTTTCTTTTGCATTTTCGAATTTAGGTCGTACGATTTTCTTGGGGGGCGGGTAGATAGATTTGCCACACGTCTTGTTTTTTTCAAGAAATCGAACGCTTCCTTTTCGCTGACTTTAGCCGCTTTGGCCAATTTCTCGATGGCCGCTTTTCCTTTCCAATATAGTTTGTAATAGATCTCTTCCATTTTACTTTATGCGACATATTTTTTTCCGCCATAAAACACTAACCCCGTTCCTATCAACACGAAGAGGATTTCTTTATCTTTTTGCTCTTCGGAGGGCTGATAAAAATCGCTCAATTTCAATTCGGGAGACATCTCCTCTTCTCCCATCATCTGTGAGTATAGAGACATGGCGGCATCCACTTCTTTATAGGTGTATAATGCGTGTCCTTCTTTTTTCAATCTCTCGTTTAAAAAATCTAATCTTTTCGTGCGTTTGTGATTCCATTCGTCTCTGGCCTTGGTCAGTTTTTCCATCGCTTCGTCGTGTCTTTTTTGCTCGTCGTGATTCGAAAATAAAAATTGCGATCCAGAAAACGCCAAGGCGTTGACCAATGCACCACCTACCATCATCGCTATCGTTGCCATTTTAATAAAGGTTTTATTTTATTTCATGATATCGGCGGGAATGATCTCCTTTTTGACCAACATGTCCTTGGTGTAATTGGCGAGAGCAAATTCGAGAAGGATCATCCCGAAATCCTTCGGATCTAAATCCATCTTAGGCACCGGCATCTTTAAAAAAATTTTGGAGAGTTGCGCGTATCCGATGGCAATACCCGTATTGACGGCGGCGTGATACGCGGTGTTTACCAAATCTTTTTCACTCATTCTTTTTTAATAAGAGAGAAAATTATTTATAACATTTCATGGGTGTTGGGTTTTGATTCTTTTGGGGGTTGAATTACTGGGGCCGGAATTACTTTGGGTTTTGGTTTTATGTAGACTAGAAATCCAACAACCGCGAGTCCGCCCGCTAGCCATTTCCAGCTATCGTTGTTAATAGCATTGCTATCGTTGCTATTAGCATTGCTATCGTTGCTATTAGCATTGCTATCGTTGCTATTAGCCTTGCTATCGTTGCTATTAGCATTGTTACTCCATCTAAGTTTGGCACCCTTCTTCCCCGCTTCCTGACGTTTTGGATTCTTCTTCTTTATTTCCCCTATTAATTCCTCCGGATTCATCGTGTTTTTCTATAACGTCAAATTTTTTAAATCCGACAATGTGACGGCTAGAAATGGTGGCTATACTGAGAGGTGCCAATACCGATCCGTATTTGTAATATAAACTACAACACATTTCGCAGATGGCATTGTCCAAGAAGGGGTCTTCGTTCAATTCCTCGATCATTTTAGGCTCGTCTTTGAGATCGAAAAAATGTTTAAGTCCTTGCGAATACAGATAGATGAGGGAATTTGCTATCGATTTGGTCATGCGCATGCCGAGTCGAGCGTCTAACAGACGACTCATGGTTTCAACCTCCTTATCGTTCATCTTTTCCAATTCGGAAGAAGTCACGTCTTTTCCTAGAAAATGACGCGCACGTCCGGAACTGACGATGGCCGATAATCTGTCTTTGGTAGATATATCTTTGCCGGGTATATCGTTCGCTAATACATCGTCTACATTCATGTTTTTAATATAGATACATTTTTTTTATAAAGACTGCAACATTTTTCTTAACCATTTTTCCGTTAGGCGATAACGTTCGAAGCTTAAAATATATAATATCACGGCTAATATTAGCAAAATCCATAAAACGATAAATGATAACAACACGAACATTACCATCTCGGTAAAACGTTTCATATTTTATTTTTAAAAATCTATAGTTATCGCGAAGTGGATTTGTTTACGAGATCTAGGAGTTGCTTGCGTAAATCCTCCGTCTCTTTGTCCGACTCCTTTTTTTTAAACCTTGTGGGTAGAATAGAGTTTGTCTTTCATCTCGCGATACTTGGTCAACTCGTGGGATACGGTGGCAAATTCTTCGTCCGAGATATTTCCGTACTCGAGCGCTCGACTCACCAGATCCGATATCGAATTAAGTTTACTCTCCGCGAGTTTGGTGATCTTGAGGTGTTTTTTTCGATTTTTTCAGCAGTAATCGTCTTATCCCTTTCAGGGCCAACCCCACCGAACCCGCGGCCAGGGCTATAATTTGGAGAGGTAGTCCCGCGATGGGAAGGAGAAATCCGAGTCCACCGACGGCGATGCCTCCCGAGATGAGGGCCGCGTCGACGCCGTCTGCGGTGTTCACCGTTCGTTTATACTTTTTATGCATGCTCTTCCGCGTTTCGATTTCTCGACGAAACGTCTGTTCGATCTCTCCGATTCGTTTTAAACGATATTGTTGCGGATCGCTTTCTAACGTCGGATATAATTCATTTTTACTCATCTCTTTCTTTTTATACGCGAGAAATTTTTTATATGTCTACTACGACGACGCCGTTGACGGTTCCCGATTTTGACCCTTTATTCACTCCAAAATTTAGAACATCGCCCGATGTCACTCGTAATGGGGGATTCAACATTACGACGTCGCCGGTTTTCGTTTGAAAGGTTTTGTGTTCGACGTCGTTCAAGATTAATGTCACGTCTAATTCCCCCAAGAGTCCGAGACGAATGACGTGACCGTCGAATAACATCTTCATGCCCAGCGGCGGTCTGAGTCTTCCGTTATTATTCACGTCGAATTGGAACGTGTTCATGATGCGACGGTTTTTGGTCAACATGGTGACCTCCTCTTTAACGTCTTCCAAGAGTTCTTCCCTTTCTAAGTCTTCGTAATAGAATCCCGATCTAGACATCCCTTTTTATTATTTCTAAATAATTTTCTTAAACTCTAAGAGCACGTGATTGTCGACGAGTTCTCCGTTTTCGTCTTTTAGATCTATCGTTAATTTCGTGATGCGATCGCGTTTCAACTTTAAAAAAACGGGACGTTCGACGTTTTCGACATACAACTCGGAAAATTTGACGGGATTTGACGACGTTGTTCGGTTGCCCGTCTTTGAACGTGTCTCCCTCGGCAAGTTCTTCGAGATGAACGTTAAGTAGTTCCACCGGTTGCAGGTTTATGCTATTTGTCGGGTAGATGGTCCCGACGAGAGAAACGTTTTTGCCGATTCCGAGAATCTTGGTGAGTTCCGGCGGAAGCTGCAGCAAATTAGACTGTTTACCATCGAGTCTTACTATCATCGTGGTTTTGTCCAATACTACTTTCTCGAGATATTTAATGAGAATTCGTTGTATATCTTTGAACGTGTACGATCCGGCTTGCACGGTATGGATTCTCGGTCTCTCTCTACCTTTGGCGTGTTGTATGTCAACATCTTTTTTTATGTTGTACAGACCGTTCCAAAAATGGACGGACTTTACTCCCACGCGCCACTCGTCGTTCGCGTTATCGATGTATCGAGATAGTTTCACGGGTTTACCGATTTTCGTCACAAGATGAAACATGTTTTTTTTATAACTATTTTATTTTTTAAATAAAAGATGAATGTTTACGAATACAGGGAGGATTTGGATTTGTCGTATTTTGACGTCTACGTCAATACGACTAAAAAGTTTCGCGCGTCGTTCGAGAATATTTTCGTCAAGTATAATAACCCGAACGTCTTCGAAGACGGAACTTCCAAATATTACACCATGTTGCACCGGTGGTATCAACATCCCGTAACCGGAGGGTTCTGGCAGAACCAATTAAATTTCGCGGTGTCGAAATCATTCTTTCAAATTCACGTTTACTATCAAATCAGAAGGATCTTGAAGGAAATCGCCACCCCCTTGCCCAGCGATTCCGATTTCGATCACTACACGAACACCGTCGACGTTTCGGCGTACGAACGAATCTGTCGCGAATTCGGAGTGTCTGTCCACACGGACTGGAAAATCAAGGGAACCATCTTCGGAAAGTATAACACGAAGTGGTCCACGTTCATCGCAAACCGCTCGGAGGGATTCACGATTCCGGGTCTGGCCAGATTGGACGCGTCCATTCGCGTCTTCGCCTGGGCCGTCTTGGGCGCCCATGGTCAAACGAGGGCCTCGATCGTGGACGCCGGCGCCACCTCGCTCGACGCGCAGAAACAATTTTTAGTCAACATCGAGGATGCGATCAACAGACCGCTCGATTTACCCGCCGACATTTCTCGCTACGAAAATTGTCTAAGATATTCAAATTCCAAACTCGATTTCGTCATCCATCCGGGGCTTTACATGCTACCCAGCAACATGGAACTGAAAATCGGTAAAAACATCGCCAATTATAATAACGAAATCTTGATCGCGCCCGAAAAGACAAAACCGGGAACGAACGTCGACCTTAACGTGAAAACGTTCACCCAACAGATTAAGCCATCACCTCCTAAACAGATTAAACCATCACCGCCTAAACAGATCAAACCACCGTCTAAACAACTGCAAAAACAAGACGATCACGAAAGTCAAAAGACTGCCGTTTTCGCTCTATCGTTATTTTCTTTTCTTCTCTTCGTCGAGTTTCGTTAACAACCAACCGACGACGACCATGCCCAACACCCACAGATGTTCCCCCAACCAAACGGCCGTTTTGCCGAGCGTCGACAAGATCCAAGAAAGGATGCTGCCCAATATACCCGGTAACGCTTCGCCGAATTTGGCGGCCAATCTCGCGAGCAGTTTTCCGACCGCGTCTAGCTGTTTCTTGAGCCATTCCTGTAATCCACCCTCTTTGTTTGGAGGAGGCGGTGGCGGTTTAATCGGTGTGACGTCCGGTATCAACAATTCGACCAAAAACACGACGGTCATTCCGATGGCGGTCAAGACACTAAAGATGGTGATGCCCTGTTCTTTGAACAGATTGGCAATTCTTTCTCTCAACGGGAGATTGTCGTCGAGTAGCCTCTTGATCGACTCTTTTATAGTAGTCAATTGAGATCGCAATCGATCATCGAGAATAGCGATACTCTCGTTAATCCCGTCGAGTTCACCGCGCGCTTTCGTTATTTCTCTCTCAAGCCATTCTTTTTCATCCGGATTGTTTTTGAGTCTTTCAGTCCATTCCGATATCAATCGTTCGCGTTCCACTCTTTTGCCTTCTTGACCGCGTAATTCACCGCGAATGGTTCGTAAACTTTTATCCAATCCCCGTAATTCTCGTACAGATAGCAGTTCCGCGCCTCCCTCTTCCTCCACTTTATTGGCGAGGTCTTGTATACTATCCGATACTTCTGATACTCCGTCGTCTAATCGTTTTACTCGCGTTTCGTCGCTGTTAAAAACATCCATTTCTATTTCTTCTACAGTAGTGATTTTACTATCTACAATTTTTGCCTCTTTTATTCCCGGAAGTTGATCGTATAAACCCAAGTCTTTAACAAATTGCACACCACCTCTATCTTTTAACGTTCTTACTGCTACAAATTCCCTAGGAGTACGTTTAGCGTTTAATAAAATCCGCTTATCATTCTTACTATATGCATATAAATTATCTTTTTCATCAGATGTAAATTCTAACCATTTAAGACTACCTCCCGTTTTTTTTATCCATTCGTCCACGAGTTCACCGGTTCTTAAACGTTCTCGTTGGCCTTCTCGAGTATCGAGGGGAGGATCTGGTAATCTAAAAACATCCTGCACGGGTGGTTCCGTATTATCCACAAGCGGGGTTTCATCGTTGTCGTTTAACGATGTTTCTTGAACATCATCATCATCGTCGTACGTCGGATTATCGAAATCGTGAATATCAGCCATTTTTTAAAACGATTTAATTTTTTTATTGCACACTTTAAAAAGATGATGAATTACGGACACATTCTCGATCCCGATAGAAAATTGCGCACACCCTTCGGCATAAAGGGCGAACGCCAAACAGTGACCATTGCCCATAATCCCTCGAGTATCAAGGAAAACGAAGAGTTGACGGTTCGTTTTCCCAATTTGAGCAAAGACGACGTCATCGTTCCCAGAAGTGCGAGACTATGCTTCGATATGGAAGTCATTGTAGAAGGTGGTGATCTCACTAAGGCGGGTGTTTATAATAATTTGGGGCGTAACATCATCAAAAAAATCGAAGTGCTGCTTTCGGGGAATACCGTTCAAAACATCGACAGTGCCGATAAATTTTTGTCTATAACGATCTTTGGAAACTAAAACGACAAAACATGGTCTATCAGGGAATACAAAGTGACGATCTCAATAAAGTAAGGGCAAAACCCATCAACTGTGCAATGCCTCGCAACAGTAGCGAATACTACGAAATTGCCGCGGCGTACGGCAATCGGTTTTGCATTCCCTTGGATTTCGAAATCTTGGAAACGAGCGAAGCCTTTTATCAAGCGGGATTACAAGATAGATTAGAATACATATTGACGTTTAACGATGCCGAACACGTCGTCTCGACAGACCCCAGCGATGCCGATAAAAAGGTTGGATATAAGGTCACCAAAATCGCTTTGGAATTCAGAAAAATTACAGACCCCACTCTGGCTCGCAGCATCAGACAGAGAGTATGTGGGGGAAACCACGTTTATTACTTTAACAAAATAATGCGATTTTGCAAAAAGAAGATGAGTAAATCGGACGATACCCTCAATTATCAAATCAACACCCCCGCCCGTTCCATGGCGGGTATTCTGTTTCTCTTCAAGGATGGGTCTAATAAGAATCCAGAAACTTTTTATAATCCGAGAATCACCAACGTGGAAATAACCATCAAGGGGGAGACGTGCCAAATCTTCAACGCCGGGATGAAACCTCAACACCATTTCGACGAAATTAAAAGTTTTTTCTCGGGTTCCTTGAATCGCAACCCCACCACAGAATTAGTCAGCAAGGAAGTCGACCTGCATAAAATGACTCTGGGGGAATATCTCAAAGATCATTACGCCCTCTGGATAGATTTACGAACGACACAGGAAAATAATCTCCACGGCACGGGTCGTAAGCTTCAAAACATCAGCGAAGGCGTTTCCGTCCTAATCGAGAGAAAACCCGAAGCCTCTACCCAACCCTTGGACGTTTACATTTTCGTCGTCAAAGACGGGCAGATCAACATGAAGGACGGCCGTTTCCATGAGGTCATCTCTTAAAAAAATTTAAAGTCATTAAAAAATGTACATTCAACAACCCCATTCCGCCATGATCGTGGGGGCCACCGGTTGCGGGAAGACGGAGTTTGTCCTCGATCTCTTGGAAACCGAATACAAAGATTTCTTCGAGCACATCGTGATCTTATGCCCTTCGATCGATTTCAACAAAGCTTATAGATCGAGAAAGTGGATAGGGGACGATGTTAAACACCCGAAAGACAAACGCGTCGTCATCGTCAATCCCGTGTCGAAAACGGGGGAAGAGAAATTACAGGACATGTTGCGACACTTTTACGACAAATACAAAGGGACGTCCACGTTGTACATCATAGACGACTGTTCTGCGACGAGACAGATCAAAAAGAAAGTGGACGCCTTATCCATGTTGACGTTTTCGGGGAGACATGCCAACCAATCCGTGTGGATATTAACGCAAAGATATAATAGCGCGTCCAAAGATTTTCGCACGCAGGTCAAGTGGGTTGCGCTCTTCTATACCAAAGACAAGTTTAGCTACAACGAATGTTTGGACGAGAACGACGTCGTCACGGAAGACAGACGAACCCTAAAAGACTTGCTGTCACAGCACAAACATTCTAAATTAGTATTGTGTACGGAACAACCAACGGGGTATAAGTTTATAGAATAATTTATATTTTTGTAAATATAAATTAGTACTTTCGGGGTCTTCCACATGTTTGGGGAGGTCCTCTATACCTTATATAATAATAATGGCCTCGTTGTTTTCTGTTATCGCAGGAACGACACGTGGTGTGGGGGTAGAATCAGACATCCATTTTCCACACGATTCACAAAATTTCAAAGGGCGAAAATCGCGTTTTTTCATATATTTATGATGAATAGAACAAAAGATCGAATCCGGAGCGGTCTTCTGAGGGCATGGAGAATCGCGAATCCTTCTAACGTGTATAGGCATCTGACACGTCGTTTTGTCATTCGGCTCTATCCCGATACTATGAAACATTTTATTTAAAGTCATTTTATTATACATAGAAATTTTTTATGTTATTTCAATTATTATTCATCGTCGTCTGAGGTAGGCTCGTACTCGATTTCGTCCACCATCTCATCAACTATGGCACTTGCTGTAACTAATCTCCTAACAGCAACAACATCCACAGACGGTTTAATGGATTCGTTTTTGGCTCCGATGAAAACAGAACTAAATGTTAAAACCGTAATAACCTTACACGCTTTGCCTATGTAATCTGATGGTTTTAAATCAACCTTTCCTCCTTTCGTTTGTTTCATAAACGTAGTTTTTATTTCCTCTTGATCCATTTTAAGTTTTGCATACATAACGGTATGCTTCTTCCCCGCTTTTAAGAGCGCAAGATCATCAACTACGATCGGCTTCTTTCTGCCATTCTCTTTAAAAAAGCCCCTATGGTTCTGGACTTCTTTTCTAATAAACTGTTCAATCTCTTGAATGACATCCTCAAACTTTTCTTGTTCCTCCTTATGCTTTTTATCGTGATCAAAAGCTAGTGATATCGTATAGGGTGTATGCGTATCACTTACTCCATACGATAATAACGTGGGAGTTTGTATTCTAAGAGGTTGAAAGACATCGTTCGGATACTTATATAGTATATCTGCGAAAAAATTACCGTTTTTACCTTTATTAGGTTTTTCGATGCTCAACCTGTTCAAGTCAAACTGATCAACATTGATTTTACATGCTTTGCCACTCGTACCCATTTTTAATTACTCATATTATTTCTTATATAATTTCAATTTTTTATTATGTCAATATAATACCCCCGAATGTTTGCAATTTCTTGGAAGTGAATGGGTCTGCCGTTTCTCGGAATTCTCCGCGGTCGATTGCCACCCAGGTATTCGGTGAATACCTGGGTACGATTCAATCCACTATAATGGAGAGTTTTAGTGATATAAATAGACCATGGAACGGGAAGTGGCACTGAACCGGTATTATACAGTACACAACATGTTACTCGATCCCGTTTTAAAATGATTGAAATAAAATGAGTTAAAACTAAATTAAAATATTGGCAAACTACAAATCGAAGCACGAATTACATAAAAAAAACACCCATCTTTTCTACACAATTTTCTTTCCTCCAACATCATCTGCAGACTAATTTCGGTCAACTTAACAACCCAAAAGTTTATTCTCATCAACTGGAAACGTCTTGTCAAAATATGAACTGCCTTTTATCCAGTCGTAGTCTTCTAGAAAATTTGCCTTAACAATCTAGATGGAAACACTGAAACATTATTTAAAAAGCTGCAAAACTAGTGGTCTAATTTCCTAGTGGATGAAGCAGAATTCAAAACAACTCTGAAATTTATGGACACTAACATTTTATCATTGGTAAAAACCATCCAGTTTGGAGTATCTTTGATAAAACAAAGGCTGAAGTGTGGAAAACTACTACACAAGCAATGATTCACCCAATCTCCAACATCGTGTGTTCTGTGTAGGCTATGTCAGAAAAATATTCAACATTTTCATTTAGACTATCCTTTCGGATCTAAAACTCGAGTCATATATTTTAAACAGATCAAAGGTTTAGTGTTACAACATTCAGTAGCCGGAAGTTGACACAAAGAATTCCATTCTTAACTCAACATAATCAAGCTTATTTTACCACGTATTTCCGGACTCGGATATGGTGAACGCAATGAAAGCACTGATTAAAGAACCGTATTATAAACTTTATATCAAACGTTTAAAGATGCTTGATGCAGCGACAGATAAAAAATCATTAATACAAACAAGTTCCAACACTTAAAATTAACAACTTCTCTTAACATGACATTTTTATGTACAGTATATAAAAACGAAATATTATTTATTACATGCATGTGTAATCATAGAGTTAAAATAGAGTTCAAAACGCCCGTGCAATACATAACGTCGTATTGCACTGTAGTTGGATACGGAAATTTCGCCGGAGCTACTTTTCTAAATGCGATTCATGTCATCCAAAATATTTGATAGCGTCGTTAAAAGCGGACTTATATTTGAATTTGTGCACTTATACAGATAAATAAGGGACATGTAATATAAACAAAACAACATAAATGTTTCTATCCGTATCATCAAACTGCACATCAGATTACATTTTAAAAGGATAAAATAGTTTTCTACCATGTATATATCCCTTACATGGACTTATCCATGATGTTCCTTGCAAAGGAAGATTACAGAGAGGAAAGGGAGTAATAAACATTTCCTTTTTAAACTGTTGCTACCGATAAAACTCAGTAAACGTACAAACATAAAATGTCCCTGAAGATATATAATTCTAGGCTGTGGATTCAAAATTGTGCAATGAAAAAAAAATTTGATAAAGGCTCAAAGAAAAAGCTTGTAAGATCTGGATAATAAACCAATCTCAATAAGAAAGTTAAGAAAATGCACCGTTTCTTTGTACGGAGTTATGAAAGATCTTATCAAACAAGACCTGTTATGCAATAGTAAATTATGTTATTGTATATTGTTTGTATTAAATGACATTAATGAGACTTATGTCTGAAAATAAAATGAATGGAAATCGAAATTAAACCAACAATTATCTAAACAGTACATGGCATTGATACTGGTGCATTTACATTAATTCAAACTGACATCATATTTTCGTCAAGAGAAGAACATGCAAACACTCATTAAAGCGTATACTGAAAGTAATTATAGGTATTATTGACAAGTGTAAATTGCA
The DNA here is from genome assembly GCA_030159075.1 of Atrina japonica. Taxonomy (NCBI): domain Eukaryota; kingdom Metazoa; phylum Mollusca; class Bivalvia; order Pterioida; family Pinnidae; genus Atrina; species Atrina japonica. The sequence continues at coordinate 181,269 of BROG01000117.1, forward strand.
CACCTATTAATTCCATGTTTATTAGATACACATCACGTTTTGTTGTATCATTGAAATTTTCAGATTGAATTTGACACAAATTGGGGGAAAAAATGAAGTTGTAAATACTACTCTCTCTCTCTCTCTCTCTCGTGATTTTATATCTTTGAAGTATTCCTTTCCTAAGGATTTCCTTCATTTTAACCATTGACGTTACACTGTACACGCTATTACTTTGGAAGCTCATACTTGATGACATATTGCTATGTTTAGTATACCATTTTAGATTTGGTGCATGGCTTTTGCTAAAATAAATATCATTTCTTACATAACTTTACGATATTTTGATACCAATTGGATAATTATTGATGACAAATTTCTATCTTACAAAGATAAATGACGTAATACTTTTCAGATTTTCCACCTGCAATCATATTACATGTATGAGCCTTGGTGCGATACCGTCATTGCACTTGCCGTTGGTAGTGATAGAATTAATATAATACTGGTAGCAATCCTAATCGGTGGACAATTGTTATTAAAGCTGATGAGAAAAATATTTTTCTAGAGAAATTTATAACCCGTTCAGAAAGACCACGGTCCATGATCACGAAAATAACCTTAAACTTCAGTGAAAAGTTAAAGTGTTCATTTGCCATAATTTAAATACAGCCAAATTTTTAGAAATACACTAGGAAAAGATGTATTATTGGAGTAAGGCCTAGTTGACACTGATAAAATATCAAAACGTTATTCCAATTTTGAATCAAATCTATAATAACTTCAAAATCCTAAAGTCAGATCTCTCCACATGCTGAATAACTTTTAGCATCCAGATGGAAGCGCCCGTTTTAAGATAATTGCATCTTTTAAAAATTAATACTCAAGACGTGATCTTATAAATGACGTTTTATTCATACAATTATTTGTCTGAACTTCTTGTCCACAAAGTGATGTATCCCGACAGACAATGTTGTGAAAGTTCTCTTTTGATAATTTTCTTAAACATTTATAAATTAACGATGAAAACTTCTTGGGTGCTAAATAAGTTAATAAAATGAGAAGCAAATTGGCGTCAACTTATTAGCTCGTAGGTAACACATATAAAATATCCATTTTTACTGAAACTTAAACTACAAAAGTAAAAATGAAAAAAAAAAACATATTTACAAAGAGATTAAAACGAAAAGAAAATTAGAATTTAGTTACTCAAGGAATGATTAAATATTACAGAGTAGTTTTAAAAGAGTGCGTCTGATGTAATCAATATATCGTTAACTTTTTACACGTTTATTCACCCGACGCTAGCTCAATATGATCAAAGCGTTTTAAAAAATCTACTTACAGATCTGATAAACATGATATTTAATAAACTGAAGAAAATATATCAAGTCGCCACAACTCGAACTGACATAAATATATGACAATCGAAAAGTCGGCGTTGATATTTGAAAAGTCTGCGATACACATTGTATAAAGCCTAACAATGCATATCGCTGGTCTAGATAACTTGTAACCATATTAAGCAGAAGATCGATCAATTCCTTTTTGATAACAGAAAAAGAGACATATATCTCTGATAGAAACATATTAAAAATAAAACATCATAAGATGACAAAAAATTGCCATTAATCAAAATTTTAAATAAAGTGAGGATTTTATTTAAGATGATTGACACATACCTTCGTTGCCACCAGGTATTTAAATATATATAACATAAGTAACACACCTTACAAATATATCAAAGAACAAAAAGATGTATTGAAAAAAGATACGAATAATACATTAAACTTTGAGTCGCCTTTAAATTATTGTAACCAAAACTGTGCAATATCAAATTGTAATATGGCAATTATAAAATACAATAATACGCCGACATTACAAAACATTAGTCTTGCATTTTGTCAATGTTTGAGCCAGCGTCATATTGAAAAACTAATCCTACAAAAGAATAAACTTTAATAGATCGACTGGGATCACAAAGCGATTAATTTTTACTAACAAAATAAATCCGTATGATCATTGTTCTTTCACAAAAATACCTGTCAAAACTACAGGTAAAACGTTTCTCTTTATAGTTTCTCCGCATGGCTTCATTTTGTTACAAGATATCAGTATTGGCCATTTTCTGTTTGTCTTTATATAAATTTAATATATAGTTTGTCGGTGTCGACATCAAATGACAAGGTAGGGATTATGGATTCTTATCGAAAAGATATATCCAATACAAAACTGATAATTAATGCTGAAACTATCGGTCTTGTGTTCAATAACTTCTACCGTTACAGTAGCACTAGCTTGCAGTAGAAGGCAATTGTCCATGTTGTTCATCTGCTTTATCGCCACACGGTGCAGATTGCACATCTTTCCTGTAATGTAAGACTTTCGGAGTGCCTTTAAGTGTATCTCTGAAATCATTAGTTTTATGTGGAAAAGACACATGTCTGGACATAGAACCAATTCGTTTTACCAAATAGAAATCACTGTAAAAATCATCCCTAGGATCGTGTTCGTCTTGGTTACCGCCACGAAATGTAATAGTAAATAAATTTGGTTTGTCATCAGATGCTTCAAACAAAGTCTTTCTCATCTGCGTTGTTTTCGGGTTAATAGAATTTGTAAAATTTCTCTTCATTGGTCTATTTAAATCGGTTGTAGCACGTCCGAAAGTTCTGCTTTGTCTACTAGATGTATTTGATATAGATGTTTCAGTTCTATTTCTGTCCAGCTCGAAGGTATGTGATTCTTTGCTAGAAAGTAGAGCTCTCTGTTGCTCATCCGTTAGTGTTGGTTTAGGAAAATATCTCCCTGGTACTTGTTTACTCTGTTGGAGTGCTGGCTTCAAAATGACTGCCCCCTTTCTTTTAGAATCACCCCTTTTCTCAAACGGAGCAATATTCAAAGGTGTACATGATGCCGAAGTGTCTCCTGATCTCTCGCCTATCCTTGGAGAGGCAGTTGGTATCTTGTAAGAATCGACAAGTTTGGGAGGGCCTTTGATTTTGACAAGTATTGACATCGGAAGCACTTTTTTATTGTTTTCTTTTGCTTTTCTATGATCGATACGTTTCCGTTGTTCAACAATTTCCCAACTATCCTGGGTACGTGAGGGCAAACACTTGCTAAGATCCAAAACAGATGTCATTTTAATTTTGATGTTCTCTTTTCCTACTATTGTACCGTGTTTCAGAAATATTGTCTTTGAAGTGGCAACAAGTACATACAATTAGAAGTAATGGAGTTTTTGACTCGACTCATTCCTGTAGTAATGGTACACCGTTATACTGTGCACACTATAGCAGTATTAATCCAAGTACCAATATGAACTTATAGTTGTTGATTGTGCCATTATAATTCACTAACAATTAATCTGATACATTCAATTAGTTAATATGCGCGGATATCACAATGTCGCCAGGGAGACTTTTAAAAATCTACTTGAGTACCTGGTAGACGACCTTCCACGCGCAAACTAGCAGACGTCACTTGTTTGTCTTGACTGGAGAATCTGATTAAATGTATATTGTATAGTCGCGTTTTATGTTTCAAGTCGAACTTTCTACTAATGGAATGTGAAAAAGATATACGTTAGTTTTCATGTAATTAAATGGTCGATATAAAGCATTATATATCTTAAGATATAAGAGGAATAGGTCAAAACGACATGCACCAGTGAACGTAACAACTTTAAAGATATTACTAGTATATTTAACTTTTGCTTGACATTTTCTTGTGGTACGTTCAAGTTAACTTTCCATGAGCAATGCATATGGTGCCTGTGTCTTCTTCTGTAAATTAAATTGCCTATAGCATAAACGGTGGAAACTTTAGTTTTAATTTTGGGGTGTTCTGAAATCCGTATGTTTCTTTTGAATGGAATTAAATTATCAGTTTAGTGCACTGAATGTGTATTTTCAGCGATATGACAACAAAACACCCTGCTGTTGTAACTGAGTATGGAAATGCTAGAAAAAATTCTTTGGTCAGTACCTGAAAATAAAAATTCATGATTATTCAAATTACTTTTGGATGTAAGTGAATCTCAAGAGTGAATAGCCGTGGAAGGTCATTTACTGTTAGAACTAGTTTATGTTTTATGTGATCTGGAATATTTCAATAATGATCCGAGTGCCAAAATTGATAAACATTGGATTAAATTAAATCGATCATTAAATCATAATTAATGAAATAAAGGCAAACGCAAAATTAACACTGCATTATTCTTTATATATATTTATCCCTCTATAGGCCTATATACACTGTATGTAATTTTCCAAGTTTTGACAGTCGGGCATACTCCTGCCTGAACGTACTGATTAGGCTATTTCACATTACTTCGAATACCAGGTGAAACTTGTTTTAACTCGTTCTTTACTGGTTTATGTCGTGTTAGTGTATTCGAACAATATTTATCTCTGATTCAAAGTGAACGAAACGCTCGACCGGAACCCGGTTTGTCCGAATTAATTTTCTCCCTTACATTAAGCAGTGTAATTTCCGTTTATTTTACAGCCTGAAAGTATTTAACAAAATACGTAGGTATTGTAAACATATGATTCATTGTCATCTTACTTTAGAATGAATACCTCATTCATTCAGGTCTTTATCATTACATATAGTGTTTATTTACCAGCATTTCCAACAGCTTTCTATAATTTTCAGGGTTTCTCTAAGTATTAGGTGATTACTCATTATCAATATCAGTGTCACCATTTCCGTGACGCAATAATAATACGAATGTCTTGATATGGTCAATGAATCATAGTCCCACTTCACATTTGTGGTTGTGATCACTTTTGTGCAATGGATAATTGGAAAGATACCCTAAAACGAAATGTCACTTAACTACTGAAACAAGAGTCAGATTTTGATACCATTGGTTAAATAAGTATAGCCCAGATAGGGTGGTGATGGTGGTAACTAACATTAGCCTGATTAGGGTTTATCAATATCCTCATTTTAGTAGCCACATTAAATACACATTTTCTAGTCTCTTAGTTGTTTCTTATAGTCACATGATTACAGTGACATAACTTCTCCCTCTCACATGATTATCTATAGAAAAATGTCAAATGGAACATTACGAAAGAGAAATAAGACATTATCCATCATGATTACTTCATTTCATATATTATCGAGGCTCTTGAATTCCTCGGGGTCCTAATTTCGACAGTGTTTTTTAATTTTTTTTATATTTCGTTTAATCCTGCAGTATCATGTACATGTAAATACACAAAAGTATAAACTAAACATTTTCTTCCTCCTGACATAATATCTTTGAGAATGTGTTGGAAGCAAGTGAGTAATTATATTTGTTCTACCATGCTCCTAAAACCTATGTTCTGTTATTCCTCATTCAGTAAAAATTCAATAACAAGCTTGGACTGTAATCAATGGAAGTCATATGTTTTGTTTGGGCTGTATTGTGTGCACAACATAATTTACATAATTGAAATTTAGACTCACAAATAGAGTTTTTGAAATTCGCCGGTCTTACCAGAAAAACCAGTGAATTTTACAAAAGTTTGATGAAATCTATCTGTTAACTTGTCCAAATGACCAGTAATTTTCCATTTTATTTCAGTTATTTATATATACAGACCAGTAAAAAATTTTCTTTGACCAGTTAAATTCCTTTATTCACTGGTTTGGTTGACCAGTAATTTTTTTTATTAGTCCCCTACCGGCATCGCCGAAGGGGACTATAGGTTTGCACTCCGTCCGTCTGTCCGTCCGTCCGTCAGTCACACACACATTTTCCGGACTTTTTTTCTTAACGCTTGTAGATATTCATCCAATTTTTGGTGTGTGGGTCTACCACCATGAGTTACAGATCAAGTTCGAGTATTGTTACGGTCCACTGATTTTTGACAGAATTACGGCCCTTGGAATTCGAAAATTTCCTTAAAATAGCAGTTTTCCGGACTTTTTTTCTAAACGCTTGTAGATATTCATCCAATTTTTGGTGTGTGGGTCTACCACCATGAGTTACAGATCAAGTTCGAGTATCGTTACGGTCCACTGATTTTTGACAGAATTACGGCCCTTGGAATTCGAAAATTTCTTTAAAATAGCAGTTTTCCCGGACTTTTTTTCTAAACGCTTGTAGATATTCATCCAATTTGTGGTGTGTGGGTCTACCACCATGAGTTACAGATCAAGTTCGAGTATTGTTACGGTCCACTGATTTTTGACAGAATTACGGCCCTTGGAATTCGAAAATTTCTTTAAAATAGCAGTTTCCCGGACTTTTTTTCTAAACGCTTGTAGATATTCATCCAATGTTTGGTGTTTGACCCTGATTTTATTATGAAGGTATACTGAGTACTACTATTTCTCATCATCGTGTCACCTGTCGTAAGCAGAGGCAACACTTAGAGGTCACTTTTTTTGTCACCTGTCTGTCTATCTGTTTGTCCAGGGTCATAAAAGTTTCATGTGAGAAAGCCATCTAGATGGCTTGTTTTTTACAAATTTACAGTCGGATATAATTTCATATTTACAAAATATTTGTATTTTTATATCATCGTGTTTTATTTACATAAATTACAGTAGCCTATTTTTCTCCTGTAGTAATTTTGAAAATTTTGTATTTCTTCTTTAAATCTAATGAAATTTATCAAACTTTGCCTAAAATAGATTTATCCTCCACAAAATCATTATTACCTCAAAATAAAAAAGAGTATATATATAAATTTCAAAAAGGTTTAAAATGTGAAATAAATTTCCTTTATGTGAAAACAATTTCCTTTATGTGAAAACAAAATATTTGAAATTCTGCTTAAGTTAGTGGATTCTTTAAGGGGTTATATATTGTTGATTTTATATAAAACAACGAAGAAAATAACATATAAGCGATGAATATTTATGTCCCATGATTGTAGAATTACCGTAATGCCTGTGATTTACTGAAATGCCCATTGAAATTACAGAAATGCGCTTCATAAATACCGAAATGCCCCATGTATGAATGAATTACAGTATTGACATATTTGAATGAATTGGAACATATATATCATATACATGTATATGGAATGCCGTTGGGGAATTTATTCCCTATTTTATAATAAAATTATCTGAATAATATTTTGTGTAGAGGTTACCCCGGTAGGGGACTGTTAATTCCTTGAATTTGCCTTGTTTCATAATGTCTGCACTAATGGCAGCACCCAACTGTCACTGAGTGGAATTTGTTTCATTAACAATAGAGAAAATAAGTATGTCTTTCAAAATAAACTGACTGCATGGAATCAGGATAGATACTACTCCTAATAAAGTTTTTACTATTATACTGATAAATTTTGACAGAAATTGCTTGATATATGTTTCAAAGTGTTGGGACTGTTTTGCCTGTCGAAATATGCACCCTCGAGGATAGATATTATACATCCTACATGTATGTATAATAGCATAATCACAGGCTTTCTCTGTTTGTTATCTATATCCACACTCCAGTACATGAAGGAAGTACAATCATTCAGTAGGAAGTTTACATCTTTGTTCTCATTGTTTATTGTTATTTTTTCCCAGTAAATATTTTACTTTTCCAATTACATGTAATACTGAGAAAAATACACATAGCTGAGGTTATTTATGTTTTAGTTTCACGACATGTACAGTTTGAAAAATGTAAGTTAACTTCTGGTATATCTAAAACAAATTTTAGTTTAAACACATGTACAGTTTTAAAAATGTAAGTTAATTTCTGATATATCAAAAATTTGTTTTGAAGCAATGAGCAATATATGTACTTACAAAATATTATACAAATGTATATGTGTTATAGAATTTGTATAGACATAGATCTATACGTATGTATTGTTTAAGTATTACTTGTAAGAATGTTCAGCTCTACCATTTAAAGTACACACACGTGCTCATCTATAGAACATTTACAGGTACATGTATTTATAACAGTGGCATAGTGGGGACGCTTGCAAAAATAATTTCCTACAAGTTATTATCTCATTACACATGATATTTATGCTTGGAAAATTATTTTTTATCTCGTTCCCACAAGTTATTATCTCGTTCCCACAAGATATTATCTGTTCCCACAAGATATTTATGCTTGGAAAAGTTATTATCTCATTCCCACTACTTAATTTTAATTTCTCATTGGTTGATTATCTTGTTATGCCTGTTTTAAAAGCCTATCAAGATGCTAAAAATACAGAAAATGTATTAAAAATTTTGGTCATATTTGTAGTTTATATCCTAAAGATTCATAAAATTACAACTCTATTATACTATTTTCCTGTTAATTGCACATATAACCCCATCTGGTTATACCTGGACATATCCGGACAATGTCAGGAAAAAGTCTGGTCTTTAGTATCCCCCATTTTATAGGTACCATATGATTGGTTGATTATCTTATTCCCACAAGTTAGTAAGTTGTTCAAACGAATCAACCAATGAGAAATTAAAATGAAGTCATGGGATCAAGATAATAACTTGTGGGAACGAGATAAAAAATAATGACAACCTAAATTCAACAGGCAGTAAGGTCTAGTAATAAAAACCTAATACAAATAAAGTTCAACTAATTGTTCTCGGTTCTTGGTTACCATCCATGAGTTGAAGTCCTGATGTTTCGACCTTTTCAAGGTGGTCCCTTGAACTTCGACTCAACAAAGTTCTACTGTATCTTTAAATTGATGTGATATACCATATATACATTGTATACATACATATGTGTATGTGTGTGTGTGTGTGTGTGTGTGTGTGTGTGTGTGTGTGTGTGTGTGTGTGTGTGTGTGTGTGTGTGTGTGTGTGTGTGTGTGCTCTTCGTGCGTGCGTGTGTACTTTTCTGAGAACAAAGTTACAAATTGAAGAAACGTATAAGTGATACATTCATGTACATGATACATTGTAGCAGGCTGGTTATATTATCTTTTAACATCTGAATTTTACTTTATTTGCAGATTAATGAAGATTAAACAGTTTCAAGTAGCACTACCAACAAATTATATTCCTGTACAAGACATTTGTGGAATTCAGCTTTCATGATAGTAACTATATATCACACAAACTCTCCAACAGTTAACACATATTGCTCAGTTTGAAGTCAGGGAATTTGTGTATTATTTTTTGGTTCAGCTTCTTGCCATTGTAATACATTTTTCTAAGTATGTATACTTTTCAGAGTTGAGGTACATGTAGATACATGTAATCTTACTTAGTAGCCCCAGTGGAGGCATCTGTTGATATTTATTTTTTGACACTGCCAGCTAGTCATTGTTTGTGTAAATGTTATGTAGATTTAGATTTCATGATTCAAGTCTGATAAAGATACATTGATACTCAAGTTTCTACATATTTACAGCCAAACACTACCAACTAGTCATTCTTTGTGTAGAAAATATTTACATGTTTTAATATTCAAGACTCATGTCTGATAAAGACTCATTGATCCTGAAGCTGAGTGGGATACGTTTTATATATATATGTACAAAGAAAGTGTAGGCAGTGGCTCCTGGATACATTTTGGTTTGCTGATTTATAATAAACAGTTATAGTTGGTGACATTGGGATATATAACATATCCCATTATACACTAAGACAGTGTAGGCTATGACAGAATACATTTTACTTTATGCCCCATACCAAATAGGTATAGGCAGTTTCATATTGCATACCAAATATGTGTAGGCAGTTATTGTCCCATACCAAATAGGTGTAGGCAGTTTCCTGTCCCATACCAAATACCGGTAGGTTAAGGCAGTGACTTGGAGACAAATTTCATTTTTCTGGTTTACAATAAGATGCATGTAGTTTCAGACAGTGACATTAGGATATTTCATGTATTCTGTTATACACTAACAAAGGTGTGAACTATAACATCACAATACCATTTACTTACCTGTGATATACTATTGAAACATACACGTACATGTAAAGAGAGTGTATCTTACCTGTCCCCTGATAAATACATGAAAATATAACTCAAAATGAGCAAGTAGTGTAGCTTCTCAATACCTATGGCTATATTGTAACTTATGTTTGTATATACTGTGGGAATATATTAATGACTTGTCTATGTACATTTCACAAGAGAGAGATATTGTATCATCAGTATTTACAGGATATAAAATGAAGTTTACATACCACATGGACTCTTTTGTGGTTTTTTCTGCATTATTCATGATTTTATTAGTAATATTTATCTTGATGCGGAGATATCGAGAGTATCGATTACAGCATTATGAAGTTCCTGCTCGAGATATTCGTAAAGGACATAAATTTTATATGATAGACATATTTCCGGAGCAAATTTATTGTAACATTGGTCAACATAAAATAAAGCATGGAGCTCGATGTGATTCCTGTGGAATTTGTGTGGATGACCATAGCATGAAAGCAGCCAATAAGAAAATTCTTTGTAAACCATTATCGGAAGTTAGTGATATAACACATCACCATTGGGTTCAAGGTAACCTACCATTGTATAGTAAGTGTTACATATGTAATGACGACTGTGGCACACAGGCGCACATATGTGATATGCGATGTTCTTGGTGTGGCCGTACAGTTCACGAAAACTGTGATCCTTTATCTCAGGAGTGTGATTTAGGACTGTTCAAAACAGCTATCGTACCACCAAACTGCGTCAAACTGAAATGGGTTGGATTTAAAGGAAGAAAACATCTTGTTGTGTCTGAGGCAAGGAAACCAAATATTGATAATTGGATGCCGCTAATTGTAATAGCCAATCGTAAAAGTGGAAATAATGATGCGGAGCATATTTTGAGGTGCTTTAGGGGATTATTAAATCCAACCCAGGTGAGGTATATCTATGTTATTATCATGATAATTTTCTTGTAATGCAGTTATTGATATTTATATTGAAACATGTACAGGTAGATCTACCAAGGTAAATTGGCACATGTTTACAAACACAACAAGTTTAAATCAAATCATAACAGGGGTGACTAGCTACTTGTCGTCACAAAAGTATTAGAGGTTCAGTAATGCATGGAGTCTGTGCACGGCAATATGTTTTACCTGTACAACCTATTTTTGGAAAGTAGACCATATTGTTTTGGTTTCTGACTGAACCAGGATGTGCCACTTTACCTTGATAGACCTATACATTGTGTATGTCAGTTTTATGTATACCAGCATACATGTACATGTAGCTTTTGTTCCATACCATGTACTTATGTATGCACATACACTTGTATACATTATATACACTCGACTGTAGTGCTTAGTGCATTTTTTTTGTAGCTAAAATGTTCTTTGATGCCTTGATCATGTAACTTTAAAAGTTTTGCCTGAATTGCAAAACAGATTCCGGTCTATAAATTTTGCAATATCCATCCATCTGTCTGCATCAACAATTTGATTTAGCTGTTGTGTTAAACTCTTTTAAAGTAGGGCCTGTCACATTTTTTCTTCACATTTGACCCTGTAATTTAGATTCCAGATACATTGCTTTGCAAGTTGACCATATCACTGTTAGTGGTTTCTTGTTTCTAAATACAGTCACAGGACCTGTTCCACTTATTTAAAAATAAATCTGGTTATTTTTATAAACAGATTATATGTCATAGGGACCTATAAGCCATTTTTGTTAATAAATCATAACTCAACCTATCATTTTATTTTGTTGACAATTTATTTGGTAATTATATTTGGCAGGTGATTGATTTACATGACATTCCTCCTGAGAACGGTCTTGAGTGGTGCCATCTTCTACCTGATGTTACATTCCGGGTATTGGTATGTGGTGGTGATGGAAGCATTGGTTGGGTACTTAGTGCAATAGAAAATCTCAAACTGCAGGTATGCTTGTTTATATACATATACATGTGCTTACTTGAAACTATCTTTGAATGTTGATTTTAATATGAACCTTCCTCTTCTACATGTTCAATGAAATGGACAGAATGGTCAACATGTTGAAGGTTTTTACACTTGTGGGTCTGCAATGAAAGATTTGAAATATTTTTTGTAAAAATGTTTATTATATTTCATTTTTCACTATTTCAGACTCCACCACAGGTTTGCATCTTACCCCTGGGTACAGGAAATGACCTTTCTCGAGTTTTGGGTTGGGGTGAAGGTTATACTTCAGATGATTTTGATGTCAGTGAATACCTAAAACGGATTCAGGAATCACAGCCAGTCAGATTAGACAGGTAAAACTGTTGATTTTTTTTCATCATGTTTCTTAATTCATCTGTCCTACAGTCTGCATATCTCCCCTACCATCTGTCCGACAGTCTGCATATCTCCCCCTACCACCTGTCCATCAGTTTTATGTTATTCTTGGATTTGTTTGTACCTTTTGTCTATAACATATATTTCCATCTTACATGTAGTGATCCTTAATAAACTGATAATGAAAGAGTGATTCAGAAAAACAATGCATTATGACAGTATTTGATACAGATAAAGATAGTATAAAAGAGAGAAGGGGGAGTATGTACATGTATAAAGATAGTATAAAAGAGAGAAGGGGGAGTATGTACATGTATAAGGATAGTATAAAAGAGAGAAGGGGGAGTATGTACATGTATAAGGATAGTATAAAAGAGAGAAGGGGGAGTACGTACATGTATAAGGATAGTATAAAAGAGAGAAGGGGGAGTACGTACATGTATAAAGATAGTATAAAAAGAGAGAAGGGGGAGTACGTACATGTATAAGGATAGTATAACAGAGAGAAGGGGGAGTATGTACATGTATAAGGATAGTATAACAGAGAGAAGGGGGAGTATGTACATGTATAAGGATAGAGAGAAGGGGGAGTATGTACATGTATAAGGATAGTATAACATAGAGAAGGGGGAGTATGTACATGTATAAGGATAGTATAACATAGAGAAGGGGGAGTATGTACATGTATAAAGGTAGTATAAAAGAGAGAAGGGGGAGTATGTACATGTATAAGGATAGTATAACATAGAGAAGGGGGAGTATGTACATGTATAAAGGTAGTATAAAAGAGAGAAGGGGGAGTATGTACATGTTTAAGGATAGTATAACATAGAGAAGGGGGAGTATGTACATGTTTAAGGATAGTATAAAAGAGAGAAGGGGGAGTACGTACATGTATAAGGATAGTATAACAGAGAGAAGGGGGAGTATGTACATGTTTAAGGATAGTATAACAGAGAGAAGGGGGAGTATGTACATGTTTAAGGATAGTATAACAGAGAGAAGGGGGAGTATGTACATGTATAAGGATAGTATAACAGAGAGAAGGGGGAGTATGTACATGTATAAGGATAGTATAACAGAGAGAAGGGGGAGTATGTACATGTATAAGGATAGTATAACAGAGAGAAGGGGGAGTATGTACATGTATAAGGATAGTATAAAAGAGAGAAGGGGGAGTATGTACATGTATAAGGATAGTATAACAGAGAGAAGGGGGAGTATGTACATGTATAAGGATAGTATAACAGAGAGAGAAGGGGGAGTATGTACATGTATAAGGATAGTATAACAGAGAGAAGGGGGAGTATGTACATGTATAAGGATAGTATAACAGAGAGAAGGGGGAGTATGTACATGTATAAGGATAGTATAACAGAGAGAAGGGGGAGTATGTACATGTATAAGGATAGTATAACAGAGAGAAGGGGGAGTATGTACATGTATAAGGATAGTATAACAGAGAGAAGGGGGAGTATGTACATGTATAAGGATAGTATAACAGAGAGAAGGGGGAGTATGTACATGTATAAGGATAGTATAACAGAGAGAAGGGGGAGTATGTACATGTATAAGGATAGTATAAAAGAGAGAAGGGGGAGTATGTACATGTTTAAGGATAGTATAACAGAGAGAAGGGGGAGTATGTACATGTATGGGTGTTTAAAGTATGAAATAGAAAGTATAAGAAATTAACTGGAAGAGGAAAGGAAAAGAGTCAGTATGTGCGAATAGATGGAAGAGGAAAGAAGAGACCCAATATGTGTATACTGATGAAAGAGGGGAAAAAGAACCAATATGTGTGTAATGAAGCAAGAGGGAAACAAGAGAGTCAATATGTTTGAAAAGATTTTAGATGGAATGAAGAGAGCCAATATGTGTGAACAGATGGAAAAGGGAAACAAGAGAGCCAATATGTTTTAAAATTGCAAAAGGGAAAGAAGGGAGATAATATGTGTGTAATGGAGCAAGAGGGAAAGAAGAGAACCAGTATATGTGAAAAGATTAAAAAAAGAGAAAAGAGAGTCAGTATGTATGACAAGATGGAAATGGGAAAGAAGAGAGCCTATATGTGTGAAAAGATGCAAGGAGGAAAAAAGAGAGCTAATATGTCTTTACTGAAACAAGAGGGAAAGAAGATAGCCAATATGTGTGAAAAGGTGGAAAAGGGAGAGAGGAAAGCTAATATATGTGAAAAAATGCAAGAGGGGAAAAAAGAGTCAATACGTTTGAAAAGATGCAAGAGGGAAAGAAGAGAGCCAGTATGTGTGAAAAGATGGGATTGAGAGAGAAGAGAATCACTATGTGTGAAAAAATGGAAGAGTAAAAGAAGAAAGCCAATATGTGTGAAAAGATGAAAAAGGAGAGAAGAGAGTCGGCATGTGTGAAAAAATGGAAAATGGAAAGAAGAGCCAATATATGTGAAAAGATGGGAAAGGGAGAGAAGAGAGCCAATATGTGTGAAAAGATGGAAGAGTGAAAGAACAAAGCCAATATGTGTGAACAAAATGGAAAATGGAAAGAAGAGCCAATATATGTGAAAAGATGGGAAAGGGAGAGAAGAGAGCCAATATATGTGAAAAGATGGGAGAGGGAAAGAAGAGAGCTGGTATATGGAATAAGATGGGAGAAGGGAAAAAGAGAGCCAATGTGTGTGAAATGATGAAAAAGGAAGAGAAGGCAGCCAATATGTGTGAAAAGATGGAAAATGGAAAGAAGAAAGCCCATGTGTGTGAAAAGATGAAAAATGGAAGGAATGGAGTCAAAATGTGTGAAAAAATTAGATTAGGGAATGAACAGCCAATATATTTGAAAAGATGGAAAAGGGGAAGAAGAGAGCCAGTATGTTTGAAAAGATGGGGGGAGGGTAAGAAGTGAGCCAATATGTTTGAAAAGATGGGGAGTGACAGAAGAGAGTCAATATGTTTGAAAAGATGGGAAAGAACAGAGCCAATTAAGTTCAGATCTATCTACTATTAACTTGTTTGCATTGCTTTTAAGTTTTGTCCTTGGTGTTTGTTCTAGGTGGAATGTTAACATACAAACCAAAAGAATGTTACAAAAGAGAAAACAGGTTGGTTTTGTTTTGATTTACTTTATACTGAAGATAACATTGCTATATTTAATTTTTCCTTTCATTTTGACTTGCATGTTAGTGCATTTGTACCTGTTGTTTTTGGTATCAAGATGCTGGTTGTTCTATCCCTACATGTATGTACATGAAAGTAAATCTTTTTTTACCCTGGGTACTTTAGCAAGACTCTATGGAAAATGCAACAATTTCCTTAAATCAAATTCCAGGAATTATCCAGTTTGATGTTCGTGTGACATCTGTGACATCTTTTGAAGTGTTTGAGTCTGACATTAGTGTTTTGACAACCTTCTGACTCATATGTTTGTACATTTGAGCATGTTGTTGATGGGCACCAGTTTTGTGACTTATACATTCAGACCAATCTGTCAGTTCTTTCATCTTAGTGAATACTGTCATAAGTATGAACTGTAGTAAGATAAAAGCTACAATTCATCACAAAACCGTAGTTGTAATATCTAAACCATAGTAACACCTGCTTTAACGATCTCTTGTGTATAAAGATCACTGGTCATAAAGACTTTTTTTTTTGCTGTGCCCAATAGTACCTACTACCATTCGTGTTCAAATCAACATCTACATGTATATAAAGACCACATTCCTATAAAGACTGGTCTTGTATCCCTAATGGTGTCTTTATATACAAGTTTCACTGTATAATACATATATGAGAACTCATTTTATATTCTTCTTTTAATAGATTATATACTAAGTATTACTACCTGGACATACACCACAGGTTTTGTCTCTGCGGCTATTTAGGTCACCTTGGTCACTCATTTGACCTATTGCCATTGATTCCTATTTGTCATCTTCCATAGTTTGTTTTCTGTGAACAATTGAACATTTTTTCAATTTCTTGAAAACTACATTTCCGATTGTTTTCAAATAATGTAAAAAGTGTTTTTAAGATATTTGGAGTATGTGTATTGAATTTGTGATCCTTGAGTCCACTCGGTCCTTTGGGCAGGACCAAAACTACCAAAATAGCCCAATCTTTTAAAAAATCATCTTCTTTACTCATGCACGTCAAGAAGAAAAACTGAATACATGTATCAAAAGGGTATAACCTCTGTACAAACATTTTGAAATTTTTATTCCAAATGCATTAGTTTGATTCCAAGGGTGGGACTAATATAACCATATACAGGTAGTGATAATGTAATTTGTTTCAAAAGTTTTCCACTATATGTATTGTAAAAACGATGTTGAACACAATTTTAGAAATTTTAAAATTTATGATAGGAGCAGTCCATTCCATTGGGTGGGACCAGTATAGCCATATAGTGATAATAAAGGTGGAGAAAATCTCCTACTCTGCATCCATGAATTGTAGAAAAAAAATAAATGAATTTTCAATAAGGGTGAAGCAAACATAATTTTGAAATTTATGATCCTGGGAATGGGAGTTCAATCCCTTGGGTGACGCCAATATAGCCATGTACATGTAGTTATAATATACTTCGAAAATCCAAATTATTTTCATTTTGCCTCAGGTTACTGTTAATGCTCTCTTGTCTCTTTTTTCTGCATGATTAATACAGTTTGCTGTTTTATCTGTTGATACAATTACTGGTCAGCTAAATCTGACTTAATGGTCACACATCATAAGTCAAATCATTTATTACAGTATAGTATAGTCTATAGGATTTTCAGGATCACAATTTGTTGTAAGTTTAACTCTTGTTTTATGATGACAAGTAACTTTGCTGTTTCATTTTTCAATAGATGGTAATGAATAACTACTGCTCAATTGGAGTTGATGCTTTGGTAACACTTAATTTCCACAGACAGAGAGAGTCTCGACCATGGCTATTTGCCCATAGATTAATCAACAAGGTAATATTGTTTTTCATATCTATTTTCTGTACTAGTAAGTTTTGCTGAAGTTTGCCTTCTCACTCATTAGTTTCTATTCAAATTAATAATTAGCCATCATGTTTTGTTCTTCAGATTAGGAATAGAGAAGGGGATGACCGGTTTATCTTAATTTATTTCCCCTTTCATGTATGCACAAAACATTGCACAAAGGTTCTTTATGTGTCTTATTTATTGTATACTCAGAAATTTTCACCCTTGTTTATTTTTGCCCTTTTACAATAGTAAACATAGCTACCCTAGCTTGAATTACCCTAAATCACCATTGTCTCATTGATAGAATGTATTTTCATGCTTCAATTGTTTACTTGAAAATTTCACTTTCATTTGAAATTTATTCTCATCTGTGGGTGAAAAGGCCAAAAAATAAATGGGAGCGAATGATTTCAGGTGTACAGTATTTTGAGATTCATTTGCTTTAAACCCTGTGGGACCTAAAGGAAAAAATTAGATGTTCAAAGATTTTTCTCAGGAACCATTAAATAGTCTGTGTATTTATGACATAGAGAGGTTCTTACAGGTAGATGAAGTTTTAACTTTGTCTGCAGAACCATGAAGGACCATTTCTGATCAGAATTAATTGTTATCCCCTGTTGCCTTAGGTCACAGATTTTCGAAGCTGTTATTGGTTTTTAAACTTATGATAAGTGCAATAACTGATCTGTGATTGTGCATATAGCCATAGAGAAATACATATTAAAGTTTTAGTAAAGGCAAATTTGCTAAAAAAAAGCCACAAAAATTTGGTGGGGGTGGGGGAAGTATGGTGGTCAGGTACTGATAGTAGTATGCTGTATATATACTGGATTCTAATAGGGATACATATGTACCTGTATTTCTTTTGTTAAAACAACATTTCTCATAATATATATACGGTAAATTAAAAAAAACAGTAAGTCGACAGAGAAACTAAGTAGGTAGCACATAAAATTTTTGACATGAAGGTCACTGGTTAGATCCCTGATTGTACCAGATATTCAGAGGTGAGTTTCCTTTTCCTGTCTGCACAGCTGTATGCCAAGATGGAATTTAAAGGGTCCCAGGTTGTGTAGTTTGATTCCTTAGTCAGATTTCAGAAGTGTAGTGGCACTTTAATAGTTCGAAATAGGGACCACTCAAAAAGGGCACAAACACAAACACTAGACATCTCTCTCCCTGAATCACAGGTACCAGTGGCGGGGGCCATAATTAGCCTTGCTGCTCATTAATCAAGCCAAAACAAGCAAGCAACAGACCTGTAAACTAATCACAGGTACCAGTGGCGGGGGCCATAATTAGCCTTGCTGCCCATTCATCAAGTCAAAACATGCAAGCAACAGACCTGTAAACTAATCACAGGTACCAGTGGCAGGGGCCATAATTAGCCTTGCTGCCCATTCATCAAGTCAAAACATGCAAGCAACAGACCTGTAAACTAATCACAGGTACCAGTGGCGGAGGCCATAATTAGCCTTGCTGCCCATTCATCAAGTCAAAACATGCAAGCAACAGACCTGTAAACTAATCACAGGTACCAGTGGCAGGGGCCATAAGTAGCTTTGCTGGTCATTAATCATGCCAAAACAAGCAAGTAACAAACCTGTAAACTAGTTTTGCACACATTTATATTTCATGTTTGCTTTTCATATCATGTAACAACACACTTAAAAAAAAAAAAAGGAAGTGGGGTTATTTTAATTCATATATGTACTGGATTCTGATATAATTAGATACACTGTATCTATTTCTTTTGTTTATATAGCATATATCATCTTGTACAATATTAAAGTCACATTCCGGGGACGTTATTGTAATTTTCTGGAGGTTATTGTAATTTTTTACATTTTCATTAGAAAACCACTCCTAACCGACAAAAATGAAAATAATTTTTAAAAATTTGATGTATTAATGGAATTATTAAGGGGATTCCATATAAATTCTTAAATTTACCCTGGTGTACGAGTGATATAAATGGTTTGCTCGATTCACCGCAAGAGTATCATTCTGGCACAGTCTCGGAACATGCTGCAATAAAATATACCAGGGCAGGAAGTAGTTATTTCAAAGATGTCGATAAAATTTACATACTTCATGTACGTTTATGGCTAAATTGCTTGCCCAGGACAGTGTTCCAGAGCATTTGATTGGTGTTCCACTTGTCTGGATTGTCCTGGACAGTGAAATGAACACGCTCAGTAGAGTGTCAGCACATGACCGTCAACACCTTACCGTTTATAAATAGATCATTGTGTTAGGTGTTTCCCACAATTAATTAACTAATTAGTTGGAATAGGACTTTAAAAATATGATGAAAGTTCATGCAAATATGCATTAAGAGAGTACAGAAAAGTTTATTTATGAACATTACTCCCCGGAATGTGGCTTTAATAATAGAAATTTGTTAAACTAGTTTTTTACACATTTTAATTTTTTTATAGTTCTTTATCTCATGTTATAATGGTATTTGTTTCTGTAGTGTCAGACACCCACAATGCATTACTTTTTTGTTACCTGGTACTTTGTATGCTGTAAATTTTGTCAGTTTTGGAGAAAAGTTTATGTATTGAATCTATTGATAAATAAATCAGTTATGTATCAGTCCATGCCTAAAATTTAGTTAACTCATCACTCCCTGAAAAACAATGGAATCTTCTGTAATTCAATGACATAGTCCAATCCAAATGTATCCTTAGGTGTAAATCAGTTTTGAAAATATGTCAAAATGTATCAAGTATGAATTCATTCATTTCTTTTCTTTTCTTTTTTTTTGTATCATTATTATGGTAAACATCAATGTGATATCAATGCCAAAAGATAAACACAATGATATAGTTAGGGACTGCTTCCTTGCTCTATTAGTTCTTTTTAGGTATTTTATTTATTTATCTTTTTTGCTCAAGAGATACAGTAACAATATTTCCACATTATTCTCACATACATTGTATATGTATTTTAGAGACCTTTTCTTTTTTGCTTACCAGACTTTATATTACAGTGCTGTTTGTTCATCTTTATCATTATCAATACTGTCTCTGTCTCTGTCTGTCTCTGTTTCTCTGTCTGTGTCTGTCTCTTTCTCTCTGTGTCTGTCTCTGTTTCTCTGTCTGTGTCTGTCTCTTTCTCTCTGTGTCTGTCTCTGTCTGTCTCTTTCTCTCTCTGTCTCTCTGTCTCTGTCTCTCTCTGCCTCTCTCTCTCTCTCTCTCTCTCTCTCTCTCTCTCTCTCTCTCTCTCTCTCTCTCTCTTTCTCTCCTTTTTCTGTCTGTGTTCTCTTTTTTCCATCTATCTAATTCTTTCTCTCTATCATTCTCTATCTCTTTCTGTCGCTCTTGTTGGCAATGGCAGATTTTAACCTTCATGTATAACCCACTTTGTTTTCCTGCAGTGGTCATTTTTTATAACTTCTTCTACCATTATGTGATAAATTAATTGCACTCAATTGAAGTTCATCTCCGATTTTGGAAAAAGAATTGATATAAACAATGACTGTACTTGACAATACTGGTAGTCATTTCTTCTTGAGATTCAGATGAAAACATATGTCCTACTCTTTACAGGCAAAGCTTATTGTTCTGTAGTTGTGGTAAGTCAGGTTTTGATCCTAATTTTCACTTAACTCATTGACCCTTTTAGTCACATTTAAACTCACCCATTTCAAAGAATGGTAAAGTCCAGTGGCAGATTTCAGGAGTGTTTCATTTAGCATCTGAATTTTTCAATAATTTAATATACATTGATAAATGGTTCATTCCTGATTTATAACAGTAGAAAATACCTTTTATTGATGTAATGTAGTCTAAATGTGAGTTCCATAGGGGCATGGTCGTAAAACCATGATTTGGAATCGCAATGCCCTTTCTTACCTGTGGTTGATGCAACCAAAATCTCTTGACTCTCATACATAATTTTATTATTAATGCAGCCACAGCCAATACGAGTAAATGGTGCACACAATCATCATCCAATCAGATCGAGGCTTTTAAACAGTTTCAGAATTGTATTGAATCAATAGACTATGCGATAACTTCTGTTGCCATTTAAAACTAGAGTGATTATGTTAGATAAATTTGATAACACCTACACGTTATAGATATTTATTCATAACTATGAGAGATTTCAGTCACATGAGACCACGGGTAGGAAAGAGCATTGTAATTCCGGACCGTAGTTTTACGATGATGCATAGGGTCGAATGAGTTAATTATGTCATACTTGGCTATGGTTCAGCTTACACAAGTAATGTTGTCTCCTGTACACTCTCTGCACTTTGTCCTGGTAGACAAGATCATGTTAAACACACATTCCACAGTGATCGAGTCAACTCTTCTGGCATTCCAGACATTCAATGATATTATTATATTATTTATTTAATGTAAAACAGCAAATATTCTGCTCATTTTGGCCATCTGAACATGTTCATCACCAAAATACTTGGAGACAGGGCACTAATAACAAAAGTTTGAAAATACTTAAAGTGTAAATTCTGTGTGTAATGATCAGACATTTACGTTTATTTTTTCAACTTGATCAAGACATTACTAAATATGTCGTTGTACTTCACTTTTTGATGTGTATACCGGTATATATTTGTAGATAAAAGTAGTTTCCAAAGTGCATGTATGTTACATAATATAGATGACCAAATACATGTAGATAGTAAAGTCAAATCTACAAACTCAACAGGTCATCAATAAATCAGAAACACTATTTCTGGTGGGTACTTTTGGGGGGCTATTGTTCACATTTATATGTATATGTGTATTGGAGATTAAGATGCTGTTGGGGGCCTCATTGGCAGAGTGGTAAGTGCATCCCACTTTGAACCTTGAACTTTCTGTCAGTGCAGGTTTGAGCCCTGGGGCCCGTTTTATGAAAGATCCTAAATCAATAATCCTAAGTCTTAGTTCTAATTGTCATAGAACTTACCAATCAGCGATGCCATGGTAGTTAGGACTAAAAGTTTGGATTTAGGACATACAAACTTTCTTAAAACAGGCCCCTGGAACCTAAGCTAATTTTGGTGAGAAAGTTTGCCAGTTTACTTGCAATGGTGGATGCATTGTAACCAGATTCTCTTCTCCACCATCAAAAACTGGCTCCCACCATGTAACTGAAAAATTGTTGAGTGTGGCATAAAATGCTATTCAAAATAAAAAAGACGCCATCTGATCACATGTTTTACTAGCAAGAGTTTTCCCTCTTTGCATACCTAAATGTAGATTCTACATTGTGAAATGAAGATACAGAAGTTATCTGGGCATGATTATGTTTTAACCAGCAAGAGTTATCTCTCTTTGCATAGATTCCATACCTAGAAAGGGCAATACAGAAGTCATCTGGGCATTTGGTTTGTCTGCAAGAGTTATCATTCTTTTCATTGATTCCATACATAGAAAAATATCCTAACATTGTAAATAAGGTTTGTATCATATATTGGTAATTTGGTATAATATAAGCTTTCCACAAAAATTGATGTCAGCAGATTGTCACTTTATCTATTTTCTATTTCAAATCTCAGTTGGATTGGTTTCTGGATAAGAACTTGATGCACCTATATAACTCTTTTTATTAAAGTATAAAATCACGTGTAGGAAAAGTACATGTATTTTAAAAAAGGCACTGAAGTGCAGAAGCCTTCTGTAAGTCCTACATGTTCATGTTCTTTGACTTCAAAACAAGTTTTATTTCCATAGTTATTTGGTGTAGTTTGAATCAGGAGACAGTATTTGGATCTTTTGTTATTGTTCTACGTGTATTGTCTGATTCACATAACATGGCAGGGCAGAGAAACTAATAGAATCTTTTGACTATCATACAGTCGATTCTACTCATTTTTCAGTTAAGACAAGCGTTTATTACTAACTGGATAACCATACATATGACAACAAGTAGGAACAATTACTCCTGTCAGTGTAACTTTAATATTTTACCTAAGATTTAAATTTGTCCAGGTCAAGAAAGCAGGGGTGGATTCGACACCAATGTATAGATATACATATATGTACAGTAAAAACCAGAAGTTGACAAAAATGGTCAAAGCCTATATTTGAATACATATATATTATATAAAGATGGAAAATTCATAAAAATAAATTACCAAAATTTTCGCGCCTGGCTAGGCTCAGAGAAAACATTTCTTAACTCTTCCTTCCAGCTAACTTGAAATTCTGGATCCACCCTGGTTTTTCTCGATATGTTTTGGATTTTTGGCTTTTATATGTAACTATGTGTTTTTGTGTTTCAGTTTCTCTATGAAGTGTTTGCACTACATATCAGTAAAGAAATTTCCATTTGTGTTTTCTCAGCATGTATGAATATTATAATTTATTTGTAAACAAGCACTGGATGGAACTTTATAAATGGTGTTATTATCAGTAAAAGATTCCAAAATTTAATCATTGATGATATCTAATTCTTTATACAGAATGAATACTTCATTTTCACTTGTACAGAGTCTTGTCACCCATCCCTTCTAAAAAAAAAAAAAAAAAAACAACTTTATACCACCTCTTGGATAATTCTTGGATCCACCCCTGGAAAGCATTCATAAGACTCCGCCTCTCCAAGTTATAAGGATTTTACTATACACTACAGTAAAACCTGCTATAGTGGTCACCTCTATATAAGGATCACCTGTCTATAAAGGCCAGTTTTGAAAAGTACCATGACTACAAACTTCAACTAAATTAAACCTGTGTATAAGGATCACCTGCACATAAAGGCAAAAATTTTCTGGTCCCTTGGGTGACCCCTATATACAGGTTTCAATGTACTTATCTTTACCACTTTGATCAATGTTACAATTTGAGATATTCTTATCAGTTTTCAACACTTGTCGGACATCCGTCATGATCATTTAACATGATGGCAATGATGAATTGCTGTATATATATATATATATATATATATATATATATATATATATATATATATATATATAAACACACACACACACACACATTGGTCAGCGACCAATTCTCACTAAGTACAAATTATCGCCATTGACTCATTTATTTTACCTGATAATTTCTAGTTTCTCAGAGAAATTATTTTTCTCTTTTTTGGCAGTCAGTAGTGTCTTGTACAGGAAACACAAATAAATCTGTGAAAGTGTACACGTTCCATGCCAGTTAAAAACAGTTAAAGAGAATTGGTACTAGAATTTGTTGCTGACCATTGTGTATATATAGAGACATATAAAAAGTATTCAGACACTTTAAGTTTTATTATATATTTCATATAAAACCACATTTTTTTCCACAACAAATTTGTGTAGCCACTTTCTGATGAGGAACATTGATTTTACCATTTGGTAACAGGTCGGAGTATGGGGATTTGACTAGTTAGACTTGCAAATCCATAACTTGATGCTGTGCCCAATAGGAATACTTCTCCAAACAGTTCTTATAATAGAAAATTAACCCCTAAATATATAGCAATTTAAGAATTTTTATGCCTATGTATATATATATATTGTTATTGTATATCAATCTAAGTAGTCAAAAAAAAAAGCAAAACCAAAGCTTTGCCCCTTTAAAACTGATGTTGATTCTTGTGATGTCATGTTAAATTACCATTGCTGCAACAGTCCAAAGCATCTGTTAGAATTTGTTACATATCACCTAGCTGTTGAAGTCTACATTTCAGTGTCAAATTATTGAAGGACATACAAACCTTTGGATCAGTTTTGCATATGTGTACCTTAATAGTTCATAGACTGCAAAATACCAATTACCGTACCTGAAAAGTCATAAGGTTTCAGTGTATATATTTAATACTGAAAGTATCATTTTTCCCCTTTAAATCCTATCTTTGTCTCTGTACTTATAAAGCAACTAGATTTCTAGTACCTTATTAGACCCATTAACTGCCCATGTTCCTGTAAGCACCCCTCCCCCTTTTTTTTACATACATTCAAGAATTCTAGCTGGTTGACAAAGAGATGTGGAACTGAAAAACCGTAAGTAACAGTTTATCTGTAGCTTCCCAGCAAAAGAAGAATATTGAAAGGTGTCCTCGGTAATAACTACAACAACGTAACCACCGAGCCTTCTAAAAATCAGGTGATTTACATCAATTAAACTATTAATTGGTCCCATTAAGCGCCCACCCTTTTTTCCTGATTTTTGTAGAGCCCTAGGCACTTAATGGGTAGAATACGTTATCAACAATTTTGTATTTTACATTGTCATACTGTACATTGTACATGTATGTAGTTAAATGTGTTGTACAGTAAGTTAAACTTAACTAGTCTCAAT
Source organism: Atrina japonica (assembly GCA_030159075.1). Taxonomy (NCBI): domain Eukaryota; kingdom Metazoa; phylum Mollusca; class Bivalvia; order Pterioida; family Pinnidae; genus Atrina; species Atrina japonica. Next base: position 206,619 of record BROG01000117.1, read on the forward strand.
CCAACCGAAACGATACTTTTTGGCAAATCCAAGGACACGGAAGTATCTATATATATACATCTATTTAGGAACTGTATCTATAATGAAAAGAAATGTAAAGATAAGATGAAAATGACATTTGAAACATTTCAAACCTGACAACTGATATATAATGCCTCAGTTGAAACCCCACACAAAAACAAGTTATAAAATATTTACATTCAAATGCAATTACCTGAAATATATCATGTTACCATGACGCTGAAGTATACATTTCATTTTACCTGTTTATTGTCATTTCTAAAAATAATGACTGGATAGTGTAAAGTGTTATTTTAGTAACAAGAAATAGATACAACAAAAGTCTGTGATACCTGAAGATGTGGGGACTGTCAAAATACACCTGATTTTGTCGTTGAAGATACCTGATCTTATTACTATGGAAATGTTTTAATTTGATCTCTGCATCAAAGCTTACACTTATCCAATTTTTGCCATTTATTTTCTGTAAATAGAAACTCAGAGACTCCATTGGGTATAATATGAAATATCAAATTTAATCTCATAAAATGGATACATGATGTCTGTTGCAAAATGAAACCTTCAGTTATGTGTGTCATTTTACATTGATGTATGGCATTTAAAAGATGATTAATAAATGTACTGTAACAATTCCAAGATACTATAGCACTCAGTGATACCTGTATATTATAATTATCACCCTGATACTTAGTAAATGTATATAAATAGTACTTGATTAACGTATACACCTGTCTACAGAGAGAAACCCAGGGAGCATTGATTGTTTGTCTTACACACACCTGTCTACAGAGAGAAACCCAGGGAGCATTGATTGTTTGTTTTACACACACCTGTCTACAGAGAGAAACCCAGAGAGCATTGATTGTTTGTTTTACACACACCTGTCTACAGAGAGAAACCCAGGGAGCATTGATTGTTTGTTTTACACACACACTGTCTACAGAGAGAAACCCAGGGAGCATTGATTGTTTGTCTTACACACACCTGTCTACAGAGAGAAACCCAAGGAGCATTGATTGTTTGTCTTACACACACCTGTCTACAGAGAGAAACCCAGGGAGCATTGATTGTTTGTCTTACACACACCTGTCTACAGACAGAAACCCAGAGAGCATTGATTGTTTGTTTTACACACACCTGTCTACAGAGAGAAACCCAGGGAGCATTGATTGTTTGTTTACACACACCTGTCTACAGAGAGAAACCCAGGGAGCATTGATTGTTTGTCTTACACACACCTGTCTACAGAGAGAAACCCAAGGAGCATTGATTGTTTGTCTTACACACACCTGTCTACAGAGAGAAACCCAGGGAGCATTGATTGTTTGTCTTACACACACCTGTCTACAGACAGAAACCCAGAGAGCATTGATTGTTTGTTTTACACACACCTGTCTACAGAGAGAAACCCAGGGAGCATTGATTGTTTGTTTTACACACACCTGTCTACAGAGAGAAACCCAAGGAGCATTGATTGTTTGTCTTACACACACCTGTCTACAGAGAGAAACCCAGAGAGCATTGATTGTTTGTCTTACACACACCTGTCTACAGACAGAAACCCAGGCAGCATTGATTGTTTGTCTTACACACACCTGTCTACAGACAGAAACCCAGGGAGCATTGATTGTTTGTCTTACACACACCTGTCTACAGAGAGAAACCCAGAGAGCATTGATTGTTTGTCTTACACACACCTGTCTACAGAGAGAAACCCAGGGAGCATTGATTGTTTGTCTTACACACACCTGTCTACAGAGAGAAACCCAGAGAGCATTGATTGTTTGTCTTACACACACCTGTCTACAGGGAGAAACCCAGAGAGCATTGATTGTTTTTGTTTTACACACACCTGTCTACAGAGAGAAACCCAGAGAGCATTGATTGTTTGTCTTACACACACCTGTCTACAGAGAGAAACCCAGAGAGCATTGATTGTTTGTCTTACACACACACCTGTCTACAGGGGAGAGAAACCCAGGGAGCATTGATTGTTTGTTTTACACACACCTGTCTACAGAGAGAAACCCAGAGAGCATTGATTGTTTGTTTTACACACACCTGTCTACAGAGAGAAACCCAGGGAGCATTGATTGTTTGTTTTTTACACACACCTGTCTACAGGGAGAGAAACCCAAGGAGCATTGATTGTTTGTCTTACACACACCTGTCTACAGAGAGAAACCCAGAGAGCATTGATTGTTTTGTTTTACACACACCTGTCTACAGAGAGAAAACCCAGGGAGCATTGATTGTTTGTCTTACACACACCTGTCTACAGAGAGAAACCCAGAGAGCATTGATTGTTTGTTTTACACACACCTGTCTACAGAGAGAAACCCAGAGAGCATTGATTGTTTGTTTTACACACACCTGTCTACAGGGAGAAACCCAGGGAGCATTGATTGTTTGTTTTACACACACCTGTCTACAGAGAGAAACCCAGGGAGCATTGATTGTTTGTCTTACACACACCTGTCTACAGAGAGAAACCCAGGGAGCATTGATTGTTTGTTTTACACACACCTGTCTACAGAGAGAAACCCAGAGAGCATTGATTGTTTGTTTACACACACACCTGTCTACAGAGAGAAACCCAGAGAGCATTGATTGTTTGTTTTACACACACCTGTCTACAGAGAGAAACCCAGGGAGCATTGATTGTTTGTTTTACACACACCTGTCTACAGGGAGAAACCCAAGGAGCATTGATTGTTTGTCTTACACACACCTGTCTACAGAGAGAAACCCAGGGAGCATTGATTGTTTGTCTTACACACACCTGTCTACAGAGAGAAACCCAGGGAGCATTGATTGTGTTTGTCTTACACACACCTGTCTACAGAGAGAAACCCAGAGAGCATTGATTGTTTGTCTTACACACACCTGTCTACAGAGAGAAACCCAGAGAGCATTGATTGTTTGTCTTACACACACCTGTCTACAGAGAGAAACCCAGGGAGCATTGATTGTTTGTTTTACACACACCTGTCTACAGAGAGAAACCCAGGGAGCATTGATTGTTTGTCTTACACACACCTGTCTACAGAGAGAAACCCAGGGAGCATTGATTGTTTGTCTTACACACACCTGTCTACAGAGAGAAACCCAGGAGCATTGATTGTTTGTCTTACACACACCTGTCTACAGAGAGAAACCCAGAGAGCATTGATTGTTTGTTTTACACACACCTGTCTACAGAGAGAAACCCAGAGAGCATTGATTGTTTGTCTTACACAAAAAAATACCTGAAACCACAAAATAAATATTCAAATATTCATGACTGCCAATTCATTTGTTTTTGAATTTTCTGCTTTTTCTACTTGAGTATTTTTCTTCTATTCTTTGAACTACCTTTAGTGTTCTGAGATAAATATGTTGATATGTAAACATCACAAACTTTGTAAGTGAATATTGAAACATAAGTTTATGGGAAAATATAATTTTAACCTTACTACTTGAAAAAAATATTTTAAGGAGAATTTTTCCCATATCAAGATTACCCTTTCTCCCACCATGGACAGGCGTAGCTGCCATTTTGCCAAACCAGAATATCGCTGTCCAAACCCTAGGGTGTAGACAAGCTACACACGCTATGATGTCACAATATAATTTTTATAATAAAGGACTTCTATGTGATGCAAATACAGTATATTAAAGTTGCTTCAGATTTTATTTATGTACATAAACATGTGTTTGTATCATGAGAGAAAAATAATCAAACATGGGTGTGTTGAGTGGAAAGGGAAATCTTAACCATCATGGTCAGAATTTGAAAGTCCAGTCCCCAGGGAACCCTTGAATTGGACAGCCAGATTCTTACCACTCAGGTGGAGATTTCACTCAACACACCCATGTAAGATTCCCTACTGATTAGTGATTGTAAAATGATGCTACACTGTGTAATATACTGGTACTAAACATGTGACTAAATGATGCTACACTGTGTGATATACTGGTACTAGACATGTGACCAAATGATGCTACACTGTGTAATATACCGGTACTAGACATGTGACTAAATGATGCTACACTGTGTAATATACCGGTACTAGACATGTGACCAAATGATGCTACACTGTGTAATATACCGGTACTAGACATGTGACCAAATGATGCTACACTGTGTAATATACCGGTACTAGACATGTGACCAAATGATGCTACACTGTGTAATATACCGGTACTAGACATGTGACCAAATGATGCTACACTGTGTAATATACTGGTACTAGACATGTGACCAAATGATGCTACACTGTGTAATATACTGGTACTAGACATGTGACCAAATGATGCTACACTGTGTAATATACTGGTACTAGACATGTGACCAAATGATGCTACACTGTGTAATATACTGGTACTAGACATGTGACCAAATGATGCTACACTGTGTAATTGCAAATGTGACCAAATGATGCTACACTGTGTAATATACTGGTACAAGACATGTAACCAAATGATGCTACACTGTGTAAAATACTGGTACTAGACATGTGACAAAATGATGCTACACTGTGTAATATACTGGTACTAGACATGTGACCAAATGATGCTATCGTTATAAGGACAGTTCGTTATATAGTTATAGGGAAGTGAGCTGAATGGTTACAATGCAATTTGTTAAGAACAAAAATCACTCTAAGTCCAGGCTATTTCATAGGAAGAAAAAAGACAGGAACTTTCCTACAAAGAAAAAGAAAACACACTTTTTGTTACTTTTAATTTACACAACTTATTCAATCAGAGACTATAGGCCTACTAATGCTTGGCGAAAAAGTCAAAAATTTAATGATATTGATCACTTCATTATAATATTATAAACAAAGTTGGTTGGGATGTCAAGGACAGGAAAATTGGTTTGTTATAGTCAAATATTTGTTAAATAAAATTCGTTATAAATTGTTTTTCAACTAAGAATATATAGAGTTGCAGTCAGGAATTATCTATTGATTCGTTATGTGCATGAATTCATACAAACCGAGTTCGTTATATTCAAGTTTTACTGTATACCGGTGCTAGACATGTGACCAAATGATGCTACACTGTGTAATATACTGGTACAAGACATGGGACAAAATGATACTACACTGCGTAATATACTGGTACTAAAATAAATATGTGAACAAATATTCAAAAACTAATTTTATATTTGAATATTCACAGATTACTGGTACTGTTCATTCATGAATGTTTCGGAACATTTGTTTCAACTCCAATTTTATGTCTCAGTCAACATTTTTTCAGTTATGTTGTATATGTATATAATGGAGTCAGTTTATTATTAAAACAGAAATTATGTGCTTAGGAAATGACCACTAAACATCTGCAAGGGGCAATTTTTCCCTCAAAACTGACCAATCTTTGAAAGATGAAAGACATTGTGATTCAGTGCATCACAATGTTTGACTGCTAAGCCTCAGATTTTCCAAGGAGGTTGGGGGATGGGGTGGAGATTGTGCCTCATAAAACAGGAAGAAGTTTGTCTATATAAGCTCATATGTTACAACTATATTCCACCTGACAAATCGGACCACCTTTATTTAGTGTCCTGTTTTCATAGTTTTATTTTCAAATTTTCAATGTACATGTATGCACTTTTCTGGAACTCAAGTATTACTCTGTTTTCTAGTGTTGGTATTGTGTAACTTAAACACAGCATGGTAATATTATAAATCAAATCACATTCTACTATGTCAGAGTAAAGGGTCCTTATAATTAAATCTGCCTGGCTGTTGGGGGTACTTTGATCCTTACATTCAAAACTTTACAGTATGTTTGCATGCTGATTACAGCTTTTCTTGTCTGCTTTAAAAATAACATTTGACAGTTCAGTCAGTGGTGGAAATAAATTTGCTGAATGGTAATTTTATCATTTCAAACCAAAAAGCCTTTACATCTGGTTCACATAATAAAGGTGATCAGGGTTTCAGAGGGCAAATGATAAACAGATGTTAATTGGGATCAACACCTTCAAGTTTATAAATTACTCTTCTCTTCTTACAAGTACAAATACTTGACATTTTTTCTGTTTTAACTCCTGTGTCTCGTAGTGCACTTGTTTTGCTGGGACACGTATCTAAATTTACTAAACACTGTGAGCTAGTGCAGCTATGGGAATAAGGGGTAACACCCCCCCCTAAAAAAAAACCAAAAAAACAAAACAGTACCGGACATCGGTATGAATCCAATGATGCACAAATTATTTGCAGCCATGATATATCTGAATTTCATGCAATAATTCCTGTCATCACCTGTGTTTCCCTCTATCTCAGTATTCAATTGTTTCATTGGTACTGAGGGAACAGTCAAATCATTGACCTGAAGTAGCAGGGAAAGCCTAGGGAACTGTTGCCAGAAGCCAAAGGCCAAGGACAACAGCTCCTTAGGCCTTCCCTGCTATCTAGGGTCAATGATTTGACAGTTCCCTCAGTACCAATGAAACAACTGATTTATTACCTGGTTTTCTATAAGTGATGTGCGCAATCAGGAAACCCTCTGCGCATAATTATCACACGTGTAACAGTACCAGGCAACAGTCAACTGTTGCCCTTTATTTATTTTTACGGGTTTTAAGTCTTTTGCTAGGATGTTTTATTCAAACAGTCAAAAATACTTAATATACTATTAAATAGAGAGCCAGGTAATAATATATCATGTTTACCTGTGTTTCCCTCTATCTCAGTATATCATGTTTTATCTGTGTTCCCCTTTATCTCAGTATACCATGTTTTACCTATGTTCTCCTCTATTTCAGTATATCATGTTTTACCTGTGTACTCCTCTTATCTCAGAATGTCATGTTTTACCTGTGTTCCCCTCTTATCTCGGTATGTCATGTTTTTTCTGTGTTCCCCTCTATCTCATTATATCATGTTTTACCTGTGTTCCCCTCTATTTCAGTATGTCATGTTTTACCAGTGTTCTCCTCTATCTCAGTATGTCATGTTTAACCTGTGTTCCCCTCTATCTCATTATATCATGTTTTACCTGTGTTCCCCTCTATCTCATTATATCATGTTTTACCTGTGTTCCCCTCTATCTCAGTATGTCATGTTTTACCAGTGTTCCCCTCTGTCTCATTATATCATGTTTTACCTGTGTTCCCCTCTATTTCAGTATGTCATGTTTTACCTGTGTTTCCCTCTGTCTCAGTATATCATGTTTTACCTGTGTTCCCCTCTATCTCAGTATGTCATGTTTTACCTGTGTTCCCCTCTTATCTCAGTATGTCATGTTTTACCTGTGTTCCCCTCTATCTCAGTATGTCATGTTTTACCTGTGTTCCCCTCTGTCTCAGTATATCATGTTTTACCTGTGTTCCCCTCTATTTCAGTATGTCATGTTTTACCTGTGTTCCCCTCTTATCTCAGTATATCATGTTTTACCTGTGTTTCCCTCTATCTCAGTATGTCATATTTTACCTGTGTTCCCCTCTATCTCAGTATGTCATGTTTTACCTGTGTTCCCCTCTATCTCAGCATGTCATGTCTTCACCAGTGTTTCATACTATCTCAGTATGTCATGTCATCACCTGTCTTTCCTGCTATCTGTGTATCGTGTGACTTTAAACAAATTTCTAGGATTTATCACTGGAAATACAAAGTAAACCAAGGTAGGGGATGAGTGTTAAGAAATCAGAAAGCAAGTGCTGGGGCATGGTGCCATGTTGTAAATCAGATTCCAGAAAGAAGAATAAGCCAGATAGATATCCATGGATGGATGACATTTCATTTGAACTGTTTCCCAATAAAAATAATTACCGGTAACCTATGATTCAAAGGTATTTCTATGTTACATGTACATTCAAGCCCCTGTTTGAACATCTTCCTAATCATATGATTTGTAGTCAAAATATTGTAGGAAATCTTAGATTGAAAATTAAATTTGTATTAAAACTTTTCCCCAGAAACAACTTTTATCCTCTACACAAAGTTGCACCTCTATCACAAAACGAAAGTGAATAAGTAGGTTTAGCGAGTTTGAAGTTGACTGCTGACACTAATACATGTAAACTTTGAGTCAAACCAGGAGAATACACCTAGCCAACAACTCCAATATACATGAAAATGTTTATGAGTTAAAATTTTAATTGTGGGCGCTTTTGTATTAATCTGAAATTTATTATTTATCAGCTGAGGACTACTGTACATGTATGTACCCGCAATATTGTCCATTTGCTTAGATTTACCTTAGTTCACATGGTGATGAAAGTCACATGACAGAGAGGGATCCCAGAAACGATGTATTCATGTTTAGCGGTGTTTTCTGGAAAACATTTGAACATAAAATAATTAGGGTATCACTACAAACTCTACTACAAATACATATCTATTTCAATATTTTATTAGTATATTTTAACTACTGTAAATCCGAAAATTTTCTTGGGACTTTATTTTCACGATACACAAGTTTTAAATTTATGCGGAGATGATATTTTCGCAATTTCTAATGTCCATCCTGTCATACTATTGTCATACTTCATTACACGATAATTTTGTTTTCGCAAGCGAGAGCTCTTGTGAAATTGTGTGTAAATAAAATTCTTGCAAATAAAACCAGATTTACAGTATATTTGTGGTTTCAATAAGGAAAGTCAACAAGTATTTAGTTAACATGGTACTAATTGGAAGATCCAGTTATCGAATACTAAAATTAGTACATGGTTACTCAAACATAATTTTAAAAGCATGTGTATTTTGTTTTTTAATATTACTGATTTGACCCAATCAGCAAATACATGTTTTTACAACAATTAGTGTCTTTATGCATGTCGCTTGACATGCTATTTAGTGTCAGCGGCAGTTGTTTGTACATGTATTTTTTATCTGAGAGATGTATTAAGAATATGCCTTCAATGATAATTAAATATTAAGATAACGTTTGCTTGTCTCACATGCTGTTAAACTGAGAGAATGCCACCATCTGTACCTGAAGTTTGGAATCACAGTGGAACTTGTACTGAGAGACCACCCAATCAACCACTGATTTGTGGTGTCTTAAGACAGGTGGTCTCTCAAAAAAGGTTTTATTCATAGGATTACATGTAATTGACCAAGTGGCTTTCTGATTGTGGTCCAAAAAGAACATTCATGAGAGTGGTCTTTCAAGACAGGTTTCACTGCATTTCAAGAGACTACATATATGTACATATACAAAAAATGTATATATTAAAAAATTTCATAAATAAAATGAAACTTTGCCAGATATAGGTTGGGTACCAGGCTTCCAAGCCCCATTAAATTTGCTTGAATTTAGTGAAAAAATGAAAGAAATAGTTGAGACAAGAGATGCATCGGGAAGCATTCTCCTAGAGTTCGACTTTTGATCCACTTACACTAACTGAATTTACCTTCATTATGGATAACGATTAAGCTATTAATGTGATACCTGTGGAAAGACCAGCAGGTCCTTACACAGTGTCTGGAAGCTACAAAATGGCCCTCAGAGCTTGTAAGATTTATTTTTCTTTTTGCGGAGGAGCACACCAGAATTTCCTAGCCTTTGTCTCCTGTATGGGTTACAATTGCTTCATTGTGAGGGATGATCGGTACAAGATAAAAATACCACCTCGGCTAACTAAATATCACAAATATTTTGACTAAATGCATCGCCTGACCTTCATTTGCATCATATTTTCCGTTGATTTATTCCAAAGACTGAAAACGTCTATATATATGTAGTGGGACATGAATCACATATCACTTGAACAACACATTCTATCCATGCACCTTTCCATTAAAAATTTCCTGGATCTGCCTCTGCAATATTACGTTATTGACCGAGTAACTGAATACTGAATCAAACATGCAGTCGTTTAATGGATTACTATAGTTATTGACCGATTTCATGACCCTAGTTTTAATATATATCGTTGGTGCACTTGTAATATATGTTTTTTCTTTCATGTGTAGCTGGTATTCTTTTGATATATTACTTTAACACATTATGTCTGACACTATGTTACTGACTCTTCCAGTAAATTTGTAACATATTATTTATCCTACTCCACAACCAGTACATATTTCTGATTTTTCTTTATGGGTCTTTTCTAAATTTGTAACATATATGCACTCTTCCACTAAGATATATTCATTCTCAGACTCTTGCCCTGTTTGTTTTGACTTGGCTTGGTGAAATGTTAAGACATACATGCATAAGAACTGATGTCACATTTGTTTGGACTTGATTTTGGTATTTAGATGTATATATGAACTCAGTAATTATGTACAGCATAGTTCTATAGTCTTCATTTTGTCCAGATGCTCAGATGCAACATGTGGCCTGGGAATTGAGAAAGTTTGTGTAAAATATGACAGTTATCAAATGGCTATATAGCTGTAGGAATCTAGAAACTTTAACAAGAAAGTTTTAAGTGGCATAGCACTGAACAAACTGATTAACAGAAATAGTAAATGTTGAAGTTTGTAAACATACTTGTCATACAAACAATTTAGTCAAAGTCTTGGGCACAGATGTTTCAAAAGTGCATTTTTAAGTTTAAAGCATTTCTTAAGTTTTATACCTACATATGTATTTCTTGTAGTCCCTTACCAGACTTTTTTTTTTGGGGGGGGGGGGCTTTGAGGTTTTTGTCCCTTAAGGTATAGACCTGTAGCCTATATGTAAAGACTTGGCTTTTTTTACAAATGAGGTTAAAGATTGCCCTTGTGTATAGAAATCTATGGATCTACATATATTACAAAATATTCATGACAGAATGAGATCTACAAAAAATAAAAACAAAAATCACAAACACACACGCAGTTGTTTGTATGGTTTAAAATGTGTCAGAAATTTCGTGCATTATTTATTACATCTAGCTGAATTGAGTGTCAACAACTTGACAAAGCACTTAACTTAAAAAAAATTTTTTTTTCAATTTTACGAAAATTTGCTGAAAACAGGCCACAAAAATATACATTAATACATCTTGAAAATATATTCTCATCAGAATTTTTTACTGTTTCAAGAACTTTATTGCCAGAATCATTATTAGGCATATACGAAATAATATGTGCAATAAACTGACAATCTTCAAGAAGATCAACTATGATGCAATATTCTTGACCCCAACATCTGATATGATGATTGGTTGTAACATAGACCTGATATGACTTTATGTCACATAAAATAGCTAAAAGCTATAGTGTTTCCAGTAAGGTAGAAGTGGGTATAACATGGTACATGATCGTTTTTGGTATTTACCTTGTAGTTGTTAAACTACTTCATACCTGGAAATTTTTCACTCACGTTTAATTTTCGCCCTTTGATGAGAGGACGAATTTTAAACAAAAGCTAAATAATTGAAGCATGGACATATATGCTAACCTAGAGACTGTGGTGCTTTAGGGCGAGTTTAAGACATGGTGAATATTTTTTCTGTCGTAAAGGATGAAAGTAACCAGGGGCGAAAATTTCCAGGTATAGCCAGGTATACAGTACCACTGTGACAGAACTAAACACTAATGACATGTTTGATTAAGGATTTCTTCTCTGTATGTATTCTACGTTTGTGGTATAACAGAGGTTGTTTGGAAGATGACATGTTGAGTAGTAAATATGCATAAACCTGGTGTATTTGGGAATTGACAGGATCAGGAAAGATGGCTTTAAAATGTCTGCTCACAAAATCAAATCTATCCTGTACTAGGCCATGAGGCATAAAGTACATCAATAGAAAACAGTTATGATTTTTGTAGGATAATTGTTTTGGTTAATCTCTAGCTGTAGCTTTCATCTTTTTGTTTTTGTTTAAAAAATAAGAGGAGGATACATGACATGCATACCTAAACAGACTTTCTAAACTGTCACAAAGATCAGTATCCTTAACTGTGATATTCTGAACGTAGTCTGTGCAAGACAGGACCTGTAACAGGATCTGTTATATACACATCTTGTCCAGATGTTAACTATTACTTAGATGTCTAGCAGGGATTTTCCTAGGCCTATTTTGGGTGCGTTTATAGGACCCTTCCCAATGCAAAAATGGCTTGTATTTTCCCAAAATATGCAAAAATTCCCAATTTGGAATTTCAAAATAAATGAATAGAGTATTTTCAAACAAATGCCTTAGATTAAGTTGCTTATTTTAGTAAAAATGTGTATTTTTCTCAATTTTTCAAGACCCTGAACCCAGAATTTTGGAGGTAGGAAAATCCCTGTCGGGGATATAAGCAATTGTGTCATCTACCGGTATATGGGATTAGATTGGAAAATGATAGTGATCTTGTTTTAAAATGAAAGTTCTAGAATCTATAAATGTCTATTTTTGTTTCAACTATTTGAGAATGGATGGAAAGAAATGTCAGGTTTTACATACTCTGAGCAGATCCACCAGACCCCTATATACAAACTTCAACCTGACATAATTTATGAGATATATGTTTATTAGTTCCCAGTCCAGATAGCAATCTCTTCCATACAAATATTATAGAAATACTGGCAACTGGCATATATGACTTTGATGGAAGCAGCAGGCATTTGATAGGATCCAAGCACTTTCCCACAAGAAACATGAGGACAATTTTGTAGTAGTTGTGTTTATATGTCTTAGATTTTGCCACAACAAATTGACTTCACTAATTTGCTGATTGCCTTCTGTGTATTGTTTTTTTACAACTCTACATTTCATAGTTTCACCCTTATCATCAGAATTTGGAAATTTTTTTTAGTTTGGTATTTTGTCAAAGCATAGACACACCGGTTGTTTTGTAATTTGTGAAATGTTTATAGTGTGGTATGTTGTCATTTGCATAATTACATCACTTTTGTTTACAGCTAACATGCGTATATAATTACATCACTCTTGTTGTAGTAAACAGATATGTATGATTTCATCTCACTTGTTCATAGCAAACATATTTCATGTTTGTGTAACTTTGTAGAAAGTATATTATACATTTGTGGTATGCATCAGACATATATGTTTATGACCTTGACATTCAACCGAATGCAAGAAATGAAATATTGAACAAAACTTTAAATTCACTAGGGAACCCTGGTGATGAAATTTCAACATATTCACACCCAATTTTATATCTAGATTTCTATACCTACTCCATTAACAGACTTATATTTCAAATGACTGTTGTCTTGCGAATTGGGAAGGTAAATACATGTACAAGTATAACCTAATGATACATGTAGTTTTTAATTGCCATCAAGCACATTGACAAGGTCATTTAACATTTTTTCACACTTTTAAAATAATTTAAATGTGACGGAGGTCTTAACTTTTAAGTATATGATACAGAAATCTGTGTTATACATAAATAGATAAATTACTCCTCTGAACTGTGACATTGTGATGTTGCCATTAACCTTAGGGAGTTGTTCTATCACCTACACACCGTAATTGACTGGAATACAACACAACTAATGAATCGTTATCATTTTCTTTAATACTTAAGGTTATAAGTATATTCCTATATCCCATACTTTTTGTTGATTTCATTTGTCCTGGCCACGACTAAGATAATTAATTCTTGACATTCATGTAAGCTCTCCATATTTGGTGCAGATATAAATCTAGAAGATAGAGTGTTACGTAAAAAATTTATGATCCTACTACCTTTATTTTAAGAGTTATAACCTTTTGTGGATTTTATTTGTCTGAGCCATATCTTCATTGTAATTGCTCACCATCACTTTATATTGGCTTCATGGGTAGGTGGCATTTGTTGTTCGGAGAATGCTTGTTTAAAAAGCATTTTGTTGCCAGACGAATGTCTTTATCAGAAACAAAGATGAAAAACCTGACATCATGGTGTTCAGTCACCACTACATGTAGGATTAGATATATTGATAAATTGTCAATAGACACATCACCACTAGGATAAGATGTATCATTATAATGTCAGTAGATACATGTACATTACCATAAGGATAAAATTTATCATTACAATATCAGAAAATACAATACCACTGGGATAAGATATATCATTATAATGTCAGTATGTACATCACCAATAGGATGCGATATACAGTATCAATTTAATGTCAGTAGATATGTCACCACTAGGATAAAATATATATCAATAATATATAATGTCAATAGATGTATTACCACTGGGATAAGATATATCATTATAATGTCAATAGATATATCACCACTGGCATAAAAAATATCATTATAATGTCATTTTGTACATCATTCCAGGATAAGATAGATCAATGTTACGTCCATAGATACATGTACATCGCCCCAGGATAAGATATATCAATGTTACATCCATAGATACATGTACATCACCATAAGGATAGGATATATCAATGTTATGTCCATAGATACATGTACATCACCATAAGGATAGGATATATCAATGTTATGTCCATAGATACATGTACATCACCATAAGGATAAGATATATCAATGTTATGTCCATAGATACATGTACATCACCATAAGGATAATATATATCAGTGTTACGTCCATAGATACATGTACATCACCATAAGGATAAGATATATCAATGTTATGTCCATAGATACATGTACATCACCATAAGGATAAGATATATCAATGTTATGTCCATAGATACATGTACATCACCATAAGGATAGGATATATCAGTGTTACGTCCATAGATACATGTACATTACCATAAGGATAGGATATATCAGTGTTACGTCCATAGATACATGTACATTACCATAAGGATAATATATATCAGTGTTACGTCCATAGATACATGTACATCACCATAAGGATAAGATATATCAGTGTTATGTCCATAGATACATGTACATTACCATAAGGATAAGATATATCAATGTTATGTCCATAGATACATGTACATTACCATAAGGATAAGATATATCAGTGTTACGTCCATAGATACATGTACATCACCCAGGATAAGATATATCAGTGTTACGTCCATAGATACATGTACATCACCCAGGATAAGATATATCAATGTTACGTCCATAGATACATGTACATCACCATAAGGATAAGATATATCAATGTTATGTCCATAGATACATGTACATCACCCAGGATAAGATATATCAATGTTACGTCCATAGATACATGTACATCACCATAAGGATAAGATATATCCGTGTTACGTCCATAGATACATGTACATCACCATATGGATAAGATATATCCGTGTTACGTCCATAGATACATGTACATTACCATAAGGATAAGATATATCAATGTTACGTTCATAGATACATGTACATCACCATAAGGATAAGATATATCAGTGTTACGTCCATAGATACATGTACATCACCCCAGGATAAGATATATCCGTGTTACGTCCATAGATACATGTACATCACCCCAGGATAAGATATATCCGTGTTACGTCCATAGATACATGTACATTACCATAAGGATAAGATATATCCGTGTTACGTCCATAGATACATGTACATAACCCAAAGATAAGATATATCAGTGTTACGTCCATAGATACATGTACATGTACATAACCCCAGGATAAGATATATCTTACTGTATGTAATTCATATACATTGTATTTTATTCTTAATTTTATACAAAATGAATAAAATCCATCAAAATGATTGATGACCTTGTCATAAGATGTAATTAAACCTTATAAAGTAATTAAATCATGAGAATGATTCTTAAGTATTATAGTGTGTTATATCTCTATTTTCAGTTATGTTATTTCTATTATGGAACAAAAGATGTGCTGGAAAATGAGTGCAAAAATTTACATAAGAAAATCAAGGTAAGTCCCAGGTTAATCTGTCATTGTCATGATTATGGTAACAGTGGGTATTTATGAATAACCATAAACATGCATGGTTTTAATATACAAACTCTGTTGTAATTAACATGCATTGATTGTCTTTGATTTTCATTTATATCCCTTTACAGGATAATTACATCTATCTGATAAAACTAGATGTTAAAGGACAAAGATCAAATTAATTAAGTCTTTCAAAGTAAACACATGACTTTGAATAAATCATCAGTAGCCTTCACTATTGATGTCAAATTGAATCAGTGCAATCCCAGACTTTGATAATACAAACCAGTTTCCCACCTCATCTTTCTCATCTAAATGTTATAAGTTATTTGACTTTCTGAGTTACAGAAATGCTTTATTTAGGCCTACATATACGGTACCACATGTTTAACTTGTCTTCTATATAAATGGGTTCTGATTTTACTTGACAACTATATCCATTCGTAGGAGAAAGTTTAAGAGTTAGTCAAACAGAAAGACATAGATAATCTCAGAAATCACAAAATCTTGTGTTTGTAAAAAATAATACAAGTAATAATTTGAATTTGAATTTGAAATAGTGTTTTTTATGCCACATTCATTTATCAGTTATTGGGTGCAACATATTTCATATTTCCAAAACAGGTTATATCAGTTGTTCCATTCGTCCAACTGTAGTTCCTTCGTCATTTGATGAACATTTATCTTGTCAGCTTTTCAAGGTACTGGTATTTGCATTATAAATGCAACAAGTTCTAGGTCAAATTTCAACTGGTATACTATTACTATCTATCTTTATTTATTTAACTTGTCCAGAGCTTTTTATCTAAACAGTACTGAATATATTTTATTGAAACTTCATACAGTTGTTCTTTGCAACATGTTCTTGAGATGAATTGAATTTCAAGGTCATGGTATGCAAATGTAAGTCACCATTACTATTTTTAGAAATCTTATATAACTTTACATCAACATTTAACTTGTCTGGAGCTTTTCCAGCAAATGGACTTTATTGAAACTTTATACAGTTGTTCCATGCAACTAGTTTTTGAGACAAGTTGGATTTCAAGGTCATGGTTTGTGAATGTAGGTTACTGTTACTATTTATAGAAATATTATTTAACTTTACTTGTCCGACGCTTTCTGAATAATTTAATGAATGAATTTTGATAAAACTTGATACAATTGTTCCTTACAATATGTTCTCTAGAAAAATCAACATTTCAATTTCATTGTTTGTAAATGAAGGTCACTGTTACTATTTTTAGAAATCATACGTAACTTTATGCACTGTGTAGGTTTTGGAATGCAGGTACATTTCTTTATGCATCCCCAGGTACACTCTTATACCTGTATATCATAATCATGTACTAATCTTAACACATTTAATATTCCTCTTTCACACCCCAACTGTGCATGCTAAGCGTTAATTGCTTCCTTCAAATAAACTGTGCATTGCATTTCATTGCGGGAGTATTATGTACCATTTGTGGTACTCTTGTAATGGTGGAGGAGAGAACCTCGTTACCCAGAAAGAGACCACCCGCTTTCTGCAAGTAAACTGGCAAACTTTCTCACAAAAGTCAGCTTAGATTCGACAGCTTGAACCTGCACTGACTAGAAGTGAGAGACTTCATGGTTCTATAAATAGAACTGACATGTAATCAACCCATAACACAGAGTTTATATATAGTACTAACAAATAATCACCTTATAGTACAGTGTGTATGTCTATAAATAGATCTGACAAATAATCACTCCATAAATAATAACCCCATGATACTGTCTGTAAATAGATGTGACATGTAATCACCTCATGACACAGTGTCTATAAATGAAACTGACAAGTAATCACCCCATGTGATACAGTGTCTATAAATAGAACTGATGAATAATCACCTTTTGATACAGTGTCTATGTAGAGTAGGCCTACTACCAAGTAATTACAATTCTATAAATAAAACTGACAAATCATTACCTGACGATACTGTCTACAAGTAGAACCGGCAAGTATTCACTCCATGATACAATGTCTATATATAGTATTGACAAGAAATCCCCCAATGATAGTGTCTATAAATAGAACTAACATTTAATCATCCCATGATACAGTGTCTAATACAACTAATGAATAATCACCTTATGAAACAGTGTCTATATATAGTACTTACAAATGATTACTTCATGGCGATGTATCTATAGTAATGACAAATTATCATTTTATAGTGCAGTGTCTATAAACCTGACATACAATTGATAGGATGTAAAACTATAAAGTCATCCAAAGAGCAGGAAACTTATTTTTACTCACTTGTGACCCATTTTACGAAAGGTTCTAAGTCCTAGATCCTAAGTCTTAGTTTTAATTATCATGGGACTGACCAATCAGCGATGTGTTGCCATGGTAGTTAAGACTAAAAAGGTAGGACTTAGGACCAATTGTCTGTCGTCTGTCGTTGTTCGTCACCTGTCATCGTCATCCTTCTGTTAACTTATCATTATGCATTTAAACATCTTCTCGAGAACCAGTGGGCCAATTTTTACCAAACTTGACATATATCATCCCCATGTGAAGCCACATAAAGTTTATGAATGAAAAGGGGCTAGGACCCATAGGCCCCAAAAGGGGCAAAAAAAACGACCAAAACTTGGTACATCTTTAAAAATCTTCTTCTCATGAACCAATGAAGTATTGCATGCATGATTGCAAAGTCTATATCTACAAAGTTTGCAAACGAAAATGAAACCTTTGTATAAATGAGCCAGTAGGTGGAGCTTCAGTAACACAGGGTACATTTTTATTACAAATTGTTTAATAACTCAAAAGTGATCTAAGGATCATTTTGACAAAATTTCAAGGTTATGGGGTCAAAGGATAATATAGGGTTTTTTTAATAAAATTTTCGACATTTTTGATTACTTCTCCAGAACCATTGGACCAATTTGAACCAAAGTTGACAGGAAGTATAACCATGTAAAGCCGCATAAAGGATTGATGAAAAGGGACTGGGACCAAACATGGCTGTCATGGCTAAATATAGAACGAATGAGTCAGCAGATATTTTTTATTTATACTGGTATCTCCAAAATTATTAAAGCTAGAGAAAAAACCATTACCTTTTAATGAGCGGCTTGCAAAAATCTACAAATATTTTATTTTGGTGGAAATTGTCGGTCCTTATATGAGTTATTTCCCCTTTTTTATGGCTTTTTCATGTTTTTGGTTGTTTTGTCCTATTATCTTAAGAAATATAATAGGTATAGTAAAAGTGTAATAAGCAAAAATGATCAGCATGCAAAGATCTACAAAAAAGTAAATTTGGTCGAAATTGTCAGGTCACCCCCTTATGGGAGTTATTTCCCCTTTTCAGAGGATTTTTCATGTTTTTGGATGTTTTTTGGCATTATTTTGAAAAGTATAATAGGTAGAGTAAAACTGGAACAAGCAAAAATGTTCACAATGCAAAGATCTACAAAAAAGTCAGTAGGGCCCAAATTTTCAGATCACCCCTTATGGGAGTTATTTCCTCTTTTATTGAATTTTTCATGTTTTTGAGTTTTGTCCTATTATCTTTAAAAGTATAAAAGATAGAGAGAAAGTTAAAGAAGCAAAATTGTTCAGCACGCAAAGATTTACATAAGAGTTAATAGGGCTGAAATTGTCAGGTTGACCCTTTTGGGAGTTATTTCCCCTTTTAGAGGATTTTTCATGTTTTTGACAGTTGTCCTATTATCTTGAAAGGTGTAATAGATAGAGAGAAAGAAGCATAATTGTTAAGTACTCAAAGATCCACGAAAAAAAAAAGTCAACAGGAATTAGATTGTAAGGTTGTAAGGTTGACCTTTATGGGAGTTATTTCCCCTTTTAAGTGGATATTTCATGTTTTGGGCTGTTTTTCCCTATTATCCAGTGTGCACCACAAAGATCTACAAAACATTTATTGTGCAGAAATTGTGAGGGTGATCCTTGTGAAAGTTATTTTCCCTTTAAAATGGATATCGTATGTTTTCGACTCTTGCTGCACGTAACATGTATCTTGAAAGATCTATAAAAATGTCGGCAAGGCAAGTCTACCCTTATGCAAGTTAATTCTCCTTTTCAATTAATTTTTCATGCTTTTGGTTGCTTTTCAGTATGTTGTTAGTAAAATACATTTTACTCAGGTGATTATTAAGGCTCAATGAGCCTACTTTTTTCATGTTTATTAGCCATTTTATCTTTCATACTTTCTTTATGTTTTCTGTAATGCTGACCAATTTTGCCAGGTGAGTGACTTAAGGCCCCTTGGCCTCTTGTATTGTTTACAGTGTGTTATAGGACATAGTTACCTGGATAAATGAATGTCTGTAGCACTAGCATACATGTAGAATTACCTGGTCATTATGTTGACAATTTCTTACAGAACATACCTTGTCAAGTTATTGGCTTTTAAGGGTAAATTTTATGATTATTACAGGTTGAACTTGATGGAAAACAGATTGATTTACCAGGTATTGAGGGCTTTGTTGTATTAAACATCAGTAGCTGGGGAGGAGGATGTCAACCCTGGGGGCTTTGATATGTATTAAAACAGAGGTTTGTCAGTGTTCTGTGATTTATAAATGTTTGAAGTTTTTAATGTTTATAAACTGTGCACATGTCCCTGATGTAGGTGTGAATCACCATTCTGTATTGGTATTTTATTACATGCAGAATCATGACAATTCAAATGCCACAGTAACATCGTGTTTAGTTGGATACATTTCGCCGGAGCTAGTGTTCTGATCATTCATGTCATCCAAAATATTTGAAGGTGCTGTTAAAAGAATAATGAATTTTAAATTTGTGTACACATATAGATAAATAAGGGACATGTAAGAAATACAAAACCACACAAATGTTACTATGCGTATCATTAGACTGCACTTCGTTGTGATGGGAATCAACCATGCTCTCGTTGAATCCATTGAGCGTGCAGTCTGGTGATATGGATAGAAACATATGTGCAGTTTTGTCTGTTAACTAACACTGCCAACATTTTACAGAAGAAAATTTTTACAAAGCAATTTAAAAAGATTCATACCTGTTTCAGTAGATGATACAACACAAATGTGTCTTATTTCCTAGACAGGGTTGAGAAATAGACATGTCTAATTGCTTAGTATTACAAGTATGTGTAATCGTTTAGATGAAAGGTTTAGAAACATGTTTGCCTAATTGTTTAAATAGAGAATGTAGAAAGCAGGTGTACCTAATTGTTTAGATAGAGAATGTAGAAAGCAGGTGTAACTAATTGTATACATAGAGAATGTAGAAACCAGGTGTGATTAATTGTATAGATATAGGATGTAGAAAAGGTGTGACTAATTTACATAAATTTGTAGAAACACTAATTGTTTAGATAGAGAATGTAGAAAGCAGGTGTGACTAATTGTATACATAGAGAATGTAGAAAGCAGGTGTACCTAATTGTTTAGATAGAGAAAATAGAAAGCAGGTGTGACTAATTGTATACATAGAGAATGTAGAAAGCAGGTGTGACTAATTGTATAGATAGAGAATGTAGAAACCAGGTGTGATTAATTGTATAGATATAGGGTTCAACTAATTGTAAGATACATTGCAGGTGTCTCGTATACATAGAGAATGTAGAAAGCAGGTGTGACTAATTGTATAGATATACGATGTAGAAAGCAGGTGTGACAGATCTGGTGATATGTGATAGAAATATAGGATGTAGAAAGCAAGTGTGATTGTTGTATAATATAACACTGTAAAAAGCATGTGTGACTAACATTAGATATAGGACAGAAAGCAAGTGTGAATTGTATAGATATTTAAAAAGCAGCAATTTTAAAGAAGATTCATAGCCTGTTTAATTGTAGATATAGGATGTAACAAGCACAATTGTATAGATATAGGATCTTATTGTGACTAATTGTATAGATATAGGATGTAAAAAGCATGTGTGACTAATTGTATAGATATAGGATGTAGAAAGCAAGTGTGACTAATTGTATAGATATAGGATGTAAAAAGCATGTGTGACTAATTGTATAGATATAGGATGTAGAAAGCAAGTGTGATAAATTGTATGTAGTAGGATGTAAAAAACGTTTAGTATGAATAGGTTTAGAAAGCATGTGTGACTAATTGTATAGATATAATGTAGAAAGCAGGTGTGATTAAATAGATATAGGAATGTAGAAAGCAGACTAATTGTATACATAGAGAATGTAGAAAGCAGGTGTACCTAATTGTTTAGATAGAGAATGTAGAAAGCAGGTGTGTGTATACATAGAGATTGTGACTAATTGTATAGATAGAGAATGTAGAAAGCAGGTGTGATTAATTGTATAGATATAGGATGTAGAAAGCAGGTGTGACTAATTGTATAGATATAGGATGTAGAAAGCAGGTGTGACTAATTGTATAGATAGAGAATGTAGAAAGCAGGTGTGACTAATTGTATAGATATAGGATGTAGAAAGCAGGTGTGACTAATTGTATAGATGTAGGATATAAAAAGCATGTGTGATTAATTGTATAGATATAGGATGTAGAAAGCAAGTGTGATTAATTGTATAGATATAGGATGTAAAAAGCATGTGTGACTAATTGTATAGGTGTAGAAACAAGTGTGATTAATTGTATAATTGGATGTAAAAAGCATGTGTGACTAAGAGAGAATGTAGAAAGCAGGTGTACCTAATTGTTTAGATAAAAAGCATGTGTGACTAATTGTATAGATATAGGATGTAAAAAGCATGTGTGACTAATTGTATAGTATAGGACATGTGTAGAGTATGATATAGATGTAAAGCAAGTGTGTGTATAGATAATAGGATGTAAAAAGCAGATAATTGAGATATAGGATGTAGAAAGCAAGTGTGATAAATTGTATAGATATAGGATGTAAAAAACAAGTGTGATTTATTGTATAGATATAGGATGTAGAAAGCATGTGTGACTAATTGTATAGATATAGGATGTAGAAAGCAGGTGTGATTAATTGTATAATTAGGTATAGAAAGCAGGTGTGACTAATTGTAAAGATATAGGATGTAGAAAGCAGGTGTGACTAATTGTATAGATATAGGATGTAGAAAGCAGGTGTGACTAATTGTATAGATATAGGATATAAAAAGCAGGTGTGATTAATTGTATAGATATAGGATGTAGAAAGCAAGTGTGATTAATTGTATATATATAGGATGTAAAAAGCATGTGTGACTAATTGTATAGATATAGGATGTAGAAAGCAAGTGTGATTAATTGTATAGATATAGGATGAAAAAAGCATGTGTGACTAATTGTTAAGATATAGGATGTAGAAAGCAGGTGTGACTAATTATATAGATATAGGATGTAGAAAGCAGGTGTGACTAATTGTATACATAGAGGATGTAGAAAGCAGGTGTGACTAATTGTAAAGATATAGGATGTAAAAGCAGACTAATTGTATAGATAGAGTGTGTGACTAATTGTATAGATATAGGATAGGTGGACTAATTGTATAGTATAGGATATAAAAAGCAGGTGTGATTAATTGTATAGATATAGGATGTAGAAAGCAAGTGTGATTAATTGTATATATATAGGATGTAAAAAGCATGTGTGACTAATTGTATAGATATAGGATGTAGAAAGCAAGTGTGATTAAGTAGGTGTGAAAAAAGCATGTGTGACTAATTAAGATATAGGATGTAGAAAGATATATTGTATAGATATAGGAAAAGCTAATTGTATAGATATAGGATGTAAAAAGCATGTGTGACTAATTGTATAGATATAGGATGTAGAAAGCAAGTGTGATTAATTGTATAGATATAGGATGTAGAAAGCAAGTGTGATTAATTGTATAGATATAGGATGTAAAAAGCATGTGTGACTAATTGTATAGATATAGGATGTAAAAAGCATGTGTGACTAATTGTATAGATATAGGATGTAGAAAGCAGGTGTGACTAATTGTATAGATATAGGATGTAAAAAGCATGTGTGATTTATTGTATAGATATAGGGTATAGCATGTGTGACTAAATTGTATAGATATAGGATGTAAAAGCATGTGATTAATTGTACTAGTGTGATTTATTGTATAGATATAGGATGTAGAAAGCATGTGTGACTAATTGTATAGATATATGATGTAGAAAGCAGGTGTGACTAATTGTATAGATATAGGATGTAAAAAGCATGTGTGACTAATTGTATAGATATAGGATGTAAAAAGCATGTGTGACTAATTGTATAGATATAGGATGTAGAAAGCAAGTGTGATTAATTGTATAGATATAGGATGTAAAAAACAAGTGTGATTTATTGTATAGATATAGGATGTAGAAAGCATGTGTGACTAATTGTATAGATATAGGATGTAGAAAACAAGTGTGACTAATTGTATAGATATAGGATGTAGAAAGCAAATGTGCCTAATTGCTTAGATACTCACATGTAGAAAGCAAGTGTGTTTATTTATCTAGCCAGGGGATGTGGAAACAAATGTGTGTAGGTGTTTATACAAAATGATGAAGAAATCAAATGTGTCTAAATTATTAGATAAAGGATGCTTGTAATTAAGAAAACAGTTATAGACAACAGGATTTATCATAACAAATATTATAAAACTCTATTTTTTCAAATTTAGACAAAAGTTATAAAAACACTAGTATATCTATTTTTTTAAACATATAGTGTATCCAGATGTTTATGTACAATGTTTTACTGGTCCTATGACATTATCATGGAATGATTGCAAATCAATGAATATAAAATGCCACTGCAAAGTTATTACCCTATATCCCTACTTTGCCTCCCAATGGGGTATTCTGCATTTTGTCTCCCAGTCTCTTTAGCAGGTGTCAGTTTATAAGAGTAAATGTTTATGACAGTTCAGGGACCAGAATCCTATATGGGAGGACAGATTTGATACCAGCTTTTTCTTATGGGCAGTTTTCTCATTAACTATGACAAGTTTTAATGTCAGAACTTAGTGGGAGGACAGATTTGCTTCAGTTTGTGCTGTACCAGTTGTTTATCCGTGTAAATGTATTTCTTATGAATGTATATGTCAAGGCAAATGAATTAACATGTGTGAAAAGATTTTCACAGGAAAATATCGCAGAGACCATGTGACATATGTATACATGTATATGTATATATTTGTAAATGGGACAAAATGATCCTTCCCAAGAGTATGAAATTACAGATGTGTTTATGTGGGTTATCATGAACAAACAGGCAACAAATTTAAACGTCTTGTTATATATATGCTATATATTTACAGAAATATAACATTTTTACTCTGTTCATGTAAACTGAAGTGAAATAAAGAAGGGCAAGTGATGATATACAGATGTGATGAGCATGTGAGATACTTTTAACATATTGTTACATATGTCAAGCATTTGTTCAACAGCCATGAAACAGTGAGAAACATAAATCAGATAAAACCATATTGTAGACTAGATCTTTGACCAGCTAGAAACATTATTGTGTATGGAGTGCTTCTCAGATGTATAAAACAACTGGCTTTGAGCCGACTTATTTTTTGGAGGTTTTGTCTTCCTTGTTAGGTCAGTTACCTTCATCAGAATCATAAAAAGCCTGCGGTATGACTGTTTGGTAAAAATAACATGTATCAACAAGATTTTAATCTTAGATAATATAGCCATTATCCCAAAAGCAACTTTGTCCAGAAGTGTTTTAAGTTCAACGGGTTTCTGCAGGAGTATGTCTTTCTGCAGTTCACAGACAGTTTTTTATTTTTTTATTTTTTCCCCTAACTCAACCTGTCACATGAAGTACTACCCACTAGTAAAACTGCACTGTCAAAAACCACATCTTACAATTGACTCCCACAGACAATTTATTATATGTTAAATGTCTGTAAAGTTACAACTAGAGAAAATTACAGCATTTTATGTATGTCTGAAATCTAAACCCCAAATATCTATACCACTAAACAGTTTAGAGATGTCTGTACTGTGTGCATCATGCGTCGGGACACCCACTAAATATCAAACATTTGATGTATCTTATAAAATGTTAAACTGTAAATTTCATTATTAGATACAGATAATTATAAATGAAAGGAAAGCAAAGCCTCAAAGTAAAATTAAAGATGTGGAAGTTTGATTGTTAAAGACTCCCTGTTTAAAGACTCGTCCTCACCAGTATCTCGTGTATATACCTAATTGTAAAATGAAAGTGTGTGCTTTGTAGATTATGAATAAGAAGTATTCTCTCTCTTGTGAAAATATTTAGACCTAAAAAGGCGCAAGGTCTTAATTTAGCCTTAGACAGCATCATGTTGTGTCTCCAAAGAATTCCAACTGAAATATGGGAGGTGGGGGGGGGTTAAAATTCCGTACTGTTCTTTTTTGGTCCAAAATACAGCATTTTGAGACTCCTCTTAAGTCTTTTTATCAGAGAACCCATGTCCCTTTTTCACTAAATGGCAGCAGACAAAATCTACACTTAATCTCATGTGTTAGAATATTTAGCATTTAATATGTTTATTAGGACCTATCTTCTGTGCAGTTGTAGAGATGTGATAGTTTATCAGAATTTAGAGGTGAGACAGAATCAAGATGGTAATATTAAATGCAGTTAAACTTTCTTCTTTTTTCTCAGAGATTGCTGAATGTAAGGATTTGTATTTATCTTAATTAATCTAAGATGTTTGACTAGACTTTGCAAAACCTTTAATACTCGGAATATAAAAGTGCAATTTTGTTCCATTTGTGTTAAATTTAATACAGGTTAGTTTGTTGTTCAGTTTAATTGGAACAAGTTTTAATTAATTTTACTAATGTAAAATTCAGAAAATGAAAAATGTTGCCTTTATAGTACTTGTACATTAAATGATTCAGAGAGAAATTTGAAGATCAAATATTATACATACATATGCCTGTAGAAGTTATTATTAATATAACATGGATTAGTTCTTCTCATTTAAAGAACTTAAAAGAATAAATCTCTTAAGCATTAGAGGATTAATTATAAACTTATTTTTTCATTAAACTGTTTATGAATTTAGATTGGATTTGAAATATATTAATGAGAATGGAAGCATAAACAAGTGTCAAACATATTCCATATTTTTTTTAACTCAAAACCACATTTCTTTTTTAATTCAAAGTATTATGTAGAAATCACAGAAAACATCTGTGTCTTTGGTCTGCCATATTGTGAAGACGAAATGTTTGGAATATTTCAATGAAAAAGGAGTTTGTATATATCAAAAAAACCAGACATCATGTCCTGGACTGATTCTGGTGCCTTACTTGAAGTGAGGCTATGACAGAAATGGGTAAATATGCCACTGGTTTTATCTTACATCCATTGAATTGTTGACGTCTTCAAATAAATTGTCAGTTTCAAAGTTCATGTCACTGTCCTGGTAGTCTTCAGAGTTAAACCAGAGTGATAGAACATCTGTGGAGGCTGAGAGAGAGAGACAGACAGAGAGAGAGATAGAGAGAGAGAGAAAGAGAGACAGACAGAAAGAGAGATAGAAGGAGAGACAGCGGGACAGAGATAGAGAGAGGACAAAGAGATAGATAGATAGATGGAGAGACAGAGAGAGAGAGACAGACAGACAGACAGAGATAGAGGGAGAGACACAGAGAGGAGAGAGAAAGAGAGAGATAGAGGGTGAGACAGAGATAGACAGAGAGAGAGAGACAGACAGGCAGACAGACAGACAGAGAGACAGACAGACAGAGAGAGACAGACAGAGATAGACAGAGAGAGAGACAGACAGACAGACAGATCAGATGCAGTGCTATCAAGGACAGACTTAAGCTTTTGTTAATTAGTTCAGAAGATCGACTAGAAAAATATATTACACAGTAAATAAAGTGTTAATTTCAATCAAGGTAATCACTTAAGTTGTTGATTTCAGTGAAGTACTTACACATAATTTTATACATTTACATGAATCTGCAGCTGAGATTTAAGACTTTCAGTGCTGTGGTCATTACTAACAATATGTAGATCTTTATATGCCAGATAAACATCACACTTTACTGAAGTAGAATTTTAAGTAAGTGCTGTTTTATTACCATGGAAATCATGTTATGTGATGTTCATGTATAAATAGCAAAGGAATTACAAACTTCTCTCGTTTTAGAACCACTTTCAACTTTTTGAAAATCATTTATATGTGTATATAAAATCACCTGTCAGATTGGAATTATCCCACACAGATTTAAATAAACAAAATTATGGCAAAAATCCAGTTATATTATTTTTTATGCTGAAGTGTTTTGATATTAAATTTGCTATAAAGTGTTCTTTTAATGTCCAGATTTTATGTTTATAATATTTGAAGTAAATTTCATTCTGGTTCCATGCGACACCTGCTGTCTGTAAGTACATAATCCATCTGATGTATATGTTTGATCCCAATATAAGAACCACATTGGCACATATTTGTCCAGTCTTTCTTAAAAAGAGATTTTTGTGTTCAAGTGTATGACTGATTTTATTTTACAATTTTTGATTAACTTAAACATTTAGACTTCAAACAAAATCTTAATAATAAAAGTAAATTTGTACTGCTTTTGAAAATTTTAACTGGGACAAAAAAGCTTCTTTGATAACAATGAACAGTGTTCAAAAGAGACTGAAAATTTGAAAATTGTTACTGCTTCCTACATATAATAACTTTAGCTGCTGTTTTTATATATCAAGATCTTGGCATGACACTTATCACATCTGAAGTTCTTATAGATGTCAATGTGAATACTGTACTTGTGTAAGACTATATGAGCTGAATCTTGTATAAACAAAGAACATGGCATAACTTTGTACTATAAAAAAAGACCAACAACATGACATGGCTGTTTTACTGAAAAAAATGACCAAGAACATGACATGACTCTGTACTGTAAAAAAACCAAGAACATGACATGACTCTGTACTGTAAAAAAAGACCAAGAACATGGCATGACTTTGTACAGTAAAAAAAACCCAAGAACATGACATGACTCTGTACTGTAAAAAAAAGACCAAGAACATGGCCACAGGTGAAATTTTCCAGGTACACAGTATGACTGATAAGTGTTGAGCCTTGTGTATTAGGATTTGTCTTTTGGGAGACATTATTGCACTATTTTTCAACATAATCTCATTTGATTCAGAAGAAAGAAAAACATGAAAATTACAACTTGAGGAAATAAACCTCTGTACAGTAATACTTTTGTGGAAACTAATCTATGATGTTATAGTGTGTTGATGCAGCACTTTATGTATATACATGTACGAGTGATGAGTTCTAACTCCCTACATACCAAGAGCTTTGTGATACATTGCTTGCATCTGAAGTTTCTCTTGAATCCACATGAAATGTACTTACCTAGTTCCTTTACAAAATTAGATTTTTTTAATTGTAGGTGTACATCTTAAGTACATGTGGTATCACATATAATTTTTTTTTTCCTACCACCCTTATATTTAGGGTTATTCTCCTTTGTTGATTTTATTTGTCCAGGCCATATCTAGGTCATTGATTCACCTAGGCTCACCTAGTTAGTCAGATATACATTTAGGTAGATGGAGTGATTTTGTCAAAATAAATATCTCAGACATATCCCCTAATAGGGGACTGTCTGAGACAGTACAAAGATTAGTAGCTCAGAGATATTACAAAGATTAGTAGCTCTGAGACAGAACAAAGATTAGTAGCTGTGAGACAGAACAAAGATTAGTAGCTCTGAGACAGAACAAAGATTAGTAGCTCTGAGACAGAACAAAAATTAGTAGTTCTGAGACATATACAAAGGTTAGTAGCTGTGAGACAGAACAAAGATTAGTAGCTCTGAGACATTACAAAGATTAGTAGCTGTGAGACAGAACAAAGATTAGTAGTTCTGAGACATACAAAGGTTAGTAGTTCTGAGACAGAACAAAGATTAGTAGCTCTGAGACATTACAAAGGTTTGTAGCTCTGAGACAGAACAAAGATTAGTAGCTGTGAGACAGAACAAAGATTAGTAGCTTTTAGACATTACAAAGGTTAGTAGCTCTGAGACAGAACAAAGATTAGTAGCTGTGAGACAGAACAAAGATTAGTAGCTCTGAGACAGAACAAAGATTAGTAGCTCTTAGACATTACAAAGGTAGTAGCTCTGAGACATATACAAAGATTAGTAGCTCTTAGACATTACAAAGGTTAGTAGCTCTGAGACAGAACAAAGATTAGTAGCTGTGAGACAGAACAAAGATTAGTAGCTCTTAGACATTACAAAGGTTAGTAGCTCTGAGACATATACAAAGATAGTAGCAATGAGGCTTGGTAAGTATGATAGACATAAGATGGTTTACTGTTGTTGACTGTTTACAACCGATATCACAATAAAACCCAATATATACACATACAAACATCAAATGAAAGTCAAGTGCTTCTTATCTATAGTTTTTTCCCATGCTGTCTGCTGGGAAATATCTAAGTCATAATGACCTGCCATTTATAAGCTCCTTATTAATGTCATTTCAATACATTAGATTGTACACAAGATTATCAATGGTAACCCCATGACACAAGAATCAACCTCAATCTACTGAGAACTGGAAATGCCATAAAACTTTATACATTTAATCTTTCTCTCTGAATTCTTGTTTTCTTTGAAATATCAGAATTCTGAGTAGCCTAAGGTTGTGTCTCTGAAATGTTTTTTAGCATTTTTAGATTTGTTTTTTTCTATGTTGTGTTATCTGATACTGTTTTATGTAATGAACAAGTATTTCAGAGATGTGTGTGATTTAGGTGATGTATTAATCTCAGGTTCTGGATGAACAGTGGCTCTGGGTGGACAATGGCTCTGAATAAACATTTTTATGTGTTTATAGGATTTAGATGCTATTTTGACCATTGGCTCTAAGTTAACAGATTTGGTTTTTCTTTGTTATGTTTTCTGAAACTGTTTTATGTAATGGACAAGTGTTCTCTAAAGATTTGTAGGATTTAGGTGATATTTTGATCTTAGGCTTTGAGTGAACAGTGGCTGCAAGTGGACAGTGGCTGTGAGTGGACAGTGGCTTTGAGTTGACATTTGCATGTGTTTGTAGGATTTGGGTGATATGTTGATCTTAGGCTCTGAGTGGACAGTGGCTCTGAGTGGACAGTGGCTCTGAGTAGACAGTGTCATGTGTTTGCAGGATTTAGGTATTATGTTGATCATTGGCTCTAAATTAACAGTGACTCTGAGTGGACAGTAGCTCTGAGCAGACAGTTGCATCTACATGTTTTATAGGTGTTGATTCAGCTATAGCCTAAGTGGATATATTTGTTTACTCAATTTTATGTGTTTTGTTAATATTAAAAACATATCAACACTGTCGGAAGCAAATTGAAAGTGGGGGGACTAAACCAACTTAAAACACACACACGCCAGAAACATCTAGGCGCTAAGCCTTAATTTTCAACACCTATTTCTATCTTTGCCAAAAAAGGTGGGGGGGGGGGCTAAGCCGCGCCCCCCCCCCCCCCCCAATAATATTATTTAGATTAGTGCAGTTGTAAGAAAAATTTCATTTTCAGATCAAGTTTGATAATGCAATCAGTTTTTTCTTGAATGCTAACAATTACTCAAAACCATAGCACCAATCCAAGGTTATCTGTTAATGATAAAAGTAAAACCAGCCTCAGTACTTTTTTAACTCCATCCTTCAAAAAGTTGGTATACAGTTCTTAGTTAATGTCTGACTGATCAAGTAATAACCAGAAATTTGATAGTTTATTTGTTGTCTATTTTCTCTGTTTGTTGTTCTTGTTATTATTCATGGGTCAGTGTTTATTTGATAAGAGACAAAATCAACAAATCAATTATCATTACATATATACAGTTACACATTCATCTTTCTTACTACATACCACAAAATCGGAATAACCAAAGCTAAATCAACATTGTCCACTCTCTGTTTTTCATCATAATGTGTTGAAGAAGCTGGGCCGGGCAACAAATAACTTACGAATTATCTTAAGTCTGGATTCTCAAATTGTCCTATTTAGCCAATCAGAAAATAATATTAGACAAAGTTGGGTAAAGTTATTAGGCTTAAGTATTTCTTAAATCTAAATGTATCAGGGCCCATATATCAAATCTATTACAAGGACGTATGTCTTGTATATCAGGTAGTTCATTTTCATAATAAAAATCTCTAGAATCACCCAGAAGTGTGGGAGATGAAGCTCATCATTGACAAGTCATGATGTTGACTTACAGTTGTGGGTGTGCAGGACAATGTATAAACTTAAGGCATACAAGATGTCAAAATGAATTTTTTGTTTTATTGTATAAAATGTTTCAAATATTCAACGATTTATACAAAAAATTGTTTCAAAAATCCTGGGTTGAATAAAATTGTTATAATGTCATATTTACGAAAATTGAATGTGAACAATGGTGAGTAAACATTTGTATTCTTACATGGATGGAGGAAATATCACTGTTGGTGTATTTTATTCATTCTAGGCAATATATGCATGATATATTGAAATTTTCTAAAGCAATTTATATTTTTAGCCTTTTTAATAAAAATTTTGGTCTAATCGCTGAATTTTTTTTTCTCAAAAGGACAGCCAGTATGCCTTTAAGTTGGCAGATTGGTATGGTTAAATTAGAGTTATAAACCCATTCACCCCTGAAGACACATTTGGGCTAGCCTATGTTATTGATTTTAAGTAGAGTCCAGTGATGTGTTAAAAAGAGAACAGCTTTTTATGTATTAAACATTGAATTTTTAATTGAAAATGTGAAAAGTATCAGAGTGATTGAAGTCTAAAACTTAAATGACTGTCAAGGGTGATTTATTTTTCAGGTTTGAAACATACGACCTTTCAACACATCCATTTTCTGAATGATTTACTTTTATTATTTAGATATGATGATGGGCTACTAGAAGTTATGGCTTTGTACTCATCTTTCCACATAGCACAGTTACAAGTTGGACTCGCTGACCCCATACGTCTTGGACAAGCAAAAACTGTAAAGGTAATGCAGTTTTTGACTTGCGTTGATTAATTCCATACAGACATATTAATTATATGTAAAACATGTAATTATTATCTTTTTATGCTTAAGTTGGTTTTCTGTTGCCCACACACTGTAAAATATGATGTTTCAGCCAATCAGCAACTAGAAAATAAGACGGTGATGTAATCGTACTGTTTATCTATATTATCATAGAAATGAATCCATCATATAGTATATCTTTACAACAGTCTATATGACCACATCTTCACAATCATACATAATCCCATCATACGATAAAGCAGTAAACCATTTATATGATGTCATCATATTCAATATATCTATACAATCAAATATATGATCACATTAGCATACATATATATGATACCATAATATTATTTAATAATACATGTATCTGTACTGTCATATAAACTGCCATATGACACCATCCTGCCATTTGTTTAAAAAATCATACATGTATACCAGTATGTGAGAATATCATACATGTACATGTATATATAATAGCAACAGTTATATTGGTAAAATTGGGGCCACTGTGGCCAAGTGGTTAGGGCATCGCACTTTGAACCATGAAGTCTCTCACTTTTGGTCAGCACAGGTTCGAGTCCCGCTGGAACCTAAGCTGATTTTGTGAGGACGTTTACCAATTTACTTGTGGAAGGCTGGTGGTCTCTGTTTGGGTACGTTGTAACTGGGTTCTCTCCTCCACCATTTAAAAGTAGCTGTCACCATACAGCTGAAAAATTGTTGAGTGTGGCATAAAACTCTATTCAAAATTCAAATCCAAAGTTGGTAAAATGCAATATTGTGTATCTACTCGTTTATATAAATGACATCATTATACTCTATCTATATAATCACATGTTAGATACATGTCTTTAAATAGGTCACAATGATTTTAAACTGCTACTTTGATCATATAATTTACCTTTCAGATCAAACTACACGGAGGAAAAGTACCTATGCAGGTAGATGGAGAACCATGGGAGCAGGCACACCCGGCCGAAATTGTCATAACACACCAGAGTCAATCAACGATGTTAGCACTTACCTAGGGTACTATTTACATTTTGTAGAGACTTCAATTACCTAGAGTATGACTTCATGTAAATAGAGTATGTGTTGTGTCTTACAGAATCTACTGGAAGACCATTACACCGGATTTTATTTTCTAATTAATGTATTTATATCAAAACAGTGCTTAGAATTTTTTTAATGTATATTTAGCTCAACATGCACACTTACTCAGCACCAACTGATTGGAATTTGTTGTGTTTTTATCACTTACGTATTTGGTAGGTAACCTGTGTCACTATGACCTACTTGAGTTTTGCTGTCCATCACATTGTGGGTTTGTGATGTGAGTGTTTTGTAAATCATCATTGACGTTAAGTGTCATGTGAGCGCATGTTTTAAAATTACATTTACCATGTGAGTGTTAATTGTCGTGTGAGTTTGTGTTAATTGTTATGTGTGTGTGTGTTTATTGTTGTGTGGTGAGTGTATGTTAATTGTTGTGTGAGTACATGTTAATCAATAGTGGGTGTGTGTTGTCATGTGAGTTTTGTGTTAATTGTTATGTGGGAGTGTGTGTTTATTGTTGTGTGGTGAGTGTGTGTTAATTGTTGTGTGAGTACATGTTAATCAATAGTGGGTGTGTGTTGTTATGTGAGTTTTGTGTTAATTGTTATGTGGGTGTGTGGGTGTTTATTGTTGTGTGGTGAGTGTGTGTTAATTGTTGTGTGAGTACATGTTAATCAATAGTTGGTATGTGTTGTCATGTGAGTTTTGTGTTAATCACTGTGTGTGAGTGTGTGAAATAGTCGTGAGTATGTGTAAATTCTCATGTGAGTGTGTTCATTGTCATGTGAGTGTGTGTTAGTCATCCTGTTTATGTGTTGTTTGTAAAATTTAGATCATTCTAAACTTTTCAAAAACACTTGGCCAAATTCTTGTCTGATGTGCATCTCAAGAGAAAGGATGGCAAATATTGTGAATATCAATATCCGAGACTCAGAAGTGTTGTAAAAAGGATAGTGACTCTGGTATTAGTAATCTCTTATTGGTCTAGGATAAAAATTATCTCAACCAAGGTGATATTTGCAGCCTCTTATTGGTCTAGGATAGTAATTCTACCAAGTTGGATTTTGCAGCCTGTTGTTGGTCTAGGATAGTAATTCTGCCAACCAAAATGATATTTCCAGTCTCTTGTTGGTCTAGGATAGTAATTCTGCCAACCAAAATGATATTTCCAGCCTCTTGTTGGTCTGGGATAGTAATTCTGCCAACCAAATGGTATTCGCTGCCTATTGTTGATCTAGGATAGTAATTCTACCAAGATTGATTTAGCAGCCTCTTATTGGTCTAGGATTGTGATCCTACCATCCTACTGTGACACAGGACCTCAGTTTTTACTGTCTCATCCAAAGGACATGAAACCAACCTGCCGCCGGCTGGACTCAAACTCATGACCAAGAGTCGAGTGCGCTACCGACTCCATTTAAAGTATATTAATTATTAGAATCCTACTCTATTTTGACTTATTACAATTATTTTGACATACATCAGCAGTATGACATATATCATGTGGTAGTGTTTATGTTTCTCATATCGCCCTACTTTTGAAATCTTACATTTTTTAGATTTTTAGCTCATCTGAGCCAAAGGCTTAATTGAGCTATTGTGATCTCTCCCCGTCCATCGTCCATCCATCAATCCTCATATTTTCGACTTCTTCTCTGATACCACTGAAGGGATTTTGACAAAACTTGACAGGAAACAATTGCTCAAGGACTTTTCCTAGATTTGTAGTTTTCAGCCAGATCGGCCTAGGGGTGGATCCGGGGTGAGGCAAAATAGGTCCCAAAAGGTACTCCTATTTAGGAATTTTCTTCTCAAGAACTGCTGCATGATTTGAAAAACAGATTGTTTCTGGGTGATCTACATGGATGTACAATTCAAGTTTATATTTTTCATAGAAATCAGAATATTAAATTTTGACAAACTTTTTAGGTCTTTCACAGTCCTCTAAAATATTAATGTTTTGGCCAGATCAACCTAAATATTCTTAATCTTCTTTCCATATTTGTATATTTTTCCTAGGTGAGCGAGTTAGGCCGACTTGGGCCTCTGATTTCCAATATACTCTTATCATTTAAATATATCTTTTATGATATTTTATTTTGCCATTAATGTAATAGTTTTAGTAAGATATTCCTAGTCCTTATTTATCTTGTCATGTTCACTTCAGTCATAATTGGTTTATACACACATGCACACACACACACACACACACACACAGATATATAAATATATATTGTATTTATATATCAGTATACTGCACAGTAGTATATCCAGCATGACTTGGAATCATATATTTGTATCTGTCAGTTTAGTTGGATATATCTAGTATCTGATTAAGTCGACATATGTCCCATTAGTTATATTTATTTCAGTCATATATGACATATATCACTTTAGTCATTTATTTCAGTCATATTTATTTCTGTCATATATGTCTCTTTTACTAGAATTTATCCATTTTTATTTCTATACTGCTGCAATCCATAGTGTTATATATAATTAATTCATAAATATATTGTACAGTTTCATACAATAGCTGATCCAGAATGCTGCTTCTGTTGAAATCCAATGACTTTTTACCATGTATTCACTATATTACCAGAGATTTAATACAATTTAGGAGATTTATAATACTGCCATGTATTTACAGAGCTGTCATGAATCCACTTTTCTACTTCACACTCATTACTATTAATGGATTCAGCGGGTTATGGTGAATTCCTTATGTTGCTATGGTATTTTATTTTACCAAGGTTTCATTGTGTTAACCATGGTTTTGCTGTATCCATTATGTTCTGAGAACCAGGCTTCTGAAATACAGTAAAACCTCTTTATAATGCCCCCCATTTCATTTGCCACCTCACATTATGCCACAATTGTTGAAAGTCCACTTTTCCAATTTTCCCTATATTTTCATTTAAGGTTTCCCTCAACGCCACAATTGTTGAAAGTCCACTTTTCCAATTTTCCCTATATTTTCATTTAAAGTTTCCCTCAACCTATCTGTATCACCAAACCCCTTTATAATGCCAAATTTGGGCTGAACAAAAGGTGGCAGTATAATGAGGTTTCACTGTATATACATGATTATTACTAGCTGAATATGTTAACATGAAATATAATCATAAAGCCAACATGTATTGATTTTTTTTCACTTTACATGTAATATATTCTTTTTTATTGTTTTCATAACTCAATTTTTGTACTCTTTCAGATTTTTATCCAACTTGTGTTATTTGTTAATTTTATAGACAATTTTACTCCGTGTTACAGCAGTAAATGGAATATGTTTATTGATACAGTAAACATTAGACTTTTTTACTTTTTTCTTTTCAAATTTTGTTTCTAGATACAGAATTTCCATCTGTTAAGTGAACTATGGTGTTTTGTGTCATAATCTTTTGCAAATGACAACAGAGCCATTAGGCAATAAAGAAAAATTATCTTCTCAAATTTGTTATCATATTGTATATTTGGTGTTTTATGTACAGCACTTGACATTTAAAACTAGTCAAATTACTATATACTGTAAAATCAGAAAATTTTGTTGTTGTTTTAATTTTGTTTATTCCATTTTTTGATATATCAACAAAATTTAAACCATGAAAAAATTTTACATAAATTATACCAAGTAATCGTAAAAGGTTCCTTTACAAACAGGTTTTTTATTACAAAAAAATTTAATGTCAACAAAATTTAATTTCTAAAACAGTGAAATTTTAACTCCATGAAATTTTCTGATTATACAGTAAAAAACAGGTTTTGCATACAATTATTCACAGAAAATTGTGCGTCAACCATAGGCATATGAACTGGGATGCAGGTGGCGGGCAGAAGGAAGTGTTAGCAGAATAATTACATACAAGCTTTAGGTACACAGGGAAATATTACTAACACTTCCTGTGTAAGCAGGATAATTACATTAACACTTCTTACAGAGACAGGATAATTACATTCAAGCTTTAGTTAGGTACACGGAATAATAAAACTAACACTTCTTGTGTAGGCAGGATAATTGCATACAAACTTTTAGTACAAGGATAATTCATCAAGGTTTACGTTTATCCCTTGGTGCATTTAGAACCTCCAATTGAAAGTTTATATGTAGAAGGAGGAGAATTACCTCTTGAAAACTGTAGAATAGAATTATCTTTACAAAATGTTACTAAATTAAAATCAGGGCCCGGAGTCACCAAATTTACTCACTACTTAAGCTCAACTTTTATTTCATTATTTTGACTATTTAGTCGTTTGTTAAACTTCCAAATTTGAGTGAATAGGAAACACTTTATTATTTTACATCATTCACATAAAAACAATTTGGTCTCACTTATGATTTTCCTGTTTAAAATAAATAAATATGTTGAGTACGGTACTCAAAATTTGAGTACATTCTCAAATTTAATATTTCTGAAGTTTTCTTCACATGAGCAATAACTTTCACAATTATTTATAGTTGTATGCAATCAACATATAAACATGTCCAGTTTAATAC
The DNA here is from genome assembly GCA_030159075.1 of Atrina japonica. Classification (NCBI taxonomy): domain Eukaryota; kingdom Metazoa; phylum Mollusca; class Bivalvia; order Pterioida; family Pinnidae; genus Atrina; species Atrina japonica. The sequence goes on from BROG01000117.1 coordinate 244,917, forward strand.
AGAATGTTTATTGCCTTAAAATCATGAAAAGTTAGTTGAGCTTAAGTACTGAGTAAATATGGTGACGGACCCTGATCCTTCAAATCCAGCATACAACTGTATTTCACCCAATACATGAAAATAAATATGAAATTCAAACACGAACTATCGTACATTTGGGTATTAGAATTAAAGAACACATCGAAAATTGTGACTTGTTTCTTTACAACATTTCGGACAAAACTCCATATTTAGTTCCACCATGTGAATTATCCAAACCAGTCGTTAATTTAACATTAACTGCTGATAAAAAATCAGAAACAAATCAAATAGAACTGAAACAAAAGTATTTAGACACAAAACAATCATATGATGAAAACAACGTCATCTCAATATTTACCTACGGGTCAAAAACTGAACAGAACGTTTCTGCTCCTGCTGTTATCAACTACGAAATTTTAAAAACAAACCTTCCTAAACATGCACTCATTGTTACTGCAGAAGCTACAGCAATACTTACAGAAATAAATTGTATTCAAAATAAAGCCCTACGCAAATGTGTTATATATTCAGATTCCTTGTCTTGCTTAAAATCTATTGCAAAAATGCAGTTATGTAACAATATTATATTGGAAATACTTGAAATAAATCATTAGTTAAAATTAGTTGGAACAGAAATAGTTTTTTGTTGGATTCCGCCAAATTTATCACTAATAATGAAATATATTCAAAAATACGTTTCAATGATGTTAAACCAGCAATTTCTACATGCGTTAACAAAATATTTCAAAACTACTGGGATAACCAAGTAGATAATAAATTGCATAACATTAGTCAAAATTTTAGCTTGACATCCTCTATCCAGTTATATGATCGAAAAGACGAAGTTAAATTACTCGAATCAAAGTATCAAAGACAAGTATCTACTATTACATACAAAAAGTTTCTATATTGAAACGTATAGAATTTTTATATATACATGTATATATATATATATATATATATATATAATGGACCCTCGCCTAAAGACCACCTCGCTTAGGAGACCATCTCGCATTTCAGTCTCTTGATAAATATTTGATAAGTACAGAACCCTCACTTAAGAGACCACTTCACTAATTAGACCACATTGCGATATATATATATATATATATATATATATATATTATATATATATATATATATATATATATATATATATATATATATAATATATTTAAAGGAATGTAGGTATTTTTACCTATGTTACATAACATATATATAGTACCAAGGTCTGAATGGTAAAGTTACCATTTTGTTTTGTCGTATATAATGCAGTAAAGTACATTGTATATATGTAACGTGTAGGTAGGTCACTTTAAATTTTACGTGTAGATAGGTAATGCCTCACTTATATCAGAGCCATATATAACACATATTTGTCTCTGCTTATATAGTGCATTTCTACGGTTTATTGTCGTCAGTGCTGTAAATAGTTACAGATTTGACAGAAAATCGGTGTATCTCTATATTTTACTTCGTATTCCTGTTTAAACTAGTGTATCTCTTTGTTTTACATTATATTCCTATTTACTGTGATGTTGCATTTGGTCAGAAGCAGACGAGTGAGGGCAAGACAGGCTTAACATTCGGCAGACGCCTTGGTTATGCCCGAGTACTCGCAGACGAGTGCTATATAATCTTTGATAAGATAAGGCCACACATAAAGTCACTCGTGTGGAACGTCCTGTTCGTATATCTATTTAGTCGTGTGGCAGTGTGATGCATAATTAACCCGCGTCAGAACATCATTTGCAATGTCAGACTGTGCGTTGCCTATAGATATACATGTATTTCAATGATCTCATATATGACTTTGCAGTACATTGTATATAAATAAGTTAAGACTTGGACGAAACTATCAGCCTGTTACTTGGAACACCTGTTGCACAAATTCTCCTCATATTTTGCCGTACTTTCATCAGTGTTACAAGTAATGAATTACTGAGTGATGGCAAATGGTCAAAGTTCAAGATATTTATTGTAGTGAATTATAAAACACCAGTAACATCGACATACCATGCGTGACTGAAGCGTATTCGCCGTCATGTCCTAGCAACAACAACGATGGAAAATGTAGCCTTAACACAAAACTATGGACATATGCCTGAATAGTGTTTACAAGATTCCTACTATTTGCATCAAGTTTTCAATTCTGTCGAGTATTGAGTGAAGTCGACATTTTCATCGGATGATGGCTTTTGATCAAGATTTTGTTTCTTCAAAAGAATGTTATCTATCAGCTTTATTTGTATCATCAGTTTCCTTTGAAGTATCTCTTTGAATACTTTCCCAACATTTGCTTTGTCAATTCTACATACTACCGTTTTGAAGAACTAAAACAGTCGTACTTCGGACAGGAATGTTTATTATTATTATTCTGAATCAAATGGCTGCCCGATGACGATTGCTGAGGCAGAGGGTACACTGAGGAAACTTTGCGTTTCAAAAGATGTAGAGGGTATTCCTTTAGACGACAAAAACTTTGAAGAGGTCAATAAAATAAAACAAAGTGCTACAGAAATGACCGATCAAACACCAAAAATTAGAGAGGTGATAAAAAAACTGCAAATGAACCCATACAAGGCCATAATGTGTCATCATGATATTTCATGATACTATCATATGTTATTCCAACACTCATTAGACTATATAATTAACGGCCTAGTGGTCTGTCAGTTTTCAGCACAATTTGTAATTCTTTTACATATTCATGTTATTTTACCTCATCTTAAGAGACTGTAGCCTACATAAAATATTTCTTACTTACATCTTGTGCAATGACTGCATTATTATGAATTATAACGCACCTAAATATAACTATAAAGAACTATCAAATATTTTATTAGATGTCATAATTACCACAACCTGTTCAAGTATGTGTTTTATTAGCATTCTAGTTATATGTTCATGTGCATATTTTATACTTACAAAAACGATATGATTTTAATGTTTAAAACATTATTCAAAATTCTAGAAATATTTTAAATTGATGAAGTCAAAATGAATGTAAATTACCGGTAAATGTAAGCTACTGATATGGTGTGATTTTATACTGCCTTTGGGCAATCTTGTGGAAAATAATATACCCGCGTTATTTTATGCTTTACATTTCAAAAAGCTGAAAAGTGGAGATTTATCAAGTGAATTTTAAGCTAGAGAAAGTGTGTTTTAAGTAGATTTTGGTTTGTTACATTCAATTGACTCCTAGTTTGGGTCAATGGTTTAGTTTGTTATCTGTGTACAGTAACTGTGTCGAACAGGCCCCGATACATGAGCAACATTTCCTCACCGTATCGTTTTGTAGGTGCCAACGTGGCCGATTCAATTGACATACATATAACATAATGTTGTAAAAGGGACTTAAGCTGAAATTGTCTTTCTTTCTTTACTACTTAATTAATATACAATAACACTTGTAAACGAGATATACACAGGCATAAAAATTCTTAAATTCCTATATACAATGTACATGAATTTTGTGAAAATTGTTTGAGAAACCCAGTTTGACAGTTATTCGTTTGCAAATGCATCAGGTGCTTCCGTGACCAAATGTTTAGAGCATCGCGCTTGGAGGCATGGAGTCTCTCACTTCTGGTCAGCGCAGGTTCGAGCCTCGCTGGAACCCTAGTTAGCTGATATTTGTGAGAAAGTTTGCCAGTTTACTTGCGGAAGGCCGGTGGTTTCTTCCCGTTTACTTTTTACTTTTGTAAAAATTGTTGTGTGACGTAAAACAGAATCAAAATCAAATCAAATCAATTCAAGCAAATGCATAATTCGACCTTACTATTTGTATATTCATATGACACTGGATCTCACATGTTTTCATAAATATAAAGGAATATGAGAATTTTTACGCCTGTGTATATCTCTTATTTTTATTGTACATAAATCTAAGTAGTAAAAACTAAATTGTTTTAGAAAATGTCCATTTAATATTATAACGGACTTTGTAAAACGTTTACAGGTGTTGTGTCAAAGCCAAAATAACACAGATAAAATGACATCTTGCAAAGCAAAATACATCTAAAATAGGCTACTACAAAGTCATCTCGAAAATGATCAAAACAGCACTTTCAGAAGTCGAGAGACGTAAAGAATATGTTAAAAATGTATAAATAGAAGGAAAAGAGTTTCTTGGAGTACTATACATGCTCTGACCTACCACGTGCACGGGATACAACATACTAGCCATTCATTACGGAATTAAATTAACTTCACTAGCATATTAAATTGAGATTACTCTGTAACTCTCGTTTCTTTTTACCATACCATAAAGCTAAAGTGTCTTCTTGTGATATGTGTAACTAATATAAACTAATTGGAATCTTTACCATTTTTTGCTGTTTCATCGGGTCATTTTACATTCTAGTCGACTCATCAACCTCTGAAAAACAATGGACTTTTCTATAAACCAGTGAATTAGACCAGTCCAAATGTGTCTTTAGGGGAGAATGGGTTAAGTGTTTTTTTCTGCGTGTCACGTACTTTTGTGTCATATTTCGGATAACATCATCGTTTACCCTGAATCTACCTATGTCAATTCTTCAGTGTAAAACACCTTTGCCCTACCTCACCATTAAATTACCAAATTAAGCGTATGATACTTCTTAAGGTATGCAACATTATTCGAAAGAACAGCCACCCCGCACAGGTGTCATGGTGTGTTTCACTGAAATATGCAAATGCAGTCGTCGTAATTTGTCGATCAAAACAATCCTGTCAAATCGTTTACATAATCATTTGTCAGCAAAATCTATACTTTATAGTGTCTTCAACTTAGAGACAATGGACTCGTGAAAACTTATCATATTTGATCCTGAATTAATTTGTGTGTGTCAAACGGTAGAATTAATTTTGAAATTTTGACTACACAGAGGGGTTGACAGTCACGTTTTTGTATTGAATGTATATGACATCGAATAGTTTTATACATAGGGAAAATTTCAAAAATTTGAATTGTTAAGAAAATTAAGAAATACATTATATTTTAGTTTGAATAGTCGCCATGATTTGAACCAGATACACAAAAGGAAGACGGTAAAATACAAGGAGCGGAAAGCAACAACTGAGTGTGGAAGGCAGACGGAGGTAGATCAGTGAGATAAAATAATGAAAACCAAAACATTTGGTTGGGTTTTTTTTCAGAATTACAGAAAATGACAGATTAAACAGCACGTATCTAATACGTTTTATCAGGGGGATGTGATCGGCCAGAAATATTTTTGTTACACAAATGTGTTTTAATTGCTTAAAATACTAATTACGTTCACACAAAAGTGAAACACATACAAACACGCATAAATGCACAAGACGAGGTCGTGGAAGGAGTGATGCGAAATTTGGGAGAAATAACGCACATTCGTATGAGTGGTGGATCATCCGATACCTTATAGAGATATAAATGACACAATTTTGGCATTTGTCTGTGTCTTTTTTCAACTAAAACACATACAATTTTAAATGTTTTATGAAACATCTGGGGCCCATTTTATTGATAAGTCGTAAGTATTGAGTTTATTGACCTCAAAACAAAATTTAGGACTGCTTTATCAATTCTATCCTCATATCCTTCAACTGATATTCTTACTATATTAATAATATAACAATATAAATTATGGCTCTTACAACAATAATTTAATTCTACCAACTGCCTTTTGGAAGTCGTAAAACAGGACCTGATTTAGTCGTAAGTTTTAAGTCTTAATTCTTTGTAAAACTGACATAAGTGTAATCGTAAGACCAAGTTTACGAATTTTACAAACTGGTCACAAGGGTTTATGTTGAATTGTAGTCTCAGCATTTTGTGTGAGATGAAATACATGTAATTGTATTTGTTGAGCACAGATTCAGATCAAATGCATATAAACACAGTCTTTAGGTACAAAGCTGTCAATATTGGTGATAGGTGAAGCATCTGTAAAAACGAAACAAAAATAAGCTGTACAAACGATTGACATACGACCAAATGTATGTATGTATACTGATAGTATATCTACATCACTATCATTAGAATTTCCTATTTCCTCATTGGTGTTTCTGCATGGTTATAAATGTCCATCAAGTAATCTTAATCAATTTTTAAAACGTCATTTAAAATTTTCAGATGCAAAATTTAATGAAATGGTCATCGCATACCTATATACCTGGTAAGAATTTTGGGGTTTCGAATTTTAACATAATAACAACATAGAAATTGCCACAGGTAAACGTGGTTACGTATTTTTATATACCTTTGCTAAGAGCAATATCTTTCAACAGATCTCTGTGCCCCGTTTCTTTCGTCGTTACTTTTTTGTTGCTGAAAATTATCTACATATACAATAAAATGTCTATCATGTATAAAGTAGATAAGGCTTGAATTCATAACTTTTAGATTGAACTTACTATGCACATACCTATCACAATATTCATCAAATTGAAAAACAGGCTTGTCCACTGAAACGTCAAAAATTCGTCTTTCAAATGCAAATTTGTCGTCTGAACTCGCTAATGTATATGTATACAATGTGGCAAGAGACGAAAGACATATCTTGAGAATTATAATGCAGATTACGTGTTCAAATATGTTTATTTGATGTAATTTATGGCATAAATGTTGTTTATTTTTTCTTGTGTACGTGTACTGTATAAGGTACATCAAAACCAGTATTTTAGATTGTGAGTTTTCAACTATTTACCAACCATAAACTAAATAATCTTTAATTATCATTTGCGTAATCAATATCTATTTTTATACAATCTTGTATATTTATTCTTTGTAAAGTTTATATATATTCTGAAATGAAAAAATAAAACCCCTCTGGATTTTGCTTAAATCTGAGAAGAACTACAAAGATTCAGTATGTCAGTTTATGATAAATGTAACAAGTGTGAGACGAAAGTACAAGTTACTCTAAAACTGTTCTAGAAGATCCGTCATATCGCCCTACTGCAATGTTACTGACCCATCACATAATACATATATTGTGTATATACACTCCCCGACAAAGGGCCAGCAAGAGGGCGCTTTGAAGTTTTCTATTTTACTGCAGCTTTATTGTTGTCGGGCCGTCTTCAGTGTAGCATCACAGATAATTGACTCCCCAGTATGACCTTCTTCTTTACTTAAAGAATATCTTACATACAATTTGACGTTGCGTGTCTTCGTTTGTTCTGATGTTTTGCATTTTGCAATGTACACCTCGGCTTGAAATTACACTTCTGCGGTCCATATCGTACTTACATTTTAGATTAAGGTTATTTATTATCCCGTGTTTATGACAACATTTACATAGGTTTATGGATCGCGACGTCTTACGTTAAAAGAAAACAATAAAAAATCAAAGTAGGCTACTGAAAAAAGCAGAATTAGCATGAAAAACATAACTTGTTTTGACTGTACCTCAGAAAAGCACGAGCAAAATAAATGCCATAGAAAGATACATGTATTTGCACGTGAATGTAGCAACGATAGTTTCACACCTTTTATAATACTTCATAAAGACGATAGGTGGCTTTAAAAAAAACGTTAGAATATTTGCATACAAAATACGAGCATCGCTATAATTTGCGCTTAAGATGAAATTGACAGTGACAGAAAAGTATATCATAATTCATTATCAAATGTATAATTAAATGTATTGATTATGCATGCAGGGAAGCCTCCACCTTTCCCCTACCGCTATCTATCATTAACATGCCAACTTTTTGACAATTAACGGGAGAGTGGTCATGTTTATTCATGCTGACTGTCTTATGGGAGCATTGGCACGTGGCAAAAAGGTTATCTAGTCAAAGGTCATTTAACTATAAGACACGTAAAACAATACAGGGGAAATAACGAGATACTAAAATGATAATTTGCATAATGAAATTAATTACATTTACTTTCTGGTGTTTGCTTTTTTATGATATGAACAACACCTTGTCAACATATCATAATGTGATATTTGGATGAAGAGAATCAATATGATGTAAAGCAAGACAATGGTATCAAAGAATACAAAGTTAACGTTGTTATTATGACCATGTATACTCATACATTGTCACTTGAGATAATCAAATTTGAATACCGAAGGCAAAGTTTCGAAATTGTCATCTGTTACTATAAATACTATAAACATAATACCAAAGTTATAGTTTTGCAAAAAAACACATGCTCAAGACAGTCTGTTCTGTCAATAAGACTTCTTCAGTTTAGCTCGAATTTAAAATAGATGTAGAGTTCCGAAACAAAGTATGGTATGATACAAGGCCTAAAATTAACCTAAATGTATTCCTATATCCGTCTAGGAGTTACCATTGTAAAAGATTACTATCTTATCTTTCGAAGAGTTCAAAATTTAAAGAGTGCTATACTGGTCAGCGTCCAATTCTCTCAAAGTAACAATTCTCGCTAGCTGATTTTATTTTACCTGATATTTTCTGGTTTCTCAGCGAAATTTTTTTTTCTTTTCATTCGACAATCAGAACAGCGTCTTTTCCAGGAAACACAAAAAGTCTGTGAAAATATGCATGTGTTTACACGTTCCATGCCAGTTAAAAACAATTAGTGAGAATTGGTACTTGGAGAGAATTGGTCGCTGACCAGTATATTTGGTTGATGACTACCTTTGGCATTACGATAGATAGATAGATAGATAGATAGATAGATAGATAGATAGATAGATAGATAGATAGATAGACAGACAGACAGACAGATAGATAAATAGATTGGTAAATAGATAGAGTCGTTGTTACGTGGAAAGCTGTTCAGTAAGTTTAACAGATTTTTCTCCACTCTTGCATGAGTAGGACATACATTGACCCACAAGAAAAAGCATATGATAGCTATGGTAAATATTGCAAAAGTGTTCACAACTTGGATAATAACCAGACGCGTTTTAAGAAAGTAGCGGCCTGTATCAAACTATTTCGCTCTATCCATGCATGAGGACATCTCATGAACGTTGAAATATGAAAGCATTAGAAAGGATTGGTATTGTAAATATGATTTTACACTCCATGGGGTGGTCTCTGTCCTACATACAAAATGATCGATGACAGTCCATCAGTCTGTGAAGAGAAACTAAAACCTGTTCAGTATAAAATGGAGGATATTATCAGAGCCGGAGGATTTCCATCAGCGTGTATTCATATCACCGTATCATAATAAAATCTTATGCTAAGTCTTGCTCACTTACAATTTTGTATTCAAGATTTATTATTTTTTTATATTTTGAATAAAGTTCACGACTTATTCTGTGTTTATACACCACGATTTTAAGATGAAAATTATAACAGATATAACTTTATGATATAAATCACATTGCTGATTATTGCTAACAACCGGTTTTTCATTATTATAATGGAGATTTGGTCCCAGTTCCTCGTTGTAAATATGTCTCTTTAAGTATTCATATTGTATTACGTATTACATAATATTATTAAATAATTCAATTATTTCTGAACTAAACTGAACTTAAACCTCAATTCTAAGCTATTTTACATTTCATCTGAGGATCTTTATTTGATAAGATATATAGTGACAATAATATAAACGTATTATGTAATTTAGTTATGCTATAATTACACCGAGAAATTCATGACGTCATACTTTGCTTTGGTGTCATCTCATTGAAAGCATTTTGATGTTTCGATATGGTTCTATGACACTTTCAATAACGTAACCAAATTCATAGGTTTTGAGTACAATTTTTCAGTCGTATGATGTCTTCCAGTTTTAATGGCGGAGGAGAGAACTCGGTTACAATGTAACCGGGAAAAGACCCGCCTTCCGCAGATAAACTGACAAAGTTCTCACACAAATCAACTTAGGTTCCAGTAGGGCGCGAACCTGCCGAAAATGATAAGTAAAAGTAATAGGATAGAAAAAACCATTCGATGTAGTTATGTTGTGACATCTTATATATATATATATATATATATGTGTGTGTGTGTGTGTGTGTGTGTGTGTGTGTGTGTGTGTGTGTGTGTGTGTGTGTGTGTGTGTGTGTGTGTGTGTGTGTGTGTTATTGTATGTTGACACCATTATACTTTTTACTGAATACACTAGTTCTTCACAACATTTATCTAACTTGAATGATTACAGCGCCCTCTTCCGGTCAAAGTCCCTCCAATGTAGTGATCGTAGTGAGCTGGGTTATTCGGGTTAAACATTTATCATGAATCTGACAATGGTTCTCTAACGTCATTTTGATAGTGGATGACGTCATTCGATTCTGACAGTCACATGTTACTTATTAAGTAATTATATCATCATTCTCTTTTATCAAAAATCAAAATATATATCATATATTTATATCATATACCATTTTGGCTTTGATAGTCGTTAATCCTTGTGTGTCCTTTATTTACTAAGTATTTTGTTTGTTTGTTTTTTCTTACCTTGCTGTCTGTGTTTTATAATTATGATGCTTTGGTATCTATGTTTTTATATATATTCAAACATATAAATAATTGAAGATGCAATCATTTTATATGTTGTAATCAGTTAAGAGGACAGGTGTTGTCTTTGTGTTTCCACATTATCATGATAATCTAGTACCTTAGGGTAAAAAAAAAACTCAAGATAATGCATATGTTAATGCATATTCTGGACTTCACAAGGGAGGGTTAATTTGAGGTTAACACTCTCTTTATGATTACTAAATGCTTAACTTAGCTTTTCTAGATAAACTACTTGGAGTTGTTTAACAAGAATTGTATTGCATTACCTTGCTTTGTGAACTTTCATATACACACTTAAGATAGATCGCCATGTGGTAAGATAAAGGATTTTTGTTTTACATTTTGCTCGGTGATCATAGAAATATAGTTTACCGGTGTTTTCAGCTACTCTCTATATTTTCCAGCGTTTAAAGATCGGGATAAAACCTAGTTAACTCATCAACACCTGAAATGTGAATGAGTTAAACATAATCGGTAAAAGAGTCAACTCGCAAACTTCCATATTGAATCACCCATAGAAAGACACTGTGTATTCGGGTGTGTGACCTATGGCCAAATGGTACTATATATACACCAGTCATACCACTCGAATTTCACCTAAGCGACCTGTGATCCATCCACGGAGTTTGCAGATATAAAAACCGGTATCGTGGTCGCCAGACTCAAACATGTGGGCTTACATCGGGTACTCCGATTGCCTCACACAGTAATTGACCAGTTACAACAACAGAAGTTCTAACGAGAGGCATTGATATAAGTTACGTAACTTGTTTATCAATTGTTGTGAAGCAATTATAAAGATTCGCCTTACTTCTGCAATCAAAAACTGAAGCCCTGAAACAGTCGGTTGATACTCATGACAAACAACATGGATTTTGTTTATAATGAATTTATTCTGTTTATTAGTATTTCCATTTCAACAATAACTGTAGAATCGTCTGGCAGTATTTTTAAACAGAAATATATTTTTCAAGATGCTCACTTGTCATACCGATATATAACTATTATATACATGTATATTCACTGTATAGTCAAACCCACTTATATTGAACCCTATTACATTGAAATCCCGCTTTATTTGAAATGATTTTGATGTCACGGCCTAATTTCTTTATTACCATGATAGTCCAGTTACTTTGAAAGCCCTGTTTATTTAAAGAAAAATTCACGCCCCTTCAATTTTAAACTATACAGGTTCGACCATATACATGTATATATATACATTCGAATATACAATGGTAAAATTCACAGTGTCCGGGTTTTATGTATATAACCTTCAAATTATAGTAAAACCTCAATATATTTGGTCTGACAGGTGTGCATTCTTATTTACGAAAATACTTTATTTCAGTTACTAAATCACAGTTATCAAAAGAATGTGGTGATATTGACAACATAGTGTTGAACACATAATTTCTCAGTAATAGTTGAGATCTAAAAAAAAAATAACCTTCAATAAACTTTGAACCATACAACAATATAGAGATCAATAACAACAACGCTTCAACACTGTCACAATTAACATACTCAATACTCACACCTTCACACTGAGCTCACATTCTCATTTTCACATAACCACGCATACTCATGTTTATATAGTATTTATTTAACAACACTGCACCAACAACTATTATCACAGAATATATACTTTGCCCCATTGGTCGGCATTGTAGTCATTCACTCCTCAAAACTCACCAATCGCTCAACGGTTGTGCACATCACACACGTGTAACAACTTTCATGGTTATATATTGCACACTGCCAAACGGATCATGCTCTTCGTGTTTATAACACTGGAATCTACTTCTAAAGTTAGAAGGATTACTATTCTAAAGAACACTCCATTCTTCCATCCGCTATAGCCTCCTTGGCAATTCTTTGCCAGTCACTTAAATATGGCGCACATGTTGTTACCATTTCTCCAAAACGTATTTTCCCTGTAAACAGGAAATTTCTGGAATATTTTTCAGGATTACAGTTCTTATGCATCATCACTTTGCCATAGTATTTCGTAGCTTTGCTATGGGGCTTGTAGAAGAGTGTATCTCTTTGTCGTATAACGTGAGAAGCCTGTACACCAACTTCCATTTTGTCCGCGTCGATATGTTGTGTTACATATCCTACACGGCCAATCACAACTGAAATGGAAAAAAATATACTGATAAACTGCAAATAACACTTCAGTTAATCAGAAAAAATAAAAGGCATACACCCTTTGTGTTAAAATTGTTCAGACAATCTGGTAGGATATGATATACCTCCAAGTAGACGGAACCGCCGTGAATTGTATCATATAGACCTTTTTCACTTAATTAACTGTGCTACTGGACGGTTACTGTCTCTCACACATGGCTGTCCATGTGCTTTGTTGACGTCATTCGATTGTGATGTCATAATCACACAAGCGTTTACGGGTCATTTAGTTATGACGTCATAATTGAAAAGTTTGCCAAAAGGTGCCGTGTCGGGCATTTGGCGATAGGTTAATTATCATACAGATTCCCGGAAGATGACGTCAAGGGACAGTAAGTCATTGTAACAACTCCACAAATTTTATGAGAAAAAGTATCATTTTGCCCTCTAAAGTTACAATACCGTTCTGACGATGGTGTCGTGGACATTTATTCAAGATATTTTCAAAATTAATTGTTTTATAGTATCTTTGCCCGTACTGAATATATGAAATATTTCAGATGTCCTACATTTTCGTACAGGGTATGTTATACATTTATAATGTATCGATGTAGTTTTATTTATGTTCACAATACATGTGTATTTAAAGAGAGAACATAAAGAATATGTACTTAGGTCTATTATAATTCCAAATTTTGACGAAATTCCAAATTTTTAAATTACGTATGAGACAATATATTTGTATTATCTATTGGCTCTTACTTACCAAAATCACTGGAACAATAAGCTTGAATTAGTTCATCTTTATCACAAGGGCGGCATCCTGAAAAGATAAAGCGAAACAAATGTTTTAGTCACAACACTTCAGATACACAATATGGGTGTGTCATCGTGTGCACGTACAAGGTTTATGATCAGCATATACACATATGCATTAACCTATGGATGATTGAGAAGTATGTGACGGTACCTTTATCTCGAGAACAATTCGCAAAAAATGAGTAACAACTGATTCTGAACACTAAGCAAATTCATCACTAATTGCAATTGTTTAATCATATTAATTATTCGCTGCACCTTTGATATATGTAATCCAAATACATGTATATTTGAAATACAAAATAATTTTTTTTTTTCTAGAAAGAAATAATAGTAAGAAAAAGAAACAAATTCCAAATTCCATTCATTATTTGTATATGATGTTCAAGGGCTATCGTGTGTACATTAAAGGGACAGAGAACGACAGACAACATGGAAACATCAAGGAAACTAATACCGTTGTTGTATTTTTGTGTTTAATTTTTCATATCTATATATACTCTTTAAATGCATTAGTTCGTTAAAGATTTTGTTTTACTGGCAAGCTGACAACCAATAAAAGCATTGCAGATAATTATCTTCAAGGTAGTTGTCGATCGACGGAAATTTGTATCTACTTATAAAAACATTTTTATCGCACCTGAATCGTTTTAGTGTTTTAAACAATTAACAAAAGAGCAAAATATCTGTTAAGGTCATCATGGAAATGCAATCTCGTCACTGTGGCCTGTATAAAGCGCAAGGGTATTATAAATGAGCGAACTCCGACTGATACACAAACATATGCTACCCGTAGTCGTCACTGTCCCTTTTGTCCACACCCAAGGTCAAATATAAAACCACTTGTAGTCAAACAAGTGTCATTTGAGCTCACAGACAGCGGGTAACAATTCAGGACTGTTCGTTCAAGTTTACGGTACAACGCTCATCAGAATACAAAGCTACTCTTGATAAAATCTTTCTCGCACCGAGAGTATTTATAGATTAACCCATGTAACACGCAAGTCTATGTCTCCATGAAGCATTTCCTTTCACTGATGGAATTTGTTACAGTAATTGTCAAACCAATAGTCAAAATCACGAACGTCATGTAAAAAAGTTATATGTTCTTTATTGTGTTCATTGCATTCCTAATTGTTTGAATTGTAGAAGTGTTCTGTAAAAATCATGAAAAAAGTCCATTTTTAAAGTTATATGTATTTCATTGTTTTCCTTATTGTTTTAATTGGAAAAGTGTTTTGTAAAAATCACGAAACAGTCATGACAAGTTCTTTTTAATTTCGTTTAAACACTCGTGTTCGCGTGTTTATTACTTTATGAGTTGAATAAAATTAGTGATAAAGTCGACTTAAACAATATAAATGTAAATAATCAAAAGACATAAAAATCGACATTTGTTTGTATGACTAAGATATATACGGAATTCCCAAAGTGACTCAGATGGTAGTACATGTACTTTTAATCCTTCCTTATGCGTATTTTCCCCCATTTTTTTTTTCTATTTTACTACTTAGATTGATATACAATAAAAATAAGAGATGTGCATAGGCATAACAATTCTTAAATTCCTTTATATTTTGTGAAAATTACTTGAGAAAACTAGAATTTGCCCTTTTAAATGCAATTGATTACTATTTGTATATGAATACCTCACTTGGTCTGACCTTATTTTCACAAAACTTTTTCTTATGTCTGTGGTCTCTTATTTGTAATTGTACATCAAGTACAAGTAGTAAAAGTAGAAAAAAAACGAAATATTTTTGGTAAACAAAGCTAATGCACCTTTAAAGCAGTGTAACGAATTATATTTATTCAGATAACTGAAACATTTCAAGATTTGAGACTTTATGTAATTCGGTGAAAGCGGACAGGGAGTGCCATACGTAAACCTTTTTTCTTCCACTGTATTCATTGCATCCCTATATTTTTATATTCGTAACCTTTTCTTTCATTAGTTTCATTGCTCTCCTTTATATATTTGTTCTTAAAAGCATGCCTAGCCATTATTTCTCATTTAGATTAGAAAGAACATTAAAATAAAGTATCTTGCTGATAAAATTCGCGTGATCGGTTTCACGAAATAAAATTCCTTTCGTTATTTTTTAATATATTAATTCATCTATTTTGTATGTCAATTCTTAGTTACATGCATTCACTAATGTAGTACTATGCTTTCAAAGTCGTCGACTACTAGCCCAAGGATTTAATCTTTCCGATTAGGTTTGGACTTGAAGCAGAAGAGCATGTGGCCGTTGTATCAAGTCAAGATGCGAGAAGAAAGTGATATGTACAACCAGAAGTCAAATCAAGCGTGTTTAAATTGTCGGGGAAATCTATGATAACTTAAAAAGACGCCAAAGTGATGATTACACCGACTAACAGCGTCATTAAATGCCCATCAAAAAACGTCAATGTTAAACGCATTCAGCTGATACAGACTTTAAAGAGATAGATTGAAATTACAAATATAGAAACCTAACACGCTTGGCACTAATTTAACTGTTATATTAGTATCTAAAATTTTGTGATTGTCGCGAGTTTTAAGTGATTTGACAAAAAAGTAAATCTACGTGGTCCAATTATCATTGTTGGCAGTTCTTGAGCATTTTAAAAAGTCACGCTATTGCTCATTACTACTCCGCTTTGCGTGTAAGAGTATGTGCATTTTCAAAAGGAATACATACTCTTCAAAACATGTTTTGAGTACCTATGCATTCCTTTCAAGCAATCAATAAATTCAGCATATCGTTAAAACTAGAACAAGGGCAATTTAACTTAACTCTATTGGCGTACATAAACACAACCGTTAGTTTTGTTACGGCGATTGTAAAATTTCGGTTTCATACACTCTGTTGAAGCGTTAAATTAATTGAACAAAATGATCAACAGACTCAATCACAACCACTGTCATGTATCGAATGATTAATGTACATGTTAACGGGTTCCTTATTGAAATACAAGCCTTTATTCCCTGAACATTTGTTTAAAACGTGAGTTTAAAGTTATTCCGATGAAATTGGTTCTACGCGCTTCAAATTCCTGATGACAATGCGATTAGACCATGGCAAATTTTATTTGTATTTACTTTCGATTTAGAGATTCTAGCTACAGGTATCAAAGTAAACGAAATGATACACTTGGATTATTATAAAAGACGGGAGAAATGGTGAAGGTGTGTGTGTCATCATGTAGGAATTACATGTTTTATATGTATCATAAGGACATCAAAATCACTAACCGTTAATCATTGTGAACACAAAATCTTGATTACAAACGGACAAGAAAAATTGCCTAAGTATGTTGACCTTAGAAATCTTAATGTTATAATTCCGGGGTTCTATGACGTAAATAAATAGTTGGGATATAAATATGATACCTTCCTTAAGATTACGTATTTCAGTTTAACTACCGCCACTGGATGAAGAGAACGTGCATAGATTTTACAAAAAAATTCAAACTACTACAGCTACTAATAATAAGTATTTATAAACTCCATAACCACTTCTATCTCCTGCCTCTATGGAATTTAAAATTTGTATAGGTTCAGACAAGACTGGCCATTGTCATTGGAGAGGGTGTGCAATAAAGAGACACTAAAAAATATACATATGTTATAAGAAGCTATCAATTGGTGTGTTTACCTTGCATATAAGTACTACTCTAACACCTGCATACACAAAAATATTAACATTAGGACCTACAGGTCGTAACATGTATAAAAGAGATAAAGCAATCGAGGAGATAGGGTTTGTGGTATCTACAGTTAAAACGTATTATCAAATACAGAGAAGAGAGGAAACAAACTAGGAGATAAGGTTAAAAGAGAGAAAGCAAAGGAAGAGACAAGGCGTGTGATGTCTTCATTTAAAACTCATTTATTTATCAAATGGAGAAAAGAGAAAGAACATACGAGGAGATAGGGTGTGCGATGTCTTCAGTTAAAACATGTTATCAAACATAGGAAAGAGATAAAAGGATCAATGGGACAATACGGCTTGGGGTCCTCAGTTAGGGTGTGCATTCCTGAATGTTTTTGCTTCTTACAAAGAATCATGTAACATCATCCATCTTACTGACTTACTTTTTAAATTCTCTATACCAATTAAGACTAGGATTAATTCCTAATTTATCTAAATTTGAGTGTGACATGCACCTCAGTGTCTTGTCGGTAGGGAATGTTACCTCATCTGGGGCACCTGATCCCACCTTTGCATTTTCCAGAAGTCTGTGTCTGTCTAACATGAGTCTTAATTGTATATTATCTTGTGCAATTCCTAACAGTTAATACTTAAGTTCTTTTTATATATAAAAATCGCATATATACCAAAGTATTTATCTTTAGGATGTCCAGGATATAAATAGACAAATCTGGTGAACACTGGACAAACACGGACCTCAGGAAATCCAGGAGTGGGATCAGGTGCCATGGAGGTGCAAGCATCACTTGTTGCCCAGTCATACTTGCCGAGAGTCCACAGTCAAACTTAAACTCAAATGAGAAAAAATTCTCGTCACAATTGGTATAGACTACTCAAAAACCGCTAAACAGGTGACTCAACATTTCATCTAGTAACCAGAGTACATGTAATTGCAAACAAAGACATTATACAGTTTTGTCTGCTGTCTTGACTTGGTCAGTTTCTAGTCTTACCTGCCATAATTCCATTTTCTTGTTTATGGGTTTTCTTCTCCAATAAATAGTGGAACTTTACTCGTGATAACCCAGCCACTCTTTTCACAGCCTCAGGCTCAAGATAAAGCAACACCCGGTTTGCAGCATTAACACAGTATTCTGTGGTCTTTCCAGCAGCAATAACTAATGTTTTTAACGATGCTGATGGTCTCAAGTTCGTGGACTGAACTTTTGCGTCCACCAATGACTCTTGAGATACTTTGACTCTTGTATGTTTACTGTCTATCACAAAACAGGCACGGAATTCTTTAGGTTCATTAAATCGGAGTTCCACTCGCAGTGATCCATAGGGACTGACCCAATCCAAACTTCCTTCGTTGCATGGCAACCTGATACTTCGCACACCCGGAGTATCACTGGTCAACTCACTGTAAGGAATAAAAATCAATATTAGTATTTTGTCCAACTGAAGGTGAAAATTCAAACATGGTTTCGCTAGCAAGTAATTTTTCAGTTGAAACCATTTTAAATACATTGAAAGAGTCGTCAAAGTGACAAATCTAATGTACATGTAAACGGCGTTGTTTCGCAAAGTTGAAAATTGTGTATATTTCTGTAGAATAGTGATCTATGATATTCAGTCCAGAAAGAAAAACACTATTTAATTTTTACTGAAAGGTTGTTTCATGAAATGTGAAACATTTTGGACATATTTAGATTTTGTAAATATATTAACACGCCGATGAATTTCTTCTATAGATTCAAGTGATGTTATTGTAATTGACTGCGGTACAAAAAGTGATTTTAAATTGTTCCATAAAACAAGTTTGCATTATAAAAATTAATTACATTTTAATAATTCACATGGTGGGTACTTCACCATCAAAATTCACCATGCAGGATTTGTCAATAATGTTGTATATGTGTATCATGATTATGACTTTTTGATTCACCAGGGGCTACACCATAACGTGACCGCATGATACATGTGGGCCTATACAAGCACAGGAACTTGAAATGGTTTACCTCCTCATTACAGAGGGCAAGGTATGATTTGTATATAAATTATACGGACAGAATTTCAGGTTCCTGTCCTGAGATACAAATATGTGCATGGGAGTATGCATTGATGACGCCTTTCTGTTTGAGTGTATATGGTAGTTGAAAACATATTATCAATCAATTTCAACTTTATTTTTAGATGTTTTGCTGCCATGAAAAACTCAGGATATGTAACAGTTAATGTCTAATGTGTCCATTTTCTTGCTTGAGGCGAACGCTTGGTCTCTAGCGATAAGGACATCGAGTCGGATTATAAACGACAAGAAAATCTGTTACACCGAAGAATGTTGAGATAAAATAAATACACGTAAATTGTATATATCTCTGTATCCAGGCAGACTTTTGTAATAGCTGTGTCACTTTCTTTTGTATGTACAAAGTGCAAGGTAAAATATATTTGCTAGCTACAGGAAATGACTTTACTTTTGTTTACTTATTACTTTGTAGTCTTTGCTATCTTTTTGTCCAGATCGTCGTTATTCATTTAACAACATCGTCGGAGGATTCAAGTGACCTCTTACAAGTTTTTTAAACGTTAAATCAATAAACTTTAAGAAATGATAAATCATAGTCAGGCATTAAATCTAATATCAGGGCAATAAATATCAGTTTAACCAATTCGGACCATCTTCTGAGTACACAGAGGATAAGATAAAGAACAGAACAAAGAAAAGATTGGAACACAGTTGTACTACAGCGAGGACACCGAGTTGGGGAGTGTCGTTTATTTATTTCATTTTCAATTTACCAAAATCGGAAATGAATGAACGACAGTAGAGATAATTCAATGTGTGGGGTAGCAACAGAACGCTTCTTAAATATTGGAACACAATGGTACTACAGCGAGAACACAAAATAGGGAAGGGATTATTGAATGTACGGGGTAGCAACAGAACGCTTCTGAAATATTGGAACACAATGGTACTACAGGACACCGAGTAGGGAAGCGATAATTGAATGTTCGAGGAAGCAACAGAACGCTTCTAAACTTTTGGTATATGTACACTGGTAGGCCTGCTGGCAAGGACATCGAGGGGGTACATCGAGAAAACTTTTGGTAAACATACACTGGTACCAACACCCCGAGTAAAACAGAACGCTTCTAAACTTTTGGTATAAACAATGGTACATGCTCACATCGAGTACTGGGGTACGAGGACACCCCGAGTACTGGGTAGCAACAGAACGCTTCTGAACTTTTGGTATACTTACATTGGTACTAGCAATCACATCGAGTACTGGGTAGCAACAGAACGCTTCTGAACTTTTGGTATACTTACATTGGTACTAGCAATCACATCGAGTACTGGGTAGCAACAGAACGCTTCTGAACTTTTGGTATACTTACAATGGTACTAGCGAGCACATCGAGTACTGGGTAGCAACAGAACGCTTCTAAACTTTTGGTATACTTACATTGGTACTAGCAATCACATCGAGTACTGGCTAGCAACAGAACGCTTCTAAACTTTTGGTATACGTAGAATGGTACTAGAGAGGACATCGAGTGGAGAAGTGATGATTTAAAACAACTGGGTAGCAACAGAACACAAAGAACATAATTTTGGTATACACAGAATCATGGTACTAGAGGGTACATCAGGTTAGGTGGTGATGATTTTAATTATTGGACGGCGATAGAAAGGTTCTAAACGTTCAGTATACAAAAGTTTATCTGCAAGTAAATCGGGTACGTTACATATGGTGCACCGGCTTTTAGTGGGCTACATGGTCTGTTATCTGTACGGTGACGTGTCACATGATTAATGACAGACAGCTCTCTATTTTTACAACATGGGGTATAGAAGTGTTATGATTTATAGTATCTATACCCTGTCGATGTCTTTGTCATTTTAGTATCTTATATAAATGATTTAGTTTACATACATATCGTGATTACTATCCTGAAAACCTATAACATCAGGAAAACAAATTCTGTTTCTTAGCCGTCAATTCTCGAACATAACCTTTAATTTCTAAAGCTTTGACTAATGTAAACACTCCATTTTATCGTAAAGTTTGGTTAACATGGTACTAGTTTGTCCAGCTAGTGGCGAGTTTGACATAACAAGTCACAACAAATCCGTGTTTCTGACAGTGTATGTACACATTCAGGTGAGTCAAAAAGAAAAGAAAAAGTTAAAAACCTCAGTCTCAATACCGTTAACCCAATACAGTTCAATATTGACAAAGTATTGATTGATTTTCAATATAATGCCAGGTATATGTCAAAATCTTGTATCAATAATAAACGACATTTTCAATGGGGAAATTAATAACACTTTTATAGAAATAATTATTTTTAATTTAAATCACAAACAATAAAATTTCTATACATCATTTTAGCATAAAGCAGTAAGAAACGTTCGTTTATATCGCACACCTGTTAGGCTTAAATTTATATGAACTTACAAGTTTAACAAAGTAGAACGTAGATATGTATCAAGGTAAAGTAAGTATGTATACAGAAATCATGTGTCACGCGTGCGCCTCCCGGCACAATGCCAAAATTTTAAATTTCGATGAATAAATATCTACATATTACCTATGTATATACGAGAGGATAGCACACGTCTCAAGCATGTCCTGACGCTTTCTGGTGATTATTAAAAGTTTAAGCCGAGACTTTTACGTGCATGAAAACGAAAGCTTTATGTAGAAGTAAGATGTGTCTGTTCATAGATCCGTATCAGAGTGTTATATATAATAAAACTCCTCATACTCATCTAGGCATAGGCTACAGTTAAATATAAATTTAATGAAATTCAAAATGTGAACATTGTGTATTACAATATTTTTGAAGAATGGAAAATTATATTTCATTTCACATTATTTTATCATAAAAAGATTTCACATAATCAGACATATATAACACATGTTTAATATGTTTCTGACATGTCTTTCTTTCTAAATTTCCTAATTTAGAAAGAATTACCAAATTTATTCGTAACTTACGAGGAGACATGATGGCGCATTTTCATATGATTTGTCTAAATGTAGTTCGGGATGACGGATGGGACAAAGTTCCCATATATATCTGAATTTTGCATACCTTACGTAAATGTTGGGTACATGTTTTCGTAAATCCATTTAACATAACAGAAACAATAATAAAAGAGATATTGACACGTTATATCGGGGGATCAATTTCAGTGCGGAAGGTCTTCATGGCTAATGTTCGTATATATATTTTAAGTATGCCCACACTCATCGCAAATAGCGATTCCTGGCCGTGGTTTTACGACGATGGCCCACACTCGTCTCTTTTCTATATATGTATCGCAGTAGATGTCGATAGAATTTGCTTCGCGATAAATTTGCTAGTGACAATACTACAGGTTTATGGTTTGAACCCATCTGGTTCAGAATTGACTGATTTAAGCAGTGAGTGAATAACCATTGAACTTCCTACAACTTATTATTTTATGCATTATCAGAGTGGATTCAGGCTGGCGTATCGGGCGTGCACCCCTTAAAGTTGGGCAGCACGATTTACCCAAAAACACCCAAAAAGACCCAAAAAACACCCAAAAAGACCCAAAAAACATCCAAAATGACCCAAAAAACATTTAAAACGTAACAATTTTACCTATTATAATGATGAATATTTTTTATGACTGTAGATATTTTTTACTTTTGATAATGCTGTTTTATCCATTTCACGATGTATTTCTGAAACCAATAGTCAGCATGACATTTTAAAAGCAGAATGTTACTTATATGGGACGGTAAAGACATTTAATACATATGAAATCATCATTTTCCACATTACGTAGAATTTTTATAATATAAATTTGACATAAAATATGAAAATATTTCAGGAATCGTGAAAGCAAATAATTGAAGAAGACCGATTTGGCTCTTCATTTTACTAAATGACAGTGTCCGTAAGTTCCATGAGAAGTGATAAATGTTGATTTTTTTTTTATTTCTAGCTGTCTATGTATTTATACAGAAGAAAATGCATTTAAAATTAAAGTTTGATGCAAACTTATTTCGATTTAATTGTTTTTGTGTGTTTTTTGGGTCTTTTTGGGTGTTTTTTGGGTCTTTTTGGGTAGTTTTTGTTTTATGGGTAAATCGTGCCGCCGCTTAAAGTTTGCAAAATGTGTAAAACCCCAGTGTATTCCACCAGTCTAATTTATCCCTAGACCCGTTTTGGTTTGTATCCATATGTTTACACGACGACCGTCATTTCCAGTTCTGTCTATCCCTAGACCCGTTTTTGTTTACACTAAAATCAACGTTTCCAAGTCCTGTCTACCCCTGGACCCGTTTTGGTTTACAGCTATATGTTTACAAAACAATCGTCTTCCCCATTCCTGTCCATCCCTAGAACCGTTTTAATTTGCAGTCATGTT
Organism: Atrina japonica; assembly: GCA_030159075.1. NCBI lineage: Eukaryota > Metazoa > Mollusca > Bivalvia > Pterioida > Pinnidae > Atrina > Atrina japonica. Next base: position 268,374 of record BROG01000117.1, read on the forward strand.
TACACTACAATCGCTGTTTCCGTCCTTTTCATCCTTAGACCCGTTTTGGTTTGTAGAAATGTGTTTACACGACAATTGTCGTTCCCCGTCCTGTTTATCCCTAGACCAAGACAATCGTCGTCCCCTTTCCTGTCTATCCCTAGACCCGTTTAGGTTTGTAGCCATGTGTTTACACTGAATGATTCTAATGCGTGTGATTGGTGTTTGCCTTAATTCCCGTATTCAAAAGTGCAAGTCCATAAAACTGATGGAGAACAAAATACAAAAGATATCAACTTGCAAGTAATTCTACATATGGCCGATAATGTGTTTTCCTTGTTGGATCACTCTAATACGACGCCCTTTAATCTGTTACAATTTTTGTACCCGGAGATTTATTATTTCTTTTAACGGGAGTAACTATTCAATTTAGTGAAATTTCACAGCAGGTGACTGAAGGTTCTTTGCGTGGATTAGAAATTAACTCTATTTTGCTATTCTTTAAGTTTTGAAACTTCCAACACTTCACTGCCAAATTCGTCTCAACTGATTTGTTTCAATTTTTCTTTTTCGCACGTTTTATGTAAATGAGTTACCCATCGAACGTACAAATACCACGAGAATTAACGTAAGCCTCTCATCGTGTTGATAAATAGCAGATCATTACAGCCTTCGCTAATTGCAAGAATCCATTAGAGTGAGTTATATGAGTGAGTGCAATTATGATGTCAACTTTAATTATAATGTCAACTTTAACTTAAAGCTTCGAATTTACACGCAACACCTGAAGCCTAAAATATTTTAATGATAGCTGGAACAAAATTAATTTTTTATAGCTTAAAACTCAAATTTTATGTATCAGTTTACAAGTACATATATATTTTGTTGTTATTTGTGAACGTTATGATACAAATTTAAATGTCATATTAAACATTGAGACAAGAATCTATTTTACACAGTAAACAAGTAGATTTCATGCAGAATACATTTTAAAAAGTCCTTTAAACATAGACAATGTGTATACTACCTCCCTTCATACACTATGGACAAATAGGGTTAGTAAAGAGAATTAAAAAAGAACAGTATTTAAAGAATAGTGTTACATAAATAAATATATATATATATATATATGCACACATGTGTGTATTTCACCTGTAATACTTTATATGCTAAATTTCAAACAAGTACATCTACTTACCTCACTGTACAATCACAGTTATCACATATCTCTAAGGTCCAACATCGCAGAAGGAACATTAAAAAGGTAACAAGATGTGGAACCATCACCTTTACCCGGTTGACCATTTGTGCGTCAATAAATTAATTGCCATTAAGAAATATTGCCATGCATTATATAACCGTATTAGAATGTTTAAAACAGGCACAGAAAACAAGTGTGTGATTTTACATCCTGATACTATAACGCTCTAATCCATATCTTAAATAATGATTGTGTGTAAACATTCAGTGTGTGGAATTTTTACTAGGCTAAATCTACAAGTGGTTTTATGTCGTCCAATCAACACTCTATCTGCCACGCGTTTACACGGGATGTTCACTTGACAGGGGGCGTCACCTAACACTAAAGCTACGCCTCTTTAAACGCGAGCTGAGTTAACGTCAAGTTTGTACAGAAATCAACACCTGACTCGTCAGTCTACGCGAACAAACAGAACAAATTCCGAATGGTCAGAGTACTTAAATCAATACACGTATATTTGAGTGATAAAGGTTAAATTTAAAGCTTCGTATATATGCTGCCCCTATTTATTTAAATTAATGCTCGTTTAGCCGTAGCCTATATTTTATCACTTTTTTCTAGACTAGGGTGATAAAAATATTATATACAGATTCAAACATAACCATTTTTTACTTGATGGCATATTACCTACCTTCCACCACCTACGTGTCCTTTAGATAATATAAAATTGCGTGAAAATTAAATATACGAGACAAATTCTTATATAACATCCACTCTAGCAAATTTTATTATTTATTCAACGTGTACAGTTCAGCTCTAGAAACCATAGACAAATAACAATATATATATTTAGAAATGCCTATGTATTTGAATGTGATTTTCTAAGATGTTTGAATTCCTCCTTGAAATAAATCAAAAACTAAAAAAAAGTTTACTATTTGCATTCCAACCCGAAAATGTGATTTTGTTGCAAAATATAGGTTCGTCCATGTTTACCGCTGATTAGTTACAAATGTTTGAATGCTTGGTCGACCCACAAGAGATGGAAATATCCGATCGTCGGACAAACATCTATAGGCGTTTGTCAGACGAACGGGTGTTTCCAGCACGTGGTCGATCCAACTGTGGGTATGGGTTCGTAAACTTCACTACCCCACAAAGGTTGGATTCACTTCCCTCTCGCAAATTTTTCTTCAATAAAATGTGTTTGCATCTCAGAAACTATGCCGGTATTTGGTTCGAATCCCTGAATGGGGACATTTACACTTAGATATCTAAAAATAGTACGAGTTATTTTTAGTATGTGTACATCTTATAAATATCCCGACCACTGATGAACCTCAGTTATAGAAACGTCGCTCCAGCTATTATTCGGAGGGGTATGGGTTCTCAGGCAGTGTCACGATATCCCTAGGCAACTCTGATTTCATTAATGTTTATTTGTTTCATATTTAGTCATCATTAATTTATCTTATTTGAACTACTGTACTTTGAATCTTGGCATTGATAAGGCGACAAACAGGATTGAGTTCATTTTCGTCAACAGGTTAAATAGTTTTCTACAGTGACACTAAACGAATGAGTCAGAAAATAACGGATAATATTACGAATTTAGCGAAAGTAGATCTGTCCAGTAAAGTTTCTCATGACATAACAAAGCGATAAAACGCAACCATAGTAAGATATCAGGAGTCATTATTTCCAGATAATTTCACGTTTCATGGCCGAGTATTAATTTTGACAAAGGTGTAACTTATCAAACAGCAAAATATTCCAATTTAACCTCACTGATATCTTTTAACACAAACTGTCTCATCGTCCCCGTCCGGGATATGTTTGATATGATATAAAATAAAATCTCCCACATTGTTTCACGCAGTACAGTCACTTGCCAATATCATGTGTCGGGATTGCGTGTACTAGTAGCTTAACGAAGTCCTATAAAATCTGAAATAAAATGAGTTTTGAATCTGGGAAAAACTTCTTTCTCAGAACTCACACTTTCTTACTTCCTGATGACGATGTTTGTACAGTTATCCTGTATACTGCATGTTGCCGACAGTCTCAATTCAAAGAAGGGTCACTTTATTTAGGAGAATAAATTAAATTCTACAAAGATTTCTAGAATTTCGCGACATGCAGACAAAATATTCAGTTTCTCCAAAATTACAGCCTATATTGGGACTCTATTCCCAATCGAAAATCATATCGTTTTTTTCCCCAATTTTTTACACTTTTTTTCCCAATCATGAACATATATAACATTTTTTCACTTTTTCTCATTTTTATACTGATATTTTCTTTTCTTATAAGTTGAAATACAGCAGCTTGACGATAAAGAAAATAATAAAAAAAAAAAATAGCAAATAGCAAAATAAATGAAATGCCTTATGCAAAACTTTCCAATTTTGAGCCAAAATGCTGTGATATTCCCAATTCCAGCGCCATGGGTCATGTTCCCAAAAAGGAAAGAAAAAGCCCCGTGTGATTTTTTTATTTAAACATATTTTATTGTTACAAAACAAATGGATTGGGCACAAGTTATAACTACTTAATTAAGTCCTTTCTATTACATACAACACATATATATTTTAACAAGACACGCAACGGTGAATTAAACAACAGGATTTATATTTCTTGCAAAAGTTGAACTAGAAATTTACAAATGCGGAAATGGAAAACTAATTTCCTGAGTTATATTGGACTCACATATCGGGCCAGTACACACTTGCCGCATTCGATAACGTTCGTCTTATCTGGTTGACCGTTTGCTTATTACAAATAAAACAATAATGATGACAAAAATATACTTAAAAGATAAACAAAACCCTTAAAGTTTAGAAATAATTGCTAGAACTTGAAAAATGTTTTTAAAAGGGGAATAACTCCAAACAGAAATGACAGTTTTCGGTTCCTTTATCTATTCAGTTTTGAGATTTGGAGAAATTCGCCTTCTAGAGGGAGACAACTCCTATTAAAGGTCGCCTGTAGATCACTTTATTTTGTTATCTTTTTATATCATATAATTTCCCTTGCAATTTTTTCCACAAGTTTTGGTAACTTTTCGACATAACTGGTTATATACCCAAACACACAAAGGGGTATTTTTTCATTTCCCTTTTTACTACTTAGATGAGTAAACAATGACAAATAAGTGATATAAACCTACACAGTCATAAAATTCTTAAATTCCTATATATTTTGCGAAAATTGCTTGAGAAACCCATGTTTGGCATTTTTTCAATTGCAATTGAATACCACAGAACCTGACCGTATTTTCACAAAATATAGCCTATATGTAGGAATGTGTATAGCTCTTATTTGTTATTGTACATCAATTACAAGTAGTAAAAGTAGAAAAAATCGAAATAATGTTTTAGTAGACACAGCTAATGTCCCTTTAACATTCAAATGTCTTTTTGAAAAAAGCGTTAATTAGAATAATTTGTGGCATAAGCCACTAGTGAGTCATCCTCGGGCATATCAGTCCTGGCCAAGTGGCTCTATCTGCCCCATGTTATCTCCACCCTTTTAGGTATTTAATTCTAAGTATTAGTGTGCAAGCTACTCGTGTACCTTGGACGTCCTCTCTCCTTTTGGATTCAATCTCAGAGCTTGCCTTGTTGTGTTGGGGAATTGACTTCCGTAGTGTACACCCAATCCATTTCCAGCGATATTTCAGGATTTCGCCACCATATCCATCTGTTCGGTACTTTCCCACAGGTCCTGGTTGCTAATTATAACAGGCTATCGTATCGTAAACATTACATAATTAAAAATAACAACAGATAAATAAGATTGAGGGAAACCAAATTGTTGTAAAATGTCTTGGTGGATCAGAGAAGATTTCCAATATATGTACTTACAACTGTACGACGGACGCCAAGTAATGGCAGTAGCAATAGGTCACATGAATCTTTGGTTCAGGCGAGCTAAAATGGTTAAGAATGGAAGTAATGATAGCAAGTACATGTATGTATTTTAAATCAACAAATGCTATACAGACGTGAATAACACATAAATAATTTCGTTTACACGAACATGTATTCGGGGGATAGATGTATAATCCAGTGGGAATTGTTTTTAAGAAGTCTCGATGTTGCCAGATAAACCTCAAGACATATAATTTTCTGCCAGTGTACGAAACAATAAACTCGATTTATTTGTCCCCGGTTGTTAAACGCGATTGTTATCTGTCGCCAATTGAGAGAGTGTTGTTATCTAAACAAAAATACAAACAAAAAGTTTGAATTTACATTGCGATGAATCATCCGTTTCAAAACAACCAGTATTCACTGATTCACGATTGCCAGTGGTGGATTAAAAGGGGTGTATCCCCTGTTACATGTGTGACTGTGGTAACAACTCGATTGTCCGACGGTCCAATAGTTCGACTGTCCGAGACTACCGAAAGTTGCTATTTTTGTTGTTTTTTTTACGGATTTTCTCAAAATTTGAAAGGAGCGCATACGGGTATGTTTAATTTCATTTCAAAAACTTAGTTTTTATTGCTCTGTGACATATTTTTATAAAATAACCATACACGCACGCGCTCATACTTTATTTGGAGGAAATATACAGTACCTATCTTGATTTTTGGTAAATAACTATATGAAAGCCGTTAGACAGTGATAGTTTTATATCGGTAGTAGCCATGATATGGGAGTGAGTTTTAACATGAATGGTATAGTATATGAAAATTAAGATGTAGTCATTGTAGATTAACAATAATAATTATTATTTTTAATTATGTCCCCTTACAGCGGTGGAAGGGGGGGGGGGGGGTAAGTAGTGCGAGGGCCTTCCCTTGAACAAACTTGAATCTGCACATCATAGCCATGCAGCATGCAATATATCGGCTTTGTTCAGCATGCAGTTGTGAAGAAGAATATGTTTTACATATTTGTCATTATGTTTCCTGATTTTGCAAATTATCTCCCCTTGCCAAGGTTAGATAATCACCATTTAAACACAACTGAAAGCCCTTTCCCCAAGGATGCTCCGTGTCAGGTTTGGTTGAGTTGTGTTTAGTGGTTCCTCAGAAGAAGTCGAAATTGTGAACAATTTACGAGCGGACGGGGAGTAATCACAATAGCTTGAGCTATAAATGATCAAAACAATAAATAAATAAAATAATAAATAAATTATATAGTTTCTGTTTCAATTGATATCAATGGCATTTATCAGGAGAAGGGAGGCTGTGGAATATTCGATCTTCTTTTCTTATATTTGTTTACCTGGCGTAATATCCCCTTCCTTTGTCTGTCGGACTATTGGTCTGTCGGACTATCGGACTATCGAACCGTCGTAATATAGGCGTGTACATTTTTCTATGGCCACGAGTGTATCATATTCTCAGTTTTGGACCCACCCCCTGGTTAATCAAAAAGTGAAAACATGACAAGTGTAAAAGTGTACGGTTATTTGTATATCTGTGTAAACATTCGCTAAAGTACTTATTTGTTTTGTTTTGTTTTTGTTTTTCTCATTCTCAGTCTATGCACATGAAGATAACGAAGATATCATACCATTAACCGGCAAATAGACACACAAACCAACAAATAATTAATAAAAGAACATAGAGCGAGGAACATGGCAAAGAGATCAAAGACAATTTTAGAAACGCAATGAAACTCCTCCAGCGAACGATATTAAACCTCAATGAGGTAAACAATGTACTAGACAGTCTTTAAATTGTGCAATGTTCCAATACATTAAGGCAGCGAATACACACTCTTGGCTGATTTACGACGAACAAACGGACGGTAGACGTCATGTGATTGCATAAACTTGAGACAGATCATCAATTTCGACAGATTCGTATTCTGATTATTCTGTTAAAATCGGGTTTATTTGCGGTGGAAATGTCACTATGCGGCCAAGAATTCCATTACAGTCACTGCTGTGTGTATTTTATCATGTCAACTCGGTATTTTGTAACAAAAAGCATTTTAAAGATAGATAAAATTTACACTCTTTTCCATCTTTCTTTTGGCTTTATTCTAATTAACGTTTTTTTTTTTTTCAAAAAGACACATTTAAATGTTAAAGGGGCATTAGCTGTGTTTACCAAAAATATTATTTCGTCTTTTTTTCAATTTTTACTACTTGTACTTCGTAGCTATACACAGGCATAAAAAATCTTATATCCCTATACATTTTGTGAAAATATGGTCAGGTCCATTGTGGTATGCATATACAAACAGTATTACACTAAGATTGCATCAATCAATTGCCAAACTGGATGTCTCAAAAAAATTTCACAAAATATACAGTATAGGAATTTAAGAATCTTTATGCCTGTGAATACCTCTGTTTTGTTATTGTATATCAATCTATACAGTACATAGGCGTCGGAAGCAAATTAAAACTGGGGGGCCTAAACCAACTTAAAATACACACACACGCCAAAAACGTCTGGGGGCTAAGCCCCAATTTTCAACACTTATGTCTATCTTTGCCAAAAAAGTTGGGGTGCCTAGCCCCCCCCCCCCCCCGGTTCCGACGCCTATGCAGTAAAAAGGAAATATTTTTAATGTCCCCGTAATCTAGACAATACATGAATATACAGAAAATTGTTGATCAGAAATAAATAAGCCATGACATTGCTGTACTATCCTCTACATTTCCTGAGACATACGGAAATATGCTGCTGTTTTTCCATAAATTGGAGGAGTGTCCACAATTTGTGTGTCATTTGTATATTTTCCGACAGGTAATAGATACAGTATCTATTTTTTGTCCCAGGACAACGACGGACATCCGATTAAATCTGGTGAGTGTCATGGTATTACGTAATGTCCGTCATTAGCCCTGGTGACAATGCAGACCACCCGTTACCGTTAACGTTACGCTGTAGGACACTCAGGCCTCGTTCGCAAAACTATACGATTTTCACCGTAATCTAATTGAATTAGTTAGAAAGCGTGATTAATAATAGCCGTGAGAATGGTGCCTACCTGGTGTTTGTAGGACGTAACGTTTGTTTTTGTACAGTCAAAGGTAATCTGTCATGTGTGCTACTAACAATAGACAGACACTAACACGTGGTTGTACCTCAGCAATTAAATATTTACCTCACATTAGAATTTGGTTTGGGGTTACCCATTTTATCCTTAATTATCTATTCTTACTTTGCCAAATTACAAAGATCATGTATTTCAATGACCGGGACATATACAAATGTAATTCAAGGGGGAGGACTTTCAAGCTAGCTTTGCACAACTACGATATAAATTTGCACTAAGAAAAGAAAGGAAAGAAGACAAAGATTCAGATCGAAGAAGGCAGTATCGGACTAAGTGAAACCGGATTTGCAATGTATCCTGTTTATCATTACGCTAGACCCAAATTATGTAATAAGTCAACATATCGACAATATAATAATAAAAATGTAATATGAGAGTAATATATTACCAAGAAATTTAAAACTTTGACCAAAGAAACAGCCGCCCTCCAATCCTTGTATAATATTTTAGGCAGTTGCTATTTGTCCGGCTAACCGGACAAATATCTGTGAGGCTATTTGTCCGGCTAACCGGATATATATCTGTGAGGCTATTTGTCCGGCTAACCGGATATATATCTGTGAGGCTATTTGTCCGATTTTTTTATCTAGCTCTTCGTATGAAAAATAGACACTCCGTATTTGGACAAATAGACACATAGACACTCCGTATTTGGCAGTTGCTATTTGCCGGCTAACCGGATATATATCTGTGAGGCTATTTGTCCGGCTAACCGGGACAAATATCTGTGAGGCTATTTGTCCGGCTAACCGGATATATATCTGTGAGGCTATTTGTCCGGCTAACCGGATATATATCTGTGAGGCTATTTGTCCGAATTTTTTATTCTAGCTCTTCGTATGAAGAAAATTTGTCCCCATACCAATTTCTCCGTTTTCCGCCATCGCTCTGACGCGGGCTCCTGCTGCTGGAGATAAGATATGACATGCGCATTTTGTGTGACCGGACAAATAGTCAGAGAGCTATTTGTCCGGTTAGCCGGACAAATAGACACTCCGAATATTTTAACGATATTAGTACATAAGGTACAAAATTGTTAAAGCTGTAAGATATTGTTACACGTTGGTTATATGTTTATAATATTTTCATGGTTTCGTTTTTTTTAATAATATAACCACAACACCCACTGATACGTATAACACCTTTTCTTCCAAAATAAACTGTTTCAATTTCGTCATCATTTCTGCAATCCTTTTACAGCATTGTAATGTCAATCTACGACAAACTAACGAGTCACCAATTCCATTCACAATAACGGGAAATACCCGAATGTAACAATTTTTTTTTGTTCCAACCCAGTAACATAATATAGGCTAAATTTCGCTCAGAAACTTATCAAAAGCTAAGATATTCATTTTTACAGTCGGTACCTCTTTTTCTATTCATTTTTACAGTCGGTACCTCTTAGACGGGTTTGGCAATACATTGAGATTTATTATTTTGCCGCCTTGAATGATACCACTTGTTCTTTCGGGTATTTACATTTACATATATATGTATGCTCAACCGATGAAGCCTTATTGAGAGAAACGATCGTCTTGAAACGATCGTCATTTGTTTTGGCCTCTTTTCTAAAATTTTAAACTTTTTTTTTATTGTTAACGATATATATTATACACCATGACAGTAGCCACACTTAGGTGTCAAATTCGATTTCATGCAATTGTGGAGAGCACGGCTATTTCAAAACTTATTGTATATTTCTATAAAACTGATTCAATGAACCCCAAAACTCTGGAGTGACTTTCAGTCTGAATTTGATGATGTTTAGTCAACCACTGATAAGGATTTTGTGAACGTGATTTATCCTAGCGAACTTTAAATTAAAGATACTCGTTATTTAGAATCAGATGCATTCTTGTACATATTGTTCTTTTGGTACAAGTTTATATATTTTATGCAAAGTGATTATTGTCAGACTGGAGCAGAGAGGATTTTTTCCGTCAAGAACAACTTGCCAATTTTTTTTAAACATCCTTGTATAATGACAAACCAGTAAGCTGCCAACATGTAACAGAGCTTGAATCCGGTTATCTTATGTTTAAAATGATAAGGAATTTACGTATCAACAGGAAGCCAATTAGTAAAATGAGCAAGATTTAGATAAAAAGATTATAGGTCAAATGTTTGATTTTAAAACATCGTAACCTTGTTTTGGCATTAAGGTTCTCGTAATGTTCCTTCCGTTACTAATGCCGACATATGTAACTTGTTTACTATTATGTTGCAACACGGTTTTATGACAAGTTTCCGACGAGACTAGCATCGTAACATTATTATTTAAAAAAAGTTAGAGCTGCCTTATGGAGTGACTCTACATGTGAAACATTTGTGACGTCTGCTGCTACCACAATGTTAGAGAGATAAGTTTTTACACAATTACCACTGAATCGTACACACTCCTCTGAAATTGTGAGTAACTGCTGGTGCGTCTTATCGTGGGTTCGGAAACCATCAACTATCGACTTTAAACTACTTTCATTTTGTTAGCACTCGGATTTAATAAACATATGCTTGTTCACATGACGGGGAACGAATATGTATAATAAATAAAGCATTGAAGGGACTTGTGAATTAGATGCTAAATTATAATACTAAATTTGAAAGTCGATTTCTATGATTCTGTTACTCGGGTTCGGGATACCACATTTCCCTCTACACATAAACGGCATAAACAACAGCTTTCACTTTGTTGAACATGACAGATGTGGTAAGATAGAGAACATGCATAGATATATGCATATATATAATACGAAAGTAAAGGTTTATCATTTTTGAAGAAAAATATTTACAGTATCTTCAAACTATACACGAGTTCATGCATTGCATATTTTGCTTATTGTGGTCATTGAATGCCTAAAATAAGTTAATTTCTATTAAAAAGTCGGAGTGGGAAGTATGACCTCGACGCTTCAATAGAAATGATCAGTTAGTTGGAAGAAGCTCTCATTAGATCTCTACTGGTCGAGGAGCAGTCGCAGACTAGGATCAGTTGCTGGCTATTGCATTATTAAGAGCACAATTTTGTGAGAATTTCATTAGATCAATCGTTTGCTGTTGGACAATTTTCCCACAGATGAAAAAAAAATAATGTCATGGTACATACTGAAGACGGGATATGACTCTTATTTAAACATATTCTTTTTAAATTTTAAGTATACTTGAAGAAACTGAAATAAATAAAAGCCTAATAAATGTAAATGTGGTGATTCTTATATACATGTATATATATATATATATATATATATATATATTTATATATATATATATATATAACTATATATATATATATATATATATATATATATATATTTATATATATAACTATTCCGTGACTGCATTGGTGGTATATGTTGCATAACCACATTTATTACTGATCCTCCACAATTAAAGTTAACTTGTTCTCAAATTCTTTGCAAATGCATAAAATGGTCAAACACTATACATGCTTGTGTGTATATTTGTATATTTATACCTGCTTGTGTGTATCTTTGTATATTTATACCTGCTTATGTGTATTTTTGTATATCTATTTTATATATTATAGAGTGTGATTATTCCAGTGCACAATGCTGAAAAATGGCTGAATGAATGTTTGGAATCTGTTTTTAAACAAACATTTACAGGCAACTTGGAAGTTTCACTTTACAATGATGGATCAAAGGTTTATATAAAGGCTTCATACACTGAGAGAGAGAGAGAGAGAGAGAGAGAGAGAGAGAGAGAGAGAGAGAGAGTGAGAGAGAGAGAGAGAGAGAGAGAGAGACAGACAGACAGACAGACAGAGAGAGGATTACAGTGGTCCTTTTTCAAGTAATTCAAGGACATATATCTCATAGAAAGTAAAATGTGCTTTACAATGAAGTAAATAATTCATGAGTAAATTATTTGATATTGTACACTAGTGTTATTGATTATAAAGTAAATTACTCAAGATTTGGAACAGTGCCACAAGAGTTTTAATTGGATGATGATAAAAGTTCTTAAGTGTGTTCTACACATGTCAAGTTTGGCTGGCATGACATTTTGTGATTGACATTTTTTACAGGATTCATCGAGTGAAATAATTTGCCAGTGGAAAGATAAATTAGATGAGAAAGGAATTGTGGTCACTATCAATGGTCACTCTGCACAGACTCCAAGAGGAGGTAATTGCATTGAGATATTGAATTATGAATATTAGATAAAATAACAAATTATAGATTGTTGTCACTAGTGTTGTCATTATGCAGAATCATTTAGTGTATCTTGATATATTGCAATATCAATTATTGTATCATGATATATACTACAATATATTGTGTTTTGATTCAGTGGTGAAAATTTTTAAGAATGCTTTCTGTCACTAAGTCCCTTGTATACTTCAGGCCTTTTTCTCTCAATTTTGGGAAAATGCCATTTGCGAGACAATTGGGAAATTTAGTGTGAATTTGTGTCCAACTGGGAAAATCTGTTTGCACACATGAAGATTTAAATATAATGGAATCTTTCTTAAATGAATTTCCCCTTAAATTAATTTACTTTTCATTATGATAATGGACTCAACACCAAATTGGGAATTTTTGCATCCAATTGGAAAAAACACAGGTATTTTGCATTGGGAATTCAGCCAAAATTCGCCTTGTACATCATGTTACAATACATTTCATTGGCAGTGTAATACAACTCATATTTGTAACTTTACATTACAGTGGGATATGCTAAAAATCAAGCCGTACTGCAATCCCAGGGAACGTACCTATGTTACTTAGATGCAGTAAGTTTTCCATTTTTCATTCAGCTGTGTGTGTGTGTGTGTGTATGTGTGTGTATTCATGTGTGCATGCATATGTTACTTAAATTATTAGGTTACAAATTCTTATTTTTTAATGAGCAGCCTCATAAAAAAATCTGTAAATAGGTTTATATGACCCTCAATCTTATTTTACAGGATGATGTTATGGACAAAGATAGAATTGCTCATCAATACCAAGCTGCTCTAGCTTACCCTACTGCTGTAAGTATTTACCTTGATATACCTAACTACTGCTCTAAGTATCTACCTTAATTTACAGGTACCAAACTAATGTGGTCCACCCTTCTGCTGTACTTATCCACCTTGATATACCTAACTAGTGTGGTCCACCCTACTGCTGTAAGTATCCACCTTGGTATTCCTAACTACTGCTGTATATATATATCTATCTTTATTTTATTTATGAGCATAAACAAGTATTTGAAGCATAGGAGAAAAATAATCAAACATGGATGTGTTGAGTGGAATGGAAAATCTCAACCTTTGTGGTAAGAATCTGCATGTCCAATCCCCTAGTCAGTAAAAACAATATACCCCTAGTAAGTAAAAAACAATATACCTCTATTCAGTAAAAACAATATACTTCATGTCAGTAAAAACAATATACCCCTAGTCAGTAAAACCAATATATCCCTAGTAAGTAAAAAACAATATACCTCTAGTCAGTAAAACCAATATATACCTTTTCAGTAAAAAACAATATACCTCTAGTCAGTAAAAACAATATATTTCAAGTCAGTAAAAAACAATATATCCCTAGTCAGTAAACAACAATATACCTCTAGTCAGTAAAAACAATATATCCCTAGTCAGTAAAAACAATATACCCCTAGTCAGTAAAAACAGTATACCTCTAGTCAGTAAAAAACAATATACCCCTAGCCTGTAAAAAAAACAATATACCTCTAGTCAGTATAAAGCAATATACCGCTAGTCATTAAAAACAATATACCCCTACTCAGTAAAAACAATATACCCTAATCAGTAAAAAACAATATACCTCTAGTCATTAAAAACAATATACTCCAGTCAGAAAAAAAGAAAATATGGCCTCAGTTAGTAAATCAATTTGTCATAAGTGAGTAAAAAAATAGTATATTGGGTACCACCAGTCAGTAAAACAATATATAAACAGCAAAGAATGATTACTTGTTATACATATATACCAGTATAACTATGCATGTACACAATTACCCATATCTATTTATTTAATATCTGTGTAGATTGTAGGATGTCAATTTCACAGAGAACCAGAGAACTCAACACAGCGTTACACAGACTGGGCAAACCATTTGACTCAAGAACAGCTCTATACTCAGGTGAGATCTCATGTTAAACACATGGATGAAATTTTTTGTGAAACAGTCATGTAATATGTTATACTAGAACTTGAATAACAGTGGAGCTAGAAAATACACAATTGCAGAAGACAACTTAAGTATCCTACAGTGTATACTTATTTTAACAATTATAAATGAGCAGGTATATTGTATATAGAGATTAAACAACAAGTGTTTATCTAACTCGAGTTAGTTAATTTTCAAAATTTGAAAAGACACAAGGTTTACCGAGTGTCTTTTTAAATTTGACAATTAACTAAGTAGACTTAAATAAACATGATAATCAACTTACACGAGTTGTTGAATCTGTTTCTAACATAAATGAAAAGCACTCTTAGAATGGATTATTTGCCTACATCACGTCTAGACACTATCGAGTTCAGACTCTCATGATCGCATCAAACTTGTATGTCACTTCAATCTCTTTTTCATCTGAAGGTTGTCTATGACGTCATTTAGTGTTTGTGACGTCACTTAAACAGCCCTGTTAGTTATTTGTAAATGTTAACTAACTGCAGCTTCGTTTATACCATCACTTAAGAGTGGTATAAGAACACAAGTTATGGTAGAAACTTACTTAATCCTTCCCGTGCTTACTTACACATAAGGCCACTTAGCGTCCACACTTCATGTTCATAGCCATCTTTCTGCTTTCACTGCACATGCCATTGCCTCATCTGTATGCCATACGTCCTCATTCAAGCAAAATGAAGGTTCTTTTGGTGTGGTTTCCGTATTTTGAACAGAGTACTTTAATCAGACATAACATGTAACTATTGTTTACAGGAAGATCATTAAGTTTCAATGAAGGTAGAGTTCTACAATGTAACCTGTCTTGTGAATTACCTGTCTTGTGAATTAACTGTCTTGTGAATTAACTGTCTTGTGAATTAACTGTCTTAAAAGACTACCTGTCTTGTGAGATAACTATCTTAAAAGACTACCTGTCTTGTGAGATAACTATCTTAAAAGACTACCTGTCTTGTGAGATAACTATCTTAAAAGACCACTTGACTTGTGCGACCACATTCTGAAAACCATTTAGTGACAGGTTTCACTGTATTTACATTTATAAACTCTTGTTCTTTTATTACAATCCCTTAACAGACATCTAAGTTACTGGAATTCCAGTTATTACTACTACATTATTTGTGACAGATTTTTAAAAAGACAATTCCAAATTAACAGATAAAAAAACAATATGACATTACAAATCAGAAAATAAATCTGAAAGAAGTCTGTTTTCCTTTATATTTATAGATCTACACATCGCATGGTCCAACTCTAATAATGCCAACATGGTTCTGCTCCAGAGAAATGTACAATAAAGTCAGAGGATTTGATGAGGGAGGAAAGGTATGACAAGCAGCAAGTATTTTATGAATGATTACGTTTAGTCACTCCACACAGTAAAGCTAGTACAGTGAGAAACCACTGTCGTTAAAGACCACCTGTCTTGAGAGACCACTCTTTAAAAACCATGTGGTTATATAATCCTTTAAAGAAAACCTCTTTTGAGAGACCACCTGTCTTGAAAGACTATAATTCAGTGGCAGAAGTGGTGGTCTTTCAAGACAATTTCCACTGTACTATGTCTGTATTTCAGTGTGTATGATACATAATTTGTAATTTTATTTTGTCTATGTGTTTGTTACGGTATAAAGTTCTGTTTGTTTTTGTTTTGAGTGTCTTATGCCACACACTCAACAATAGTACGTTTTAATGGTGGCAATCTGCTCTTGTTTTCTAATATGTTGTGTAGAGGATCTAACACAATCTGCTATCGGGTCACTTGTGGGTGTGTCTTTTTCTACCAATGAAAAAGTGACTTACACAATCTTGTAAGCAATCTCATGGCAAAGAGATGTAAACATTTTATTTCATTAAAAACAACACTGGACACTCAAAATTTGGATATAAAGAATTATCTTTATAACCTTAGATAAGTTTGAATCACCAAAAATATTCCAACAAATCTCTTTGCCATTCAGTTTTGTAAGTCACATTTTCAATGGTTGACCATTACATACCTACGAGAGGTCATCCGCATGTGACCCCATAGCAGATTGTGTTAGATCCTATATGCGACATATCAGAGAATGGGTGTGATTAGAGAGCTATTTTTAATTAGATTGTTATGGTGGCATCCAGTTTTTAAAGGTGGAGTAGAGAACTGTTTACAATGTACCCAGGAAGAGACCACCGCCCTTCTGCAAGTAAACTGGCACACTTTCTCACAAAATCACCTTTGGTTACAGTTGGCCTTGAACCCACATTGACCATGGCACGGCACCATAAAACTTGAGAATTCACTCAGTCTAAGAATATTCTCAAATTGGCCTGCTTAGCTATTCAGATTTCAGGATTAGATAGATTTGAGTGAAATTTTTAGACTTAAGTAATTCTAAAGTTTTCTGGTGCTAGGCCCGTAAGTCAGAGACTTTGTGATTTTGAGTTGGATGCTCTAACCACTCAACGGTTGTAATTGATTTTGTTTCTTCGTAATAATAATTAGAGTATAAGCCTAAAGGCCATCTGAAAAATATCAGGGACCTGTTTTACGAAAAGGTTCAAAGTCTTACACTTGGTCTTAGATCAACACTTACAACTTGCTATCATTTTACAAGGACTTGTAACTTACAACCAAATTGTCTTTGTGACTACTGTATTCATAAAATTTTATTTGGAATTTCTAATTGTTTCTAAAGACAATGACTAAGCAGAACTGCTATTTTTGGCATTTGATTGATATTGGAACTGACAATAAGTATGTTCTCAGTTAATTAACTTTTTGTATTTGATAATCTGCCATCCAAGTAGGTTAAACTCATTTGGATCATAGAGAGGGATTTATATTTCTTTCTAAATTATAAGAAGTTAGGGTTTTTTTTATCATAAAGCAATAAAACAACCCACACAGAGCAAAATAATAATAAAAAAAATTCAGATGCAGGTAATTGTCTTGAACCATATACATTTTCTATTTAGCATAATTAATATATTTGTGTTATTTCAGGGTGTACCAGAAGATCTGATTTACTTTTTCCAACATTTAGAATTAGGTGGTTGTTTATATAAAGTTGAAAAAGATCTCCTGATGTACAGATACCACCCAGAAGCTACCACATTCTCTGTTCATGAGTAAGTCTGACTATTTTTAACAGTCATTCTCTCTTATGGGATGACCTTGACATTGCCAGCATAATAGCAAATATAACAGCATTGGCTTTTGTGTCAAAGCTAAACTTTCTCTTTTTTTTCTATGTTATTTTTTTATTCAATAATAATTGCTTAAACATAACTAGATTCTAATCATTTAAATGAATACATTTACATATTTTTGCATATGTATTTTGTATATTATTCTGAAATATTACCTATATCTGATTTTAAATAGTCACTAGAATCACCCTACATATATGAATAATGACTTGTGATTATTTCTGTTAGTCAGTTTCATTGTATACAAAAATGACTGACAGATACAAATTATGACCAACAGATACAAATAATGACTGACAGATACAAATTATGACCAACAGATACAAATAATGACTGACAAATACAAATTATGACCAACAGATACAAATAATGACTGACAGACACAAATCATGACAGACAGATACAAATAATTACTGACAGATATAAATAATGACCAACAGATACAAATAATGACTGACAGATAGAAATAATGACCAACAGATACAAATAATGACCAACAGATACAAATAATGACTGACAGATAGAAATAATGATTGACAGACACAAATTATGACCAACAGATACAAATAATGACTGACAGACACAAATTATGTCAGACAGATACTAATAATGACTGACAAATACAAATTATGACCAACAGATACAAATGATGACCAACAGATACAAATAATGACCAACAGATACAAATAATGACCAACAGATAGAAATAATGACTGACAGACACAAATTATGACCAACAGATACAAATAATGACTGACAGATACAAATTATGACCAACAGATACAAATAATGACTGACGGATACAAATAATGACTGACAGACACAAATCATGACTGACAGATAGAAATAATGACTGACATACACTAATAATGCAGATAGAAATAATGACTGACATACACAAATAATGACTGACAGATGCAAATATTGACTGACAGATGCAAATTATGACTGAAAAAGCATTATTACAACAAAATAATTACATTTATGAACACATGAAAATAATACAGAAGTTCTGTCTTGACATAACCTGATGTTTTAGTCACATTTTACTTCAAATATTTACTGCCTGTATTTTGTTTACAAAGGGAAACCATATGGAAGTGGAGGATCAATTACATTCAAAAACAGGTACTTTCAAAATGGAAGGCATTTACAATATGGAATGCTGGAAAACAAGGTCGCAAATTTTTTCGGTCACTTTCAGCTGACAACCAGAAAAAGGTAGGCATCTTTCCACACCTATTTCTATTTTTGAAAATTGTCCTAGAATGTATCTTCTATAAGAATTATGTATTTAGGGCCCTAAATCGCAATGTAGTTGTTAAGTTAATCATTGAATAGCCAATGGTCAATCATGCAAAGCTCCTTCATCTTCCAATAAAAGGGAAAGGTTTTTTATGTTTATTTTTCAAATCAAAGGCAACCTATTTTGAATCTTTCCTCATAACAAAATGATAGATGGTTTTGAAACTGTTAAAAGTTTTTCTGATGGAAAATAATTAGTTGTCAACTGATGTTGATAATGAAATAAAGGGTTTTAAATGTTGTCAGCTGTTGACAGTTAAATATAGGCTTTTAAATGTTGTTAACGAACATTAAAGATTATATGTTGTCAGTTGATGTTGACAGTTAATATAGGCTTGTAATTGTTGTCAGCTGATGTTGGCAGTTAAGTAAAGGCTAGTAAATTTGTCAGCTTATGTAGACAGTTAAATATAGGCTAGTAAATGATGTCAGTTGATGTTGACAGTTAAATAAAGGTTAGTAAATATTGTCAGTTGATGTTGACAGTTAAATAAAGGTTAGTAAATGTGTGATTGTTGATGACAGTTAAATATAGGCTATTAATTGTTTTAAACTGATGTTGAAAGTTCAATATAGGCTAGTAAATGTTGTCAGTTGATGTTGACAGTTAAATAAAGGTTTGTAAATGTTGTCAGTTGATGTTGACAGTAAATTATAGGCTTTCAAATGTTATCAATTGATGTTGGCAGTTAAATATAAGCTAGTAAATGTTGTCAATTGATGATGAAGTTAAGGGTAGTAGATGTCAATTGATGTCGACAGTTAAATATAAGCTAGTAGATGTTGTCAGCTAATGTTTAGAATGATTTTTTTTAATGTTTACCTGATAATCAATTAATTTGAAGCCAGCTGATGTCAACATTCTAATAAACAGTTGACATGGCTGCTGTTGTTATCTGATGCTGACAGATACAATTTGTAGGTGTTAACAGTGGATTGTAATGTTTAAATAAGAGACAACAAATTAAAGATCACCTGATGTTGACAATTAAGGAAAGGGTGATAGATGTTTAAATTTAATCGGACATTCATATGAATTCACTAGTGAAATAGGAATTACCTCAAATTATTTGTTATTTTTTTGGTAATGCTGAGAGTTGACCATATTTCAGCTGAATTTTGTAATGAATCAAAGTTTTGCTAGTGTATTTTGATCATTTCATGTTGATAGTGAATTAAATTTCAGATGAACTTTATAATGAATCAAAGCTTTGCTAGTGTATTTTTAGCTAGGCATAAAATGATCATTGAGTTGTGTGCAGTCGTCTTTTCGTGCATATTTTGGTCTCTGCAGTACTGTCATAATAAATGAAACTGTGTGATATAATTATCATTTCATCTTGATGGTGTAGTAGATTTCAGCTGAATTTTGTCATGAATCAGAATTTTGCTAATGTATTTTGATAATTTCAAGTTGATAGTTTATTAGATTTCAACAAACTTTGTTATAAATCAGAGCTTTGGCAGTGTAATCTGATCATTTCATGTTGATAGTGTTTAAGATTTCAGCTGCATTTTATAATGATTCAGAGATATGATGATGATTACAGTCAATTTCAGTCATGTGATGTTGATACAGTAAGACCTGCTTTAGCGACCACCTGTGTATAAAGACCACCTGGTCACAAAGACCATTTTTTGTTGTCCTCAATAGTACCGTTTATGTACAAATAAACCTCTATATAAAGACCACCTACCTCCCTATAAAGAACATATTTTTGTGTGTCCCTAAGGAGGTCATTATTTACAATGTCACTGTATACAGTATTAAGGGATGCCTGTGGTAGATTGGTTAGAGAATCAAATTTTCAATCACAACACATCTAACCTTAAGTCAGAACTAGTTTGGGCTTAGCTAGATCCTAGGCTATCTATATGAGCAAATTTAGCATTTAACTTACAGAAGGCTACTGGTCTGTTATTGGTTATCAGGACTTTGCAATGACATGAATGACATGAATTCCCCCCCCCCCCCCTCTGTACTTTTAAATACTGGACATGACTGTCTAACTTCAAAACGTTATTGAGATTGGCTTGAAACACCAGTAGAAATGTATATATAGAGAGTTGCAAAAACAATTCAGACACTAAAAATACCTAATGTTAGTGTAAGTTATTACCAAACTGTGAATTAAAAAAAAAACGTGATTGTTTCGGAGGAGGGAAAACTGTGAAAATTACAAACCGTGGAATTAAACCTCTGGACAGTAGTAAGAAATTGATAGTTTCCAGACACTTTATGCACGTCTCTGTAGATGTGAGCTGATATTGATAATGAGGATGTGAGCTTCAAACTTATTATTGGACTGTACTAGTGTACTAGTGTACTAGTGTTTTAGGTACTAGTGTACTAGTGTACTAGTGTTTTAGATACTAGTGAACTAGGTTACTAGTGTTTTAGTTACTAGGTATGTGGCTAATGACTTGAACAAAAATTTCCATTTTTTTTACCAAATTGAACTTTGATGGTCTCTGTTAAGTGAATACCGGTATGCATGATTTAAGAATCACCATCAGTGAAAATAAAATGAAATGCATGAGTGAGATCAGCCTTAGACAAGAGCTTATGATTATCTCTGCTTGAAATACGAATTCTTATTTTATTGTCTGATGGCAACTCCTGGCTATCATTTAAGTGCTGTTTTAACATGCCACAGATGAAAGTAAATTCATAGATGTAGCCAATGTCCCATTATTACCTGGTATTTAAGTAACCCAGAAATATTTAAATGGAACTAATTCATTTTAATAATACCCATGACATTTAATTGCCTGAAGTTTGGCTGATAAGTACTTCTTTGTAAGAAGTTTTTTAGGGTCTTAGGGTAAATGAGGTGAGGCCACCTGCAAAACATATACTTTGCTAACACTTTGGCATGTCAGGTCGTCTAAAGAAATTTAATTACAGTTGAGAAAGTATGTAACTTGTCAAGGTACGGTGTTGAATGACACTTGAACAACGGTATGACGGAATATTTACACTGCACAACAACATCCTTTCAAAAGTAAACAATCATTATCAGAATGGTAATCTTGGTGATTCTGGTTGTTATATAAACTTCAAAATGATAACAAAGACTTTCTTGTAAACAATCACACATGCAATGATGCATGATGGAATTACTTAGTTTTTCTGTGTACCTTAAGTAAAATGGCTCTAACCTAATTAGTGTCTTACTGTCATTATATTATTAATGACAATGAATGTTTTGTGTGTTGTAAGTCAGAAATAAGACCAGTGTTTGTTAAAGGGTCATTAGCAAAAAAAATATATATTAAGATTTTTTCTATTTTAACCCATTGACCCCTAAAGACACATTTGGGCTGATCTAAGTCATTGTTTTATAGAAAAGTCCATTGTTTTTCAGGGGTTGATAAGTTAATAACAAAAAAGAGTTATACACAGGCATAAAAAATCTTATATTTCTACGTATTTTGTGAATATAAGGTTAGTTCCAGTGTGGTATTCATATACAAATAGAAAGATTGAGTTAATCAATTGCTATTGAAAAAGTTCAAAAACTGGGTTTCTCAAGCAGTTTTCACAAAATATATAGGAATTTAAGAATTTTTATGCCTGTGTTTCTCTCTCTCTCTCTCTCTCTCTCTCTCTCTCTCTCTCTCTCTCTCTCTCTCTCTCTCTCTCTCTCTCTCTCTCTCTTTTTGTTGTTGTTGTTGTTGTTGTTGTTCATCAATCTAAGTATTAAAATAGGGGAATTTGAGAAACAGCTATTTAGTGTAACAGCAACAGCTAAGGCCCTTAAGATATTTAGTGTATCAGCAACAGCTAAAACCCTTAAGATATTAGTGTAACAGCAACAGCTAATGCCCTTAAGATATTTAGTGTATCAGCAACAGCTAATGCCCTTAAGATATTAGTGTAACAGCAACAGCTAAGGCCCTTAGGATATTTAGTGTATCAGCAACAGCTAATGCCCTTAAGATATTTAGTGTATCAGCAACAGCTAAGGCCCTTAAGATATTAGTGTAACAGCAACAGCTAATGCCCTTAAGATATTAGTGTAACAGCAACAGCTAAGGCCCTTAAGATATTAGTGTAACAGCAACAGCTAATGCCCTTAAGATATTTAGTGTATCAGCAACAGCTAAAACCCTTAAGATATTTAGTGTATCAGCAACAGCTAATGCCCTTAAGATATTAGTGTAACAGCAACAGCTAAGGCCCTTAAGATATTTAGTGTATCAGCAACAGCTAAAACCCTTAAGATATTAGTGTAACAGCAACAGCTAAGGCCCTTAAGATATTTAGTGTATCAGCAACAGCTAAGGCCCTTAAGATATTTAGTGTATCAGCAATGAAGATGGACAAGTTAGGTCTTTCTCTGTGCAATAGGGTAATAATAAGTATTTCTGTCTAAACTGATATTTGTAGTTATAATTTGATGACTTTTGGGTTTTTTTAGAACTCATCTATGTCACATTTTTTTTTTTTTGAAGATGAAGTGCTCCGTTGTCATGAAAGTCTGTAAATAAAATGTTTTATGATAAATGATATACACGGTATGTAATTTTGTGAAAAAAAGCACCTTTAAGTGTCAATTGATATAAGGTAATTGGAAGGAAAAGCCAGGAGAATTTCCTGTCTCTGATAGAAATGTAACTACAATGTCAAGATGCCAGTTAGTAATGTAGTGGTCTCCAGATGATTATGGATTATATTAACAAGGATAAATATCCGACTGCTGCCAGAGAAATATATGCCAGCCGTCAGATAAAATAAATTTCTAATCTGACACTTATAGGTGTTAATATGTATGACACCATCTCTGTTAATGTCATATCAGCATTCAGAATTTGGTCACTTCATCACTTGTGCATTTTTGATTAAGAAATACATCTTTATGTATTGCTCTTGACAAAGATATTCAATGGAACCATGAATTTGTATCATTTCAACTTTGTTGTTTGAGTGTTTTGTTCCAGATCTAAGTATTCTCGTACTTGTTTGAGAGACTATCAACCTTGTGTACAGCACATTTTACTGTGTTTAGATCAAGAATCAACATTATGTTTAGATCTCATGATGTATATTAATAGATATGTATGGATGAGTGGTCAGAACTTCTGGCTTTCAGTTAATGAGTGGTCAGAACATCTGGCTTTCAGTTAATGAGTGGTCAGAACATCTGGCTTTCAGTTAATGAGTGGTCAGGACTTCTGGCTTTCAGTTAATGAGTGGTCAGGACTTCTGGCTTTCAGTTAATGAGTGGTCAGGACATCTCACTTTTAGTTCATGAGTAGTCAAAACATCTCACTTTCAGTTCACAAGTGGTGAATACATCTTGTTTTCAGTTCACAAGTGGTCAGAACATCTCGCTTTCAGATCATAAGTGGTCAACTGTGCATGTTGCTTTCAGTTCACAAGTGGATAAAACATCTCACTTTCAGTTCATGAGTGGTCAGAACATCATTTTTTCAGTTCATTATTCGTCAGAACATCTCACTTTCAGTTAACATGTGGTCAAAACATCTTGCATTTAGTTCTTGAGTGTTCAGAAAATCCTACTTTAAGTTCTCTATTGTATAAACTGTAGGCACAAAGGTCAAACAATTTTTGCTACGTAAGTTATTCTTGGTAATTAATTAATGAGATGAACATAAATACATGTACATTTATTTGATGTAAATAACCATAAGTGTGTAATTTTCCGTATGGATTTATCAAAATAACTTGAAGTGTCTTCTGTGTGTCTGAATTATGGATACAATCCTAAACACTTAATGAATGAACGCTTGTCAGAGTGCATTTATTGTCAATATTGATGCTGTTTGGGTGACAGGTAAATAGAATGGTGCCATGAATATTTATCTGTCACCCAAACAACATCCATATTGACAGTAAATGCACTCTGACAAGTATTCACTCATTATATTTACATATCATAGGTTTAAAGTTGGAAAACAAAATAATGAAATCGAATATTCCACCTTAGTCATCATTATGATGGAACAGCGAAGTTCAAGGTAGAACAGTAAAGTACTGAATGAAATATCTTGGTGTGACGTCATGTTATGAATGAAGTTACATCATTTATGTGATGTCATATAAGGAATTTCATTTATAGCTGATATGAATGCCATCTAGTGAGTCTATGAGAGACTGCTGCCAGAAATGTAAATATAAAACAATGACTGATATTTTGTCAGTCATTAGAAATGTTTTACAAAAAAAAAAAAAAAAAAAAAACCAATTTTCATGAAATTCTGTGACAGCACATTTTGAGCACAATATCTATTGCCTTTAGTATGAGAGAGGGTTTAAGCCTCTTTTAATTCTCAACTGATGTGGTGGAAAAGTTTGTCACGTTGTTTGTGTGGAAGATAGTCTTTTCCTCGGTACACTATAAATAGCTTTTCTCCTCCGCCGTTAAAAACTAGCTACTGTCATATACTTGTAACAGAATGTATATATATATATTCATGTAAAAAACAGAAAAACAAAACCAAAACAATATTTCTGTGTGTTCAGATCAACAGTAATCTATTTCAGCTTGTGTTCAAAGTGTGTCAACTATTTTCTGTTGGCCATTTAAAACATGGATGTACTACGGGTACTTGTATCAATAAAGCAATCTGCAATTTGTTCAAATTTTACCTAATACAAGGTATCTAGGTACATTTTGCTAGTAAGGCTATTAAGACATAATCACAAATCTTTAACATTATTCAAATGACTCTTACTCAGATCTCAGGGTTCAAAGTCAAAAGTAAATGTTTAAAGTATTCAAGTTCCAATAATTAAACACAGACAAAGCACACGTCACATTTATACTTTAAATTTGTAGCATGATTAGGGAGCTGTCAAATGTATTACTGTAAATACAATGTGTCGGTAATAAATATCTATTCTATCACAACTGCGTTTCAGTTCGGAATGATCCAAGGCAGTTTTTATAACCATAGAAGTGTGAAATAGGAAAAGCAAGCAGAAAAATTGGGTTCTAATTCAAGTTTAACTGTCTATGCCTAAGGTTATATATTATGCCAGGCTGGACTACAAAAATAACACAATTTAGATATGTCACATTTTGCTCACAATGAAATACATACATTTTGTTTATTTTGCAAATTGAGAGAAAACAAATCAAATGCTTCGTATAAAATTTCTGAATTTTTAAAAGACTTAAAATTAAATTTAAAGCTACACGTTGGTATATTTCACCAAATTGTTAAAGTGTTAGCTGTTGATGGAATTCTCTGTGCATGTGGCCCTAAAAGATGCTTACAAATTTGTTGAGTAATCAAATTCATATTTACCCGTGGTATATAAATAGATAGATGTAAAAGATTATAATTTTATAAGTGGAAAAATGTTTAATTGTAGATTGTTGACTGCTTATTAGATATAATTATGACTCCTTATATCCAAGTTCTAACCAGTTTTATACATATAGTCAAAAGTTATAGATCATAGTCAAGTTTGCTGTGACTAGATAAACATGTAGTCCTATAACTAAGTCATAGATAGTCAAGTATGCTGTGAAGAGTTATACATGTAGTCCTATAACTAAGTCATAGATAGTCAAGTTTGCTGTGACTAGTTATACATGTAGTCCTATAACTAAGTCATAGATAGTCAAGTTTGCTGTGACTAGATATACATGTAGTCCTATAACTAAGTCATAGATAGTAAAGTGTTATCACTAGTTATACATGTAGTCCTATAACTAAGTCATAGATAGTCAAATGTTGTAACTTGTTGTACATGTAGTCCTATAACTTAGTCATAGATAGTCAAGTGTTGTAACTATGTGTACCTGTCATATAACTAAGTCATATGTAGCCAAGTGTTATAACTTGTTGTACATGTAGTCATATAACTTAGTCATAGATAGTAAAGTGATATAACTTGTTGTACATGTAGTCCTATAACTACGTCATAGATAGTCAAGTGTTGTAACTATGTGTACCTGTCATATAACTAAGTCATATATAGCCAAGTGTTATAACTTGTTGTACATGTAGTCATATAACTAAGTGATAGATAGTCAAGTGTTGTAACTATGTGTACCTATCATATAACTAAGTCATATATAGCCAAGTGTTATAACTTGTTGTACATGTAGTCATATAACTAAGTCATAGATAGTCAAGTGTTGTAACTATGTGTACCTGTCATATAACTAAGTCATAGATAGTCAAGTGTTATAACTTGTTGTACATGTAGTCATATAACTAGGTCATAAATAATCAAGAGTTTTAACTATGTGTACCTGTCATATTAGTGTACATGGTCATGTTACAGTTCACATATAACTGAGTGTACATGGTCATGTTACAGTTCACATATAACTTAGTGTATATGGTCATGTTACAGTTCACATATAACTGAGTGTACATGGTCATGTTACAGTTCACATATAACTGAGTGTACATGGTCATGTTACAGTTCACATATAACTGAGTGTACATGGTCATGTTACAGTTCACATATAACTGAGTGTACATGGTCATGTTACAGTTCACATATAACTGAGTGTACATGGTCATGTTACAGTTTACATATAACTGAGTGTACATGGTCATGTTACAGTTCACATATAACTGAGTGTACATGGTCATGTTACAGTTCACATATAACTGAGTGTACATGGTCATGTTACAGTCATGTTACAGTTCACATATAACTGAGTGTACATGGTCATGTTACAGTTCACATATAACTGAGTGTACATGGTCATGTTACAGTTTACATATAACTGAGTGTACATGGTCATGTTACAGTTCACATATAACTGAGTGTACATGGTCATGTTACAGTCATGTTACAGTTCACATATAACTGAGTGTACATGGTCATGTTACAGTTCACATATAACTGAGTGTACATGGTCATGTTACAGTTCACATGTAACTGAGTGTACATGGTCATGTTACAGTTCACATATAACTGAGTGTACATGGTCATGTTACAGTTCACACATATAACTGAGTGTACATGGTCAGTTGTTACAGTTCACATATAAACTGAGTGTACATGGTCATGTTACAGTTCACATATAACTGAGTGTACATGGTCATGTTACAGTTCACATATCACATATAACTGAGTGTACATGGTCATGTTGCAGTTCACATATAACTGAGTGTACATGGTCATGTTACAGTTCACATATAACTGAGTGTACATGGTCATGTTGCAGTTCACATATAACTGAGTGTACATGGTCATGTTACAGTTCACATATAACTGAGTGTACATGGTCATGTTACAGTTCACATATAACTGAGTGTACATGGTCATGTTACAGTTCACATATAACTGAGTGTACATGGTCATGTTACAGTTCACATATAACTGAGTGTACATGGTCATGTTGCAGTTCACATATAACTGAGTGTACATGGTCATGTTACAGTTCACATATAACTGAGTGTACATGGTCATGTTGCAGTTCACATATAACTGAGTGTACATGGTCATGTTACAGTTCACATATAACTGAGTGTACATGGTCATGTTATAATTCATGTATAACTGAGTGTACATGGTCATGTTACAGTTCACATATAACTGAGTGTACATGGTCATGTTACAGTTCACATATAACTGAGTGTACATGGTCATGTTGCAGTTCATGTATAACTGAGTGTACATGGTCATGTTACAGTTCATGTATAACTTAGTGTACATGCTAATGTAACAGTAGTAAATTGACTATACAATATTGGCACACACAGTCCCTGTTATAATAACATTATATCCCTTACTTTACAGTAACTACAGTGGAATCTCGCTTTCTCGAAATTCACAGGAGTGCCCCGTTTACTTCAAGATATCCGAAATTTAAGATAACCCAAAATTTTCAATTCACATATTTTCTGTTCTTATAGGACAACAAATAGACCTACTCAGGGTACTGTATAATTCAAATTGGATTTAAGCAATTATTAATTACACTTTCATCTTGCCTCGTTAATGGAAGTTGTTTGTCCTGTGTTTTGCAGGTAAACGAGTAATATAAAGAATGATTTCTGTGTACAAATTGTAAACCCTCAATTACAGATGGTAACTTGGAGATAACAAGTGACAATTCTGTAATATTTTGATACTTCGGACCAGAAAAATACTTTGAGATAAGCGAAATTTCAAGATAAAAACTTTGAGATACCCGGAATAAAAGTAGTATAAATATATAGTAAAATGATCGGGACCAGTCGTTCGACTTTGACATAACCGGAATTTTGACTCATCCAATTTTGACATAATGAGATATGACTTATGTAGAAAGTCTTACAATCATTTTATTGTATGATGCATATAGCTGCACATTATAAAAAAATATTGGAACGTGTGTGTATCCAACAAGTAACACATTTTATGTCAGTATCAGTCTGTTAAAGCCACCAGGTAATTCTAATGACACCTACAACCACACCTGTTCTGGCGTATATCTGTAGAAGGTATCTTTTAAATACATTTACCTCTATGTAGGGGAGCTACCTTGAATCTCAGAACATAAAGGAATGACATAATTAGAACAGAGATTTTAAGATTTGATGTCAATTTTACCTGTTTAATTGTGTAATTCATGTCTTTTGGAAGTTAAGTTAGTATTTAGCACTAGCTGGGCAGATCTCACCTCAAATGACTACAAACAGTCTTTAGAAAGAAATTGATTATATTTAAGATCAGCTTTTTGACATGTATGTGTTGGCGAAATTTTAATCTGCTTTTAATTGAAGTGAAGGTTACAAGAGTTCTTGTGATATTTGATAGGCAAATTCTGAAGGCTTGTTGATTTAAGTGATGGTCAAAACTGTTCAACAGGTAGGTGGTCAGATAAATCACACAGAATTTAGCCTCTGCAGAAATACAGCACCCGCCTAATTGAGGAAAATCATGTTAAAGAGATATTGACATCTGTTTTGATATTTAGCGGTTGTCTTTGACAGAGGGTTTTCAAACAAATTTACCATCTGTTGAAGTGTACGTCTCAGTTCTCTGTGAACTCTGACAACAAGGTTACATGTAATGCAAACTTCATCTGATCACTCATTTAAATTACAAAAATGGTCAGTTTGGACAGTGACCTCTTGACCATTGATCAGAAGAATGTAAAACAAGATGAAAATTGAAAGCAACGAGGTTTTATTTCTTCATGTAGGGTGCTGTCAAATGATGATTTATTGCCTAGATTTGGTTTCAGATAAAACATGAAAACCATGTTAATTTTATTGTTATCAATATTTGTCTATCTTCCTCCCCAGTAATGATAAAAAGATAATTATTATGATAAAGATGATGATGATGATGGTGGTGGTGATAATGATGATGATAATGATGATGATGATGATGATGATGATGATGATAATTATCATTATTATTATTATTATTATTATTATTATTATTATTATTATTATTATTATTTTTCAGGTTCTTGCTTTCTGTGATGTGGATCCAAAGAAAATTAAGACAGGTGTTTATGTTTATGAAGAGTCAGAGGTACATATACATATTATTTTGTACATTTACAATTAACAATTAATTACTTACAGTTCTTTAAGTTCTTAAAAAATATTTTACTATCCAAATAAAAAAAAAATCAGAACGGGACAATTTCATGCAGAAGTTAAAGTTTCTATGACAGTTGCACAAAGATAGACTTGTGTCAGAATAGACAAATCAACAGAACATTTGCAAGAAAAATTATGAAGTTAAAAAGATACTTAAAAATATATAGACTGATATACATGTATCTGATGGATAAACTAATATAGTTGTAGGATAGCCTGATATAATTGAAGGATAGACTAATATAGTTGTAGGATAGCCTGATATAATTGAAGGATAGACTAATATAGTTGTAGGATAGCCTGATATAATTGAAGGATAGACTAATATAGTTGTAGGATAGACTAATATAGTAGTAATAAATTGATATAGTTGTAGGATAGACTTATATAGATGTAGGATAGACTGGTATAGTTGTAGGATAGACTGATCTAGTTGTAGGATAAACTGATATAGTTGTAGGATAGACTGATATAGTTGTAGGATAAACTGATATAGTTGTAGGATAGATTGGTATAGTTGTAGGATAAACTGATATAGTTGTAGGATAGACTGATATAGTTGTAGGATAGACTGATATAGATGTAAGATAGACTGATATAGTTGTAGGATAGACTGATATAGTTGTAGGATAGACTGATATAGATGTAGGATAGACTGATATAGTTGTAGGATAGACTGATATAGTTGTAGGATAGACTGATATAGTTGTAGGATAGACTGATATAGATGTAGGATAGACTGATATAGTTGTAGGATAGACTGATATAGATGTACAATACACTGATATAGATGAACGTTAGACTGATCTAGTTGAAGGATAGACTGATATAGATATAGGATAGACTGATATAGTTGTAGGATAGACTGATATAGATGTAGGATAAACTGATATAGATGTAGGATAGACTGATATAGTTGTAGGATAGACTGATATAGTTGTAGGATAGACTGATATAGATGTACAATACACTGATATAGATGAACGTTAGACTGATCTAGTTGAAGGATAGACTGATATAGATATAGGATAGACTGATATAGTTGTAGGATAGACTGATATAGATGTAGGATAGACTGATATAGATGTAGGATAGACTGATATAGATGTAGGATAGAATGGTATAGTTGTAGTTGTAGGATAGACTGATATAATTGTAGGATAGACTGATATAGATGTAAGATAGACTGATATAGATATAGGATAGACTGATCTAGTTGTAGGGTAGACTGATATAGATGTAGGTTAAACTGATAGAGATGTAGGATAGACTGATTTAGATGTAGGATAGACTGATAAACTTGTAGGATAGACTGATATAGTCATAGTTGTAAGATAAACTTATATAGTTGTAGGATAGACTGGTATAGTTGTTGGATAGACTGATACAGATGAAAGATAGATTGATATACATGTAGGATAGATGGAAATACATGTATATGTTTAGGATAGACTGTTTTTTTTGTAGGATAAACTAATAGTGTAGGATAGACTGTTCTAGATGTAAGATAGACTGATTTAGTTGTAGAATAGACTGATAAAGATGTAGGATAGAATGGTATAGTTGTAGGATAGACTGATATAGATATAGGATAGACTGATATAGATGTAGGATAGACTGATATAGATATAGGATAGACTGATATAGATGTAAGATAGATTGATGCAGATGTAGGATAGACGGATATAATTGTAGGATAGACTGATATAGATGTAGGATAGAATGGTATAGTTGTAGGATAGACTGATATAGATGTAGGATAGACTGATATAGTTGTAGGATAGACTGATATAGATATAGGATAGACTGATATAGATATAGGATAGACTGATATAGTTGTAGGATAGACGGATATAATTGTAGGATAGACTGATATAGAGATAGGATAGACTGATATAGATATAGGATAGACTGATATAGTTGTAGGATAGACTGATATAGATGTAAGATAGACTGATATAGTAGTAATAAATTGATATAGATGTAGGATAGACTGATATAGTTGTAGGATAGACTGATATACATGTAGATGTAAGATAGATTGATGTAGATGTAAGATAGACTAACATAGAAGTACAAATATGGATGGACTACTGTAGAATGTCCACATTTTGAGAGAAGGATAAAGATGCACTCAACAAGAAATTTTAGTGTCATTTAATTGTAGAAACTTTAGCAGGATTATAGATCTGAAGAAATTTTGATATATGTAGATTAATAAGAATCAGTTACCAACACTTTACTTCTTTGAACAGGCACACAAATAAGCATCTTAGAATTTGAAGATGTTCCCACGTTTGACAGATTAGTAGATATTTGTAAATCCTTTCCTATTTTCTCTGTCAAAAGATTTTATTTTCTTCTGAGATCTTGATAAATTGTCATATTATAAACTGTTGCAGAACAATGAGATAAGTGATCATTTACATTGCGGACAAAGGAAGAATTAAGTTGATGTTACAAATCCCGTACTTTAAATGGTAATAAACGGTGACAGAGTAAATAATTAAAGATGTTTGAAATCTTTCAAAGGGATTTAATTTGAATTTCCAGTTTATTTATGGGCATAACTCCACCAAAAATGATAATGTGAAAATGAATTTAAATGCGTGACAGATAAATAGACAGTAAGATGTGTGATTATTTTTCTGATATATGAGACATTCAGCGTAATCAGTTTGTGTATAAACACCTTGTATAGGTGTTAGACATTGTAACTAGGACTGTTATAAAGTAGCTGGTATTTCACATCATTGTTACATGATTTTTGTTCACTTTAGTTTTTAGGTCATCACCGACAGGTAAAATATAGAACTGGTAACAAGTTAATCTTCTTGTCTGTCACATAAGGCATTGCCTCAGTGAACGAGTGCTTAAAGCACCAAGCTTTGACCCATGAAGTCTCTCACTTCTGGTCAGTGCAAGTTTGAGCCCTGCTGAAAAATAAGCTGATTTTTGTCCGAAGTTTTGCCAGTTTACTTGGGGGAGGTCGTTCTTTCCTCCACCATTAAAAACTGGCCACCACCATTTAACTGAAAAATTGTTGAGTGTGGCCATATAAAAATACAGATACAAGGCCAAATGTGACACATGAAATACAAATGTATTTAAAAGCAGCATACCAAATCTGCTTAAAACATGAGGAGGAAAATCCTGCTATTTGATGGCAACCAAAATCACAATTTGGTTATATGGTGGTGGCTAGTTTTTAATGGTGGAGGAGAGAACCCGATGACAATGTACGTAGGAAAAGACCATCAGACTACTGCAAGTAAACTGGCAAACTTTTTCTCAAAATCATCTTAGTTTCCAGTGGGACTTGAACTTGTGTTGACCAGAGATGAGAGACTTAATGGTTTAAATTGCAGTGTAGTAACAACTCGGCCACAGAGACCCCGACAAACAACAAATGGAAGAACAGATGAAAGGACTAAAAGACAAACATACAAACCATTAACAATATATTGCCAGTTCTTTTATATCGGGTGTACAAAAATCATCCCAATGATTTCACATCCACTATTTGTGATATCATTGTTATTAATTCAATAGGCTTTTCTGATAAAATTAGTTGTGTGTGTTTATTCTATAAAGCAAGATAAAGGGCACAAAATTGGCCATTTTGTGATTTCTTTCCAGGAGCAACCAAAGCCAAGAATACCAATCATACACTACAGTCAAGCCTCTAAACCATTCATCCTCTGTGTTAAGATGGTAAGCTATAGATAAATGTTGTTACTGTGTTTATATGCTAGATAAAGCTAGATAAATGCTGTTTAAGACTATAATGTTATTATTCTGTGCTAAGATTATAAGCTAAATGCTCTGTTTAGTTGGCAAGTTGGTTATTTTTCTATGCTAAGATGGTTAGTTTGATAAATGTTGTTATTCTTGGCAATAAGATCTAGTGCTTTATGTTCAAGGTCAAATCAATGTCATATCTATGTTACATCTACAATAAAACTAGACACACCAGAAATGTGTATTTGATGTTTTGGTCATCTAGAAATATTTTGCTGTTCTCAAATAGTTGTACACAAATCAAATATCCATCATCTTTTGTTACAAGTCCAATATAAACCTTACTAGGTATTCAGTCGGACATAATTTTTTGTATTTGTTAATGAAATCTATAGGACTGTTCTATAGGACTGTTACTTTGTCATCAAGGTAAAATTAAAGGGAGGAACAAGTGTTCTAAACTGTGTAGCTGAAGGGGAATAACTCTTACACTGAAATATACAACTGGAAAGTTATCATAGTTACATATGTATACATACCTGTCAAGTCTACCGATTTTGGCGGTAGTCTACCGATTTTTCTATTCATCTACCGCTTGTCTACCGCCGAGAAAAAATCTACCGATTTCTACCGATTTTTCTAATTTTCAACCGATTTCCCTATATTTCTACCGCTTCTTGTCCATTTTCCGGCGATCGGTAGACATTTTTGTCAAGATTAAATGTTCTAAATCGTAATTTTCAGTCTATTAATTGGCGACAAAAAATAGCCTGAAATTTCTGGCGCCTCCA
The DNA here is from genome assembly GCA_030159075.1 of Atrina japonica. Lineage (NCBI taxonomy): Eukaryota > Metazoa > Mollusca > Bivalvia > Pterioida > Pinnidae > Atrina > Atrina japonica. The sequence goes on from BROG01000117.1 coordinate 303,314, forward strand.
TATCATTGAAGTATTAAGACATCTGTTCTAGGTTATATAAGTCCCCTATATCTTCCAAATAGTCATGAAGAACAAGGACTAATAACCCTGTTTATTGATTAATGTCGTTAGACCATACAGAGGTGTCATTATCGGACGTGTGCCGACGGTAATTTACACAATGACCTGTACTGTGGACAGGTACCTCATATACAGATTGATTACCTGTATATCTAAAGACTAAACATCCACACCTATAATCACTATCCATATGTTTTGTCCTATATACAATTATCAAAGATTAACATCATTGATGTTATATTAATTTCATGCAGCTTCTGCATCAATCCTCAATGATTTTACTTTAAAAATATAGCTGAGAAATATCGAAGCGAGATCGTGGTGTCTTCTATGACGTCCGCACTCCACATACTATACAGTGTTATACATATATCTTAAATTTGTGATGATTTCAATACAAAAACGATGTTTTATTTCATTTACTTAATATTTTATACAAAGATAATAATATCTTCTTGTAACACATTGAATTGAATTTAATAAAATGTCAGTAATGACAGTAAAAACATTTATATAACCTCAATAATCTTTTTTTTTCTTTTTAAAAGCAGATTTGATGTTTCTTTATCAAATCTCATTTTTTTTAGTGAACTATTCAGTCATCATTTGTTGTTTTATCTTATCAATTAATGAAAAAGGTACAATATGAAGATAAAAACTTTCAGATAAATATTTGGGTATGCAAATATTTTGGTAATAAATGTTCAAATCTCAAAAAATAAATAAATAAATAAATCAAGCCTTCGACTTTAAGAATTATCATACTTTCAAGTATTTAGCAATCAAACTGAGATTATATTTCTTCCAGGTAAGTCTAGTTATTTATTTTCTGCATTCCAAATCCAACTGTTATATTAGAATATTCAGAATTTAGTATATTTTTAAATTTGTTATAACAAATTAAGAAATACTAAATTTTATAAACATTCTAATATAACACAATGACCATAACATCATTTTGAGTCTCCCAAGTTGTGTGTGTACATGTATATATTGCATGTATTAAAACTTCAAAATAAAGCCTATATCTATTCCTTATAAATTTCAAAGTCGACTAGAAAATTAAAAGAAATGTGATATATATATCATCATATTTATTGACAATAATTCCCTTTTAGATTCATAAAATGGCAGATATTGAAGTTTGAATTTTTTCTTGTTATTTCGGAAGGGGGACACCCCATCCCGTACCCTCCCCCTTTCACTTATTTCAACGCAACTGGTGCACTCATATATATCAGAATGACAACGCATTTGTAAAAAGTTCGACCGTTGTACGCATTTTCTACCCCAGACAAATTTCCTAATGTTGACAGGTATGTGTATACTTAAGATTGCTACTCACCATAGAGTACACGGGAGCCGGCCTGGCTCAGTCTGTAGCGCGCTCGACTCTGGATCGTGAGGTCGTGAGTTCGAGTCCCGCCGGCGACAGGTTGGTTTCCTGTCTTTCGGATGAGACAGTAAAAGCTGGAGGTCCCGTGTCACAGTAGGTGTCGGCACGTTAAAGAACCTCTCACTGCTCAATGGCCGTAAGTGCCGAGCATAGGCCAAAATTTGAAGCCCTTCACCGGCATTTGGTGACGTCTCCATATGAGTGAAATATTCTTGAGTGGGACGTTAAACAACAATAAACAAACAAACAAACATAGAGTACACGGCATTGCATTGTCATTTATGTAATTTAACAAGCATTCTGACTGTTTTGCGGTGGTCGAGTGGGGGTTGAGTGGTAGAGCTTTTGACATGCAAGTAGAAGATCCTGGGTTCCATTCCCGGAGCAGGTCATACCACGACTTTAAAATGGTAGTGACTGTTCCTTCACCAAGCACTCAGCATACAAAGTGAAAGTTACGAGTCTTTCGGATAAGACTGAAAATTGAGAACTAGTGTTGTGAAAGGCATGATGCATAAAAGAACCCTCACTACATTTGGGTCAGTCCATAGCACAGGCCAAAATTTGTAGCATTTCACCTAAAACTGGTGACAGTGAGTGAAAAATTCTTGGTGGGATGTAAAAACAAACAAACAAAACAAGTATATTGTTGACCTTTGTTAATCTTGACCTTGTCACAAGTACATTCTTTAGATGAAGATACTACTACAGTTTCTTTGATGTGACTTAATGAGTTCCATATAGAAATGTAACCAAAATGAAGACTTTGAAGTATCTAGCAGTGTATTGACATATCTAAAGGCAGTTTTAACTTAAAACTTAAAAACATAGTCTATCACTTAGCTATTTATCATGAATCTTATAACTTCTAATGTTTTACTGATACGTTGTGGAATGTGAAGAATTCAAAAAGTGGAGCTGAAACCAATACCAAACTTTTGGATTACTGTAACTGTAAATCTTTGCTCCAGTTTAATTTATGTTCCTCTTTAACTTTTGCCATTTTTGCCCATAGATGAAAGGGCGAAAATAAAATAAAAACAAAATTTTCTAGCTAAATAACTGAAGCATGGACATACATACATGGGACTATGGTGATTTCTGGCGGATTTAAGACAGAGTCAATATGTTTTCTTGTCAGAAAAAGGTGAAAATTACCAAAGGCAAAAATTTCCATGCATACAATATTCATGACAACTACATTTGTACTTGATTTATATATAAATATTTGTCTTTCTCTACATTTGTATTTTTTCTTTAATTCCTTATCTCCAGTGGTTTTAAATTCCCAGAAATAAAATAATACAAGTATACAGACATGTAAACATCGTACTGATAGATAATTGTGTATCAATAAATACATGAGTATCGTTAGTGAGAAATTCTCCCGTTCCCTGGTAATGCCGATTAGCATTGTTAAAATGATACTACACTGTTTATATGTTGGTATCACATACATGACCAAATCAACCAATATTAATTTTCTTCTAGCGTATTACATACGTGACCAAAGCAACGAATACATGTATTCATTTTCTTTTCAAATATTGGCCGTTACTATTCATTCACGAACAATCAAGCATTCTTTCAGCTCTTTTCAAAATCAAGACAATCCCGAATGCATGTTCAGGGAGATAACTCTTGTTAATTATTTTTGTATATACAAAGTATCTAATTGAAACATATATCAAACTATTTGCAGAATTTAACAGGAGGAAAGTTTGAAGAAAACCTGGCTTCTCTGAACCTTACTGAAGGTGAAGATTTTTTCCATTTCAACTAAAGGCTTGGAAATACAAGACTAAAATAAAGAAAGACATGTATGATACCAAGGAAATGGTGTTCAATATGTTTACCTTCAGATACTCCACAGGATCCACCAACAAATACTACAATGGTACTCCACTTTTGGACCAATAGTTTGACAATTTTATGTTTTGTTTAAATCACTGCAAAACATGTCATGAAAATTTCCAACCATATTTTCATTATATAAGCTTTTGGCAATGGCGACATCTGTTCTATCATTTACAGAGAAATGTACAAGCTTTATAAACTGAAGATTCTACAGCCTACAAAAATGGAGTGGTTCTCTCGGGTGTATGTTCTATCATGGAGTGGTTCTGTAGAGTGTATGTTCTATCATGTTAAGAGAGATGCACAAAATGCTAAAGAATGTTTTTCTGTACCTCATGAAGAAATAAGGTCAAGTGGCTGATCCACCTCCCAGAGAGACAGATACAAGTGGATATGAATGTTATCTTCCCTACCAGCTAAACAGAGTACAAGTGACAGTTGTACCTCCCAGAGAGACAGATACAAGTGGATATGAATGTTATTCTCCCTACCAGCTAAACAGAGTACAAGTGAATGTTGTACCTCCCAAAGAGACAGATACAAGTGGATATGAATGTTATTTTCCCTACCAGCTAAACAGAGTACAAGTGAATGTTGTACCTCCCAGAGATACAGGTACAAGTGGATATGAATGTTAATCTCACTACCAGCTAAACAGAGTACAAGTGAATGTTGTACCTCCCAGAGAGACAGGTACAAGTGGATATGAATGTTAATCTCACTACCAGCTAAACAGAGAGACAGATACAAGTAGATGTGAAACTTAATTCTCCCTACCAGCTAAACACAGAGTACAATTGATTGTTCTAATGTCCAGTGAGACAGATACAAGTAGATGTGAAACTTAATTCTCCCTACCAGCTAAACACGGAGTACAATTGATAGTTCTACTGTCCAGTGAGACAGATACAAGTAGATATGAAATTTAATTCTCCCTACCAGCTAAACACGGAGTACAATTGATAGTTCTACTGTCCAGTGAGACAGATACAAGTAGATATGAAATTTAATTCTCCCTACCAGCTAAATGCAAGTACAAGTGACTGTGTAGGTGGTCTACTGAGGTCTGAGAACATACTACTACTGAAGACATTCTGTGTTTAATGTTATTCACTGTATCATCAAAACAGATAAGTACAATAATATTACCACTGTAATACTCTTCTGTTATATACATGTGTATATGTTTTTGTAAGGGTCCTGTACTATTGTCTATACTAAAAAGTACAAGTGATTGTACAGGTGCCTTCATGGTCAAGTGGTCAAATAGAGCTCTGCATTGTAAACTAAGAAGTCTTTGACCTCTGTTTAGCACAGGTTTGAATCCTGCTGGAACCAAAGCTACTTTTTTGAAAGATAGCCAGTTAATTTGAGGAAGGCCAGTGGTCACTTCCTGGGTACATTGTAACCGGGTTCTCTCCTCCACCATTTAAAATTGGCTGCCACCATATAACTGAAAAATATTTGAAGGTGGCATAAAAGATATTTAAACAAAATCAGCTTAGGTTCCAGTAGGACGTGACCCAACACTGACAAAGGTGAGAAACTTCATGTTTGAAAGAGAGATCTTCTAACCACTGGACCACAAAGGCCGTGTGGAAATCAACAGTATCTTTGATGGTATGAAAAAAAAAATACCAAAGTATATATGGCCTCTGTGACATTTATGATTACAATTTTTTTGAAGTGAAAATTTCTAGTCATGCAGTGCTGATTGTTTCATTTAATTTTATGAAAATAAAAACCTGCACGATCACACAGTATGTTTGTTCTAAGTACAGATTGTCTTGTGTCCAGTGGGACTCAATGCCTTATATATGTGTTCAGTTCCAGTGTATTTAATGGCCAGATGTGAAGCAAATTTGTGCCTATGAAGTGGCAATGAACATCTTCTTATCTGCATTAACAATTTGGTTTAGACCCAAAACAAACATGCAATGAACGTCTTCTCCTCTGCATCAACAATTTGGTTTAGCTCCAAAACAAAAAGACCATTGATGATAGATACCTCTTTGAAACTTCACATGTCTGTAGACTTTTATGAAAACTTATTCATTACAACCATTGTTTTTAATTTTTAACATTTCAGTCTCAAGGTTAAATGTGTGTCTGAGTTAAGTTCAGTAACAAAAAGACTGTACAAGTTGGACCTGTCAGATTTCACATCATAGTAACTTGATTTGATTTTTATTTTTGTTTAACGCCACACTGAACAATGTTTCAGTTATATGGTGGCAGCCAATTTCTAATGGTGGGAGAGACCTCTGGCCTTCTGCAAGTAAACTGGCAAACTTTTTTTTCTAAAATCAGCTTAGATTCCAGCGGGACTCGAACCTGCACTGACAAAAAGCAAGAGACTTCATGGTTCAAAGTGTGATGCTCTTACCACTCGGCCCATGGAGGCCCCCTGGACCTTGATAAACCCTATCCGTTGGAACCTTTGTGACCTTGACCTTCATCATTTCCAGTCCAGATGTGAAAATTTATTTGACTTTGATTAATTTACAGAAACATAGCAGAATGCTTTGTGGAATTTCTTGTTTTCAGTTTCTGGTAGCAATCTAGTCATACTGTGTTTAGCAGATTGTTATTTTCATTGTAGACTGTCCATTGTGTGTGTCCCAAGTTAAAATCCCAGTACCAGATCATACCTAAGACTTTCCAAAAGTAGTGACTGTTCCTTCACCAAATGTTTTAGAGGTATTACTCTTAGGTCTGAGAGATGAAACTTCAATCTGAGCTCCCATGTCACAGCAGCATGTCACTTTTAGCTCGCCAGGACAAAAGTCCGGAGAGCTAATGTTATATCCCCAGTGTCATTGTTGTCCATAGACAAAACTTTAACCTGGCCTATAACTTTTTAAACACAAGGGACCAGGCTTTGATATTTCACATATAGATTCATTATGATGACAGCTTTCTTTTGGTACATTGACTTTTGACTTAGTGACCTTTAATTTTGACCTACTTAAAAAAAAACTCTAACCTTGGCTGTATCTTTTAAGCCATGAGGGATATGACTTCACAAATAGATTTCTTAGGACCAGAGCCATCATTTGGTACCTTGAGTTTTGACCTAATGACCTTGACATTTTACCTATTTTTCAAGAACTTTAACCTTGCCTAATCTTTTAAACCATGAGGGATATGTCTGATATTTCACATGTAGATTTCTTATGACCAGTCTTCATTTGCTACCTTGACTTTTGACCTAGTAAACTTGACCTTGGACTTTGACCTACTTTTCAAATTTTTTAACCTGAGCTGAAGGAATCAAAATTTTACCAGTCCTTTGACCTTAAAACCCGACAGCTGTGGGTCAATATCTATTTTGAAAATGTGCGCCCATTTCGGCAATCTTTGTCGTCTTCTGACAACTATTATGTATTGTTAGTGCATTGATGTAATTCAATAGCACAGGTAACACTTCAAGGCACTTTACCTATAGCTGGAAAAATCTCTATAAAATTGAAAAATTCTTAGAAACTGTAAAACCAGAAAAAAAGGCAGTATAGCCAAATTGTAAAACATTATATTAAAAACAATCATATAATGTAAGAACATTTGGACTTAGAATATCAAGATCAAAGGTGAAGGTCATGGTAAAAAAATCAACTAATGTCATTATGGTTTATCATAAGCATGTAAAGCCATGGTTTATCATCAGCATGTGAAGTCATGGTTTATTATCAGCATGTAAAGTCAATTTATCATCAGCATGTAAAGCCACGGTTTATCATCAGCATGTAAAGTCATGGTTTATCAACAGCATGTAAAGACACAGTTCATCATCAGTATGTAAAGTCATGGTTTATTATCAGCATGTAAAGTCAAATTATCATCAGCATGTAAAGTCAATTTATCATCAGCATGTAAAGCCACAGTTTATCATCAGCATGTAAAGTCATGGTTTATTGTCAGCATGTAAAGTCAATTGATCATCAGCATGTAAAGTCATGGTTTATCAACAGCATGTGAAGTCATGGTTTATCATCAGCATGTAAAGTCAATTGATCATCAGCATGTAAAGTCATGGTTTATCATCAGCATGTAAAGTCAATGTTTATCATCAGCATGTGAAGACAGAGTTTATCATCAGCATGTAAAGTCATGGTTTATCATCAGCATGTAAAGCCACGGTTTATCATCAGCATGTAAAGTCATGGTTTATCATCAGCATGTAAAGTCATGGTTTATCATCAGCATGTAAAGTCATGGTTTATCATCAGCATGTTAAGCCACGGTTTATCATCAGCATGTAAAGTCATGGTTTATCATCAGCATGTAAAGTCATGGTTTATCATCAGCATGTTAAGCCATGGTTTATCATCAGCATGTAAAGTCAATTTATCATCAGCATGTAAAGCCACGGTTTATCATCAGCATGTAAAGTCATGGTTTATCATCAGCATGTAAAGTCATGGTTTATCATCAGCATGTAAAGTCAATTGATCATCAGCATGTAAAGTCATGGTTTATCATCAGCATGTAATGTCATGGTTTATCATCAGCATGTAAAGTCAATTGATCATCAGCATGTAAAGTCATGGTTTATCATCAGCATGTGAAGTCATGGTTTATCATCAGCATGTAAAGTCAATTGATCATCAGCATGTAAAGTCATGGTTTATCATCAGCATGTGAAGTCATGGTTTATTATAAGCATGTGAAGTCAATTTATCATCAGCATGAAAAGACAGTTCATCATCAGCATGTAAAATCATGGTTTATCATCAGCATGTTAAGTCATGGTTTATCATTAGCATGTAAAGTCAATGTTTATCATCAGCATGTAAAGTCATGGTTTATCATCAGCATGTTAAGCCACAGTTTATCATCAGCATGTAAAGTCATGGTTTATCATCAGCATGTAATTTCATGGTTTATCATCAGCATGTAAAGTCAATAGATCATCAGCATGTAAAGTCATGGTTTATCATCAGCATTATGTAAAGCCATGGTTTATCATCAGCATATAGTCGCGTAATATTCTTGAAGGTTTGTTTTCTCAAGATTTAAAGCAACAGCTAAATCAAATACTTGACATAGACAGACATTATCACTTCAATGATTGGTATTTGCTTTGTAATCTGTCCAACAATATAAAGAACATGTCAATATCCATGGCATCTTGCACATTATATCGTAATCACAACTATTTCTATTTCTCATCATCTTGCATAAAGTTCACAAATATCATACATTCCTAAGTAATGAAGAGAAAAAACACACAAAACAAAGAGTTTAGTAATCATGATATTTTAATTAGCACAGAGCACATGCTACACACAAATTTTGTACTGCCATAACAGAATTACTGGGTAAAAAAGAATCTATACCCAAAACATAATATAATAATTCTGATGATGCAAACATGCAAAATTAAAGTAGTTTTGGCAAAATAGTGGGAAAATCAGTTTATTAACATAGTAAATGTATTGCCAAGTACACCTATAAAGATCTAACACATCAGAAAGAGACAGATTTGTAGTCTCAAACCATTGTGACTAACAGCAGTCATTGTATTTTATCTGTAATATTAGGTCAACTTATTCTATTCTAGTTATAATTTTCCATCACAGAATGCACATACTTCATTCAAAAATAAAAATGTGCTGCATAATGAATTACATGTTTAAAGATAATATGGATGAAATATCACACAAAGTATCCCAGGCAGATAGCATCTGTTTAATCAAGTGGTATGCTGTATCAGAGAAAACAAAAAAATATAACCACCAGATGTTGTAACAGATATTTAAACCAACAATAACACTGTATTACTACACTTTTAACTGATGTATGGTATGGTATATTGTACCAGATCTTCATCCCAACAATAACATTGTATTACACTGTACCACATTGTTAACTGATGTATGGTATGTTGTACCAGATCTTCACATTAACAATGACATTGTATTACACTGTACCACTTTGTTAACTGATGTATGGTATATTGTACCAGATCTTCACATTAACAATGACATTGTATTACACTGTACCACTTTGTTAACTGATGTATGGTATGTTGTACCAGATCTTCACATTAACAATAACATTGTATTACACTGTAGTAGATTGTTAACTGATGTATGGTATATTGTACCAGATCTTCACATTAACAATAACATTGTATTACACTGTACTACATTATTAACTGATGTATGGTATATTGTACCAGATCTTAATCCCAACAATAACATTGTATTACACTGTACCACTTTGTTAACTGATGTATGGTATATTGTACCAGATCTTCACATTAACAATAACATTGTATTACACTGTACTACTTTGTTAACTGATGTATGGTATATTGTACCAGATCTTAATCCCAGCAATAACATTGTATTACACTGTACCACTTTGTTAACTGATGTATGGTATATTGTACCAGATCTTCACATTAACAATAACATTGTATTACACTGTACTACTTTGTTAACTGATGTATGGTATATTGTACCAGATCTTAATCCCAGCAATAACATTGTATTACACTGTACCACTTTGTTAACTGATGTATGGTATATTGTACCAGATCTTCACATTAACAATGACATTGTATTACACTGTACCACTTTGTTAACTGATGTATGGTATATTGTACCAGATCTTAATCCCAACAATAACATTGTATTACACTGTACCACTTTGTTAACTGATGTATGATATATTGTACCAGATCTTCACATTAACAATAACATTGTATTACACTGTAGTAGATTGTTAACTGATGTATGGTATGTTGTACCAGATCTTCACATTAACAATGACATTGTATTACACTGTATTTCTTTGTTAACTGATGTATGGTATGGTGAACCAGATCTTCGCATTAACAATAACATTTTGGTACTACATTGGTATTTAATATACCAGTGTGTTGCATTGTTTTCAAAACTACACACCACAAATTAGTGTGTGGTAACTTCAGTGGTATCTGTTCTACCACAGATATGCTGATAACAAATCAAACTAAATGTTCTACCAGATGTAAGAACAATGTACAGCACCAGTAACTGTGGGTAATACATTGGTATGAGGTATACCAAGTGTTACTTTACCAGAGTTAACAGAGGTAAATGCTACCATTAATGTGCTACTACACAGGTATATGTTCTACCAACTGGTACAGTGTAGGTATATGTTCTACCAACCGGTACAGTGTAGGTATATGTTCTACCAACCGGTACAGTGTAGGTATATGTTCTACCAACTGGTACAGTGTAGGTATATGTTCTACCAACTAGTACAGTGTAGGTATAGGTTTATCCAACTGGTACAGTGTAGGTATATGTTCTACCAACTGGTACAGTGTAGGTATATGTTCTACCAACCGGTACAGTGTAGGTATATGTTCTACCAACTGGTACAGTGTAGGTATATGTTCTACCAACCGGTACAGTGTGGGTATATGTTCTACCAACTGGTATAGTGTAGGTATATGTTCTACCAAGTGGTATAGTGTAGGTATATGTTCTACCAACTGGTACAGTGTAGGTATGTTCTACCAACTGGTACAGTGTAGGTATGTTCTACCAACTGGTACAGTGAAATATAAAGTGCACCATAAGTATAAAATACAAGCTGGGAAATGTAGCACTACACACCTGCAGTGAACTAAATAAATACACATTTGTATTAAAGTGTAACGTTACACACAAAAGGAAAATATTTTCAATAACACTTTGATGATTACACAATATAGGTGGTTCTTTCAATAGTTTTTGGAGTAAGAGAAAAATTATGTAAAGTAAACACCAAAAATGTGAAATAAAAGGCATTTCAAAACAAGAAATACCTGCCCAACATTTTACATTTCAAGTTATACTAACTGCTAATCCACTTAATCCTTGGTGATCACACCAGGTGAACAGTCACTTATCTGTACCAGTAAATCTTATGTTTGTAAGCAGTTTGTAGAATTCAGCCAAATATCATTGCTTATTGTCATATAAATAAGTAAATCTTGACCAAAGAACTGCATAATGTAATTATCATATATAATTACCATGACAACCATAAAATCATATGTTAAGATGTTATCAGGATATTAGCCCTATATATAACAATAAACCATCTATCAAAGTCTGATGTGATATACATTTAAATGGTTTTGCCTTACAGTTTGTTTTATTTTAATGATAACATAATACCTACAGTTTCTAGCAATAAATACAACATCAGACCAATCATTTGTCAAGACAAACCAAAATCCATCAGATTTATTATATACTATCAATCTAATATGATTTCTTTTTAACAATCTGCTTACAAAAATAGTTCAATCATTTCAGTAAACCAGGCTACAGGCATGACCCTGTGTTAGCCTGGTCCCCCGTCATCATCATATCAGAAAATAAAGGCTTCTTAATTACATGTGAATGTAATAACTGTCTGCAGTCTCCATTAAACACTTACGCCATGTATGTTTTACCCAGAATTAAATGACTCAACCAATAGAAAACAACCAGGAGGCTACCTGTCAATCAACAAGTGGGAAGACAACAAATCTTACTGTGAAAGTGACTATGGACAGTACATATAGGTCTTCTATGATTTAGAGAACAGCTGTCTAAGTTCTCAGTTTTCCTTGATGAAATATACCTAGGTATCAAATGTACCAGGTACTACACATACAGACATGGTGGGAAAAATATTTTGTAAACTTTTTGTCCAGTTTGGTCCAATCAGAACCACAGTAACAGAATCAGTCATAGCTGGTTGATTGTGACCCAGAATAAAGCGACAAGACACATAAAATTACAGTCTAATGCCGATTATCTGGACTCCGATTATCCGGATTTTTCGCTCATACTGACTAATGTCCCCCAATATTTTTCCAAGGTAAAAATCGTAATGTATATTCTGTAAATTCACTGATAAAAGTTTCACAAAATGTCTTGTAACTATTGAAAAAGCATCAGAAAACCAGTCATTCTGTTTATTGTTTTAAATAATTGAGTTGTTTTAGCCTTAGTAGGGGATCCAAAATAAAACAGACCTTAAGAAACAGCCAACATATTATTTGGCTACTTCAACATTGACAGTCGCAAGTGTCATACAAGCATCCCTAAAGAAGATTCAATCAGTAAAACTGCAACTTCAATAATATTTCAAATAAATAAATATTTCTTACCGATATACAATTTCAGTTTCACTATTTTATTTTGTTTTCAAGTTTATTGGTCCTATGATTAAACGCAAAATTATATATAATGACACTACCAAGTCATGTAAATTAAATTTTTTCACCTGTGTAACTTGTTTAAAATTGATATGTCAAGTACAAAATTAAGACATTGACGGCTAGAAAAAATAATAACTTTAACAAGGAATTTGATTATAATTAAAGCAATGTGGTACAGGCACCCCATATTGGGACTCATGCAATGGAAATCTAGGTCAAGACTTGAAGGAGTTTGCAACAGACCAAAGTGTCAGATTTCTTCAAATCACAGTGACTTTTAGGACTAAAGATAATGTCAGTGAGCTAGCACTTACGTGATTTTCCCATTCCTATTAGCGGGAGAACATCTGTAGGTGTAAAAATAATGACCTGAAGTAGGCTACATAAGGATCTAGATCTACACGTGATTTCAGTCATGCAATTTAATATGAAATCAAATCATGTTTGTTAGGTCTATATTTTACAAGCAGAGGCTTTATAAATTGCTGCTTTTACTTTTACTCATCAACTAATTAAATAACAACATGCCCATGAAAACATTGATGTTTCTTCAGTGACATGATCACAAAGAATGACCAACTTAACACTATCTAAATTTGGGATGTACGGACTTCAACAACATCATAAATCATCCGGACGACCGATTTTCCGGACTTTTTATGTGTCTCCCATTCAGTCCAGATAATCGGCATTAGACTGTATTTGTACAAATTCTCCAACAAAAATTTTACCTGGTTCTTATTAAAATAGAAACCATGTGTGGATAAAATAAACTCAACAGAGTAACAGCTTTTTCTGTTTGATAAGCCAGGAATGACACTTTAAACCCTAAAACAGGGAATGCTGGGTAAACGTTTCTAACTTTTCCAAGCACGTAAAATAAAAAGCACATTATTTTCTGATACAGTAATTTCAGTTATCAATCTTTAATTAATCAATAATAACCTAAGACACTTTCAAATTCATTAGAAAAGCATCAAAGATTTGAGTAGTTTTAGATATTATCTTATGCATAGCATGAAGGTAAACATCAACTGGTATACAACTTAATTGTTCAATTCATGAAATTTTTTTTTTTTTTTTAATTACAACAATTTTCTGTTTCATTTTATCATACTGATTGCATACATTTTAATTACAAAATAATTTCAACCACTATCAGATTGCTTGTATACTTAGCAGTATTAAGTACTGGTTTAAAAGCTGAAAATCATAATTTTTTTTAGGTCTTATACCATTCACAGAATCAGGTTATATACTCTACTGATCTGTACTGTCACATACAGGTTCAAATTTATCTGTATCAAATATAGAACAGAGAAACAACATTTGTTCATCTTATACAACAAAATTCATTGCGTAAGTCAGACCATGCTTGTAAGACAACAAATTTATCCTCCAGTATCGTATCATGTAAAATAATACATACAGGTAAGTACTGCTATATACTAACAGTACATATGAACTATTAGTATCAAGTAGCTCCCTAGTCACAGTGTCTTGTAATATATAATTACAAACAGCTCCCTGGTCACAGTACCTTGTAATATATAATTACAAGCAGCTCCCTGGTCACAGTACCTTTTAATGTATAATTACAAATAGTTCCCCATACACAGTACCTTGTAATATATTATTCCATATGGCTCCCCGGTCACAGTACCATAAAATGTATAATTACAAGTGGCCCCTTTAGTCCTATTGCCTCATAATCTATAATTACAAGTAGCTCCCGTGTCACACTATCATGTGTTGTATAATTTACAAGTAGCTCCCTAGTCACAATGTCTCATGTGGTAAAATTATGAAAAGCTTAGACAGTAATGATATGACTAAGGAAGGGAAGGAGTGCATTTGTTTTGTTGATTCTAGTAAGTCACAAAAATTGTACTAAAGAGGATTTAATAAACAAGCACTCAGGAGGATTCAATAAACAAGAAGTTTCTTATTTGTGTACCTTGTTGTATGCCATAGACAGGAAACAAAAATTCTATATCAATAAACTGTATCCAGAGTTAGCATTAATCAGACAGCCATCTTATTAACAACATCTTAAGATAATAAGTACTTGACATTTCAGTACTATATCAAATTACTTACAAATAAGTAATTCCAAAAAATGAACTTTTAAATTATCTTTTAAATTACATGTCAATGACTTGCAATAAAATTTGCAATAACCTTCACCCACATAAATAATTTGACAAAAATAGAAAAAATCTGCCATACTTTGAAACTAAATCATAACATAAATGACAATACTGCTGATGCAATTTCTTGCAACATCAAAACTAAATTGTGTACTTTCTACACAGCTTCACTGTTGATTCCCTAAGTCAATAGGGATAGAAAACCGGGCAGCAATCCGAGTTTTCCGAGGAGATTTTCTAGGAGATTCCTGTGACCTATCACTTAGAGTGCTTGTATCAGATTTTGTGGAACTGGTATCCAATGGCATCTCCTGTCGAAAGATGTTGTCATAGCTCATATCATCAGATACATTACATGGATGCTCCACATTTCTTTTTTTAACTGGAATTCTGAGCTCCTCCATTAATTGTTGTACAGCACTATTTTGCACAACAGATTTATTTTGTGTTATTTTATTATTCTCTGCCTCAGATTCAATATTTTCTACTTTACTGTTTGTGTCCTGTGATGTTACTATTATGTCTGGATTTGAGCTGCCCGGTTTAGTTGACGTAGTTAAATCAGCGTATCTTTCAGTTGACTGAGGCCCTGCTGCAGCATCAACAAAGTTTTTCTGAAATTCCTCTTGTTCACTTTGATTCATTTTCCACCATCCTTCACCTCTGATCAGCTCTAGAAGCTCTTGACTGCTGTTGCACTGAGCCACAAGTTTCTGTGTCCCTGGCTCAGTTGATGGAGGTCTTGATATCAAACAGTGAGCTGCCAGTTGTAGTAAATCGGATGTAGGGGTCCTACAAAGAGGCGTCTTTTGTCCTTTCTTTTCTTCTTCACTTAGTGATAAAATTCTCTCAGCTAAATCTGCAAATACATTTTAATTATTTTAGCACCTTGATCTATGTGCCTGGAAAACCAAAAATAAACATCTATAAGTAAATTGTTCAGTCTTTGATTCCAAAACAGTATATAATATAATATATTGTTTAATGTGGCAAATTCAGCTTGAACAAGTAATTGACCACAAGTTAAAACAATGCCAACTAATCTATCAGGTAGATATTTTATCCTCCACTTATTTCCTTTAGAACAATGGAAAATACAAAAACAAACTACTTACTTTCCTTTACAAGAAAAACAGGGTATCTTTATAATCCAACAATTAACTGGGGTGGGAAATATTCATAAGCATTGTGTAACAAGGCATCACAAGTGATAATAATCCCCTCGCAATGGAAATATTGTTATAATACCTGTAGAGCGTTGACAATAATATTTCAATGAAATAACCAAAGGGCAATAACTCTGTAAATAAGGGAGAGAAGGTTATGAAACACTAACTCATCCAAGATATTACCGTAGTAAACCCTTGTATCAAGTTTCGTGAAATTCCATTGAACAATAAACTTGTTAGAGCACTGACAATAATATTTCAATGAAACAAATGGTAATAACTCTGTAAATAAGGGATCGTGGGTTACGACGCATTAATTCATTTGAGATATTACCATAGTAAACCTGTGTATCAAATTTTAGGAATTTGTGTTCAGAAATTAAATTTTTACAGTACTGAAAAGAAAGTGTAACATATATACGTACTTCATACCAGCCAACTTTCGGAAATGGCACTGGGGGTTTGGGGCCCCCATAAGGCCCCAACGCTTGGTTGGTGGACCAGGGGACAAAGACCTCCATGTGCATTTGAAAAAAAAATTTGCACATTCACTACAATATGCGTAGTTTTCTCCGATTTGTGACGAAGTTATTCCTGGAAAACTCTTACAATCTTCCTTGAATTTCTGATAATAATATTTATTTGACATGCTTTTCATCCACACCAAGACCACCAACAAGACATCTGAAACATACACGTTATGTCATTTGCCGCCATTTGCACTTTATCATGTGGATGCTGAGGTTCAATAATGCTAAAGTCAGAAAAGGACCTAAATCCAGAAATATGAAATATTACACTAGAATGCGGAATTGCTATCAGAATTCATGGAAGGCAGAATTTTCTTTTTAAATGCGGAAATTTTCCACAAAAATCAGAAGAGTTGGCAGGTATGTGTACCAACCTACACACATACATACAAGCTAACCCTATATCCCCTCCAAACTTGGTTTGTGAGGGAATAAAAAATCATCAATTTGTTGCTTTGACATGATGTTCTTTGGTCAAAAGAATCAAGAGTTTTAAATGTGCTTACAGACAAGTACATACCTGTTACTGATTCAAACTTCATCAGATCTTCTTGGTGGGTCTCAGGGTGTAAAAGTGGGGAGGGGATTGCAGATGGTACTTTTCCAGACAGAAGATCCTGAGCTTTTTTCAGGTGTACCTCATGTTTCATTATGTCATCTTCTGGAAAAAAAATATTCGAATGGGAAAAAAGAAATTAAAATATGACCAATAATGATGTTGCTATAAATAGGTACCAATATAAAGTATCCCACTGGTTACATATTATTACAAAGATATAACTTATAGATGGCAGAAGAGAACTGAGTTACACTGACAGACCATAGACTACATTGTAGAAATTTAGAGTCAATCAAACATTGGTACAAGTTTGAATGAAGAGAAATTTAGAGTCAATCAAACATTGGTACAGACTTTTTGAGACATAGGTTACAAACTACAAGAGAGATGTGGATAATAGACTATGGACAATGCATTGGTTACAAACTACTGTAGTGTAGCAGATACGTAGGTCACAGATTACAGGAGATACTCAATATTGACTACTGCAGTACATGGGTTACAGTCAACAGGAAATATGGGTTACAGACAAAGGAATACATGGGTTATAGACTATGGGACACAGGTAACAGTCAACAGGTAGTATGGGTTACTGACAGGATGGACACCTGTTACAGACTACAGGAGTGTATAGAGTTACAAACTTTAAAGACACAAGAGAGGTCTTCTTTACTCAATATTGACTACAAGACAGACATAGGTTAAAGATAACATAAGAACCACAGTCAAGACAGATTATAGACCACATAAGTGATATTGGTTACAAACTACAGGAAATACATACATTGTAGATGACAAATGACAGCTTACAAGACTACAAGAAATTATGGGTTTCAGACTGCCAAAAAGACAGGTAACAAGACCACAAGAAATTATGGGTTTCAGACTGCCGAAAAGACAGGTAACAAGACTACAAGAAATTATGGGCTTCAGACTGCAGAAAAGACAGGTTACAAGACCACAAGAAATTATGGGTTTCAGACTGCAGAAAAGACAGGTTACAAGACTACAAGAAATTATGGGTTTCAGACTGCAGAAAAGACAGGTTACAAGACTACAAGAAATTATGGGTTTCAAACTGCAGAAAAGACAGGTTACAAGACCACAAGAAATTATGGGTTTCAGACTGCAGAAAAGACAAATTACAGACTTCAGGATATTATGGGTTTCAGACTGCAGAAGAGACTGGTTACAAGACATGAAATTATGGGTTTGCAAGTGTAGTTCAGCATTCTATGTAGAAGATTTACATCTATCCTGTAATAGTGAAACAGCTGTTATGTGTCAGACTGCAGCTTACCCTCTGGCAAGGTATCAGTAACTCCAGAATCACTTGACTGCGTATCAGAATCCATTGTACTGGGAGAAAATGTCACCCTACTTTGAACGCCCTGAACTCCAGGGAGACTTCCTGTGAAATATGTCCAAAGAAAACAATTAAAACTACAAATATTGTTTGTTTGTTTATTGTTGTTTAACGTCCTACTAAAGAATCTTTCACTCATATGGAGACTTCACCAAATGCAGGTGAAGGGCTTCAAATTTTGGCCTATGCTCGGCACTTAAGGCCATTGAGCAGTGAGGGTTCTTTAACATGCCGACACCTACTGTGACACGGGACCTCGGTTTTTACTGTCTCAGTCTGAAGGACAGGAAACCAACTTGCCATCGGCTGGACTCGAACTCACGATCTCACGGACAAGAGTCGAGCGCACTACCGACTGAGCCAGGCCAGCTCAGAACTACAAATAAATATAATAGTTGAAGAGCAGAGTAACCAACTGAAGCCATTCATATTCCAAAAAAACAGATTTAAACCAATGATGGTTACTGCACATTTTTTTTGCAAATTAATTGACATACTTCAGAAAAATTCACAGAAGTACAATAAAATGAATAAATTAAAGTTCAAACCACTTACCACACATCACACAACATTTAGCAACAGAGTGCAAAAAAATAATAAACAATTGATACATTTACACAAGTGGTAAAACACTATTAATGCAATTACACACTGGCAAATCAACCACACCCGACTACATATACACACCTGTTATATCAACCACACTAAATACATTTACACACCTGGTAAATCAACAACGCTGTCTACATTTACACACCTGGTAAATCAACCATGTTGACTTCATTTACACACCTGGTAAATCAACCACACTAAATACATTTACACATCTGGTAAATCAACCATGCTGACTACATTTACACACCTGGTAAATCAACCATGTTGACTTCATTTACACACCTGGTAAATTAACCATGCTAAATACATTTACACACCTGGTAAGTCAACCACACTGAATACAGTTATACACCTGGTAAATAACCATGCTGATTACATTTACACAAATGGTAAATCAACCACACTTAATACATTTACACAAAAGGTAAGTCAACCACACTAAATACATTTACACACCTGGTAAATTAACCAGACTGATTACATTTACACACCTGGTAAATCAACCATGTTGACTATATTTATACACCTGGTAAATCAACCACACTAAATACATTTACACACCTGGTAAATCAACCATGCTGACTAAATTTACAAAAAAGGTATGTCAACCACACTGAATACATTTACACACCTGGTAAATCATCCATGTTGAACACATTTACACAAAAGTCAACCACAGTGAAAACATTTACACAAAAAGAATATTAACCACACTGAATACATTTATGCACCTGGTAAATCTGTAGAAAGTTGAATATGTTTATTATGACCTTTGCCCTTTATATGAACTATATGTGGTATTGTCTCTAACAGTGCTGTCAAGGTTGGGCATCCATACAAAGCTGGTTTTATCTCCACTCCAAACTGATCTTTGTACATCTTTTCAAACTGGGAGACAAGCACCTGATCACCTTTATGTAGCATTAATCTCACATCACGAGCAAATGTTTGTAGAGCAGTTAAACTTATAATTCCAGACTCATCATCTCCAGTTATCTACAATATAGATTATAGTCACTTATAACAGTACATGTACAGAGCAGATGGTATAAGACTTATAATTCCCGACTCATCATCTCCAGTTATCTACAATACAGATTATAGTCACTTATAACAGTACATGTACAGAGCAGATGGTATAAGACTTATAATTCCACTCATCATCTCCAGTTATCTACAATATAGATTATAGTCACTTATAACAGTACACGTACAGAGCAGATAGTATAAGACTTATAATTCCAGACTCATCATCTCCAGTTATCTACAATATAGATTATAGTCACTTATAACAGTACATGTACAGAGCAGATGGTATAAGACTTATAATTCCACTCATCATCTCCAGTTATCTACAATATAGATTATAGTCACTTATAACAGTACATGTACAGAGCAGATGGTATAAGACTTATAATTCCACTCATCATCTCCAGTTATCTACAATATAGATTATAGTCACTTATAACAGTACATGTACAGAGCAGATGGTATAAGACTTATAATTCCACTCATCATCTCCAGTTATCTACAATATAGATTATAGTCACTTATAACAGTACATGTACAGATCAGATGGTATAAGACTTATAATTCCAGAGTTATCATCTCCAGTTATCTACAATATAGATTATAGTCACTTATAACAGTACATGTACAGAGCAGATGGTATAAGACTTATAATTCCACTCATCATCTCCAGTTATCTACAATATAGATTATAGTCACTTATAACAGTACATGTACAGAGCAGATGGTATAGTGTAACAATCTATTTCATACATCAACATTGTTTAGGCTTTGTTTTATTACTTTAAACCCTGTAAAGAATGTTTCATAAATATGAAAATGCCACAAATTTTTACATATGGACTTATGCCAATGCAGTGAGAGTTCTTTAATGTGTCACGCCTGCTGTGACACAGCACCTCGGTTTTAAGTCTCATCTAAAAGACCAGTGAATATTATCTGATTAGGTATAAAGAATGATCACCACGTTATCTAAAGCTTTAGGTATGACCCAGTACCATGAATCAAACCCAAGACCACTAACAAGTCAAATACACTACCACTGCAAGTGACTCAGAAAAGTACTCCAACATCACAAATGAATATTAGAGTAATAATGAGCGATATGAGCTGTCGTAAGTGAAAAATTTTACATGCCCATTTTATGTGATATTCTATCTCATATATATTCCAAAGAGACCATCTGGTTGTTAGAATAACAAATGCATGAGTAAAATTGCAACAATCTTGTCAAACGTAACCCGTAATATCAGTTATTTTTGTCCGCCATACTTTGAGCATTGAAAATTAACTTTCAGTAATTCTTTACGAAGATTACCAAGTGACCAATAACTAGGTGCTATTTGCAGTTAATATACATTCTATTCTTATTACCCGTTGCGTTTATTTTCGTAAATCATCATTTCATACCTAAATAAGGCAAAGCTGGTCTTTTTCGTAGTTTCAAAACATTCGTTTCTGAAATTGTACATGTGCCAGATATATCAGCTGATCTCGACCCATTTTTAACTAGTCCCATCGCATTCTCGGCTTTATCATTCTAGACACATATGATCATAAACTGTCCAACTCCACCGGACATGGTGGCATGATTGTAAAATACGAGGTACACATACTTTTCAGTTATATTGTTTTGATTTTGTCAACGTCAGCATTCAGGGTAACATTAAAGATCAGAAAAGTTTCTTTTAGTGACCTGATATATTTCTTCATAAATTCATCCGATTTTCTTCAGGTATTTAAAATAGCATTGAAAAGCATATATTTTACATAATACATGCAATTTCCAATAAAAATCATGTCCTATATTTTAAAAATAAATATAGTACACATAAAAATCGGCTGACTTTAACATAGTCCAAGTGCGCAGAGGAACGAGATCCCTGACCAAATTCCAAGGTACTTTTGATATGGCGAAAGAGTTTATCTGAAAGGTCATTGCATACAGAAATACAGCTGGATTTTTTAAGGTACGGGAAAACTTAAATTCAAATAAAACAAATAACTTCGAAAAGAAGATCTTTTACAACATTTTACATGTTTGATAATGTATTTGAACACACATTTTATCATATTCTTGACTATGTCAGGGGTAAAAAATAATCATTGTGACAGCTTATATGCTTCTAAGATCACAAAGCTCATCTTACAGTAACATATTACATTTCCAAACTTAACCTGATCTCAACCACACCAATGAAAATAGACGAAATACAAAACAGAGTCAATTTTGCAAAAATAAAAAAAAATAAAAATACTACAGATCTTATACTGCATCTGAATTATGACAGGAATAACATTAAGAATTACAGTAATTCATATGACAATGATATAATAAAGTGATTTACCTGTACAAAATCTAAAAGTTCTTCCTTGATTTTCTTTATGTCACATTCAATTCCATACAAGGACTTGTATCTACTACACAATTCCATTAAAGGGAGACTACCCCCACTTTCATCCATCAACAGTTGTAGTATCTGGTGAGCTAGCTGAGGTGTTTCACTACGTTCAGTTAACATTACATATTTACACCTGTTCACCATCTCTACCTGTGAAGATTAAAACATACACGCTTTTATTAACTTCATTATATTACATATTAAATGTTGACCATGACTGAAACATAGAGCTATCTGACTTAAAAACAAACAAGTAACTACCAACAATGATGAAATCAATTGGCTGCATAACATCATATGGTCTGACCCAGTGAAAAGATATTGCATCATGTTACAGAGTTATGTAGAATATCAAAATGGATATCACCATACCAACTATTTTTCAACCTTTATACACAGGCTTCTTGACAAAATTATATCAACTTCTTGTTAAATTTACACTAATTATACAACATGACACTGACTTCTATACACGTGAACATGACACTGACTTCTATACACGTGAACATGACACTGACTTCTATACAAGTGAACATGACACTGACTTTTATACAAGTGAACATGACACTGACTTCTATATAAGTGAACATGACACTGACTTCTATACAAGTGAACATGTCATTGACTTCTATACAAGTGAACATGACACTGACTTCTATACAAGTGAACATGACACTGACTTCTATACAAGTGAACATGACACGGACTTTTATACAAGTGAACATGACACGGACTTCTATACAAGTGAACATGACACTGACTTCTATACAAGTGAACATGACACTGACTTCTATACAAGTGAACATGTCATTGACTTTTATACAAGTGAACATGACACTGACTTCTATATAAGTGAACATGACACTGACTTCTATACAAGTGAACATGACACTGACTTCTATACAAGTGAACATGACACTGACTTCTATACAAGTGAACATGTCATTGACTTCTATACAAGTGAACATGACACTGACTTCTATACAAGTGAACATGACACTGACTTCTATACAAGTGAACATGACACTGATTTCTATGTATTAAGATGGCAAGTTTACATCTTCAACTTCTGTTCAACATTTTATTGACTCTCATACATACAAGTTCTTCTTTAAGACATTAACTACAGTTACTTTCCTACCTTTACGACATGTTTAAGTTTTGTGAGTAATTCTTCTTCCGAGTCCACAACAAAGTCATGTAGAGGGATATTAAAGCCATAATGACATGTGAACGCTGACATTAAATGGTGTAATGGTATACAGTGATTTTTCTGGCCGTTTAACAAGTTCACTATCTGCTCTGCCAAAATCTTCCGTAACTCAGGCTCCGTAAGATGAATAAGACGTTCTTCTCCTTCATCTTCCAACTGTAAATAAACTTTTACATCTCAGAAAAAAGTAAAAACACATTGTCATTTCAGAAATAAATATATATTATTACAGTTTTGAAAGTAATACATAAGGATTTATCAATTAAATAAATTTATTATTTTCAATAGTTATTTTACAATGTAAACTGTTTTATTTTTCCTCCGCAAAAAAAATTCTTTTCAACTTTTAGACTAATTTTTCTTGTTTTAAAAGAATAAATAAGCAATAAACAAAATATTAACCAAATTTTTCATGTCAGAATAACATTTTCATCTTTTTTATTTCATCTTGTGAGGCAGAAGAAGACATTAAATATCATTTGTCTACCACATGCGATGAAATAAAAATGTTATTCATAAAAAAATTGGCAAACATCCTAAATATATTTTATTACAGGTAGGATCATTATGTAATTCTGTACTTTTGTATCTGAATAAGACAATTCGTAACTAACAAGTCTGCGGGCCAGCAGTAAAGCTGAACAGATAATTGTGCTAATCTCTGAGTGATCTGAACAGAGTCCAGAATTACATCATGACATCAGACCTGTCAATCTACAAAAAAATAATTCAATATACCACATGTTACATGACATGGCATGATCTGAACAATATAATTTTAACAAACAAGTTTTTGAGCTGCTTATGAGTAAAATCATAACACAAAATTTACAATAATAACTTGTTTTAAATTAACAGCCATTACAAATATTCTGCAATGCCCATTATTTATGCAAAGGGAATACATACAATTATCATTCTGTTTTTAAGCTCATACCTCTACAACATGTGGAATGGCCTCAAACAAATCTAGCAGTTTACTAAAGCCATAGTCCGAAACTCGACATTGACGACCAAAATGATGGTGATACGCAGGGATAAACTTGTTAAATGGCATCCTACACTGAGGGTTGTGTTTAAGCAGATCTACCACCTCCAATGCAAATTGTTTTGTTCTTTCTACCTCATCTGGTGTCTGGTCTACAAAGAGATTCAATACTTGATTCTGTTTTATGCCACACTCAACAATTTAACAGTTATATGGTGGTGGCCAGTTTTTTAATGGTGGAGGAGAGAACCTGGTTATAATGTACCCATGAAGAGACCACCTGCCATCCACAAGTAAACCAGCAAACTTTCACACAAATATTAGCTAAGGTTCCAGCAAGGCTCAAACCCGCACTGAACAGAAATGAGAGACTTCATGTTTCAAAATGTGATGCTCTAACCAATCACACATCGAGGCTCCAATACTTTACATAATACAGTAATATATTAACATGACGTTCAATACACATGGAGATACACTAGTTTACATAATACAGTAGAATATAAAGGTTTGGTATTGATAATTACTTATGTTGGTTAACATATAAAGTACAATCATCATGTAATTATATTGGAACAGATTCTCCAAATATCTTCTATAGTTAACTTTAAGTACTGAGCAAATAAATATACCTCTTAAAAATCCTCTGACATTTCAGTTGCTTTAGAATACAAAATAATAAGAATATAATCTCTTTACACATACTGTACATGTTATAAATTTTAAGTGCTACCTTACCTTTCCGTGGTAATGCCAAGATATTTTCACAACCTTCATTAAACAGCTGAAATATAGATGGTTAATTATAATAAATTTCCTCCAGTCATAATGACACAGAAAAATACTGAAATGAAATTTATATTTGATTGTCAAAGTATTTAAACACAGAATCCAAGTAACTCATTCACTCTAATGACACATTTGGACTGGTGTCACTGATTTACAGAAAAGTCCACTGTTATTCAGCAGTTTTATCAGTGACTGATCACACATTTAACTTTAACACAGACATTTCAAGCTATGTTTAAAGACATAAACCATGCATGGTTGCTCATTTGGTCAAAGCAATTGCTTAACAAGCAGAAGGCCTACAGTTCAAATCCCAGTTCTGGTCATATCCGATAGTTTACACCAGATAGTGACTGTTCCTTAGCAAAATGGCATAAAAGTGGAAAGTTAGAGACCTTACACACCCTCACAACATTGGCATCAGTCCATAGCCAAAGATCAATTTGTGGCATTTCACCTACTGCTGCGACATCTCCATTTAAGTGAAAAATCTTTGCAGGATAAAACAGTAAAAAAGTCAAAAGACATCATCTTACATTTCAATAATTTGATCTGTTCACAATGCACATGATAGACAGGATAGATATGAAATGCAAATGTCTCGAGATGATTTTATCAATGTTCATGATATTTACATGATGTGTAAAGTAACATACCACAACAGAAGATGTCGGCACATCAGTTAACAGGTCGTCTATATAGGCCATTCCATATTCTGCTATATCCAGCCTCTTTTTATTCATGATAGCTATGATATAAGAAAACTTGAGATGAAAGTTACATAGAAAATCACAATGTATACACAATACAGGACATACTGCTAAGAAATAATAATAAAGAGGAATCTGGTTATGTTGAAATCATTTGAGTTGAACAACCACTCCAGATTTTTTACGGATAGAAAAATATGTTAATTTAAATCTCGAATTCTGGATATCTCAAAGTAATAGGACGGTCCTGTGAATTTCCAGATAATGAGATTCCAATGTATTTGAATGTAATTGAATTGACCACTGAAACAATCATCACTGGCTTTTCTAATACATAACAAGAGTTGTCAGAAGACAACAAAGTTTGCCAAAATGAGTGTAAATTATCAAAATAGGTATTTGACCCACAGCTGTCAGGTTTTAAGATCAAAGGACTGGTAAATATTTTGACTCCTTTAGCTCAGGTAAAATATTTTGAAAAGTAGATCATAGTCCAAGTTCACTAGGTCAATAGTCAAGGTACCAAATGAGGCCCTGGTAATAAGAAATCTACCGATATATTTGAAATATCAAAGCCCTATCCCTCATGATTTAAAAGCTATAGCCGAGGTTAAAAGTTTTTGAAAAGTAGGTCAAGGATTAAGGTCAAAAGTCAAGATACCAAATGAAATATCTGGTCATAAGGAATCTATATGTGAAATATCAAAGCCCTGTCCCTTGTAGTTAAAAAGATATAGGCCAGGGTCTATGTTTTGTCTACAGATGCTGCTGAAAGTATAGCATTAGTTCTCCCGATGTTTGCCCCGGTGAGCTAAAAATGTCATGCCAAACACAATATATACACTATGAATATATATTCTATAACTTACCAAATGCCTCAGGAAGCAGGCTAATAGAAATTCTTTTGCCTGCCTGGGCTTTTAGGATTTTCAGTAAATCTGCAGTAAATCTTTTTACTTGAGCTCTGTGACTTAGTGTTAAAATTTTTCTGTCTCCTGTTCCAAGGACCTGTTAAAACATGTTGATTAATTTAACTACAAAAAACTACATTTGCATCACTTTTGAAATTTACAAATACAAAATTTATCCTTTATATATTTCATATATCTAAGTAAATAGTTATTTTGGTACATTATAATGGTAAAGATTTTCTTTTCTGCATTTCATTGTAATATCTCCAGTGATCTAAAAACTATTTTACAACCTTACTCCAACACAGAATATTTCAAACTGAACAACATAATTTTGAAACAATTTTATTATACATACAGACTGGCAAAAAAATTCATACAAACAGGTATACAAATTTACTTTACCTGAACAACATGGGGTATGGCCTCGAAAAGATCCTTCAGACGGTTATAGCCATAATCTGCCACGCGACACTGCCTCCCAAAGAAGTGGTGATAAGTCGGTATAAACTTGCTGAAGGGCATTTTACATTGTGGACTCTGTTTCAGTAAGTCGATCATCTCTCTACTTATCTGGTTTAACTGCTGATTTAGTAATGGACTACTGCTGAGACGGTTTGTGTCTAAAAATGAAAATAACATTAATTTGAGATACACTATAAACCAGAGACTTAAGTCATTCCTGAGCATTTTAAAAGTCCCATAACTCAAATATAAATATATAGCACAATCCATATGATCAGGTGGGGTGGAGTCTTGTGAACCCTTTCTTGACCAGGACAAGTTTAAATTTTAGACTACTCACTAAAGTATTACTAGAAATAGTAATCCTTGCTACTTATCAACGTGCCTATGGTAATCTGGCTGGCGGTAAAACACATTTCCCGTGAATCTTGTCTTAACTGAAAAGTGAGTAGAATCGTCTGTATGATAATCAAAAAGTTATACCCCGCCACACCAAGTTATGTGAATGGGACAATATCACTGAATACTGGCCATTATCAAACTCAACCTAGATTTATATTTATAAAAATCAAGTTATTTGACGGAAAGTGATATCAAAACAATATGCTCCCAAAATTGTCTATCTCAGGGGTATAAAAACTGTTATATAGTTCAGATCACATGATGCAATTTTTTTTTTCTTCATTAGATAACCTCAACATGCCATAAAATTAGTTCCATCATTATTTCACGACTGATGTCATGTCAATCAATATCTTTTATTTGACTTAGAAAGCACGCTAAATTCTAAACCAATCAAAATGAGTGGCATCCAAAACATGTTTTAACTGCAATGTGAAATATTTCTTTTCCCAGGGAAATTTAACATTGGATACTTTGTGACTTTTATTAAACCTATAAAATCTCAGAAACTTTAGCTTCAAGAAAATAAACTGTCTATTACTGACCTGTTGACAGTGGAGGTCGGTTTTCAGCCCATTGTATTTTTTTTATTCCAGACACCGACACCTGGATCTGTATTCCGGGGACACAACTGATAAGATGCTCCAGGGGCACACCACCTTCAACTGCCACCAAAATGGGAGAAAATTCAGCACCATAACATGCTGGGAAACTGTAATCAAATACCAATAATAAATAGTAGTAAAATGACCACAGTATGAAGGCTTCAGATAAATTAACAGACAATATCACCCAAGTTAACTCATCCACCCCTGAAAAACAATGATCTCTTCTGTTAATCAATGACTTAAACCAGTCAAAATGTGTCTTAAGGGTGAATGAGTTAAGTACGGTTTCTTTTTATCACATTTCAATTTTAAAACAACATCACAGTCAGCAGCAAAAACTTCCTGATGATTTTGTCAGCTAACTTGTACTAAAAACTGTACGACACATATTACACATGTGAATTTGGTAGAATACAAAAGTAAACACAACAAAATCAAACTTTAGAGTCAAGACTTGTGTTGATTTGAGTGTAACATATGTAAATTACAATTTACAAATGCCTCATTTTGGGCAGTCCAAAAATAAGAACAGACGATTTGGACTGCTGTCAAGAGATTCTTCCGACTCTCTCAAATTGTAACTATGATGTGAAAATATATCTATTTGTAGAAATGCCTAAGCAAAGTGACTAAGACCGATTTCAGCAGATGAGAAAAAGACAAAGAAGGTTCAGATGATACGTAGTCCATCATTCTGTTACTTCTAACTTCTCCTTGAACAATGACCTTGGCCTTTGTTAGGTTATATTGTATTTGAAAAAAAAAAATGAAATTATAACTTGTCCAAGTATCTAAACTTGTTTAAAGTATTAAAACATGTTTATAGCATCTTAATGAGCTTAAATGTCTTAAATGTTGTGAATATTGTAACTTGTCTAAATATTATAACTTTTCTAAGAATCTAAACTTGTTTAAATAAACTTGTCTATATATGTAAACTTGTCTACTATGTAAACTTGTCCATGTATCTAGACTGTAAAATTTCTGTTAAAAACATAATACTGACCTCATCAATGGCATGTTGCCATCATGTGTCTGTAGTAAAGTGTGAACCTGAGCAGAGAAAGACTTCAGCCTCATTTTGACATTTGGAAGCATGTTACTGTTGACAGCCTCAGCATAAGAAACACTGCCTTCAGGGCAATGTCTCTGACATGCTGGCTGTTCTAGTATTTCCTGAGCTTCTGAGTCTGTGACTTCCTGTTCGGGAGATGGTTGTTGTAATACAGATGCCAGGTAAACCATGCGGCCAGCACCACCTTGCTCTTTTATCTCAATGGTGTCACGCATTTTGTACAACTCAGACACACTAATAGATCGATGATATCTGTAACAGACAAAAACAAGTTTAATTATCCAAAACAGTAAGGACAACAGAATACTCCAATATAAGAGTTGCCAACAGTGACAACAAAAGGCTTTTCATGGTTAAGTGGTAAAGCCGCTCTGTGGTTGTGTTAAAGCCCCTCTGTGGTTAGGTAGTAAGGCCAGTGTGTGGTTGTGTTTAAGCCCCTCTGTGGTTAAGTGGTAAGGCAATTTTTTGTTAGGCATTTGTACTGATTTGGGTGTTCATGCAAGGTAATTTTCATCACTAGACTTCACAAATACAAACAAGCTTAGACTAGAAACTTCCCTTACTGAGCCGTGATTTCTATTTTAGTTTTATGCCAAGTATCTTCATTATACAGTCTAATCTGCTATAGTGAATCACTGTTTTTATCTCTCTGACTTATGCACGCTATATGAAACTCTCCCAAAGCATTTTCTATATAGATAGATTTAAGCAACTACCTGTCTGACGAGACTAACGGCCGTCATTTCTACTCCCAGTACTTTTACATGGCCTATATAAATCAAATTTGATATATGTCAGGAAATTAACAACCTATAGATCACAGAACAGAAAATAAATTAAGATAAGTCTGTTAAGTAAATAGAAATGTGAAATAAAAGTTCCAAAAAAGTTTCTCTTTATAATTGCATGTACATAAAGTTTGTGATGATAGAGTAATGGGCAACCTGAAGTAAGAGACAACCTGATATGTTATCTTTTTTAACCTTCCCTTGAACGGTCACTTCAACATGTTAAAAAGGGTTAGGCTGTAAAAACAGTTTTATAAATGTCCTATGTAAATTTGCTATGCATTTTCACAGAAAAAACTGAAAGGACACTAAGCATAATAGAATATTAGAATATTAAACATTTGCTTAATATTTACCTTTTATCAAACAACTCTATGAATTTAAACAGGGGCAAAACATTATCTTTAGCTTCAGACAGCAGTGCTATGGCTTCCATCCTATAACAAATGAAATGAAATTGAAATTGATAAATACAGAACACAAATCTGATATCTATCTTCCAAATAGTATATATTAAAAGTTCAAACATTTATCGTATCATCATCTATATAGCATATCATTATTTCCTTCAGCTATAGCAAAATCCAAATAACATGGCGGAGTGGAGTCTCGTGAACCCTGTCTTGACCTGGATGAGTTTAAATTTCAGATAATTCATTAAAATTACAACTGCACGAGTAATTGTTCCTACATGTATCATACATTCAGTTATCCATTTTGTAATAAAATGCATTTCTTGTGTAACCTGTCTTAACCAAAATGTGAGTATAATTGACCGTGTGATAATCAAAAGGTTAGTTCACCCTGCCAAGTTATGTAAATCGACAATACATGTATACAGTATGATATATTTGTATCCAGAGACAGACAATACCTATACTTATATCAGTCTACAAAATGTACAATAATATTATACAATTATTGCACTATTTTTGGTTTAATATGAACCCTCTGGTTTGTCTCACTCTGCCTCCATCTTATATACAGTCAGCTAAATAAAATTCACCTAAAACAGTTGTGACATCAAAGCAGTGCAAGTGATAAATTATCCAGTTTGCAGTGCGATTTCATTTTAAACGGCAGAGCACATGACCATCTCTGGACAAATGAAAATGCAGAACAAAAACAAAAATCATTATGTATTCTGCGAATGATTTGAGAATTTATTATGCGTTTATGATAATAATTACAATAGGTAAAACAAGTAACAAAATAAACGTACCGTGTACTGGATGCAGGACGTTGAGGATCTTCAGTTTTTAATGTCACATGAATGCGTTTGTAGCCAATTTTCTTTCTATGGAACTGCGAAATGGCAAACCTGGCTTCCTCAATACTTTGTACCTTCACCATTCCGAGACTTGTGTTGTCCGACTGAGTTTTGACATGAACATTAAGAACCTGTAAATAAAAGGTTTGCCACAGATATAAATATCTCACTTCATCTTAGCATCTTAATATAAAATTCCAGAAAAAGTGATAAAAGAAAAAAATTATACCCATCATTGTTGATGAAAAATGAAAAGACAATACAGAGTAAAGTATTACCCACCATATACATCATCTGTCTGCATTGTGATTCAACTGGTCTTTTAATAATACATACTGTTCTGTATCTAGAATTTTGCCAAGTAATAGGTTTTTACAGGAATGTGCAGATTTTCAAATGAATGTACAGCTTTTCATATAAATCTCAGAAGTAGTTATGTAATATTCTGTTGGGATCACATTTGTTGATATCTTTTGAAAATGACAGATATGTTCCAATATTCCTTATAGTACAACTCTTGTAGAGAAATGCCAAAAGAGGTATAAATTTGTTATAATGTACAGGATTTTGTCACATTATAGTGAATGTCTGACTAAACAAAATTGAATGTGAAATCCATTACATATCATTCTACATACCCAGTAAAAAACCCATATAATAAATATTACTATTTTACATCTAGATTTCTGTTACCATGGTTACACTACATGAAAAATAATAGCAAAAGGTTCCATGATTGTTTTTTATTTTGAAGACTGAGATAGTATCATGTGCCTATATATAGCTTTACCCAAACATGTGGATGTCATGTAAATACCTATACCCAAACATGTGGATGTCATATAAATACCTATACCTAAACATGTGGATGTCATATAAATACCTATACCTAAACATGTGGATGTTCTATAAATACCTATACCCAAACATGTGGATGTCATGTAAATACCTATACCCAAACATGTGGATGTCATGTAAATACCTTTACCCAAACATGTGGATGTCATATAAATACCTATACCCAAACATGTGGATGTCATATAAATACCTATACCTAAACATGTGGATGTCATGTAAATAGCTTTACCCAAACATGTGGATGTCATATAAATACCTATACCCAAACATGTGGATGTCATGTAAATACCTATACCCAAACATGTGGATGTCATATAAATACCTATACCTAAACATGTGGATGTCATGTAAATACCTTTACCCAAACATGTGGATGTCCTATAAATACCTATACCCAAACATGTGGATGTCATGTGAATACCTATACCTAAACATGTGGATGTCATGTAAATACCTATACCCAAACATGTGGATGTCATGTGAATACCTATACCTAAACATGTGGATATCATGTAAATACCTATACCTAAACATGTAGATGTCTTATAAATATTTATACCCAAACATGTGGACATCATTTTAATACCTATATCTAAACATGTGGATGTCATGTAAATACCTATACCCAAACATGTGGATGTCATCTAAATACCTAAACCCAAACATGTGTATGTCATCTAAATACCTAAACCCAACATGTGGATTCCTAACTGATTTACTACTGCAGTGATATACAATAATAAAAAGACGTGAGCCTTTGTAAAATTCTATATTACCCTGACATGTGGATGAAAAGTTGTAAACAGAATCTTTCTCCATTCTTTGGGACTAATGTTATAGTCCAGATTTGATATCAATAGTTCCACTGGTCCAGTTAACATATCCCAATCACTCTGGTCTACATTATCACAGGAAGAACTACTCTCTGAACTAGGACATGGTGATGGTGAGTTGATGGGCCGGAACATCTGATTGTTAGGTGATTCACTGTAAGGGCTAGATCTCAGATGTGAGGAATATGTAGATGATATATTGTATGGGCTTGACCTATTATTCCATTGTTGCTGGGAATTAGAATAACAATTTGTGTCGTTAATACCGCCATTGTAACAGTGAGGAGAATACTTCATATTTCTGTAGTTCTGATGTGATCCCTCGAAAAGACTCCTGTAGGAGCTATAGGAGGTAAAGCTCCTGTTATTATGTGATCCATAATGATAAAAACTATCGGCATAATTGTAGTCATGGTAACCATAAGAATTCATATGCATATTACAAGTCTGTTGGTATCTATAGGCCTGATTATGATATAAGTTGTTATATGAACCGTGATTAGAAACTGTGCTTTTGTTGTCATTGTCTGAGGAATGTTTTTGTCCTTCCTGATACAACTGTTGTTGAAGCATCAAGACTTGTCGGCTGCCTTTTTTATCCCTGGAGAATTTATCCACAACACCCTGTAGGTTATTTGGAGACTTTTCATGTTTAACCTCAGGTTTGTAACTTCCAGGACGAGACACTTTATCTTTTTTATCTTGCTGTTTTTCTGTAGAAGTGTTATCTCCCTTAGTTGGAGTTATTTCCTCAGGGGACTGGCTAGATCTTCCACCTTTATTTTCAATTTGTTTCTTTTTATGGTTATGATCACCTGTAAATTGAAAAAAATATATCAAAAGAACTACTTTATTTATTTATTCTTTAAATATATACATGTAAAATGTATATATACATGTATTCCAAATAAATCTATTACTGAGTGGTTAGAAAATCATGCTTTAAACTATGGATCATCATGGATAAACCATGGATTTGGTATCCAATCTCAGGTTTTGCCAGTTTACTTGCAGAAGGTTGGTGATCTTTTCCTGGGTAATACGTAAAGGGGTTTTCACTACCACTGGGAATTACAAATAATTATGTCTTGCCAGTCCCTGTTTTGACAATGAATGTAGCCAAGTGTACTTATTACGTGCAAAAATAATAAGTTTAGGGGTGGAATGTGAATGCTTTTTGAGTTATAAGTAAAAATATATATTTAAGGGGGTGTGGCGGGACCTGTTTATGCACCATTGAATGTGTTTCCACATAACAATCAATAATATATACAGTATAAGGGTAGGGCTATGAATGACTTTCAAGTTATAAGTAAACAAGAGATCCCAGAGGGATCTACGTGCCCACTATGGAATGTTCTATGTCTGATCTATGACAGACTCTTTTTTTCTCTTATTTTGTGTCTCAGCATTGAAATTGAACTAAAATCCATATTCCTGTGAAATATTTTTTCACAAAATTATAGCGAAACTGAACTTGGACTGAGCATATTACATTTTCAAAGAGAATGGAATTAAACATGGCTGACAGGTGTCCATCTTGGAGTTTGATATTTCTGAAAATGTAATATGCACATTTAGTCCCTCAGATAGAAAGACCTCAAACTTCAAAGGCAACCGTCATGTTAAATGTCAATGAGATCCTTACAGTACTTTTTGAGAAATATAAATGGTAACAAACTTCCTTTGGTCAAAATCCAAAATGGCAGCCTGTCAGCCATGTTAGATTCTGATCTCTCTGAAAATGTAATATGCCCAACTAAACCTCAAAGGGAAAACTTCATGTCAAATTTAAACAAAATCCCATTCAAGTGATTTAGGGCCATGTAGTGATTATGAAAGACAATACAAGTTTAAATTCATAGACCTCAAGGGGAACCTTCATGTAAAATTTCAAGGAGATCCCTTCAATTCTTTCTGAGAAATAGCAATAACAAACATCCTATGGTCAAAATCCAAGATGGCTGCCTGTCACCATATTGGATTCCAACCTCTCTGAAAATGCAATATGCACAACTAGATCTTAGATCTTAAGGGAAAACTTGATGTCAAATTCCAATGAGATCCTATCAGTTCTTTCTGAGAAATAGCAGTAACAAACCTCCTTTGGTCAAAATCCAAGATGGCCACCTGATGGCCATGTTGGATTACATTCTCTCTGAAAATGTTAACTGCACAACTAGACATCAAGGGGAACCTTCATGTCAAATTTCAAGGAGATCCCTTCAGTCCTTTCCTTTGGTCAAAATCCAAGATGGCCACCTCTAGGCCATGTTGGATTCTGATCTCTCTGAAAATGTAATATGCACAACTACACCTCAAGGAGAACCTTGATGTCAAAGTTAAAGGAAATCCCTTCAATACTTTCTGAGTAATAGCGGTAACAAGAATTGTTCAGGGATGAGGCATTACCCCTATATACTTCACTAAATGTGCCTTTCCATAAGAAACAAGAATATGATTAGTAAAAAATTAGAAATATAAATGGTATTCAAATTATTAAAAAAAATTTCAGGGGGTGCAGCAGCACCCTCAAATATACCACTGAATGTATCTTTCTATAATGATCAAGACTAGATATAGTTTAAGGGTGGGGATGTGAACAATTTTTATGTTAAAGCGATATAAGCTGTCACAATGATTTATTGATTATTTTTGTCCCTTGATATATACAATGTAGTCGGAATATGATAAAATGTGTATTCAAATACATTATCAAACACGTTAAACATTGTTAAAGATCTTCTTTTCATAGTTATTTGTTTTACTAGAATTTAAGTTTTCCCGTACCTTAAAAAATCCAGCTGTATTTGTGTATGCAATGATCTTTCAGATAAACTCTTTCACCATATCAAATGTACTTCATAATTGGGTCAAGAGATCTCGGTCCTTTATGCGATTGGACTTGCGCTAAGACTATGTTTATGTGTTTTATATTTATTTTTAAAATACAGGATGTGATGTTTATAGGAAAATGCATGTATTATGTAAAATATATGCTTTTCAATGCTGTTTTAAATACCTGAAGAAAATCCAATGAATATATGAATAAATATATCAGGTCACTAAAAGAAATTCTTCCAATCTTTAATGTTACCCTGAATGCTGACGTTGACAAAATCAAAACAATACAACTTTGAAAAGTATGCGTACCTCATGTTTTACAATCATGTCCAGTGGAGTTGGGCAGTTCATGATCATATGAGTCAAGAATGATAAAGTCAAGAATGTGATGGGACACCACAGAATGTGTTTCCCAATAACAATCAATAAAATATATGGTTTAAGTGTGGGCTATGAATGGTTAAACAAGAGATCCAAGAGGGATCTACGTGCCCACTATGGAATGTTCTATGTCCGATCTATGACAGACTCTTCTTTTCTCTTTTTTTGTGTCTCAGCATTGAAATTGAACTTAAATCCATATTTCTGTGAAATATTTTTTCACAAAATTATAGCGAAACTGAACTTAAACTAAGCATATTACATTTTCAAAGAGAATGGAATTAAACATGGCCGACAGGTGTCCATCTTTCTGAAAATGTAATATGCAAATTTAGACCCTCAGATAGAAAGACCTCAAACTTCAAAGGCAACCGTCATGTTAAATGTCAATGAGATCCTTACAGTACTTTTTGAGAAATATAAATGGTAACAAACTTCCTTTGGTCAAAATCCAAAATGGCAGCCTGTCAGCCATGTTAGATTCTGATCTCTCTGAAAATGTAATATGCCCAACTAAACCTCAAAGGGAAAACTTCATGTCAAATTTAAACAAAATCCCATTCAAGTGATTTAGGGCCATGTAGTGATTATGAAAGACAATACAAGTTTAAATTCATAGACCTCAAGGGGAACCTTCATGTAAAATTTCAAGGAGATCCCTTCAATCTTTCTGAGAAATAGCAATAACAAACATCCTATGGTCAAAATCCAAGATGGCTGCCTGTCACCATATTGGATTCCAACCTCTCTGAAAATGCAATATGCACAACTAGATCTTAGATCTTAAGGGAAAACTTGATGTCAAATTCCAATGAGATCCTATCAGTTCTTTCTGAGAAATAGCAGTAACAAACCTCCTTTGGTCAAAATCCAAGATGGCCACCTGATGGCCATGTTGGATTACATTCTCTCTGAAAATGTTAACTGCACAACTAGACATCAAGGGGAACCTTCATGTCAAATTTCAAGGAGATCCCCTTCAGTCCTTTCCTTTGGTCAAAATCCAAGATGGGCCACCTCTAGGCCATGTTGGATTCATCTCTCTGAAAATGTAATATGCACAACTACACCTCAAGGAGAACCTTGATGTCAAAGTTAAAAGAAATCCCTTCAATACTTTCTGAGTAATAGCGGTAACAAGAATTGTTCAGGGATGAGGCATTACCCCTATATACTTCACTAAATGTGCCTTTCCATAAGAAACAAGAATATGATTAGTAAAAAATTAGAAATATAAATGGTATTCAAATTATTAAAAAAAATTTCAGGGGGTGCAGCAGCACCCTCAAATATACCACTGAATGTATCTTTCTATAATGATCAAGACTAGATATAGTTTAAGGGTGGGGATGTGAACAATTTTTTGTTCGATATAAGCTGTCACAATGATTTATTGATTATTTTTGTCCCTTGATATATACAATGTAGTCGGAATATGAAAAATGTGTATTCAAATACATTATCAAACACGTTAAACATTGTTAAAGATCTTTTTTCATAGTTATTTGTTTTAATAGAATTTAAGTTTTCCCGTACCTTAAAAAATTC
This sequence comes from Atrina japonica, assembly GCA_030159075.1. NCBI lineage: Eukaryota > Metazoa > Mollusca > Bivalvia > Pterioida > Pinnidae > Atrina > Atrina japonica. The sequence continues at coordinate 341,326 of BROG01000117.1, forward strand.
AGCAGTATTTCCATATTCAATAATCTTTTAGATAAACTCTTTCACCATATCAAATGTACTTCATAATTGGGTCAAGAGATCTCGGTCCTTTATGCGATTGGACTTGCGCTAAGACTATGTTTATGTGTTTTATATTTATTTTTAAAATACAGGATGTGATGTTTATAGGAAAATGCATGTATTATGTAAAATATATGCTTTTCAATGCTGTTTTAAATACCTGAAGAAAATCCAATGAATATATGAATAAATATATCAGGTCACTAAAAGAAATTCTTCCAATCTTTAATGTTACCCTGAATGCTGACGTTGACAAAATCAAAACAATACAACTTTGAAAAGTATGCGACCTCATGTTTTACAATCATGTCCAGTGGAGTTGGGCAGTTCATGATCATATGAGTCAAGAATGATAAAGTCAAGAATGTGATGGGACACCACAGAATGTGTTTCCCAATAACAATCAATAAAATATATGGTTTAAGTGTGGGCTATGAATGGTTAAACAAGAGATCCAAGAGGGATCTACGTGCCCACTATGGAATGTTCTATGTCCGATCTATGACAGACTCTTCTTTTCTCTTTTTTGTGTCTCAAATTGAAATTGAACTTAAATCCATATTTCTGTGAAATATTTTTTCACAAAATTATAGCGAAACTGAACTTAAACTAAGCATATTACATTTTCAAAGAGAATGGAATTAAACATGGCCGACAGGTGTCCATCTTTCTGAAAATGTAATATGCAAATTTAGACCCTCAGATAGAAAGACCTCAAACTTCAAAGGCAACCCTCATGCTAAATGTCAATGAGATCCCTACATTACTTTTTGAGATATATAAATGGTAACAAACTTCCTTTGGTCAAAATCCAAAATGGCAGCCTGTCAGCCATGTTAGATTCTGATCTCTCTGAAAATGTAATATGCCCAACTAGACCTCAAAGGGCAACTTCATGCCAAATTTAAACAAAATCCCTTCAGTACTTACTGAGAAATAGGGGTAACATACTTCAATTATCAAAATCCAAAAATGGCAGCCTGTCAACCAAGTTTGAATAAAATCTCTCTGAATATGTTATATGCACAACAAGACCTCAAGGGGAACCTTCATGTAAAATTTCAAAGAGATCCCTTCAATTCTTTCTGAGAAATAACAATAACAAACATCCTATGGTCAAAATCCAAGATGGCTGCCTGTCACCATATTGAATTCCAACCCCTCTGAAAATGCAATATGCACAACCAGATCTTAAGGGAAACCTTGATGTCAAATTTCAGTGAGATCCTATCAGTTCTTTCTGAGAAATAGCAGTAATAAACCTCCTTTGGTCAAAATCCAAGATGGCTGCCTGATGGCCATGTTGGATTACATTCTCTCTGAAAATGTTAACTGCACAACTAGACATCAAGGGGAACCTTCATGTCAAATTTCAAGGAGATCCCTTCAGTCCTTTCCTTTGGTCAAAATCCAAGATGGCCACCTGTCGGCCAATCAAACGTAATTAATTCCTTCTAATTTTCTTTAAATATTGTCTAACAAAACACATGGTATTTGTAGTGGTCAGTGTGCACATATACTGACAAAAAGAGACAATTGATATACATGTAGGCCTTCAAGTATTCTGGTAACTACCAAGATGCTCATGAGAGGAATCAGGATTGACAAACCCTTTAACTTGAAGATCCATTTATCTCGAATTTTTTGCTTGGTCCCATCAACTTCAAGATAACAAGGTTTGACTGTATACATGGTTTAGGAGTAGGCTTTGAATGGTTTTCAAGAAATACAAAAAAACATACATTTATGGGGATAGGGCTCATACCCTCAAATACTCCAATGCACATAAATTAGCAAAGAAGCTCTACCTCAATGGAACATTCATCAAAATTATCAGCAATCTAACAACCATCATTAACTGAGAGCCAAGACCCTAATGAAAATTTAACATTGATGTAAACACAGCAAATTTTTGCAAAAAAGTAAATCCAAAAACATTTTTTTTTAAAAATTCCCAGTTAAACTTCACAACATTAATGCTAAACCCCTCACAACATCAATGCTATACCCCTCACAACATCAATGTTATAACCCTCTAAAGAACATGCAGGACAAATATCACCAGCAAGCCTGTAACAAAAATTTAACATTGGAACTAAAAAAAAAAAAATTTTTGCAAAAGATCACAAGTCCAAAAAATGTTAAAAATAATAATAATAAAAAAAAAAGATATTCCACATTGAATTTCAAAGCATCAATGCTGGACCCCTAAGGAACATTCAGGTCAAATATCACCAACCTAGCACCAATATTAACTGAACAGCAAGCATGTATCAAAAATTTAACATTGAAGCTAAACACAAAGTTTGATGTCGTCTCTATCAGAAAAGCACTTATGTTTCGCTTTCACAACTTTGTCACAGCAAAAATGAAAAAAACTGACAAAAGTTGTCAAAAAGCTATTTTCTGATTTCTACAAAAAATAACAAACATTAATCATATATCTATATAGATTACCCAGATGCACTTGGTTTTTAATTCATGCATTGGTTTTGGAGCAGAAGATTTTCAAAGACGTAGAGGACCTTGAGAATTTGCTTCCAGTGGTTTCATCAAGATCCTTTCAGTGGTTCAGGAGAAGTAAAAACTGACAGACGGACGACTGTGACAGACAGACAACAGGGAACAGGTGATAAAGAAAAACTCACTTGAACCTTTGGTTCAGGTGAGCTAAAAATTGGGTGGGTTGCCATAAGGAAATCTTACCATGAAATGAGCATTTCTCAGCAACATCAATAAATCATAGGATAACATAAACAAACCAAAAATACAGAAATGAACAGAAATCTATTCTTAAGAGAAACAACAAAAAATACATACAAAACACAATACTACTTATAAAACCAACAAAAGAGTTACATACAGTAAGGCAATTACACAGACATACTCACAAAACCACATGTACCCTATCTCACATTTTACTCCTAAGTTTTAAGTACAAGTAAATTTATTTCTTATATTTGACTTGATATAATAAATAAAAAATTATGTATACATACCTTTTACAGTGTCTGTAGTTGTATCTGGGGAAGACTGAGGAAAATTCACCTTGACTTTTTTCCCATAAACATCTTCCCCTTCCATTCTTTTTCTAGCCCTAAAATGAACACAGCATGCTTTTAATTCTTTACTACAGTAAGATGAACACTTCTCAAAATGCATGCACAAGGAGTTCTGACCTCAAATGACCTCTCCTGCCATTGGTCAGATTTGGCTATGTACCAAAATGTCATTTGCATTATAATGTCACACAAAAGATAGAACTGCTGATTATGCATGATTTGCCCTGTGTCATGTGACCAGAGGTAAACCAGGTGACCTAATTTAAATCACAACACACACATGTGTATTGCCACAAAAGGATTTTTTTTAATGTTCTTGCTTTTTATTTGTTTATCTTCATTTTTTTTCTGTTAGATTGTGATACACAAAACCTTTTGAAAATAAAGCACATAATCTGAGTACTTTTTTCATTATTTTTTTTTCTGTGTGTATATTACTTTTTCTTCTAAATTATCATTTTGTTTGTGAAAAGTAAGTATCATCATCTTTAATTTTCTAATCATAAAGAGATTAGGTAAGTTTTTATGAACACAATTATACATACAACAACTTCCATCAATTAAATTACAGATAAAACTAAAAATGAAATTACGGAGAATTATGAAAACAAAGAGACTGACTGATAGGTAAAAGAATGTATTAATGTCAATATAAAAAGATAAGATTATTATATTGAATGAAAACAACTGCAACAAAAACTAAATAGAAAGTAAGCATTAAAAATGTCTGAGTTACACTATAACCCCCAAAGTTAAGCTATTCATAATTAATTTTAAGTCCCATAACTCTGGCAAATATAGCTGCATGTTGGCCAACATTAAGTGCAACATATATTTCATTGTTATAAAGCCATCATACAAAATTATATTAAAATGCAAAGAAACAAAAAACCAAATGTAAAAATACCAAAGTAAAAGTACCAAATAAAATAAAATAAAAGTAAATACCAAATGTAGGTTAATGGACACATTAGCTTGTGTCCCAGGCACACAATTTGTTGTTGTTATACAAAGAGAAGATTGTTTTAAAAAAGTATAATATTTTCACTCTCCATGTAGCTCCTCCAACAAGGGACTATACCCTAACCTAGATAATGAACTTCACAGTCCTGTTAGAGGCATCCACATACACTGAGATAATACACATTAATGTAATTTATTTTCCTCCATCCCCAGCCATGAATAAAATACGTCATAACATTCACATTTTTTTCAACAACTTATCATGCAAAATGTTACCATGAACAATTATTTTGTTCCTTGATAAATTCATATAGGCTAGCATTTTGATAAAAATAAAAATACCCTGTAATAAGACCAAAACTTTTATTAACAAAAGTTGTCAGAAGACAACAAAGCTCTCCAGAAATGGGTATGAATAGGTGTTGAAATTACAGCTGTCAGGTTTTAAGGTCATGGTATTGACAAATATTTTGATTCCTTTAGCTCGGGCTAAATGTTTTGAAAGTAGGTCAAATTATGAGGAAAAGGTCACTAAGTCAAAGCTCAAGATACCAAATGATTGCTCTGGTCATAAGAAATCTATAGATGAAATCACAAAACCCTATCCCTTATGATTTAATAGATATAGCCAAGGTAATGTTTTTAAAAAGTTGGTCAAATTTCAAGGTCAAGGTCACTTTGTAAAAACTCAAGATACCAAATAATAGCTCTGGTCATAAGAAATCTATGTAAGAAATCTAAAAACCCTATCCTTCATGGTTTTAAAGGTATACCCAAGGTTAATGTTTTTAAAAAGTAGGTCAAAGGTCAAGGTCAATAGGTCAAAAGTCATGGTACCAAAAAAAAAAGCTCTGGTCATAAGGAATCTATATATGAAATTTCAAAGTCATGATTAAAAAGATATGGGCCAGGTTAAAGTTTTGTATATGGATGTCCACCATGATGATGATGATGACGAAGCACTTTCATCCAAGTGAGCTAAAAAGGCTAAAAAGAAAACATATCAAGCTTATATTGCCCTAGAATGAATCCAACAACTGATATTATTGCCTAGAGTTCCATCCATTTAAGAAGGCAAATGTTTACCCACCCATTATTTACCTTTGATTTCTTTTCACAAATATAACATTATAATTTTTTTTTCAACCCAGGATTTTTTTTAAACATTCTATTTGTATAAAACGTCAAATATCTGAAACTTTTAAATACACAAAAAATGCATTTTGACAGCTTGTATGCCTTAGAATATTTTTAAAGAACTGAAAATTTTCATAATTTCTCCAGTGATCCCACCATTACCTATCAATATAACTGTCCCAAAGGGATATGAATTTTATTCATTTTAGAGGCCTCCAAATATAGCAATATCATTTATTCAAAGGTTGCAATAACATTGAACATTTACCTTCAAAATATAAAAATTTCATTTCAAAATCATTTCAATTTTGACATTTATTTGTTAAAATCATCTCTGTATTTTCATAAAAAAAAAACTTAGCAAATTTTCAAATCACAGTTGATTCCACTAAACTGCATACCTCATAATCGCATATTCCTGTTAATTGCATAAAAACTTAGAACACAAAAAACATTTTCTATTTCTTGTATGTTAAATGTTCCTTTTATTTAGATAGGTTAAACCAAGAATTTCTGTTAATTGCATAAAATATTCTCCAAAATGGAAGGGGCCTCTGTGGCCAAGTGGTTAGAGCATCACACTTTGAACCAAAGTTTTGAGCCCCACTGGAAACTAGGCTGATTTTTGTGATAAAGTTTGCAATTTAACTTATGGAAAGCCGGTGGTCTCTTCCCTGGTACATTGTAACTGGGTTATCTCCTCAACCAATAAAAACTGGCCACCACCATATAACTTGAAAAATTGTTGAGTGTGGCATAAAACACTGTTCAAAATTAAAAAAAAAAAAATGGCCAATGGATCTTAACAGTCACCTGAGAAAAATTTTAAGTCAAGTTTGGTTAAAATTAGTCCACTGGTTTTTGAGAAGTTGAAAATGTCTAAAATGTCAAAAAACATTTTATTTATCGGTACTTAGGTGTCTGTGACCTTGACCTTTGATCCCATGACATTGAAATTTTGTCAAAATGATCCTTAGATAATTCCTAACAACTTTCTCATATAACTCATATAAAGTCCATCAGTTTTGAGTTATTAAGACATTTGTAAACAACTGTACCTAATTTTATTCAAGCGTCCCCTAGTGGAGTGTTTATTGACAGATTTTGCTTTCATTCGCAAACATTGTAGATACTGACTGTATAATCATGCATGCAAAATTTGAAAGTCATACGATCATTGCTTCCTGAGAAGAAGAGTTTTAAAGGTATACCAAGTTTTGGTCCTTTTGGCCCCCTTTGGGTCCTAGCTCCTTTTCATTCACAAACTTTATGTGTTTTTACATGGGGATGATACATGCTAGTTTGGTTAAAAATGGCCAACTGGTTCTTGAGAGGAAGTTAATAATGTCTCAAATTTGATAATAAAAGGGAAAATAACTCCAATATGGTGCAACCTGACAATTTCAGACCTTTTGCCTTTTTTGTAGATCTTTGCCTGCTGAATATTTATTTTTGCCTCTTACACTTTCTCTTTATGTATTATACTTTTTAGGATAATAAGACAAAACTGTCCAAAACATGAATATTCCTTTTAAAAATGGAAATATCTCCCAAGAGGCTCGACACAGCAATTTTGGCCCTATGACTTTTTGTAGATCTTTGTGTACTGAACATTTTTGCTCCTTTCATTTTCTCTCTATCTTCAATGTATTATACTTTTCAAGATAATGTCAAAAAATAACCCGAAACATGAAAAATCCACTTAAAAGGGTAAATAACTCCCATAAGGGACAACCTGACAATTTTGGCCCTATTTACATTTTTGTAGATCTTTGCATGCTGAACATTTCACTTTTACTTTACCTATTGTACTTTTCAAGATAATGTCAAAAAACGTGAAAAAACCACAAAAAAGGGGAAATAACTCACATAAGGGTCGATCTTATAATTTTCACCTGAATAAAACATTGGTAGATTTTTGCAAGCGACTCATTTTAAGGTAACATTTTTATTTCTAGCTTTAATAATTTTGGAGATACATGTATTAAAGTGATATGAGCTGTCATAGGTGAAAAATTTTACATGCCTATTTTATGTGATATTCTATCTCATACTCCAAAGAGACCATCTGGTTGTTAGAATAATCTTACCAAACGTAACCCATAATATCAGTTACTTTTTGTCCGCCATACTTTAAGCATTGCAAATTAACTTTCGTTAATTCTTTACAAAGATTACCGAGTGACCAATAACTACATGCTATTTGCAGTTAATATACATTATGTTCTTATTACCCTTTGCGTTTGTTTTCTTACATGATCATTTAAATAATTCTATGTATCTTGTCTGGTGCATTTTATGATAGCCAGATTATTTTGAGTCACCCTATGCTTCATTTATCTATAAGTGAATCAAAATAATCTGGCTATCATAAAATGTAGCAGACAAGATCCACCTTGACCTAATTAAATGGGTTAAGTAACACACTTGGATATTTTCATATGGTATCAACCTCAAGACTTTCTCTAGCTAGCCTGTCATATTAAAATTTCATTCTACCACTCGAAAAAATTACCATTTCAATGCTTGTCATTATTCAAATATAATGTACAATGGATTACTTAGGTATTGATCAAACATTTTTTATATTTTTGTTTTGATAAATTATATTTCTGTATTTTTTGATGTCATATATCAATTTTCAAACACATTGTGTCACTTATCTGAATACCTCTCCACTTTTCATCCTCTGGTTATTCCTGACAAGAACAGGGTAAACCTTTCACAATGCTACCCATCTTTGTACTACTATGTTATAAGATCTATATACAAGGAGAATAAAGGGATTTTTTTTACATTACAGTCTAACCTGTTTTAAGTGACTGATCAAGGGAAGATGCAAGTAAGGTCACATATGATAAGGGGTTGTTTTTTAATTCAGGTTGCTTAATTTCCAATCACCAGAGATTTCTATGTACATACAATAACAATGAGAAACTTTTTAAAACATTTATTTCACATTTCTATTTGCTCAACAGACATTTTATCTTAACTGATTTACAGATGTATGATCAACGAGTCTGTAATGTTTTATTCTAGTGTTAGTACTTTCCTCTTCACTGTCACCATTTTGTTGTCTATATGTAATTGATCTCACAGAGGGTGAGAACTCATGTTAACAAGTGGTCATACATGTATCACAGTCACTTAATAAAGATCATGTCAAATTATTGAGAGTAGAAATAGCAGTTGTTAGTCGCGTATGATGGGTAATCGCTTAAATTAGGTCATCTCTATAAGATGCTTTAGTAGAGTTTCACATAGGTCGCATAAGTCAGATGTTCATTAAAACGGTAAGTCGCTAAGGCAGGTTGGACTGTATAGTGATAAAAATCACAGTCTGATGAAGAATATCAATATCTGATGTACAAGGCAGCATGCAACCTCAAATACTTTTTGATTAACAAATATACATGTCCCTTTAAAAAACAAATTCCAATAACTAATATTTTATTCTCATTGTTGATAACTCATTATCCAATTATTATATACAGCAGTCTGACATGTTTTGTATGTCCATGACTCATTATATCTTTGACACATGGGGATCAGCCACAAAATAAGACACAAATTTGTTCAAGTACATTTACATGTACAAATACCTATTATTAGAACTGTAATAGTGATTGTAATTACTTAGTATCATTGCGATGATACCACCATATTCCACAGAAATAAATTCGGTGTTATTCTTCCTATATATGCCGATCAAGCAGTGTTTCAGACTGGCAGACTACTGCTAATTTCGAACCCTGAATTTGCGAATATTCAAACAATCATGTAAGCTACACTTAAGAACTTCTGAAATTCCGTTATCAATTTACCAATACCTGATGACAATTTCAGAGCCTTTTAACCAATCTTAGTAAAAGATTTGTTCAGTACAAAAACTTTCAGCAGCAGACGACTCACTTTCCATAAAGACCACATGCATGCTAAAAATAACATTCAAGAAAGTTTGTTCATATCTATCTCAAGTTATCTGTCTTGCAATATGCAAATAATGCAGTTTTCTTTCTTTTTGTCATGTGATGCCTCGATCCATATTATTAGATTCATTTCGTAAGTGCTTTGAATACAAACAATAAATTAATGTAGGTGTGGTGGACATTGTCCACAAAAAAGAATGACTTTGACTTGGTTTCATACCAAGGTTATCGTCCAGATTTTTGCCCATTACATGTATTTAGATACAGATCATAGTTTCATGAGCTTTTTATCCAGTCACAAAGTGGTCAGTTTAATTTTGTTAATTTTTCTTTTCAGTGCTCTCACTCCTACCTCCTATGGATTTTGTCAAATTCTATATCACAGTTATGATTTAGTATTACCGCATCTCAGTCAAGTTGAAATTTCAGTGTGGTACCATTATTTTTGTTAGAGGTATTGTCCTTTGAACTATGAAAATTCTGTTAATTTTTCTAGTAAGCACAGTCATGCCAACAAACCAAATTGGATTTTATTTGAGTTTATACCATAGTTTTGATTTAGTATTATCTCACTCTGGATTAAATTTCAGTGCGGTACTGTTATGATTTCAACTCAATGACTCAAGTCTTTCAGGTGAACTAATGACATCAGTCGTCATAAAAAATAGGCCAAACTTTAACAAGAATTACTTGTAATTATATGTCTCGTTGGTCCCTGCTTTGATATCAAATGTAGTAAAGTATACTTGTTACGTGCAGTATTAATAAATTAAGGATCACAGATGTGCATGTATTTTAAATTATAACTAAAATGACATATTATGGCATGGCAGGACCCGTAAATGAACCAATAAATGTGTCTCCCCATAATAATCACTGATATATATGGTGTGAGGGTGGGACTGTGAAAGTTTTTGTTATAATTAAAAATATAACAGGGGTGGGGCATGACCCCTACATACACCACTGAATGTGTTTCCCTATAACAATCAATAATATATATGGTTTAAGGGTGGGGCTGTGAACAGTTTTTGTTATAATTAAAAATATAACAGGTGTGGGGCATGACCCCTACATACACCACTGAATGTGTTTCCCTATAACAATCAATAATATATATGGTTTAAGGGTGGGGCTGTGAACAGTTTTTAAGTTATAAGTAAAATGTATATTCAGGAGTTGGGGCAGGACATCCAAGGCCCCATCATACACCAATAAATGTGTCTCCCTATAACAAACAAGAATATATATGGTTTATGGATAGGCATGTGAATGGTTTTCAAGAAATACATAAAAAAACAAAAATTTAAGGGGTGGGATATATACCCAAAAGACCCCAATGCACATCAATTAGCACTAATGCTCTACCCTAATGGAACCTCCATCCAAATTATGAAAACTTAACATTGATCTGAACACAGCAAATATTTGCAAAAAACAGGAAGTCCCAAAACATAAAAATTAAAAAAACAACAAAACAACAATATATAAAATCTTTCCAATTAAACTTCACAACATCATTGCTACATCAGCCAGGACAATCAAGACCAAATATCACCAATCTAGCACCAAATCAACTGAACAGCAAGCCTGTAACAAAAACTTAAAATTGATCCGAACATAGCAAATTTTTGCAAAAAAACAATAAGTTAAAAAACATTAAAAATTAAAAAAACAAAAAATATCTTCCCAATTAAACTTCATAACATCAATGCTAGATCCCCCAGGACAGTCCAGACCAAATATCATTTTGACCTCACCCCACCACCAGGGGCATTATGGACAGACAGACAAAGAAACATGCAAACAGGCAGACAGACAGATGATCCAAACACTAGATACCCCCAGCAGACCTTTCAGGCCGGGGCATAAAAAAAGGATATTCCAAATTAAACTTCACAGCATCAATGCTAGATAGACCCCAAAGGAACATCCAGGCCAAATATTATATGTGTATTTAATTTAGTGCACTCATATTTTACAGTTCTAAGGGGATATAGACTTATTAGTGCAATCTTAAATTTGCGTAAGTAATTTTAATAGCCTTGTTGTGTATACAGAATGACACTATGGAGAAAATGTAGCGATGCCCTTGAATTAGCGCAATGGCTTGAGCATGAAAGGCACTAAAATCACCAGAAATTTATCATAACTGGTATTATAGTACAGTGGGACCTGTCTTGATAGACCACTCTCGAGAAAGATCACTTGTCTTTTGAGACCACATACTGAAAACCAATTGGTTAAATAATCCTTTGGCAGAAAGGGTGGTCTCTTAAGAAAGGTTTCACTGTAATACAAGAGATCCCAGAGGGATCTTGCCACCCACCATGAAATGTTTTATGTCTGATCTATGACACTGTTCTTTTAAGAAAGGTTCCACTGTAATACAAGAGATCCTAGAAGGATCTTGGCACCCGCCATTAAATGTTCTATGTCTGATCTATGACAGACTGTTCTTTTCTCTTCATTTCTCTTATTTGTGTCTCAATCTTGAATTTGAACTTAAATCCATATTTCTGCGAAATGCTTTTTTCACAAGATTATAGCGAAACTGAACTTGAACCGAACCTATTACATATAAGAGAGAATGGAATTCAACATCTTGGATTATGATCTCTCTACAAATGTAAAATGCACATCTAGACCTCAGGGGGAACCTCCATGATCAATTTCGAAAAGATTCCTTCAGTACAATCTGCGAAATACATAGTTCCATTGTCATGTTGGAATCCAATTTCTCAGAAAATGTCGTATGCACAACTAAACCTCACGGGGAACCTTCAGGTCAAATTTCAAGGAAATCCCTTTAGTCATTTCGGAGAAAGAGCAATAACAAACTTCCTATGGTCAAAATCCAAGATGGCCACCTGTCGGCCATATTGGATTCTGATCTCTCTGAAAATGTTATATGGACATCTAGACCTCAATGGGAACCTTCATGTCAAATTTCAATGAGATCCCATCAGTCCTGTCTGAGAAGTAGCGGTAACAAACTTCCTTTGGTCAAAATCCAAGATGGCCACCTGTCGACCATGATGGATTCTGATCTCTTTGAAAATGTCATATGCACAACTAAACTTCAAGGGAAACCTTCATATCAAATTTCAAGGAGATTCCTTCAATCCTTTCTGAGATTTAACGGTAACAACTTCCTTTGGTCAAAATCTAAGATGGCCGCCTGTCAGCCATGTTGGATTCCGATTTCTCTATAAATATAATATGCACAACTAGATCTTAAGGGGAACAAATCAAATTTAAATGAGATTTCATCAGTCCTTTCTGAGAAATAGCAATAACAATCTCCCTATGGTCAAAATCCAAGATGGCCACCTGTCAACCATATTGGACTCCGATCTCTCTGACAATGTTATATGCACATCTAGACTGCAAGGGAAACCTTCATGTCAAATTTCAATGAGATCCCATCTGTCCTTTCTGAGAAAAAGAAATAACAAAGTTCCTATGGTCAAAATCCAAGATGGCCACCTGTCGGCCAATTTTGATTCCTATCTCTTTGAAAATGTAACATGCAAAACTACACCTCAACGGAAACCTTCATGTCAAATTTCAAGAAAATCCCTTCAATATTTTCTGAGAAGTAGCGATAACAAACTTCCTTTGGTCAAAATCCAAGATGGCTGCCTGTCGACCATGTTGGATTCTGATCTCCTTCAAAATGTAATAAGCACAAACAGACTTCAAGGGGAACCTTCATGTTAAATTTCAAGGAGATCCCTTCAGTCCTTTCTGAGATTTAATGGTAAAAACTTCCTTTGGCCAAAATCTAAGATGGCTGCCTGTTAGCCATGTTTGATTCCAATCTCTCTGAAAATAGAATATGCACAAATTTGTCAAATAATATGTCAAAATTCAATGAGATCCCTTTAGTCCTTTCTGAGAAGTAGCGGTAACAAACTTCCTTTGGTCAAAATCCAAAATGACCACTTGTCAGCCAATTTGGATTCCTATCTCTTTGAAAATGTATCCTTCACAACTACACCTCAAGGGGAACCTTCATGTCAAATTTCAAGTAGATACCTTCAGTATTTTCTGAGAAGAAGCCGTAACAAGTTTCCTTTGGTCAAAATCCAAGATGGCCACCTGTCAGCCATATTGGATTCAGATCTCTCTGAAAATGTAATATGCACAACTACACCTCAAGGGAAACCTTCATGTCAAATTTCAAGGAGATCCCTTCAGTCCTTTTTCTGAAAAAACGGTAACAAACTTCCTTTGGTAAAAATCAAAAGATGGCCACCTGTCGGCCATATTGGATTCCAATCTCTCTAAAAATGTAATATGCACAACTACACCTCAAGAGGAAAGTTCATGTCAAATTTCAAGGAGATCACTTCAGCTCTTTCTGAGAAAAAATGGTAACAAACTTCCTTTGGTAAAAATCCAAGATGGCTCTTTGTCAGCCATGTTGGATTCCAATCTCTCTGAAAATGTAATATGCACAACTAGACCTCAAAGGGAACCTTCCTGTCTAATTTAAAGGAGATTCCTTTAGTCCTTTCTAAGAAATACCAGTAACAAGAATTGTTCAGGACGGACAGACGACAGACTGAGGACGGAGGGACCACGGATGCAGGGCCATATGAATAGCCCACCATCAACAGATGGTGGGATAAAAATACATGTACATTATTTACATAATACATCATCATCATCACCATCATCATGATCATCTCAATATCGACATACCACTGGACTTCTACAAAAATATTGAAAAACCAAAATTGGAAAAAAGACCAAATAACAGTCAAACTTGTCTATAGACAGGCTCGATGTATCATTGAACAAACATATCTGCTTGAAATTTTGTGATTTTTTTTTTTTTTTTTTGGTTATACCTGATGGATTTTAACTGATATTTCAGGTTACTGACAATCAACAGAAAATGTTAGTTTCAACAGTTACAAGACTTTTTATTAGTGAACCAAATACAGTGGTATAGAACAAAATTAATGTAATAAAACAAGACTAAAAATCAACTTGCTTGATGTAGCCTGGTCAACAAACTAAATTGCTGAAAACTGATCAGAGGTTCAGTCCACTTATTTGTTTTAAAAAAAAAATTAAAAAATTTGTTTTCATGTACATTAGATATTACTGTTTCTATGGGTGTAATTGGGTGAGATGTTCTTGACACAAGAACACTGTTCTTGAGTAAGAAAGCTAGCCAAAATGTGAAGAACATTGACTTGGAACACTGTCCCAGGTATGAATTTCCACACCATCTTTTTAGCAGGAGTGAGAAGGACAAACATGATGAACCAATAATATTGAAATTATTGATCACCGTCCTGTTTAATTTCATTGTTCTGTTCTCCACCATGTTCTCATTGATCGAGTGAGATCTAATGAGTGAATGTTCTTGCAATACCCTAGAGTAATCAAACTGTTTCCCTTCAAAGACACTCGATATAGTTAATGATTGAATCACTTCTATATATCTTACTTGTCAGATACACCAAACAAATATCTTTTATAGCTTTTGTACTAAAAATAGACTTACTTGGAAGCATCGTTATGACAGGCAAATCTGATAACAGCGACATCATTGGTAACACTAACCACTCGTCCACCACAATTAGCTGACAGTTTTTTTAAGCGAGAATGAATTTTCTTTGGACTGTGAAATGGTGAGAAACCACTGACTTCCAGCTCAGATCCACCCTCTACAGACTAGAGAATAAAATAAAACGAAAATAGTATGTCGTCAACTAATCAACATTTTATAAAACAAATTAATCCTCTATCTTAGCTGTTTTATACAAAATTCTACAAATATGGTACATAGATTACATGCATTGACTTTTGTTGCAATATATTTTCTGTCATCTTTCACATTAAAAGTCACTTAGCAAGCAAAAAGTATGTTTTTTTCACATATAAAGTGACTTTGTGCATGCAACTTGTATGATTTTGCATGCAAGTGGTCATCACGTTATTTCATCATGTTTGTGACCCTTTTGGCCTTTCATACATTTCCTTGTAAAAATTGGTACACATGTAGATGATTAAACAACAACAGGGGAGAGAACTGATCACAATCGGTAAAGATGATTTAACAACAACTGGGGAGTGAACTCCTGATCACAATCAGTATAGATGACTTAACAACAACAGGGGAGAGAACTCCTGATCACAATCAGTATAGACGATTTAACAACAGGGGAGATAACTCTTGGTCACAATCAGTATAGGTGATTCAACAACAATGGGGAAATAACTTCTGGCCACAACTGGTGTAGATAGTTAACAACTGGGGAGATAACTCCTGGTAACAACTGGTGTAGATGATTTAACAACAACAGTAGAGATAACTCCTGGTATAGATGAAGTCACAACAACAGGGGAGATAATTTCTGGTAACAATCGGTATAGATGAAGTCACAACAACATGGGAGATAACATTTGGTTACAATCGGTATAGATGACTCAACAAATGCTTTCCAAGATCTTTGTCAACACTTCAAATGACCACAAAAAAAATACTTACAAGCTCTGCTTTTCTCTGAGGAATTTCTTTCACCAGGTCATCAAACATATAAGTCTCATTAGCACAAACTTTTAAAGCTTCAGCAACATGACGACCATGAATCAAGATGACATTATACTTCTTCCTGTACCTGAGATCTGATAGATCACCGGCAAAATTGACATCACCTGTAAATAATACACAAATCTGTAATAAGGTACATATCTGAACAAAACAAATTCTGTACCAAGGCTTTTGCAGATATATTATCTGCATTATATTAGTTGATAAGGACAAATACAGGTAATGGGTAAAGAGTACATATTTTAGACACATATGTAAGTGCAACTTACAAGAGATAAGGACAAATACAGGTAATGGGAAAGGAGTACATACATGTATTTTAGACACATATGTAAGAACAACTTAAAAGAGATAAGGACAAATAGAGATAAGCATTACATGTTTGAGACACAGATCTGTAAGAACAACTTACTTGAAATAAGGATATACTGGTAATGGGTAAGGAGTACATGTGTATCAGAAAATCTTACGACAAACACAGATAATGCACTAACTTATCATCTGCAGCATTTTTACTTGTGGCATTAATGTGTACAACATTTACCTGTCAAAGACATATTAATAACATTTACCTGTCAAAAACATATTAACAACATTTACCTGTCAAAGACATATTAACAACATTTACCTGTCAAAAACATATTAACAACATTTATCTGTCAAAAACATATTAACAAAATTTACCTGTCAAAAACATATTAACAAAATTTACCTGTCAAAAACATATTAACAACATTTACCTGTCAAAAACTTATTAACAAAATTTACCTGTCAAAAACATATTAACAACATTTATCTGTCAAAAACATATTAATAACACTTACCTGTAAAATAATCAAAGACATATTAACAACATCTATCTTTCAAATAATAAAAGACATGATAACATCATAAAATTCAGTTGTTCAGAATTTAATATCAAAGGCCAGAAAAGACAGAATGACGTTGACCATTTGGAAAAATTACAAAGCCTATTGACCTTCAAAATTAGAGAAAAGTGAATGTGTGCATACATTTTATGCAAACAAAAAGTGTTTTTCATTTTCATAAAAAATCTTACATTCATGTATATTTTGTCAAAAATTGCTTATGAAACCCAGTTTGGCAATTATTCATTTGCAAAACTTTTCTAAAGCTAAGATAGTCATCTTTTTACAGTGGTTACTCTTGGATGGATTTCGGCTACACTTTTAGATTTATTATTTGACCTTGTGTGATACCACTTTCTCTTTAGAAAATACATATTCATTTTAAATTGAAGCTCAACTGATGAAGTCTAATTGACAGAAACGATCGTCTTGAGCATTGTAACTTTGGTATTATGTTTACAATATTGCAAATGATTAATTTAACCTTACTATTTTTATATGCATACAACACTGGACCTTTCCTTATTTTCCCAAAATATATAGGAATGTAAGAATTTTTACACATGTGTATATCTCTTATTTGTTATTGTATGTGAATCTAAGTAGTAAAAAATGTCCGTTTAATATATACAAATATACTGAAGTTACTTACCTGAGCTGAGTTCAGTTCATGTATGATGTCTCTATTTTCTTTAGTAGTATCACATACACACATGAATTCTACTTCTCTATGATTACAAAAAAATTTGGTGCGGATTGACTGAACAACGCTCAAAGCAGACTTCCATTTTGGCACAGCACAATTTTCTATGTCCCAAAATACAGCAATGGGAGGTAAAAGATCTGACATGTTAAAATCTGGAAAAAGAAATGTTGATGTAAGTCAGATGTATTATACTTGCTGAAAAAACATGGTCATTTCCTGAGTACACCTTAATCACATTTCTACTTTATCAATACAAACTGTTAATGAAAAACTGACAAGTTTGACTTACAAGTACAGCAGAACTTTGCTGAGTCGTAGTTCAAAGGACCACCTAGAAAAGTTCGAAACATCGGGACTTTGACTCATGGATGGTAACTGAGAACCAATTGTGGTTCTCGGTTACCATCCATGAGTCAAAGTCCCGATTCATAGAGACCCTCAGTTCAAAACATCAAGAAATTCGACTCATAAAAGTATGAATTATAAAATGTTTAAGAAGTGCTAAATTTAACTTATTTTTTGTGAATAGTTCAAAACATCAAGAAATTCGACTCATAAAAGTATGAATTAAAAATGTTTAGAAGTAGAGCTACATAACAATGTTAATTGGGACTTTCAATAGTTCAAAACATCAAGAAATTTTCATAAAAGTATGAATTTTAAATGTTTAGAATAGAGCTAAATAACAAAAAATTTGGGACTTTGTGAATAGTTCAAACAATCGAGAAATTCGACTCATAAAAGTATGAATTATAAAATGTTTAGAAGTAGAGCTAAATAACAAAGTTATTTGGGACTTTGTGAATAGTTCAAAACATCAAGAAATTCTACTCGTAAAAGTATGAAATTATAAAATGTTTAGAAGTAGAGCTAAATAACAAAGTTATTTGGGACTTTGTGAATAGTTCAAAACATCAAGAAATTCGACTCATAAAAGTATGAATTATAAAATGTTTAGAAGTAGAGCTAAATAACAAAGTTATTTGGGACTTTGTGAATAGTTCAAAACATCAAGAAATTCGACTCATAAAAGTATGAATTATAAAATGTTTAGAAGTAGAGCTAAATAACAAAGTTATTTGGGACTTTGTGAATAGTTCAAAACATCAAGAAATTCGACTCATCAAGTTCTACTGTAGTAAACAATGTGAAACAAACAGCTACATCTGAATGTTGAAATATTTTTAAAAAAATAACCTATTTTTAACTTTCAGAACTCTGAAACTATTTTAAGTATCCTTACATATTCACACTATCAATTTGTTTCTTTTTATATTATGCATTATGAAATAATTCATACACCAGAAACTTAATCAAAGAATTATTTAAAGTAATAAAGGAAAGATAACTCTTGATCCATGTTTTAGACAAAAGTATTGTTGCCTAAGAACTATAAATAAAATCATTGAGCATCTTTTTCAGAGTTAGGTATTAACATGTTCAGCATATGTAACCTTTTCCCATTCTTTGAATTTCGTAGATAAAGAATATATGTTCATAATACTTACATAATTGTAATTACAATAAAAATATGAAGAATCTAAAAAAGGCATTGGAATAAGATATGTACATCTGGGAGGGGCTGTCTGGGTGGTCAAACCTAGCCGTTCTTCATCCCTCCGTCTTTCTTTGCCACCAAGGCAGAAAACGAGCCTGAAAGAGAGTAAAGAAGACAATACTGACGTTATAGATATGATATATTTTGTACATTAAATAACAATTTTAAAAATAAGTGTTATCAACAAAGAAATTAAAATTAACATGCTATAAATATAATCCCAAATTTGATATAACTTTATCTGACGATTCCTTTTAATAAATCACATATATGACAAAAACAAACAGTATCTGCCATGAAATGAAACCTTTATAATACTTTGAATATCTACCATATACCAGTTTTCCCAAGTCAAGGTTTTCCAATCCAATCGTTTACTCACACACCTTGACAGATTTGGCCTGTATATTGTGAACTTGTGGCATCGATTTCCATTGGCTGCAGGTACCGTTTTACTGAGCCAATCAGAACCTGTCTAACAATCGATCATGCATCGACCACAGAATAATGGTGATGTGAAGGCTATGCTATGAGTCTTTTCATAGGCAAAAGGGATCAGTTTTGTGTCAATCTAAGTGAAATTTTAGATCGGCGCTAGATGTTGCAACCAGTGACTGCAAAATATGAAATTTAATCTGTCAAGGTGTTTGAGGAACGATGTGAATCAGAAAACTTTGATTTGGGAAGATGCCATATCCCCACATTTGTAAAACAGGAGCTGAGGTGACTTTCAAGGCACCATCGTATTTCATATTATCATTGTAATTAAAGCAATGTAAATAATAAGACATTAGGTAATACCTATGGAGAGGGAAAAGGCTTTCATCAGTAGTTTTACATGTAAATGTTCCATTGCTTTAATAAAATAATCATATGAACTACAACAATGTTTTGAAAGCAAACAGGGTGCACAGCCACTCATACCGACTTCTTCATCATCATAAATGATATATAAATAAGAGCGAATGAACTCAGGTCGCATGCGAACAGGAATCAGGGCGAATGAACCCACATTCTCCAACTTCAGTCTTTGAGATGTGTACTACGAATTACCGAAAACACAGTATTTACCAAAAACATGGTATAATTTGCAGAAAACACGCATATATGGACTCAAACTCATTCAAGGAAGTATTTCAAATGCTACTGTTTAACTTAAACATGTAGTAACTATATTTTTTTCATATTTTATTACCGTATGTATTTAACAAAACATTATACAATTTGCAGAAAACACGCATATATGGACTCAAACTCATTCAAGGAAGTATTTCTTAACTTAAACATGAAGTAACTTTAATTTTTTCATAATTTTATTAACTGAATCAATCTTGCAAAATGATTTCAATTTTATCAACATGTACATGGCCGTGGTGTTTAACAATATTTGACACGGAAAGTTTATGATATGACTAAGAGAAAAATTCAGGAGATAAAATTTTGTATTCAGAATGAAAATGTATTTCATAAATACACTCAAATGCGTGTTTTCGCCAATATGTGCCGTGTTTTCGGTGAATGACCCTGTTTCCGGTAATTCGTTGGACCGCTTTAAGACTCAAACGTCAAGTTACTGTTCATTTTCATCATTATTAAATCTCGTCTAAAGCCGAAAAATCGGTCTAATGGGAAAGAACGAATACTGTATTTTGAAAGGGCCTAAAAAATTAAATCGAAACAATTATTACCACAAGCTATGGGTCACATTGCGCCAGATTTAAACTGTACGAAATTTGAAAGAATATGTTCGCTATTGTATATTTGTTGTGAAAGATGGCGTTACGAAACTCTTTCAGGGGAGATAATAAATAAATAGTTGGCATAGGTTAATGTATACCATACCCGATTAAGATTTATGCATGAGGTATTTATTTTCGCTCTATTTGTATCCCTATTCTCCATTTATAATAATGTAAAGCATACAAAAAACATAAAATGCAACACATATATGAACGTATTACCTAGGTATTTCGAAATGAATTCGGGTTATACCAATCGGGATCGGCATACGTATAATTTCGTTAATTTAATCATCTGGAGAGAAGCGGAGAATTTGAAAACAAAAACGACCAAACAAAAATGTGATGTTGCTTATAAAGTGTATGTTATTCATTAAAATGTGGTATCTCAAGACAGGTGGTCTCTCAAAAGAGGTTATTTAACTAAGTGGTTTAGAATGTTGTCTCAACTGACAGGTGGTATTTCAATTTTCATGAGAGTGGTCTTTCAAGACAGGTTCCACTTTATTCGACTTGAGCTTCCAGTGATTTGGAACTATGGTAATATTCAACAATAACTTTTTAAGAAAATAATCTTACATATTGCATGTAGCTAGTTATACATGTACATGTATGTAATTTGAGTTATATAAGTTGATTATTCCGTTAAGTCACCATATTTTTGTACTGATGCTAAATATAAAAATTGACTATTATACATGTACGTATGTACATTTAGTATTAATTTGACTTTTTTTACACTCTAGTCGGCAGTAAGTTCTTATTATTATAACTGCCTGAATCATGAACAGATGTATAGAAACTGAGCTGTCAAATAACTTAAGTTTATTTCCTTAAGTTTTAACCATTTGGTGTCATGCTTTATATCAACAAAACATTGAATAAGTTTAATTATGGCCGACAGTATGTAATATTTGCACAAGTTATGAATGGCTCACCTCTCAGAGTCTTTCTATTACTCATGACAATATAATGGACCCTAGAAAACATTATTTTAGAAGCCATGAAGTAAATGAAACTTGTACTGTTTGATTATTTTTTTTTTTACAGATCTATAATTCCATATGTTACATCATATAATACATGTACCTACATTAAATGAAGATGTCGAAACGAAAACAAACAACTGTAGATTTATTACAAGATGAGGAAGAGAGGTAGGATATATTTTATATGTATCAGAATGCATGAATGAAACTTAACAAAACTTATGAAAACCTGCAAGTTGAATGAATATTAATTGATTAAATACAGAAAAAAAATATAATTTATACTTGAAAATTATTTTTACACGTAATTGAGTATGATAATTAGAAGAAAATCACTTTTTGGACAATATTTCCTGCATTTAAGAAATTGAAAATTCCTTCTACAGGTTAATATGTTGGTAGATTATGTAAAAAAAATTAAAACACTCTATTCCAAAAGAATTTATTATTTACAAATGATCTATGACCCAGTTTTAACAAAATATGACTTAACCTGTGTGTGAAAATTCTTGTGTACAGTTCAGCATAAGGGGGTGTATGTAACCTATTTCTATACCGGTACTGTTTTCACTGTATATAGCATGATGAATTACTTTATTGATGAGGCTTAAATACTGAAATGTATTTTAATGCAATTTTCTCAAAGATAAGTTGGTGCTTACCCTTCACATACAGTACATATATACAGCTAAAGGTACAAAATACACTGCACGATTCTACTGACATGGTCTAATATGTAAAATTTGCCCTCAAAAGAAAATTGTTAACCAGTCTTTACATCACAAAGTCTTATTTTAATTTAAATGAGTTAAAATTTACAACAGAAACATCATTTCAAAAATAATTTGTTAAAAATTAGTCACTATGCATAGCCATAACTATATAAATTTTGATATAAGAGCATGTGCATGTTTGTTGGAGGGGGGTGTAATACTTAAATTTTCCCAGTACAGATGAAATTTTGACCAATAAGTGATCAAAAAAAGGTGTAATATAAAACATGCAAGTAAATTTAAGAGATCTTGATATCCAACAAATGCACAATAATGTGTGTATGGGCAGAACACCAATAAATTTTACACCTTGTGGACCCCCAACAGCCATTTCATAGAGACCCTCAGATCTGTTTAAAAGTATGAATAAAAGTGAATGAATTGCAACTTTGGTGATAAAAATGGGAGAAATGACTAATTTCAAGGCTTCGTCCGGCCTACATGTGTAAAATGTGCATTTCTCTATAGATTTATCCAAAACATTGCCGAAAATGGTCATTTTGCATTTTTTTGAAATCTCATTAAATGTACAACAAGACCCCTTAATAATGAGTGTGGGAACCCAACCTAAAGAGAAACACAGTCTATAATTTGTCATATCCCTATCTCTCAATTCCATTCATTGATTTTAACAAATAAATGCATTATATGAAGTAGTTGTCTGTTTTTCTTTCATGATTTTCATTCAGAATTGTCTGAAATATAATACTTTGTTAGTTTTTATGATTTTATACCATTATTTACCAATGTTGACTATGATGTCAAATAAAGGTAGACGGTATCCCTTAATACAGGAAAAATTGACAAAATATACCATTTGCTTCACAAAAACTTAAAATTTGGGTCATTTCTTGATGAGTTTGGAACCATTTAGTCTCCAGAAGTAAAGAAGGATTTTTGAAGCTTACTTAAAAGTAAACTTTGTCATTTTAGATATCATCAAATTGTTTTTATTGATAAGGAATGAAGTGCACCCTTAATAAAAGTGTAAAATTCCTGGGAGGGGGTACCTTTTAAAACAACACATTCCATTAGACTTATTGTGTTCATTCATATAAAATATGTTATACAGTCATACAATCTTACTACATTTACATGTATACAGGGTTTCCACAAGGTGCTGAGGGTCAGGTCATATGTCTAAGAGAAGAGTCATGATGCAATTTTAGAATGTGGTGTTTCTCGGCATCTCTTACATGATTATCAGTTTGTGATAATTACTTTCTCTTACTTCAGATACTTTCTAAATCCAGAGTCAGTCAGTGTTCATTTGTACTGTTCTATATGTCAGGATGTATTCAGCCAACCACAGCGTGCACCATGTGGTCACAGTTTTTGTCAAAAGGTAATATGCTGTCAACAGAACTAATTTTGCAGCATGCTAATTAATTTCATTAAAAAACTTCTTTTTCATAGCTCCCACTTTCTGATGTGTCATCTGGGAGATCAACTAAAACCCTGTTAGGGATCAACTATGAATAACCTTAAAGTTGTTTTCTGGTCAACCAATGAAAATGTGGTTTGGCTGATCTTTAAAACTTATCAAAATATGAAAGGGGTAGTAAGATTGCTGATGACACTTTTTAATTGGTCGAACAAGACACTGCATGCTAATATGCCATGAACTGTACTAATATGCTATCAACAGTATAAATGTGCTGTTAGCTGTGCTAATATGCCATCAACAATGCTAATATGGCTCTAACAGTACTAATATGCATATAACTGTACTAATATGCAATCATTAATAACCAACAATACATACAAGTCATACTAAATACCTAGCACATTTTGAAAATTTTGCTTTCATTTTAAATTCACCATCTCATCTTAGGGCAAAACAAAAATTACTTCATCCACCCCTGTAGTCTACCTTTGGAAGCCTCAGTTTCAAAGAATGGCAAAGTCCACTATCAGAATTCAGGGGTAAATGATTTAGAATACAAATTTTACATGTGATATTAACATGTTCACCACTGAATGATGACAGTAGACCATACTGATTTGGGTGAGTCTAAATGTGATCACAGGAGTTGATGTGTTATTAACGGGAGTGAAAATTTCCAGGAAAACGGTAATATACACTTAAAGTGTAACAATGAGGGAGTTAGCAAGAGACCAAGAGGCAAAGCCGAGGGAAATAGGTCTGGTCAAGGGGAAGTAGAATCTTGTTCACTCCTTCATGCTCAATGATATACATGTACATTTGTACTTTAACTGTTGTATTATATTGAAGCAAACATAACACACAGGATGAAGTTTTAGATGATTTTATCAGTTTTATTTTTAGTTTTCAGTACTGCAAACATCTAAAAATATCCTGTTGTTCTGCTTCATTTATCTTGGCAAACCTGTGTGCTCCCATTATGATCAGTTTGTTTTCTCATCCTGTGAATGGTGAAGGTCAAGTTAGAAATGCTCAGATTACAATGTAGCTGACATAGTACTTTGTATACGTACATGTATAGATATATATGTATAATTTGAACTTATCAAGTACTTTTTATATACATTGACTTATCAATAATATCAAGTCTTACACTTTAAGTTATCAGTCTCTATATACCTGAACCTTTGTAGAAGTTCTGTAATGTCTGTAAAGACTAACAAGATATTTTATCTAATCACAGTGTATACTTCCATGGTTGAAAAACAGCAGGACTTGTCCAGAAGATAGGTATGTACAAAGTTGAAAGATAAGTGAATTTTTAGTATTATGGATTATATAAAATAGAATCCCATTTTCTCAAAATTCTTGTGACCAATTCAGAATTCAGAATAACTGAAATTTTAATGTTCATTTTTTTTTCTATCTATAAAAACTGGGATCGAATGTCTGATGTTGACAGAACCGGAATTTTGACTGATCCTAATTCAACATAAGAAGATTCCACTGTGTGTGTATGTAAATGTGTGTGTGTGTATACATATGCATATACAACGAGAGAGAGAGTCAACTCCACTTATAATATTTAAATTATAATGAGGTTTATGTTTATTGGTGTCATTAAAATATTATGTTGATAATACTTTCTGGTTGTGATTTGGTAGTACTTTTTATCATGTATTTACTACAAAATACATGTACAGGCCAGGCCTTTTTCTATAGTTTCCACAGTTCTGAAATTTGGCCCCATTCCCAATGCAAAGTGCATTTGGTTTTTCCCGATTTGATGAAAAAAATGCCCAAATTTGGTGTTGAAGTAATGACCGTAATGAAAAATAAATTAATGTAAGGGGAAATGCATGAAAAAAAGAGATTCCATTACATTGAGATTTCTATGTGTGCAAACTGTTTTTCCCAACTTGACACAATTTCATGTTAAGATTCCCAAGTGTGCCACCAATGGCATTTTCCCAAGTTTGACAGATATGTCAAAGCCTGCAGGCTTTTCACCTCTGATACAGGAGCTAGCATGTACCCTTTTCACATACCCTTTATCAGCCTAACCATTATCACACCCCTTTAAATCTCTATCACACCCTATTTGGAACACTGATTTCATTTTTACTCGGAATACCTCGATTGTTTTCTGCTGAAGGCAAAAGCAAATATCTTGCATACCGCTGATATTGGAGTCTTGGTTGATATGGTATGTGATACAGATTTTGTCATGTGTTATTCTCTATTTATTATTTCACTTTTAACTGTATTTGAAGTTAGATGTATACACAAATAGTACGGGTTGTTAATATATTTTCACAGGAAACCAGTAACCATCAATCAGCTACATCATGATTTCATTTTAGAAAATATTATTGGCGATCAAATGGTATGTAAATAGATTTTATACACAATTTTTAACATAACATTTTTCTTTAGAGAAAGTTTTGTGAAGTCATCAGATGTTTTGATGATATACCAGTAATAATTCTCAGAATAATTTTTAATTACTTTTACTTGGTATATCAATTACAAATGTGACATACTGTATGTTTATTATATCCTTGCAAACAAAGTTTGGAGGAGATATAGAATTTGGCCCGTACATATGTACGTGTATGTACCTATGTTACGCTTTCCTTGTCAGCGCTCTAACAATTGTATTTCTCATTGGAATGTCAGGAAAGTTAATACAAGGGTTTACTATGGTAACATCTCGGACAAATTCAGGTTTTGTAACTGACACTTCCTTATTTACGAGTTAATACCCTTTCTTCCATTCACTTCATTTTTGTGTTGGCACTAGAGTGGCTTTATTTCTCAACAGACTTGAGACTTACAACATTTTTTCTACGGCAGTCTCATCTTATTATATTTGTCTGTCCGTAATTTCGTCCCACTTACATATATAAAGTGCAATATTTCAACACGTTCAAGTTTGGGTTGTGATACAGTAACCAAACTTAGACTGTAAATTCATCTAATGGTTGCTCTCACTTCACTGACATCACATGCACCTGGGGGTGGGGTCAAAATGTAGGACATTGCAATATTTTGCCAGCATAGAAATTTGTTGGGACTGGGGGCATTTGTGCTTCACAAACACATCTTTATTTTAACACAGAAATAGGCATTCTTAAATTAGTGTAAAGCAATGATTTGGACCAGTCCAAATGTGTCTTTAGCGGTAAATGAGTTAATTGTAACCAGTTCACACATCTAAATGTAGTCAGTATATTTTTACCAGTTCACACATATCTAAATGTAGTCAGTATATTTTTACCAGTTCACACATATCTAAATGTAGTCATTATATTTTTACCAGTTCACACATATCTAAATGTAGTCAGTATATTTTTACCAGTTCACACATATCTAAATGTAGTCAGTATATTTTTACCAGTTCACACAAATCTAAATGTAGTCAGTATATTTTTACCAGTTCACACATATCTAAATGTAGTCAGTATATTTTTACCAGTTCACACATATCTAAATGTAGTCAGTATATTTTACCAGTTCACACATATCTAAATGTAGTCAGTATATTTTTACCAGTTCACACATATCTAAATATCAATGTCAATATTTTTTTGCCAGTTCACAGTCACACATCTTAATGTAGTCAGTATAAACTATGTTCTATTGTTCTACTCACAGGTTGCATGTCCGTATCGCAAGTCTGGCTGTGATTTCATTGGACAATTACAGAGGCTAGCATCACACAAGAAATCATGTGACTTTAATCCACATAATTTACCAGACTTCCTGAAGAAATCACCCTCACAACTTTCAAATGGTTTGTTTTATTATTTCACAATAGTAATACATTTAAAAAAAGATGTTGCTTTTGTTTTTTCAGCTCACCTGAGCCGAAGGCTCTTGTGAGCTATTGTGATCACTCCTGGTCCGTCATCCAGTGCCCGTCCATAAACGTTTCATATTTTGACTTCTTCTCTGAAACCACTGAAGGGATTTTGACAAAACTTGACAGGAAGAAAGTGCTCAAGGTCCTTTACCAAGTTTGTAGTTTTCAGCCAGATTGGCCCAGGGGTAGATCCAGGCAGGCCAGAATAAGTCCCAAAAGGTACCCCTCTTTAAAAATCTTCTTCTCCAGAAATGCTGCTTGAATTTAAAAATGCTGAGTGATCTTCATGTATGTATGATTCAAGTTTGTATTTTTCATAGAAATGAGAATGTTAATTTTTAATGCTTTTTTCAGACTTTGTCATTTTCATTCAATTTTGCATGACTTCCTCAATTATCTCCCCTTGCATCACTTAATTTGTTTTACTTGTAATTAGGTGAGAAATGTTTTTGTGCAAGAATTTTTCCAAAATTTAATTTTTAGAATTTTTTATGAATTTTTTAAGACTGCAAAAATAGAGGGGGCTGCATTTTCACTCTATCAGCTTTTGTTTCAAAACCACTGAAGGAATTTTGACAAAGCTTGCCAGGAAGCAAGTGCTCAAGGTTCTTTAGTTTTCAGCCAGATTGGCCTTGGGGTTGATCCAGAGCAGGACAGAATAAGTCCCAAAAAGTACCCCTCTTCGCAAGAAATGCTGCATGAAATGAAAAACATATTGTTTTTGAGTGATCTGTATTTTTCATATTAATATTTGATGCGTTTTTTAGGTATTTTCAGACTTTGTCATTTTCATCCATTTTCACATGATTTCCTCAATTATCTCCCCTTGCATTCACAATGATGCATTAAATTGTTTTACTTGTATATAGGTGAAGAAATGTTTTGTACAAGAATTTTGCCAAAATTTGATTTCTGGAATTTTTTATGAAATTTTTCTAAAAACAGCAATATTTATGTTTCTTGGCCAGATCAGCCTACATGTACATATTCTTCTTGGTCTTCTTTCCACATTTGTAGATGGTTCTAAGGTGAGCGATTGAGGCCCTCTTGGGCCTCTTGTTCCTGATGACTTGTGTCTGATTGCAATAATCTGTTTAGGACAGGGTTTTGATAATTACCGTAAAAACTCATGTAATCTGCAGCCCCCATGTAATGTGTGCATTCTGTTTTTGAGGCTGAAAATCTTCAAAAATAGGCTATCCCTATGTAATTGTATTGCCAACTCGGTAATCAAGGCAAGAAGCCAGCATTTGTATAAATTGAAACAGTGTTCAAAGTATAATTTTCAATTAACATCAGGCAGCATCTGTATAAAATGATACAGTGTTCAAAGTATAATTTACAATTAACATTGATTATCTTACTTCATAATTGCATAAAAGAGAAAGATTTCTGGAAATAAACATCTTTTATATTGTTCATTGTCTGCATGATGGACATAAAAGACATTATATACTGTTCTGGATAAGTACTTGTCCATGATCAATTACTTTTGTTGTATTAATTACACATCTTTATCACCATGGTGATATAATTTATTTACAAGTTAGGAATAAATTTGTTTCACCGAAAATAAAAATGGCCACCAGTGGGACATAGACTAAAAAAATAACCTGATATTTTCCTACACCTATGTAATATGCGAACCCCAAATTACGCTCTTTCCTACCAATGATTTTATTTATATAAATTTCTCTACATATATTTAGCCGGGCTTATCGTCAAAGGCAATAGCCGGCTATAACAGTCATCGAGTTGTGCGCAATCGTCTTTTCGTGCATGTATTTGATCTCCGCAGTACCACCAGAACAAATGAAACTGCGTGCGCAATATGATATAGTGCATGCATGTAATGTAAATAAAAGTGTATTAAATGTTCTGGTGTTGTTCATACAATTGTTTCAAGATGATCTAGGTATTTATAGATACAAAATTTTCATCTTAATTTATCTTTCCGCATACAAAGAGCCAGACAATCTCTATTAGTAATACACAGAGTTGTTAGTGTTTTTTATCGAGAAAGCTAAGCAGAACGCGGTAAAGTCTTGCGGAAAAAGTGTTGGTCAAAATATTCTGAATAAGAATATATAACAGGTAAAATGTGCCTGATATGTTGTTATTCGATATATTAATACAACAATTATGTTATAACCTGTCATTTGGTGATAAAACTATGGATTTTGAATACTAAAAAAGAAATAATGGACGAGTAAAACCTGTAATCAATACGACTGAAATATATCTTTCTTATAGCTTTTGCAACATGAAAACGGACAGGCACAACAGTCAAGTTGAGATTTTTGGGGTCTTAAATCTTAAATGTGATTTTTTAACTATTAATTAGACAATCATAAAAAGTATATCTTGTAGTATAATTAAACGGCAGAATGCCAAATGTATGGATTAAATGGACATAGTGAGTAAAATATTCTATATCTTCATTGTTAAACTCTTAATGTCAATCCATGTTGATATGAAATCGTAAATTATAAATTAATTTTTTTCAATATATAAATATATATAAATACAGAGGTATTGTAAATATTGTTCGCAAGCTACAAGTCTATCAAATACAATGAGAAGAGGGAACAGTTGAAAGAACTGTTTAGCTCACTCAGTTATAAGAACTAAATGCACTGATATATTTTGTAAAATAGTCATAAATAAACTGATTATTATTAGATAATAATAAATAAAGTGATAGAGTCAAATTATTAAGTGTATAAATAAACAAAATAATGAATACATGGATAAACAAATAAATAGTCAGAAAAAATGAATAGATGCATAAATAAATAGATACATGTATATAAATAAATACATGTAGATATGTAATAAATGAATAGAAAGATAAACAAATAATTATATAGGCTACATGTATAAATGAATAAATAAATGTATGAATGAAGTTTTTAGATAGATATAGGCCTATAAAGAAATAAAAAATGGTTTGAGAGTATTGATGAATCAATAACACCAAACAGAATGAAAATAGGCAATATTATTACTTGGGTATTTGTTAGCCCAGCTTTCAGTACTTTCAGTACTTTCATTATTATTCATGAATCTTCAGTGAGTGAACTATGCTTGCATTTGTCAACCAATCAGATCGAGGCTTTTAAACAATTTCAGAATTGTATTGGGTCAACAGACTATGCGATAACTTCCGTTGCTGATCAAAACTATTGTGATTGGATAAATCAGACAACACCTACTCCTTATAAATACTCATTAGCTACGAGAGATTTCGCATGTGACCACGGGTAGTAAAGAGCATAGTCATTCCGGACCGTGGTTTTACAACGATTGTGTAGCTTTATATCAATTTGATTTTTATTTCTTGTTTTATGTCACACTCATAAAACAAGAAATAAAAATCAAATTGATATAAAAAACTGGACACACCATATAACCCAGAATATTTTCTGGGTTATATGGTGTGTCCAGTTTTTAATGGTTGAGGAGAGAAACAGGGTTACAATGTACATCAATAAGATCTCAGATCAGTTCAAATGGCTAAACTCTCAGGGCAGTGTCTCATAACATCTCTGTTGTTATACTGAAGGTAAAACTAAAATAGTATACATTTGTAACACTTTAGAACCTGTCTCTCTAAAGATGTTTTATTTTAAGAATTACATGTTTAATGCTCTTGATATTGGAGATCTTGTTGTTAGAAGTGTTTGACAAGTCAAACAATTCAGATAGTATTTCTTATGTGTTATTTTTGTTTCTCCTGCTTTACAGAGCTGGACAATTCTAGTGTAATAGAAGACGAACACTTACCAACACCTGGAAAACCTTCACTCAAAATGAGGCTGTTTAGAGGCAGCGGCAGTCAAAAACAACTCTTAATGTCAATGTTTGATGAAAAAGAAAAAAAATCATAGCAGAGTGTTTTAATTTCATACATAGAGAATTTAAAACTGTATGAAATGATTGTTACAGTTGTATGAAATAGCTTGTATGTCTGAAGAAGAATGATGTGGTGTGTTTACTTCTTCCTGCTATATCTAGGGACTGATATCCCCAACATACAGAAATATACTGTAAAGTGTGGTGTGTTTACATCTTCCTGCTATATCTAGGGACTGATATCCCCAACATACAGAAATGTACAGTTAAGTGTGGTGTGTTTACATCTTCCTGCTATATCTAGGGACTGATATCCCCAACATACAGAAATATACTGTAAAGTGTGGTGTGTTTACATCTTCCTGCTATATCTAGGGACTGATATCCCCAACATACAGAAATATACTGTAAAGTGTGGTATGTTTACATCTTCCTGCTATATCTAGGGACTGATATCCCCAACATACAGAAATGTACAGTAAAGTGTGGTGTGTTTACTTCTTCCTGCTATATCTAGGGACTGATATCTCAACATATAGAAATGTACCGTAAAGTGTGGTGTGTTTACTTCTTCCTGCTATATCTAGGGACTGATATCCCCAACATACAGAAATATACTGTAAAGTGTGGTGTGTTTACATCTTCCTGCTATATCTAGGGACTGATATCTCAACATATAGAAATGTACAGTAAAGTGTGGTGTGTTTACATCTTCCTGCTATATCTAGGGACTGATATCCCCAACATACAGAAATATACTGTAAAGTGTGGTGTGTTTACATCTTCCTGCTATATCTAGGGACTGATATCCCCAACATACAGAAATATACTGTAAAGTGTGGTATGTTTACATCTTCCTGCTATATCTAGGGACTGATATCCCCAACATACAGAAATGTACAGTAAAGTGTGGTGTGTTTACATCTTCCTGCTATATCTAGGGACTGATATCCCCAACATATAGAAATGTACCGTAAAGTGTGGTGTGTTTACTTCTTCCTGCTATATCTAGGGACTGATATCCCCAACATATAGAAATGTACCGTAAAATGTGGTATGTTTACTTCTTCCTGCTATATCTAGGGACTGATATCCCCAACATATAGAAATGTACCGTAAAGTGTGGTGTGTTTACATCTTCCTGCTATATTTAGGGACTGATATCTTAACATATAGAAATGTACCGTAAAGTGTGGTGTGTTTACTTCTTCATGCTATATCTAGGGACTGATATCCCCAACATATAGAAATGTACCGTAAAGTGTGGTGTGTTTACTTCTTCCTGCTATATCTAGGGACTGATATCTCAACATATAGAAATGTACCGTAAAGTGTGGTGTGTTTACATCTTCCTGCTATATCTAGGGACTGATATCTCAACATATAGAAATGTACCATAAAGTGTGGTGTGTTTACATCTTCCTGCTATATCTAGGGACTGATATCTTAACATATAGAAATGTACCGTAAAGTGTGGTGTGTTTACATCTTCCTGCTATATCTAGGGACTGATATCTCAACATATAGAAATGTACCGTAAAGTGTGGTGTGTTTACATCTTCCTGCTATATCTAGGGACTGATATCTCAACATAGAGAAATGTACCGTAAAGTGTGGTGTGTTTACATCTTCCTGCTATATCTAGGGACTGATATCTCAACATAGAGAAATGTACCGTAAAGTGTGGTGTGTTTACTTCTTCCTGCTATATCTAGGGACTGATATCCCCAACATACAGAAATGTACAGTAAAATGTGGTGTGTTTACTTTTTCCTGTTATATCTTAAACTGGTATCCTTGTCTTTTTTCTATTGCATGACTTATACATTTTATGGTTTTCTTCAGATTCTGGATTAGAACTGTATTTTTTGTCAAATGACTGTGTTTTAGACTAGGGTCTATTTTAGGAATATGTTTTCTCCTCCATTACAACACTTTACAGATGTGTACAGATGTAAAAATACTTGCAAATATGTACATTAGCATCTATTTTACAAAAAAATGTTTTAAAACAAATTTAGTTTCTTCTGACAAACAACTGAAAATGATGAATATGAAATATTAACGTAATAAAAGAACTTAATGTCCATAAAAATTGTACATTCAATGGTTGACCCATCTCTATTAATGAATTGTATGTATATAAATTTTCCTATGTTCTTTAATTAGTACTTAGATAACCTATTTTGTTTTTGTTAATAAATTATCTTTATAAATATATAAGCTAATATTTGTACTTGATCTCAAGATTGCAGTTTTATCAAATAAAACAATATATATTGTTCCTTACTGTCACCATGATGTATGATCTATTTGTTCCAAGTGAATTACAGTAAAGTAAGTTGTAAATCTGAGTAACATGAACAAAGTGTAAAATCATTAAAGGGGCATTAACTGTGTTTTTTTCAAAAACAAGGCTTTCCTTTTTTACTACTTAAATTGATATACAATGAAAAAAAGAAATATACACAGGCATAAAAGTTCTTAAGTTCCTATATATATATATATTTTGTGAAAATTATTTGATAAACCCAGTTTGTCAATTGATTAATTCAACCTTACTTTTTGGATATGCACACTGGACCTGACCTTATATTCATAAAATAAATAGAAATGTGACAATTTATGCCTGTGTATGACTCTTATTTGTTATTGTACATCAAATACAAGTAGTAAAAATAAAAAATTGTGTTAGTAAACACAGCTAATGCCCCTTAAGTTCACATTATTTCCATTCTTGATGCTGTTTTTGGATATTTTGATGTAAAAATCAAATTGAATATGATAATTGAATGACTATGAAATTGTTTATCATTTTTATATTTTTGCATGGTTACTAACACAATTTGTTAGAAAAGCTCAATATTTTGTACTTAAAATTGGAGGCTACTGCAAATTTTCCTCCAGGAAATAGGTCTGGTCTTGGAAAACCAGAATTTTGCTAACTCCCCCAATAGTAAACTGTAAAAGTTAATCATATTGAAACAAACATTACACTTTAACCCTTTCACCACCAAGTAACTTAATGGTATGCTCTATTCTATTGTATTAGACCAGTCTATTATGGTCTATGGGGTTGAAAGGGTTAAGGAAAAACTTCAGATAATTTTATCTCTTTTTTTTCTATTTTCGCACTTTGAGACTCTATAAAATACCAGTACTGTATTTCTTCTTGCTGCCATTATGATAAAATTGTTGGTCATGTGTTCAGTGTCACTCAAGTTTGATATGCTCCAATTGGCTGATGTACAATGCCCCACACAATAGTCAAATAACGCACCATTTTACAGGGAAATACTTTGTAATCATTTACAGTAATAAGTTGCATGTAGTTTTAATGATTAACTTTTATTTAAGTAAAAATCAGTAGAGGTGTTATATTATTGCTTAAAACCTGAAATACATCATGGTGTTGGGTGTTCCAATTGATATATTCTCATGTTACAAGATCACATGGTACAAAAACAGTATGGCAGATGAATTTTAAAGGTGCATTAATTGTATTTACCCTGGCCTCTCCTTTTACAGCTTGCACATGTACTTGATGTGCAATAACAAATAAGAGCTAAACACAGGCATACAAATCTTATATTCCTATATATTTTGGGAAAATAAGGTCAGGTCCAGTATGGTATTCATATACAAATAGCAAGGTTGCCAAACTGGGTTCACAAAATACACAGGAATTTAAGAACTTTTATGCCTGTGTAGATCTCTTTCTTTTTTTTCTTATTCTATAGCGATCTAAATAATAACAAGAGTTGCCAGAAGAAAACAAAGCTTGCTGGTTATTGGTGTAAATTTTCAAAATAGCTGTTTGACCTACAGCTGTCAGGTTTTAAGGTCATGATACAATAAATATTGATTCCTTCAGCTCAGGCTAAGTTTTGAAAAGTAGGTAAAATTCCAAGGTCAAGGTCACTAGGTCAAAAGGCAAGACACACAAATGAAAGCTCTGATCATAAAAATCTATGTGAAATATCAAACCCCTATCCCTCACAGTTTAAAGATATAGCCAAGATAATGTTTTTAAAAAGTAGGTCAAAGGCCAAGGTCACTGGGTCAAAAGTCTTGGAACCAAATGAAAGCTCTCGTCATAAGGAATCTATATGTGAAATATCAAAGTTATGTCCCTTATGATTAAAAAGATATATGCTAAGTTAAAGTTTTGTTTACCTATGCACAGGTATGGCATTAGCTCTCTGAACTTTTTGAGTCAGCGTGGCTCATTCAGTAGCGTCCTCGACTCTTGATCGTGAGTTCTAGTCCAGCCGGCAGCAGGTTGGTTTCCTGTCCTTCAGATGAGACAGTAAAAATCAAGGTCCTGTGTCGCAGTAGGTGTCAGCACGTAAAAGAACCCTCACTGTTCAATGGCCGTAAGTGCCGAGCATAGGCCAAAATTTTAAGCCCTTCACCGGCTTTTGGTGACGTCTCCATATGAGTGAAAGGTTCTTGAGTAGGATGTTAAACAACAATAAACAAACTCTGGACTTTTGTCCTGTCGAGCTAAAGAGGGATGATTTTTTTTTAAAAAAACCCACATCTAACCCTTTAAGTTATAAGTCACCTCCATTTTTATTCAGATTCTGATATAATTTTATTTAGAGTGTAAATGGCGACTCTATGAGAAAATTCTTCCAAATGAGATTGTCCTACAGTAGGTAAGAAATGTGTTGAAACCAAACAAAATATTGTGTCTAGGTATAATTTACTCAAATTTAATTCATCAACCCTAATGATCAAATTTAGACTCTTCAAGTATGCTCTTCTGTCAAAATTCAGAAGTGAACAAGTTCATATTGCATGTAAAATTATTATAAAATTTGGATTCTAAATCACACACCCCTGAATTTTGACAGTGGACATCACCATTCTTTGAAATGGGCAGGTCCAACAGGAGGTGATTGAGTTTATAAAATAGAAAGATTTAAAAAAAAATAATTTAAAATACAACGGTAACTTCTCAATACATATAGACCCAACAATTACGGTAATAAAAAATGAAAAAACCAGTAAGTAGTACACATTCTTTATTGAACAGACACTAAGTATCGTATACTTTAATAGAAGATCATAAATACTAGTTATGAAATGTTAAAAGTATTCTGAAAAGGAAAACATTTACATGCAATCATCAAAAAATTACTAAATTGTTAAAATCACCAATTACACCTGTGCATTAAAAAAATCTACAGATTGCACGTTTTTGTTCCTAGGCAACATGCAATACTTAGGATGCATGTCAGATGTCTCTCTCTCTCTCTCTCTCTCTCTCTCTATATATATATATATATATATATATTAGATACTGTGATGTTGCAGACACAATAGAGGATTAACATTAAGCTGTGATTTTGTCAATGCACTGGTTAAATGGTTATACATATATGTATATATATATAATATCTGTGTATGCTGTAACAAAATGTCAAATACAAAAAGCCTAGCTCCAGTAATGTTTATCAATCATAAACATAATGTCAAGAAATAATATTGCACTTGTTCTCTTCAACTGAGGGACTGAGAATTGTATGTAGCTATCCTTATGACAATTGGATAGTGTGGTAAACTGTACTATCCATGTGACAAAATGCATTAAAAAGCCATCAACTAAGCAATTCAAAAAAAGTTCATATTACATGGATATGTTTATATCTCATTAAATTTTAAAAAATGCTGCTAATTCCATTCACCAAGGAAACTTATATTTTGTGGAATGTTAACAAAAAAGGGAAATACACAAGTGAATTATAAACCTTTCACCCCTCAAAAACACAATAAACCAGTCCTTATGTGGACTAGTCTTCCGGATCAGTAAAGGTGAAACACTTAAAAAGTGAATTATTGAGATCCATCTTAAGTGGAAACAAGAGGCCTGACATACAGAAATCTAATCTCCTGAGACTAGATATTTAATTCAATGACCCCTGTAGCCACATTTGGACTCATCCATTTCAAAGATTGGTAAAGTCCACTGTCAGAAATCAGGAGTGTATAATTAGAATCCAAATTCAATATTATCTTGTTCACCCCTGAATTATGACAAAAGATAATACTACATGTATCTACTTATTTGGGTGAGTCTAAATGTGACCACAGGGGTTGATGAGTTAAAACACAAACTTAATACATGATAGAATTATGTCACTATACCCCAAGGTATCACTGACAGAATTATGCCACTATACCCCAAGGTATCACTGACAGAATTATGCCACTATACCCCAAGGTATCACTGACAGAATTATGACAGAATTCACTGACCATGCTACTAAACCCCAAGGTATCACTGACAGAATTATGCTACTAAACCCCAAGGTATCACTGACAGAATTATGCTACTAAACCCCAAGGTATCACTGACAGAATTATGCCACTATACCCCAAGGTTTCACTGACAGAAAATATGCCACTATACCGCAAGGTAACATAGACAGAATTATGCCACTATACCCAATGGTATCACTGACAGAATTATGCCACTATACCCCAAGATATCACTGACCACTATACCCCAAGATATCACTGACAGAATTATGCCACTATACCCCAAAGGATATCACTGACAGAAAATATGCCACTATACCCCAAGGTATCACTGACAGAATTATGCCACTATACCCCAAGGTATCACTGACAGAATTATGCCACTATACCCCAAGGTATCACTGACAGAATTATGCCACTATACCCCAAGGTATCATTGACAGAATTATGCCACTATACCCCAAGGTATCACTGACAGAATTATGCCACTATACCCCAAGGTTTCACTGACAGAAAATATGCCACTATACCCCAAGGTAACATAGACAGAATTATGCCACTATACCCAATGGTATCACTGACAGACTTTGAACTGTTTAAAGAAATCAACTAAAGGAGATAAAAACAGATGTGATGTATCAAAATAAATACAATATATCTATCACAATCACACAGAAATCAGAAAAAGCCCCTTACAAAATTACATACAGTCAAGATACAAACATTGTCCCAAAATATTTCCTAATTTAGTTACACAGGAATAAGAAAGACTCCAAATAAAAAAGAATATTTTCACCATATTTAGTGTTAATAGAAATTACAGGACTGAAAATCTGTGTTATGAATACTTACTGTAGCCTACCTGAGAAGACAAAATGCAATTACTTGTCATGGAGTGTTTGAAACTATCATGAACAATTTTTACTTTACATTGAGAACTTTACTATTACTTTTATGTGGTAAAATGCTTTTCTGCTCTAATATGGATCAGAAAGACAACAGTGGACAGAATGAACTTAACAAAATGACCATTAGTCTGGGGCACTGACTAAATAACACACACCTATAGAACACATTGATTGTTGCTGATATACTTTAGGTACAAGTTAACAGAAACCAGTTTTCTTAAGAGTCATTAACCAAGATAACAGTGGGGAAACAAACCATGGGCAGGATGTACATATGGACGGAAAGAAAGAGAAAACAACATGGTATGTCCTGTTTTTCCTTGAATAGTACATAATTACAGATAACTGGTGATCCAAATGAACAGACTATTCTTGAAATGGAAAAACTAAGTAAAGTTTTGACTTGGTACCTATTTTGTCTTAAAATAAACTATAATTCAACAAGTTTTGTGTGCATCTCTCAGACCTACAGATGTGATGTGGAGTTGTCTTTCAAGTTCTTCTAGATTTCTTAGCAATGCAGATTCTCAGGAAATGGGAATCATTATATATACAGATACACACAATACAACTGTCTAATGTACGTAACATAAACCCTGTTAGTGAGAAGTGTTTGAAACTTTGTATTGCCACAGTATGTTCTCATTCAGAGTTTAAAAATCTTGCATTTATCTGTATTTGTATAAGGATAAACTTTAATATTCCATTTTCAAGAATTAAAATTTTACACAAGGTACAGTATGTTCACAGTAAATAATGGGAGGTGGATTCTGTCTATTCAATAGCCTCTAGTTATATATTTATAGATGTCAGGTGATAATATGATGACCAACTTTTTTGAACATCGTAATGTGTACAACAACATTCACTCCAACTAAAACTACTAAACATTTATGGAAAAAATTAGAACACTTCTTTACTATTTAAAATATTGTAAATATCTATAAATGATACTGCAATAAAAGACAATACATAAAATTGACAAAAAAAGCAAAAAAATCACCCATAATATCAGAAATTTGAAAACTTGGTAACTGGTGTAAAATTCTTTACTTTTACCAAATATATAACATAACAAATTTTGACACAAAGTTAAGATTATGAGCCTGTGTTTATGAAAATAAGGTTTGATTATCTTTAATATATGACATTCCAACAACAATCTACATTTGATCAAAAGGCAGTGAAACAATGTTTGACACAGACAGTGATATGATGAAAAACAGCTACCTAAATTCATATTTCAGAATTCTTGAGCCGAGTTTGTATTCATAAACTTTCAAAGAACTATTATTAATATATTATAGAAAGCTTAAAAATATGGTGCTTTCTTGTGCAAATTTACATTCAAAAATCTTAAAACAAGACAACATCCATGATAATTAACAATTTGTTTGTAAAATATGTCAAAGAAATATATCAGACTCTGAATTATGGAATTTTCTACAAGTTGATATAAAGTGGTGGTCAATACTCTAAACAAATGTGAACACCACATCTCTATTCTAGTTCATACTCTCCCAATGTATAGTCTAAATGAACTAGGAATAACAAAGCTATTTACATACTTTTTCCATGAAGTACCTATCTGTCCATACAATCATGTTCCAAATCTGTTGCATTGAAATTGATTCTATTCTTATTTCTTTCAGGTATAATAATAAATGATACTCTACAAAATTTATCAGACTTTTATAAAACGGTCTGTCATCACTGATGTTATTCATAATCTGTCGACAAAAAAAAATCACATCAAATTTGGTACATGACTACATGTCAACAGACTGGTGATCTGGATGGCACATTCTCAAATGATACATCTACTAGATATTTCATTGCTATAATTCCTCCTCTGAAGTAAAAATGTGAAAATTCTACAAACAACAATTAGTACAACAGCTTTATACACCTTCAGCTTAATAAAGCATCAGATGTCACATCCAAAAAGTTCAAGATTCAAAAAATATCTAAATATACACTAAAGCTTTAAAGGTAAATATGTTAATTCTAAAAAGATGAAGAAA
Organism: Atrina japonica; assembly: GCA_030159075.1. Lineage (NCBI taxonomy): Eukaryota > Metazoa > Mollusca > Bivalvia > Pterioida > Pinnidae > Atrina > Atrina japonica. The sequence goes on from BROG01000117.1 coordinate 381,991, forward strand.
CAGATAGCCTGATTAAAAAGCAGAACTCAATTTAGCTTACAGAAAAAAAATCCAGATTTCAAAGTAAATATCTGCATAAAATATTATTGCGTTTATAAGGTTTGGCTGGAAAAATATCGAGATGGTGGATACATTAGCACAACTTGCTCTCACTGTACAACTAAATTAATCTTCAGTAATTATTTCCAAAATGTTAGTATGTCACCCTGCCATTTATGTGATGTTAAAAAAATCGATTAAAAATATTCGAGGTTTCATGGGGAGAAAACTATCAAATGTAAAAGATACTTTTTAATATTCATACTCTACCGTCTTCATAATTACATCAGACAAATTATTTTTGGCATCACACAAATTAATTATAGTCAAGATTTTGGTTGGTAAAGATTGTCTAATTCAATATATAACATAAACCTGAATTTGGTCATATTTTGTTTCAGAAAATGAAATCATTAGTAATAGCACTTTACATGTATGTAAAGTTAGTGAGGCTTATAATTACTGATAAACAATTCTGTACATTAAATTTTGAAGCTGTTAGTATAAGTGTGTTTATAACATATAATTGTGTACTCACTTATGGATGCGGCTATTATTACCCTGTATGCGACTCCTATATTATAAGTGTGTTAATAACTTGCTATTATTGCAATCTGTATATAACCAAGTGAGTTTATAAATACCATGTGACTAATCAATTGTCTGATTGCTATGACTGTGGATGTACCAGATTCATGTATCCGACTGCTTTGCCTGTGGATATAGCTAATTGATTATCCAATTGCCATGTGGATGTATCCAATTCATGTATCCGACTCCTCTATTTAATTTATTATCAGGACTAAACTTTACTAAACTTCGTAAGTTTATGATTTGATCGTAAACATAACTTACAATAAGAATTCTCCAATATCTGTTTTACTAAACTTTGTAAACTTAAGTTACATCAAAAATTTGTTCGTAACTTACGTACAGCACAATAGTCGCGTTTGTTATTATGAACACTGACAATCAAAATGTGCTAAGACGAGAATGGGTGTTTCTTAACAGAAATATATGGCTGGAAAAATTGGAAAAAACAAATTTTTTTTTATATTAAAAAATACCAATTACATGTACCACTGCGCTACTTGGACATCCAAACTGGCATAGAAATGGTTAAGCTAAAGTAAAACAAATTTGTTTAACTATAATGGATTTTATGTGACAATGTACATTCACATAATTTTTTTATATTTTGTAATAAAGATATCAAGCGCAACATATGTTGTGTTGAAAACATACATGTAATCATTTGGATCCTTTGTCAGAACTAAATGAAACTACCAACTGCAAATATATATATGAATTTACCTTCTTCACAGGAGAGCTTCAATATCGTAAGTTACAATTCTTTCTTTGACGAACAAAACTTACAAAGTATTTAGTAAAACAGACACTTCTGATCTTAAAATTGAAATTTGTATGTCTGAAGTTTTATCGTAAACTTACGAAGTTGAGTAAAGCTCAGTCCTGATTAATATTACTTTGGATGTATCTGTAATATTCCTGACACTTCTGATCAAGTGTGTCACTATAAATGTAACTTCATTATAGAGTATACACAAGTCTCTTGTTATTTATGTAATGTTTTTTTTATTTTGTGATTGATGTGTATTTTTAGCATGTGACTGCTATGACATTTTTATGTACATGGTTGTTGACTTGTTTCAAGTCTGTAACTGGACTGTTTTGATGTGACTTTTATGACTTGGCACGGTTCCACTTTTTGGCAACTTTTCAAATGTGCCACTGCCTTCTAAAATTTTTTTAATACAGGAATACATACATTTTCAACATACTGGTAAAATAGATTTAAATTGTCACAGAAAAAGAGAAACTAATGATGTCGTTTCAGCTATGTTGGTGGTCTAAGAAGGATAGCATTACTTTCCAAAACACAACAGAATAATTCTTATACTTAACAGCCATTAAGTAAGTCACATACTGTTGACAATCTCACGCTGATAATTTGTTCATACTCATTGCATGTCACATACTGCAGACAAGTCACATACTCAATGCATGTCACATACTGCAGACAAGTCACATACTCAATGCATGTCACATACTGCAGACAAGTCACATACTCAATGCATGTCACATACTCCAAACAACAAGTCACATACTCAATGCATGTCACATACTGCAGACAAGTCACATACTCATTGCATGTCACATACTGCAGACAAGTCACATACTCAATGCATGTCACATACTCCAAACAAGTCACCTACTCATAGTAAGTTACATACTGATAGCATGTGACATTCTGTAATCAAGTCACATGATGATTGATATGTTATATGCTAATTATGGATTACTTTTGACTGATATTGTGAAGTGTGTGTGTCAAACTTGAAATGTTAAATTACAAATGTTTATTACTTCAGTGATACACCTTGTATATAAAGCAAGAACAGTTACAAAACAAAGCAAGAAATAAGATTTTAAAAAAGGCTAAAAACAGATACATCTTGAGCAAGGAACACATAACCCGAAGAATTTAAGTCACATGGAGACCTACATTTATAATGCTAGATATATCCAACCATAAAGCTATTCCAATAAACTATACTAAAAGCAATCTATATCACATAAGTCATGTGTGTGCCAACATAGGACTCAAGGATTTGTGATAAGAAAAAGCTTAAAAATCCATTCCCCAACAAGATAATGCAAAGTTCCAAAATGAAGTATTTTGGTCCTAAATGTAATAAATCATATATAAATACACTTTAAATATATAATTATCCAAACATCAAAAAATGAAAGCTCTATAAACAGTAGTTCTGAAAATTGATAAGCTTACTGACAACATCAGACAACAAGGAGAGCTGGTTTATCACAGAACTCTCTTCTGTACCTAAAGAGAAGAAGCTGAAAATGGTTAATGTTTAAGAGAATTAAAATCTTCATATCTTTAGTATTAAGACGTATGTTCTTTATAATCTATTACACATTTGAACATCCATTTTCTATAGAAATGTGAAACTGATTACTGCAATACTGCATGTCAGTGTAAGGTGTAGCCTTCATCTGTCATCTGTGAACCATTGCTTTTGGATATTATGGCAACATGACGATGAGACACCTTCCATACACATTCACAATTCCCATTCAAATTTGATGTAAAACTAGAAGGATTAATAAATCCTATTTATTTGGAGAAGATGGGCTTCCTGATCGATGTAAATGAACATTTTGCCATTTTCCATCTTTTCTCTGCCATATCCTAGATTCTTCTGCTTGCATAGTGACTGGTAAACCATCCCTGAAATAAAAATAAACCTTTTGATGAAATGTGATCAGGTTAGAACTTAGATGACAGTCAAAGTAAATAACTGAAAACTTTACAGGAATCATAGTCAAATGTTATACCCTTACCAAGCAATCAACAAACATGTAAAATACACACAGGCTGAAATGTTCATACAGACAGGTATACCTGTATATCTGGAAGTTTTCACCCTTTTAACACAGAAAATATATACACTACATCTTAAAATTCACGCTTAATCACCATGGATCTCCATGACCTGTTTTGTGGTGGTGCTTAAATTAAATAGCAGCAAAAAAATCCAGATATAAAGAATCAAGTGTATACTGTTCAACTGTCAATTTGCAGAGGTCTGCACTTGAACTAAACAACAATTTTAGTTCAGTTGTTGATTTGCAGAGGTTTACTGTTTGACTAGTTTGAAAACTTCACTTTCATTCTGAATTCGCACTCTAATCTAAGGGTGGAAGTGGCGAAAATTAAATGGCAGCGAAAAAATCCACATATAAAGTATCACATTTATACTGTTCAACTGTCGATTTGCAGAGGTCTACTGTCTAAGTCAACAACACTTTTTAGTTCAGTTGTTGATTAGCAGAGATCTACTGTCTAAGTCAACAACACTTTAAGTTCAGTTGTTGATTAGCAGAGGTCTACTGTCTAACTAAACAACACTTTATTTTCAGTTGTTGATTAGCAGAGGTCTACTGTCTAACTAAACAACATTTTTTAGTTCAGTTGTTGATTAGCAGAGATCTACTGTCTAAGTAAACAACACTTTAAGTTCAGTTGTTGATTAGCAGAGGTCTACTGTCTAACTAAACAACACTTTTAGTTGTTGATTAGCAGAGGTCTACTGTCTAAGTAAACAACACTTTAAGTACAGTTGATGATTCGCAGAGGTCTACTGTCTAAGTAAACAACACATTAAGTTCAGTTGTTGGTTTGCAGAGGACTATACTATTTGACTAAACAACACTTTAAGTTCAGTTGTCGATTTGCAGAGGTCTACTCTATGACTAGATAACACTTTTAGTTCAACTGTCTGAAATGTCTGACTCATTCAATCTTGATGATTTCTACATGATAGCTATTTTTGCCCCACTCCATGACACTTTAAAAATATCTTACCTATCAATATACTGTGTAAGTCGTACATAAGCAATACATGCAGCATCATCTCCTAGCAGGTGAACATGTGGATTAAGAATACTTGTATTCACTGGCTTATTGTTTTTGGATAGAACTGTAAACAAAATCAAACATTAGTAATGTGTTACATGTATATCACTTCTGGCTCATAGTGTAGGATCTATAAATATCTATGATTCAAATGTATGACCACAGTTCATGTAGTAATTACAACATTAGCTTCTATGAAGTATTAAAAGATATTCTGTTGAGTAGGCCACAAGAAAATCTTTCCCTTGCAAAAACATTGATCCCTCTCTTTGGGAGATTGTTTGATAACCAAAAGAAACTGTCCAGTAATATGGGATGTCAAAAGTTGTATATCTTTCTACACTTAAACCTTTGCCTTTCAGCTGAAGGACTCAATAAGAGAAAGTTTTATGTTAACATATTTAAAACTCAAGTTATGTATATAACCTACAGACATTTTTTTTTTTACCAAGATACACAATCATGTACCTGTTCATACTCACCATTATCAAAATAAAATTTGTGAAAATCCATCCCAACTATCAAATTCCCCATGGCCTCTGGCTCAAAACAGGTAATATCAGGATCCACGAATTTCCTAAAGATCATATAAACATTCAGTAGATTTTGTAAACATCTAATAATGTACAAATGTCATTTTTATATAACAGTCTCATTAAATATTCATTAAATACATCATTCTGTGCTTGGATTCTGAAGAATACTGGACTTGACATTCACCACTGCAAATCTACCTTTGGCAGGTCAGACTTTGTTTAGGTCAAGGCCAAATAAAACAAATCATTTCACTGCTCAGCTGTCCTTGGAATTCAGACATTGTAAAGGGCACGGTCATATAAAACACATTGTTTCCCTGCTAGACTGGCAGACCAGACATTCTGTAGGGCAAGGTCATATAAAAAGATTTTATTTCCCTTCCTGACTGTCCTTGGCAGGTCGGACCTTTTGTAGGACAAAGTCATGTTTCCCTGCCCAACTGTCTTTCTCAGGTCAGATTTTATTTAGGGGAAGGTCGTATAAAAAGATTTCATTTCACTGTGTGACTGTCCTTGGCAGGTCAGACTTTATTTAAGGCAAGGTCATATAAAACAAAATATTTCCAAACCGTGAGAAAATGTTTTAAAAGATGTACATGTACCCAGTTTTGGAACTTTTTGGACCCTCAATAGGTACTACTCCCATTTTGTTCACAACCTTTATGCAGCTGCAGATGGAGACACTTTATGCCAAGTTTGTTTGAAAATGGCACATTACCAATAGTTCTACAGAAGAAGTTGTTTAAAAGTTAACAATGATCAACACATAATGGGAGTCATAGATTATTGCAATAGGCTCAGGTGACTAAATAAGTAACCATTTAGCCTTACAGAGCAATATGATACAGTTTATAAAGATGTAAGCATAATTAGGTGACAACTTGTCCCTGTATTTTTGTAAATAGGGCCGTTAACAAGGCTAGAATTAATAATACAACAGTATTGACTTACGTGTATGCTTCAAAATCACCACTTGTTATGGCAGCTATCAACTGTTCAGATAACTTGATAATTTCCTGCTTTTTACCTGTCAAAGGAAAAAAGTATATATTATATATAAACACTTAATGATACACACGGAACACCTGGCTCAAGTACACTGAAATATTCTTCAGTAATGTGTAGTTCTTAGTACAGCAAGAAATGGTCAATTTATACCACTGTACATGGAACACTGGCATAAGCAAGTTTCAAAATCGGTTATTATACATTTCTGGCCACAGGAAATACAGGTCCAAAAGTCAAATTTCTATTTATTAAACACATGATATAAACATTCAAAGTAATTGATGATTTTCATTTAAAAGTCTGCAGAATATTGAGAAATATAACCCTGAAATAAATTACAGAATAATCATTATGTAGAGATTGACTTCATCCGACATCCTATGACCAGACTTTGATGTACATTTCATTGACATTCTGTACAATGGAGGTTGCCTTTAAACCCAGGGTAGTAATTGAAGCCCAGAATAGATGTAGCTGTAAGGTCAACATAGAGGGCAGCTGCAGTACAAAGGACTGGATGAATCTCATATTATTCATAACGGTACTTCAAATATTCAGTTTGGTCAAAATATCTGATCTAAATTGAGTTTGATTCTTAATTGGTATTCACATATGAAAGAAAGGTTTAAACATGGTCAAAAGATAAAAAAAAACATTTCTGTAAAACTTACATTTTGTATGAAACTATATTAAAGTAAATTTTTTAGATAATGTAAAAAATTTCTTTCATAATTTACTAAAAATAATACACTTAACTCATAGTGCCTCCCTATAACCCGACGCAAATAATGTTACACAACGTCATAAGATAACTACTGGCAGGTTTTTTATACCTTACTGGATTCAAACTTAAAACTGTATCTCAAACATACTATTCACTCTATCTTAAAACAAGATGAATAAAAGCAACTCATTGGAAAATTTTAAAAATTCAGACATATTGAACACATAGCCCTACTCATGTATTGTATAATTACAAATGGATTAGATAATGACCACGTACATGTACAAAAGTGTGATACAGATATACTGGATGATTGCAAACACAACAGAACACAAACATAATGGACAAGTACAGACATGGGACACATGAAAACACAATATTAACATATGGAGAAATACAGACATTGGACACATGAAAACACAATATTAACATATGGAGAAATACAGACATTGGACACATGAAAACACAATATTAACATATGGAGAAATACAGACATTGGACACATGAAAACACAATATTAACATATGGACAAATACAGACATTAGACACCTAGAAACACAGAATATAAACAAAATGGACAAGTACAGACATTGGACAACTAGAAACACAGAATATTAGAATAATGGATAAGTACAAAATTTGACACTAAGAAACACATAACATAAATACAATGGACAAGTACAGACATTAGAAACACATACATGTAACATGAACATAATGGACAAGTACAGACACTGGACACTTTAGAACACAGAATATGAACACAATGGACAAGTACAGACATTAGACACTTTAAAACATATGCATTTAACATAAACATAAAGGACAAGTACAGACTTTGGAACACAGAATATAAACATAAAACACAAGTACAGACATTGGACACTTAAAAACACATACATGTAACATAAACACAATGGACAAATACAGACATTGGACACTTTGAAACACAGAATATAAATGCAATGGACAAGTACAGATGCTTGCTTATTGTTGTTTAACGTCCCACTCAAGAATATTTCACTCATATGGAGACGTCACCAAATGCCGGTGAAGGGCTTCAAATTTTGGCCTATGCTCGGCACTTACAGCCATTGAGCAGTGAGGGTTCTTTAACGTGCCGACACCTACTGTGACACGGGACCACGGTTTTTACTGTCTCATCCGACAGACAGGAAACCAACCTGCTGCCAGCTGGACTTGAACTCACGACCTCACGATAAAGAGTCGTGCGCGCTACCGACTGAGCCAGACCGGCTCGACAAGTACAGACATTTGACACTTAAAAACATATACATGTAACATAAAACATAAAGGACAAGTACAGACATTGGACACTTTGAAACACAGAATATAAACAAAATGGACAAATATAAATATGTTTACACTTACAACCATTTTCAATACAATTATTTTTATTCTTAAGGATACATTGGACAATGTTTCTAGACATAAAAATATGTTGGGACATTTTGGCACCTACAAATATATTATACACATGCTGGGCATTTACAGAGACAATACTGGAACTTTACAAACATACTGGATCTATACAAAAATGTTTGATTCATTGGACAGCTATCAACATATTGGACATAACAATGTTGAATTAGAACAAATAAAAACACACTGTATACTAAGATATTGGACTCATACTAAAATATTGTACAAGTGTAGTCTTGTGTAAAGACACTGGGCAATTACTAAGATATTGGACACAAACTCACATATTGTACAAGTACAGTCTAGTGAAAGCAGACTGGACAATTACAATGTACTAAGATATTGGACACATACCCACATATTGTACAAGTACAGTCTAGTGAAAGCAGACTGGACAATTACAATGTACTTAGATATTGGAAACATACCCACATATTGTGCAAGTATAGTCTAGTAGAACAGATTGGACAACTATATAATAAAATGTATAGGTTTACTCACAGTCCATGTTTAGCTGTGATTATTACAGCCAGTACAGACAGGTGTACAAACAATTACAATGTACTTAGATATTGGGCACATACTCACATATTGTAAAAGTACAGTGTAGTAGAACAGACTGGACAACTAAATAATAAAATGTATAGGTTTACTCACAGTCCATGTTTAGCTGTGATTATTACAGCCAGTACAGATAAGACAGGTGTACAAACAATTACAATGTACTTAGATATTGGACACATACTCACATATTGTACAAGTATAGTCTAGTAGAACAGACTGGACAACTAAATAATAAAATGTATAGGTTTACTCACAGTCCATGTTTAGCTGTGATTATTACAGCCAGTACAGACAGGTGTACAAGTTACTCTGTGAAATCAGACAGGTGTGCACTTGCATTTTCCCTAACATATGTCTGTGTACTTTACGTATCTATATTTGTTTACATACATAATTTATATGTACACATCACAATGATAACTTTTTGATGATATATCTAATCATTTGAGTTTATAACTATTGGAGTAAGTGGGCACAGAATAAAAATGTGAAAGCATATGATTATAAAAACCCTAAATATCATGTTAAGTTATTATAAGGACAAACTAGTACTCCTGGATTAGACCTTGATGTTTTGATCTATGGGAGAGGTGCCAGCCATTGTGAACTAAACATGACATATAGGATTTTATAATAACTAAACATGACATTTAAGGTTTTTATAATAACAAAACATTATATTTAAGGTTTTTATAATAACTAAACATGATATTTAAGGTTTATATAAAAACCAAACATGATATTTAAATATTTTTTTTAATAAAAACTAAACATGATATTTAGGGTTTTTATAATAACTAAACATGATACTTTGGTTTTTTATAATAACTAAACATGACACCTTGGGTTTTTATAATAACTTAACAAGATATTTAGGGTTTTTATAATAACTAAACATGACACAGGAGTTTTACAATAACTTAACATAATATATAGGGTTTTTATAATAACTAAACATGATGTTTAGGGTTTTTATGATAAATGACCATGATATTTAAGGTTTTTACAATAACTAAACATGATGTTTAGGATTTTCTTAATAATTAAAAACAATATTTATGATTTTTATAATAACTTAACATGATATTTAGGTTTTTATGATAACATGATATTTAGGGTTTTTATGATAACATGATATTCAGGGTTTTTATAATATCTTAACATGATATTTAAGGTTTTTAGAACCAAGTGCTAGATAAGAAATGGTAATGTGTTTTTTTTTATAATACTTTGTTTATATAATATTTATAGTTCAGGTAATCAGTTAGTTATATCAAGCTTCCCAACTCTGGCATCATAAAATTAAAATGTTGTCTGGGTACCAATATAATATTTATATAAAAAAAATCAAGTGCAATTAATTAAAGGGGCATTAGTTAATGTTGCTTTTTTATTATTATTTTTTTTACTACTTAGATTGATATACAATAACAAACAAAAATGTGTAAAAATTCTTAAATTTTCTATATGTTTTGTGAAAACTGCTTGAGAAACCCAGGTTTGGCATTTTTTCAATTGCATCTGAATTCCACACTGGACCTGACCTTATTTTAACAAAATATATAGGAATATAAGGTTGTTTATGCCTGTGTGTAGCTTTTATTTGTTATTGTACATCAAGTACAAAAAAATTAAAAAAAATAAAAATAATAATTTGGGGTAAACATAGCTAACACCCATTTAAACATCAATTCCCTCAAAATTGTTATTTTACAGATATAATTTAGATGTACTTCAGTTTAGCACTGTCTGTATGAAACTTCTTTTTTTTAAATCAAATATGCAGAAATCTGTGACATACCACTAAATATTGAGTTCTAAATTTAACATAAAGATCAAATTTTTATTTGCAAGTTTTATGCATCAGAATACTGTACAGGGATTTAATTCCAAGGGTTGTAATTTTCATGTTTTTCTCTCTTCTGAAACTACTGCATTTTTTTCTAATTTGTGGATCAGTAATAACCTAAACTTAGATCGGGTCCTTTTAATATATATATATATATATATATATATATATATATATATATATATATATATATATATATATATATATATACATATATATACACACACACAAAGTGTCATTAAAAGTTATTCACTGTCTCTTAAACTCACGATTTGTCAACACCATGAATATAGCAAATATTACCACTGTGAGTTATTTTCCCCTGTACAGTAAGAACATGCTGAAAACTGTTATTAGGTTTCAGACTAAAAACATAGTGCAAGTAATATAATGGTCAGCGACCAATTCTCGCCATCTGTTTTTATCTGGTGTGGAACATGCAAATACATACATACTTTTACAGATTTTTTTTTGTGATTCCTGTTTGACGAATGAAAAGAAAATATAATATCTCTGCGGAACTAGAAACGAGCTGGCAAGAATAGGTACTTGGTAAGCATTGGTCGCTGGCCAGTATATGTACCACATAGAAACTGACCAAAGACATGATGGATTCATAAGATACAATGAAGACATCGGTAGAAACAAATATGCCACTTGTTAAGTTTACCAACCATTATACATTGAAAAGATAAAAAAACATGGATTCTAATGTCAATGGAAAACCAGAAATATCTTGATAAAGAGTCGAAGTTCCACAGGTCTGATGAGTTTTATGTCAAATGATTGATTTACATAAACTTTCTCAAGTACATGTCATAATCCAAAATACCTTTGAACATTCTAAAGTTCAAGAACATTCTTCACTTTAGCTACTAGTAATTGTGAAATTTGATTGGTTCAGCACACCGAGTTAAGAATATTCTCCAACTTGAGGGCATTCTCAAAGTTTTTTGTCTTAGGGCCCAGATGTCAAGCAACAAATTGAAATATGACTGGCATATAACAAAATAATTACCCAGGAAATATATTCAACAATTTATACTGTTTACTTTCCAAGGACTTATCTAAGGATTGAACCGTTTTATGTTGGGCACTCATGGGATGATGAATGACAACCAGACGAAAACCAGATAAGTACTGTAACATACTTCATGTTTTCCTTTATCTGGTTGCAAGGATGTGATTCTATAATGGCGAAAAAGGAGGAAAATGACTCATTTGTAGGAGTTTAATTGGGAAAATAAAGTTTTAACATTGCCACAAAAGTTTGGAAAAGGAGGAATTTCTCCAACTGGATGAAAATTCTCAACCCTGCAACTGACATTCATCTGCCCATGAATGCCAACTGAAAGCAGCACAATGCTTATATTCACCATTTTTATGATATGGGGATGGGAGATTTGAAATGGCAATGGTAGTTCATGAGTTGTTGATGTGATATCATGCAATAGTATTGCCATAAGAGTGATTTATCAAACTGTGGAAAAGATGTTTCATATTTTGTTATTAATTTCATTTCACACTAAAATAATTTTTTTTCTCATATTTTGATAAATTTTTTCATAACTTTCCAGAGCTTTGACACACTAGCTTCTGAAATAAGCAACTCACCCAGTCAAATTTCAAATAAAATTCAATAACTCTCTAATGGCAAAAGTTAAAATCGTAAAAATGTAAATGTACATGTACCTCGTTTTCATGGAACCAACATTGTTAAAAAAAATCAGTAAGGATTCATCAATGCAAAATTTTGCAAGAAGTGCACAGACAGTATACTAGAATACCTCCATCATAGAAGGCATACACAAACAAGTGAATAACAGTACATTTCATGACAGAGAATATGTTATAATCAGCATACTGAAGTGTGTATGGGTAAAATACAGAAAAAAATGTTATATCTTGAATACTATAGGGGGAGATACACACACCTTACCTGTGGATGGATGGCACAATGAAAGGAAAACAAGGGGTAAAAAAGTATGCCCCTTGACAATCGTCACAGGGTCATAGTAAAATGTGAATCAAAATTCATGTCACAGAGTAGACAAAAAAATGTGTAAATACCTGTTATAAAATATTGTTTAACTCATTTACCCCTTAAGACACATTTGGACTGATCTAAGTCATTGATTTACAGAAGAGTCGATTGTTTTTAGGGGTTAATGAGTTAAATCTAATGTATCAATTTTAAAAATTCCTAGTAAACTATGAAGTCCTAAAGTATAACTTCCAGATTGACACAGTGTTGTTACAACTATGTCAAAGTTCAGCAGATTATCAGAAATAGGTCAGAGGTTATTAACCACACTACAAGGACAAACTAACAAATGGATGGACAGATTTAAAGAAGCAGAGAGGCAAAAAGGATTAGATAACTCGTGAATACAAAAAGAAATCAAATAAAAGGCAGACTTCAACTTCCCAACATAAAAACAAAAGTGCACCGAGATACACACATTTGTTAAGATTTTAACACGGCAAGGTTAAGATACACCTATATACATCTTCTCACATCTAACAAGAACCACTATCAAGCGACTTTGGCTAGCAATCATAATATTTTCATAACATAAATATGTATACTCAACACGCTACGATTTCCACAACATGACGGTACAACTATATACACTACAGGCAGTACAACAGCGATTTTTGTTTGTGATGTTTCATATAGCAAAAGACTGCAGCAAACTAACAAATGCCCTATTACTTACACAGTGTCGCTCCTTGATCGTTAATCTGTAAATCTGTTAGAGTGATTCCTCCTGCAGCGTTATAAATAGAAACTGAACATCTGAGGAAGTTCATCCGACTCAATCTCTTTACACTTACCACAAATAATACAGAAATGGACTGGGAAAGAACAAGCAATAGGCCAATCTGGAACTATATCATTTAACCTAGTAGTCTATACAATTGGTACATAGCTTTTATTGGTGCCAAATTATAGTTTACCTTTATCTCTAGATGTTCATTTAATTTTCCCTGGATAACAGCATGCTTACAAAATGTACCAAAAGAGAATAAAGTTGTATGGTTTCTTCTCTTTATAAGGCATTCTTTAATGTTCAAATAAATAAACATTTAACATGTCATTATGTTAGTCTATATGCTTGAAAAATACAGGACAATAGTGACTTTATTAACTCCATTTGTGCGGTTTCTGTCCAGACATCTTACATAATCAATAACAGTTCTTTCGATTTACACCTATTAGCCTAGAACACTGATCATAAGTAACTCCTCAGAATGCTCCATCTGTAAAAAGCAATATGTCAATGCAGGGCTCGATATTAAAGTTTGTCTGATTGTCTAGGTGAAAATTAGCTCGGACAAGTAAATCTTCCTAAGCACTTGTCCCAGAGGACAAGTTAAAATAATCAGCAATATTTGTACTTTTTTATTTCAAACCTCAATTAAATTGATGTGTATCCATTTAATGTCTAATTCAAAAGTAAAGGTTGATTTACTCAACGTCTTTGTCATTTTATCTTCCTATGCATAAACATAGATAGAAGTTGACTTCCGATGACATCATAATAAAGTAAGTGTGAATGTAGAGTCATAAGGTCTTCCGAGAAATAATCACTAAAACTCTTGTCGACTATGAGAAATTAATAGCTTTTGAGACTGCAGTGACCCTAATATGATTACAGATTTTACCTGTTATCATAAACATGGGTTTGACGACTTACTGGTTTACGACTGATGAAAACATGATTAAAAAAAATAATACTGAAAACTGAGTTGCAAAGAAACAAAAGAAATATAGAAAGACAAGTTGAAGTTGAGAGCAGTTTAAAAACATTCTGCAATCAATCAATCCCCAAAGATCACCTTCCAATAATAAGGCTTTGTTTATTATGTGTAATTTGAAAAGTGGCAATACATTATCATAGTGTGTGACTACACATATTTGGTTTTTTTTCTATCTTTTTTTTGGTAACATCTCTATTATTGTTGGTGCTTTTATTTTCCATCGTGTCATGAATATTCTCTTATCTAGTGGGCCAGATTTTTTTTTATTAATATCTTTAAAACTTTAAGATTAAAAAAAAACTTTTTTTGTTTTTTTTTAAATCCTATGAATTTTTTCTTGTAAATTACAGAAAAGTTTATGTGATTTTTGGACAGGTTACTTTTTGACATTACTTGTCCAACTGGACAAGTGAAAAAAGACCTTAATGTAGAGCCCTGCAATGTACATATATTCAAGGAACATACCAGAACTTGACCCTTTTTTTACCTACAATAAATGTCATTTTTTCTGAGATTGATCAAACCACTCAAAACACACCCTCCTAGACATTTGCATGCAATGCAGGGTATTGGGGAGCAACTATAAAGGTTAGTGGTGAAACAGACCTTTTTAATGACTATCCCTTACTTCATTTTTCATGGTAGAAGCCAATGACTGCAAAAGGTCTGCTTAGCTGTTCATTTAAACTTCAAGATGGGAGCTGATAATAATTATCATTTTACCATATCATATTTTTTATAGGTTAAAGGTATTATTTCAAAAAGATTGTAACATATATATATAAATATATATGTGTGTGTATATATATACATACAAACACACAATGTATCATACTGCTATTGATAAAACAGTTCTTAAAAGGTTCTTAATTTATTTCTTGCATTAATATCTTTATACTAAGATTTCGAAAATAAAGTATACAGCAAATGTTATTACTAGATTCTTTAATGATCCGACAGATAATATGTATACATGTAATTAGGATGTTTAGATACTACTTTCAAACTAGATGTATTTTATGCATATTTGTGACCTATGAATAAATAAGAATCATTTAACCATTTAAACTTAAAATTTCATCAAAAAAGTAACAGTACATGTAGGTCAATATGGCACAATATCTCGCTATATATATTAGTAACTGTATACGGTAATTATTATTGTAATCAAACAGAAAACATCAACACAACACATGTCCATATCAAGATACCAGAGGTTAAGTTGAAAATCTGTAAGAATTACGATCATATTTCCAACTCAGTAATCATGTGTTTATGACCTTAAAAAACGAAAAATAAAATTAATCAAAGGTCACAAAAATAACTCCAGCAAACTGTTTCACTGATTACGTTCAAATCCGAGAAATATCTGAAAAACTTTGGTACAAACACAGTCCTTCAATCATCCTCCCTCCATTTAAAAAAAACAAAACAAATATCATCCACAATTCATGGTTTCAGAATGTTCAAAAGTTGTACTTGTTGGTTCTTTCTTATGATCTAAGATGATTAAAATAATTTTTGACAAAGCTATAAGCTTACGGTCTTGTTCCAGACTGTAAACTCGAGATCAGTATGAAGGTTTATGCATTCACTTTAATCACCATCCCCAAATGTGACAGTCATCAAAAGTGAGTTCAAAAGGTTCAAAGTCATCAGTAGTATATAAGGGATAAGACAGTGATATTGATGTATTATCAGTGATATGGCTGTAGAGACTACCACAGGGATATGCAGCCTGTGAGATGGATTTATAGTCTGTTAAATGGATGTAGTCTGTAAACAGTGTAACAGGGGTGTAAAGTCTTAAATGGATGTAGTCTGTAAACAGTGTAACAGGGATGTATAGTCTGTTAAATGGATGTAGTCTGTTAACAGTGTAACAGGGGTGTAAAGTCTGTTAGATGAATGTAGCCTGTAAACAGTGTAACAGGATGTAAAGTCTGTTAAATGGATGTAGTCTGTAAACAGTGTAACAGGATGTACAGCCTGTTAAATGGATGTAGTCTGTAAACCGTGTAACAGGGATGTAAAGTCTGTTAAATGGATGTAGTCTGTAAACAGTGTAACAGGATGTAAAGTCTGTTAAATGGATGCAGTTTATAAACAGTGTAAAAGGGGTGTAAAGTCTGTTAGATGAATGTAGTCTGTAAACATTGTGACAGGGGTTTATATCATGTGATAGGAATGTACAGCCTGTAAAAGGGATGTACAGCCTGGTATTAGGATATATAACCTGTGGTATGTAAAGTCTGTGATAGGGATGCACAGCCTGTAAAAGGGATGTACAGCCTGTTTTAAGGATGTATAACCTGTGATATGTAAAACCTGTGATTGGGATGTAAAGCCTGTAATAATGATGTACAGCCTGTTGTAAGGATGTATAACCTGTGATATGTAAAGCCTGTAATAGGGATGTACAGCATGTAAAAGGGATGTACAGCCTGTTATAAGGATGTATAACCTGTGATATGTAAAGCCTGTGATAGGGATGTATAGCATGTGACATGTACATCCTGTTATATGGATGTAGCTTAGCCTGTAATTGGCATGTAGAGCCTGTAATAGGCATGTATACCATGTACTGAAAATCCGGTTTTATTCACGAGAATTTTATTTACGCATAATTTTAAAAGACCTCATGTTCGTGAAAAAATTTAGAACGTGTGTATTGCGAAGATAGTCCTGCGAAAATTTCAAGATTTACAGTAATATGGATGTATGGCATGTACTACGATATGGATATAGCTTAGCCTGTAATAGGAATGAAATATGGATGTACAACTTATGGTATGGATGTACAGCCTGTTATATGGATGTAGCCTGCAAAAGGGATGTACAGCATGTGATAGAGATATAGTTCTGTAATAGAGATATACAGCCAGTAATATGGATGTAGTCTGTGAAAGGGATGTACAGCATGTGATAGAGATATAGTTCTGTAACAGAGATATACAGCCAGTAATATGGATGTAGTCTGTGAAAGGGATGTACAGCATGTGATAGAGATATAGTTCTGTAACAGAGATATACAGCCAGTAAAATGGATGTAGTCTGTGAAAGGGATGTACAGCATGTGATAAGAGATATAGTCCTGTAACAGGGATGTACAGCTTGTAATAAGGATGTAGTATGTGAAAGGGATGTACAGCTGGAGATAAAGATGCACAGTATGTAGTAGTCTCAGATGTAGGTGTGTAGCTTGTGATGGGTATATACAGTATGTGATAGGTATATACTGCCTGTGATAGGTACATGTATTTACAGTAGCCTATGTGATAGGTATATAGAGTCTGTGATAGGTATACATTCAGTGATAGGTATATACAGTATACAGTATGTGATAGGTATATACTGCCTGTGATAGGTACATGTATTTACAGTAGCCTATGTGATAGGTATATAGAGTCTGTGATAGGTATACATATACAGTATGTGTTATATATGTAGCAAGGTTCAACATTAAGGTTTGTCCGAGACAAGTTCAAATTGCATTCAGACAAGTGAAATTGTTGAAGACAAAAATTCATTCAACAAAATTTATTCTTGATCAAACACCAAATAATATATTTTAATGTTACACTTGATTTCATTTTTGAACTTGGACAAGTAGATTTAAATACTACTTGTACTGCAGGACAAGTGGAAATTTTCATTATTGTTGACCCCTGTGTAGAAGCTCAGATGTAGGTGTGTAACCTGTGATGGGTATATACAGTCTGTGATAGTATATACAGTCTGTGATGTGTATATATATATATAGTCTGTGATAGGTATATATAAAGTCTGTGATACATACATACAGTCTGTGATACATACGTACAGTCTGTGATGGGAATGTACAGTCTGTGATAGGTATGTGCAGTCTGTGATAGGTATGTACAGTCTGTGATAGGTATGTACAGTCTGTGATAAGTATATATTTACATACCGACTGCAATTCCCTTCATTGCAAGTATATAGAGTGGAATGTTTCATATTCTGGTAAACGCAGTCGCGTGCCCCGAGTATTAACCACTTTACTTTTCAGCGTAAGAATACATGAACGAATCAATAAAGAATAGAATATCACATGTTTATTTCTTATATATTTAATCTTAAAAGCCATACATAAAGCCTATCACAAAGGAAATAAAAATCACTGAAAGAAATCGGAAACACGAGACTACATCTGTAGCACATTGTACAGCCTACAGGCCCATATCGCGATATATCTAGGTCATGTTATGACCAGAACCACAGACCATAGTCTGGCTTCAGTTACAAAAGAAAAAAGAAATTAAGGCCTAATGAAACTTTGTCAAGCATCTCTTGATAAACAAGTCGATTTGTTTGCCATCAATGGATATTCATATAAGAAACAATTCGTCACCCGCATCGTGTGAAATGGGCCTGCATACGTAGGTTACGTACCAATCAGTCACTGTGGTTCCCAGCTGCTTGGTAAAAATGTCAAATAAAAGGGTTACTTTCAGTTGTCATCAATGAATATTAGCTGTCTCACTTCTTGTAAGTCACACTAAATCTTTCTATAGTATATCCCATTTATAATATCAGAATTCAATCGCAAACTCGTTGTAAATACATTATTCATCATACTCATGGGCGCAGCCATTTGCAATTTCTATTCTCTTCCGACACATTTAACCTTCCGGTTACCAAGCAGACGAATATTCTAATAATAATTGAAAAACCAATCTGACACTTACTTAAAATTTTCCATATCAATATTTTCTTTCAAAATGGTATAAAAAGAAGCAAATAAACCTTAATTCCATTTAGTTTTCCGGACAGAAAAGGGGAACTACTTCTCATGTCAAAACAGCTGTTGAGCGATACGTCATATGTAAACACCCCCCGCAAATTCAGTATCCCGGAATGAATTTAGTATCCAGTAGACATCAGTTTCAAAGAAAATGGTAATATATATAAATATAAGGATTGTTTTTCATTTTTTTGACTTCATTCGAATATAATGGCAGTGCATTGTGGAAAAAAATTCAATGTGCAGCACTTTGTGCTGCACAGAATTTTTTTCCATAATGCACTGCCATTATATTCGAATGAAGTCAAAAAAATGAAAAACAATCCTTAAGTACAGTCTGTGATAGGTATGTACAGTCTGTGATGGGTATGTACAGTCTGTGATAGGTATGTACAGTCTGTGATAGGTATATACAGTATGACATGTATATATAGTCTGTGATATATATGTAAAGTCTCAGATGTAGGAATGTAACCTGTGATATACTGTCTGTGATAAAAATGTGAAATCAGAGCCATGCCTATATAAATGGTGATAGTTACATTTACTACAGCAAAACTGAAATAAGGTGAAAAGCTTGCTGATGAACTTTAACTTTCACATATACAAATAATGTTGATATTCATCATATGGGATAACTCATGAAGATTTACATCTAAGTGTTTTGTGATTTCTCAGCACACCATAATTTAACTGCAAATAAGTTTTACAAAATGTCACACTGTTTTTTTTTAAGTGGGTGCTTATGTAGACAATATTTACAGTAAAAGTATTACAATTACAAACATTAATGTGTTATAACATGAACAGTTGATTGGATATTAATTCGCTGTATGCGCAAACAAAAGCGTTTATCAATAATAGAGCAAACAAGTGTATTTTCAGCTTACTTCTGTTGTTTCCATCTCCATGCTCTGTGAGCACTTGACCTCCCTTCCAGTTACGTGCAAAATTTCTTCTCTCTGATAAATTGTTATTGCAATTAATTATATTTAACTATCAATGTTAAGCTTCATGGAAATGGCTGAGTAACAAGTGTAGCACTTTATGAAACAATTAATAATGCAATTATTATTGGGAGATTAATTATAGCCGCCAGGTATATTTTTCAATTAAGGCAAAAATTTGTTTTTATTTCAAAATTATGTTACTTTTCAATTTAACACATGTTAAAATAGTTCAAATTTCCAAGATGCTCTGCTCTTACAAGCAAACAAAACAACAATGGAATTAATTACTTTGCAAAAGCAGAACTTGTTTAAAGAAAACTGACCATAAAGCATTTAAAGCTGATATTGCAAATAAAAAGCACTTTATATTCAATGAAAAAAGGTTTTAAACAATCTTGAGTTTCTGTTTCAACCAGTAACTGATATATGTTGAATGTTTTTAACAGACACTAGAACATACTAACATTCTAAAGTTGGTTATCATTTCAAGCAGAAAATAGTATATAGAATATGATTGAAGTAATACAGATTAAGAAATGGTTCCAAGTTTAAGAATGTAAATCAGAAAGCACAATGCTCTAACAGAGATATGAAAAATCATTAATGTGGACATCTATTTTCAATGAATTGGTATGAGAGGTACATTTAAGACTTGACGACTACACTTTAATTATATTTTGGTGAAAAATAATAATAGTGCACTTGCATTTTTCTACCTTTATATTTAAAAAACAAAAACATATTTGTTGGCTACTGGAAGAAACAAATATATATATATATATATATATATATATATATATATATATATATATATATATATATATATATATATATATATTTAAATATATAAATCAATTGAATAATGTTTTTTATTTGCTATCTCAGCTTTAAATGTAATGGGCATGATTTAATCATATCTGGATGACAAAATGGTGCACAACACTACACAAATGTCATTTGACAACTACCAGCCTAAGAAAAATGACACTGATCAGTTTAACTATGTCGCAACACCACTATGACATCGACAGGTGTAATTAAGACTGCTTATTATAGACGATAAGGATCGTCATAAAAGAAATGTCAAATATTGTACTTCTATGATCAATGTTTGTTTATTACACTTATCAAGCTGAACCTGGAGATGCAACACAAGAATCTCAATCTACAAAAATCAAACAAACTATTTAAGTGGTTACCATGGTTCCTTGAATTCTTTCTAGTCCGATCATAATCAGAACTTTTTAAAAATTTTGAGTTAAAAGCAGAAACAAATCAGTTTTGTCTTTGCTTTTCTCCACTTTACAAATTCCAGATAAGATTTATTTCTGCTTGATTTTTTTAAATCATGCACCACGTCCATTATTGATTGCTTTGGGATATAAGCAGCTTCACTAAGGATACATTTAGTAGTCTATTCTTATTTTCACTTTCCCATCCTGCAGCCCCAGAAAGGGAACAGAAGCATTAGTATATACATGCAATAACATTCCCATAAACAAGGGTTTACCCATGCAATTGACTTCTGTGGTTGAAACTGGGTCAGAGCGGTAAAGGAGAATTTTACATCATACATCCAACATTATCATATGACGCTGTTTTACATTGTAGCTCTATAGAACAAATATGAATCTTATTTACTAACAAAGTTTGACTTTTAATCATCATACAACCTGAATCTTCACGATATAGTTTAAATTAGATACATGTTGTTTTCAGACACTTCACACGTTACATCAGCTACTTTTATATTCATCATTACTAACCTTTTAGTAAAAGGTTTGGACAGAATTCAATAAACATCCCTACTGAAACTGGTAACAAACAAAATAACATTATATAGATGCAACAAAACAATCACGGCAACTATTCCTGTTAACATGGTTCCCTTTTCTGGCACTGCAGCCTTCAGTTCCTAACTTTACTGTATCAACTATACTGGAATAAGCATTTGATATTGGTGGAGTATAGATGATGTTACATTTACTGTACATGTACTTATTTTAGCGGTATTCTTATTTTAGCACCTTTCGCAATCAAGTCATTACGCTAATTCAATGGCAACACTAAAATTTCTCAATCCTGTCATTCTGTATACAAGACAAAGACAATGAAATTACTTGCGCGAATTTAAGATTGCCCTAATAAGTCTATACTCCCTTAAAGCGCTAAAATATGAGTGTGTTAATTCAAATACACATACAATAATATTAACAGAATTTGATACAAATTGCACACCAAGTTGATAACTTTGGTTCACTGGAATGTAACTGAAATACTATTACTCTTGATGCAAAATTAAAGACAGAACGAGAGATTTATAAGAAACAAGGGACATTTTTCTTGTGCAACTATGTTAAAATAATCAATTGCATCTATTAAGTGTAATTTCAAACCACAACTTTACTGAAGTGTCTGATTCAAAAGTGAAAATTGAACTGGTTTCTCCTGAAATCATAACACAGCATGTACTGGTAGGTACATGTACAAATGTTGAGAAATGATATCTACTGGAAAATAATCATAAAATGCTTGTGGAAATGGGAATTCAATAGCTTATGAAACTGCAATCACACTGACTTGAATATACAAACTTGACCTGCAATCGTAAACATGTTGACAAATTAGTGGTTTATAAAGTGGATTGAAAATGTGTTTGAAAATTAAAGCAAAACTATGTTCTCATGGGTCCCTACTACTACAGTCACAAAGATTCTCTGGTAATTCATAACTTCACATATATCTCACTTTGTATACAAAATGTCAATCAGTTTTGAATTAATTAGCCATTTGAATAAAACTATATCCTATGATACAATATATGAAGTTTTTCCAAGACTAAGTACTTAATTAATATTATAATGGTCATATTAATTCCGCACTATGAACTGCTCTTGGGGTCATAAATATTTTACTCACTTATGTCATGTATTAAGTTTTTCTCCTTCATGTACATGGTTAAATACATTTTTAAAGATTGGGATATTCTGGCAGTTTTGGTCACATTCAAATGGAACAGGGAATACAACAATCATGAAATTTACAATTTGTCCACAAATGCCACTGATTCTGACTGTGGGTATGACATTTTGCCCAGGCAAGATAAAAATTTGTGCCATTATTAAGTCAATAACAATTAAATTTAAAAGTGATCAGGCTTCCTGAGGTGATGTTTTGTTTATCTGTTATAGTGGCAATTTCTAGATAATATCAACAGCCATTTATTGTTGTTCTTCTTTAACTCATTTACCCCTAAAGACACATTTGGACTGACTTACATCATTGATTTTAAGTACAGTCCATTGCTTTTCAGGGGTAGATGAGTTAACCAATCATATGTGTATATATTTTTTTTTGTAATACTTCTAACTTTCTTCCAAACATTAATTCACCGAGTGATATTACCAAATTTCAACCATAACAACTTCCTGATACAAAATGACCAATTTTGAGTTATCTATATATAGTGAAATAACATCTTACATGTATGTTAACAAAGGCTGTCCTAGTAAATCATTTATAAAAGATTTTATTTTCATTCCCAAACTTTGAAGACCATGAGTAAAGGTTCAGGAACTTCCTATATATACTAAACAGGAAAGCAATTAATACATCCACTTTTTAGAAGATATCTGAAAATGTAGCAATTTTTATCCATCTTTGGTCCTAATGTAGGCTAGTTGTGTCCTTTTTATTTGCAAACTTGAAGCCCCTTCAAAAGGCAATGCTTCCTGACCAATCAGACTGATAACAGTCCGATGGGTCTTCATAATAAATAATATAAAGTAAAACTTTACAGACAGCAACAGTCAACCCTCCATGACAACAGCTCACTGTGTCCTTTTAGCCTGATAAAACAAAAATCTGTTCCACTGCAAATCTTTCCAATTTTGAAACTTCACAGATATGACTTGTGTGCAATCTCTGAGAGATATTTTTGGAAAATATATATACAGAAAGAGGGTGTGTCTCTCATGACCAAAAAAACATAAAAAGCCTGATATATCCCATAAAGAAAACAATGATCTTTTTCAAAATTTTATACCAAAATCAGGAAATAACATGAACATACAGACTACAATTACATGTACATGCATGTGTGTCGTAAACTGCTACACTTGCAGCCAGGGTAACAGTTACACATGACTTCCCAAATGTCATGGAATAAGATTTTAACTGTTTCTCTAAACACACATGATATAACTTTATAATAATTACATTGTACACCATTTTCCAAGGCTAACATCAGCTGTTGCGAATCTGCTATTATGAAACCTTACATGTAAGAAATGTAATAACCTTGTGTGTGAATTGTTAACATACTGGAATACAACCTCTGAGTTGAAGTGTCTTGAAACAAAACAGTGATAATAATGAAACCCTAAATAATAATGTAGACACAAGGCTAATTCAAAGAATTAAATAGACCCCCAACAAGGCATATTGTCAAGGTGTATAAATTGTAAAAAAATTTCTATCTAACTATAATGGGTATCTACACCAAAAACGGTGAGCCTAGTTAAAGAAATAAAATAGATATGGCCTAGACAAATTAAACCATAAAAGGGTATTTACTCTTATGTGGCAGGTGTGCAATTGTTGTATGTACTACTTTGATAATTTCAGATGCATATCGTCATCAAATATGGTGGACTTAGGTATAACAAGAAATTTCAAAATATAGTTCGCCTACGACTGCATTGTATCAGATACTGAAATTTTCACCAAAAAGTAGGTCAAATAGCATTATCTAGGCCATGAGATCAAAGGACGTAGTACAATCTTGAAGGGCTGATCATAAGTATTACATAATGTAACATATGCAGCCGAATATTCCAGGGGTATAACACTCCAGATATTTTGTCTGGGTAAGCTAATAATGACCTAGATATGACTGGGGCAAATAAAACCAAAAAAAGGAAAATAATTCAAAAGGAAATAAGGGTGGTAGGAACAGAGATTTTTTTTAAAGGTGATACTCTACTTTGAGGGAACAAATAAACAAGCCATGGAATAACTTACAATACTGTTATAACAGAGCAGGCCAACAACCACTGTCAACCCCAATCATTTTTCATTCTCATGCAGGAGAACAACACTTGGAAAGATTACTTACAACAGATTCAGTACCCAGGAACTCTAACATACATGAACAGATTAACGTCGTCTACTAAATTACAATATTTTATAGAAATGTTTGCCATTCTTGGGTTCACTATAAACTGCAAAACTTGACCTGTCACACCTTATTCTTTATCTACCAGTCCTATCATTGAATCTGGTTTACTTGGGCTAAAACATCTATCTAAATATGATGTCAGATTAATATAAATATCCAAAGACCTTACTAAAAATCATATACTTACAGCCGGTAAATCATCCTTCCAATTATTTCAAAAATTCATCTTTTTTTAAGCCAAAATTCATCTTTTCAAAATAAAACAAGCTTTTTTTTGGATGATAGGATTTCCCTTTTTAAAACTTCAATGAAAACAAGTGAATGCCATATTGACACAGATGACAACAGGAACATTTTGAAATTTTTTTTACATGTAATTATAGATGAAATTGTCGTAAAATCTGTAGAAAATAAAAAATATGATGCATAAAAGTTAAAATTAATAAGAGTTATCAGAAAACAAAAAAGCTTGTTAGAAATGGGTGTAAATTTTCAAAATAGGTGCATGACAAATAGCTGTCAGTTTTTAAGGTCATGGTATGGTAAATATTTGGATTCCTTTGGCTTAGAAAAGTAGGTCAAATTCCAAAGTCACTAGGTCCAATGTCAAGACACCAAATGAAAGCTCTGGTCATAAGGAATCTTTATGTGAAAAATCAAAGCCACTACCTTTGCAGTTAAAAAGATATAGGCCAGGTTAAAGTTTTGCCTATGACGCCAACTACAATGATGCCACCAGGGGTATTGCATTAGCTCTCCAGACTTTCGTCCTAGTACACTAAAACACAGCAGTGAATGATTCTATAATACTGCAATATTTCCTAATGAAAGTCTTACGTAGATGAAATCACCACATTTATTTGTAATATCCCTCTAGTTTCATCATCCTAACTGTTCCCAGTACAATGTTTATGCCTCTCTCATTAGCCATTTCCATTTCTAATGCTTTGGGAGTGTTACACACTACAGAGTTCACATTATACATGGTTAATCAAAATTTATAGATGTTTTTCTGTCTTAATCTAGTGACATTAAAACACAACTAATTCCAACACGACAAAGATTCTTTACATCAAGCCCATAACACAAATGTTTACATGCAACAAAGTTACAAAATCAACATTGGTCTCCATTCTCCAGATATCAAAATCACAGGAATAATGTACTCTGCAAACTTCTGTCCAGATTGTCTGGGTCCTATGGTCATCTTTATAATCTGGACATCATTTGACCTGTCCAGTACTCTATCCATCTATTCCAAAGTGTACATTAAATGTGTCCAGAGATTATCTCATAAATACGGAATAGCAATTTGTAATTCAATGAAAGGTTTAACATCTGCACTTGAAAGCTCCCATTTGCAAGTTATCTATGGACTGCATATATATTAACCAACATGAGACAAAAATATATAAATGTATGCTCATGATAAATAGAAACACACAAACTGGTCGTAAAAAAAAATGTTCATAATTGCTGCAAATAGATTTCATATTATATTTTGCATTAGCTCAAACCTTCATGAAAATTAAGTTTATTTTAATGTACAATGTAAACCACTGCATTTACAAACAAGCACACAAAATACACACATACATACACAGACACGCACATACAAAACACGAAAAACACACAAACCGAGTCAAATAGGCTACTCTTTATGTTTTATGAAGACCAGATCAGATACAATATTGTGTGTGGAATGAGCTCTAGTAATGCCACACATTATATTTCCCATATCATATCGTAGATGCAATAGAACATGTTTAAGAAACAGACAATGGGCATAATTTAAAAGACAAAAGTCAATTTATCCAATAAACCTGGAGTTCATAGACTAATACAACTTTATAATTGTCAGAGCGTTATTAACTCAGGTTTTCCTATTGAATTTTTCTATTATTCTTTTACAAGCAAAAAAGATAAAATTTGCACAAACAGATGTGAAAATGGTGGTTATTCCTTCCCTCTCCACATGACTGAATTTTAAAGCAACCACAATATAAATCCATGGTTTTGGTCTTTAAATCAATCAATCAAGATGCAATGGTCTGGATTTAAAAATAATAACTGTCACCGAGATTGTGATGGAATTTAATGGAATGAATGACTCGTTCTTTAAATCCCATATACATGTATAAAATTAGGTATTTTTTACAATTCAAAGAGGACAGAAAAGTACTGGAAAATATTAAGAAGGACCAAAAATGAAAATTATACATAAAAGTTTTCGTATTCCCATAATTGACTAAAATGATCATAAATATGTGAGTGTAGCAAACAATATAATTTTAAATGCACATATTTGGTCAATATCTAATCAAGTGTGTAAAGCTGGTGTAGGCTAATTTACTACTTGTGTAAATTACCGAGTTTCACATGGTATGTTTACTTAAAATGCATGTGTAAACAGACTTGCCAACCTTGAAAAATTTTCATGGGGGAGATTTTTTAATGTCATGGAGAAAGACTCTAAACTTTAGTAAGAATTAAAAGGAAAATTAAAATTTTTCATGGGAGAGATATGCATTTATCTAGAAGAAATTATCAAAATTTTACATAAAAATAGGGAGTCTTCCTATTCATGTTGGAGACATGGCAAGTATGTATAGATATCATAGTAATTATTTCCTTTCATAAAGATTCCAAGAAAATTTCAAGGGTTTACTATAGGCATTTAGTTACATATGTAAAAGCATTTCAGTACTAGGAACACTGAAAAATAAAACCATAATCTATAGGTGTATTATTTTGTACTAACACTAGTTGAATTGCAGATTCATTTTTAAGGTAAACAGGTACATGCTAGGAAACACAGTTTGGATTCCAGTCCAGCAAACTGACTTGAATTCTATCTACCAGTATCACAGTATCAATGTTTAGTAACTAAATCATCTAGTCTGTACTGCAGCCAAATTGTATACTATACTTTGTGTGTTGTACATCCACCAAAGGACTTAATTAAATGATGAACACATACTTACTGTCTATGTCTGCCTTTCCTATACAGAGGTTTGCAAAATGAAAATTAGAATCTATTTTAGCTACACATTTAATTAATTAGCATCCAAAAGACCACATGTATAGAAAAACTCACCCAAATTAAAGACATTTATGTATTACAAAATATAGACATTTAAACTAAAAAACAAGAACTAACAACAGATTCAAGTTTTGTGTTTGTTCAGACACAAAGCTTGTTTATGCTCAGATAAAAGTTTTCTAAGTACCTGTTAAGTCTATAAGAACTTTGAATCCAGATGCCCAAGTGGCTAAAATCATATTTTGTGATCAAAGGTTTAAAATTATAAAAAACAAAAATGATAACTTAGTGGGTTTTTTTTCAGATTCACGTCAGCTTTATAATATCAAAAGATATATTGCTTCAATAGCACAGTTTATTAAACTCATAAAAATATTGAATTACACAAGCATCAAATAATTAACGGTTAATATGAACAAAATAACTTATGTCTGGTATATTTGGCTTTGATATAGTCCTTCTGTGTTACCATTTCATGAATTATCAAAAGATTTAATAATATTGATTAATTCACCAGTAAATCCTGAAGTAATTAAAGAAGAAAAGATAGAAAGAATGCAACACAGGTAAGATATTTCTAAAATCAAAACTTAGATCTTTGAAATCAGAGAATTTTAATAAGAAAATATAATAAATTACATATGGTGTAATGTAAATAGTGTACACAAAGTTGTTGACATTGTAAAATTTTTGAGAAATTAGATCTAACAATTTGTACACTGGTTTGACAGATAGTTTAATATTCTTCAGAACTAAAACAGGTCAACATCTCAAAGTACAGAGTAAAACTATTCTATTGCCATGTTCTAAAAAAATATGTAGTTATGTAGATAAAACATTTCTGAAAGGGGTATTAGCTGTGTTTTTAAAAAAAAAAAATTATTTCTTTTTTTTTATTACTTATAATTTTAGCTGTTGTTGTATATGTTTCAGTTTCGAAAGTTAATGTTCACATGGTAAGCAGTCATTTCTGTATAAGATAGATGACACATTTTCTGTTACTTTTATATGTATGTGAAAGTAAATTTATATCTAACATAAATTTCAGTATGACATCACTACACAAGTCAATGATATACATTACATGGGTTAGACACTTCCAAAAAACCTGTATTTATCAATAATAAAGTTAATAAACAACACCACTGTCAATTAATATGAAACTAAGATACAACTTCTTCTGAAGATTTTATTCTGGTTGTAAACAATCTGACAACATGGTGTGACATGGAGCACCCATTTTTACGCCTGATAAGCATTACTTTGTTCGAATACTCACATCATATGTCAAAATAAAATGCTAATACGAAGCCGTGGTTGAAAGAGACCGTATACTTAACCTATCAAACCCTGCTGACAAGTGGACTCTGCTTCAGATTACTGAGTTAGGCCAGTCCTAATTGTGGTTTAGGGGTCAGTGAGGTAAAGCTGAAATATAATCTGTCTAACCATGTAGTGGTTATTCAGGTTTTTGGCTTACAATTATTATATCCTGTTGTGGTTTCAATCCACAGATTGTGAACTTCATCAATATCATTATAATGTACACACTACTTAAATAAACAATAGAAATATAAAAGTAGTTAAAGTGCAGGAAAGAAATGCTTAATGTGAATGGTACATGTCAATATTACTGTCTGACAGTGAAATAGTTAATGTCAAGTGACAGAAATGTGATTGCTACAAAGTCAGGTTCCAGAATCACTAATAAAGTATACTGTTAAACAAAAAGTAATTTACAGAACACTGTAAGACTGGTAGTGTTCACTGTGTTAACTCTAAAACACCATAGAAAATAGAGACAAACACGAACAGTAATTTACAGAACACACTGTAAGACTGGTAGTGTTCAGTGTGTTAACTCTAAAACATCATAGTAAATAGAGACAAACACTAACAGTAAACAGACTATATTTACTTAAAACACATTGACAAACACGAACAAAATTTACTTATAGTGTCTGATACAGTGTGTTAACTCTAAGACTGGTAGTGTTCACTGTGTTAACGCTAAAACACCATAGTAAATAGAGACAAACACGAACAGTAATTTACTTAACACATTGTAAGACTGATAGTGTTCAGTGTGTTAACTCTAAGACTGGTAGTGTTCACTGTGTAAACTCTAAAACATCATAGTAAATAGAGACAAACACTAACAGTAATTTACTTACATTGTAGACACATTGTAAGACTGGTAGAGTAATTTTCACTGTGTGTTAACTCTAAGACTGGTAGTGTTCACTGTGTAAACTCTAAAACATCATAGTAAATAGAGACAAACACTAACAGTAATTTACTTAACACATTGTAAGACTGGTAGTGTTCACTGTGTTAACGCTAAAACACCATAGTAAATAGAGAAATAGAACAGACAAACTGATAGTGTTCACGAACTCTAAGAGTAACTGTGTTACTTAAAACACATAGTGTGACAAACACTGTAATTTACTTAGTGTTCAGTTCAGTGTGTTAACTCTAAGACTGGTAGTGTTCACTGTGTAAACTCTAAAACATCATAGTAAATAGAGACAAACACTAACAGTAATTTACTTAACACATTGTAAGACTGGTAGTGTTTCAGTGTGTTAACTCTAAGACTGGTAGTGTTCACTGTGTTAACTCTAAAACATCATGGAGTAAACACTAGAGACAAACACTAACTGGTAACTGTGTTAACAAAACACAATGTAAACACTAAATTTACAGAACACTATAAGACTGGTAGTGTTCACTGTGTTAACTCTAAAACATCACAGTAAATGGAGATAAACACTAAATTTACAGAACACTATAAGACTGGTAGTGTTTAGTGTGAAGTCACGAGCAGTAGTAAGCTTTAAGATCAGAAGTATACCCTACAGAATTGAGACAAATAAAAAAGTATTCTATAAAATAAATTATACACTTAAAATACACAGTGAAAGTGGACCCTCTAAGACTGTTTTTTTAGAAGCATGAAGATATGGTAACTTAATCATGAAAGAAAAGAAAGTGAAACAGAAATATTAAAGACTGAAGTTACAAAAAATGTGCACTTTTAGACCAAAAAAAATCTTCAATTCATTTAAGATATTCAAGAGAAATCTTTAAGACTGAAGTTATTAAGAAACACTTCCATGTCTATGAGTGTTATATAAAACTGAAATCTGTAAGACTGAAGATGTTTGAAGTACTTTCAAATCAAAAGTACGCACGTTAAAGAGATATATAAAGGAAATAAAAGTTTTCAGATGTAAGCACTTTCATATCTGGATTTAACACTGTAAACATAAGACATAAAAAGAATGTTACACTTAAGAATGTGACATAAGAATACATGCCTATAGTACGTTACACATAATGAGACACAATGAGAACACATGCCTCTGGTATGTTACACATAATGAGACACAATGAGAACACATGCCTCTGGTACATTACACATAATGAGACACTATGAGAACACATGCCTCTGGTACGTTACACATAATGAGATATAACAAGAACACTTGCCTCTAGTATCCTCATCATCTATTGTTGCCGTACTGTCGGTTGACTCTTTAATGCCGTCATTCTTCTTCACCATCAAGCTACGAGCTACAATAAAGATGGGTTTTGTTAGCTGTAGATTATATCAGTAACTTCTCTTTTATTTCCTTTGAAATATATAACAACTAGTATCAAAGTGCCTGTCACACATTGACTATTTAACTGGTGTATGCTGATGTATGAAAAATTAAGTGAATATGCTGGCATATGTCAAATAAGTTGCATGTAAGTTTTGTATAGCTGAAGTCTGATAAGATCCTCAAATGATGCATGCACAAAACTTTTTGACATATGCCAGCATATTATCCATATGTTCTACAAACATTGGAATAAGTTGAAAGTATGGAATACAATCCTTTAAACACGCTCCTACATGTTACTCATTGGTCAGAATATGTCAAGAAAATGCCCACCGTGACAGTGACAGTTCAATGTATGCCAGTTTTTGATAAATTTTTCATTGGTCAGAATAAGTTCAACAAATAATTAATGTGTGGCAGGGCCTTAATGATTCTCTTTGTGTTTAGACCTTGCAAACTAGGAATAAATTGTATGAATTACACTGAAACTGATATAGAATGTATATTAGTAATATAATTACCTTTATCAATCAGCGTAAGTTAAACAGTTTAAAACAAGTAGACAATTTCCTTAATGTCTTAGTGTAGATTAACCCTTTCACACACCAGATTAATATACATGTAGGTATAGGACTACAATAAAAGCCTACCAAATATTGGTACAACTTTATCAATATTAAGTGTAAGGTAATTCTTGTAGACAATCTATCTAAGTCTACAGTTTGGATAACAATAACCAATACAAATTCTTAGAGACAACTTACTGAAGATTGTTACTTTAGGTACCATGACTGGCAGATCATATATATATATATATCATGTCAAAATACAGAGTAATCCTTGTAAATAATGCACAAAGAGATCAGGTAAGGTATTGTGATCAATTTACAAAGAGTTCAAGTAAGGTGTTCTGATTGATTTACAAAAGTTCAGGTGAGGTTTGTGATCAATATGCATGTACAAAGTTCAGGTCACATGTTGTGATCAATAG
The DNA here is from genome assembly GCA_030159075.1 of Atrina japonica. NCBI lineage: Eukaryota > Metazoa > Mollusca > Bivalvia > Pterioida > Pinnidae > Atrina > Atrina japonica. The sequence goes on from BROG01000117.1 coordinate 414,920, forward strand.
AGAAAGAACCCAGGTAAGGTATTGTGATCAATTTACAAAGAGTTCAAGTAAGGTGCTCTGATTGATTTACAAAAGTTCATGTTTGTGATCAATATGCATGTACAAAGTTCAGGTCACATGTTGTGATCAATAGAGAAAGAATCCAGATAAGGTGTTGTGATCAATTTACAAAGTTCAGGTCACATGTTGTGATCAATTTACAAAGTTCAGGTCACATGTTGTGATCAATTTAAGAGTTCAGGTCACATGTTGTGATCAATTTACAAAGTTCAGGTCACATGTTGTGATCAATTTACAAAGTTCAGGTCACATGTTATGATCAATTTACAAAGTTCAGGTCACATGTTATGATCAATTTACTGATTGTCACATGTTATGATCAATTTACAAAGTTCAGGTGATGTTATGATCAATTAACAAAGTTCAGATCAATTGTATCAATTTAGAGTTCAGGTCAAGTTATGTTCAATGATAACAAAGAGTTCAGGTACAATTGCTCAATAAATTCAGGTAAGGTGTTGGATCAATTAACAAAGACTTTATGTCACATGTTGTGATGTAACAAAGAGAGGTCACATTACAATATATAATGTTGTAAGGTGTTTTATTTAAAAGTTGTAAGGTGTTCTGATTGATGTAGAAAGAATTCAGGTGAGCAATGATCAATTTACAGATAGTTGTAAGGTGTTCTTGTGGCCAAATAAGCAATTTACTTTAAGTACAAGCTGCACCCTGAGACAAATACAAAATTAACTGTTTATTTATACTGTAATTGGTAAGATAATGTGCAATAAATTTACATACTTGAAAAGTTTCTTGTGGCCAGCATAGTTGTTAGAATTGCACCCTGTAATACAAAACAACTGTGTTAAAATTATCAAGATAAGAAGAACATTATCATCATTAACTTATCACTCACCCATCCCATAGACAACTAAACACACACACACACACACACACACACACACACACACACACACACACACACACACACACACACACACACACACACACACACACACATGTACATGCGCACACCCATACACTTGAACACAGATACACACTCTCTCAACTATAGATATATACACCCAAAAACATGGGCTCAAAGTTAAACATACTCAAAGGACTGGACAACAGTGTTTGGCAGTTTTCTCCATCAAAGGAAAAATCACATCGAAATGGAAAAATTATAATCTTCAGTAATATTTTTCAAGTGTAATTTCAAACCACAACAACATTTTTCTGAGACAAATATACCTGTAGTTTTACATTCCTGTGCAAAAACACGTGGAATATGTCTCTCGATGAAATCATAACAGAGTAGGTACAAATGTAAAAGAATATGTGTACCAAGTTTGAGAAACTCAAGCACAATGCTTTGGTCAGTACCTTGCTTACAAATTAAACTCTTCAAAACTAGCTCATGGCCTCCAAGTTTGACCTCTGATCCAGAAAAATAAGAGGCAATCTTTTTCTTTCCATAAGGACTATGTGTAACAAATTTGAAAATCCAAGGTACAACAGTTTGATCTGTACATGACCTTCAATTTGCAGATTGACTGACATTACTGTAGCATAATATAGTCATCTACAACAGGCATATAAAAATGTTAAAATTTAAGAAAGCTGATGGCAACAATGCCACTGAGATGATAATGTACAATATATACCTTTTGATACTCCAAGAAATAAGTTTCTCTGAAAAAAAACCCTACTAGAGTGCTGATTTTACATATCATCCCCAGGAATTACAGCCAGATCATAGAGAAGTAAATTCACATAAAATACTTACCTTCAGTTTCCTACGTGCATTGAATTTCTTGAGACAATCTACAGTTTCTTGTCTGTGTACCACAGATGCCACTCTTTCACGTTGCTAGAAAAAATAAAAATTAGCCACCAGTCATACAATATACTATCCAAAGAACAGTAACTAATTAAACAATGAGTTCAGCAGCAATTAATATTGCAACCTACCAAATCATAAATAAAAAGTTTGGTTAAAAAGTCATACAATAAAGTTACTGTATAGTTCTTCAGCACCATGTAAAATGACAAGAGCTCAATTCTAATTAGTATTAAAGAGTACCAAGTCATATATCAAAATTTCTGTGCAGTCATATAGTACAGTTCAGGTGACTGTCATAAAACGAAGTTTCAGTACACTTCAGTACCAATAAGAGTTCAGAAAGGTGATGTTTTTCTTGATTTTTAAAACTTTAATGTTATGAAGTGAATTATTTATTTTTTTGCTTAAACTGACTAAATCAGTCTAAAACTGTTGTTTTTTATGAATTTGGTAATCAAATCAGTGATCGTCTGTATATAAACTAGAAGAAATAAATCTATGAAGATACTTACACATATCCATGGATGTTTCAAAGCTTCTGATGCAGTTATGCGTTTGCTTGGGTTTACTGTTAACATACTATTTATAAGATTCTTTGCCTCAGGAGTCACTGTATCCCATTCAGGGGAAGGGTACTGTGTCAACAGAAATAACAAATATAACATTCTGTAGCATAAAACGTAAAAAAATACTTGAACAAAAATAACTTTCCAACATCATTACATAGCTGACGATATAATGAAAATATGGATTTTCCACAAAGATACATCAGAGATGTTAGTTCCACCTTTGACCCATCTGCTCCTAGAGACACATTTGGACTAGTCTAAGTCATTTTTGTACAGAAAAGTCCATTGTTTTTTAGGAATTGATGAGTTCAACAGAAATATGTAGACCAACAACAAATATTACTTTGCTTTATCATGTTTAGACAATCTATATAATTCCACAACCATCTGATAACAATATTTCATTTGCATTGTTTTGTATTTTAGAAAAACAAAACAATTTTATGCAACTGAGAACAGTAAAAGGGCCATTTGTACCTATCCATTTTCAGTAAACAAGAGACAGGCCAAGATCACACACTTATAATTCCAGAGATTGGGATCACCACAACCTATACTGACAAAAAGCAGTTCATTTACATTGTTTATCACTATGCTCTTATTTAGATTGACATCAGTTTAATTAATAAGATTTAATAAGTGACATAAAGTTAAGCTTAATATATTGCTGTCTCGGCCATTCGATAAACTTTCAAAACCTTGGAATTCACATTTTCATTGGTCAAACATTTTACAAATACCAGAGGTCATTCACATGTGACCCATGGCAGATTATGTTACATGTAGATCCTCTGCAAGATATCAGTTTTTAATTGAATTGGGTCAACAGATACTATAGAGAACTTTGTAATTCTGAATCTCTTCTGCGAAAACTGAAGTATATTGGTAAATGTGACATCAGTAGTATGTATATACTGCACAGCACAATATATTTATAATCTAACTGTAGTTAGATTTAACCTATTTTTGCCTTCAAACTGCATTTTAGATAGATATAATATATATGCTATAGTTTGATTTTACCTACATATAGCTTACAAACAATATACCAGTTAGATTCGACCTATGTTTTGCTAACCAATATGAACTGCTTACAAACAATATACCAGTTAGATTCAACCTATGTTTTGCTAACCAATATAAACTGCTTACAAACAATATACCAGTTAGATTCGACCTATGTTTTGCTAACCAATATAAACTGCTTACAAACAATATTCTAGTTTATATTATACAATTATGGACTTTTCAGTAGATGAATATGGTGTAATATTGGGTTACAGCCGAAAGTAATTCTAGTATGTATTGCTTAAAAACTTCTATTCTATTCAAATTTTACCACTTTCTTGCAGAAATTTTATTTCCTGGTTAGATTTAATTTAATCTTAGCTCTTTTATGAATTATATAACTAATGCTTATATGATAATTTTGAATCTTTATTGATGTAATAAAGAATTTATTTGTTTTCATATTTCATCACTAGATGTCACTGGATGAGGTACACAATGCATTGTGCACACTTCAGGTTGCTATTTAGACCTCTAAATCAGTTCACATCAGATCCAAGCAAAAAAAAAGAAAAGAAAGAAAAACAGTGTACTAGGGCTGTCATTGATGAGCAATTCTATATCGATAAGTTAAATTGATAAATCTAATGATTTGGTACTTCTATAAAATCTATTCAAAATATATAAATTCATTATAATATTTAGGTTTTTTATTATGTACTTTACAACCTGAAGATTTTAAAAAAATCATTGCAAGGAAAACTTTGTTTATTTGAACAAATTGAACAATTAGAAAAAAATATAACATAGTTCAAACATGAAGTAAAACATGGGAAAATTTTGGAAATGGTAAAAGGAAATACATCCTGTAAAATGCATTATGAAATGTTTCGATACTAAAACAAAAAAATGTACCAATAATTATATTGAATCAATTTGTATATTGATACATCGATATCGAGTCTATCAATGACAGCCCTACAGTGTACACAACGGAATCAGACAAATGCAAATGGCAGAAAGTGATGAAACTAAAAACCTGTCGTTTTGGTTTCAGTTTTATATATATGTACCCCTGGTTTGTATGCTTGTATCCATATTTTTGCTGTCCATGGAGTACAAAAACTTTACTTTTAAAAAGCTGTGGGAGAACTTGCATATCAGATCATCAGCAGGTGCTGGTTAGGCTACAGCATAATCTTTTATCAGATCAAAACTAACCGTTCATGTGAAATTGACTGAAAAAAATTCTTGCTGTCTCAGCATAGGTCTAAACACCAAAAGATATTACTGCTATACGAATAAAGTTGAATTTATTCATATTGTATTTCATTTTTCACGAGCTCAATTACGGACTGGTAGTGATCTATGAAATACATGGCTCTTATAACAAAAGTAGAATAAAACATAAATCTATGCTTGTTCTGTTCTACCAAAATCTTTTATCCTTTAAACTCCGTATATTCTGAATAATTCAATTGGTCCCCTGCAATTCAGAATGGACAGCTTATACTGTATTGTATCGCTGTCAAAATGCAACGTTATCTTTCAGAATGTCAGCGACTACATTACTCTAGCATGATTATATTAACAAAGCTACTTTGTAATGTAGCAACTCTAGCAAGAATGTATTGCACGCACACATAGAAAAACAAAATCTATTTGTAACTGCAAAAACAAACATTTAATTGAAATCACTGCACTCACTCATCTTATAACTTTATCACAACTGCACTAGAAAATCAAGTGACTCTAGCATAACTGGACTAGAAGATCAAGTGATTAGCATGACTGCACTAGAAGATCAGGTGATTAGCATGACTGCACTAGAAGATCAATTGACTCTAGCATGACTGCACTAGAAGATCAAGTGACTTTAGCATGACTGCACTAGAAGATAAACTGACTCTAGCATGACTGCCTTGAAGTATTCCAATAATAAATCATACATGTAGATAAAAATAAAACCTCATCTTACAAGCTTCGGGTCAATAAATATAGTTTTATCAGTATTTGTCACTTGTTTAAATCTGGAGCAGTAATTTTATAGGACTAGTTTATTCAATATACCATAAATAAAATATAAACATAGAATATCCTGCCTAAGACCAAAAATAAAATATATGTTTGTTTATGGTTCCCGACCGGCCCTAATTTTTTGCCTCCGACCCTAAAACTTTTCAACACGTTTTCAAAAAATGTAGGATCCTGTTTCCCTTTTGAAATATCAATTATCTATATGTGAAGTGTTTCATTCACAGCATCATTTGTAATGACAGATGACAGAAATTATGGTGATATTTGAGATAAGAGAATTTGCATAGGTTATGTAGTGATAAATGCAATTACCCAATCAAACTAATACCTTTTGACCAAAAGATCAGTTTTAATCTAGGTAAAATAAAAAACAAAACAAAAGAAGATACTGAATATAAAACAAAAAGCACCCATCAATCAACACAGCCTAAGTATTAGTGATGCTAACATATACTTCTTATGTTACTGTGCCCAGTTACATAATGGATACAACAGAGTATTATCCAAGCTACACAACAGACACTGACTTCATGCTTCACTGGTAGTATGTACAATTTGTTTTATTAGTTTACAAATTAATCAAATATCCAATGGCAGCAATGATATATCTAGATGCATTGCACAACAGGACTTATACATGAGGGCATTTTGGAAATAAGAGGGTTACCTGTCTAACAGATTGGAAAACAAAACCCATACAATATTTCAAACAAATTGGAAAACAACTTTCAGAGTGAACATAGAGTACATATACATGAACTACAAAGTCGTCATACCATGGTTATGTCAAGTTACATACATTATACAATTTCCCTTAGGCCACACCAATTTTATTTCTAGTTCTTTGGGAATTTTTTAAAAAAATTATGGTACTAATATATTATCAAAATTTTATTTTTAATTTTAAAATTCTTTAAAATGAAAATACAGAAACGAAAGTATAAAAAACATGGTACGAATGAACACATTTTTTTTTTTACAAAAAGACTAATTTTATAAATTTTCTATAGGTACAGTCATTAAATGTTAAGTATATCATGTAATTAATCTGAATTTAACCCTTTATTAAAAGAAAGGATACCTCAATTGCCATAAACAAACACAAAAGAATAAAAAATTTACAAATAAACAGGTCTTTTGTAAAAAGAAATAAAAACTATAGTAAAAATAACTGAAAATACATCAGTGATACTGTATGTGAACTCACCAATGCTGTAAAATGTTTATTTATGCATCAGTTATTTCTGTTTGTTAAAAGTAGTTTGATCAAACAATATTTATTGATAAGGAATCAGCATGCATATTGTGTCATAAAACTGATTTATAATAAAGTTAGTGAAAATTTTGTGTAAATTAAAGATAAATGATGCTGATCCAGTTTTATCAGAAGATGAAAATATATTTTGCTAGTTTTACTGACAGAGCTGTTGAAAATATTTTTATTCAGGATATATTTTTGTTTCTTTGGTCTATGAATATGACAAAATCCCCTTTCTATCAATGACTAGTGTTAGTATAACTTTAATATTTTTTAAATTTTAACTGACTAGAGCTTAAAAAGATGTACACCCAGTTAATATATGAGTACAATCTATGCTTTCCCTTTTAACACTTGTGCAGAATGGTGTCATAGCACAATTTTATACCATACTGTCAAGATTAGTAATAATATTAAGATTATAGAACATTTTAGACTTTAATTTTTGAAGGTATTTAGGCCTATTTCAAATTGTATTGTAAATGGGTAGACAACAGGACCCAACCCTGAAGATTCATTAATTTAAATATACTGGTCAATAAATGTCTTCTACCCTCAAAAAATATTTATCAATCTGATTTGACTAAACACACAAAACAGAGACTTGTTTCAGAAGTTGTAAAGACAAAGTAAAAACATATAAATCTTTTTTTTCAGGATTTTTAAATAAAAGTAGAATGACATAATTTTACATGAAATATGGTTAGAGCTGTCTTTGGGGGGTAGCCAATATAACCATTATCTTTTTTTCATGGACTGGCAACAAAGGATACATGTTGGTTTCACTATATTCTCCGAAATTCAACTGTGGCACTAAAAATCATGAGAAATTGGCCTAAAAAACATTGCGTATAGATGCCGAAAGGCATATGTATGAGAAAAAAGAGTTTTAGATTATCATGTAAATCTATTACATTCTGATTTAGATATTGGTGAAGCTAAAAGTAAAATAACTTTATCAGTTTTCAGGATATATAAACTGATAAATATGTCAAGAAGCCATATGTATATACCAAAATCATGAATAAAATGTCCCGACTGTATAAAATTTTCAGTCACATAAAATGCATAACTGAAATATTGGCCAATAACACTGAAAATAAGTTGTCAACTTATTACAGTCATAGTACATGTAGCATACACCGGGCAAGCTGCTGACAGAGAAAGTACTCAGATTATATAGAGCGCAGTGAAGCAAACTCATACATAACATGTGCACATAACATAGAAAAGTGACAGGACTGTGTCAGAAGTTGTACACTGTAGAGCCAGAAAAAAATTATCCAGCCAAGACGACGTCAACCATGCTTCAAGACGTCAAACAAACTGATGCTTCACTGTGAGAAGTGGCATTTTCTAAATATAGAGGTCACCACTGTGAATGCGGACAGGTGTTGCTCTTTTAAACTCCCATAGCTTTTTCCCAAAAAAACAAGAAGCTGTCCTCACTTTCAAGGCATTGCCTTAGTTCATATAAAACAACTGAACAGTGTAACAGATCTACGCAGTTTAATCAGTTGAATACCATTATCCATGATCTAAATCCATAGATAAGCTTTTCTGATACTATAAATATCTTTTCTGTTGAGAGTTGGGTGTTTAAGATGTGTGTTGGGTTGATTATTTTGATTATATAAAGCAGAAATACTTCGCAAGTAGTTGGCTAAATGGCCTTTGTATTAACCAGAAACATATGGCTCATAAGAAAAATTGGAAATTCCAAACCCTAATCTTGAAAAAAAAGGTCTGTGCACACTCTGGAATAAGTTGCTGTAAAACAAAAAATAATTTCATTTTTTGATTTACTGAAAACAAGGTGCAGCGATTCCCAACAAATTACAAATCAAATTGGTGTGGCCTTTAATTTCTGTGGAAATGCTGGGTAAAATAGGAGAATTTCATATGCCCAAGCATATAAAATTCTCTGATTTTACCTAGCCTTTCCACAGAAATTAGTGTGGCCTTAGGATTACGAACAATGTTGTCAAACCATAATATGGTTATGTCAAGTTACATACATTATACAATCTACCTTAGGATTATGTACACTGTACTGTTATATTTATTATATCACATATACTTTAAAGTTGTTATACCATAATACGTTATGTCAAGTTACATACATTATACAATCTACCTTAGGATTATTTAAGGATTGTAGGATTCGAATGAAGACCAAAAGATGAAAAACAATCCTTATATTTATATATATTACCATTTTTCAGTGAAACTGTTGTCTACTGGACACTAAATTAATTCCGGAATACTGACTTTGCGGGGGGTGTTTACATATGACGTATAGCTCAACAGCTGTTTTGACATGAGAAGTACATGTAGTTCTCTTTTCTGACCGCAAATACTAAATGAACTTCAGGTTTAATTTCTTTTATTTTATCATTTTGAAAGAAACTACTGAAATGACAACTCTGGAATATCTATTCTTGGACTTGAATCATCTTCATTAATATTCGAGCTTAAATGTGTCAGAGGAGAATTGAAATTGCAAATGGCTGCGCCCATGAGTATGCTGAATAATGTATTTACAACGAATTTGCATTTGAATTCTGATATATTATTAATGGGATATACTATAGAAAGATTATGTGTGACTTACAAGAAGTGAGACAGCTAATATTAATTTATGACAACTGAAAGTAGCCATTTTATTTGACCAAGCAGCTGGGAACTACGATGACTGATTGGTCCGTAACCTACGTAAGTAGGCCCATTTCACACGACCTAATTTCACACGTTGCGGGTGACGAAATGTTTCTGATATGAATATCCAGTGAAGACAAAATCAACTTGTTTATCAAGAAATGTTTGACAAAGTTACTCTAGGTCTTACTTTCTTTCTTTCTGTTGTAACTATGACGCCAGATGGTGGTCTGTGGTTCTGGTCATAACATGACCTAGATATATCGCGATATGGGCCCGTAGACTATAATGTGCTACAGATGTAGTCTCGTGTTTCCGATTTCTTTCTGTGATTTTTATTTGTTTTGTGATAGGCCTAATGTATGGCTTTTAAGATTAAATATTTTATCTTACATTTTTCTAAAAATAATAAACATTCTATAATTAAAAGTAATCAGTAAAATATTTTTTTTATTTACTCTGGAAAAGCTTTTGGCTCCACTTTGTGTTTAGTTTGGTTGAGGTGCTCTGATGAGCATCCTCATACTTTTTTAGATCTTTGTCAGTAACACTTGCAAATCGAATGAAATCAGTGGGTCTGATGTCCAGAGGCATTGGATTGACAGAAGGGTTAGTTGATTCTTCTGAAGCAAAATCATTTTTCTCACTAAAAATGGACTGCAGTAGGCCTACATCTGAATCAATTTCATTAATGTCGTCGTCATCATCATTGAAAAGAGTTCATCTACAGTAGGCATTGTAAAATCGCTTATATAGTCGGACATGATGAAAACTTTTGTCACAAGATGTGAAAATAGCCAACAGACGATAAAATTGACGTCATTATAACAATGTGACCTAGATTGTGACCCAGATATCGACCTGTACTGTACATGTACGAGGCCTACATATCGTCATATGTTGTAAATATATACAATAGATCTACTCTTGTAGTTCAGACTTTTTCCCCCCGTGATGTTTTTCTTTTTTTTTTCTTTTTTTTTGCAATGTATGGATTTTAGAAAGAAAAATAAACACAACTCTATCGTATCCTTTATTGCTATAGGTTGTAGTCGTTTCAGTATTCATCTCATGTATTCCTACGCCAAAAGTAAAGCGGTTAATACTTTTATCACGTGATAACCCAACACCCGTTTTATTGAAACAACAAAACAATCATTTAGTATATCTGTAATGAAGGAAATTACAATCGGTATGTAAATATTTACAATGTACTGTCACATATATTATAAAGTCATCATACATCAAGGTTACATATTATTTTAAACAAATATTTGTTTGTTTAGATGCTGTTTTATATCACACTTAACAATTTTTCAATTATATGGTGGTGGCCAGTTTTTAATGGTGGAGGAGAGAACCTGGTTATAATGTAACCAGGAAAAGACCACCAGTCTTCTACATGTAAATTGGCAGCTTTCTCATAAAATCAGCTAAGGTTCCAGAAGAGCTCGAACCCAAATTTCATCATGATACAGAACAGAATACCATAGAGAGAAAAAAAAAAAAAATTCTTATCTCATCAGATTGTAAAACAACAGGAACACAAATTGGCAACAACAGAAATTGGTCAACTTGTGTAGAATGCACAGAGTGAAATTTAACAATGTCAAGGTAAAATCCTCATGTCAAGATTATGGTCCTAGGTTAGGTTTAATAGCAGTGGCAGAAGAGAAGCTATCTGGACTAACAGAATTCAGATGGCAGAAAATACTAGTCTGTACAAGCTTTGTTGCAATTCTAAGAGACATGCATAATAACTTATATTCAATCAATAATTCCGATTCTACTGATGTAATAAATTATCATAATCGAAAATTAACCTTTTTCTTTAGTAAATTCCAAAACTACATGTGGTTTTAATCTCATCATTTTATTGGCAAAATGACAGATAATGTTTATCTACAGTGTCCATATTTCTTTTCTTAATGTTAAAGTTCTTATATCTGAGAAGGAAATAGATGGTCTTCTTTTTTGGAAATGGCATTTGTAGGGATCAGTAATGAACAATGCGCCATAATTATGGACAATTCTATTGTGGTGTGTGGTGATCCCTACCTCGGAGCAATAAGGGTCCAGGATATATTCAAAGTAACAGATGATTCTGAAAGCAGTTTTATATACAATATAGTGATTGGTCCCAGACAGGTAGTAACATATCCATCACTAAAGGCCATCCTGAAAGCTTCACAGGTCTGTGGTAAGCTGAGCTACACAGTTACAACAGCTTTCCTCTAAGCCAAGTAAATACATACACCTATACATACCCAAGTAACTGCAATAAGAATTTCAACTGAAAGTACACACATTATTTTCTGAATCTCTAGATACATGAAATCACTCATTTTGATACAAGAGTTCAATAACATTCTCATACAAAGGGAAATGAAATAAACAAGAAAAGAATTAACTTTTTTCACATTTCTGTAAGGTTTTTTTTTATATTTCACACAGGATAAACTGGAAACCAAACTATTGTGTACTCACGTCATAGGCACCAGCTTTTATCTGAGCATAAAGTCTGTGCTGATCCTCATCCCAAAATGGTGGATAACCAACCAACAATATATATAGAATGACACCTGAAACAAAACCCAAGTAACCTGATGATACACCTTTACAGCATCCATTAGATGAATACTAAGTATGATATACAATTACGGTCAATGATATTGTAAATCTTACATATACAGTAATAAGTTTGATATCAATGATATTGTTTAAACTGTGTGGTCCCGGGGAATAGATCTGTAAATCGTACATACACAGTATTAAGTATGATATCAAATTACAGTCAATGATATTGTTTAGACAGTGTGGCCATGTGGGATTAGATCTGTAAATTTTAAATATACAGTAATAAGTATGATATCAAATTACAGTCAATAATAATTGTCTTAACTGTAATTTCAGGGAATCTGAATATTACATAACCCAAATTAAATAACTAAAAAACATACAGTTATCAAAGATTACCAAGCTCACCTCACATGACAGCTTTGCTTCTATACTGATAATCAGATTTTTCTTAATAAATGTTCATTTCATTTTGGCAATGAAATATAAGAATTTATAAATTGTTTATTATTATTTTTCATTGTTATTTTTCACCAGTGAAAAATAAAATAACAGAAACTATGGTATTTCTGTGGCGCACTAAAATAACAAGTCACTCACATGGCCAAAGACAATACAGCTGTGTCACATCTTATTTTTTATCCAAGAAGACATGGACATTCAGCTTCCTTTTAATTAAATGATGATAACTTATCACGATTTCAGAAGTGTAACTTCCAGTCATCACAGATTACATAGCTCACTTTATGCAGGCAAATTGACTTTGTATTCAAGAACTCTTAATCTAGATAAATAATAATAAACTTTGGTCCGTCTAATGCTACTACTTTCCGAGATAATGCCAAAATAAAATCTTTTTATTGTGGTCACTAAACCGAAATGTACTGGTAGGTCAGATGTCAAATCCCCAAACTGCAAGCTGATATATATCACCAGTCGCATCATCCATACAAGTTTGGTCTGCATAGTACTACTACTTTCTCAGATAATGCCCAAAATCAAATCGTAACGTGGTCACTCAACCGTGAAATGTAGGTCAGATCAACTTCGTGCAAAATGCAAAATCTTCAAACTGCAATCTAATGCACTGAACCATAAATTTTTTTAATGTGGTCACTCAACCATGAAATGTAGGTCATATGCAGCATAAGCAACAGGCATTCTGACGCTCATTACTAGATATACCATGCTTTCACATTCTGTCATTCTAGCACTTCTGGTTACAAAAAAAAATTGGTGCGGACTCAACTTGGATGCCGATGTGGACTTTGTGGTATAGCATAAGCTCCCCTTCACTTCCTGAGGTGAGCTAATAAGACCTACTGCCAACTTGAAATTAATATTTTCTGAGTATTGATCACTTTTGTCAAGGTAACTGTATGTAAACTGTCTATACAAATGACTCGATATCATGAGGATCCATTTTCTCACTTAGAAAGGTAACTCAAACAAGTCTGATAAACTTACTAAAGTTTTAAAATGTTATCTTGCAGATACGTAAAACTTCAGAAATTGTCTTCCTATGATAGATTCAGGCCATTAACATGTGTAATCACATCAAATTTTGGGCTTTGACCTAATTTTCTGATTTTGGTGAGATATCAAAAATTCATGATAAAGGTATGTTTGTCATCAAATAGATGCAAAAACCAGATTGCAAAGCAGACTCCCCAGTAAAACAAAAAATAAGAAGCCTGTTCTACATAAGTTATAAACTAAGAATGTGATTTCACTGACCCTCTCTCATCAAGACAGCAATAAAAGTCAAACCATGGACCAGTGCAACCAAAAGCTAGTAAATATCCAAGCTCTATTCATTTTTTGTTTTAAAGATAAAAACAAATATATTTTGCTAAAATTTGTATACATTCATTGCATACTATCATAAATATGTATATGTAAAGCATTGTTCATCTGAAGAAAACTTCAGAAATAATCAAAATTATTTCGAGTAAAAACTAAACTTTGGAGTATCATACCATACTAAATGTATTACTCCTGGTTTTAACTCATTCACCCTTAAAGACACATTTGGACTGGCCTAAATCATTGATTTATAGAAGAATAGTCCATTGTTTCTCAGGGGTTGACGAGTTAATGAGAAATAATAAATTTTACTCAGTATTTATATGTGAATGAAAAAAATACTGTTTTTTGCTAAATTACACCTAGAAATTTTACAAACATGTATGGTATCAAAATAATGAACCAAAAAATGAGCTTGAATATTCAATGACTCTGGTGGTGCCACATACAGGTCTACCAATTCTGGAGAAATGTTGAGACCACCAGTGATTGTATCAAATCCTGGCATTATACTTACCACATGCCCAAACATCTACTGGTTTCCCATAAGGATCTTTCCTCAAAACCTCTGGGGACAGGTAGCCTGGAGTTCCAGCAAAACCTGTGAAAGTAAAAATAATGTCATTAGTATGCATCACAATCATAATTCCATATCAACTGATGTTAAGGCAAAATAACACTGGATACATACACCCTACATATATTAACTGGATGTGACAGGATAAGATCAAGATGACAAACACAGGTAATGCAGGTATACCAAGGTAAAGTGGCACATACAGGTTATGTTAAAAACCAAAACAATTTCTAAAAATAGGAATGCACAGGTAAAATGTGACTCTGTAGCTCTAATATTTTTGTTGCAGACAACAAGTCTGTCACCCCTGTTATAATTCAATTTCTATTCCTTGTTTTTGTAAACATGTGCAAATTTACCTTGGTAGACCTACACTCACTGTGATCATGTCACTAGACACCAATAGGACCTTCTTCATCACAGGGGTCCCTGTCTTATTTACGGGTACTAAAACCTTGTAGAGGATTAACAATTCTTGTTACCCTTATGCAAGAGAATTTTAAAGATAATGCAAGTCAAACAAGAAGACATTTTTGGCTTTGCAGTTTTTGACAGAAATGTAAATGTTCAAAAAATTACACAAGATACACACCCACACAACTCACAATCAGACACATGTAACTCACATCCACATAACTCACAACTATAGCTCACAACCACGGCTCACACACAGGACTCACATCCACACAACTCACTACTACTAGCCCAGTACAACAACATTAGGTCAAATTATTGGCTTAGCTGAACTAAAAACAAACAAAATGTTTTACATTTCTTTTTGCATTATCAGAATGACGGCATAAGCTCTTCCTCAACTTTATAGAGATGAAATATTAACAGAATGCTTTAAATGACACTCTTACCCTGTACCTTATGTTGTTGTGTAAAACAGACAAATGCAAGGCAGCAAACAAAAGATCCTTTATATTACATCTAAATATTTGAACTCTATTTAAATTTTCAATTTCTAATTTAAATTAAGTGTCAATTATCAAGTACTATAAACATGTTTCATTTTGAGTTTTTCAGAGATGATGGTCATAACTGTTTTAATGTATTTCTTTGATCACTCTCATAACCTAGAGTTTTACTTAATTACCACCTGATTCAATTACAAGAAGTAACTGATGCTTACTAATGTTAAATCAGAAAATTTCCTCATGGTTTTAATTTTGTTTATTGAGTTATTTTTATATATATCAATGAAATTTAAACCATCATGAAACTCTACTTAAATTATACCTGGTAATAGTAAAATGTTCTTTACAAGCAAGCTTTTTTATTTCAACAAAATTTAATGACAACAAATTTGTTCTATTTTTAAAACAAAACAAATTTAACCCCACTGAATTTTTTCATTCTACAATAGTTACACTTACCAAACCATGCTTGTTGATCTCCTTGCACTTCAATGGCCAGTCCAAAATCTGCTAATTTAACAGCGGCTCCTTTCGCTTTACTTGCTAGCAATAAGTTTTCAGGCTTTAAAAGAAAAAAAATATTTACATTACAAAAACAAAAGGTGCAAAGGCTTTGACAGTCACCTGAGTTTCAAGTACACAACTTTGTAGTTCCATATTATTTATCTATATCAAGAATTTTCTGTACAGTCAGAGTTGAGTTCACTCATTTTTAAGTCTGTAAAAATCAAATTCTATATCAAGACATTCTCTGTACAGTCAGAAGTTATGTACAAATTAGATTCTATATCAAGACATTCTCTGTACAGTCAGAAGTGATCCACAAATCAGATTCTATATCAAGACATTCTCTGAACAGTCAGAAGTTATCCACAAATCAGATTCTATATCAAGACATTCTCTGTACAGTCAGAAGTTATCCACAAATCAGATTCTATATCAAGACATTCTCTGTACAGTCAGAAGTTATCCACAAATCAGATTCTATATCAAGACATTCTCTGTACAGTCAGAAGTTCTCTACAAATCAGATTCTATATCAAGACATTCTCTGTCAGAAGTTATATCAGGTTCTATATCAAGACATTCTCAATGCAGTCAGAAGTTTTCCACAAATCAGATTCTATATCAAGACATTCTCTGTACAGTCAGAAGTTATGTACAAATCAGATTCTATATCAAGACATTCTCTGTACAGTCAGAAGTTATCCACAAATCAGGTTCTATATCAAGACATTCTCTGTACAGTCAGAAGTTATCAACAAATCAGATTCTATATCAAGACATTCTCTGTACAGTCAGAAGTTATCAACAAATCAGATTCTATATCAAGATATTCTCAATGCAGTCAGAAGTTATTCACGAATCAAATCAAGATCTCTGTACAGTCAGAAGTTATCCACAAATCAGATTCTATATCAAGACATTCTCTGTACAGTCAGAAGTTCTCCACAAATCAGATTCTATATCAAGACATTCTCTGTACAGTCAGAAGTTATCCAGAAATCAGGTTCTATATCAAGACATTCTCAATGCAGTCAGAAGTTTTCCACAAATCAGATTCTATATCAAGACATTCTCTGTACAGTCAGAAGTTATGTACAAATCAGATTCTATATCAAGACATTCTCTGTACAGTCAGAAGTTATCCACAAATCAGGTTCTATATTTCTCTGTACAGTCAGAAGTTATCAACAAATCAGATTCTATATCAAGACATTCTCTGTACAGTCAGAAGTTATCAACAAATCAGATTCTATATCAAGACATTCTCTGTACAGTCAGAAGTTATTCACGAATCAGGTTCTATATCAAGACATTCTCTGTACAGTCAGAAGTTATCCACAAATCAGATTCTATATCAAGACATTCTCTGTACAGTCAGAAGTTATCCACAAATCAGATTCTATATCAAGACATTTTCTCCACAGTCAGAGATGAGTTCACTCACTTTTAGGTCTAGGTACAAATTAGAGTCTACATCAACTCATTTTCTGAACAGTCACTGAGATGAATTTACTCATTTTTAAGTCCTTGTGCAACTGTAGTTTGACAATGAGGACTAATTTTGCAAACTCAATTTTTATATAAGTTACAGGGGCCTAGTTTCTATTCTAAAAAAAGAACTAATATTTCTGCTATTGGAAGAAAATTGTCAGGGTGTTGTTTCAAAAAATATTTTCTTATTTAGGCCATACCAATTTAATTTGTAGTTCTTTGGGGTTTCATTTTCAGATTTTGGACCAAAGGATCGAATTTTTTTTTTTAAATATTATTATTTCAAATTTCTTGGAAATTGGACGGAAACAATAAAAATGAGGACCGAACAAAATTTTTTTCTATCATTTTCGTAATTTTGATTTTACTTATGCAAAATTTCATATAGATTATTTAATTATGAAATCTATCAACATTTTATTTTGGTTTATCCAAAACATTATTGTGATCTACACATGTAAATACTAAATTGACCATCATGTTTCTGGTTTGTAAATCAAGAAAACCGTTTTGAAAGAAAATGAAAGGGTAATAATCTTCCTGTTAGATTTGCAATAGGGTAAGTGTACTGATCAATTGTTTCCACATGTATTCTGCCTACGATCTTCAACAAAATAAATAAAGTAAAATTATATTTGTATCAACTCAAAAAGTATATATATGTTTAACTTCTGCACACAAATTTTATTGCACAATTTTCATAAGCTCATTAATTCCAAGATCAACAAAAATATTAGAATAATAAAACATTTTATATTTTTATTTGAAATGTATATTTTAATTGTAGTAATATGTCTTTATGTAAATGGGCTGACATCAGGGCCCTAACTCTGACAACCCAATAATGTGAATATTTTGGGCAATGAATAGCTTTTATCTTACAAAAAATTTGATTCCCGTTAAAACCACAAAATAGGGACTTATTTCAGAATCAAAAGTAGAGGATACTAAAAAAGGAATCATAGACATTTTCTGAAGTTGTAAAACACAAGTAAAATGATATTTATGGATTGTGAAATGGAATATGGTAAAGACTGACTCTGTGACAATGACAAATTTTGTCACTGATTGACTACAAAAAACTTATGCAGAGTACAAAATTTAGAGAATATTTTGTAAAAATTTATGTTGGCTATTAATTGTTAACTAAATCCATCCACACTTGAAACCACTGGAAAAAAAAACTCATCTGATATAGGTGAAATTGCAACAAAGAATATTTTTCAATGATGCACAATTTCTGTATTGCATTTCACTAATAGTACAGTTAAAGATAGTCATGTATATGAATTTTATAAAATTCTCTGATTTTTTATAATTATGTATTCATACTTCATATCTAAAATCAAGCAGTTAGCGGAACTGTAGGCCGAATTTTTTCCTCGAATTTAAGCCATTTTTCCTTTGATAAAATTTTTAAAAATGTTTAAAATCTGTACTGAAATTCTTCCTTATGAAACGGAAGACAAGCACTGATAAATAATTGAACATTGAAATAAATCTATGCAGTTTAATCAGATTCAGTATTGTGATCCATGATCTTGATCAAGAGATAAACTTGAAGATTCTATAAATATAATTTCTAGTAAGTTTAGTATGCTTACGGCTTGTGGTGGTTTGATTCTGTTGATGCTTCCTTGAATGGAAACTATGTAAACAGTCATCATAAAAAACAGAGGAAAAGAACGGAAACACTTGGCTGAAGATTAAAATCATAAAAGAAAAAGGCAATACCGAACCCGAATCTTGAAAAAAAAATTTGTGTGCCCACTATTAAAAACAGTTGCTGTAAAAAAAATAATAATATTATTGTTTAATTTTCTGAAAATTAGGACTGGGATTTCCAATGAACTACTAATAAAATTGGTGTGGCCTTATCTTTTTTTTTTTAAAAATTAAAAATAGGTTATCATGACAGCATTTTAACAGTCAAATATGAATTCACTCACTTTTAAGTCTCTGTGTACAATTCCATGAATGTGACAATAATTTACACTCTCTAAAATCTGCTGCATACAATGACTGAAATCAGAAATAACAAAAAAAACATTATATAAATATTACATTCCTGCGAGGGTGATATTGCATATTTTCACCCCAAGGAAGCATTGTTGACCGAGGTGAAGCTGAGGTTAACAATGCTTTCTGTGGGGTGAAAATTTGCAATATCATCCTCTCATGAATGTAATACAGTAGAACTTTTATTATATCAATTGTCATATTTGTTTGCTTTAACATATTACCATAGACATTTTATCCATGCTAAAAAACAATTTTAAATCGAACTTTCATGAGTCGAAAAAAATACAAAACAAGTTAGCCTAAAAACATGTTTTGGCTATGACAAAAAGTTCTCACTGGGATGTAAAACGTGTACGCGCACCTATAAAGTTGGCGCATGTGATTTTTTTTATTGTCATCCTTGACAGTATTCTGTATATTTAAGTAATAAAAGAGTGACTGCAACGCTAATTGAAAATTTTGCGACTGGGTAAAGACTTATAAAATTACCGGCGGTTGTGTTTTTTGCTGCTTCCCATTATAAGTTACCATTTGTAAAAGTACAAATGACCCGATATTATACTCTATATAAACAAGTGTACCTCCCTATAAGGATCGGCAATTTGTTGTGTCTTTAATGGGTGACTAGTGCTATATACATATAGACTTTCGTTTTGTGTATATAAATTGGTGAATATATTTTATATTTGTGTGTGTGTGTGTGGAGTGTATGTATCGTCACCATTATGAGTGAACACGACGAACACACACACCATTACTTGGACTCATTATAAGTTTACTCTCTCTTTTTATTATATCAATTGTCATAAAATATTATCATAGACATTTTACATCCAATTTATAACCACAAGTACAAAATATAGTGTTCAATTGCTTTTCTATGACAAATTAGCTCTCACTAGGGTGCACTACGCGCATGTTAGCATGTTTTTTTTATGTCACCAATGTGTACAAATCAACCTCTATATAAACATTACCTCCCTATAAGGACTGGTTTTGTTGTGTCTCTAAGGGGGTCTTTATATACAAGTTTCACTGTATATAAACAATATATATATATATGTGTGTGTGTGTGTGTGTATGTATGTGTATGTGAACACACACACACACACACTTACAGCCTCTTATAAATTACCTCTCTCTTGTTAAGTGTGAAAAAAAATTATCAGAAAATTTGACAGCCATTTATATATACAAGTACAAATATAGTGTTCAGATCGCTGTTCTATGACTGATTAAATCACCTACTGCACTATTGTAGCAGTTATAACAATTGTATTATAAACATATTTATTGTCCTTACCATGGTACAAATCAACAGTTGACTAATAAATCATCAATTTATAAAAAAAATCTATATTTGTGTCTATAAATACTCTATAGGAACTGTATCTAGAGGTAAAATCGAACAGATCATGGAACTTGTGCGACAGAGCACTAGACATCAACATATCCTGTTTTAATAACTTGTATTCTCAAAGCTAAAATCTAACATTTATCTTTGTTGTTAGGTCGTTGATTCAAGCCAATAGTATATTATATATTCTAAGCATCTCTAAGGCCTAAAATAAGTTGGGTGTTTCCGGTTTCCTGACTGACCCCAATAAATCAACGCTGACCCCAAAGTTTTTAGACATTCTTCAGAAATTATCTCGGATTTCTGTGACCCAATTTATGTTTCTGATTTTAGGAGTGACTGAGCATTGTCATCAAAACATTTGCCTACAAGACGAGATCGCCTAAGCATTAGAAAGACCCTGAAATCGGGGTTCCATATGGCATGATATGCAGATGCAACATGGCTCCTGCTAACTGTGGGGCATCAACGATGGTCGCTATGAAACTAAACAAATGCTGTTATTCTCCAGAAAAAGCATTGATGGCAGTTTTTGCTAATGACATGCTTGTTGAGAACGTCTTCCACTGCTACTATGAAGAAACGGTAGCAAAAGGAAAAAACATCCTTAGAAAAATCAGATAACAAGTTTGAACTAAGCGCAGGTCTTACAATGTCTGATGTTCATATACAATTCAGAGCGAGTGATTAAAAATATTAAATAAAAAAAAACTTTTTCTCTTCGACCCTAACTTTTTGAGGAGCAGAAACACAGAAGCCCTAACATATACTATACACGTAACATGACAGACAGGGGACCAAACTAAATTGTAATACCCACTTAGCAGATACATGTATACTTTGTACAATGTATTTATATGTACAACCCTATTTAAACTCCTAATGTAATGTAATGATTTGAACAACATCAAGTCTTGAATCAGTTTTACAAAATAAAGGATCTAAAAAAAATCTTTTTTTACATGTTTTCTAGTAAATTTAAATCTGAAATCTATTTTAACTTTCTAAATTAATGAGTTATCTGAGTAAGTTCAATACATATATGATACAAAAGACAACTCATTAGAGAACCTTAATACACCGAAAATTGTTTAAATGAAAAAAAAAAAATGGATCAATCTGATAAGACAACATAAAATACTCAAAATATCTGGGCACACCAAATGCTATAAAATAAGATCCTTTGGAAATTTACATTTTATCAGATGCAGATAAAAAACCAACATGTGTGTTTAATGGCCGTGTGATTCTGATGAAGAAATTTCAACCATCAATTTCATAAAAATTCATTTGAGGTTCTCTCTTATATACATTTTTAATCATATTCTCATTTATATTGGAGCATCGTGATATTATTTAATCTTTGGTAATCATGAACACCAGGAAAAAAGTTAGGGCACATGTGAAGGCTAAAATGAAACTGACTATTGCCACTTACACATGGTCCTTACGTGTACATACATGTGTTTTTTAAAGTAACTGCTAGTTTAGTTAACAATGGGTGTCCTTGGGCAAGATGTTCTTGACACAAGAACACTGTTCTTGAGTAAGAAAGGTCACCCAAATGCGAGTAATATTGACCTGGAACACCGTTCTCGGTACCACTTTTCATATTACCTTTTTAGCTAGAATGAGAAGAACAAACATGGCAAATCAATAACACTGCATTTATTGATCATCCTTGTGTTTGACATCATTGTTTTTTCTCCATCTTGTTCTCGGTGATTAGGCGAGATATGATGAGAACATATTCTTGCACTACCCTAGAGTCACCAAATTGTTTCCGCCCAAGGACACCCAATAAGTTCCAGTTTTAACTCACCTGGCATCTGCTTCACTGTAAAATTCTCTAGCTACGATATCTTCAAACAATTCTCCTCCAGTTACTCTGACAAAGGAAAATGTATGTCTCATATAGACAAAGACAAACAATATACAAACAAAATCAGGTGTTTGTGTGAAACAGTGTCTCTGACCAACGACTAAATCTTTAAATTCATGTTGTTAAGGGTCCTAAATTTGTTGGTCCTAATTTCAACAGCATTCCTTTGGGTTTTTTTTTTAATCCTGCAGTATCATGTATGTAAACACAAACACAAGT
Organism: Atrina japonica; assembly: GCA_030159075.1. Classification (NCBI taxonomy): domain Eukaryota; kingdom Metazoa; phylum Mollusca; class Bivalvia; order Pterioida; family Pinnidae; genus Atrina; species Atrina japonica. Next base: position 437,657 of record BROG01000117.1, read on the forward strand.
AAAACTATACATTTGCTTCCTTGTGACATAATATTTTTGAAAATGCACTGGAAGCAAATGAGTAATTATATTTTATCTATCAGCATGCTTCAAGAACATATATGCAGTTATTCTTCATTCGGTAAAAATTCAATAATAGGATAAATGGATCAAATCACTCACTACAAATTTGAAGCTCTATCATCTGCCAAGCATGGAGAGTAAGCAATGAAAATCACATTTGTTTGGGCTATATTGTGTGCAAAACATTAAATGACATAATCATCTAAATTAGGACCCAGTAATGGTGGTGCCAAACTATGGCTGAGAGGAAATTGTTTCATGAATGGAAAAAAATAAGAATGTATTTCAAAATAAACCGATAATAAAGATAGATACTGCAACTAATGAGGTTTTTACTAAACTAATAAATTTTGACAGAAATTGCTAAGTGAAAGTTTTGAGGTGATTGGACAGTTTTGTCTGTCAAAATATGGACTCTTGTGGATATTATAATAGGTCAAAGTTCATGGGCATAACATACAAAGATAATAATATGAACAAAAAGGATTTTGTCTTAATATGAAAACCCTTTCTCTTTCACTTAAAAACTAACTTGAAAGTGTAATGTTTTTGTAAAGCAGATCAATGGTCATATTAAAGATTACAAAGCTATGATTTTTAACATATAAATGGAAATACATTATGTCTATGTTTTTTAAAATTTGTAGTTAATGATGACTAATTATGGCAAAAAAATAAGAGAGGTCAAACTGAAGTATCTACATTCACTGAAAGTTTGCTAATTTGTAGGCCTTACTCTTAAAATTTTTAAGCCAGAATATCTTTATATAACAGGATACTGACATTTATACTTAACTTGGTAATAACTTGATATGAACAGGAATATCTTTATATAACAGGATACTGACATTTATACTTAACTTGGTAATAACTTGATATGAACAGGAGTACATAAACTTAAAAAAGACATTTTTTTCTGTGTGGCTTTCACTTGTTTAAAGTTAAAGGGACATTAGTTGTGTTTACCCCCAAAAAAGTATTTCAAGTTTTTCTACCTTCATTACTTGTACTTGATGAGAGGTATACAGTACACATGCATAAAAAGTCTTATATTCCTATATATTTTGTGAAAATATGTGTAATGTTTCACCCTAGCGTGAACTACACACGCAGATACGGGTGAGTTACAAATATAAACAAACACGGGTTCGACTGCCCCTTTCGGTTGCAGATTTCTATAACCACCGACCGGATAACTCTTCCAGAAAATAAAATGACAATCAAATTGACTTTAGACACTAGAACATTTATTACAAAATAAATAAGAACCAAAATACGAAGACAACACAAAATAGAAGTGGTGACAAAAAAGAAAACCAGGTCTAAAATTACCTGTCCGAAGGTCTAAGCCTAGGGACACCTGAACACGTGAAAAACCGGTCACATACCGGAATACGTTTTACTGGCCACACATTGCCAAATAAAACCACCAAAGTAAACTAATAGCACTCATTCATATTTCAGTCTTCCTAAAAATAAAGTACGAAAATGAATAGTAATTAGTTTTACTTAACCCAAACTATTTCACAGGTATCTTGTGCCCCGTGTCAGACCGACGACAAAAATTACCGCTTTATAAAATTATAATATAAATTAACAAAAACATTAAAACATACTCAAAATACACAAAAACACACACGACTAGTGTCTAAAATAGTCATTTAATTTGGTAGAAGTGAATGATGGCAACAGACAGGAAGGATTAGAAATGATATAAAAATAAAGTTCACCTCACACGAACATATCCATAAGACGAGGGAAGGGAAATAGAGAGCGTAACATTGTGTCACATGTGTTTTATAATTGTAACACTTTCCAGAAGTACCCGAATAACTTAATGAGCCAAAAAAATTAATAGAAAAGTGACCTCCGAGGACATAATGTAATCAAGCGGAACCTGTCGAGGTTTGCTATATTAAGACTGTTAAACGAGGTTAGTACTGTTAAAGTTAAGTAGTTAGAAAATAAATGAGAAAAATGAAATTATAATAAACTAAATGATAGATCAAAGAAAAATATCAGCAAGAATAGACAGATTCGTCACATATGGTCTAGTCCAATGTGATATGCATATAAACAAAAAGAAAGGTTGAATTAATCAATAAACAATTGCAAGTGAATGACTGCCAAACTGGGTTTCTCAAGGTATGTTCACAAAATACATGTATATAGAAATTTAAGAATTTTTATGTGTGCCTGTGTATAGCTCTATTGTTTTTGTATATCAATCTAAGTCATAAAAAACAAAAAAAATAACTAATGCTTCTTAAACACAAAAAGTACAATGCATCTTACATGTTATAGCTCTATTTTCAGCTCCATTCAATTTTAAATAAAGACATTTAACACTAGAGGAAATCCTGCAAAAATGAGTATACTATGTGTATAGGTCAAATTTTGTAAAACTTCATTCAGAAGATACACACATTGTTCATTAATTTCCTCCTCATTTGCAAGAAAAGAAACTTTACATAAGACACCATCTATTAGTGTCTAAAGTTAACCCTATTCTCGGAATGATCTGAACTTTGATTTCCTGTTATCTTTTACAAGTTCACAAGTTTGTTTTATCTTATTTGAATTACTTAGAAATTCAATTTCCATGGCAGTTATTGTGTCCACTAAAATTACACCTACACACATACAGTAAACCTTCTAAAAAAAACTCTTAAGTAATATCATTCTATGGGAAACTGATATGAATCATTTAAAAAAGAATACAATAAAACAAAAGGTGATGAAAATTTAATGTGAAATCATCCAGGTGATGTATTATAATGAATGTTATTATTCATTTAATGACTTGTCTATTAATACACCAATAATTATAAACTACATCTTATTTATACATATACAATGTACATGCACAATCACTACCGTAACTGCTGTACACAAACACATAGCAGGCATGCGTACAATGTAAATAACAGCAAGAGGAGTTTATATAAAGATGTTTATTAAATGTTTATTGAAATGAAGTTTTGAATTCAAGGTAAATCTTGTAGTAACTAGTAGTCTTGATTTTGATATATTGAAGTCTGAACTGTGTAAAACACAAGGAATGACTTTGGGTGGATCAAAGTTAAATGAGCAAGGGATGAAGAGCTATCATCAGCTAGACTGCAAATGGCCCATACCATTTCAAGCACCATGAGAGCATTCAAAGACTACTGTTTTCAAATTTAATTTGGATTGCTGTATTTTATATAATTAAGATTGTACATCAAATCTGACATCTATATCAAATATATGTGTGTTTTTTTTACTTAAACCTGTAAAGGAAACTACATGTGCGTAAAGACCACCTGGGCACAAAGACCGTTTTTGTTGTCCCCAACAGTAACATATGTGTAAAAATCAACCTCCATATAAAAATTACCTCCCTATAAAGACCGATATTCTTGTGTTCTTAAAGAAGTTGTTATATACAAGTTTCACTGTATATTAATATAATTATGTAATGAATTTATACATACTACCTACATCTATGTTCATAATCTAAAATGTATAAAAAATAATCAAAGATCATCATAATATACTGCTTCACCACCCACAGATGATATATAATATAAAAATGATGTATGAAATATGCTGAGAATCATTACAGACATTGATATATAAAAATGCTGAATATCATACTCACAAATCAAAGACCAGATAATGAAATCCTTCATCTTGTATGCTGTTATGTAGTCGAACTGTGAAAAAAAAAGAAAATATTTCCTATAAAAGCATCAAAGGCAAGACTGAAAACATAAAAATCAGCCATACTGTAAGATTTTAGTCTCTGACACATTGATATTCAGAATTATAAAAGAACAAGCGTAATATTATTAATATCAGCTTAGTTAAAACATAAAGTATGATACATTTCCACATCATATACCGATACACCTGTTTTAGACTTCTTCAGTTAGCAGGAAAAAAATTGATATCCACCTGTCCATCAAGTACAAGAAACTATACAGTTTTGAAGATCTAAAAATTAAATAAAATTGAAAACAAAACATAGTAAATTCAATAAGAAGAGGCTGGACTGGTCAAAACTACCTGCAGAACCACTTGACTAATGTGGGATAATAGAGTAACTCAGTCCAGACCCACCTGACTGAATAGGGATCATAGAGTAACTCAGTCCAGAACCACCTGAGTGATGAGAGATCATAGAGTACCTCAGTCCAGAAACACCTGACTGAAGAGGGATCATTGAGTAACTCAGTCCAGAACCACCTGACTGAAGAGGGATCATAGAGTAACTCAGTCCAGAACCACCTGAGTGATGAGAGATCATAGAGTACCTCAGTCCAGAAACACCTGACTGAAGAGGGATCATAGAGTACCTCAGTCCAGAAACATCTGACTGAAGAGAGATCATAGAGTAACTCAGTCCAGAAACATCTGACTGAAGAGAGATCATAGAGTACCTCAGTCCAGAACCACCTGAGTGATGAGAGATCATAGAGTACCTCAGTCCAGAAACACCTCAGTCCAGAAACACCTGACTGAAGAGGGATCATTGAATAACTCAGTTCAGAAACACCTGACTGAAGAGGGATCATAGAGTATCTCAGTACAGAATCACCTGACTGAAGAGAGATTATAGATTAACTCAGTCCAGAAACACCTGACTGAAGAGGGATCATTGAGTAACTCAATACAGAACAACCAGAGTGATGAGAGATTATAGAGTACCTCATTCCAGAATTACCTAACTGAAGAGGGATCATAGAGTACCTCGGTCCAGAAACACCTGACTGAAGAGAGATTATAGATTACCTCAGTCCAGAAACACCTGACTGAAGAGGGATCATAGAGTAACTCAGTCCAGAAATACCTGACTGAAGAGGGATCATAGAGTAACTCAGTACAGAACCACCTGAGTGATGAAAGATCATAGAGTAACTCGGTCCAGAAACACTTCATTGATAAGGGATCATAGAGTAACTCAGTCTATAATTTTTGTAACTCTTGCTCTATAGATTCCAAACACCAAATTTTAAGAGAAATGGCTTTGCTTTTCATGAGAAATTGAAAACAATATAACAAAATACCATTAACAGGGGTGGAAATTAAGAAAAAATCCTCAGGAGCCAAAAAACGGGCTCCTAAGTTTTAAATTTTGGGAGCCCAGATTTAAACTTAAGGGCCAGTCATATTTACTTGAAAAAATTTTAACCAGTTTGTGACCATGCTTGACTGCCATGAAAATTTGGTTGCTCGCAAAGAAAAAAATATTTGAGTCAATTTTGTGTTTTATTAATTTATTTTTATTTTGATAAATATATACAATGTAAATTGTCTCTGAATGATATACATTGTATCTGCAAATTAATTAATTGTAAATGCATTCTGTATTGTCAATATCATTTATATTACAATGTAACTATTGTGTGTTTAAATTGATGCAAATTACAAAAGTTTTCATTTTTTAAAACAATATCTTTCCATTTTAAGTATTTCATTAAAATTTTTATTCACAGGAACTAATTTTCCTTTTATCATTCACCTACCGTACATTTAATTAAGATTTTATAACTTTTATACAGTGTATAGTATTACATGTATATGTATCATCATTTTAACACATCCTGAAATTTAGTTCCGTTGGGTATCTGCTCTTTTATTACACACATCCAACTGTCATTTCCTCTATAAATTGCAAGCAACACCAGTCAACATATGATGTGTTCTGTGACATTTTTGGACACAAGGTAAAGACTAATGTATTTACTTGTCAATAAAATAATTATTTTAATTTCTAACTGGTCTTTTAGCAATCCATTTAAACTACTAATAGAAGGAAATGGATCACTTTTGAAACTTAAGGTTTTTGTAATGACGAATGCAGAATGGTTGTACTTCTATTTTCATTGTGATTAAAGCGGACATTCCAACTTAACATGTCAAAATTTTAGCTTCATCAGATTGGGAATTTTAAGGACCAAAATTGGGAAAAAACAGATACTATTTCCGACTGGAAATGGACCTAATAACAGCCGCAAAAGTGGCAAAATATTCCTGAAATCAATTCGTCAAATGGGCGACTTCGTACGTAAAACAATTCGCCCAATCGTGAATTCTGTCTCCTCGGGCGAACGGGCACCTGTTAATTTCCACCCCTGAGTAAGAATATGATAAATTGATAGAGAACAAAAGGAATTCAGGTGCCCTAAAATGAAGTTCTATACAGAAAGTGTTTATAATGATCAAAGTCATGGTTAAATATCAACACTGATAAAATAAGTTCCTACGAACACAGTCCATATAATCAAAGTGTGTGAATTAAAACTCCTTTAACATATATGGTTACATCTTACATCTTTATGACCTTGACCTATATACAGATTTGTTGCCAAAGGCATAGCATTGCAAAAATGTCTCTTTAACACTGTAAACTAATGACTAACATAAATCATGGCAACCCAATTGTTATAGGAAGCATTGTACAATATGTATCCACTGACAATGTCACAAAATATCATTCCATGATGACATGATATGCTGATATGATTTTAAATACAAAGTATCATTACTGTCATCTAAATGTACAATTTTGATGACTACAGTTTTGTATATGTGTAGATGTGCCCACTGACAAAGTTGCATTATTTATATTTTTAAATTTTACACATATAAATGTGTTTAAATTATTAAAAAAGTTGCATTATTTTTCGAATGCATGTGGTTTCTCATAGAACAAATGTATTAAATAATATGGTAGCTAAGCAGATTACCCAAAAAATCTTTCAGTAGGTGATGCAAGCATGAAATTTGGTATGAAACATCCTTAGGGACTATTTTATCAAAAAAGCACGTTAGCCACCTAAAAGCTAGAAATGGCGGCAATTTTTTTCAAGATGGCGGCCATACGGTATTCTTTATTTGGAAAACCTGGAGGTTCAAATGAAAAATCGATCATTTAATACATTTAACATGTAAAAAAGGCTTACAAATGGACACTAACAGGGGTTAAAACTACAAAAGTCATACTATGTACAAATAAAACCATAGCCACCCTGTCTGGGTGGATAAGCCCCCCCCCCCCCCCTTTTTTTTTTTTTTTTTTTTTTTTTTTTTTTTTTTTTTGTTGTTGTTTTTTTTTAAAAAGACTATCTTCTAGTAGAGTCCGCAACAACTGCCCTGTAGGGCAATTTAATGATCACAATTACAGGAGCATAAAGCGGTGCAGGGCAAGGTCAGACGGAAGCATTTGCATCTGCCGTGGCACTCAGTTTTACATCCACACCTTGTCAATTGTTGGCAGCTCTCAGCAATTGGTGGCAATTTTGACCAAATAATTGTCCACATATCACCAATATTCCTCCAGCCCCAATCGCCTGGACTTTCATTTTCCATATTGCAGATCTCGGCTTGACTCCAGATACAACCTGCTTGATAAACCGCACGCTTTGTATGCTCGATAAGTGCACCGCGGGTTGGAGGAATAGAATCATATGTCCTCTGCTTCCGAGCAAACAAATCGAGTCTTGCATCATCAATACTAGCAGTGGGACTTGATCTATCATACATCATAATCACAAACATTTCCAATACATTCTGATCGTGTTCGTTTATCACTGGGGGATACTTGCTTAGCTTTGAAAACACACCTGTAGCATTGGGACAAACATCCCATGTCTGCCATGCAGTTTTCTTTCCCTTACCTCGAAAGGCAGAGACAACATCACATCCCGTGAACGCATGGAAGAACAACAAACCCTCCGACTTCTCAGCACCGATTTCTTTATGGATATCATTGACTGGAATCCATCTTAGAGTCTTTCCTTGACCAAACTCTATCCAAAGTGTTTGTAGTCCTATGTTGATAAGATCAGGCAAGACATTCACGCTGATAACCAAAACATCTGTGTCATTAGCTTTAATCATGATGGATTTTCTCCCTTCTCCTGCAGCATGTCTTGCATGTACAAAAAGTCGCGTATCGGCTTCCTCGTGATTACATTTTGAGAGACCTTCAAGATTTACTGGCCTGTTGCAAACAACACTGTCTTCTATTGTAACATAAACAATATTTATTGTACAAAGTTCAATCACTTTCTCAGCTAGAAATTTGAACAGTTCTGTTTTATTTGTATTGTCTCTCATGAAATTCATCCAGTTTTTCGGAGAACACTACCTTTTTCTGACACCCTTCGTCTTGCTCCAAACCCTCGTTTTTTCCTCGTCTCAGCCTTTAAACTACTTGATTTGTAGACGTCAAACACAAGATTGAGTCTAGAATATGTTGAACAGAAGGATTGAACTTTTGGAACAAACTCCAGAATAGCATATTCTTCAAAGGTCTTGGAAATCTTTGGGTGGATGGAATTGACTAAAGCTGACCCATCGATAATAATTACTTCAGCATCTGGTTGTTTCTCAGGAAGTGTGACTTTGTCTTCAAGAATCTGTACCAGTTGAGATTTTTGACTTGGATACAGTCTGCCATTTTCACTTAGAGATGCCGGAGAAGAATGATTTTCGTGCTTGAAAAAATCGTTTAAATCGCATTCACGTGACTGACATGAAATAAACAATTTAGAAAACAACTGACAGTCATCTTTAATATTCTTCTGCTTCAGTTCTTTTGACGATACTCCTGGCTGTTGACGAAAGAAATCAATATTGTTCCTCTTAATTGGCTGATAAAATTTACAGTCTTGACCCTCTTCAAATCCTTTCAGAAACTCGTCAAAACTTGCTTTGCCCCTCTGGTAATGTTCAGATACCAAGACTGCAGCACTAGCATCAGCTACACTTTTGGTGTCCAGGGAAAGAAGTTCAGCCGTCTCCTCCATAAATGGATTTCCCATCTCATTCATAACAGAGTGAAGCTTCTGTACTCTTTCTATGAACGTCTTTTGGGCATGTTCGTTCTGTTCATGGTGCTGAACCTCTTCGTTGGTATCTTTCGCCCCACATAATGTTTCATATTGTCCCACCAGAAAACTGACCTCTGGACCTGCTACCATCCATCTTCTCAGAGCAGACGGATCCTCTGTTATGCCTACTGCACCTCCGTCACCTTTGATCACAGCATTGGATTGCTCATGCGCCTGATCTATTGCCAAAGCAGAGAAAGCACGACTTGATTTGTGAACCACAAATTTTCCGCTTCTGAATTCAGCAGCCATTCGGGGGTGCATTTCCTCCAAACAAATCATATCTTTCAAGTGTATTGGAAGCCATCTCGCGTAATTTACATTGTTGTTGGCAAAGAAATATGGTATCAACTCTTGTAGAGACTGTCGGTATAGCAAAAAGTCCGCTTCTCGAAAAGAACGTATCAGTGAAAATATTGACAACTCCATACGCAGGATCAAATTCCAAAACTGAAACTGTGGACTCTCCGCTTCACGTTTCTTCACCCAATCTTCTTTGGAAAGACTGCTCTCATTTCCCTCTGTGGTGTAATTTTCATATGCCTCATTTAGTAATTTGTACAAACAACAAGATGTTACCTGGTGTATTTGACGTGTTCGCGTAACACTTGAAGCAGACAAAAAAGATTCGGCTGTACCAGGTGTTGTTACACCAGACTCTACAAGAGCACCAGTCCAACCACTTTCCTGCAATAGTGAACCCGATTGATTTAAAATGCTGCCATCTCAATATGCAACCCTCCAAACATAATGATGAACTTGTCTTCACCATAACGTTCTGGCCAATGCCACTGAATTTGTTTGGCCGTTGCATAGATAGGCTGATCAGCAGCTATCACAGGAATCTGACCAGGTTCAAAACAGACACAATATCACTAACTTCATCCATTACATGTCTGATTGTGGCAACAGAGTGTGCTTGATCGCGGAGTAAAGGTAACAAAGATGTTATGCTAACTTCAAAAGGGTGGCTTCTATTTTCAGATGCATGATGTGATGACCATGTTATATTGACTTCATGTTCGTTTACTGATCCAATGAGACTGACCTTTTGTAACCATTCATATTCTGGCTGAAGCTGTAAAGTTGAAACTGATACAGGACTAGCAACTCTGGAAGGCATGGGCTGTTTGTCAGTGAAAAAAGCCGGTTGTATGTTGGTAAATGAATCCGGTAGTTCAGGAACTTTCTTAGCTTTGGAATTTACTGGTAATTTCTCCCGCTCTTCACCTTTGTTATCTGATGTTGGGTGTTGAAAGATGGAAATACTAGTTCCATGAAATGATGTTGATGCAGACGTTGAAGATGGATTGTGGTCAATGTTATCCATAGCGGCAGTGGTGAAAATATCCTTCCTGAGAATTGATGGACAAACAACACCTTCCATATTGAACTGGGAGACAGCTGCATCACCTAATTGAGCAGATATTTCAAGCACCCTATCATAAGAGATGCTAATACCGTGATCATGAAGCATTTCAACTAATACCTTTTTCCTGGTTTTTGAATAAGTTGACATTCCAATAAATACGGGAAATGGAGTCTCACGGTCTTTAGAATGCCTGAAAGTTTTAGCCCCCCTCTCTGTATTTTGCGTAACAATTGTACTGAAGCAACTGTGCCATCGCTAAGTCTGTTTTTGAAGCACCAAATCTTAGCTGAGATTTTATATCAGCACCATGCTCAATCATGCTGACAAACTGTACAAGAAGAGATGGCAATGAATCTTCAATACACTTGTCATGGAAAGATCCTTGAAAAGGCATTTTATGTTCCACCATATGTTTCCGCAGTATCTTTGCTGCTTTTGCTACAGTCAGTGCCTCCGAATAGTCCATCGCCTGTGATAATGCTTTGCCGACGTCTTCCTTAAAGGCCAATAAAATATCCCTTCCTTTTTTTATGAGCTTCTAGTCCAGGGATCTCTTCCAACAACATTTCCTTAAGTCTCGTGGAATTTACACTTGGTACCTCTATTCCCAATTGTACCAAACGTTGATTATAGAGACTCACAAGATCAGCCAGACGAAAAACCATTGGACCGTCAGCACCTATTTTCGACTCAACAATATAGACAAGAAGCTCTGAAAAGACGATGGGATGGGCCTCCTTCTCTTTTGTTGACAAATTTTCTTGACTACTTTGACTTGAAAAATGAGCCCTCTCCCTATTGTAAAGGGCTGTGAGACAAGAACGGTGATATTTTAGTTCCTGTGCAACGACATCACCGCCACTTAATCTGGCCATCAGTCTAACGTCATTCAAATTTCTAGCACATTCGTTTAGTCGCTTATCTAAAGCCATCGTCATGGCATGACGAAGTTCAGATTTTGGAGCCTCTTTTTCACACAAAAAAACATACCTTGTCTTCAAGCGAGCTCCTTCTACTTTTTGTTGGTACATTCTGGGCATCATCAGATATATTTGTTGCAGATCGCTTACGTGCCCTTTCAAGTTTACTATTGCTAAATGAAAGTCTACAGCTTTGGTGATATTTAGCTTTGTTTTCCCTTAGTGTTTCTTCTATGCCACCACCATGATCTAACCGATTAGGGTCCAATTTGATTGGCATCTGATGGATTGCATGGAAAAGAGGAATATTTCTTGCAATCATAATGTACCCATCATTATCTCTGTTCGTTTCGTATCGGGTTGGTGGAGATTTCAGATCTTCATCTTTATCAATCTGACAGAGACAACATTTACTCCAGTCTGTCTCTAAGTTTGATGACAATGGTGTCTCATCTGCCATTGTCAATAGTAAAAGGTCATAGATGTATCAATGTATATATATTGACTTTTTCTTATCTAGAAACTGAAAATATTTAAGGTCGAGGGTTTATCCTTTTACCACCTTACATTATCAAAAGCACATTGAAATATGGGATACAACTAGGTTCATGGTGAATTTACCCCTACTCCTAGCCCGATCGTTCATCCAACATTATTTAATTCCCGTGCGATCTGTACACCATCCGGGGTAACAATTGCCCCATTACCCTTGGCTCGGCTCTCCCCGCGCTGGCACACCCTGTCTATTCAGGTGCGGCTACCTTACTAATACTATTTTAACACCTTTATAAATGGATTATAAATAGTAGGGGCTCATAAGATAGCATTTGGGACACTTTACATTACAACAAAAGTAAAGCTAATGTTGGACCCCATGCTGAGTTTCACAGCAGTGACATCACCAGTGTGCCCCTGGTTGTGCTTCAACTGTCACTCTTTTAAATTAAATATCTATTGAAGATCGAAACTGTATAAAATACGCCTTCAATAATAAATAGCACTGTTTTTATTCAATTCAGAACAAACGCGCAATAGAAATGCTGGGAACTGAACACTTACGCTACATTTTTCGGCGCCATTTTGAAAAAAGCTGCCATTTTGAAACAAAATGGCCGGTATTTCACAACGTAATTATTAAAAAATGTCTTTCATCATGTTTGAAGTACAAAACAACCATGATTTACGAAAATATAAAACACAGATCAGTTTTCAAAAACAATGTAGGAAGGAATATGCAATAATTTGGTGTAGGTCGCCGCCATCTTGGAAAATGGCCGCCATATTGATTTTTTTGGGTGGCTAACGTGCTTTTTTTATTCAACTATGTTTGGACAATATATGTACCAAGTCTGATACTTGCATCACCAACTGAAAGATTTTTCCATATATGGACGTAATCTGCTGGGCTATGGTAGACATCCAAAAGTGTACAATGTATATCAGTATATAATCATTCATGCAACATATGGTCATTGATCAGTCACGGTTCATACTTCACAGTATACAAGTAATAAAGCAACTACTAAATCACACCCACTCATACATTGTCATTCTGTGTAAAAGCTACACTATGTGTGGTACATGTAATGAACATATTACTCAAGATTCATCTTTCCCATTTACATGTTTGCCTGTTTAGGTGGATACTCTGGTAGTGGTGCTATTCTGATTCCCAAATCTATGCTATGAGAACATAGTATCCACATTAACAGGGATTAATATAGTTGGTATTATCTACAGATATATTTAACCAATTGGATTTCTAAATGTGGTCTCAAAAGACAGGTGGTCTTTCTTGACAGTGGTCTTTTAAGACAGGTTCTACTATAATAGCTTTAGTGCATCACGAGACATAACCCCAGGTACTACATTTGCTTATCTTCATTCTGATACATTTTGATAGCATATGAACACATCATTATTCAGAATAATTGAGTAGGGTAAACAGAATTTAAAAAAAAAACTTTGTAGCATCAGCAGTCTGAGCCATTTTACTCCATTGCTCAGATATACATGTACATGTATAATCCCTGTCTGGAGTGTTGTTGAAACTGATCTCTGTTAACAATGTGAGGATTCCTCTACAGTACAGTAATAACTTATATTTACAGTCAAGCAAAAAGTGACAGTACCCAGCAGTTGCCACATACAGCAGTGCTTGCACCAAGTACTATTACTTAAGAGCTGCGTCACAGAAGGTTTCAGCATGTTAAAGAACCCTCACTGCTCAATTTGAGTGGAACATTAAACAACAATACAACAACAACATTAAACAACAATACAACAACAACAAATACAGAGCTACCTCACCTATCCCCTTCATACCCAGTGGCACGCATGGCCCTACATCTTGGGTTTCAATTATCAAAAAGGGTTACTGAAGGGCACTGACACTGAGCTACAGAAGTATCATCAGGGTTACCAACAAGTAAATATGGTACAGCAGGGAAACATGTGTAACTTTCTGGCAAAACCTATTTGAAATTATATTATTTCCCCAGATTTAGCAGGAGTAACTTAGTAACATCAGCTATTCTCACTGAGGCCTCAGACCAGCCTTTGACCCCAATGCTTAAGAGTTGTAATGATGTTATCCAATGAAATTTCAATGTTTATCATATAATGTACATGTATGATGCATTAATTAAATAATTATGCTTACATGTTGAATTTCAACAAAGAAATAGACAAATATGAATATCAAAAACAGTGACATATAAAACCAGAGGCCAACTCGGATTTAAGTGTCAACTGTTTCAATGTTTACATTGATAAATAACTACATTGTATCATCAATACAACTGTTTCATGAATCAATATACATTTTTATATTATACAATGTAACATGTAGATAAATAACATTTTTATTTTCTAGAATGATCTTGAATGATGCACAAGGGTTTAATTTGGTTTGAACAGTTATGATCATATTCCAGGATATATACCGTAGTTTGGTGTTACAGCACATGTACATGTACACTGTAGTATTTACATACATGTAGGAGCGTAGTATTGGATTGTCTGTTGCAAACTCATAATCACAACACACAGAAGCATAGCGCCTAAATATTGTATCATTTCTAGACACATGGACTTCAGACACGACAATCACTTTCCTAGCTTGTTAATGGCAAACCAATAAGGTGGAAGTTGCACTTGTTATTTAATGAAAACCATTTAGGCGGAAGCTACAATTATTATTTTGTATGCCGTAAGTGCTAAATATCAAGGAGCTGAACCCGCGACCTTCTGGCAAGCAAATATGTAATATTAAAAATACCATTAACTACAAACTTCCTAATGTGGGAATGTGCAATTCTTAATTTACAAAGAATTAATTCAATCAAGCAATTTCACAAATGTTTGAAACACACAGAATATAAATTATTTATGATGAACTTTTCATTATCAGGAATAATACCAAGACATGCATGTACTAAAACTCTCTAATGATGAAGTTGGACTTTGGTAAACAATGAAGGGCTAAATGTATTTAGGTGTAGGCAGTCTGAAATAAAATGGTAGTTGTTCCTAAAATAATTTACCAATAGATAATCTGTATTACCCTGTAATAAGCAAGAACTGTTATATTTCCTATTGTACATGTAAATACTGGTACATTGTTTCACTGTCATTTGAGCATGAATAGATCTAGAATTACAAACATTAACCATTTATTTTGAAAAACAAAAAGCACTTTCGTTTTTGTTTTTTTTATTATGTCTGTGACCTGAATCTTCAATGCCATGATTTTGCAATGTGACAATGATAATTTCTACATAATAACTTTTTTATGTATCCCTGAAAGTCAATAAAGTTAAGTTTGTTTGTTTTATGTCATGTCAAGAATTGCTTACTTACTGTATGTGGACATTTTAAAACCTAAAAGTGAAGTGCCACAAATTTTTATGAATACCAAAATTTTGGTTTTGTTTGAACGTTGCTTTACACCACATTGACACTCAACAATTTTTCAGTTATATTGTGGCTGCAAGTTTTAAATGGTGGTGGAGAAAACCTGGTTACAATGTATCAGGAAGAGACCATATGTCTTCTGCATGTAAACTGGCAAACTTTTTCAAAAAATCAATTAAGTTCCAGCAGGACTTGAACCAGCACTCACTAGAGGTGAAGAGACTTTATGGTTTTCAGTACAATGCTCTAATCACTTGTGATCAGCACATGGTATAAGATGATCACCAGCTTTTTAAAAGTCACAAGTATAACCCTGTACTGAAAACTGAACCTTAACCATCCACTCACATGGTGAATGTAACTGAGCTATCATGAGGTGTCAAAATTTTAGACATTTGTCAGTACATTTATTTTTCTGCTATTTGTCTTTATATGATAAGAAAGTAGTCCACATATGAAACAAATGCCAAATTACTGACGGTTGTCTTAAATTTTACCAAATATATACATATACAAAAATTATATCTATATGAGAAATTAATAATCTTTATAATATTTAACCCTTTTTTATTTTATGTGCCCCAAATAGCAAATTATCTATGGATTCTCTTGCCATCTACAATCTTTAATTTATAGAGTAAACCCAAATGATATAGGACTTATATATACATGTACATTTTGTCAATGTTCACCCAAAAGATGCCATATAAGTTTCAGTTTACAATTAAGCAAGTATAAATGTATTTATTGTCTCTTGGAATATTTTCTATCAAATTTGGTTGAAATTTATCAATTAATAGATGTGGAGATTTAATTCAAAACATTCATGTATTACCCAGGACAGAGATTGCCAGCTATCGGTCCCCAAGAGCCTTCAGCTCAGGTGAGCTAACCAGGTGAGGAATACAATTAGGTATAAAGGTACACTGTATAGAGACCACACTAACATTTCTATCTAAAGACACACATGTATAAACCTCCTTAATTCTTATTGTATTGCGACTAGCATACATGTACATGTATAATAGTTTTTGAATCAGACAATAAAGGTATGTCATTATAAGCATCGTTAGAAAAAGAAATATTTGGTGATATCATTACACAATGTACATGTCTTAAGATTCACAAAGTGCAAAGATAAATTACACCAGGTATGAAATGTATTTCAATTCACAGTCAGAAGAATACTTATGCCACCATAAGTTAACAAATATCTTTTTCTCCAAATACTCAAGTTTCAAGTGTACAGATATCTATATAATTATCATGACAAATACGAACTATATACCACAAATATTTTGTTATATATATAGATTACATTCAATGCCTTTGTCTGATAAATTTCAATTCATCAAACTGGTCATTAAAAAGTTTCACAAAGAAAGCAAGTTTGTGAATACTTGTAAATTACACACCTTTAGGGAAAAAAGAGAATGCTTTCTGAGGTGAATATGCAAGAATAAATATAAATCACACACACTGTAATAGTATTATAAACACAACATGGAAACCAGTTTTATTGTTCTATCAAAGTTGTATGCTCTGACATTTTACCCAAACTGATGTTAACAGAAGGATTAACCCCTACATCAATACATCCTTTACGCCTATTATCTATTGATTTATATACATGCAGTTTATTTTTAGGCAAATTATCATAATAGATAATAATCAGCACAGTAAATCAATTACCATGCAGTGTCAACATTGGCTAATATCAGGGTGGAGTTATTTGGGTGAAGAACACCCACACAAATGATGATACAAATCTACAAAATAAAGTTGATACTGCAGATTAGAAAGGACATTTAAAGGTGCCTTTCACAGCTTGTCAGCCCATAAAGTAATCAAAGAACTGAAAGTACTGATACGAGTTGATGGAAATCTCAAGTTTTAATGAGGTATAATACACTCAGTATACTGAATACTTTTTAATTCGGTAAAATTAGGTTTTACAAAAAAAAGTACGGTAACTAAAAATCATGTCAGACATTTGGCATAACGTGAGTTCTGATGGCTTATGTATTATGCAACAAACTATATAGATCAGCAATTTGATTATAAAATCTTGTGCTTATAAACATTGTTTCATTGATATTATATTTCTATGTGACAGGGAAGTATTATACCCTTACACTATACTTCCTATCAGTAGCCTTAAATCTCTAGGTCAATACCTGTACACTTAAAAATATTTTCACAACTTGAAAGCCTGAAAAATTTCAGAAACAAATGTTTTGAAACGACGAAAAAGACCAACTTTGCCTCATTTAGGTATGAAATTATGATGTACGAAAATAAACACAAAGGGTAACAAGAATAGAATGTATATTAACTGCAAATAGCACGTGTTTATTGGACACTCGTTAAAAATTTACCCAAAGTTAATTTGGAATGCTCATAGAAATGGCGGACAAACAATAACTGATATTACAGGTTACGTTTGGCAAGACTGTTGTTATTCTAACCACCAGATACATGTAGTCTCTTTGGAATACAAATGTATATATAAGATGAAATATTACATTAAATGGGTGTGTAAAATTTTTCACCTATGACAGCTCATACCGCTTTAATCTGACCATCCATTATCAATCCATTTATATAACAAAATGAGAAATAGAGAGATGACCATTAGATACTCATTTACAGTGTATGGCCTGATAAACCACCAAAATCATACTTGTATGGATTTAAATCCCCATTTTAAAGATAATAGTAAAACTGAAAGTAGGGATCTTTACTGACATTTTGGGCAGATGCTAAACCAAAAATTTCCTGTTAATTTTAAAGAAAGATAGTTATGATGGAGAATGATACTTGACACCCAATTAATTTGTCCAATCTACAATTAATGGAATATTCTATCCTTTGAGGGGTGAATGACAATGCATTATCAGAATGAAATAATCAATTTCATGGTGTAACAGGTTGACATGAAATATGATACCTGTACTACAGCAACACTGCTTCATCTATTAATCATTAGAATGTAACAATCATAATGACTAGACTTACCTATATTAGGATGTTTTAACAGTCTACATATTCTAGCTTCTCTCTCAAGTTTCTGATGGTCTGAAACAAAACAAACATAAAATGTTATAAACTGGACAATTTTACTACCATAGCTGTATATTTCATTATCTCTTAGACACTTACAAATGTATAGCTTTTAAAATGACCTTTAATCTCATTGTGAACTGTTACTTATAAAACTGAAATACATTTAACGTATGTATTGAGATACTGTAAAAATCTTGAAATGAACCTACCTCTGGCTGAGAGTTTCTTGGTATTTATTATTTTTGCAGCAAATTCTAACCCTTGTTGTTTTTGCACACACCTTCTAACAACAGAAAATGCACCCCTGAAAGTAAAGAAATGATAATCAACTTGTTAGTGTGTTTTTCTATAAACTAATGTAAAACTTCAAGGCAAATGACAAAGTCATCTTACCTGCATGATCTTAATCTTACAATGCAGTACATACATGTACAATATGTACATGTAAATCTGCATATGAAGAATACAATTTTATTCAGCCATTTAGACATTTAAATGTACATTTTATTTATACATATATTTATTAACAATTTTGACTTTCTCCTATAAAATAAGTTTGTCCCATTCCATCCGACTTTTGTCTCATTTTGTACCATCCTTCCCCTTTTACAAGCCCCCCCCCACCTGCCATGCTCCTTACTTGTACTCCTAACACAAAAATCAAAGCACATCTGTGACTTTTCTATATTGTTATGCCTATTTTCATTACCTGGATCAATGCAAAGACAAATCTATAGAGTATACATTTGTACAATGTATTTTATGATATATGTACATGTATCTTCCGACCATCTATTTTTACACACATCAATAATTGTTTCCTGTTCCTGAAATTCTTCAATATGCTTCAATATTTTTGCTATTTCAAGGTGATTATTACCCTAGTCAAATTTAAAAATCAATAGAGGATAAAAGTATGTTGATAATTGTAAGTTTTGGTTTATTTTTTTTTTTTCACAAATACTCAATGTACAAGAACTTAAGAAGTGTCCAAATACGATGTCTCAATGGTATTTTAGTGATGTGGAAAGAGAAGGTCTTAGATCTGTACAAGTGCCCCACCAAAACTATTTTGAACATTGAAGAACATACTTGTATCTTTTCAGTTTTCAGTTCCATGATCCTTTATGCATACATATATTGGTATACACACTTTGGGTCTCAGCCCAACCAGAAGCTGAACCTGAGCAGATTATGTGAGAAATTTTGGAAGTTCAGAATGTCTTTCCCACTTTATATCTCTGTTTGACAACATCTGTATGATTTACAAAGTAATTTCCTCTTTTACACTTGAGTCTCTCTTCACTTTATGGCACTTATCAGTTACATGTACATGTCACGTCATGAAATACTAGATGTAATGGTATGAAATGAAATATATAATTTACATTTTTTTTGTTTCATGATTATACTTATCAGAATGTTCCCTACTTGTCAGAAAATGACCAGTAAACGAAAATTACATTATTGTATAATTTGTGTCTTGGTGGACACAAGGTAACTTTGCATTGTATGGCAGTAAAAATCAGCTGATAAAGCTATGAAATACTAGTACATGTACAATGTACTACACATTGTATCATGACTTTACTTTAATACACACATGTACTTTAAATTATATATATATATATACAGTGGAACCTCGCCTAAAGACCACCTCGCTTAGGAGACCACCTCACAATTAAGACCATGAATTTCCAGTCTCTTCATTAAAACTGTATCAGTACAGAACCTCACTTAAGAGACTACCTCACTAATAAGGCCACTCTGAGTCAGTCAGTTAGGTGGTCTTAATAGTGAGGTTCCACTGTATATATATATATATATACATACACATGTATCAATCACAAAGTTCTGAGTCTTTTATGTGTCTGTCAAAGTGTCTGCTTTAGATTTTTATTTGTTCTTGGCTGGTGTCCTATTGCTATTAAATATTCACTATTGAAACATATACAGACATTTTTTTTTAATTTCTCTGAATTTTGTGGCAACATGAAATATCCAATGATACAATAAATGTACATTGGCAGTCATTGTATATTAAAACATGAACCCTATAGAAATCAATGCACAGACAGCAAAATTACTCTTTTATGATCAAAGCTAAATAACAACAAAGCAATTACATTTACATGTACTGCCATATGGTCTAAAGCCAATTTTTTGGTAAGATTATCAAGCATTTTGGGATTTTTGGGGTTTGTTTGTTTGAATGGTGTTTTATGCCACACTCGACAAGTTTTCAGTTATATGTGTGATGCTTTCAACACTTGGCCATGAAGGTCCCAGAAATGAAGTACATGTGTGTGTATATATATATATACCAGATACATGTATGTAAAATACATTTGCAATGTAATCAAATCAAAATATATTTTCATGTCAAACAGAGTTTGTAGTAGCCCTTGTCCTGCTGGTGAGTTTGTTAAAAAAAGTGAGATTAAACCTGCTTCTCTGAAAACATTGTTATCATGGCATTTCAATGAAGACTTTTCATACATGTATGTTAAGATGAAAAGAAATTGAAAAATTTGAAACTTGCAAATAATACACAAAAAACTTCAAAATCAGGTGGGAGATATCCAATGTTATCAGGATCAAGAATATACTTGAAGTACTGGTAGCAAAAACAATGAAAAAAGTTAGAATTAGCAGAATATTTCAAAAGCATAATTTGTGGTAAACAGATGCCAAGATGGCAACACATGTTCAAACCTGGTAACCCCTTCAGGTAGGTTACCATCATGAATGCTTAATGCCATCCCTGCAAGTGTTTTCAGGAGTTAAAAATGATTCACAATTTATTCATATTGCACGCTAAGTTTATAAGTCACTCAGTCAACATTAGAATGTGATGATAATAAGGATGTACAGAACAAAAATGGTTTGCCGAGCTACAATTTGCAATTTTAAAGGAGGAATATTTTGTTGATTACCAGTTTGTTATCAATACCAATTCCATTTCAACCATTAACACATCAATCCCCGAAAAACAACAGACTCTTCTGTAAATCAATGATTTAGACCAGTCCAAATCTGTTTTTGGGGATAAATGGGTTAAATTTCTCCTACCAATATGTGTGTACATGTACATTTTGTAAAAGTTAAAAAATTAAAATGGCACTGTAGTGTTTACTTTAAACACAAGAGGCTCAATGGCCTTTAATAGTCACCTGAGACAAAATGACATTTATTAGACACTCACAAGTGTAATAAAAGTCATATTTAAACCTGACAGGGTGGAATCTTGTGAAAACTTTCTTCACCTCCACGAATTTAGAATTTAGGTAATACATTAAAATTACATGATATACTCCGGCAAGAGTAACCATTCTTACTTGTTATCATATGTACAATTACAACAAAGGCTTGGTCAATTATATTCAGGTTAATTTCCTACCATTGATGTAAGACTTTTGATATGCAAATGTACTGCGATTTTCTTATGCATAGAGTTTAAATCTGTCTTAACATACCATTCTTGTGAAGGACCACCTGTCATATGTAAGACCACATTTTGAAAACCACTGGGTTAAATGTTTCTTTAAATAAAACCTCTTTTGAGAGACAATCTGTCTTGCAGGGCAACATTTCAGTGGCAAACTCTCAAGACAGGTTCCATTGTCCCAGTATGCTTTGGCAAACAATAGCAATTCAAATGCATTTTAAAGCAAAAATATGCATCTTTGCTCATTTGCATTTATGTATCTGATCTTATCTAGCCTCTAGGGCACCAATTTTCTAAGACAAGTACTGTTACATTCACTTGGTACATGTATGTGAATTTGTCAAATGGGACACATGAAAAAAAAGAAAAGAAAAAGAGTCTTGTCAGAAGGTCACATATTTATTTTCTTAATACAAATGTAAACATTCACTAAGTTGGTAGGGTATACACACGTAAAACTACATGTATTATAATTATTGAACAACAAATATGTATAATTCCAGTACAATTACATGCACATGTATATATATTTTGTTCATGTTTTAAACATTTTTCCATGTGATCTAATACCAATAAACAATAAATTGAACCCACCTGGCTTTTAGATGTCTCAAGGACTTTCAGGTCTACAATATATCTTGCATACCTTCCAATAGAATACAATTGTACATGTATTTGCTTTGCTTTGGTACCGGTATGGTAACAAAACATTCAAAGTATATCGTATACATGTATTTGCAAATTATTGTATTTCAATGCATTTAAAAGCAAGATGGTAAAGATACTTTATACATTATTCAAACCAAAATTAGATCAAACCTGACAATATTACCATCAAAATGAATCACAACTAATAATCAATATATATGCATAATACATGTAGTACATGTATATCACATATTTATAAGGGGAAATGCATGTATAATTTATGTGTATGTAGCTTCACTAATGATGCTAATTACAGCATGTTCATCACACATGCCACAATTCCACCATGCTCCTACATGTAGGCCATGGTTTTACAAATTCTATCAACTGTATTAGGATCTAAGTAATGTAATATTTCATAATAATACTTTATATTACATTATGAAATATTACAAGTTCAAATTTGTTGACAACCACAAGTTCAGGGCAGGACACATCCACTTGCCCAACGCCCAAGACCCAGTTGCTCATCTATTTTTTAAATCTAACCATGGCCATCAGTTAAATATGGGAACTGAGGATTACATAACCTAGGGTTAAATTTACCTTGCTCAAAAGCTTTTTAATTTTTGTTTACATAACCTTAGTTAAAATAATAACCAAGGTTTATTTTTAATTAAGGGGTTTTCCCCTGTTGTTTACACTGGAAAAATATCATGGATATGGAATTCACTCCTCCCCCAAAAACACATGGAAATATTTAAACTACTTTCACAAAGGAGAGACAGCTACTACTAGTTAGATACAGAGGTAGAAATGTTCTAAGCTACTTCACATTCCAAGAAGTAATGGTCATATATTGATGTAAACTGTAAACAGAGAACATTTATTTTCATACAAAATTTACTTTCGTCGTATTTTTTCAAAGTTCTAGATACCAAATTTGAATCAGTTATTTTATCACAGGGACTAACAATGAAAATGTTTTGTAAACGACTTAGTATAGATCTTATAAATAGATCGATTTCAGACAAGTTTACAACATGAGTTTTTACTCAATCATTAGAGCTGCTTCACAAATCGAAGAAAACTCAAATTATTGCATTTTGCGAGGAAGAAAAAATACTCAAGTTTAGCAAAATATCTAGACATAGATCTGGCTAACAAAGAATGGGAGATAGTGTGCCTCTGATTTTGAATTTCATGTATATACAGGCTTGTAGGCAGGGTAAATACTCTCAAAGCA
This sequence comes from Atrina japonica, assembly GCA_030159075.1. NCBI lineage: Eukaryota > Metazoa > Mollusca > Bivalvia > Pterioida > Pinnidae > Atrina > Atrina japonica. The sequence continues at coordinate 461,217 of BROG01000117.1, forward strand.
GAGTCTGTTTTCGAAAAAAATCCGCTACAAGCTGAAATTTTGTCTGAATCGGTCTTTTTCACTTTCAATATAACTTAAATGGATTCAATGAAAGTTAGTCCTGACACTATTGTCTTTGAAATTAATATGTAACTCGGACCGAGTAAAATTGATGTGATGTCAAATGAGGCAAAGAAGTGGGTGTTGCACATATAATGCTAAAAAACCACGAGTCTAGATGATGTCCAGTACTAGTTACTGAAGTATTTCTAACAGCTGTAAATAAATATATCTTTATATACATTTACTATAACTTCAGTCAAAATAATATATGAATTTTCTATTGTCTTTCAAATGTATTTTTAAAAAAACATGCAGAATACATGTCCTGTCATCACGCTGCGGATGAAACCCTATTGTCTTCCTTGTAGGCTGTACATGTAGCCTACATAATGAATATGACGCAATGTGGGGCACAAAATGGTTGATTTACAATGTAGTAACCTTATGAACAGACACTGAGTTAAATAAATCATATAGAATACTTCAATACCACTACCATTATATCTATTTTGTCAAATACAAAATTAGTTTATCTATTATGATGGATTATTTCCCTAAAATAATTAAGATAACTAGTCTATTATACAAAATATAAACAAATAAATAAATAAAATAAATAAATAAAAAACGCCAGCCTTTATCAACCCCCTTGATAAAGATGCCATCATTTATGTTTAGAATTTACGGCTGCCGTTTTAAATTTGGTAGGCCAAGTTATGATTTTGAGTAAAACCTTAAGTTAGTTTTGAATTTGAATTTTGAGACAAAACTTCAGTATTTTTTCCCTAGAAATTGAAGTCTATCATCTGTAGATCATAACACTTTTTTTTTCTCGTTTAAATTTGAAAAGTGTGATCATTTTGATATAGATCTGGATACTGTGGCTCTAACCCTTGGTTAAACTATTTAACCAAGCCTCAAAGCTTGGTTAAATTTGCCACATTTAACCGAGGATTTAACCAATAGTTAAATTTAACCAATCATTGAGCAACAGAATTTAACCATAGGTTAAAATTTAAATAGTTGATGAACAACTGGATCCAGGACAAGCTCAATTTTGGCTCAGACAAGTTGACAAATAAAGATGGCTAGCCCATGGGCAAGCTAAAAACATTAATGATGTTTTTTAAAAATCGATTTAGTCTTATTACTACTGCAAGCATTGTGGGACATGATCAAGGTAAGTTAAAAATTGGTCAGGGCAAGATGCCACAACTGCAATGAACAAAATAAAATTCTGTTTGAAAACATTGTTTGTTAACCTGGAAAATTTCTATTGTTCAGTAGTAGAGTTTAGTGTTTATAGTCCAAGTCAAAATAAATCATGAATTAAAAAGTACAAATTTGTAAAGCAACCAATCATCGAAATAAAAACATTTGTACTGATATCAGTGAAAAACAACTAAAGTACAGTAGAGACTGTCTTAAGTGACTGTCAAACGGACTTACAGATTTTGGTCACATACAATGTAAGACAGGTAGTCACTTAATATAGTATTATACAGACCAGTCAATATATAGGAAATACTGTCAGGCCACCTTAGATACAATCACATAAGACAGGGAGTCTTTATACATGTACAAAGTGGGTCTTTTGTGCAATCTAGACTGTAGTGAACACCATAATGGCTTTGTCATATATACTTTTATCAGATAGTCTAGGGCTGCTTGTCTGACCATTTCAATATATCAAAATCGTTTTTGTGTGAGAATATCTGTGTTAGCCTTATGATAGAAAAAATTGGGTCACGTGACTGAGAGCAGCCATTATTTTCTCCTGACAAAGGAAGTGATAATGAAGGGAAAAACTTTAAAATTGCAAATAAAACAAAACAAAGCCATGTCATTGTAGATTTCCATGTGGAATAAATCAAATAAGGGATGCATTTCATTTGCCATTGGAATGGATAAATTACTCTAATAACAAGGGTCTTTTTAACCAAAACCCTGTTTGACCGACATGTACAAAAAACTTTAAAATTCGTTATTCCTTTCTCAGGCAACTGAAAAAAATGAGGACACTGTAAGTACAGGTACCTGCCATTTTGTCCAAAATATGCCTACATGTAGATTTAGGTCACTTTGGGATGAAAGTTACATGACAGAGAGAGGTCTGTCAAGGGATGCTGGAAACAACATGTTGGCACTAGCTAAATGTATTTTCAGCATTAAAGGTGCCACATTTCCTTCCAATTCTGATAGAGCATGTGTATCTCATCGACCATTATTACCTTAATTATGCCGCCATTAACTCCTCTTTACATCCTTCGCTCCTTAAGCTTTCGAATGCCTTCTAGGCCAAACTATGTCTTCATAGCAAATAACATGTTTAACTTCAAACAGATAATGTGGAGGTGTGTGGTTTTTTTTTCAATAATGTGAATTTGTTTTATAATTATTAAGACCGCTCATTTATATAATTATTTTTAAAAAAGAATCTTCTGTGTCAATATAAGCATTTTTTTAAATATCATTTTGATACCTTGATAAAATTTAAGAAGAGCAGAAATTAATATCTGCGAAGTGCCAAACCACCTGCTGTGGTCTAATGGTAGAGAGTTTGCCTCACAAGTGGTAGGTATCGGGTTTGATTCCCTGTACAGCATTCCACACATTTGTTTTTGGCGAATCTTTTTACAATTTGGCAAATGATATTTTATTTGCGAAAATCTCTGGCAAATAAAAATTTTCTATTGAAACATTCTTTAGTGTATTTGAAATTGATAATTCCCTGGAAATACACATTTCCAATCTCATTTCCTGTGCACACTTTGGCCTAATTATCAAGTTTATTTCACACCTGTGCATTTTTTATAGTACCCATGCCTCTGGCAATACAAACAATAGGTAAACTGCTAATAAAGTACTACTTGTTACGTCTATTTAGAAATATATGTACCTGCAACTTAAACCATATCTTGATACCCTAATTGACATCAATGAACAATAATTAATTCCTGATAATTCTTTAATTACATTAAAAACCACATCAAACGAAATACCGATGATTTTAGGTCACTTGTGTTGTTATCAATTGTCTCATTATAAAAAAAATTGTTTCACTCCCCAGTTACAAATACAAAAGACTAAATAAAAATGATAAAAGTTGTAATTTAACCCAAAAAGAACGTGTTTTTGCTGCTGTTGTTGTATCATCATCATCCCACTCAAGAATCATTCACTCATATGGAGACGTCACCAAATGCCAAGTCCCAAATGAAGGGCTTCAAATTTTGGCCTATGCTTGGTTGAGCAGTGAGGGTTCTTTAAGGTGTCAACACCTACATATGTACTGTGACACAGGACATAAGTTTTTACAAAATAAAGAGAAAATGAGACTGACACATGTATGCTATGCAACTAACGATTCCTTGTGGCTTATATCACCGATGAAAAAAAAGTTTATCATTAATAAGTTGATCTTGAGAATATAATGCAATGGACAAAAGAAAAATACATAGATTTTAATGTAGTTAACAATTGTCAATTTGGTGAAGTTTTGTACAGAGAATGCAATGGTATTGACAAGTTACTAATGTGAATTTGTCTAGATCTATGTACTTGTAATTTTATTCAACCAAACTAGGAATACTACGATACACAATTTTTTCTTTCTTTATAGGCCTATCTATAAGGGATCTTTATTTGAATTATTTTTTTCATGGGTTGCATTATTCTCATTTTATAATAGATTATTTAAGATCCCTTTCTTGCAATAAAAATGAATATAACTAAAGTCTATATAAATATGATGTAAAGAAAAAAATAGATAAACTAGGATTCTCTGGATTATTTCCATTCTGTTAATCATCATTGGCGGTTGAAAAAAATTGGATAAATTATAATGTGTAAAAAAAATCAATTGGGATGTAGACAAATTATAAGACAGTGTTTCAGATTGGCGTCGGCCATCGGCAATTTGCCGATTAAAATTCCAAATGGCTGAAAAATGTGCCTTGTATCTGCCAAAATGGCCGACTACTTCTCTGTCAAGCGGACAGGATGGCCGATAAATTTCTGCTTGAAACGGACAGTCATTTTCCAACGATAGTTTATCACTTTATGATCTACCATCAATTTTCGCACCCTAATATTTCATTCGGAATTTACAAATATACATATATTCTCAGTCTAAACGCACGAGGAGTTCCAGCTAAAAATACAGTATACTTCTTGGTCGTTCAAGCGCTTGGTGTAATAAGAGGTATCACCATTTGTCTCAAATTCAAGCGTCAAATTAATTGGTGTAGCTAATTGCCACAAGGTACTGCAAAGGGGGGAGGGGGTTACTATAAGGAAGACACTTGGTTCTTCAAAAGTCACCATTCTAACTTTTTATGATTTTAAATTGTTTCCCACTTGTTTGTGTAAATTCGATATAAATAATAAATATCATTACCACAAAGAGGATAATTTCCAGAAACCATCTTCACAATATTTCACTTAGATTTACAAGTGATTGTGAAAACGGCCTCTGTCAAAGATCCCCCCCCCCATCGGTAAATGACAATTCATTTTTTGTATTAGAAATCAGTAAAATCAACTGGAAAACATGTTCATAATATCCAAATGTGGTAGAATAGTGACCTCTAAAGAACCTTGTGTCTTGTTGGGCTTTGCGGTATGTTATGGCACTTTGCGGTATGTTATGGCACTTTGCGGTATGTTATGGCACTTTGCGGTATTTAGACGTGCCGCAATGTTTCAAGAGTTACCCTAACTAAGACTGTAAGAGTAAGAAACATGCCACCAAAGAAAATTCGTTTGGCAGAGGGACAGCGAACCCAACAGCCTCAATGGCATCACTATGGGGTCTCATCTCCTCCTATCACAAAGATGATTTTCCAAACAACATGCGGTTAGCACAACTTGCTAATACAGCTGGATATGAGCGTGGATTTTCGGTACAAAATCAGACATTGACTCCACTGCGCAATCAACTTCATACTGAGACTCAAGATAAGTTAATGAGAATAAGGATAAATGGTGAAAAATTGTAAAATTTTGATTTTTATGAAGCATTATCTACATGGAAAAACAAAACCAACAGAAAACTGTTCAGTATAATGAATATTAAATGACCTTTTGTGCATTGACTTACCTTTTTCATTGTTTTTTGCTAAAAAAAAATATGGCCTAAAATATTTTGATGTTTAGGACAAAATGGCCTAGACTTTTTTTATGAAATAGGCCGTATGTCCTATAATGTTCCATTTCAATCTGAAACACTGTAAGAGTGTGAGATATTCTCAGAAAGAATCTTTTTCAATAATTCAGTTTTTAAAGATGTCATATGTAAAATTTCAGTAGCATTAGCAATACATATACATATGTATACGGTAGTATTTTGAGTTGGCCAACCATTTTTTACTTTTAGCTTGGCCAATGAAAATTTAATTTGGCCAACACATTTTCAGACTTACGCAAACGCTACCTGTTCCAAAGACTTTTTAAAAATGTAAGTGAGTTTTCCTTCACGAAACACTCAGTATGCAAAATGAAAGTCATAGACCTTTCAGATGAGACTTAAAACTGAGGTTCTTTGTCACATGGAATGACCTGCAAAAGAACCATCACTGTACTGGTGTCAATCCATAGCACAGGTAAAGAATTGTGGCAGCCGCACTTCAATAAAATCTAGTGACATCTCAATGTAAGTTTGGCCAAATTTTCTGCCCTGATTTTAAGCAATTTTTTTGTAGGTAAAATTAGGGAGAGAAGCCTCCCATATATACAGTAAATCCTGTAATTAGGGGCCCCCCAAGGGACCAGAAAACATTGGCCTTTATGTGCAGGTGACCCTTATACACAGGTTAAATTTAGTTGAAGTATGCAGCCATGGTCTTTTTCAAAACTGGCCTTTATAGACAGGCAATCCTTATATAGAGGTGGCCGCTATAGCAGGTTTGACTGTACTTTCTTTGTAGCAAGATGCTGTGACATTTTCACAGCAGTTTAGCGATTTTTTTAACCTTCTATTTCTTATCACCAACACCTTTCATTCATATGGAGACGTCACCAAATGCCGGTTAAGGGCTTCAAATTTTGGTCTATGCTTGGCACTTATTAAGCAGTGAGGGTTCTTTAACATGCCGACACCTACTGCAACACGGACCTCGATTTTTACTGTCTCATCCAAAGGACAAGAAACCAACCTGCCACCAGGTGGTCTCAAACCCACAATCAAGAGTTGAGCATGCTACAGAATGAGCCAGGTCAGCTCTTTTAGAGTTATGAATCCATCGTCACGAAGTTATGACATTACACAATCTCATATCTAGAGACGTTTATTCTAGCTACCCATTGTTTTTGTATTCACATCGTCTGTCTCCATTTTGAACTCTTACAAATGCTCAATGATTGGCTTACGGTAATGCAGTCAAAGGACTTGTCATTACATATTACATTACAAAAATAAAAATCGCTTAAACTTGGGGCAGAAATTTTAGCCTAAATGTAAGTAAACCTTTTTTGGTGTGATGTAAAACAATAAACAAACAAACCAAATCTGAAGTGTCGAGATCACTTCGGGTGGATTTGACTTGTACCCATCAAATTAGCCTGTCCTGACAGGTCCATAGAATAATCGTAATGACACATCTTCACCAAAATGACACTATAAAACATCAAAATGACACCAGCATAGTCAATATTTTTACAGATTTGTGTTTTTCATGATCAATTTGAGCTTAAAAGACCATATCTGTATACATATTGTTACTTTTGAGAATAAAAATAATGCTGAATTTCCTCATACACCTTATTAACAAGAATGACCGAAATGACGGGGTATTAACTGAAATAACAGGGTATTAACTGAAATGTTGCTTTGATACCATAAGTAAACTGAAAATAATTGAGAATCACAAGTAATAGCATCAATTTGCATTCTATTCCATTTAGGCCACACCAATTTTATTAGTAGTTTGTTGGAAATCCCGGTCCTAATTTTCAGAAAATAAAATAATAATAATATTATTTTTTTTATCGCACGTGATTTGAAAGTGCGCACGCGATTTTTTTTTTCAAGATTCGGGTTCGGTATTGTCGTTTTCTATTATGTTTTAATCTTCAGCCATGTGTTTCCATTCTTGTCCTCCATTTTTACGATGAATGTTTACATAATTTTCATGCAGGGAAGCATCAAAATAATCAAACCACCATGAGCTGTAAGCATACAAAACTTAATAGAAATGATATTTAAAGAATCTTTAAGTTTAATGATATTTAAAGAATCTTTAAGTTTATCTCTTGATCAAGATCATTGATCACGATATTGAATCTGATTAAACTGCATGGATTCATTTCAGTGTTCAGTTGTTTATCAGTGCTGGTCATCCGTTTTTAAAGGAAGAATTTCTGTACCGATTTTAAACATTTTAAAAATTTTATCAAAGGAAAAAAATGCTTAAAATCGAGGAGGAAATTCGGCCTACAGTTTCACTAACTGCTTGATTTAAGATATGAAGCATGAATCGGCCCTCTACAATGCAACCAAATCACTCGCAAATGTGACAATTTTTTAGATTTTGGCGAGTGTTTAATCCTCATTCAGTCGCCACACTGCGACCAGTTTTTTCCCCGAACCGGAAATTAAAACTTTGTCCATTTTCACTGTGAAATTACATTATCGAAATCATGGTCAGTTATGCGCTTTACAACAACCAATTTGGTTATTCAGTTTCGATAAACTAGAGCATCTAATGCATGTGGATTACTGTATAAAAACATGTTGTATTGCTCTCATGTTTTCGACTTAAAATTTTCCTAACAGCACATGATGACATTTTTTTTCTCTCAGTCGATTTCAACAGAAGCATCATTAGACACTACTCAGTTTAAACCATCTTGGTTAAAGAATACTGGAACAGAGTTATGGCTAGTGTTCGACTAAGCCGAACTTTCTGCCCCGATTTCGATTTTAATTTAAGCGATTTTTAAGTGGTAAAATCAGGGCAGAAAGTTCGGCCTAGTATTCGACGAGGAGGACAAGCAGACCACAGCCTAATTCCTTTGGGGATTCTATCGTGGCCGATTTATCGTGGGTCAACACAATAAAACGGCCGTGACAGATTCCCAAAGGGATTAACCACAGTCGGAACTGGAAATTTTATCTGTAAATTAAAATCGAGAGTCAAACACCTGATTGTCCGACAAACACCTATAAATTAAAGAACTGTATAGGTGTTTGTCTGACGATCAGGTCACGGGTGTTGGACTCTAGATTTTAACTTACAGACAAAATTTACAATTCTTGTGGGCAGTCTCTGTTTTGTAAATTCTGTCGAAAAGAAACTGGCGCTAAAAAATTTTAAAAACAAAGTTTAAGGTTGCCTCAATATTAGAGCGACAAATATGAAAAATATAGGCATATAAACACTCCTGGATTGATAAAAAATGCACAAAAAGGTCAACATGCAGTTAATAACCTTGTTTTAAATGGATTGAAACAATAAAATGTTACAAAAACTTCGAACATAAATATTTTATTTCTTTTCTATATTTTCATCCAGTGGACTTTTTAAGAACACATGAACACACACATACATATATATACATACATATATATACATACATATATATATATATATATATATATATATACCGGTATATATATATATTGACGAGTAAAAGTTCCTGGCTGGCTAGTAAAATTTCTGGTTCACTGGCCAAATGAAGAGTGAATTTTTTTAGTGTTATAGAGCCCTGTGAATACATTATTGTAAAAAATCAGACAATTTTATAAAATTCTCATATTTTACCTAATTTCCGTGGAAACACTGGGTAAATCCAAAGAAATTACAATTTTACCCCACATTTCCACAGAAATTATTAATATCTAACATACATCTTGAAGACATAAGATTGTCTAACATAAACAAATAAAGAAATTTTTTTAATCACAAGTTTCCACAATATATCAATCCTAATGTGTATTTATATAATTCTCTATTACTGGTATACTGTCTTTTTGTTTCACGTACATGATTATCTTTAACTGTACTATTAGTGAAATGCAATAAAGAAATTGTGCATCACTGAAGAATATTCTTTGTGGCAATTTCACTTATATCAGATAAGTTTTTTCAAGTGGTTTCGAGTTTGGAAGGATTTAGTTAACAGTTTATAGCCAACATAAATTTTTACAAAATGTTATTTTTTCTAGTTAATCAGTGACTAAATTTGTCTATGTCACAGTGTCAGTCTTGACCATATTCCATTTCACAACCCATAAATATCATTTTACTTGTGTTTATAACATCAGAAAATGTCCATCATACATGTATCTCTTTTAGTATCTTCTACTTCTGAATTACAATTCTGAAATAAGTACCTATTTTGTGGTTTTAACAGGAATCAATTTTTTGGTAAGATTAAAGCTATTTGTTGCCCAAAATATTCACATTCTTAGGTTGTCAGAGTTAGGGCCCTGATGTCAGCCCATTTACATAAAGACATATTACTACAATTAAAGTATACATTTCAAATAAAAATATAAAATGTTTTATTATTCTAATATTTCTGTTGATCTTGGCATTAATGAGCTTATAAAAATTGTGCAATGAAATTTGTGTGCAGAAGTTAAACAAATAAATATTTTTTAAATTGATACTAATATAATTTTTATTTATTTATTTTGTTGAAGACTGTAGGCAAAATACATGTGGAAACAATTTCTCAGTACACTTACCCTATTGCAAATCTTACAGGAAGATTATTACCCTTTCATTTTCTTTCAAAACAGTTTTAGTGATTTACAAACCAGAAACTTGATGGTCAATTTAGTATTTACATGTGTAGATCACAATAATGTTTTGGATAAACCAAAATAAAATGTTAATAGATTTCATAATTAAATAATCCACATGAAATTTTGCATTATTAAAATCAAAATTTTGAAAATGATAGAAAATACTTCGGTTCGGTCCCCTTTTTTGTTGCTTCAGTCTAATTTCAATGAAATTTGAAATAATATTAAAAAAAAATTTCAATCGTTCGGTCCAAAATCTGAAAATGAAATCCAAAGGCCTTAGAAAGAAAAATAACACTCATGTAGAATGAAAAAACGAAAAGAGGACATTTGTGCTGACATTTTTATAATTAAATTTCACTTTATTACTTTTGTTTATTATGATATCCAGTGTTAAAAAATAACCAAATCTTTATAAAATAAGTGTCATTTCAGTGTAGTTCAGTGTCATTTGGTTAATACCCTGTCATTTCCATGAATGAGTGTCATTTCGGTTATTCTATGTACCGTGTCCTGATTATCATTCAGTCTTAGATGCTTGTTGCTGCCATCCTAGACACATTAGAATAAGACACCTATTTGTACATTGGTAATCCAAAAAGAATACATCAAACGTTTTTCAAACATGGCTTATATCATTCATTTAAAATCAAATGTTTCAGACAAAATCTAAATATATTTGCAAAACTATTATCACTATTTTCTTGCGATTTCAACAGTTAAAGGCCGGCTTGCTTTTAAATGCAAATGTCAAACCCCTGGCTTTAGATAATTCATTTCAATTGGTAGACGAAAAAGTTGTTTCAATCATACTAATCACAAAATAACCATGCCTTTATTGACATATCTACAAGATAAGACACCAAAAGCAACTATTATTTGACACACTAACATGGTGATCAGCTGTCAAAATGAGTTTGATCAGAAACAAGCTGAACCTGTCGCGTCGGTTATGACAATATATCCCTTGCACCCAACGCCATTGTATTTCGATATTATGATTTTGAATTCATTAATTATTTTTCCCATGCTGCTGAAATATTCAAAACAGAGATATGAAATCATTATCATCGCACTTACTTTCCCAGCTCTTCTTTTAGCTCATATATGTCACAAAATTTTACATTTGTGCTCTGCGTAGCCATATTGAATCGGAAATGAATGTAATCTCGTTAAACTACGTAATCAACGAGAAAAACGCAGGTACTCAACCATGTCCATTTAACCACGCCAATGCGTAGGTTTTGCTGTTGCATTGTGCAAATCCATAGACTTTTGATGACTGAAATGAAGTCAAATAAGTGCCTTTATTTTCCAGACTTTACGAAATACAATTTAGATTGATTTCATTTGAAATGGGAATAAAAAATCCTCATACGTGTAGAAGTTATGCCTAGATTTTTATAATTCAAGCCTAGATTCTACCAGCGATATATAAACCCATTTATCTAGAGATTGGAAGTTTATGGTCTGAAATGTGAGATCTCCTAAGCATGGTTTATATATCGCTGATTCTACGTACATCGTTTATTTATTGACTGATTAATTTATCACCTATCTTATTAGTGAGTCTAGTGGCCCAGTTTATTCAGTTATATATATATGACATAGCCTTGATATTTTCGTGACATTTTTATTGTGAAAGATGATACTGACTACTGTAGGTATTTTGGTGTCAGGTTTTAGGCTATATATATCGTTGTTGCCATGTTGGTAGGCCACATTGCTGAACATCTGGGCTCTGATAATGAAATACAATCTTTATTGTTTTGTTATTATGGATTAAATTACTTAGAAAATGACAATTAGGGACCTGTCACAAACTCTAAAATATACACGATGAAAATAATCATAGGATACTAGAAATCTATAGGTCTGGATTAGTATTTGAACTACGGAACTGTAAGAACACCTATGGATACAAACTGTGCTCCTGCATCCATTAGAAGCATTGTAACTTTGATCAATTAGGCCTCTGGGTGCGTATAAATTCGACAATTAAGGAGATCTATCTCAACGTTTTGCGAATAATAATACAATATTCATACATATATTAAAGTGATTTTTTACGATCGATATTATGACCCCATTGTGAACCACTATTACGCCACTTTGATCTTTACCTGACTTGCGATGGGCGATCGACAGATTATTTACTTCACAAATGCAGCTGATCTTACATTCTTAATTTCGACAGACGAGTGTTTGTTCATATTTACTATCTTTGTTGTGTAGAGGATTTCGTTTCTGTTTTGAAATCAGGATATGTTTAATGTGATCCTTTTATTGCCAGTTTGATCACACATATTTGATCTGCCATTGCCTTATACGGTTGGTCATGTTCCATTTCTTTTATTTTACCCGTTTTCGCTCTATGCCTGATCATCCATTTTTAAAAATATGACACATATTGTGTCGTGGGTCTATCTTCGCCTTTACGTTTGAGATATCAGTCCTGTTATTAGCCCAGCGCCGACGAAACTGGTGCATGTATATAGGGTACATAGGTTTTGTCGGCGTTCGTCCGGTTAAGGTTTTAGTTAGGGTGTTGGTGATCTATGTTTGCCATATTAATTGCTGATATGGCGTTGATGTCCAGTACTTGATCATATGTTCAATTTCGTATAATCGATGCCTACCGTTGTTTGATCTCGTACATACCGGGCCTGTTATTGGTCTACTGTTTATCCGTTTTATGCCCCCAATATCGAAATTCGGAGACATTGTTTTTGGTTTGTCCATGTCTGCAACATTTTGGTTTCCATTAAATGACTTGAGTTTCTTTAATTCTAAAAATTCTAACAAAATCTGACATGCTGCTTACTATCAATGTTATCTCCGATGGTATCGATTGGGACTAATGTTTGAGAATATTTGCCAGAGTTATGGGACTTTAAAATGTTTTCCAAAGACTTGGCTTTTAGGCGACATAAAGTTTCTCAAACAAATCTTGTTTGACTTTTATTGAACAATGATGACACTTTTAACATATATAATTATTATGTCCCCCATTTCGATGTTTCTCGATCCAATCCAGCTATAACAATGTCGTGTTTTGTGAGATTTCATGAACTTCTAATTATCTCACTGGGTAATCCACACTATCTGGGTATTCTACAGTTAAATTAATGGAGTGCTTTATAATTGTATCAAGATGATCCGTTTTGACTATGGAAACAGTATACGTAACATTATGAATAATTTTCTTCCATAATTGACTTGTATGATTGCATAAACATGATAAGAATTTGAAGACATAGTTGTTCAGGGGGATCTAGTGTCAGAGCGTTTGTCTCACAAACAATCGGTTCAAAATCAGATAACATTTTAAACATTTCAAATCAGAAAGTCGATACTACTTTAAAATAAAAATAGACTTTAAATTAAAAAATAAGTTTGCAATTACACTTGTACTTACATAAATGTCTATCGTTGGCTGTGATGTTGAAGTGAGCTGTACTCACTGTAGGGGAAAACTGGGGTACCTGGATGAAAAACCACGTGACTGTGAAAGTCGTATCACTTGGATCTTTGTACTTACATAAATGTCTATCGTTGGCTGTGATATTGAAGTGAGCTGTACTCACTGTGAGGGAAAACTGAGGTACCTGGATGAAAAACCACGTGACTGTGAAAGTCCTATTACTCGGATCTTAGTTCTATCATCAGTTTTGCAAATTCGAGTTTCATTTTCTATTCTATGTTTAACATGACCCACCTATTTTGTGAACGTAACCTTTGACACATCTATTGTTAATATATCCTTCCAACAATGCCACTGATTATAAATTAAAACCCGGCCTATCAGTGGTATATTGCCCTAGAAACAAAGCGTGGTGTAGCATCGGAAAGGAGACATGGTAAAGTGCTGACAATCAGTTTTAACATTGCCTTCTGTAATTTGGCTTTGGATATATTGACAGCATATTTTCTTTCAACAGAACTTATTTCAAGTCAAACCCAGATATTTAGTGTCGATTAAAATTTATTTTAACACTTTCTTCCAGAAATCGAACGATATTTCATTGTAATACGTAAAAAAAACATACATGTATGCTGTGTCAAATATGCTATTTAATATCATTTTGTTAAAGACGTATATTTACTACATTGCATTTTGTGTTCTTTTCTCAATGTTGGAGATGTTAAAACTTCTAACACAAGGACATTTTCTGAATGTCAACAAAACTGTAGAATCCAGTAACAGTCAGATGGATAAAGTTACAGACAGTGTTTGTCCACTAGCGTTGACTTATCGAGTCAGATTAATGCTATAAAAGATGATAACACAGCACGTCTTTACATTAAAGACGTGTCTAATTTGTGTCAGGGGAACATGTGCAGCATTATAGTAAATATGAAAGCTTAATATAGTATGTATACAGCGTCACTAACCTTGTGAGTGTTGGTCATTTTTTATTTAATAGTAATAAATTGTACCGACATTAAACTATTGCCCTCATCCGGGATTGTCAATCGGAGACAGAATATTTCCCCGCGGGCTTTTAGCCTTCGTAATACACCAGTATTAAAAAAGATAATTACAGATAAATGTGGAAAGTGCAGATACAAAAGTCTTAAGGACAATAAAGGGAATATAACGGTATAGAAACCGTGGCGGAGTGGTTAGAACATCACGAAGTGTCTCATCTTTAGTCAGTACGGATTCGAGCACCGCTGGAACTCGAGCTGATTTTATGCGATTACTCTGTTTCACTAAATGAAATATGGAGTTGCCTGTACCAGTTGTGACGAGGATTCGTTCCTCATGTACATGTATTTCTTTGGATTTGACTATGGACCCATGACGGGTGCTTACTCCTCCATGACACCTGATCCTACATCTTGATTTACAGAGGTTCGTGTTTGTCCAATTTTTACCAGAATTGTATTTATATCCTGGACAACCTAAATATTTATATTTTGGTATCTCAGATTCTTTATATTTACATGTATAAGGAAGTTTGTCAGTTTACATGCGGAAGGCTTGGTTGTTTCTTCCCACCGGATACATTGCGACTGGGTTTCTCCCCGCCACCATATAACTGAAAAATAGAGTGTTGCGTTAAACATCATTCAAGCAAAAAACAAACAATATCTGACAATGTCGGACCTCTGGAAAATTTAAAGGTGGAATAAGGTACCCAGTATGAAAACCTAACTACCCACCGGTCAAAATCAAAACATTAGGAATAACACCTGATCGCAATCGTGATAGACAACAACGACTATCGAACAGGTAACTCAACATGCCAGGTAGTGAAATATGCTAATAACCGGGTAATAGGAACATATACACTGTCAAGATAGTAAAATGTTGACTATAAATACGATTCTTCATATCCTTTGGAATACAACTTACCACTTGGCAGTTTGGACCAGTTTATGGAATGACTTCTCGTTGAATAGGATTCGGCATACTGGGTCATACAGAAGATATAAATATCTTATTCAAGTGGTAAAGGAGTAGCACTACCACTACTTTTAAAATGTGAAAAGTTGGCTATATGAAATCTCAAATTATCACTTTTGTCGTATAATGTAGAATGTTATTCTTATGCCCATGTCTCTCATGTATGAGGTACACATGCTTGATCGTAAGTTATTTTTAATTGTTAGTTTGTTAAGATAAGAAGCGTTCAAATAAATATCTTTTCGCTCGATTCAAAGCTTTTTGATGACGTCTTCTTCAAAAGAACTAAGGAGCAGGTCAGCCAATGAAGGGGCAAAGTTGGTGCCCTTTGGGATGCCTACAATGTGCTGAAGAAGGATTTAATTTCCATAGATTACATTTGATGCTCAATCCTCCATTGCACATGATCTTACCATTATATTTCTAAGATATGAATGTTTGTAGTATTCACAATATTTGTATAAAAAATTACAAATACCAAAGCATAAATCAATAGAATGTCCAGGGCATAGATACAAATCCGGTAAAAATGGACATACACGGACCTCTGGAAACCAAGAGGTGGGATCAGGTGTCATGGTGGAGTAAGCATCCCCTGTCGACCTGTCACACCCGCCGTGAGTCCAAAGTCAAGTCCAATGAAACACGTGAGGAGTGTATCCTCGTCACAATTGGTACAGACGTCTCAACAACCGCCTACGAAAAAGCAACTCAACATTTCACTTAGTGAAACAGAGTAGTCGCAAACAAGACTATTATACCGACCGTAAAATTTGCGGAACGTTGACATTAAATGCGGTTTTCGATATCCCTGTGTCAATAATTTGTCAGTGAGTAGTTTACCTCTGTATATGAAATCCTCATATGTTGTACACGCCCTGGCATATCGGATCATTTGTGAAATATAAACTCCATATGCGGGTGACTGAGGGATATTACTACTTAAATGTGGAAAATTTACGATGGGAAAGCCGAACTCGTGGGGGGGGGGGGGGGGGGGGGGGGGGGGGTGGGGGGGGGGGGGGGGGGGGGGGGGGGGGGGGGGGGGGGAGGGGGGGGGGGGGGGGGGGGGGGGGGGGGGGGGGGGGGGGGGGGGGGGGGGGGGGGGGCGTTTGTCGTATAGCTTATAATGTCTGATGGACTTTCTAACGGTTTATACTTACGAACCGGTACTTTTTATTCTACAATTTATACCACAAACTTGAGAGTTCTTTGACAGTAACACCAAAACGCAAAAGTAATAAATCAGTTTTATACACGAGGTGTAATCTTCCCCGGTTAATTATTCATACAATTACGTTTATGAATCAATATATTTTGCTATCAAATTAGTTTTTCAATAATTATTTATTCATGTTGTACTTTTTAATTATCACATATAGAATTTTGATTCACACTGCTGTAATTATTAACAAAAGCGAGGCGTCAGGAAAATTATGCAAGTCTTCTTCTCAGTAAATGTGTAAATGCTGCCGAAAGAAGCCAGTATCTAAATTTGCCTTTAAAACGGTGTCTTGATCTTTTAAATGCTCTAACTCAGAACAAGTATAGTCGTTACACCTGGTGGTTTTGTATAAACGTCAATATCTTTCAGTATGTTGCATTCTTGTGATTTTTGTCCTAGTTAATTAATCATGATCAAGTTTTCAAAACCCTCCTGTATTTGAAGAAGTGTTTTTACCTGTTATGATTGAATGTCAACTCTATAAATTATGTCGTTTTTTTAAAATTCAATTTCATCACTTTATTCACTTTCGACATTGTGGTCTCTTTCATTTTGGTGAAACATGATCTTTTTCGTCAGATTTCAAGTAGTATTTCATATAAAGTTGAGATTCATTTCATATATTATCTCTTTTGAAAAGCTATTCATATAGTTTAAAAGATATGCGATTGCACCTGCATTTTGTTTATTTTGCATTTATTTTTAATTGATGGCTATTTGGTTAGAGGATTTTACAATTTAGTTTTTGTACACGGTCTAGATATGATCTATTGATTTTTAATTGCGAAATTCTTATTGTAATAAAAAGGTAGTGAACTTACAGATTTTAATGTCAGCTAATCTGCAGTTAGTATGAATTTTTGCTAGTTATAGACTAAACTATAGTGTAAGCGAGGTAAACATGTATTATACATTTCAATGCTTATCATTACATTTTCCCCGAATTCTAGGTTTCCATGTAACATTAGCGACCGGTGCAACATGCTAACAGGGGAAGCTGACTCCTTCCAGACACCTGGACCCTTCCCGTTTGGGATTCGGAATTGTTCTTCCTTATGAGACCATTATTATATTATTATATATTTGTCGCATTTTAAATGATGTTTCGAATATTCCTTGGTACTTCTTCATTTTTATTTACATTCGCAAATTACACATTGCTGTTTTGACTGGGGGCTGGTTTCTGGACTTTAATGGAAGGTAGGAAAGTTACATACAGTACTTTTTAATCACGTTTTCATTCACCATTCAGCGAACATTCACCATAGTCTTAAAGTCTTACCATGTGGCAAAGATATGTGATATATAACACTGAACAAAAGTCGGCCTGAGTGATAATGAGTAAAACAAACTAAACATGCAATTATCACAACCAAAGCAAATACAAAATGTATAAAGTAGCAATAATGAGTATATCATAGTGGTAATAAGTTAGTAATAACTGAAATAGACATACATTATGTAAATAATACGCTCATAAATATAAAGTAGCATCATATTCGTAATAAGTTAACAACTGAAATAGACATAAAATAAGTAAAGAATACGGTCACAACTAAGGCAAATATCAAGTAGCAATAATGAGTGTAGTTAGTAATAAGTATAAAGTCATGTAATATGTATACATTCAAAACCAAGGCAAATATAAAATAGTAATTTTGATTAAATTACACGAACAGTCTTTGGTAAAATCAATATTAGATCGTTTACAGAACATGATCATAACCACAGTGACTATACAATGATACAGAGGAGAACGTTGCAGTAGTTAAGATCACAAAAATGTAAACGGATATACATGTATAAGATAATCTGTCAAAATGTAGAACAGGAGTCAAAGTATATACACAGTCTGTCATTATTAAAATGAATCTTGCAGCTACGACCATATTTATTAAATTAATCCTGGCAACGACAAGTTGAAAAAAGTTGTAAATACATGTATAGTGATAAGATGACCCCAAAAACTATTTTCAAGTACAATAGCGTACAATGGGAGAACTTCATATTAGACAGGGATGTATGTGAGATAGTTTGCTGGTCGCAAGTTCGGACACGTGGATTTCTCTCGGTACTCCGATTTTCTCCCATAGTAAGTACCCTTCACGTCAACTACACAGATAGAAAAGTATTAATAATCAGAAGTTCAGGAGACAATATGAAGATCTGGTGGACATACACGTATCTCTGAAATTCCAGAGATGGCTTCAGGTGTCATGAAGGAGTAAGCATCCACTATTGACCGGTAACACCTGCTGCAAGCCTTCAGTGAAATTGAAATGAAATAAATGAGGTACAAATCCTTGTCAGAATTGAACTTTCGAACAAGTAACTCAACATTTCATTTAGTGAAACATAGTACATGTAACTGCAATCTAGGTTATCATTCCGACCGTACAATTTGATAAATATTTTCATTTAACACGAATTCTCAAATTCGTTAGACAAAAACTTATCAATAATTAGTTTGCCTCCGTATATATACATGTTCATATGCTGAACACACACCGGTATATCGGATCATCTGTGAAATATAAATACAATATACAGGCAAATAGTTTTGTCTCCAGATCTTATGTAGATATTAGTAAATTTGAGAAATACAACAATAAAAATATACATATTGGAACTTTGTTTTATGTCTTGTCTTGTTTTTCTTGTATAAGTTGTGATTATACAAATTTCCAGGTATCGTACAAGTTTTTTCTATTGCTCATGTTTATGCATGTTTTGAGTGGGGAGAAGCACCTAGAGAAAACAAAAAAAGTATGTGTAACTCTAGTTTCAAAAATTAGCAACCTTTTTTAAATGTAAACATTGTTATCACATACACAGTCATTGGGTAGTGTCGTGGTGACGAGTGACTTATATGAGTAGACACTCCTCCACCAAATTTACAGAAACACCTGGGTATATGACAAGTAGCTATCTTCATACCATCAACTGCAATACTGTACATCAAAGCCATCCTAATCGCCTAAGCTGAAACGTGGCAAACGTATGTCCTTACCTCAATTAGCAGAGTTACCGAACCAAAACAGTGAGAAAATGCTATACAAGAGGCAGAGGATAGCAATATTATATAGAAAAGAACCATGTATTACAAATCAAATCTGGGAAAATCCATAATTATCATAAAAAATCTCAGTTACCTAACATACCCAACACTTAAAAAGAAATCTCCAGAAGTTAAATTCAAATGACACAATTGAAAATTAATTCGTAATGTCAATTTCTAGTGAAAATATACATTAAATACTCTTTTTTTCTATTTTGAAATCTTATTTCATTACAAAAGACTGCATTATAACGCTATCATAAATTAGTTGAATAAGAACAAAATTATTGTACGCTTTGTACAGAAAAAGTACGAAGTATTTTTATAACTATAGTCGTGCAACTGAAATTATTTGATGCTTTAGTAACACCTTTTTGATGTATGGTGTTGGAATTTGTGGTTTTGAAAATATCTCTATGGTTTAAAAGGTGCATTTTCTGTAAAACGATACGAAATAGTCTTCCAAACTGTAGGATATGTGGTAAACCGGTATATACCCTATAAAATCGAAGTTAAGATAAAAACAAGCGGCACAAAAGGGATTCAATCGCTCACCCATCTACAAAGGTGGAAAGAAGACTAAGAAGAATATGTAGATGCAGGCTGATCTGGCCAAGAAACATAAATATTGCAGTTTTAAGAAATTCATAAAATTATCTAAAATTACATTTCAGCAAACTTCTTGCACAATAACATTTCTTCACCTAATTACAAGTAAAACACATGGAATGAATGCATCATAGTGAATGCAAGGGAGATAATGGATGAAATAATGCAAACATGAGTGAAAATGACAAAGTCTGAAAAGACTAAAAATTTAATATTCCGATTTCTATGAAATATACAAACTGTAATCATACATCCATGTAGATCACGCAGAAACAATCCGTTTTTTAATTATTGCAGCGGTTCTTGAAAAAAAAGATTTTGAAATAGGGATACCTTCTGGGACTTGCTTCCTGTCAAGTTTTCTCAAAATGTCTTCAGTGGTTTCAGAGAAGAAGTCGAAAATATGAAAAGTTTACGGACGGACAGACGGACGACGGACGAAGATTTCTGAATAATATGGGATTAAATTATTTAAGAATGAATCATGTTAATGTAAACGGAGTTTAGATTTTCAGTACTCAAAACACTAGGGAAATATGTCTTTCAGGTGAGATCACGTGTCGCGGCAGACGTTACAATATAAAAAAGCTCTCGCTGCGAAAGTTATAGCAAAATTTGGAATGTATTTTAATTAATGAAAATAAATGTAGATAAGATAAGAGAATATAAAGAATCTCACATACCAAAGTATGAATCTTTAGGATATTCAGGATATAGATACAGATGTGGTAAAAATTGTACAAACACGTCCCTCTGGAAATCAAGAGGTGGGATCAGGTGTCATTGAGAAGTAAGAATCTATTATTGAGCGGCCGAGGTACAAATGATGTACAAATACTTGTCACAATTCAACTTTCGAACAAGTAACTCAACTCTTCATTTAGTGAAACATAGAACACGAATTGCAATCTAGGTTATCATTCCGACCGTACAATATGATAAATATTTTCATTTAACAAAAACTTATCAGTAATTGGTTTTCCTCGGTATATTTACATTTTAATATGCTGAACACACACCGACATAACGAATCATCTGCGAGATATGAATACAATATACAGGCGAATAGTTTTGTATCCAATCAGAACTTATGTGGATATTAGTAAATTTGAGAAATACAACAATAGAAAATATACATATTGGAGCGGATATTTTATTTGCATTTAAATACATCAAAATATACTTTTTGTTTTATGTTAAGTTTTGTTTTCTTCAATAAGATGTGTTTATACAAATTTTCATAAATTCACTATTCCACAGTTCCCTTGGCGACTGAGCAGCATTGCATTTATTAGCGTTGAAGATAGAAGGGCTAAAGTGGGTTTCAAAGACTGTAAAGGCAAATACCGTACAAGTTTATCCTATTACTCATGTTTATTCATGTATTGAGTGGGGAGAAGCAACTAGAGAAAACACAAAGTATGTGTAACCCTAATTTCAAAAATTAGCTACCTGTTTTTAATGAACACATTATTATCATTATTAAACATAGCCTTTGAGTAGTGTCGTGGCGACGAATGGCACTCCATCGCCAAATTGGAATTATACCTCCCACTTATAAAAAATAAAGTAGACCCTAGGGATTATGTTGAGTGCAGTGCAATGACACCCATTTTGTGTCTTGTCAAAGTATTCACATCCATACGCGTTGACATACGTTTAACAAACTTATCAGATAAAATTGGTCTTACTACAGGAGCGCAGCTAGGTTCAGAAATGGCTTTTCTACAATACATAATATATGGTATGCAACAATACTAATCAATTTGAGTAGGTTCTTCGGAAATTCATAAATACTCATTGATTATCAGTTATATACTTTATTGGTAACAATAGCACACCTACACCTAGGAATTACAACATATGCAATGTATTGTCAATATAAATTACTAATTTCTGAATATTTATACTACTGTCAACGTTTGACAAGGTTGGAGTTATGTTTATATTCTCATATCAAACGAATAGCTGTTAATTATGATGATACATTTACACACGTGTTCATAAATGGATATGGCGAGTGAGCTATTATTCTATAGACTTTTATCTTTGCGGGTTTACAATTCCTTTTTAATTAAACGTTTGGATCTAATGTTATATATAGAATTTATTAATTGTATAACATCAAATGAATGGCCTCCTGTTTCACACAAGAGTGTGCCTGAGTTAATAATAAGGTAATAGCTCAGCATCATAAAACTTGAGAATTTACTCAAATCTGCAAATATTCTCAAATTGGACTGCTCAGCCAGTCAGATTTCGGGATTCGCCAAAGTTGAGTAGTATTTAAAGACTTAAGTATTTCTTAAATTTTATGGTGCCAGGGCCAGGACATATAATCCTGACAATTATGAATGCATATAATTATAAAAACTACTGAAAAACAACAATGAAACAATGAACATTGATATTTAATAAGTTCAAAGAGAATAAAGTTATACAACGTATACACATTATCAGTCATAGTTAAAATAAGTATGAAATCGTAAGTATAAGGAGGATAAAGAAATTACCAAGAGACATTACAATTATATCTAAACTGTACTGTAGTGTGTAGGATTACTTTGGGAATGAAGTACCGTGCTCTTCGTTTTTTAACGTGTCAATGGACAAGGTGAATCAGATTACAAATGCAAAGCCGAGACATACAGCGACATTTAACTTTGGTAAAAAATGAAGTCTGTGATTTACTTGGATTTTTTGAAAAATGACCTTTTTTCCTGAAATCCAAAGTAGCCGATTAGGACATATTCATGTACATGGTGTATTTCATAATAAATCGACACTTCACTAGTACAATCTATTCGTTATTCATTTGTTCATTTCTAAATGATTATGTACACAGGGATACATAATAGTTGCATAACAATAAGTGTGGCGAACTTCAGGTACAAAATGTGAAGTAAGAGTTACCTCGCTTACATACCATTTAAATCAAAACTGATATTCTGTTGCCAGGTAACAAAGTTCGGCTTCATATACAATACAACAGTTTCTACATAGGTATACAAAATGGCATTAATTTTTTTATCTTCCACTAAACTTAGCCGCCTATTTATAAATGTATTTTAGAGAATTGTTATGAGTACATGCTCAGCGAATTTTTAAAAAAGATTAATAGCAATAACTGGGTTGCTAAGGTACATCATTTATTACCTAGTATTGGGTTGATGGAAGTTTGGATTAAACAACCCACAGAAAAGCCTAAATTTATTATAGCTTTTGTTAAGCAATGTTTATTTGACCATTATAAGCAGTCTTTATTATCTTGTATCAATGCAATGTCAAAATGCTTAATATATAAACACTTGTTTTTCAACTTTAAACTCTTAAACACTCTATAAGAAACTCATTTGTAAATTAAGAGTTTCGTCACATTGTTTTCTAATAGAAAACCGGTCGGTAAATGTTCCTCTAGAAAGACGGTCATGTCCTTAATATAATTCAGATATTGAGAATGAATTACATTTTATTTTGAAATGTCCCCCAATATGTTAGACAACATTTCCTGAAAAGGTATTACTATGTTAGGCCCTCTGTCTTTAAATTAACTCAGTTCTTAGCTACAAAAATGTAATTTGGGTAAATATATCAAGTATGCTTTTAACATTAGGAAACATATAATTTTTGTCTACAACATATATTCTGTATTTCTCTTCTTTGACCATGTTGATATATATTGTTGTAATGTATATACTTGCTGAATATTATGTCTATATGCAGTATTGCTTTCGGCGAAATAAACAATACAATACAATATATACTGATTATAAATCTATGAAATCAATTCTGTATTTAGCAATTATGCTAATTATTAATAAAATTAGTTTTGACATGTGCCTCGTTCCACGCTATGATTTGACTTACATAAATGTATGGTTGAACAAACATAGGCTTGTTTGCTAACATGGGAAAGAGAAGTATTTGCTCTCACACACACACACACACACACACACACACACACACACACACACACACACACACACACACACACACACACACACACACACACACACACACACACACACACACACAGAGTAAACAGTAAGTTTTATATTCTAAAGGGAGTTTGAGTAAATCAATCCCCACTTTCATTCAGTAATAATGTATTTGATGTTAATATTTCAAAATTAAAACAAACAATGAAGCGGTAATTTTCTACAATTCAATCAACTACATTATGGTTTATTTGAAGAAACCCATTTTACTATTGTTTATTGTAACTGTGACTGTCAACATTTGCACAAAACAAACAAATGATAATTAAATTAGAGAATGTACAGGAATGTGTTCATGTGATGTAATATACAGGAAGTAAACATATTGACAAAGCATTTAGTTTCTACTCCGGTATTATCTTGTCGTTTTGTTTTAAATTGATTTTCATGAAAATGACACCAGATCTGAATACTGATTTTTATGAAAGTGACACCGGATCTGAATACTGATTTTTATGAAAGTGACACCGGATCTGAATACTGATTTTCATGAAACTGACACCGGATCTGAATACTGATTTTCATGAAAATGACACTGGATCTGATAACTGATTATAATTATGATACCGATACTGATATTTTATTATTATGACACCGGATCTGAATACTGATATTTTATTATTATGACACTGGATCTGAATACTGATATTTTATTATTATGACACCGGATCTGAATACTGATAACTTATAATTATGACACCGGATCTGAATACTGATATTTTATTATTATGACACCGGATCTGAATACTGATAACTTATTATTATGACACCGGATCTGAATACTGATATTTTATCATTATGACACCGGATCTGAATTCTTATTTTCATGATTATGACACCATATTTGAGTATTGATATTTTATGATTATGACATCAGATATGAATACTGATTTTTACGAAGATGACACCGGATCTGAATACTGATTTTCATGATTATGAAACCAGATCTGAATAATGATATTTTATGATTATGACACCAGATCTGAATACTGATTTTCATGATTATAACATCAGATCTGAATACTGATATTTTATGATTATGACACCGGATCTGATTACTGATTTTCATGATTATGATACAAGATCTGAATACTGATATTTTATGATTATGACACCGGATCTGAATACTGATTTTCATGAATATCATACCAGATCTGAATACTGATATTTTATGATTATTACACCGGATCTGAATACTGATTTTCATGATTATGATATCAGATCTGAATACTGATATTTTATTATTACGACACCGGATCTGAATACTGACTTTTATGATTATGACACAAGATCTGAATTCTTATTTTCATGATCATGACACCAGATCTGAATACTGATATTTTATTATTATGACACCATATTTGAATACTGATATTTATGAAGATGACACTGGATCTGAATGCTTATTTTCACGAAGATGACACCGCTTCTGAATAATGATTTTTATAATCATGACCCTAGATCCGAGTACTGATTTTCATGAAGATGATGCCCGAATACCGATTTTCATGATCATGACAGCAGATCTGAATACTGATTTTTATTATTATGACAGTAGATTTGAATACTGATATTTTATTATTATGACTCTAGATCTGGATACTGATTTTCAAGACAGTGATATCAGAAGTGAATACTGATACCGTTCGTCATGCTCCAGATATTGCTGACAACTCATTTCACCAGAACACACAATTGTAAGGTCATAACATTATAAACATGTACATCTTTCCTCTGCGTGTATGTGTTTGCGTTTGTATTGGCAAGCAATAAATGAAGTGATATTGAATTTATCCTCCAAAATTAAGACTAGCGTTATATATATATATATATATATATATATATATATATATATATATATATATATATATATATATATATATATATATATATATATATATATATGTCGTATTTGTTGTTGTAATGGCTATATATACCATAATCTAGTACCTTTATATTGAAGAAATTGTCCTCGTCGTGTAGTACATTGACATTGTGTTAATTACCTGAAGAACCCCCAAATTATTTTCCATACGAAACTAAAATTGAATGTTCACAGACAAGAATTATATTTCGTAGACAACATTAATTGTGTAATGTGTACTGTTTTCCATGTTTACCTAATTATCTGTACGCCTGAACGTATTAACTATGGAAAATTCAGAATTAGCTTCAAAACATTTCCCTTTAGGTGTTATTCTCACTTGCATATTTAAAAGTGTAAATCAATTTAACATTAGAAAAATCCTTTGAGTAATATAGAAATACGAAGAAGACTGAATGCATAGTTTTCATAAAGTTCAAGATGACACCACGTCCACGAGAGAGAGAGAGAGAGAGAGAGAGAGAGAGAGAGAGAGAGAGAGAGAGAGAGAGAGAGAGAGAGAGAGAGAGAGAGAGAGAGAGAGAGCGCGCATCGTTGATTCAGGACCAATACAGATGGTATAACTCGACATTGCAATTGGTAATGACGGCTTTACAACCACGATGGTTACGATCGGCAGTAACTGTTCAGCAACCACTTATGAACGAGTAATTAACGCGGTCAGTAGTAACGGTTTTTTTAAATAACCACTGATGAACGAGTAATTAACGCGGTGGGTACGTTTTAAAACAAACACTAATGAAAGGGTAATTAACGCGATTGGTAGTAGGCAAACCGGTTCAACACCCTCTAAGGAAGGAGTTTTTAATGCGATTGTTCACACATACTAAGAAAGCAGTAATTTAGATTGTCAGCTTTAAACCCACCAAGGAACGATTAATTTAAACGATTGGTAAACATACTTTAACAATCATTAAGGAAGAGTATTATTGTAATCGGTATACACGTATTTTTTTTAGACCAGATCTTTCAGCAAGCCGTTGGCATTCCCATGCACACATTGTGCCCCTTTATTGGCCGATCGTTACCTTTATTCATATGAAGCAGACTTCTTTCGGAATCAACTGAATAAAAAGAAGAAAAAACTAGTTGTGGCTTTAAATTTAACCTTTTGATATATACACGATGTTTTGCCAATTAATAATGACACTTTTCATACGTATGTGAATGTGAAATATCCAAACTAACTAGAAATTACAGACATAACAGAATCAAGCACACGCGCTTCTTATTTGGATATTTTATTTACTATAGACACATTCGGGAAATTAACAGCCAGACTATTCGACAAACGCGATGATTTCGGCTTTCCCATCGTCAACATTCAAGATTCAAGTAGTAATATGCCGCTATAATTTGCATATGATTTTTATCTCTCGCAGGTGATCCGAAATACCAGAGAGTGTTCAACAAATGGGCATTTCATTTACAGAGGCAAACTACGTACTGATGAGTTGTTGTCCCAAGTATATCAGGAATCGGGTTTAGTATATCAGGAATCGGGTTTAGTATATCATGAATCGGGTTTAGTATATCAGGAATCGGGTTTAATGTCAACGTTCCGCAGTTTGCGATCTGTATACTGACATTGATTGCATTTACTAAGTTTCACTAAATGAGAGTTTGAGTTACCTATTTGATGGTGGTTGTTGAGTCGCATGTACCAATTATGACAATGATCTAAAACTAACACTTTGGTATCTGTTATCACTAAGGAGGTGGCAAGTCAAGCGATCGGTATTGACGGTTTATCAACCACTAAGGAACAGGTAATTAAGAAGATATGTAGTAAATATATATTATAAACATAATACCAAAGTTATAATGCTCAAGATGATCGTTTCTTTCAATTTTGACTTCATCAGTTGAGCTACAATTTAAAACCGATTTTCTACAAGGAAAGTGGTATCATACAAGGCTAAATAATAAATCTAAATGCATATCCAAACCCGTCTAAGAGTAACCACTGTAAAAAGATGACTATCTTAGCTAATGAATAGTTTAGAATTTAAATGGTGTGCGAAATATCAATTTAGTATGAGATAATTAGCTGGTACCGAAATACCAGTTACTAGTGTTATGTCAAACGGTCCACCAGCAGTGGCAACGACCTAGTGGTCCCATTTTAACAGACTTTCTAAAAGAAAAGTGGTATCATACAAGGCCAAATATTAAATCTAAATGCATAGCCAAATCCGTATAAGAGTAACCATTTTAAAAAGATGACTATCTAACTTAGAATTTAAATGGTGTGCGAAACGGTTTCACAAACATTAAGGAACGAGTAATTAATTATGCTCAGCAGTGACAGTTTCACAAACAGCAAGGAACGATTAATAAATGCGATCTGTAGTGACACACTCACAAACAGCAAGGAACGATTAATAAATGCGATCCGTAGTGACAGACTCACAAACAGTAAGAAACGAGTAATTAATGCGATCTGTAGTGAAGGTATTTCAACCAGTAAGGAACAAGTAATTAATTTCGGTGACGGTGTTTCAATGACAAAGGAAGGAGTAATTAAGCATTTCAGAGAATATTGGCAATGAAGGGCAATCGAATGTTGCGAAATGTTGATTTTCACGCTCTGTTGCATGTCTTTATCAGTTAGAAATTTGCCTCTGTATACTTTGTTGAATAAATTTTATTTAAATCTGTTTATAATATTTATAACCACTTAGTCGTTTCCACAGCTGTTGGATCGTTTGAGTCCCCGAATGTATACATAAATCTCTTTAAAACTGGAGCTCAACTGATGAAGTCTAATTGACAGAAACGGTCGTCTTGAGCATTGTAACTTTGGTATTATGTTTTATAATATCTATAACCACTAGGTTATAAGCCTAGTACCTGGTATTTCGGTACCAACTGATAATCTTATACAAAAGTAATATTTCGCACTGATAGCATCATTTAAAATTCTAAATTCTTCTGAAGCTAAGATACCCATCTTTCTGCAGTTAATGGTTTCTCTTTGACGGATTTTGGCTATACGTTTAAATTTATTGTTTGGCCTTGTATGACCCCACTTTCTCTTTAGAAAATCAGTTTAAAATTGGAGCTCAAATGATAAAGTCTAATTGACAGAAACGATAATGAGCATTATACCTATGAAAGACCGTTTGGATCACAAACGGGATGAATTTACGCGATGACACGTTAAAAGTCACTTTAAACGCGATAAAACATTCTTTTTGCATGCAAGTAGAGACTTTTAACGTGAAAGACGTTTTAGCATGCAAAAACCATTTCATCTCGTAAGTTTTGCTTGCACGTTAGTCATTATCAAACACTTGCATGCAAGTTTGTATTGTGACAGAGAGGAAACAGCCAATTAGAACGCAATCTAATTAAAAACCGATCTTTAAAAGTCCCGTTTTCTCATATGTTGCGTATAGGATCTAACGCAATCCACTATGAGGTCACGTGCGGATGACCTCGTAGGTGTGTCATTTTCGACCAATGAAAAAGCGACTTACATAATCTTATAAGTGATCAAAATGGCAAAGATATTTTTAAATTTTTAACATTATAAACAACACTAGTACTGAACACACAAACTACAGAATTATATTCATAACCCTGAATGGATTCGAATCATAAAAGAAATTCCGATGGATTTTTGCGGACTGACGGTTTTCTTTGTTATAAAATAAATTATATCTCTTTGCCATTAATTTTTGTAAGTCGCATTTATATTTATAACATCACACATCTACGAGAAGTCACCGGCACGTGATCCTCTACGAGATGCATCAGAAAACGGAGGTTTGAGAGATCGGCTTTTAATTCAATTGACCAGAAAGCTTCTTACATCATAAAGAGTACAATCAGACATGTACTGAAGCGGACAATAAGATAAACTTGTATTAACAATATTTACTAAACAAAATTTAAAAATTCTTTAGATTTTATCTGATAATCTAGATACATATGCTGGAAATATCTGCACACGTAAGATGTGAAATGTCAACGATGTTTAGTACCTAAAAACGTGACCAAATGAGTGTGTTTCGATCTCCGAGATGCCATTTCCCGGACTGAGAAAAATGTTATGTCCAATTCAGTCACCGATATTTACCAAACGAACCAATATTTTTAATCAAACTATTATAGGAGTAAAGATACATATTTAGAAAGTTAAAAAATATGGAAATTTATGTTTTTACTGCACAAACGTTTGCTGTGGTGAAAATTCGCATCGATATCTGGCGCCATTTCATGATTAATTTAACGAAACGAGGCCTCTGACTGGTTAATTTCATCACGTAAGTTCATATAGTATTTTTCCAAAACTAACGCGTTAAAAACCAGTTTTGCAAGCAAAAACTTAAAAATCAAGACTAACGCGTTAAAATATCCTCTTTCACGTTTAAAATCACTACTTGCATTCAAAAAGAATGTTTTAACGCTTTAAAAGTGACTTTAACGTGAAGGTGGTCTTCGCGTAAGTTCATCCCATTTGTGAACCAAATGGCCTTCGTTGTCAAGGTAATGCTTTGGTCTTATGTTTATTATACTTAACCCAGCAATTTGTATGCATACACACATCATATGGATGACAAAGAGTATTTATGGTTTAAATGTTTTAAACCTGAGGATAAACAAAACATCACGTTTGCCGTCATTGTCTAAATTAAGTAAATAATCCGCTCGTTGTGTGTTATTGTGGATGCATCTCATTTTATCCCACTTTGTATAAGTATATATAACCACACATCTCATGTGTTCCTCAATTGATCATCACACCACAGTCTGTATATACACATGATATTGTGTTGATAAGGACCAGAAGAAAATAAAATTTATGTAATTGATAATTATTTTGTAATCAGCTTCAGGGATTGCCAATGCATGTTGCAACAACCTACCGAGTTTTGTTCAGTGAATGATATTCTTTTCAACCCATGGTGCATTTCTCTATGAGAAAATGACACGCGATTACATACATTGATAATTGATAACACTTTCATAGAATTGATTCTGAAAGTAACATTAAGTTAATTACAAAACAATTTCCTGGAGTTTATTCCCATTCCGGACTATTATTTATTTCACCGAGGATACATTGACTACATAACAGACAGAGAATGGCAGATGAATTAACATCCGCCTCAGACATTTTCTCTGACCCGCAAGCGAACTGATTGTGCATTAATAAATCTTAACATTGTGCATTACAACATGTAAAGCTTTGTATTATTTAGATTGCTTCATTTTACAAAAATATACCATCTACGTAAATATCAATTGTGCTGATGTAAGACAATGGATTATGTTAGCTAGGAAACAATAGACTACGGCCCTACCATCCCATGTAATTTCTACTACTTTTTTCCCAACCCAACCCAACCCACCCACTAACCCTTTGAAACCCCCAAATCAAAATAGTAACATTAGAAAATGAGTTGGCTGACCACTGTATTACCTTGACGACGAAGTACATGTAAATTTACATCGGGAAATATTTTGAAACAAATCACCATGAAAAATAAATAAATTATCATAATACATGTAAATATTATCAAATCATAATAAATGTAAATACTTACAAATCATTTATCTAACAGGAATTTGAACAGCACTTGAACTCCGTCAAATAACATTAATTATCATAAACATAATGCCAAAGTTATAATACTCAAGACGATCGTTTCTGTCAATTAGACTTCATCAGTTGAGCTACAATTTTAATTAGTTTTTCTAAAGAGAAAGTGGTATCAGACAAGGCCAAATAATATCTAAACGAATAGCCAAAATCCGTCTAAGAGTAACCATTGTAAAAAGATGGCTATCTTAGCTATCATTAACTTATTTGGCTTCTATTACGATTACAAGAATATGTGTACTATGTAATTTACAGTGAATGCCTAAGTGTGATTAACCATTTCATTTCACTATTAAAGTAGTTCTACATTTATTAGATTCATATACTTGTGTAACGTAATTACACTTTTCGAATGTATTTCACATTACTTAAATCAGATTGTATGACAAAGGTACATCAATATCCACAAATGGCCTATATATGTCAATTGCTTTCAGAGGATGAAGAAAGATGCTATGGTATAAGAAATTATGGTGACGCTGCTGCTGCTAATGATGATGATGCTGCTGCTGCCGATGATGATGATGATGATTTGTATTATTTTTATCATTTTTTCATATACATGCCTTATCAAATTATCCATAGTTCATTTCCAAGAGTTCTTAGTCATAAGGTGAAAGGAAAGTTTTGATAAGGTTGATATAAGGTGCAGTAATTTAAAACCGTATCTTTGCAATAACTATACCCAAATCTAAAATTAACTGCCGCAATGATATGAAACCCCACTTTATCATATTGTTTTTGTTGTTGTTCAATTCAATTATTGTTTTCATGTGACCAGTCAACAGAAAATGCTTGAACCCCCATGGCACTTGATCCCACCTCTAGATTTCTATTGATCCAATGTTCACCATGTCTCCTTGAATATCTGTGATTTTCACATTTCTCCTTATCATTCAGTTTTGCTGTTGTCATATGACAAACGAATCAACTATTAGTTTATACAAGTATTTTCCTTTAAAACATGAAGCTAAGTGTTAAGAAATTAATTCTAGTTGCAAAACTTTTATGTTTATTTAAGGCTTAGTTTTCTTTCTATGTCAGAGGATGTGGATCATATAACTCATACAGGAAGTCGAACCAAAGTTTTCTAAAATCCATTTATGGAAATATTTCATTCCTTTCCTTTTTGCAATATATCATTTCAGTTAAAGATCTGTATTTACATTTCCAGCCACTGAACAACGCATGTATCATAATAACCAAACATCACCATAAACACGCAGTTCCATTAAGACTCCAGTGAATATTGTCTTTAAGTCATCTGTGAAACATTACTGATGCTGGAGAGTTAAGTGTCACTGAACATATAAGGCTATTAATATAGCTATGTAATATTGTGACGAAGGATTTGTATGCACAGATAACAAATCACATTATCGACAATGGTGGTGTTAGAATAAAACTATGTTCTGATATTTTGATATTGTTTTACAGTATGTTATCAGTTTAGCTTATATGTAATAATTTATCTTAATCTGTTCGTTACTGTAGAATTATAGAAACACTGATTGTCATTACGTCTGTCCGTCCGTCCTTCTATATTTTTTTAACAGTCTACACCTCTTACCCAGTATGATTGGTCATAACACAAATACACAAGATCTGAATGACATTATTAGTAAAATGGTCAATTTTAGACCCACATTTAAGTTTTGGTGTGTGTGTGTTTTCTTTTTCGATGTGCATGTAAATTTAGGAACAAAATATCATGTAAGATATTCACTAACATAACTGAGTTCCAGGAGTATCAGTGCTTTTAACAATAACTTGTTATCTTGTTATAATAATAATAATACAATAACACGTCAACAATAATTATGATACAATTATATGTCAATGATGATGATGATATTTTGAGATACAGTCAAACCTGTCTTAAAGGCCACCTGTTTTCAGCAGCCACTCGTCTTCAACAGCCAGTTTCTGTTTCCCCAATAAATTTCATTATATAAACATACCTAAACCAGCAGCCACCTGTCTAACGTGGCCAGCGGCCAGTGATATACAGAACAAAATGCTTGGTCACACTGTTTTCAACAGCCATTTTTTTAGGATGGTCGATCACATGATCTATTTTTAGAAAACCTGTAAACAGGCTAGCTTGGCAGCACTGTAATGTACATGATTTTTACACCTGATCATGTTAACATCATGTATTGGTCTATGAATATACATGCGTTAATATACACTGCATCATGGACACCGATTTTCTTGCGAGTTTTGTCAACCTGGAACCAAAGGTCACCTGACTTATGCAGCCACTTTTCCAATCTCCCTTAAGTGACTACTGAATACAGGATTGACTTGCTTTATGACAATGTATACCTTCATATAAATATCATGGTTTCATTTGACATCGTATGGTCTTAGAATGAAAACATGTTCGCAAATGGAAATAAACGTAAATGTATCTGTAACAATTTTCATTTATTTCACTATGCAGAATATAAACTTTGTTTTAAGACAACTATTATGGGTAAATAAATGCTTTGTTCCGACTACTCTATTATACATCATGACGTGGGGCTATCTTGTCGTGTTCAACTTTAAATCCCTTATCTTTCAATTCGGATCTGTCTGAAAATCTCATCTCATTTCTAACCCAATCATCGACACATAATGGTACATCCACCGACTGATATCGTTCTACAACCTGGTAATTCAAGAAGCAATTACTATTTAGATGACACTTGTCGCTAGATTCATTATGGCTTTGTCCTATACAGGATGTGTTTTATTGTTTCTAAATCTTATTAACACGGAAAGCTTCTCTATATCTTAATGTTCCACTGAATTATATGGATCAGGATAACAATATTGATCCGTCAAGGAATGTAACAAAAGCAATGACCTAGAGGGATTTCATATGATGTCCATTTCTAGTAAACACATGCTACAAAATATCAGCGTGATTATAATGAAGAGGGTAGACTTAAAAGGATTGTGTTGACAATATTTTATAGTTGCCTCTATAGTTTTGATAATTTTGTATATGCTTCACTTGAATAAAGTAGTAATGTATCTTTCTAAAATGAAACATTACGACGAATAAACAGTGTTGGTAACGACCTTTTTATTTCTTGTTAAAACGTGATTTGAATGTCTAAGCATTTGTAAATTTCTGGAATAATGTTGCATTACCCTTAAAAGTTACGCAAAGTAAAATCATGTAGAATTTGTCCTTATTTTGAAATTGTTTCTAGAATTAATCAATCGAATGCAAAGAAAAGAAATAGAGTATTGTTTTTCATATTGGTGGGCGGTAATGTACACTTATGAAAATATCGGATACCAAAGTATAAATCTTCAGGATGTCCAGGATACATATACAAATTTGGTGAGTATCGGACAGACACAGACCTCTGGAAATCCAGAGATGGAACCCGGTATCATGGAGGAGTGAGCATGCCCTGTTGACCGTCACACCCGCCGTTAGTGAACAACCGCTACCGAACAGGTAACTGAACATTTCATTTAGTGGCATTAATTATACCGACCGTAAAATTTGCGGAACGTCGTGTCAAGCTTGATTCAATGATAAATTTTAATTCATCATTGGTTACATATTTCCAAATCAAAAGTCGTACGAATTTACAATATGAAATCAAAATAACACGCGCCCAATCAATATCATTAATAATATGTAAATCTAATTTAGTTGAATCTACTTTTGATTCACACATAACGTATGATTATGTGTCGTAAATCAATTCAGTCTTGACGAAAAAAGTAGAAAAAACGATAGGTTCCTTCGACTGTCGATAAAAAAGTTTATGTTGCTATGGCAAATTGTTTCTGTTAGACAAGTGATCTATGGCTGGTTCATTTGTCGTCGTTAATTGTCCTTGATATATAGTTGTATATATATAAAGTGCAAAGAAGCACTACTCTTTGCGTTGTACTTCGATTAGCGTTTTATCAATAAAGTTGGATGGTAATAGTTTTCTTCAATTTGTAGAATGTTGTATCTTTTAACGGGCGTATAATAAATACCATCACTTTTTACATTCAAGACTTTGTAAAATAATTTCTTATAACATTCATGGAAACTTATTAGAAACTTTAGAAGAAGACAATTTGAATTGTCATATTTTAGTGATAATAATGTGAATTTAGATAATTCTTTCGATATACTAATGGATTCTATTTTACAGAAAACAAATTAATTTTGACACACGATCAAAACAATATTTCGTATAATACTTGACGTACAAATCACACATTAAACTCACACATATTAACCTTTCGGTTAATTCTTATTATACTTTTCTCTAATTACGTTCTTTAGAATATATATGAATCATTCGATATTAGTTTTAATGATAACTCTATCCTTAACGAAGTCTAATTTACCTTCGCTTTTTAGAACATAATTAAAATACAAAATCAGGTAAACTACTTAAGCTTCATTAGAAAGGTTTAGAGATTAAATTTTATCAATAATCATCTCCTTTCTGCGCTAACCAGTATGTAATTATATGTTTTGTGACTCGATTAATGACGTAGTTATTCAGTTGTCTAAGTTATTTTATTTACAGTGGAAAAGATAAGCCTTGAAGGAACAATCATCAGAACATTGTACATATAGTTACTCCATTCTGTCTAGTGTTAACCATGTATCAATATGTTTTGACTCGATGGATTAACTGTAGGATGAAGAGACCCAAATTATTTCCACAACTGATGTTTTCTCGGCAATAGTTTTAATTATAGGCAGTAATAGAAAGAAGAAAAACTTGACATCTGCGGGTAATGTTGCGACGAGTGATGCTAGACACATATCATTTATTGCTCGTTTGAAATCGATTTGTTTGTACCTAATCAAGAAAACGATTAGATATCTCCACAGAAAGATAATAAAGCCAATGTTACCGATGCATCATGCTTCAGAGAGTCATATTTCTTCTTCAGAGTTTACAGAAATGAAACCTAAGATGGCATACGGTTCGGGGTTTGGAAAGTAATGATCTAGAGGGAATGGCTATTTTCTATTCGCTAGTAATTTCCCCCTGGTTATTCTGCTTAAATAAGTACATCAAATTGGTGTCAATACTTGTTCAAGAGGATATGAAATGAATTTACGCCTCAAATGGCGTTGAAAGGTTGTTGGTTGCATACATAATGTTATAGAGAAAACAGAATTTTTAAAATTAAATAACGAAATGAACCATGAACGATATCTCTATTTCTATAAACAATTAAAATAAGAATTAATCAACATCACATTTGGTACTCTTTCCGAGATATCCATCTGTGGATATATAAATTGGTCTGTTGAATAAATAGTCAAACATTGCTTCTGTACAAAGGTAGGCGTGACAATTCTGTAGTAAAATCCATTTAACCTGGCGGGTGGAGTCGAGTCTTGTAAAGCCTTTTATGACTTGAGCGAGTGTAAATTTTAGGTGATGAAGCATAACATTAAAATTACCCTGGCTAGAGTAATCGTTCCTACTTGTCACCATACATAGGGTATCCAGTGAATAGAACGTTTTCCCCGTGCAGCTTGTCATTACCGAAAAGTGAGTAGAATCATCCGTATGATAATCAAAAGGTTACTCCGCCCCGTCATCTTATGTGAATCGGACAATATGTATAGGTCTGCCAAGATAAAATGGCACATGTTTACAAACAATAGTCGAAATTAGATAATAACAAAGTTGACAACTTGCCGGCACAGTTGACAAACTACTTGCCGGCACAAGATACTAAGGCTACAGTAATGCATGAGATCAATGCGAAGCAAGATGTTTTACATGTACACCTATAGTATTTCAAAATAGACAGTATTATTTTGGTTTCTGCCAGAACACTGATGTTCAATTTTATATCGGTAGACCTATAGATCCATTCATATTTGTCATCGAACGTATAGTATTATCGTCATGCTTTTTGCTTCAGTATCACTGTAGTTAATGATACATGTATATACTTTAATTCTTCAATAACAGACTATGGATCTGTAATTAGATAAAAAGCCTTTCTAGAGACATAATATTGGAGCCAGCATTCCTACATCTATATATCAAACTACCTTGTCTTACTTTATGAAGATCAGACATGCTAAAATGAATGTACTTGAGATACATGGTAATAATAATGCATTATTTCCTATGCATAGCAATGACGCGTCTACCAAACATCATAATTCATGAACCAATGCAATAATGCATGTGATCAAAGACACCAAGGCACCAGTGTATTAAATGAATTCACAGTCACTACTGTGTATTCCAACAAACCCGGAAAGTGGTGTTGTGAAGTTTACGGCAAAGAAACTATCAATATATCGATAAAAAATGCTTTTTTACTTATAATAGTAGAATCACTTTTTCATGTCAGTACGAATTAGACCTCCAATACTGGAGATCCAAGTTAAACCCTTCACGATTTTCTAAACTGGATTAGCGGTAATGGTGGAAGCCATTGCTGCTGTTGATTTTCATTAGAACAGACTTTGTCTTTTATGTTTATCGGGATGTTCACATCTCATCACTATTATGTCACCAAAGACACTGATTGAAAAAATAGGCGAAACGAAACCCTGCACGTGAATTAACTCCTCCGTTGACTTGCGCACTGGAATGGTGTATGTAAATATCCGGTTTCCTTTCCAAAAAAGTTATAAATAGAATTTAGCGATTCGCGATTATTAATGACTTACGGTATGTTGAAACGTAATTAATGTGGATATGAGTGTATGACTTTGGATATATTTGATGACTCTATGGATAATGTTCACACGCTAAAACATTTTTACGGAATATTTACAAAAAATAAATAAATAAATAAATAAAATTCCAAAGTTGCTGGGATACTCAATAGACATTGTATATGTTTTATTTCTTTGTTTTGATGTGAAAGCTTGACATATGATTCGAAATACCCCTCCCTTTTATATTGACTAAGTTATCGTCACAGGCTTTGGTGGGAATGTTATTTCCCTGTACGTTTGAATGATATTAATTAAGTATTGGATACTTATTCAACTTTAAAATAGTCAATAGATTATTGACAATAAATACCTGGATGTGATTTCTGAAGAGGGATTGGGATTAATAAAATCTATAGCATTTTGTGGTCTTGGGATGTAGAAAATCTCAAAAACGGAAGGTTTGTGACTTCGTTTCCAGAGGTCCGTGTTTGTCCATTTTTACTGGATTTGTATCTATGTCCTGGACATTCTATTGATTTATACTTCGGTATCAAATTTTTTTTATATTGTAACAGTTCCCCCTTTTTTAATTAATTCCATTAAAACCAAACACAAAAGACTTTTATGTCTAGGATGTTTGTCAGTCTTATACGTGAGCGCCCATGAAAAGAAAATCAGTTTACTACTTTTATTAGATGAATATATGTAAATTCATGGAAGTGCCCATCTCAATGATATTTTACTAAAGCTTAAATCTAAAAGCATCTTCGTCTGGTTTCCCAGTATAATGGTTGATTACATGTAGACACATAACTACATCGTACATTGCCATTTAGTATTGATAACATTACGACCAGATTTTGGTGACTCCGTTATCTGTAATTTCCTTCCACTATGGTCTTCCGAATAAATAAATAAATAAATAAATAACAAATTTGTTATTTCAATTTCAAGTTACAAGTAATCAATAAAAAGCAATTGCAATTTTTGTACGTTCTTAGGTTTATTCGCAAGTTTTGTCATTTGTCAAGGACACATAGAGGACGTTGGTGCACTTTAATTATTTGATGTACTCTATTTATGTACAGGAACTGCTCGTACATTGTTAGAATACGAATACAAAACTTTAGACGGGAAATTCACAGCAGAAAGGAAAGTAGATATCGGATTTTGATTCGGATATAAACTGGAAATGTAATTCCCTCACATCAATTATCAGATCATTTTCAGATACAGATTTTGATGAACGCATTCGCAGACTCAGCTGCTAAGAAGAACCTGAATTAGACGTCGTGATTTTATTGAAATTTAGTATAACCAGTACTAATTCGAATATAAGTATCGACAAAAATGAGCAAATGTACTGAAAAGTAGATAAATTTCTCTTTATTCTACTTTTTTCAAGGAAGTTCTTAAAATTACAGTTATTATATCATAATATATATCCATTAACTGAACAAAAAAAGTGATGAACTGAATCGTTTTGAAAAGTGCATCTTAAGACGATTGGGATGAAAAGTCGTTTCAGAGTCTAAGGCGCTTTGAATTTGAATTTTTGAATAAACCCAATATAGAAAAATACCGATCTATAATTATAGGCTTTTCGGTTATTCAATAAATGCTACTGCGTATAACTCGTGTAACTGCAAATATATACGTTTCCACTAAATGAAAAAGGGTTTTGGCCTGACCCATGTCGCGCCAAAATCACATGAGTTAAAAGTAGTTTTTCTCCATTTAATGTGAGTTCCGAGAAAAACTATGTTAAATTCATTGATGTGATTTTGGCGTAGCTACTTGAATTAACGGAGGAAAACCTGGATTTAACTGCGCCAAAATCACATTGATACTCATTAATGTAACTTTGACGCAGTTAAATCTATTTTTCTTTAATTAAAACTAGTTATTCTCCAGTTAATGTGAGTTGATAAGATAAATAAGTTTATCTTGTGAAAGACCAGGTTTAATTTGGAAAAACTGGTTTAAATGGATTTGGCACGCCAAATCGTTTTTGTACATTTAAACCTAGTTTTTTCTCAAGTTAATTTAGATTCAAAATATTATAAACATAACACCTGTTATAGTTTTGCAAAACAGACAAGACAAAACAAATTCTCAAGACGATTGTTTCTGTTAATAAGACTTTATCAGTTGAGCTCGAATTCAAAATATATGGAGTTTCGAAATAGAAAGTGGTATCATACAAGGCAAAGAAAAAATCCCATATTTGTGATTTTGGCGCACTTAAACCTTGTTTTTCTCAGTTAAACCTAGTATTTCTCAAAACCCAGTTTTTCTCCAAATAACGCTGGTTATTGAGAGAAACAAGATTTAACGCATTAATGTGGTTTTAGTGCGCCATATTTAGCACCCGCCACTTTGCGGAAATCTTCATTAGTTCGGTTTCGCGGTAAAGCAAATATGGATACATTTAAATAATAAGCCTTCATTCCTTGACTTTTTCATTGAAACATTTTTTGTGGAAATAATTACCTGATCATTTTTCGTGATCCTCTACTAAAACTTAAGTTGAAAACTTAATCACGTGACGTCATCGCATCGTGTTCTACAAGGGAGTTGATCCAATATTTACAGCGATACCAAGCAACGAAAAACCAAAACGAAACGGTAAATAATATTCATTCAAAAATTACCTTAAATAACATTTAGTATTCGGGAATTAAATTGGATATGCTGTTAGTTCAAGCACTTTGGGTCAGAAAAGTAAGGTTGCTGCCTATTGCTGAATTGGTATTGTGACCTAGGAAATCTGTACATTACTCTTGAATGCAGTTTTCTAACCATTCTAATTATCAAAATTGTATCTGCTGCAATGTGCAAAATAGATGTAGAATTTTGAAACAAAAGGTGGTATCATACAAGGTCTAAAATAAACCCGGATCTATATCTAAGAGTAACCACTGAGGAGTTTGGAATTTAAACGGTGCTATCATACAAAATATTGCTATAGTATAGAATAATCGGCTGATATATAGTACCAGGTACTAGATTTATGTATATTAGAGACGCAGACGGTCCGCCAGCATTGGCAACAAGTACTCAATTACTGTGT
Source organism: Atrina japonica (assembly GCA_030159075.1). Lineage (NCBI taxonomy): Eukaryota > Metazoa > Mollusca > Bivalvia > Pterioida > Pinnidae > Atrina > Atrina japonica. The sequence continues at coordinate 502,540 of BROG01000117.1, forward strand.
ATAATTGTTTATGAGAATTTTTTCATTTTTATCGACTTTAGAATGTTTATTTGTAGGCAGGGCACATTTGTATTCGTAATCATACCCTAAATCAAACAAGACCAGACACCATTAAATTTACTTTCCTCTAACTCCACTTTGGCTATTCTTGAAACTGACTGACTGAGCAATTCTTAATTATTTATTTGGTACACCAAAGTTCGAAGTAAAAATATTTTTTTCTTAATCAAAGTTGTGCAAATCCGAGTGAACGGGCTTCCAGTTAGTTTTTGTGTTTATTTCCCGTATTTCATATCATTTAACAATGTCGTTTAAACATTTTCAGTTTAAAGTCATGGTAACGGTGTTATGGTTAAGAAAGCCTATACCATAGGTCTAAATTTCCAAAATTTCGCTTAGAGATAGAAACGTTTCAAAATTATGGTCATAAAAATTCTCAGAGGAGCAAACGACAATGTTATTACAAAAATCGATAAGTATTAGATGGATTGAAAACAATAAAGACGAAGAATACGTTTTAAAATTGTGATATTATCGATTTTGGAATATAGAAATTTTAAAATGATTGAGATATATAAATAAAATACAGCGTTTCAAGAATTTATTATCAACTGGTGTGATTCCAGGCAACTGCGAAGGTTGCTGTTTTCCACTTGAATTAATTATATTGTGTAAATATGCAACTCCCCAAAGTCAAGTAAAAGAAATTGGAAATTTTGACATTTTGTTATGCAAATACAAAATGTTGTTTACTCCAATCATCACTGCACGAAATTCAGACAAACTATCCATTGACACGTTGAATAACTAGTAAAATGGCTGTAAACTGCAATGACTGGATCATATACTGACAACAAATCATGGTCAAAAGGCAGAAGAGACAAAACATACGTAGCACATCTATAATTTCATATACAAAAAACGCCGCTTTATTCAATTATTGCAAAAAAATCTTTAAATCATGTAAATGTATCCAAAATATTATGCTATATACTATCTGATATATTATAGATGTACTATCTATAACTGACCATAAAAATATAAACTGTCTTATAAAATATCAACAGTAAACACAAACAGTATACAGAGTGTACATATACGGTTAACTAGGAACTATATTTTCTGACGATTACAGTTCATTGAGTTAACGACTATCAATATTTAATCAAACATCCGTAGTCTGAACAGGTTCATGTATTTTATTAGTAAATATAATCACGCGATAATGAATTTCAAAGATCAAGAAGAAAAAGGTTTACAGCTCTATTAAACAATTACAGTGCATAATTTTTTACATAACAACCAAGGTTTTATATATATATATATATATATATATATATATATATATATATATATATATATATATATATATATATATATATATATATATATATATATATATATATATAGCAGTTATCTACAAAAGCTAAAAAATATAGTGATGATGAGACCCAAGGTACTCATAGGTAATCAAGCAAGCAATAATTACATTATGGTAAAAACGTGGTTTGGAAAGGACAGAAAATGTTTCATTGTAGAGTTTAGATTAATTGCCTGACTTATAGTGGCAACATCTTTGCAGCATTATGCACGTCACATCGAGGAACTCTTCTTCCGGATCAATATCCACACGTTCTTTTATATAATTATGTTTAACCAGTGAAGTTTTGTCAGTCATATGGACATATATGAAATCTAATACATCACAAATCTCATCAGCTATATTTGAAATGTAATTGCCTGTCTATACTAATTCAGGGTATATATTTTTCTTTTTGTTGGTATACATTCTGATAGTATTGGTGATTAACTCTCTTGTGGATAGTAGCTTCATTTCAATTGAAGGCTTGTTAGTCACTAGGTCGTAAATTCGACTAGCTTTCATTGGGATAAATTTGTCCAATCCATTGCTATTAGAACTTGTTGCATTGCCTATCATGACACTTGTATCACATGTTATCTTCAGGTTCAATTAATGTGCAGAGTTGAACCAATTTATTACAGTGTATTGATGATTCTGCTAACGCTATTGGAACATTGCATCCAGTATTCCAAATACATTTCGATGCAGAGCATCGGGGGAACTCGGATCCACATTGCTAGCTGAACAGTAAACAGCCAAACACAGGTGAGTTAAATATATATATATATATATATATATATATATATATATATATATATATATATATATATAATATATATATATATATATATATATATATATGATAATATATATATATCGATGTATGGTGTTTTATGGAGAGAGAGAGAGAGAGAGAGAGAGAGACAGACAGACAGAGAGAGAGTTTGGACATTTTTATCAAATAAGTTCATTTAAAAATATTAAAGTTAAATAGTTAATTGAAATACTGTGCAATTTTTGTCGGAACTGGTGCCTTAAATATTGATTTTTTCACGAAAATTTCAATATTAAAATAAAAGGTTAAATTTAGTGACCTGCTGATTTGCAACTGATTTTATTTGGTCACTTTTCTGATATCTTAGAAATTATAATATACGGAAGCAATAGTCATGAAGTTTGATGATAAAACAAAAAAATATGGATATGAAAATCGTACTTGAATATAATGTGTAAAATTACAGAATTCATCCTCTGTTTTTCAGAACAACTTTTGTTATTTATATTAATGACATTCTTTTACAACACTATGTACTAATTTATCATCATCATCAGGTTATTATTATTATTATTATTATTATTATTATTATTATTATTATTTTTATTTTTATTATCTTTATTACTTTTGCCTAACATTTTGAAATATTTATCAGTCAATTTTAGCCTAATTAGAGACATTGGATTATTTTTAGTGATTAATTTACGTAGTTTTCTCTAAGATTGCATGATATAAGATTTAATGGATTAGATGGATTGTGCAAATCCATTATGTAACCAACTCTTCCATCAATTATCATTCCACAGTAGAACAACTTTTGTTCATAAATTGAAAACAATCCTTGAATTATTTGACATTACCAATTTAAATCAGTCAGTTTTAAGTGGTTACATTTTTCCTTACAGAAAAAAATGAAAACATAATACTTCGAAATAGCCAAAATGGTTCAAATGTTTTACTATGAGACCCGTGGGAAATGTTGTCGGAAAGTCTTCAATTACGAGGGATATCCTACAAAAATTATGCTTTTTCCTTACGAGGGATGGGCACAACCGGCGTTGTTAACTTACTGGACATTAAAAACATACTGGTGGAGTAGATCAAGATGTAAGATTATTGAAGTCAGTGGAACTAAAAAACGGACTACCAAAGGCAAAATGTCAGACAAAGGAAGTGGTGCTATGGTCGTGACGGGAAAATTTAAAGACTGTCCTAATCCTGATTACAGAATGACTCTTACTACCAACATTAGTAACGCGGATTTCCAGCTTGGATACTGTGTAACAGGTACCCTGGAAAGCGGCGATAAAAGGAAAGGAGATCTTCAGCTAACACATTTTGCTATGGTGAAAAGAAGAGGGTATTAGCCATGTTGTTGGGAAACTAATCAAAATAACACATATGACATCAATATTTCTCTTGATATAGGATAATCTGAACATAATTACGAAATAATGATTTTCTGTGAAATAAATGTTTGGGAAACCATATCAATATCAGTTTGTAGATGATATGTTTGATAACAGGATATAAACATTCCCAATCTTTTGATTGAACATCTTACCGTTAAAATTCTGACTAATCTCGCTCTCTTTGAATATTCACTCAGAGAGAAATTTCGACCTTTCATCAGTCATATAAAGAATATAACAACCCGGGAAGAATTGGGTATGTTGATGTTCTCCAGTATACACGGTTCTATATACTTGCTGTTATATGTATCAATTTACTCAACTCATTGCAGTTCATGACATAAGGCAGGAACTAGCGAGGCTGTATCTATCAGCAATAGATACTAATGATACATTATGTAACGTGGATATATTCATCAAGATGAATCCAATGTATTAAGCATGCTAAGCATTTGCTATGTGTTTTTCGTCATAACGTTTGACATTATACACGTTTGATCGACTTTAAGTTATTATCGAGCTATTGTGATTTTTGTAAGATATGTGTAAATTCAAGAAAGAAAGGAAAGACGCGCATATAAATGCCATTTCTCTAAAATGCTTATTATGTTCACTATATGTTTTTCAATTCATACTTTTGTTTTGCTTCGTCAGTCACTTATAGAATCAATCAGTTGTAAGTTGTTGAGTTTGGTAATACAGTGAAAAAACGCAATGCGTTCGTTCCCCATTCCATGTAAATATTGTTTTTGTAATATTGTTGTCATTATGGAATTTCGGAAAATAATTTGTTGTTACATACATGTATTTCTAATAATGCAGAAGAAGTAGGAATAGTGTGTGGATACAAGACATAACTCCTATTGTTGATCAGCTCGACTTGAATTAAGCAATTGATAAAATACATACTGTATAGCAATCTGTCTTGGCTACTTGTTATCTTACTAACCACAAAACGATGGTATCACGGAGTGCAAAGATAATGAATTTGAGCCAATAGGCACATGCCGGGAAAATCTGACTCGGGTACATCCTGTATGTTAACGCTGAATCAAACAAATCATTTTCCTAATTTAGAGAGAGTGTGTTTTGACTGATTAGGAATACCTATATAGCCTAGGTTGGTTGAAGTATCTAGAGAGTTATCGATTTATGGACGGCAGACTGAGTTTATGATACGACCGTCTTGGTATATCAGATGTTGTGTGTGTACTCAAGTTCTATGTGTGTCGCTAGTGTCTTGTGGTGTTTCTATACAGCTTACAGTTTCAGGTTCCTTTGAAGGAAATTGATGTAGTTTGCTGTCATCAATTCACTTTTTATGAATGACACAGTTATTCCTTTATTACTTATAAATTCTAAATATGCTGGTATTCGAGCAACTATTAAGAAAAACTTTTATCAGCTAGGATTAAATGTGGTAATCGGGTTTTCAGTTGTTTGTAATGGCCTCCGTCTATTGTTTGAGGTTTTAATTTGTTTCTGTTAATATATCATTCCAAGAGGTTTGTAGATAAAATATGAAATGGCGTGCATCATACAGTCAATGACCAAGATAAGTTGATAGAATGTTAAAATGACTTGTATATTTGTTACAATTTTATATTAAATACTTGTACACTCAAACTTGTCTATAAAGTCACTCAAACGAACAGGAAATAGTTGCCGTTACAGACAGGTGGCCTTTAGAAAGAGATTTATTCATTATAAAATGATAACAAAAGTTATATTTGAATAGTCTTAATAGACAGGTGCGCTTTATACAGAGGTGGCTTTTTACGCAAGTTTGACTGTATTCGAGTTTTTATCGGATATATATAATCATAATAATAATAATATCAATTTCATTTATGTAAGAATGAACGAAGAAGTAAATGAAGAAAATAAGAATTAACTATAGGACTATGGCAAATATGAAAATATATTTATCTTCCATCCAGTTCTGTGATAAATTGTTTAGTACATAACGATACTGATACATGTCAATTTGGATTCTTACGTCAGTTTCCATTATATGTCACAATTAACATTGTTACAGTTGTCATTAAGAGTCGAACTTTCTTTAAAAAGACATGAATTCCATTGGGATGTTACAAAGGTAATTTTATTGATAGGAAAAGATTAATTTTCTTCACGCATGTTGATTTCTTGTTAATTTTTCAGTTTCAAAGGCTAGGTTGTCTTAGTCGAATAACTCAAGATTGCTGCTGTTGAATTATTTAACGGCAATGGAATGACATTTCCTGAAATTCTACCATTCTTTTTCAATTTTAAATGATGTTTTTATTTTTATAAATGCAGAGTGTCATAGGGAGTAGTAAATTGGCTGTGGTTTTGTGACACATATAAAGTATTTCAGGAGCAAATGTTTACATTAGCTAGACATCTGAAAGATAATCAATTATAGTTATCAATTACTTGAACGATTTTTACTGAGAAATTACTGAAGTATAGGGATCGAAATGTTGGTCAAAATGTGTTACTTTTTATTTATGTGTGTGTATTTGCAATCCTAAATGAAATTCTGAATTTCGACTTGGACTATTATAACCACCGCAGTTTTTAATTTGTATTGTTTTGTTTGTGTTGTTAAACTGCAGCCGTTTACGTTGTTTATCGATTTAACAACGAAATAACGTGAAAAGGCAACGTCGCTATCCTTATGTGTTAAATGCTCGTAAAATACAACCATTGTCACTTCGGATATCGCATCACATGTTGAATGTAACATGTGACTTTATCAGTAAAATTTAATATGACTGTTATGGATATTCTGTAAATCATTTGCCGTTTCAATGTCGATGGTAATTAAATTTCTCTATTAGTATTTATTGCAATGTTAGAAGAGATTAAAATGTTGGCGTTTTGAAATAAATGAAATGTTCCATTATTTGGAGTCCTGTCAATTTGTCATGATACGGAGATTTATTTAAATAAAACAAAAGTACAAAACATTCTTCATATGTTGCAACTCTTTTATTCGAGTGAAAATGATACAGTGATAAGAATTCACTCCGTGTGAATATGCATACTATTGCTCGATGTTAATGAAGTGAAAAGTCCATTGTAATGAATTTGAAACAAATTGGTACTTAATTTTTAATAATGTTAATTTCAGAGCTGGGGATAATTGCTATTTATTTTCAGCTAATACAAGAGACGTTAGATGTGTCTAGATGAGTTTTGAATGGTATTGCGTCAGTGTTATCACATCTGTATTATTTGCCAAGAAAGTGACAACGCAATTTTCATCTCAATGCAATGGAATCACAGGTAACATATTGATGAATAAAAAGGAGTTACAGGTGGCAATATACTAAACTGGTGAACATTGGATAAACTCGGACCTCTGAAAATACAGAGGATAGATCAGGTATCATGAAGTTAGCATCCACTGTTGACCGGCCATACCCCGCCGCGACGAGAAAGGAAACCACATATATGACTATGTTACACCACTTTTCCCACCACGTTTATCTGACACCATAAGTAGTTTATGTATATGACTGCAGTTGACTGAATTACGAAACAGTGACACTCGAAACGAACCTAAGATGTCATATAACACTTTAAATATTACAACAGAATATGATATATCGACAACCATAAATTCTTGTTTTTTTTTTTCGTGCGTAATCATACCACATAGATAAGGGTACTCCGTTACCATTACATCACAAAGTAAACCTCATGTTTTGCAGAAAATAATAGACGACTGTAAATGCTGCAATGATTTTTAAAACATCCGTATATGATACAAAATTGATATACGTTATAGCCTGTTTGTAGAATGCGACTTCAATGCACCCAAGAACTATGGATACACATTAGCTTTGAGATCATTTTATATACATTTGTCAACCATTTGTGATACATTCTCCTGTAATTTAGTTAAAGAGATGCTATTTACAAAAGGTCGTTTCGGTTTATCTATAATTACTTGATAATTACTTAACAGCAATCAGGAAGTCAACGCAACGTATATTTCCTGTCTTCAGGTAAACACCAGTTTAGATTTCCTGCAATATTGATCTAAATTTGACATCTGATTCATAGTAGTTTTGATTGTTTGTTACAGATCAAACCACGATGTATTATGCCTAAAATCGCTACAGCAATATATTCCATGTCACAACATAAAATAGTAATAAAAATCCCAGAAAAACGAATTCTGCAAAGAATTTAAATCGAATGCAGTATCTACAACAAATTTCATTCGGTCGTTATTACCTGCTAATAAGTGTTCACTGGTTTCTATTTTCATCTTATGTTGATGTTAACACAGACAGGAAGACACTTTGAAAGTTACACAACTGTGCAATCACCACACGAATATTTGCCGTGTGATCAAACACTGTTCTCCGGTCGCAACGATAATGCTTTTTTCATAATTTGCTTTTATAGAGGAAAAGTCTATCAACTAAAACAGGTTTTGGTCGGTATAATGGTCTTCTATGCAATTACAACGTGTACTGTGGTTCATTAAATGAAATGTTGTGTTACCTGTTCGATGGCGGTTGCTGGGTCGTCTGTACAAATTGTGACGAGGATTTCTTTCTCACTCACTTCATTTGAATTTGACTGTAGACACGTGGCGGTTGTGGCCTGTCAATAGGGGATGTTCAATCCTGCATGGCACCTGATGCCACTTCTGAACTTCCAGAGGTCTTTGTTCGTCCAATGTGCACCATATATTTGTATATTGTGAAACAATATCCTAAACATTCTGAAGACTTTTGTATCTTTGATTTTTATATTCTTACACAGTGCATTTACGACAGACAACTACTATCAACACGTTTAAACATAAGAGTGCAACAAACAAACATAACACAAAAAATTAACATATCAGAACCGCTAAGTTGACCTTCGGAAATATAAACCTAAGACCAAAGTTACCGGTTTGGAGAAGGCCGAAATATTTGCTCAAAACATCTCTTTCATCATCAAAACGTTAAGAGTTAAGCTCGAACCTGAATTAGAGAAGTAGGTCCGAAAGAAGATAGTGGTATGTGACTGAACACAAAGGTCTTCATCATATAAGAGTATTCACTGTAATAAGATGACAACCTTAGTTTTGGAGAAGTGTGGAGTTTCTTAAACAATGGTACAGCTTAAACGAAAGATCTCCTTGGTATGAAATAATCATTTTTTTCAATAGAGAGTGGTCTTTTACTTCTCTCTGTCAGGCCTCATACACGATAGGTTACTTTACAGAAATAGAATGATACGAATCATCAGCTACATGTATCTTATCAAGAAATAACTATATTCAACTTCACTTTTAGATATAACTTTGAGTAAACTCCCATAAAATCTAATTCTTTATTTTTTATTTTTCGCCATCTTGTATAATTCCTTTTGTTTATCAATTTACATAAAGATGCCCAGATGCAATGCATTTGCCCTCGTAGAAATGATACTCGTCATGATAAAAATACTACAGACGTCTAAATACGATTAGGAGTAAGTTATATAACTCATAAACCAATATAAAACTGTTTTCCCATGCGTTCTGTCCTGATAACGGTAAATAACTCTAAAATGAATGAAAACGTACATAAAATACAAAGTAATTATATCTGCCCAACCTTAAACCTTGTAGGTTTAACGTCTTACTAAAGAGGTGGGTGATTGCATGCAGTATTTTCTATGTACGCAATCGGTCAATATGATATAAATTGAAAGTTCTGGACTCTGAATAATGATTTGAAAAAAAAAGTTTTTTAACCATCCATGATTTGAATATAACAGTAAAAACTCAAAACATTACTACTGAGGGATTAAAATGTTATTCTATGAGGAAACAAACGTAAAATATGTGTTTGAAAGATATTGAAAATGACTTTTGTGGTCGCTCGTGGAATCGCCGTTAATATGTGTCTATCAAATGAATGGAGAAATATATAGGCGAAAAAAAGACAAGAAAAATAAAATGAATATAGATGACCCTTGTCCGGTTGTCGTATTGTTTTGCATCCCACTCAAGAATCTTTCACTCATATAGAGACGTCACCAAATGCCTGTGACGGGCTTCAAATTTAGGCCTATGCTCGTCACTTTGGGTCATTGAGCACCTACTGTGACACGGGACCTTGATTTTTACTCTCATCCGAAGGACAGGAAAAGCCAGCCGCCTCTGCCGAGGCTTGAACTCGAGCACTCTACTGCGGAGCCACGAACGGCTCTCGACCCCTGTCGAGAACCTATGAACAGAAATGTAAAGAATGACCACCAAACAGAGGTGTAAACCCAAGAGCTCTAGAGGTATACCATTATTGGTTCAATATATGACAAAATAAAGATAAGGTGCATAAGTTAAAATTTTATTCAAAAATTGGAAACGAAACGGCCTAGGGGACCATATAGATCCATATCTTACATATATTTAATTTATAAATATATTGGCAGAAGAAATTGATCCTGGTTTGAAAGAGAGGCATTCGGTTTCCCTAATGGATAGTACCATTCTGATTGTAAATTCCTCAAAAGCTAAATAATTTATTGTTTTACCGTTCCATTTACAAGCAAGACAATTCTTACATAATTTTGTTCCGGTGTGTTAGTTTACGTGTTTTAAATTTTAAAAATTAAACAGGAAAGATTAGAACTGATTGCAAATTTCAACTGATGGCAATTTGAATTACCAGTGGGATAAATTGCATTTTTTTTAATATTAGTTGGTGAAATTAAAAAACTTACCCACCCACTTCAACATGTTGTATGTAATGATTATGAATGTTCAATGTTGAAGTGAGTCATCTACTGGTTGTACGTTAAGTCCTGCGGGACTTTTGTCTTTTTTCGCAATTCACCCGTCGTCAACACCTTCAAAGCTTTGACTTTCGTAAATCAGTCAGAGTTTCATCTATGGCGATAAAATAGAATGAAGCGTTTTTACACTGCGCAGCTAATTAAAGTTTTGAAGCTTTGATTCTGTATTTGGTTATCCTAAGCATAATTGATCATAGAAGAACAACGTGTGAAATCCAATAAATAATTATATTATTCCTTGATGAATGCACATGCAATATAATGCCTTATACTGTGCATCGGAGGAAAGACTCACCGTGTACACACATCATTAGTATGTTATATAATGATATAATAAGGTACAGGTATTTACAAATATAATTATATTTCATGTGATAGACAATGCCATAAATTGTTTTTATTACCTTGTTCCGATTCCTATGCTTAAAACCATAACGACTATAGATCTCTAGTAAGGCTCCGTATTATCGATTATTTTGAAGTGTGGTAAGCACATGACTTGGATACATCTTTCTCTGACTTATTTCGTAGTATTTCAGTCCTTTCATTCTCAAAATGCATTCCACGTCGGCATCCTGTTCTCTTTGATCTATTCTTCCACCTCTTTTCAAAGCTGTAATCTCTTTTTCACAGAACGCGTTGGAACTTGAGGTTCGCGTCTTTTCTTCAAAGATTAAGATTTATACTTTGGAATCTGAGATTTTTTATGATATCGGTCATTCGTAGAAACCGAAAGTAGGAACACAGTGTTTCGGAAAATCAATTAATTATTTTTTCTATTGAACTTTTGAAAGTACATAAATCATAGAAAAGAGGAAACATTTGTTAAATTGCCAAAATGTTTTTCTAGTATTAAAACGGAGGGAAAGTAATAGAATATACAACGTTATACCTAAATACGAATCCAGGAAAGAAACATCATTTTAGTCCTTCATACTTTTTCATTAGCAAATGTACAACTAATAGACCACAGCATATGTTTCCCTGGATAATTCATGGCATGTGTAAATACTCGGAAAGATCTCATATCTAGTATTGAGTTTCAGTTTCATTTGATGCTAAAAGATATGCACTGTGGTATTGTCACAAAACTTCGCCTTGGTTGATGATTTACTTCTCGGGGGTGAAAATTTCACCGACCACTGCTCAGGAATGTTATATTGACAAAAAACCCATCTATATCGTCTGTGCTTTCATCAATGACAATTTTGTCCTTAAATTAATAACAATTACAACCAAACTTGTGCTCAGTTTAGATACACATGTCATGTACATGTATACTGGTTGACGTTGAACACGTTTAAGAATCATATATCTGAAGTGCTTATAGGGCACAACTAAACACTACGTTGTATTTGCGTTAGCTTCTAGTGTTAGAACACCCAACAAAACACTAAAGTTATATTGGCATTAGCTTCTAGTACTTTAAGTCACCACAACACGTTGTGTTGACATTAGTTTCTAGTGCTTGAACTCACAACAAAACACTACATTTATTTTGGCATTAGCTTCTAGTACCTGAAGTCACATTACGTTGTACTGGCTAGCTTCCAGTGCTTGAACTCACAACAAAACACTACATTTATATAGGCATTAGCTTCTAGTACTTGAAGTCACCACAAGACACTAAGTTGTGTTGGCATTAGATTCTAGTGCTTGACCTCACCACAAAGCACTACATTTATATAGGCATTAGCTTCTAAAACTTGAAGTGACTACGTTGTGTTGGCATTAGATTCTAGTGCTTGACCTCGACACAAAGCACTACATTTATATAGGCATTAGCTTCTAAAACTTGAAGTCACCACAACAGACTACGTTGTGTTGGCATTAGCTTCTAGTGCTTGAATTCACAACAAAATATTATTTATATTGGCATTAGCTTCTAAAACTTGAAGTCACCACAACACGTTGTGTTGACATTAGTTTCTAGTGCTTGAACTCACAACAAAACACTACATTTATTTTGGCATTAGCTTCTAGTACCTGAAGTCACCACAACACACTACGTTGTACTGGCATTAGCTTCCAGTGCTTGAACTCACAACAAAACACTACATTTATATAGGCATTAGCTTTTAGTACTTGAAGTCACCACAAGACACTAAGTTGTGTTGGCATTAGATTCTAGTGCTTGACCTCACCACAAAGCATTACATTTATATAGGCATTAGCTTCTAAAACTTGAAGTCACCACAACAGACTACGTTGTGTTGGCATTAGATTCTAGTGCTTGACCTCGACACAAAGCACTACATTTATATAGGCATTAGCTTCTAAAACTTGAAGTCACCACAACAGACTACGTTGTGTTGGCATTAGCTTCTAGTGCTTGAATTCACAACAAAATATTATTTATATTGGCATTAGCTTCTAGTACATGAAGTCACCACAACATACCATGCTGTGTTAGCATTAACTTCTAGTGCTTGAACTCACAAAAAAACACTATATAAATTGGCATTAGTTTCTAATACCTGAAGTCACCACAACACACTACGTTGTATTGGCATTAGGTTCTAGTGCTAGAACTCACAACAAAACACTACATTTATAATGGCATTAGCTTCTAATACCTGAAGTCACCACAACATGCTACGTTGTGTTGGCGTTAGCTTCTAGTACTTGAACTCACAGCAAAACATTACACTTATATTGGCATTAGCTTCTAATACCTGAAGTCACCACAACACACTACGTTGTGTTGGCGTTAGCTTTTAGTGCTTGAACTCACAACAAAACACTATATAAATTGGCATTATTTTCTAATACCTGAAGTCACCACAACACACTACGTTGTGTTGGTATTAGCTTTTAGTGCTTGAACTCACAACAAAACACTCTATAAATTGGCATTAGTTTCTAATACCTGAAGTCACCACAACACACTACGTTGTGTTGGCATTAGCTTTTAGTGCTTGAACTCACTTCAAAGAACTACATTGTTAATTACATTAGCCTTTAGTGTTCAAACTCAAAATAAAACGCTATATTTCTGTTCGCTGGTGTTCAAAGTTCTTATCAACAACTGTGTTTTAAGTCGGCCAACCTTTAACAGATACAAAAAAAGAGTACCATGTATATCTGTTTGTTAAACTGCCAACTTTCCCCCTCAAGTTTCTTCAAGTTGGTGAATATACATACTTTTTAATGCGTATTTTGAGAAATTGTACTTCCGATAAATTGATAGTTATGGAATTTTCTAATATTTGAAACATTGTAATGGCAAGATTTCTTTCAAACTGGTTATGGTTATATCGCCATAACTTTATTATAATCAAAATACAAACTATGCATAACTAAGCATGGTGTCAAAAGGTAGGACACTTTTTACTTTTTCTCTATATATTTCATATAAAACCATATTTTTTCAAAATAATATTACAAAGTCTTTTTTCATTCAGTTTCAGTACAATTTTCACCATCGACCATAACTGTTTTGGTATCGGTTTCCAGACGACCATGTTTGTCCTTTTTTACCGGATTTGTATCTATATCCTGGACATTCTATTGATTTATACTTTGGTATCTGATATTGTTTATATTATGAAATACAAGTTTTTTGTTTTATGGTACTTATAGGATTTTGCAGGATACGTAATTTTAATATGTATAAATTGGGACTCGTGACATAAAGAATTTAAGCTTATCTTAAATTCTTGAAAACAGAAAATGTCAGAGCAAATACAAAATGAAAGTGGTAAATATTTTGAGTTGATGGTATGAGTTTCATCATAGTTGCTTTAAAAATGACTCTCAATGAATGTTTTAAAAATTTAAAATAAAGAATAACAAAGCGTCAATAATTTAACATGCAGAGATTTGGATATAAATGGAATAGATGCCACATTTCTAAGATAGGCTTACCCTTCAAAACTAAGACATGTAAGATGTCCAAGAAAAAACAATTCTGTCTTTGTGATACATTTTGAAGCTGACAACACGAACTATATTGTTAAAACCTTACTGTATATCCATTGACTTCATTGTTTAGATAAACGTTTTTCATCACATTCCATAAATATAAAAATTTCAGATACCAAAGTATAAATCAATAGAATGTCCAGGACATAGATACAAATCCGGTAAAAATGGACAAACACGGACCTCTGGAAACCAAGAGGTGGGATCAGGTGCCATCGAGGAGTAAACATCCCCTGTCGACCGGTCACACCCGCCGTGAGTCCACAGTCAAGTCCAACGAAACAAGTGAGGAGTGTATCCTCGTCACATATGGTACAGACGTCTCAACAACCGCCAACGAAAAGGCAACTCAACATTTCACTTAGTGAAACAGAGTACTCGCAAACAAGACTATTATACCGACCGTAAAATTTGCGGAACGTTGACATTAAACGCGGTTTTCGATATCCCTGTGTCAATAATTTGTCAGTGAGTAGTTTACCTCTGTATATGAAATATTCATATGTTGTGCACGCCCTGGCATATCGGATCATTTGTGAAATATAAACTCCATATGCGGGTGACTGAGGGATATTACTACTTAAATGTGGAAAATTTACGATGGGAAAGCCAAAATCGTCGCGTTTATCGTATAGCTTAGTTGCTAATTTCCCGTCTATTTTTGTATCCATTTACAGATGAAATTGATTTAAGGTAAGAATTCTAAGCAGATGACCCGAGGTAACTATCACTTCCTTTGTTTACAATTAAGATCATTACAGTTAATGAACTGTTATTTTTCTATAATTATATGTGATGACTTATTTAACTACAGTTACTATATTCTACCACAATTATAGTTTTATCTGATAACTACATAAATCACGGTTGATGTCAACTTCGAATTATATGTAGAGGCATACCTTTGTCAATCATATGAACTCAGATCAGTATAAATATTTCTCCGCCTTGCCAAAGTGGGATCATTAGTGAACATCCATTTTTTTCAATTTTACCTGTTTGACTAATAATTAAACGAAGAAAACGTGACATTTTCATTTTTTCAGCAAATGTAGAACAGGATGTTGCTGTACATACGAACTGGCCTCTTGGTTTTGTAATCTCCAAATTTTACCCATTATCATTATACATTTGACAAGAATAATTGGGTAATTGTATCCCAGTAGTAACTATAATTTAGAAATAATCAGTAATAGTAGTGGCTAGCATCTCAAGGTTAACTGTCGACTGATATTACAGAGTACAATTACAGGTAGAACGTGCTGTATTGTAGCCAGGGAATTGTGGTTGTATAAGTCTGCCAGTAAAAAAACTATTTTCCCAAAATAGGGTTGTGTTGGAAAACTGATTCGCTTTGTTCTGAGTTCATGTATTATTTTAACACTTATATGTTTTTTCTGTCATGATTATGATTTAGACTAGTTGTGTTTGTGTTTGTAAACACTTGGCAATTTATCCCAATTTACCGTGGTAGAACTATAGGGTATGGGGCTTGTTCTCTATGTAGGGTAGTGATACTATTCTTAGAAGTAAAGTATACATTATATTGTTGTTTTATCGATGACTGATATCCGTTTACACAGTAAACCCATACTATTAGACATAGGAACCACTATGTTGTATTGACATTCATATATAGTATGATATTCGCTATATGACGTGCTGTGTTGTAGCTTGAAACTGGTATCTTGATTTCATGTATACTATAATATTAGATATGTAACAAACTATGTTGTAACTGGAAACTGGTATCATGACACCATATAATTAGATATATGACGTACTATACTGTAACTGGAAACTGTTATCATGACACCATATATATAGATATGTGAGGTACTACACTGTAACCGGAAACTGGTATCATGACACCATATAATTAGATATATGACGTACTATACTGTAACTGGAAACTGGTATCATGACACCATATATATAGATATATGACGTACTATACTGTAACCGGAAACTGGTATCATGACACCATATAATTAGATATATGACGAAATATACTGTAACTGGAAACTGGTATCATGACACCATATATATAGATATATGACGTACTATACTGTAACCGGAAACTGGCATCATGACATCATATATATATATATATATATGACGTACTATACTGTAACCGGAAACTGATATCATGACACCATATAATTAGATATATGACGTACTATACTGTAACTGGAAACTGGTATCACGACACCATATATATAGATATATGACGTACTATACTGTAACCGGAAACTGGTATCATGACACCATATAATTAGATATATGACGTACTGTACTGTAACTGGAAACTGGTATCATGACACCATATATATAGATATATGACGTACTATACTGTAACCGGAAACTGGTATCATGACACCATATATATAGATATATGACGTACTATACTGTAACCGGAAACTTGTATCATGACACCATATATATAGATATATGACGTACTATACTGTAGCTGGAAACTGGCATCATGACATCATAAACTGGTATCATGACACCATAGAATTAGATATATGACGTACTATACTGTAACTGGAAACTGGTATCATGACATCATATATATAGATATATGACGTACTATACTGTAACTGGAAACTGGTATCATGACACCATATATATAGATATATGACGTACTATACTGTAACCGGAAACTGATATCATGACACCATATAATTAGATATATGACGTACTATACTGTAACCGGAAACTGGCATCATGACATCATATATATAGATATATGACGTACTATACTGTAACCGGAAACTGATATCATGACACCATATAATTAGATATATGACGTACTATACTGT
Organism: Atrina japonica; assembly: GCA_030159075.1. Classification (NCBI taxonomy): domain Eukaryota; kingdom Metazoa; phylum Mollusca; class Bivalvia; order Pterioida; family Pinnidae; genus Atrina; species Atrina japonica. Next base: position 519,613 of record BROG01000117.1, read on the forward strand.
AACTGGAAACTGGTATCATGACACCATATATATAGATATATGATGTACTATACTGTAACCGGAAACTGGTATCATGACACCATATAATTAGATATATGACGTACTATACTGTAACTGGAAACTGGTATCATGACACCATATATATAGATATATGACGTACTATACTGTAACCGGAAACTGGTATCATGACACCATATATATAGATATATGACGTACTATACTGTAACCGGAAAACTGGTATCATGACACCATATATATAGATATATGACGTACTATACTGTAGCTGGAAACTGGCATCATGACATCATAAACTGGTATCATGACACCATAGAATTAGATATATGACGTACTATACTGTAACTGGAAACTGGTATCATGACATCATATATATAGATATATGACGTACTATACTGTAACCGGAAACTGGTATCATGACATCATATATATAGATATATGACGTACTATACTGTAACTGGAAACTGGTATCATGACATCATATGTTAATAAAATCTACCTCCACTTTGAGTTCCACATAGAAAAATATCAGTCTAACGTCTCCATGGGACTTATTGATTCATCACACCAGAGATTGTTGTTTTTTTTCTATCTGGAACTCAGATGTGGTGCTTGATTATCTTTCTCGCTAATGGATTGCTTAAAATCACGTTTGTTTACATATACATCTATATATCAGTTTGATTTATTTTAGTAACCACATCACTCACCCTTTTTCAATAACTGTTAGCAAACAAATATAAACCCATATATACACACATATATTCATTTCTTTTCAAACAAAGTTGGTAAAAAACTAATTAATGTTAAATTTTAACAATGAAAAATATTAACACGAAATCTCCTTGATTTACCATGTTTTCAAACAATGCAGACGACGTGTGTAGGGATACAAAATGTTACTTAAATGTTCCGGATAGAATTTTGAAGTACTGGTAAAAAACGAAAAACGAAATCTCATGTGCGAGAAAAATATATGACGTACTGTGTTGTAACTGGAAACTTATCATCACATCATATATAGATATATGACGTACAATGTCGTAGCTGGAAACTGGTATCATGACATCATATATAGATATATGACGTACTATGTTGTAGCTGGAAACTGGTATCATGACATCATATATAGATATATGACGTACTGTGTTGTAGCTGGAAACTGGTATCATGACATCATATATAGATATATGACGTACTGTGTTGTAGCTGGAAACTGGTATCATGACATCATATATAGATATATGACGTACTATGTCGTAGCTGGAAACTGGTACCATGACATCATATATAGATATATGACGTACTATGTCGTAGCTGGAAACTGATATCGTGACATCATATATAGATATATGACGTACTATATCGTAGTTGTAAACTGGTATCATGACATCATATATAGATATATGACGTACTGTGTTGTAGCTGGAAATTGGTATCATGACATCATATATAGATATATGACGTTCTATGTCGTAGCTTGAAACTGGTATCATGACATCATATATAGATATACGACGTACTATATTTTAGCTGGAAACTGGTATCATTACATCACATATACTATATTATTAGATATATAACGTAATATGTTATAGCTAGCAACTGATATCCTGATTTCCTGTAATAATATATTATTTTAATACAGTCAACTCTTATAACGGCGCTTGATATAACAGCATTTTTTGGTTAACAGCAGAAATGTCATGGGAACGAATTTATACCCATGTTAGTTTGGTTGATATAATGGTATATTTGCTATCCGGCACAGGCAACAAACATGCATTTTGCCTGTAGAACTGGCTTGTTATAACGGCAAAGCATTACAAAATGAAAAATTGTTGCCATAATTTAATTTGATAGAATGAAAATAGCAAAAAAGCAGTTTTTTGTTGTAGTTCTTTTTTATCATTCATGCAATTATATTTAATTGAGGTTTAACGTTTAATAGGGTTTAAAAGCAAATGAGGTTCATGTAATCTAATTTTGGTGCCAAGCTTGGAAATTTGAAATAACAGCATATAATGACAATTTACCGGATCCCAAATTGGCCGTTATAACAAGAGTTGACTGTATTAGATTTTTATGTAGATGGCAACTGGTATCATATCTTCCATTTAGAGTATATTATCAGATGTTATTTTATGGAAAAATTTAGATGATAGATAAACCTAGGGTTATATTACTCGATTCATAGTTTCACGAAATTTAAATGTTCGTATTAAATTTCTCGTACTGTGTTTGAATTTGAACAGTCACGAGTTTTCTTTCTTCGCCAGTTTTAAAAGTGAATCTCTAAGTGCATTAATTTTATTTGATATTTTGGCTTGAACGGAAATGTATCACTAATTGATCAATACTCCTTAAGTGTTATTGAACAGAGATTACAATATTTCAAAGTTGCGTGGCATATGCAGACAAATTAATTGCCGATTTCAAACAATATATTGCTGTTTCATTAAATAGTTTTAGAAAGAACGGGTTTAATGCTATCGATCCTCTAAAGCCTGGTGAAATATGTCCATCTTTTATGAACGGTAATTTGTAATACTACGTGCAGGTAACAATAGTTTTCAATATAAAATCGCTGTTAAATGCGTTCGCAATTCTTCATTTCACGAACTCGGATATTATCCTGTCAAATTAAAAGACTTGTTAGGAAAGATAGAGGAAAATTGAGGGGATATGGAATTTAGCAATTTATACGAAAATGAAATATTTATTGCTGAAGTAATTTAGTATCAGTAATTGTTACTTTTAAATGGACGACATTCACTTCAAAACGCCAACGAAAGAAACTAGACATGTCTTTGAGTACTGGTAATATCTTCTGAATGATATCAGGAATAATGTCCGAACTTGTCTGACGTAATTTACACAAGATGATGTAGTCAACCTTGTTTATTTGGCATTCATATTAAAATGGCTGTACATCTGATAACCGCCATAATCTTTTCCTAAATGAAGTATAATGAAAACAATATGGGACGAAATGTTCCATTGGGTAGTATCATTCAAAATAGTTAAAGATCGTTCTACCTTTTATTCTTACACGTCACGATGATGTGCTTACAAGCAGAATCTACGCTATAACAGCAAGAAATCACAGCAAAGGGAACAGTACATACCGGTACCTAGTTTAGTATTGTAAGTCCAACACCCTTACAATTAATTGGTTATCAGCTTTAATTAACAGATGAGAAAAAAATCTTAACAAAACTACATACATCTTAATGTATCACACAAGTCACGTTAGTGGACATCAAAAGTCCCTCTTAAATGTTATTAGTACAGCGGATGGTACTGCAAGTTCGATACCTAACTTTGTAAGCTGAAACGTCTCTTCTCACTGTTAAAACAATCGGTTTAGGCCAAAATACAAAGTTTTATATAAATATGAAATTAAATACGATTAATAAGTGAAAACCCTATCAGAGGGGTTTATTACTAAATTTACATAATAATCTTTTTTCTCTCTTCTCGAAGATTTCAAAATTTTACAATGGTGGCAACCTTACTGTTTACATTTATGTACAAAACATTTTTGCAATAACTTTATTCATCGTTTCGTCTGACACTTGTACCTCAGATAAGTGTAAGGAAGAAATTATAATGCCTAAAAGGTAGAAACCAATGTAAGGTAATAAGAAATAAAATAAGAATGTTTAGAAACATTTTCGCACTCTTCATATATTGCATATGGTTTTTTTTCGTTTTATGATGAAATCCGACTTGTATTGTGTAACTCTGCTAATAAATATCTTCCAAACTTAAGTCGAAAAAGATTTAGCACACTATTGTAAATAAGCAGACAAGCTATCGAACTCGAAATACTGTCAAACTTACGATACGCATTACCTGAAACCCTTTTTGTATGATAACACACTTTGTTTCAATACTTTTATTTACAATTGTAGCAATATCATTTAAACCGAATTTGTTAAAAAAAACTCATAATTTTGAAACACTGATTCAAAAATATTGCAAACAGTGTAAACCTTCTATAAGATTGCATATTGGTTTCAAATTGTATATGTATGTTTATCTGTGATGATTATCTATATTTTTATATATATTTTATCACGTCTCAATTATCTTTCCTCTTTTTTGTTTTGTTAAGGGCCTGTCTCCTTAAAAATTTACTCAACTCTGTCTAACCCCGAAATCTGATTGGTTGAGCAAGCCAAGTTGAGATTATTCTCAGACTTTAGAAACTTCTCAAAGTGTATGGCGCTGGGTCCTGCTTATTGAAATATTGACTTATTTACTCATTTTTCCATGTATGAAAACAACGTGATAATAATGATATGATAATAACAGTAATTACAATAATTTTTATTATTAGTTGATTTATTAATTTTATTTCTTATCATTATTGTTTAAACTGGAAATCTAAACCTAATAGCATTAGTACGTGTCCAGTATAAAATATAACCCACAATATAACGTTGGATTTTAGATATACGAAAAAATATCGCAATAAAGATATGACACACCTTATCATATGTATGCAACTTTTGTTATTTTGAAATGTGGACCATTAGATTATTGATAACATGTGATACAATACAGATATGAAGTAATTGTTTATATCTGTATGTATACAATTATGTTTTGGCCTTATATGATACCACTTTTTGTTTAGGTACTCTACATCTAGTCGAGCTCAACTGATGAAATCTTATAGACAGATACAGTCGTCTTGAGCATTTGTTTTGGCCTCTTCTTCTACAAGACTATAACTTCGGTATTATGTGTATAATAGTATTTGTTACGCTGAAATATGGATAATTATGTTTAATTCTGGGACAAATTTAGCAACAGAACTGCTATAATTAAGATATGAGCCACATTGAATATATGTATGTTTATATGCGCACTTTTTATTACTTTGAATATTATTTACTATACAATAGAATATATCCAATATATCCGATTGTAAAATACATCGATTAATTTGTCGTGAACTAACGACATTAAAACACATTTCATCTAGCAATGTCGGAGTACCAAAAACATATTTGTCTGCTTCATTTACCAGCATACATACACTTTAAAATTCGTAGTTAAACACACACACACACACACACACACACACACACACACACACACACACACACACACACACACAAACATTTACATACAGATAATGATTGCTTTAGATAGCAGTTATTTTGCAAACATCATATAAATATATGATCTGTCACGAGATTCCATTCACATAACATTTATAATACAAGTTTTGAATTTTCCAGTCTTTTGAGTATCATAAATAGGATATGAATGGAAACTCGTGACAGACCCTTTTTATCAAATGATTAACATAATTTAAAATTTAAAGGGCATTTTCTGGTGACCATGATATGAGAATTTATATTCTCCTTTCCGTCGAGTGAGTGGAAGTCACGGACATCGTTCCTACAACCGACCCTACATACATGATGTCACTTTTTCATCTCTTTTACCTTACGTTAACAAAAAACTGGGTCTTCATCACATTCGCAGCAAACTTTATTCTGTTCCTTTTACAAATCTCAATAAACTTTTTCAAGAAGCAATAATGAACCCCTACACGAATTCTTCAACCCCAGAATACACACTGAACCCCATTATAATGGACATCGCTTATCACAGACTGTTTAAGCCTGCACGCGTTACAAACGATGACTGTTCTGAACAGAAACGTCTTTCCCTTACACTTAAATTCACAAATAAAGGCATAGACGCTTTAAACATTGGCAATGTTCTAAATCACAAAAAAGTTTAGTCCTGTATTCCACCATATTTTAAACTGAAGACCACGCCTTGCATTTCATATAGCTATACACCTAGCATCGCATCCAAGCTATTCAATTACAAACAGGTTTTGCAGTGCCTAGACATCAACCATCTTCTACACAACACTGTCACATGTTCATGTGCTTCATCTCCTTTCAAATACAATACTATCGGGCATGTCATTACCGGCGACGTTTCTATTGTTGAAAATGAAAGCCTCAAAAATCTTATTTTAAGGGGCCCTAAATACCGGGAAGCCCGTTCCTTTAATTGGCGTCAGAATTTCAGTTTAGTTATGGATTCTGTCGAAGATTATGCCAGACGATGGGCCAAACATGAAGACGTAGAACCAGACACTTTGTCTGAATGGTTGAAAGCCATACGATGGTTGATGAAATCTCGTATTCGAAAACGTAAAGGGACTATGAAAACACGTTATCCCTCTGTATTTAATGATCCAGAAGTAGTAACTGAACTGGATAGGTTACATGACCAATATGTACTGGTACCAGCAGACAAAGCCTCAAATAATATAGTTTTTATTTGTAAGGCACATTACTATAATTGTTTATTAGAAGAACTTGGGTTTAATACGAATTCTGGTAATCCTACATACACACGTAGCTCACTTTCAAAGGACGAGATCCTTCAAAATCACGTATCCGTATTACGCTCATTTGATATACCTACAACGGATACCGATTTCGAGCTACCATATTTATATTGGATACCTAAACTTCATAAAAACCCATATAAGCAAAGATACATAGCAGGATCCAGCAAATGTTCTACCAAACCTTTATCTTTACTCCTTACCAAGACATTGACAGCCGTTAAGGAGAAACGTCAACAATACTGTACAGTTGCTTATTCCAGAAGCGGTGTAAATCAGATGTGGATACTTAAAAATTCTAAACAGCTTTTAGAAAATTTGAAGGCACACAATTTTTCTCGAATTCACAGTATCAAAACTTATGACTTCTCTACTCTTTACACTACTATTCCACATAAAAAATTAAAAGAAAGACTTTTCAGCATCATAGACAACTGTTTTTTCACTAAAGGTGGTACCCGAAAATTTAAATATCTAGTGATTGGCTATCAGGATACTTATTTCGTCAAACACCACTCTGATTCTACACATAAATATACTGAAGGCGATATAAAACATGCTGGAATTTCTAATAGACAATATATTTGTAATGTTCGGAGACGTGGTCTTTCAACAAACTGTCGGCATTCCTATGGGAACCAATTGTGCTCCTTTATTGGCCGACCTGTTCCTTTATTCATACGAAGCAGACTTCATTCAGAAACTGCTGAATCAAAAGAAGAAAAAGTTAGCGGTGTCCTTTAATTTGACATTTAGATATATCGACGACGTTTTGTCAATTAATAATGACAATTTTCATACATATGTCAATGCGATATATCCCAGCGAACTAGAAATTAAAAATACAACAGAATCAAGCACACACGCTTCATACTTAGACATTTTACTTAATATAAACACAGACGGGAAATTAGCAACTAAGCTATACGATAAACGCGACGATTTCGGCTTTCCAATCGTAAATTTTCCACATTTAAGTAGTAATATCCCTCAGTCCCCCGCATATGGAGTTTATATTTCACAAATGATCCGATATGCCAGGGCGTGTACAACATATGAAGATTTCATATACAGAGGTAAACTACTCACTGACAAATAATTGATACAGGGATATCGAAAACCGCGTTTAATGTCAACGTTCCGCAAATTTTTCGGTCGGTATAATAGTCTTGTTTGCGACTACTCTGTTTCACTAAGTGAAATGTTGAGTTGCCTTTTCGTTGGCGGTTGTTGAGACGTCTGTACCAATTGTGACGAGGATACACCCCTCACTTGTTTCATTGGACTTGACTGTGGACTCACGACGGGTGTGACCGGTCGACAGGGGATGTTTACTCCTCCATGGCACCTGATCCCACCTCTTGGTTTCTAGAGGTCCGTGTTTGTCCATTTTTACCGGATTTGTATCTATGTCCTGGACATTCTATTGATTTATACTTTAGTATCTGAAATGTTTATATTTTTTATTGGTTATGTTTTAATACATACATCTTGGCCTACATTTTAAAAATAATTATTGACATCGAAGCATAAATTATTAGATATCAAATTTAGCAAAATTGCTGACTTGAATACAACACAATCAACCTACACAACATGTTTTATTCAATTGTCCCCATTCAGTTCAAGTGACGTCACAAACACCAAGAGACGTCATCGCCAATCTCCAGATGAAGATGAATGAAATCTGTGTGCATAGTGAATAAAAGTAGTTAAGTTTACCGCACGTTAGCCGATCAAATTGCCGCTAGACTTTCATTACACATGTTACATATCAAATATTTATGTAATATGTTATGAAGCTGCATAAGGCACAGATCAAATTATATTCTCGTTTTTGTCGAGTTGACCAAATTGTACAAACTAGGTCAAATAAGATATAAGTGCGTAAACATATTGTAAACATTGGTTATATATATATATATATATATATATATATATATATATATATATATATATATATATATATATATATATACATATATATATATATAATGTAAGAAAAAATATAATATAAAATTGAGTACATAACACACTGCATATCTACATTATTTGACATCAATTTGTTGAGTGGTTCTTTAACAAAAGAATTATGTTGGCATTTCCCACGGGGCTTCATTTATCCATCAAATCTATCAAGTGAAAATTTTAGATATTATTCATTTATAGACGAAAAGTCAAATAATATGGTTATTTATTAAAATTCATTCTATATGATAAAAGAATCATACATAATATTGTACAGTTTTTGTATATTTAAACTACCAATCTACATCAAGTCTTTTATAATGTGTAATATATTTGTATTTGTAACATAAATTGATATTTTACCGTGAAATCTAGTAACAAGAATGAGGAAATTTAATCTCTAATAACACGTTCATACATTCTGAATATGATATTTTATCGTCATATGATTCTGGTTTACAATAATGTTTTCATCAACGTATTGAAATTCCGTATTGAACCTTTATTCTTATGTCCTTCCTTAAAGTTATTTCTCTTTTTTCTGATTGGCTCCGATATCAACAGAATCTACAAAGCTTAAGGCAAAATGCTGAAGAAACTAAGAATTTTGAGAGTATTGATGTACATTAGATTCTTGTTGATCAAACGAATAAAGTCTTTACTGATTCATTTTTCCTTGATTACTATCCTAAAATTGCCTTGGTATATTTCATCGATTTTAGTGTTTGTTGGGGAATCGTTTACAGTGAAGCACTCTCGAAGATGAATTGATTTAGAATGCACAGCAGAATAAGAATTGTCTAAGGAGTGAAGTGTCTGTATCGCATCAGCTTTGTAAATTATATTCCTTTTTCTAAGAAATCCAGATGTTGATCACGAAGCCTTTTATATACGATATCTTTTGAATCAGACTTGATATCTTCAACAGACTTCTTGAATCCATTTAGTGTTTGTAATTCGAAAACCTGTCTAACGCGAACTTTTTATCTTTATCAACCTATCTTCTCTGTAATTGCAAACTGTCTCGTTTGACCACATAGAGACACTGGTACACGGAAAAAGTTTACTGTTCTGTGGGTTCAAATTAATTATTTCCGTTAATAGAGGAGGCGGAAAATTCCTTATCGCAAAGACCTAACAAAATGGATGTTTCCGTTTACCCCTACACAAAACATAAAATGATCGAAATGGGTTGAATAGAATCAAACCAACGGAAAAGAACCACTTCTGTCATATTCACAATGAAACAGGGGTGATCAAAGAAAAAACTATAATTAATGAAGGACAAAATCATGATTAAAGTAATCAAGTGATCAAATATAATACAGGTTGTTAAAAAGCGCGTGTGTAGTTGATACATACGATACATATGTTTACATAAACGTTTACTTGATCGTAAAAATAAAGTAAAAATACTTGATCGTTAGATAGTAAAAGACATTTCAGTTCCATGAAAATATTATGTTTAAAAGATAAAGCTTGTGTGATTTCAACATGATTTACTCAAGCTGTTACAAATCCGTGATTAGATATCTTAAGTATTACAACAACCTTTCGACCAGTTATGTATTATGCACCTCTAAATTTTAAAGCAATTTGAGAATCAAAGTACGTTGAGGTGCTGTAAAACGTTTTTTAAATGTGTTATCAATCAAAATAGAAAATTCAAGCTGAGCATAAAAACCATTTTATCTAAATCATTACGTGGACAATATTCCTCGACACAATTGTAGACAACAATACACCTTCTTTTTCAAATTAAATTATTTCCGTTGAAAACATCATTGAGACTTTGTCGAATGATTGGTTTACTTTTTTTAAAATTCTGAATAATACCAACGTTCAGAATGTTTAAATTCCATTCTGTTTAAATAAGTAAAACGTAAATTTTCTATCCGCTCGACCTATCAATATTAACACAGTGCACTGAGGGATAATTGGAGATAATGGATAAATTATTATCATACATGTTGTAAAATGACCAAAACGCGAAAATTTAAATCTACACAAATCTTTCAAAAGATTTTGAAGTGCAAAACCATAACAGTTAACTATGTTCGTCCCCAGTGTATGTCTGTGAACTGTTTTGAAATAATACTCAAGATAATATACCCTTCATCAGTATAGCCATCAAACGTCTGCATGTGTCCTAATTATCGGTGTTGTTATAGCTTTTCCGTTCTGTGTAAACATTCTATATAACTGTTTGTGACGGATAATAGGAACATTTGCATGTTTCGATATTATTCTTTTTCATGTTCCCACCCAAACATTAATATGACAATACTAAAGAAACTCATTCATGAATTGTAAAACTATATGTATGTATGTATGTATGTATGTATGTATGTATGTATGTATGTATGTATGTTTGTATGTTTGTATATGTGTGTGTATGTATGTTTGTATATATGTGTGTATGTATGTATGTATGTATGTATGTATGTATGTATGTATGTATGTATGTATGTATGTGTGTATACAGAACGTTTATCAAAATTTAGCTTTGACGAAGTGCAATATTATGCACAGTTCGAAAAATTCTAAAATGGATTTTATTCAAAGAGAGGTTGCAACAAGACATTTGAAACGCCATAGATGTAAAAACAAAAAATGAAAAATTGTCTCTTCTTACTTGATGTGATTTCTAATTACCGCTGTCCACTGGGAGATGCAAGCATCATTAAGTAAAAGAGTAATACAGTTAAAAGATTAAATTTTCCCGTGAATCTGAGATTATATGAAGATCCAATGACAAGCAATTGAAATGAAATCCATTACAGATGAAAAGATAAATAAATTACTAAACGTTCTGTCATGGCCATATATTGTCTACACGATTACAGGCAACAAATGAGTTTTTAGAAATTCGCAAATTAACATTATTTTTAGTTCTTTTAATGTGTTTTCTGGTAATGGTTTGACGTCATACAATTGTTAGGAACATTGATGTAGATTTTCTGTCGAAATCTTAATCCATTTCTCGCCTAAGCAGTATTCTGTGTATGCATGGTTTGTTTGTATAATTTATATAACATACGCAGACTGAAAAGGGGGGGAAAGATTAAAGCAAAAACTTCCTGCACATCAAGGCCTGAAATATTTGAACAAATTAGTATTCGTAAAAGAACAAAATGAAAAATAGATTGCAAATTACGGACTGAACGAATTTAAATGACATGGCGCTTAGAAAGAGACACCAATTCTGTGATAAATTCCAAAGATGCCAATTGAACTGAAAACAATCGATCTGAAGCAGATAAAGCACATTCTTAATTTCTCTGGGGAATAAATACGTTATACAGGAATGTCAATGTCTAACAAATAAAATTATAAAAGATTTTGAATCACATAGATATAGACTGAATAGACATGAAAGATATGTAGACTATTTCAAACCACAAGGATAGATGGTCATCTTTCTTACAGTGGATGCTCTTGGGTGGATTGGGATTCCATTGGGGTTATTTTAGGCATTGAGTGTTGCCACTTTCTTGTTTTTGGAAATCTACATCTATTTTTTGTATGAACTTAACTTATGAAGTCTTACTGACAGAGATGAACCTCTGAAGCATTTGTTTTAGCTTTTCTTTCTCAAAACTATAACTTCGGTTTTATGTGTATAATATTTATACCAAGCCAAGATAAATAATCAAAACACAAAGAGTCTCAAGTAATTTATAACAGTGGTGTTTGGCTAGATACAGTAATGCATTCTCGCATCAGGGCAAAATGTTTTATATATAAAAAATAGACCGTATTGTTTTGGTTTGATGACACTATGGTTTGAAAGTTTTCAACGATTTAAATAAATCTGTCGGGTACCCTAAAAAGAAGGCGATAGTTGGTTTTGTAGTAATGGATTTAGACCGTCTTTTAACGGGCGTTAACGGTCGCCTGTGTGATATGGATGATTAGAGTGAGAAAATGCAGACCATATGTAAATGCACCAATTTTGGTCATTCGTAATCTTTCTGCAGCTTCACATTTGGATAGTTCCTGTCATGTTTGGTTGAATTTGAAACTTGGCACAATGATTTTTAGAACATTTCATATTACTATCTTTGTGTACAAAAGTTAGTTTCTATTTTATAGACTATTCGTATAAAACTGTACTCTTTGTGATGCAGCAACTATAGCGACTCGTTTATGGACAGACGTTTTCATTGACCTAACAGTCATGCATGCAATATGTAAAAGAAATCTGATTCATGGAAAGAACATTTTTAAAAGGTGTAGACTACCTAGTTTTCGCGTGTTTGCTTTATAAAACCCCCATGTTAACTTGCTCCTTTTTGGTTGCATCCATTATTGAGGGGGTAGTTCACACAATGTTATTTCCTTAAAACTTACCATATTGACTCTTCAGAAGAAGTTAAAGTGTCTAATATATGTAGCTGACAAAAAGTTATATTTTCCATTCATTAAGGTGTCTAGGACCTTGAATTGGACTTTTTTGCTAGAAGCTTTGTCAGTATGAACCTTTGATAATAATTATCATAATAACTTTCTCATGTAATGTATCTTTGTATACAAATACACATTCAGTTTTAAGTTATTTAGTCATTTGTACATGAAGTCTAATTGACAAAACGATCGTCCTGAGCATTATAACTTTGGTATTATGTTTATAATATTTATAACCACAAGGTCGTTGCCACTGCTGGTGGACCATTTGAGTCCCCGAGGGTATACAAAAAACCTAGTGCCTGCTATTTCGGTACCAGCTGATAATCTTATACTAAAGTAATATTTGCCACTGATAACACCATTTAAATTCCAAAGTTTTCTAAAGCTAAGATGGTCATCTTTTTACAGTGGTTAGTTTCGACTATACTTTTACATTTATTATATGACCTTCATACTTAGACATTTTACTTAATATAAACACAGACGGGAAATTAGCAACTAAGCTATACGATAAACGCGACGATTTCGGCTTTCCCATCGTAAATTTTCCACATTTAAGTAGTAATATACCCCAGTCACCCGCATATGGAGTTTATATTTCACAAATGATCCGATATGCCAGGGCATGCACAACATATGAAGATTTCATATACAGAGGTAAACTACTCACTGACAAATTATTGACACAGGGATATCGAAAACCGCGTTTAATGTCAACGTTCCGCAAAATTTTACGGTCGGTATAATAGTCTTGTTTGCGACTACTCTGTTTCACTAAGTGAAATGTTGAGTTGCCTTTTCGTTGGCGGTTGTTGAGACGTCTGTACCATATGTGACGAGGATACACTCCTCACTTGTTTCGTTGGACTTGACTGTGAACTCACGGCGAGTGTGACCGATCGGCAGGGGATGCTTACTCCTCCATGGCACCTGATCCCACCTCTTGGTTTCCAGAGGTCCGTGTTTGTCCATTTTTACCGGATTTGTATCTATGTCCTGGACATTCTATTGATTTATGCTTTGGTATCTGAGATTTTTATATAATACCAATTTCTCTTTAGGAAATACATATACATTTCTAATTGGAGCTCAACTAATGATGAAGTCTGATTGACAGAAACGATCGTCTTGACCATTATAACTTTAGTATTATGTTTATAATATTTGTAAAGAAAAATATACCCTGTGTCGTTTGAAGAACTCCAGTTTCCCGTTTATGAAAATATTTCGTTTTCATTCGCATAGTAGATATTGATTTAATAATTAGGCTTACCAAATTCGAAATAATTCTTATTACTTATTCGGTTCATGAGAAGATGAGTTTTAAAGTTGTACTAAGTTTTGATTTTTTAACACTTTTGCGTAGTAGTCTGTGCTAAATCTCATCCTTATGTGGTCTCACAAGGGGATACTTCCTGTCAACAACTTTGGTTAAAATTGGTCGACTGGTTCTTGAGTCCAAAATGTGTGAAAGTTTACGGACGACGCGGAAGACAACATCAATATGAGACACACACACACACACACACACACACACACACACACACACACACACACACACACACACACACACACACACTATGTTTTATATACTGTGTATAATTGGGCACTGGGTAAGGGGCTTAACTCTATTTGTCAAACGTATTTGGTACTGTTTTTGGGGACTATTGTATCATTGTGGCCAGAGTTATGCCAATAAAATCGTAGAAAGAGTAGAAAGAGAAAGTTATATAGGAACAAAATACATGATCGATTGATATTGAATATGATGCTGATAGTATCACAATAATATAACATAAGAACAGTATAGTATATATAAAATTAAAATGAATTTTTGCTTTTGATTAGTACAGACGTGGTTTTATCACAGTTTAATGATTCTATAGTATCAAAGAACAAGCGAATAGAATCGACTTGAAAGGAACCCGGAAGTAATATTTGTATTGCGGAAGTAATCGCAAAAGCAATGTGATCAGATGGAAAATACGACAATATGACGCATGCTCAAGATCAGTGAGTGACTGTAATTAGACCCATTACGAAGATGATTTCATTGATGATACATTTTCTGTACCTTTGACAAATAGTTCTATGAATTATCACTAAACATCATATTTTTAGAATGAAACACTTAACTTTTTCAAGATCAGTATTATATTTAGCAATGTAAACATCTATGCATTTGTATGACTCGTAAGATATGTCACCGTCATATTTACTTCCTTGTCCTTTAACCTCATATAGGAAGGGGCGTATACGGTAAGTACATAGAAATGAGTGTTTAGGGGTACGCATATAAATTTTCTAGATAATGCAACATCTAACTTGTTCATATATGTCAGGTTTCTTTGTCGTATGTGACCATTTGTTTTATTTAACATGTATTTTACTAGTGTTTACGCCATCTCAAAAAACTATTCCATTAGAAGATGATAGGAAAGGGATATAATGTACCATGAAAAATACCACCGTCCTCCTGGAAGTAAACTGGCAATCTTTCTTACAGCTTAAATGATAATAATAATTCTAATAATTTGCTTAATGATTATTTACGCTTTTTATATCAGAAATGTTCTTCCGAGTACAGAATACCCTTTTGTATACTACGAAAATAAAAACAATATTTCTGAGTCAGAATATATTTAACTTTACTATAACTTTAATCTCAATCTCAATATACAGCTTATTGAACAGATAATGTAATCAAAATTAGGTATCTATGTATAAAATTGGCACATTCCTGTATCCTTATTTCTGACGTTGCCCAAGCAAGAGGTAATACTCCGACTTTAAAGTAATATCAAAGTGATATATTGAAAGTGAAAATCACATCTTAGGTTATATAAAGTGTGCTTCTTTTGAGTGTTCAGAGTATCTATAAAGTATTAAAACAGTGGTCGCTATGAAATTATTCATGAGTATTCACAGTGTACACATAAATCTACCAGAAATTCATTAAAGACTAATTTCACAGTTTACGTATCATACCATGTCTCATTTATAGAACATATTGGTTAATGTGAAGGCTTTTTTGCCATGTCAAGTTCTTACATACGATTAGTTTATATCTAAAGCAAATTTTGGTGGTGTAAGTATGGGTTTCACAATTAGTGGTTGACCATGCAAGAAGAATACAGTCCAAAGCGTACGCACTGTTGACTTGATTAACTTGTTTTTTTTTCTCAAATTTGTATATATCAGAATCAATTTGACCACATATTCCAGACGAGTTAAAATATAATACGGTACAATAAAGCGCTGGTTATGGTACTTCGTCATGTAACGTTGCCCTACATTCTGCCCCATAACAGACAGAATTCTTGGTAACGGAATAACGAGTTAAAGTGAAACCATAATGACTTCAATTTGGACTGTTCATTTAACATATCATATATTATTATACTACTTTTAGAACTACGGGTACTCTCCGTATATGTACACTAGCGTGTAGCTAGTATAATGACTTTCCCAGCAGCTTCCACATGTAAATTCTTAGAATATAAAAAAATTCATATACCAAAGTATAAATCAATACAATGTCCAGGACATAGATACAAATCCGGTAAAAATGGACAAACACGGACCTCTGGAAAGCAAGAGGTGGGATCAGGTGCCATGGAAGAGTAAGCATCCCCTGTCGACCGGTCACACCTGCCGTGAGTCCACAGTCAAGTCCAATGAAACACGTGAGGGGTGTATCCTCGTCACAATTGGTACAGACGTCTCAACAACCGCCAACGAAAAGGCAACTCAACATTTTACTTAGTGAAACAGAGTAGTCGCAAACAAGACTATTATACCGACCATAACATTTGCGGAACGTTGACATTAAACGCGATTGTGTCAATAATTTGTCAGTGAGTAGTTTACCTCTGTATATGAAATCTTCATATGTTGTACACGCCCTGGCATATCGGATCATTTGTGAAATATAAACTCCATATGCGGGGGACTGAGGGATATTGCTACTTAAATGTGGAACATTTTCGATGGGAAAGCCGAAATCGTCGCGTTTGTCGTATAGCTTAGTTACTAATTTCCCGTCTGTGTTTATATTAAGTAAAATGTCTAAGTATGAAGCGTGTGTACTTGATTCTGTTGTCTCCTTAATTTCTAGTTCGCTTGGATATATCGCATTGACATATGTATGAAAATTGTCATTATTAATTGACAAAACGTCGTCGATATATCTAAATGTCAAATTAAAGGACACCGCTAACTTGACATTTCTTCTTTTGATTCAGCAGTTTCTGAATGAAATCTGCTTCGTATGAATAAAGGAACAGGTCGGCCAATAAAGGAGCACAATTGGTTCCCATAGGAATGCCGACAGTTTGTTGAAAGACCACGTTTCCGAACATTATAAATATATTGTCTATTAGAAATTCCAGCATGTTTTTTATATCAACTTCAGTGCATTTATGTGTAGAATCAGAGTGGTGTTTGACGAAATAAGTATCCCGATAGCCAATCACTAGATATTTACATTTTCGCGTACCACCTTTAGTGAAAAAACAGTTGTCTATGATGCTGAAAAGTCTTTCTTTTAATTTTTTATGTGGAATAGTTGTGTAAAGAGTAGAGAAGTCATAAGTTTTGATACTGTGAATTCGAGAAAAATTTGTGCCTTCAAATTTTCTAAAAGCTGTTTAGAATTTTTAAGTATCCACATCTGATTTACACCGCTTCTGGAATAAGCAACTGTACAGTATTGTTGAAGTTATTTGTATGTTTCTCTACACAATGAACACAATATGTTACAGACCACTATCAAAATGAGCATGTCATGTATATATTATGAAGGATTACCTGTCTCAGTATATTTACTTACTTCTCTATATAAATATCAGAAAACTATTTAACAAACGTTTCCTCAGTATAAACATATCTATTTGCTCTGCATGAATCGTTTTGACTCGCAAGACTCTTTGGCTGAGGCAATAAATATTCTGGTACAAATATATAATGAAAAAACAAAATTGTTTGCGTCTGTGTAAATGAGAGACACAAGTGCGAGTGACCAGAAGTACAGTTACAACACGACTCGGAGGTCGTAAACCGCAATTACTCAAGTTCTTGGAAAAGTAGATTACCAACCCGACACCTGTCGATTGATACATTGGTTGATGTCCACATTATCACGTTCTGATATATTCTACATTGTTAAAACACCTGATCTCGTATATGTTTCACAGGTTTAAAGGCTTATTTTGATCTTTGTCACATTCGATTAGCCATTGTTTCGACGTTGGTATTGGTAAAAACAAATAAGTTGCAAAAAATAAATGGTGAAATAAAATTATAATAGAATTATTGTATTTTGTATTTCTCATTTTCTTGTTTTTTCAATTTTTAAACGTAAGCTTTGTATGTCATCCAAGACGAGGGGAATAAGTTCCTTAAAACAAATTAACTCTAGGTTTTGGGTTATTTATAAATTTAAAGGGACAGTAGCTGTGTTTTATTCAAAAAAGAATTTCCCCTTTTAACTACATAGATTGATATACAATAACAAAAATTACTATTTATATATGAATACCACATTGGACCTTCCCTTATTTTCACAATATTTGTAGGAAGATAAGATTTTTAAGCCTTTGTATAGCTCTTATTAGTTATTGTACATCAAGTACAAATAGTAACAATAGAAAAAAAAATCCAAATAACTTTTTAGGATGCCCCTTTAAATCTGCTTTGTCTTTAACTATTTTTTTTTTACTTTCGATTCTATATTAAGTTACCAAATAACATGTAGATTTCTTGTTACCTAAACATAAAATTGACGATTAAAATGTCACTATTGGTAACATAAAGGTCGTTTCAGTTCATAATGATTAAACATAAAACCTAGTAATGGAGTAATTTTAATTGACTTGTCAAAAAAGAAAGCAAGAGTTTCAATCAGCAACAACCGGATTAAAAAAATCATTTTAAGTATTCTCAGATTTCATTATATATGCAAAATAGTTTATATTTTATGTTTTAGATGTGTATCGTGTTCACCTTTACGTGGAAAAAATGAATGCATTCGATATTCCCACTGATTCCGTAAATATATTTTATTACTGCTCATGTTATGAAAAAGGCCTTTAATCATAAAACATGATGGCACATTTGAACCATACTAATATACCATTTATGTACTGGAAGATATACAGTTCATTTTATGTATATACACGATGCGCAACATGACCACACACATAAAATGATTAAGATCATTATATGAACATAGAAGAAATATCTTTGATCCAAACGCTTACATACATAAAATGTCATATATCACTGTGGTGAAGGAAAATTGCCAATATTATAAAATATGTACATCAACGAGATAAAGAAAACACCTAAAGTTAATCAACTTTGCGACAAAACATAGTCAAGGTACGACGTGATTTTAAACTTACCATTAAACATGTGGACGACAGGTGTCGTGTTACCTGTAATTTTTACAATTATCTTACCTGATCAACGTGTGGGGCCATATATTTGTATTAGAGCTAAAAGGGATAAAATGCATGTTATCAAAGAAGCTAAGACGTAGGGATACTTAATCTCCATTTATTCCCGTGAGAGATGAAAGCATCAGTAATATGACTTCGTGGCGATGTCTTTAACAGAAGAGTTTCAAACGTAGTTTTTTACGTACAGAAAAGAACGAAAGTAGATCAGGTTCGATAATGCACATTTGTAGAGACCAAAATCTTACATTCCTAACTTTCTGATAATGTCTTGAGACTCGGTTTTAGTGTTGGAAATGCATATTTATTAAATATACTAACATGGATAACAGAGGAGTAGATGTCGAAAGACCACCGGAAAGTAATGTAGGCAAAGTCCATTAATGCAATTACAGTGGAAATACGATCTATACGATGGGAATTTGATTGACAGATGAATATTGATTCAGAAAGCTATTTTGATCGGAGGGAATAAATCTGAAAAAGAAAGATAAATTGTATTTCCATACAAATAATACTGCAAAATGGTGTATTTGTACAGATGATATCGGACTTATTTTACCAAAGAACCCTTGTATAAATACTATTGAACACTTTCTTATAAAATCAATCGGGCTCAGTTGATACTTGACGCAATGAGTGACACATCATTTATTTTTCTATTTCTGGATCTAATTGCAAAATGCAAACCAAAGTTCGTTACATCGTTTTCAAATGAAATTGTTTTTGTACGAGAAACTGTTGTTGTTTCATTGTATGCTGTAGTCCAAAACCATTTTAATTCACTTCATTTATAGTTTTTTAATCCAAATATAATTAATTTAAAATACCTGAACGTTATAAGAAATGTAAAATGAAATTTAACAGATTTTTGTTCATTTGTTTGATTTCAGTTGAGTGTAACTTTATATTGATTATATGTTGTTCACTTAGAATTCTGTCAAATCATTTTATTGTCTGAATGCCTTCCAAGCAGTATAATTTTCTGTATCGAGAAAAGGTAGAAGTCCGGGGGTTTCATATCGAGGTTTATACAGTTCAAGGCTACACCAAACCACCGAAACAATATGGCTTTTGCAGTCATGTGAATGGGGCATTTCTAGGAGCAAACCGATATCAGGGTCTGGCACCATAAAACTTAAGAATTACTTAAGTCTAAAAATGTTACTCAATTTTGATTAATCCTGAAATCCGATTGGCTGAGCAGGCCAAGTTGAAAACATTCGCAAACTTGAGTAAATTCTCAATTTTTATGGTGCCGGGCCCTGATTGAAGCTTTCTCTTCGCTTTTCTTTTTTATATAATATTGATTGACCATGGATTAACCTTTTACAAAAAGACTACAGTCATAACAACTTGATATTGATGTCATAATTAACCTACCATCGGCGACTAGTATGTCAGTCCGCATTTTACGATGCACAGTCATTACAAGAAATGACGATGGTGGCGATATGGGGTCCCGTGAAAAGAAACTTTAGATGAAGTCATCAACAAGTGTTTTACGTATCATAGAGGTCATGTTATCCCTGGGTGAACTTCCATTCTTAACACATTGGTATTTACAATATATATGCTATGTCGAAATCACTGGCTTTGAACTGGTTGGTTAACATATACCATTACGCAAACGTGAGTTTCATTTTGGCATGTGCACTTTCCTTTTATTACATCTTGTCAATTATTAAAATGATGCAAGTCCCATGTATGCAATAAACAAAACAATGAAGCATGTTATCTCTCTGTGAGTTGATTGATGAAGCCTCAATTGTTGTAGCTATCGAAATGTAAAATTTTTACAAATTGTGTTCTTACAAGAAATGCAACGTTTAACCACATATCCAGATGCATTTAGATGAACATCTGATAGCCTTAAAATGAATATCAAGATATGTCGCAGGAGAATCATTTCAATACGTTTTGATGAGGAATGAATGATGAAATGACTGTGATAAATCATACAGCATGTTTAGTTTGCAGAACCACGAGTCATTACTTTATTTTGTATAATTACTTGACCGAAAAAGATGGATACGGCGAAATGTTTTGTTTTAGGATTTATTTTGTAATGTATATGAAATACTATTCTGTGATTCATAAGCACTTAGTATTTCCATCTAAAATCTCATATGCATCAATAAAGTTCAAATGAGTTCACAGGGTTAATTGTAATTCTTTACCCTCGTCATATGCAAAATGAAGTATTCCAAACTTAGCCCGAATCGACAAAGACCCGATTACCGGTTTTGATGATGGTGGAGAGAACTCAGTTACAATATACCCTGGAAGCGAACACAGGCCTCCCCGCAGCTAAACTGAACCACTCTTTCATAAAATCAGTGTAGGTTGCAGTGGGAATAATTGCTGACTTGAGGTGAGATACTTCAAAGTGCAGAGCTCGAACCAGTCTGCCACTGAGTTATGTTCTGCAAGTAATTGACCAACGACACCATTAACGTAGATATACAATTCTGTCTTTATTACCTGACAACCAGTGACAAAGCACCCGTAAGGATTACTTATTTCGTGATTTATAATTGTCAAGCTTATTTGATTTGGAATTACCTTCATTTGAAATATCATCTTTAGATTATAGTGACTTAGAAAATATTATTTCAAACGCTTTTTATCTATTCATCAGCAACAATCTCTGTAGACCTTGTTATCTTCTTTCCCATCTGTTTCTCTGTTTGACCTAGATATTATCATAAAATGAAATTCAAATTGTACCCTGCGGTAAACTAAAATTATTTCCATTCCATCAAATGAAATAAAAAAGTCTGGATCATATTTCTATGTGCCTTTGGATACATACCCGGACGATTTAGGTGAATAACCAAATATGATGTCAAAATCTAAACATTTCATATCATACTTCAAAACTTGACAAAAACCATAAAATGTACATAACGACTTTTTCAGCAACGATTGCCCAAAGATTATTCAATACACTTGGAATATATAATTAATCGCGCCTCGGTCCACAAAACTGCGAAATTCTCATGTGATTTATCCGTCAAGGGATGTGGTTTACATCAAATATATCTTTTATTGTTACGTTCAGGAAAACAGCACAGCATACGTAATGTTACTCCCGAGTGCAATATCCTCTCTTATATTGCTTGTGGTTAAAAGTATTCAGAGTTAACCAGTTATTTTACTTGTTTTTCTTCATAAAATGTCATTCTTCGTAAGTGTCTGGTGCAGATGGAAAGATGACCATTACAATTAATTCAGTTTTGACATTTAAGCAAATTACAAGGATTCAGCGGGGCGCTAGTTGCCGAGTGTTTAAAGCATTGTGTTTTAAACCATGATGTCTCTCACCATTTATCAGCGCAGGTTCAAGCCCCACCCCCCACCCCGGAACCCAAGCTGATTTTGTAAGAAAGTTTGCCAGATTACTTGCGGAAGGCTGGTGGTTTTTCTTCCCAGGTACGTTGTGTCCGGGTTATATCCTCCGCCATTAAAACTTGTCCGCCACCATTTGATTGAAAAAATGTTGAGTGTGGTGTAAAACAACTTTCAATCAGGATTCAATCATGATCATTTATAATTTTAAATCGTATACTGTGTGTGTGTTTCAATTAGCGCACTCATATTTATAGCTCTAAAGGGGGTATAGACTAATCAACGCAATCTTAAATTCGCGCATGTAATTTCATTAGCTTTGTCGTGTATACAGAATGACAGGATGGGAAAATTAGCGCAATGACTTGAGCGTGAAAGGTGCTAAAATTAGAATACCGCGAAAATAAGTACACGTACAGTATACATTTTCACTACGACATTTATAACCTACCCATGCTAAACAGCATACCATTTATTTTACAATAAAAGATTGGTTTTCAGGTTTACTATTGGAGTATTTGGTTCAGTACAAGTAGAATGACATCTAAGTGAAGAAACATTTACGGACATTTCTGACATCGTAAGCAATGTTCCGCGTGTATCGTGATTCGATTTTAAATTCAATGAGCTAAATTGTCATGTTTGTTTGCTGAACATCTAGGTTAAGTACACGTACACATTGATCTAACAACTTTAAAACACTGTTTACTAATCAAGTACTTTGTAGCAACATAATTGTACATTTCGCTAATTAATTCGTCGTTCTTCTCTAATTCATTGCCTTATTCATCACTGCGTTGAGTTACACATAAATGCATACATATTTTATTTTGAGAGCACTGAATTTGGGTTTTACTTGCACTTGAATTTATATTTACACAGTCTATTTACTTCATTTATGTCACGACATTACTAGAATAACATGAATTTCCTTGTTTTATATAAACAGAAATATAAGGAATAAAAGCAGCAAATTATTAGTGTTACTTACGTTTTGTAGCAATTATTGATATTAACAAAAACATGATTACAATGCCTCATACATTTTCACTATTCTCATTCTGAATATAAAAAAATCTCAGATACCAAAGTATAAATCAATAGAATGTCCAGGACATAGATACAAATCCGGTAAAAATGGACAAACACGGACCTCTGGAAACCAAGAGGTGGGATCAGGTGCCATGGAGGAGTAAGCATCCCCTGTCGACCGGTCACACCCGCCGTGAGTCCACAGTCAAGTCCAATGAAACAAGTGAGGAGTGTATCCTCGTCACAATTGGTACAGACGTCTCAACAACCGCCAACGAAAAGGCAACTCAACATTTCACCTAGTGAAACAGAGTAGTCGCAAACAAGACTATTATACCGACCATAAAATTTGCGGAACGTTGACATTAAACGCGGTTTTCGATATCCCTGTGTCAATAATTTGTCAGTGAGTAGTTTACCTCTGTATATGAAATCTTCATATGTTGTGCACGCCCTGGCATATCGGATCATTTGTGAAATATCAACTCCATATGCAGGGGACTGAGGGATATTACTACTTAAATGTGGAAAATTTACGATGGGAAAGCCGAAATCGTCGCGTTTATCGTATAGCTTAGTTGCTAATTTCCCGTCTGTGTTTATATTAAGTAAAATGTCTAAGTATGAAGCGTGTGTACTTGATTTTGTTGTATCTTTAATTTCTAGTTCGCTGGGACATATCGCATCGACATATGTATGAAAATTGTCATTACCAATTTACAAAACGTCGTCGATATATCCAAATGTCAAATCAAAGGACACCGCTAACTTTTTCTTCCCTTGACTCAGCAGTTTCTGAATGAAGTCTGCTTCGTATGAATAAAGGAACAGGTCGGCCAATAAAAGAGCACAATTGGTTCCCATAGGAATGCCGACAGTTTGTTGAAAGACCACGTCTCCGAACATTACAAATATATTGTCTATTAGAAATTCCAGCATGTTTTTTTATATCAACTTCAGTATACTTATGTGTAGAATCAGAGTGGTGTTTGACGAAATAAGTATCCTGATAGCCAATCACTAGATATTTAAATTTTCAGGTACCACCTTTAGTGAAAAAGCAGTTGTCTATGATGCTAAAAAGTCTTTCTTTTAATTTTTTATGTGGAATAGTAGTGTAAAGAGTTGAGAAATCATAAGTTTTGATACTGTGAATTCGAGAAAAATTGTGTGCCTTCAAATTTTCTAAAAGCTGTTTAGAATTTTTAAGTATCCACATCTGATTTACACCGCTTCTGGAATAAGCAACTGTACAGTATTTTTGAAGTTTCTCCTTAACAGCTGTCAATATCTTGGTAAGGAGTAAAGATAAATGTTTGGTAGAACATTTGCTGGATCCTGCTACGTATCTTTGCTTATATGGGTTTTTATGAAGTTTAGGTATCCAGTATAAATGTGGTAGCTCGAAATCGGTCTCCGTTGTAGGTATATCAAATGAGTGTAATACGGACACGTGATTTTGAAGGATCTCGTCCTTTGAAAGTGAGCTACGTGTGTATGTAGGATTTCCAGAATTCGTATTAAACCCAAGTTCTTCTAATAAACAATTATAGGCTTTGTCTGCTGGTACCAGTACATATTGGTCATGTAACCTATCCAGTTCAGTTACTACTTCTGGATCATTAAATACAGAGGGATAACGTGTTTTCATAGTCCCTTTAAGTTTTCGAATACGAGATTTTATCAACCATTGTATGGCTTTCAGCCATTCAGACAAAGTGTCTGGTTCTACGTCTTCATGTTTGGCCCATCGTCTGGCATAATCTTCGACAGAATCCATAACTAAACTGAAATTCTGACGCCAATTAAAGGAAACGGGCTTCCCGGTATTTAGGGCCCCTTAAAATAAGATTTTTGAGAGGCTTTCATTTTCAACAATAGAAACGTCGCCGGTAATGACATGCCCGATAGTATTGTATTTGAAAGGAGATGAAGCACATGAACATGTGACAGTGTTGTGTAGAAGATGGTTGATGTCTAGGCACTGCAAAACCTGTTTGTAAGTGAATATCAAACAACCGGAAATTGCGCAATCATAAGTTGTTGTTGTTCACAAACAACCGGAAATTGCGCAATTATCATCTGTTAATCACAACCATTGAGCAAGTGCAATAAAACAAATTTAAAATCGTAAAAAACGAAATATTTCTATTGTCAAAATCGTGTTCTGTCCCTTTTCAACCATGTGAAATATTATTGTTAATATTCTATAAACATTTCAGATATATGGAAATTGCATGTATTCAGAATTATTTTGTATTATTAACATGTCTACTTAGTTATTTTATCAAATAAATCTACTAGATTGGAAATTCACTCACAAATGTTTTAGATCTGCGACGAAGCCGTATCCCGAAAGACACGTAAATTTCGAAATAAAAAGTCTTTTGATGTGAAAAGATAATGGTTTGGCATTGACTATCACCTTAAATTATAAACAAATCGTTGATTTTATAACTTCTATAGATTTAACTTTACCGCGATAACCAAGTTTTATCTTGGTCATTAACAAAACTCATGAATCTACTTATAGTAATTCTAAGACCAGAGAATTGTACATGCAAATTCGATGTTTTTTTGTTTTTTTTGTAAGGAATCAAAACGGTATAAAATGAGTGTCTGAATCAAAACAAAGTCATGTTGATACTATTGATTGATTTTATTTCCTGAATATACATCCATTGTAACATTGCCATCGCCAATCCTCTTCGACAGTTTAATATCACAAGGATTCTCAACTTAACATAAAGCGTAGACAATGATGAAATTCGAAATCATATGGGTGTATTTTCAAATATATAGAAAAATGTTTCACCATATCAAATCCACATAAACGGAAAATAGTGCAAATTGTCGATCTATGAATAATCAACTTTATTTGGTTTTATTTGCAATGGAATGATCTGTTTTAAATCTTGTTTACTTATAGCTTATGTAAACTAAATGTCTAGAGAATTACAAAAGATATTACCCAGATTAATGTTGTCCATTTTCCGATTTTCCATTCGCTCTATTAGCACCTGAACATATATGAGTTATCTATCTTTAATCTCTCTCTCTCTCTTTCTCTCTCTCTCTCTCTCTCTCTCTCTCTCTCTCTCTCTCTCTCTCTCTCTCTCTCTCTCTCTCTCTCTCTCTCTATATATATATATATATATATATATATATCGCCGATAGGTAACTGACCGAAAGTTACGTTGTGATGTGAATATGTCCATGAAACTTTTACAAGAACTTTTCTTATATTGTACTTTAAAATGATGATTAATTCTTATGATGAAATCAGAATCACCCCAGGATTAAGGATAAAGTGACATTATCTGTGTTTACCAAAAACTTCTTTTTTTTTACTTTTACTACTCATACTTGATCTACAATAATAGCTATACACAAGGATACAAAATATTTTGTGAAAGTATGGTCTGGTCCATTGTGGTATTCATATACAAATAGTAAGGTTGAGTTAATCAATTGCAAGTGGAAAAGTGCGAAATCTGGGTTTCTCGAGCAATTTTCACAAAATATATAGGAATTTAAGAATTCTTAAGCGTGTGTCTATCTCGTTATTGTTATTGTATATCAAATCTTAATAGTAAAAACGGAAGGAAAATAATTGGAAAACACAACTAATGCCCCCTTTAAAGAAGAGTAGTTAGTTATCTGCCTCTGATACTTCAATGTGCATGATAGAATATGTCCTTGTTTTCGTGCAAATACGCCACAGCACGTGCCTCAACATTACAACATAATTTATTGGTCTCATACTTAGGATGAACTTAATGTTGCACTGATTCAACACATTCTATCACCTAATTAAAACAAGAGGCTCACGTAAACGCCATCAACAATTGCGAAAAGAAGAACAATAAACACAAAAGAAATTTGAATATCTAGCATATTTGGTCTAAAGAAGCGGTATGCCTAGTGATGAACATTAGCGGAAAAATAGCAAACCTTTCATGGAGCAATAAGTGTATATTATCCCTACCAAGTTCAAGTCCCTGTCAAAATCCATCGATTGTTTCTGGAGAAGAAGTTGAATGTGTTGTAATACTTGCATTAGTGCTCCCATTTCCCCTGTTCAAATTATAAAATAAATAATCACCGAGTACTCAGAACCTAAAAATGAAAAAGGTTAGCTGAAAAGTGATGACAACTACCGTAGAATCGGAAACTTTTGTTATGGTTTAAATTTCGTTAATTTCGTTGTTTTCATATATCAACGAAATTAAAACCATGAGGAAAATTAACAAAATAACACTTAGTAATACAAATAAGTTCCTGACTACTGATTCTACAGTATATTCATAATGAAGCTGGTGTACCGTTTGAGTCCCCGAGGGTATCCATAAACCTAGTACCTGTCTAATTGACAGAAACGATCGTCTTGAGCATTATAACTTTGGTATTATGTTTATAATATTTATAACCACTAGGTCGTTGCCACTTCTGGTGGACCGTTTGAGTCCCCGAGGGTATACATAAACCTAGTACCTGGTATTTCGGTACCAACTGATAACCTTATACTAAAGTAATATTTGGCACTGATAACACAATTTGAATTCCAAAGTTTTCTAAAGCTAAGCTAGTCATTTTTTACAGTGGTTACTCTTAGACGGATTTCGGCTATACTTTTAGATTTATTATTTGGCCTTGTATGATGCCACTTTCTCTTTAGAAAATACATATACATTTAAATTGGAGCTTAACTGATGAAGTCTAATTGACAGAAACGATCGTCTTGAGCAATATAACTTTGGTATTATGTTTATAATATTTATAAATTGAAAACGAAATCGTCATTGTCGAAAGAAGTACAAAATTATACTGGTTAAAGTTCAGAGGAATATAAAAACCCGTGAATATACATGAGGTTGAAAAAGAGCTTTAACGTCTAAGCTGAAAGCTTTATAGACCCATATATAAACTCAAGGTTTTTAGTTATTTTTCAATTTTCAATTTAATTACGTTCGTCTCATCAAGGAGTTACCAGTACATAACTTGACATGATGATTATGCCTACATAACTGAAATCTATGACAGACCAATTATAACTCTGCTGACAGATACTCAGGAGACAATGATTATTCCCAGTTCTGCTTCCGATCAGGTAATGTAGTGTAAAGAAATGAGGACGTGCTAAACAGTAGAGTCCGTATTAAGTTGTTGTCTGTATTATGTACATTCATGGAATTTTGTTTAGAATTTGATGGACTTCTTGTTTATTTGTTTTGTTGGTTTTAACGGGGTTTGATGATTGCAACAAAGAACGCGATTTATTTTGACCGTTAGTGGTATTCAAATAAAAGACACTTCCAAATACCAGTATACAGAAGAAAACATGTTGTGTCATTAATTTCCGATTAAAAGACAGTGTCAATTAGAAACGACTTAACAGATTTAATTTGAATTCTCCTTTAAAGTATGTGTCAACAGATCAAACCCGCCAGGCCTTTGATATATATTGATATATTTGATATAATGTCGATGTCAGTGAAAGTATGAAGCGGTGTGCCTGCCGAACCCGATATATGAAAACAAATTCATAATGTATAATTTGAAATTTATATAATGTCGATGTCAGCGAAAGTATGAAGCGGTGTGCCGAACCCGATATATGAAAACAAATTGATAATGTATGATTTGAATTTTATATAATGCCGATGTCAGTGAAAGTATGAAGCGGTGTGCCGAACCCGATATATGAAAACAAATTCATAATGTATAATTTGAATTTTATATAATGTCGAAGTCAGCGAAAGTATGAAGCGGTGTGCCGAACCCGATGTATGAAAACAAATTCATAATGTATGATTTGAATTTTATTTAAGTTTTATAACTTCATTATCAAAATAACTTACAGGGATACATGATATGTCATTCACAAGAGGGAATATTTCTATGATATTGTCATAAATATGTCGAAATAATTGTGATAAAAGCACCCTTATAAGATGGTCATACACGTTTATTTTTATATACTATCGATATAAAGATAAAAACAGATACATTGATATTCGGTTAATTTGAAGCAATAATGTGGATCCAGTGAATTTCATTGTAAGCGATTCGACTCCGGATATACTGAACACAAAGGGGATTTTTTTTCAAATAATGTAACAATATGTGAGGGTTCATCTATATATATATATATATATATATATATATATATATATATATATATATATAATATTATATATATATATATATATATATATATATATATATATATATATATATTGTATTTTTTCTAAATTGGCTCGACATTGTCAGTGATAATTGACAACCATCCTGTTCTCTAACGCTATTTGTCATACACGTAAATCACTTTTGTCTCCGGTATATTGTTTGTTACTAATGACACTTCACACTCCATTTATCTAATTTCTAGATGGTCTATTGTAGTGGATATGTATTCCTATACAATAAATCATGATGCAATACAAAGTTTTAATTGATGTACCACTGGGTATTTGTTTCTGTGAAGCTTCAATTCAGTGCTTACATACAGGGACAAGTGTATGCAATTTCCGTTACGTTAGTTTACATTATAGATAAATATTGATGTATCTCAATCTATTTTCATAATAGAATTGCCTCTGTCTACAAATTTTATAAATGATCATTGCAATATTAAGTATTAAAACACTGAAACCAATAGGCGAAAATTGAAATGGGCAAAATTTTATTTATATATATATATATATATATATATATATATATATATATATATATATATATATATATATGTGTGTGTGTGTGTGTGTGTGTGTGTGTTGTGTGTGTGTGTGTGTGTGAATGTGTGTGAATGTGTGTGTGTATGTGTGTGTGTGTGACATGATGACAAAATAATTGAGCCACAATCAGACTAATCAGTATTTCATAATGTTTATTTTCACGGCGGGTGTGACCGGTCGACAGGGGATGCTTACTCCTCCATGGCACCTGATCCCACCTCTTGGTTTCCAGAGGTCCGTGTTTGTCCATTTTTACCGGATTTGTATCTATGTCCTGGACATTCTATTGATTTATACTTTGGTATCTGAATTTTTTTTATATGTAGAAGGTATTTTCACAACACAATTGTTTTTACCCGTTTTATTTTTGCAAAATATAATACTATAAACAAAATATTTACATCATTGACAATAAATAATTCACCTTATAGTACCTTGCGTGCAACACACTATAGAAGCTCTTAACATTTGATTTGAAATCATTCCTGCAAACTCGGAGTGCAAACAACAATATAAAGGTTACAGAACATTACTGGGACTAGCAGTATTTTCAACCACGGTTTCCAATGTTTCACAGTTGACTTACACAAGTTTGAAAATAAACATCATCATTACAATCAGATTTTCCAGATGGTTTCTCTTAACGGGATTTTTGTTTTGCTGATGTAGTGTAACCAGCTATTCTTTTTGTCATTTTATATATAAATCGTACTCATTTAACTTAATATTGTTATATAAATTGAAGATCATTTATTCCCCAGTTTGACTGTAGAGTCACAACGGGTGTGCCCGGTCAACAAGGGATGCTTAGTCCTCCAGATGTCCGTGTCCAATATTCACCAAATCTGTATACGCATCCTGGACATCCTGAAGATTATACTTTGGTATCTGAGATTTTTATATAGCCAATATTGACCCCCGATTTAAGGAATAAAAATCCTTGAAAAATTAACCATAATCAACATATGTATGTAATTACTTACTTAATACTCTTCCTGCCAAAGGACGCATAAGACATCCACACATGTGTGTTTGTTTTTGTAGTCAGTTTTACCGCAGTTTTGTTGCGAGTATACCCAGTTAGTCATCTTTACTGTTTTCACCTCCTACGACAGGGACGTGGGGCTTAGACTCCAAGACCTGAAGTCCCCAAATTTACTCATTGTTCAAGCTTAATTACAATTTCATTATTTTGACATACAATCGTTTTTAAAAATTTTGGGTTTGAGTGATTAGGAAGCATATTATTATTTTTTTATTATTCACATATACAATTTTGCGTCATACTTATGATTTGTCTGTAAAAATGAATAGATATGTTGAGTACAGTACTCAAAATTTTAGTATGTACTAAAACAATTTTTCAATATTTCTGAAGTTTTCTTCAGTGAGCAATGATTTTGATCATTATTTACAATTATATGCTGTCAATATACAAACAAGACCTGTTACAGAATAAATTTTGCGTGTTTTGTCTTAAAATGCCGAAAAGTTCGTTGATCTTGAGTACTGAGTAAATTTGTTGACTTCGGGTCATGAAGGTATAATATAAGTAATATAAGAACTAAAGTCTTAGGGTGATTGGTCATAGAAATGAACCCTTTTTAATGTCTCAATTATTATCTAGAAGAGGTCTTCGAATCCCCGCATTCGTGGCCATCGCTCCAATCGCAGGAAGTCTATGGATCAGATTCTACAGTATGTAAATTTGCTATGATTGGTAATAACTCATATATTTGTGTACGGCATCACTAGTACATTTACACGTTATGTGCGATAACTCCCATATGCTGTTAAACGGCTATCACCAGTATATTTTACAGGTTATGTGTTATAATTCCTATCTGTTGTTATACGGGTATCACCAGTGTTATACGGGTATCACCAGTGTTATACGGCTATCACCAGTATCTATTACAGGCTATATGTGATAATTATTGTGTTGTTATATGGCTATCACCATTGCATTTTACAGATTATGTGTGATAATCACTGTTGAGTACGCTAACCAATATAACAGTTTGAATAATGTATTTAGACATTCATTTTGTTAAACATTATAGAGTTTATATATATATATCAATTGTATACATTTTGGTAATGTTTAAGTGGATGTTGGTTAATATTAGTGTATATATTTATCTGTATGTTTATATGTATTTATTTGTCTTATATTGTCTTATATTGAGATTTAGATAGCCTACATGTATTTTATTAATGTTGCCTTTTCTCTCCTACCTTATATATTCATTTTTACTCTCTTAGAAATGAAAGTGTCATCATCTATAATTATATGACATGATCACAAAATATACTTCATGTTATCTGAAATATTTTACATATATTTCGATAGGTACGTAAGAAAAATGTTGAAGTGACCGGCGGGATTGGTATAAAACGAAATGAACAATGTACAAGTGCAAGAAACGTAACTCCGTTACCACAAAACACAAACAGGAGTTATCCTTCTTAACATAGCGTAGATCTTTGATTCGGTGAAAAATTTTGAAAAATTATCAATGACAAGTGGTTTGTTTTATTTTGATTTATAACATAAATCTCTATGATCGGCACGTGCATTTATTGTGAATATTTAAATGTTTAACAACGAGACTCGAGATATCCGATAAGTTGTCGATGAAGCAAGAAAATAAATACGTTAATGTCAGAATAACATTAGTAATCATATGATAACAAGATATCCGATCTCTCTTATGCCGCCGGCAGACGTGATGTTGAGACTGTATCGACTCTGCTACTAACAACATTTATGTCTTAAACATGAACTATTCAACAGACTGACTATAAAGCAAACAGTGTGTCAACACAATATTCTATCTGTTGTTTAATTTTTGTAACATGCCGATATCAAAATTGCGAACTGAATCGTCAACTGACCGTCCATTTGTTGTATTTGTTGTACTGGTGTATCTTAGATATCAACATTGTGAACAACAACATCCAATAAATCGTCAACTTGTTGTCGATATCAACATTTCGAATACATTTCCATTAGTCCACAACGTGTTGTACTAAAGAATTGTCGATATCAACATTCCGAATACATTTCCAGTAGTCCACAACGTGTTGTACTAAAGAATTGTCGATATCAACATTCCGAATACATTTCCAGAAGTCAAAAAAACGTGTTGTACCAAAGACCCATCGATATCAACATTCCGAATACATTTCCAGTAGTCCATAAAGTATTGTACTAAAGAATCGTCAATAGCAACAACATTGTGAATAGTCTACCATTAATCCACAACTTGTGAACACAATTTCCAAAGCGAAAGGTCCTGTGTTCGATTCCCGGCAGTAGATCCTACCTAAATCATTTCAAAAGGTAATGACAGTTCCTTCGCCAAACGCTCGGTACAAGAAGTTGAAATGAGCAAGTCTTTTGCACGAGACTTAAACCGACAACCATTGCTAGTTAAATATAACCCTCACTTTGTTGGCAATATTCATTGCATTCGTTAACATTTATAGCTACAACATGTGAAGTATTCGTATAAGGCAATGATACTTAATGGAAAGCAAAACAATAGTAAGACAACAAACCAATGCTGAGAGAATGTTGTTGTTTTATTGTTTTCTTTAGAAGTTTTCGTTTCTGATTCACAAGGGGAGGCAGTCATGATTAGGAATTTGAACTGCTTAAATATAAACATATTGTAAAGCAAAGTTTATCATTTAGACCAGTCAAATATAGGAAATAATTTATTACAAGATATCTGTTCTTTTTGTAGAGAAACATTTAATTTGAAAATGTTATACGGTTTGTTTATTTCAAACTGTTGTTTAAAGTAAAATGAAGAAGTACCAATGGATAATCGAATCTCAAGTTCATTAGAATACGACAAATTATATATACAAAAGGTCTTAACAGGAAGAACAATTGCGAATCCCAAACGTGATGGGACCAGGTGTCTGGAAGGAGTCAGTGTCCCTTGCTAGAATGCCACACCGTCGCAATTGTTACATGGAACCCTTTTGGTTAAAAAGTCAAGCTAGGCGAAAATGTCATCATAGTTTAAGATCAGATTGGCTAAAGAGTTACTGAATATATCCAGAATACTAACTAACATTGCTGAGAAGGGAACTTCATACTGTTGAACAAAATCTCCGTATTGACCATAAAACTTCTTTAGTTATGAAGTCAAACAATCAACAACGTAACCCTTTGTGAGTAGTTTACTGGTGAGTCATAAGGGGAGCATTCCCTAGCATAACGTATGAGTTATGGAAGGGGAAGTTCGTGATATGGAAATTGAAATCATCACATTTGTGATAAAGGGAGGTGTGAAGTTAAACGTCTTTCCCAATCGACAGGAGTAAATCTAGGTAAGAAGCAGATGTGTTGCTCTCTGTCGTCTCATTATCTTAATCTCAACAAATCAAGGTTGAGAAAAATTCTGAAATTCTGAATTATATATTGACAGGACATTGTTGATATACCTCTAAGTAAAATTAAACCGAGATGCTAACTGTTGTTTTTTTTCCTGTGGAGAGTAGAGACTATATAAATCCTGCTTCATATGAATACAAAATGATATCAACCAGGAGAGGGGCACAATTAATACCCATTGAAATGCCGACTATTTGCCGGAAAATCTTTCCCGCAAACAACATAAAGATGTTGTGCACTAGAAAGTCCAGCATCTTGATGATATCGCCTTCAGTGTACTTGTTATTGGAATTAGAGTGTTCCTTCACAAAATAAGGTTCTTCATGACCTAACACTAATTATTGATATCTGTGATTGCCTTTTTGTTTACAAAAGAGTTTTGTATTATAGAAGTGAGTCTGTCTTTATGTTTTTGGTGAGGAATTGTTGTATAAAGGGTCGAAAAATTAAATGACTTCATGCTTGTTGTATGTTTCAATTTTGAAGATTTAAGATGTTCCAACAACTATTTTGATTTCTTTAGGATCCACATCTGATTGACTTCGCTTCTTAAGTAAGTTGTTGTACAGTAGTTCTGAAGACCTTGATTAATAAGTGAGTAAAATAGATAAAGGCCTGACTTCCTTCTTCCCCAGTACCTTGTCCTCATCTTAATCATCATCGTCGTCGTTGTTATCATCATCACCATCATCATCAGTAATGATTGTTATCGTAGATGATATTTTTTTACTGCTGTATTTTATTATGATCATCATTAACTATGTCTTTATCATCATAATCTCATAGTTTTATTCTTCAACAAGCGATTTTCAACATATAGTACATGTTGTACATGTAAAACTGACATTAAAAGGGAAACGTCGTATGTTACTTGGAGAGATATCGTCCTAGTGATTACTTGTACTCTCTAACCCTGATCTTTGAACACCCATGATGCACGAATGTCAGTAAGGTGATTGATAAGTCGCACACCTTGTATGGAGCCACAGAAGCCGTCATATCTGATCGTAGTAATTACACATTACATGTTGTCTTGTTTTTTCATGTGGTGGAAATTAGCCCTGATTTAGTTCTATTCAGCATCTTTGACGAGATTAATAAGAGGAACGATATAGCATTTGAAATATTAAAGTTATACAGAACACGGACCTTTAAATGAAGCCACTCAAGAGTATGTGTTATAAACTGTCTATAATCAAATATGAAGAACGGAAATTTCAGTGTGACATTTTTATTTATCTTTTTTTCGTTACAACATCCCTATGAAAACATCAACCATTATTTCGTATCCCAATATTGCAGTTTCTATTGGTACATTAGTAAGTTAATTGGAATTAAAATTGGGATATTTATAATATGGTTCAATAGGAACCATTTTAATTCCTCATGTATAGTATTGAGCGTCGTGAACTGTTTATGCGTTCAGTAAGCTTGTTGATTTATTTATTACGAAATCAGTCTTCTATAACATCACGGATTGTTTTTTTTTTTTATTATTCCACAGATGTCGTAAGTTTCACTATGTCAATAAAGTAATAATTTTCAGTACAGTTCAATTATCGCAAAATTAACGTTGTTACTTCCCCAATTTTCACTACAACACTCTATTTACACGTATGATAATAACACTGCACTGTTTATGCTATTAGACTATCATTTAATTATTCTGATATCTATTTTAGATCTATTTTACACTTACTTATATTTAGAATTATCATATTCTCACTTTTTGATTTACCAGGGGTTTTATTAAAAAGTGATAATTAACCGGCATGCTTTTCAATTTTCTTTTTGGTAACACCCTGATCGTATAAAATGCGAAATTGACAGCCGTTGTTGAGTTGTCTGTACCAACTGTGCAAGGATTTATTCCTCACTTATTTCATTTGACAACAGGGGATGCTTACTCCTGCATGGCGCCTGATCCCATCTCTAGATTTCCAGTATTCCTTGTTTGTCCAATATTCACCAGATTTGTATATTGTATCCTGACATCCTGAAGACATATTTTAGTTCCGTGTCACGGTAGGTGTCGGCACTTTAAAGAACCCTCACTGTTCATTGGCCGAAAGTACCGAATATAAGCCAAAATTTGAAGCCCTTCACCGGCATTGGTGACGTCTCCATATGAGTGAAAGATTCTTGAGTGGGACGTTAAACATTAATACAACAACAACAACGACGTCGACATATTTACAGAACAGATCATAATATTATATTTATCATCGCCAGCTGCTCTGTGATATTCCTGTGCAAATAAATATTTTTATAAAAAAGTAACATGCTTAATGTTTCCCTATTTTTTCGAATATCACGGTATATATTACTCTCATTTCTGATCAGCGTGGGTTCGAGTCCCACTGGAACCTAAGCTGATTATGTCAGAACGTTTTCCAGTTTACTTCCGGAAAGCCGGCGATTTCTTCTCCAGTACAATGCAACCGGGTTATTTCCTCAACCATTACAATCTGGCCGTCTCCATATGACTGACAAACTGTTGATTGCGATGTAAAACAATATCCAAACAAACAAACTCCTTGATTGTTACTAAGTATGATTCTGTGTATTTTCTGTCGCAAGTACAGCGTGATCGGGCTCTGCTCCAACCTCTCAATTTACCCCCACCACACTTCTTTGAAATCTGCATTTGTAGTAACAAACATAAAAAGCATATTTTGATGGACAGATAATCTAGATAAAATCAACTTGGTAACACTCCGCGACTATTTCAGACCTTGAAGATACCTCGGAGACAGAAATGATACAATATAGACCATAACATTCATCAAATTCTTGGCGTTCTATTTAGTTTGTCGCTAATTATTGACAGACACTTGTTTAACGTAAACAAAAAGCAAAGCCGAGATTATTGTCCTGTCATCATTACATCAAACGCAATCTGAAGGTAAATTATCTTAAGAAGAAACATCATACCACAAGCTGCCAGTATTATGCACTTTATCTTAAATAACAAGTCTTAGTTCATCATACATATATCTATATTTGTTCTGTTTTACATTCCGTCTATTTTAGATCAAATGCGATATATAGATTTTAATCACTTGTGGAACTTGCCTGTTGTATACTTTTCATAAAAATAATATTTTCTTTTTATGTATTTTGTTCAAACGTAAAGAGACTTTTATGGTTGAATTTTATCAAAAAGACGTAGGTTAAAAAGATTATGTTTTGACCACGTTTGTCGCGTGGCGACATTCCATCTTCAATACGTTTTATATCCGAAGTCAGTTATTTTGTTAAATGTGTCTTAGCAAGCGTCTGTATGACACAGCATTTTACTTATGTTAGGACAAAGCTAATTAGTTTACTCGCCAGAAAGAATACACGACTGTCTGCCGCTAAATCACCCATATCGTCCAGAAAACGGGTACTAGTATCACTTTAGTGTATGGGCCCTTTAATAACACTTTGTTTAAACTGTTTAACTTATGTTTCAATATTGCAAAGTGGTTTTAAATGCATACAGAATTTATATATATCAGAAAACATCATTTATAATAATAATAATAATAATAATAATAATAATAATAATAATAATAATAACAACAATAATATCAAATGATGATGATGATGATGATTGTTGTTGATTGTTGGATATGGTGGTGGTGATTATGATCATTACATCATATTTAGGTGAATCTCTGTGTTGACAAAAATTTAATCATCAAAGTATTAATCTTCGGAATGTCGAGAATACAAAACATCTCAGATACCAAAGTATAAATCTTAAGGATGTCCAGAACACAGATACAAATCTGGCAAAAGTAGACAAAGATGGACCTCTGGAAACCAAGAGGTGGGATCAGGTGCCATGGAAGAGTAAGCATCCATTGTCGACCGGTCACACCCGCCGTGAGTCCACAGTCAAGTCCAAATGAAATACGTGAGGAACGAATCATCGTCACAATTAATACAGACGTCTCAACAACCGCCAACGAAAAGGCAGCTCAACATTTCACCCAGTGAAACAGAGTAATAGCAAACAAGACTATTTTACCGACCGTGGACTTTGCGGAACGTTGACATCAAACGCGGTTTTCGATATCCCTATGTCAATTATTTGTCAGTAAGTAATTTACATCTGTATATGAAATGTTCATATGCTGAACACGCCCTGGCATTTTGTGAAATATAAACTCCATATGCAGGTGATTGTGGCATGTTACTACTTAAATGTGGAAAATTTACGATGGGAAAGTCAAAATCGTCGGGTTTGTCGTATAGCTTAGTTGCCAATTTCCCGTCTGTGTCTATAGTAAGTAAAATATCTAAGTACGAAGCGTGTGTACTTGATTCTATTGTATCTTTAATTTCTAGTTCGCTGGGATATATCGCATTGACATATGTATGAAAATTGTCATTATTAACTGACAAAACGTCGTCGATATATCTAAATGTTAAATTAAAGGACACCACTAGCTTTTCCTTCTTTTGATTCAGCAGTTTCTGAATGAAGTCTGCTTCGTATGAATAAAGGAACAGGTCGGCCAATAAAGGGGCACAATAGGAATGCCGACAGGTTGTTGAAAGACAACGTCTCCGAACATTACAAATATATTGTCTATTAGAAATTTCAGCATGTTTTTATATCAACTTCAGTGTATTTAGGTGTCGAATCAGAGTGGTGTTTGACAAAATAAGTATCATGATAACCAATTACTAGATATCTAAATTTTCGGGTACCACCTTTAGTGAAAAAAAGCAGTTGTCTATGATGCTAAAAAGTCTTTCGTTTAATCTTTTATGTTGAATAGTTGTGTAAAGAGTAGATAAGTCGTATGTTTTGATATTGTAAATTTGAGAAAAATTGTGTACCTTTAAATTTTCTTACAGTTTTTTTTTTAATTTTTAAGTATCCACATCTGATTTACACCGCTTCTGGAATAAGCAACTGTACAGTATTGCTGAAGTTTCTCCTTACCGGCTGTCAATATCTTGGTAAGGAGTAAAGATAAAGGTTTGGTAATACAATATACAAACCTAGTAAACATAAGACAAACACGGATCTCTGGAAATTCAGGAATGGGATCAGATGTCATTGAGGAGCCACACCGGCCGCGAGTACACAGTCAACTTTATATGTAAGTGAGGAGTAAATGCTGGTACAGATGACCCAACAACCGCTATCGACCAGGTAACTCAACATTGCATTTAGTGATACATAGTAATTGCAAACAATGTCATTATACCACCCGCAAAATTTGATATAAATTTGACATCAAAGGCGATTTCCGATATTCCTGTGACAACTTATTAGTAAGTATATTGCCTCTGTGTATGAAATGTTCATATATAGAACATACCCGAACGTGCACTTTATTTTTAGAAAATACACATACTTTTCAAATTGGAGTTCAACTGATGAAGTCTAATTGACAGAAACGATATCGTCTTGAGCATTATAACTTTGGTACTATGTTTATAATATTTGCAAAAAATTGCCGTGCTTGTCGTATAACCTGAATGTTAATATCCCGTCTGCGTCTATAGTAAGTAAAATGTCCAAATAAGAAGCATGTGTGCTTAATTATTTTGTGCCTTTAATTTCTAGTTCGTTGGGATATATCGCATTAACATATGTATGAAATTTGCCATCACGAATTTAAAAAAGATAAAACATATCATAAAAATATTTATGATCGTATTAATACATACGTTTGTTTGATAAAGTACACACGCTTCATACTTAGACATTTTACTTAATATAAACACAGACGGGAAATTAGCAACTAAGCTATACGATAAACGCGACGATTTCGGCTTTCCCATCGTAAATTTTCCACATTTAAGTAGTAATATCTCTCAGTCACCTGCATATGGAGTTTATATTTCACAAATGATCCGATATGCCAGGGCGTGCACAACATATGAAGATTTCATATACAGAGGTAAACTACTCACTGACAAGTTATTGACACAAGGATATCGAAAACCGCGTTTAATGTCAACGTTCCGCAAATTTTATGGTCGGTATAATAGTCTTGTTTGCGACTACTCTGTTTCACTAAGTGAAATGTTGAGTTGCCTTTTCGTTGGCGGTTGTTGAGACGTCTGTACCAATTGTGACGAGGATACACTCCTCACGTGTTTCATTGGACTTGACTGTGGACTCACGGCGGGTGTGACCGGTCGACAGGGGATGCTTACTCCTCCATGGCACCTGATCCCACTTCTTGGTTTCCAGAGGTCCGTGTTTGTCCATTTTTACCGGATTTGTATCTATGTCCTGGACATCCTATTGATTTATGCTTTGGTATCTGAGATTTTTATATAAAGAAGTACAATATTCATTTGTATAAAACCCAACTTTATAATAATCTATAAACATAGGAAATAAAGTTATCTATACAGCATGTTGTATGATAAATCAGTTCTACGCATATCAGCGTCAATATCCCCTGTAGGTAGGCCAGTTATAGGAATGTACTGATGGAATACCATGTAAATCTATACTTTGACGTGCTACAACAGGACTACAAACTTCAGTACAACATTACAAGATCTCTCTTTCTTCTCTCCTAAATGCATGGTAGACTAGAACCACTTTCATTATTTCTGTATTCATGAAATTATCAGAACTCTTCGTTTATACACTGCCAAGACAATCTTATTATTCAACCATTCAGCGTAGCTTCTTCATAAACTAATCTGTCTTTGCATTTCTTCTATTGATAAATCTCGATTTTCACTCAGCGGAACAAATTCGACCGAGTTTTCATATTAGTTACTGAATCTGGCATTACTACAGAAATAACAATATTTGTTGCGGTAATTGTTGTTTCGAAATCATCTTAGATATTAATTCGTTTTGTACTCTATTGGAACTTCAGAGGATACATCGTCTCTAGTTTAATGTAATAAAGACAATATTTTACTCATTTTAAACTTCAATTCATATTCACCATTGATTTCAATTTATTTGTGCTAACATTGCTGCAATTCACTTATTACCTCTCG
This sequence comes from Atrina japonica, assembly GCA_030159075.1. Lineage (NCBI taxonomy): Eukaryota > Metazoa > Mollusca > Bivalvia > Pterioida > Pinnidae > Atrina > Atrina japonica. The sequence continues at coordinate 561,364 of BROG01000117.1, forward strand.
TGAAGCGTTCTATCCTTCAATTTGAATTTTATAGTTCATATTCTTTAAAATAACGCCAATATGAATGACACCAATGTCACAGGCAGACATATACATATATATATATATATATACATATATATATATATATATATATATATATATATATATATATATATATATATATATATATATATATATATATCCCCTTCGATGAACTGTCATCAGTTGGTTTATTCCACAAAATCAACATTTATGATTAAACAACATTCAAACAATTTTTGTTTTTTGTAACCCATTTCCCTGTCTTTGTGATATACCCATGATTTGTTAATCATTCGATCCCAAATAAACTGAATTGTTTTTTAATATGAATGTTCTCATCACGATGTTCAACTTCATTGTTGATATCTGAAATCTTATTTTGTGATGTTGCTATTGGATTGCAAAATCAAACGTCTAATTTTACCATTTGGCTTGAAGATGACACCTGAGATAGATAGATAGATAGATAGATAGATAGATAGATAGATAGATAGATAGATATATAGATAGATAGATAGATAGAAAGACTTGTTTTTTTACAACTATTATAGATATACGTTCGGGCTACGAAATAAAAGCCAATGATGTTTCTGAGAAGAAACATTGGTGGGTGGTGGGTATGTAATATAAATCAAATGAAATTCTCTGTTTGATAATTGATTTTCTCAGGAAGAGATCGTATAGTATTTGGTGTTACTATTTATACTTTTTCTGCATTAAGTTTGAATAATACTCAATTTTTTAACCCTCGATATATGTTTGTTGAGTTTTACTGGCTTTATATTCTGAATTCCATTGATATTTTTCTTTTAGAATCTGTTTTCCAATAAAATTGATTCTTCATAAGATAATAAACAGTGTATCAGAGACTAACCCAAGGTCTTAATGCCTACCGTGCTCAGAATATGTCATTTAAATAGGTTAAAGTACCATCAGCTTGATATCAGTTTAATTTAAATGCTACAAAAAGTACAACGAACTAAACATTTAGTCTTACTTTTCTCTTTTTTCAGGTTCAAAGCAGAAAGTATAAACTGCACGTGCTACATAAACAAACTTAAAACATTCTAAATATGAATTCGCACGTATAATAGAAAATCTGCAATAGCACTACATGGTATAACTTAAATACCAGCTCACTGTTGACCCAATACTATTAACAAGACAGAAATATCGTGATCTAAGAAATAATTACAACATTTAAGCCAGTTGTTATCATCGGATTTTAATCAGCGAATTTTGTGTATCACTTAAATTGCTACGTGCAGTAACCATTGAAGAGCAAATTGAATTAGTAATTATAGTTATCAGTCTCCTTAATGTATAACTGGAGCAAGACGTGCACGTGGAATGTATGTGTATATATGTATGTATGTACACATGGTTATATATATATATATATATATATATATATATATATATATATATGTATGTATGTACATATGTGTGTTTGCGTTTGTGTGTGTGTGTATGTGTGTTGATTTATGTGTGTTGTCAATATACGTGTGAGATTATGTCTACATTGATGTATGTGTGTTTATGATTTATGTACGTGTGGTTTTGTCTACGTTGTTTGTGTGTGTGTTTATGTCTGTGTGTGTGTGTCTTTGTGTGTCTGTGTCTGTGTGTGTCTGTGTGTGTGTGTCTGTGTGTGTGTCTGTGTATGTGTGTGTCTGTGTGTGTGTGTCTGTGTGTGTCTGTGTGTTGATTTATGTGTGTTGTCAATAAACGTGTGAGATTATGTCTACATTGATGTATGTGTGTTTATGATTTATGTACGTGTGGTTTTGTCTACGTTGTTTGTATGTGTGTGTGTGTGTGTGTCTGTGTCTGTGTGTGTGTCTGTGTGTCTGTGTCTTTGTGTGTGTCTGTGTGTGTGTGTCTGTGTGTGTCTGTGTCTGTGTGTGTATCTGTGTCTGTGTGTGTGTCTGTGTGTATGTGTGTGTATCTGTGTGTATGTGTGTGTGTATGTGTGTATGTGTATGTGTATGTGCACTGATGTATGTGTGCAGTCGACTTATATGGGATTATGTCTACGTTGTTTGTCAAATTGTTTTAATATTGCCGTTGTCTATATCGAGTGCACATGATGTATTGTTTCCAATAAGTGACTAACATGGCAAATCCATGGCCAGCAATGAATGTTACAACATTTTAATGCCTTGACTATTTCCTTAATGCGTATAATTACATAGAAACGCGTTATTTGTCTACTGGTGAGAATTATTTGACATGAGTTGAATACAATTGATAATTTTGTTCTCATGATGGCTTAGACATAAAGTAAAGAAGTACCCATTGATAATCGAAACCCAAGTCCATTAGAACACGACAAATAATATGTGTAAATGGTCTCAACATGAAGAATAATTGCGAATTCCAAACGGGTTAGGATCAGGTGTCCGGAAGGAGTCTGCTGGCATGCCACACCCGTCACACAAATGTAAAGCTAAGCAATATTGATGCGTATATTGACACAGTCTGGGAAATCAAAATTTAATGTTTTGTCTTATAATTTGAGGGTATGAAGTAGATAATTGGATCAAGTTTAATACAGATGAAAAGTAAGATAAAAAATTTATTGTTATATATCTTTACCCAGACTTTAGTATTATGTTTATAATATTTGAACCATCTATGTAAGCAAAGGAATGGCATTCATGTTTTAATTGGTGTGTAAATCCACCAAAATATTTCAAATATATGGAAGCGGCCTGTTAATCATTGTGAGGTACGGCTTACAATACTACGTATGCCTGGGATGAGACCACCAGCTTACCACAAGTAATCTGGTTAACTTTCTCACATAATTAGAAGTCTAATTGACACAAACGAATGTTTTGAGCATTCGTTTTAACCCGTTTATTTTTTCAGAACTATAACTTAGAAATTATATTTATAACAGGCATAAGGACTGACATAGAAACATTATATTTTAATTACATGATTTGCCTCATGACTTTTACGTGTCATGTTTTAATTTTTGAATTTACTCTGTGGGGGGGTAAATACAGAGTAAATTCAAAAATTAAAACATGACATACGTATCATAAAACACCATGTTTATGAAAATCCAGTACATAGTTCTGTTTATACTTGTACAGTCAGCAAAATGCAGCCATTTTGACATGATTCATAGTTAACAAATTAAAACTAATTTATAAAACTTTGTATGAATTAAAAATATGTCTGTTCCCCTTACAACAAGTGGCACATTTAATTTTATAGCCAACTCTACCAATAAATTTATAAGAATCGATAAAAATATCTGACTTTATTTTCCATCCTTATTGTACAGCTATAAGTAGAATCTGTATATAAATATTGCTAAAAACTGCAGACATAATGTTCAGTTCATTGAGTAAACATAGATATTCTATTTGTAAACACTTGAAGCAGAAACACACATCTGTTTTATCTGTTTATCATGGTGGATAATGTTTCAGTTCGCTTAGTCAGCTATCATAAAAAAACATCACAATTAATGATCAATAAATTAGAAATTACATGTAAACTTTTATTCTATATTTCATATGTAGAGATGGGTGAAGTAGATGTTTACTGTGCATAGCATGACTTTTAATCAGTCCAGTTTCATTTTTTCGTTCATTTGGTGTTTAACGCCACACTCAACAATTTTTCAGTTATATGGTGGCGGTTAGTTTTTAATTGAGGAAGAGTGAATCCGAAAACTATTTATCCTGGAAGGGACTAGCGACTTTCCACGTGTAAACTGGTAAACTTTCTTACAAAATCATCTTTGGTTCCAGTGGGTCTGGTATCTGTGCTGACAAGAAGTGAGCAATTTTATGGTTTAAAGCGTGATGCTCTAATCACTTGTTCACGTAGTCGTACGGCAATCTATAATAACAGTTCATATCCGGACCATCATGTATAACGTTAACTATTTAAATATAACATTTATATATATATATATATATATATATATATATATATGTGTGTGTGTGTGTGTGTGTGTGTGTGTGTGTGTGTGTGTGTGTGTGTACTTTTCCTAATGACCTTTTACCAACCTTTTACAAACTTTTGATTATTTTATGGTTTTAGAGACGGATATTTGTCTAGGAGTTTTCTTAATAGAATAAATCTAAAGTACAAAGTTCACTTTTATGAATCAAAGTTCAATACTATATCTCTGTTTCATTGATGTATCAAAATAAATATAAACTCAAATCTTTGAAGAGAACAATAACATTATTTTTTTTACCCTTTCATCCTGTCAGTCCTTAACAAAGGATGGTTCTTTTTTACATTTGAAGATATTTTCAATTTGTAATGACAGAGATGGGTCTATTAACAAAGCATGCCTCCTTCAAATGATTTCGATGAATATGTAAACCTAGAGCGAAGAAAAGTCAACTTCCTGTACCGCTCGTAATCGTCACCTGTACATTATTATTAGCCGTCTTTGATTCTGATGGGCTACTGACAACAAGACAAGGTTTATGTAACTACGATTCATGATACAAAACTTCTGTGATTAAACGCAATTGGAATTTTGAACATTTGTGGTGTAAATTATACGTTGATTCGATAATAACCCTCCCCAATCTCTGCTGGCACCAAAAGGTTGGGTGGTATAGAAACCTGGGGTGAAATATATTTACAATGACTGGAACCTTTTGTCGGAGACAATCAGACATTGATACATATTTTTTCCTGTGTAAATTATATGCTTGTTTGTCGAGCTAAATATTAATATCCCCCGAGACCTTAGTAATCAACAAAGTCTTTCTTATTGAACTGTTTGCAGGTAAAAATTTCAATACTCATTTCTGATGTTAATACAGGTGAGATATTTTCTTTTGAAAACCAGATTGAAGTGTATAACAAGTTAGTTGTGTACAATTGTGAAACAACACTGTTTCATCAATGAAATTTAAATGTTATTTCAAGATAATTTTCCTGTTGATAGCGGATGTATAATTCACAGGTTCTCGAGTTTTAACTGTATTACATGTTACGAAAATGGTTTATAATATTGGACTTGCTTCTGGTAAAATCGGCGATAGCAATAAACCTTGGAACAAATATTTCTTCAGTCATATAACTTTTCAAAAGTGCATTCAAATATTTAATCTAAAGACGTGCTTTTGTGTGCATGGTTTATTATCATAGACTGTATGTTTTTAATATAAATTTGTTTTGTACCTTTGTAGCTTTGTACTTTTTCACTTTGATAATACACAATAACTCTGATAATTAAACCAGTAGTAAATGTTATTTCGCTCAACGCTTGGTGGGCAAATGTTTTACGCCCACAGATGATCGCAAGAACACTTTATACTGTTCTCTACCTCTGTAATACAGTGAAACCTCGCCTTAAGATGATCTCACTTAGAGACCAGCTAACATATAAGGACATTAGTTATACTGTTCTCTACCTCCACAATACAGTAAAACCTCGCCTTAAGATGATCTCATTTAGGAGGCCAGCTCACATATAAGGACATTAGTTATACTGTTCTCTACCTCCACAATACAGTAAAACCTCGCCTTAAGATGATCATATAAGGACATCATTTAGGAGAACTCACTTAGGAGGCCAGCTCACATATAAGGACATTAGTTATACTGTTCTCTACCTCCACAATACAGTAAAACCTCGCCTTAAGATGATCTCATTTAGGAGGCCAGCTCACATATAAGGACATTAGTTATACTGTTCTCTACCTCCACAATACAGTAAAACCTCGCCTTAAGATGATCGCCTTAAGATGAACTCACTTAGGAGGCCAGCTCACATCACATATAAGGACAGGAGGCCAGCTTAGTTATTATACTGTTCTCTACCTCCACAATACAGTAAAACCTCACCTTAAGATGAACTCATTTAGGAGGCCAGCTCACATATAAGGACATTAGTTATACTGTTCTCTACCTCCACAATACAGTAAAACCTCACCTTAAGATGAACTCATTTAGGAGGCCAGCTCACATATAAGCTCACATATAAGGACATTAGTTATACTGTTCTCTACCTCCACAATACAGTAAAACCTCGCCTTAAGATGATCTCACTTAGGAGGCCAGCTCACATATAAGGACATTAGTTATACTGTTCTCTACCTCCACAATACCACAATACAGTAAAAGGAGGCCACCTCGCCTTAAGATGATCTCATTTAGGAGGCCAGCTCACATATAAGGACATTAGTTATACTGTTCTCTACCTCCACAATACAGTAAAACCTCGCCTTAAGATGATCTCACTTAGGAGGCCAGCTCACATATAAGGACATTAGTATTCAGTCTCTTGAAATTTCTGTAAGAATATTAAAACGGTCCAGCCCCTCACTTAAGAGACCACTCAATAATCAGACCTTTTTAATTCAATTAGGTGGATTCCAATAACGGACATTCTGTTGTACATCTACAGTTATGACAATTTACCTACGATTGGTGACTTATTACAAAAAGGACAAAAATGGAAGAATGTGTCAAATCTTAAATTAATTGATTGAAAACACAACGAGAATGTATTTCACATAAACGTTTATTGATAACCATGTTTAACAAGATAGTCATCTGTTGTAACTTTAAGGCGGATTTGAAAAATACGCCTTACGTGATACCACTTCATGTTTCGGAACGCTACAATTATTTTATATTAGAGCACAACTGATGAAGTCTTATTGACAGAACAGTCATTTTTTGTTTTGGTCTTTATGTTTGCAAAATGATAACTTTGATATTATGTAATATTTGCAACTCTTCATTAGCTAAAATAGTATACTTTTTACAGTAGTTATTTTTAGACGGATTTAGGAAAACTTTCAGGTTTGTTTTTCTGGGGTTTTTTTTCTTGTATGTTGCCACGTTTTGTTTGAGAAGTCTGCAAATATTTTAGATTCGAGTTCAATTGATGAATTCCTATTTACAAAAACAATCATTTTGAGCATTTGTTTTGGCCTTTTTGGAATTTATAATTTATATATATACGCACGATCTTCATACAGTTTTATTTCGTATATTATATTTCCACTGTTGAATCACCGAGGGTATACATAAACCCATTACCTGATATTTCGGTACCAGTTGTATATATAATACTAAAGTCATATATGTTTTCCCAATGGATATTAACATTTAATTTCTAAATTCCAAGAAACTAGCCTAAGACAACCATATTTACTGTAATTATTCTTAGATTTCCGAATATATATATACACATAAGTGTCTGTGTCTGTCTGTCTGTCTGTGTCTGTGTGTGTAGGTGTCTTTGTGTTTGTGTGTAGGTGTGTGTGTCTGTGTGTGTGTGTGTGTCTATCTGTCTGTCTGTCTGTGTGTCTGTCTGTGTGTAGGTGTGTTTGTGTTTGTGTGTAGGTGTGTAGGTGTCTGTGTCTGTGTGTAGGTGTGTGTGTGTGTGTGTCTATCTATCTGTCTGTGTCTGTGTTTGTGTGTGTTTGTGTGTTTGTGTGTAGGTCTGCGTGTGTGTGTCTATCTGTCTGTCTGTGTCTGTCTGCGTGTGTAGGTGTGTTTGTGTTTGTGTGTAGGTGTGTGTGTGTGTAGGTGTGTGTGTGTGTCTATCTGTCTGTCTGTGTATGTGTCTATCTGTCTGTCTGTGTGTGTCTGTCTGTGTGTGTGTGTGTCTGTGTGTGTGTGTCTATCTGTCTGTCTGTCTGTCTGTGTGTGTGTCTATCTGTCTGTCTGTGTGTGTCTATCTGTCTGTGTCTGTCTTTTTGTCTGTGTGTGTGTCTATATGTCTGTCTGTGTGTGTGTCTATCTGTCTGTCTGTGTGTGTGTCTATCTGTCTGTCTGTGTGTGTCTGTCTGTCTGTGTGTCTGTCTGTCTGTGTCTGTGTGTGTCTATATGTCTGTCTGTGTGTGTGTCTATCTGTCTGTCTGTGTGTGTCTATCTGTCTGTCTGTGTGTGTAGGTGTGTGTGTAGGTGTGTGTGTCTATCTGTCTGTCTATGTGTGTGTCTGTCTGTCTGTCTGTGTGTGTCTATCTGTCTGTCTGTGTGTGTGTCTATCTGTCTATCTGTGTGTTCCGATTGTCTCAGAAGGGTTTAACAAAATACTTCTTTTCCACCATTACAATTATGAAGATCTGTGAAGCTCACAGAAGTTCAGATTTAATCTTCCAAGTATAGATCAAACCATTCAGTGCTACATTGGAGACATCAAGAAAAGGTTGAGTCTTATTATCTCATGAAGTGTTATTGTGTTCTGTATTCATTTTTAAGATAGTGTCATATTTAATCTAGTGTTTGGTGTGATATGTCAGAAACTTCAACAGCATATACGTGTTACACAGACGAGCGGTGTTGTGATTGTGTGAAAAACAATCATATGAAAATATCTCGAGGGATTAAACCAGCGTCACCAGAATTGTATCACGAATATATCCAATACAGTAACTCATTCTAATCTACATGTTCATTAAAAGATGTGTGTGGCAGAATTATAGCATGGGGGAAATATTGCTCAAGCGTCTTTAACTGACATTTTAACTATTGGCATGGCTGAAATATAACCCCATTGCATTAAACTAATAATTTTGTCTCATCTGTAATTTTGTAGAGTTATTTTTCTCCCACAATGGACAGGCGTATGCATCATAATGCCAAGTCAGAATTTCTCTGTCCACACCCTATCTGCACGCGCTATGACGTCACAGTATGATTTGATGACATAGTGCTTCTATGTAATGAGAAAACAGTACATACATTAAAAGTACTGTACTCAGGACTGTATTCAGGAGGGATCACTTCAATGGAATAATCATTGGGTACAGAAAATCAACTTCACAAATTTTTTCAATAGACTAGGGATAATTTTCAGGAAATCGATGTCTATGATATAAACAAGAGTTTGACCTGTTAACAAAAGAATATTAACATAAATATAACCTCTGTTTATCCGGTTCATAAATGTATTTATCGGTGTTTTCATAATGGTCCTTTTATATGTCCTCGGTCATTTTACAGAACTTGGACATATTAGAGAAACATTTATATGAAAGCACCCATTAATTAAAACATGTACTGTATTGAGGAATGAGGAAAAATTATCAAACATGGATGTGTTGAGTGGAAAAGGGAAGCTCAACTTTCGTGGTAAGAATATAAAAGCCCAAAGCCTCTGGAAACTATCGGTTTGGACCAGATTTTTACCACTGGTTATTTCCTTTATCCACGTAACACGTACATGTTAAATTCTATTATTCCTAATTTTAGTGTATTTTCATCATTCGTGTCCGTCTTGTTTGCAATGGCATTGTGTATTTTGCTAGATCATTGCTTCTCCGTGGCACCTGATCTCACATTTATATTTTCACGATGTCCGTGTTTTTCCAATGTTCGTCAAGTTAGTAAATTGTCTTCTGGACTTCTTGTTAACACTCTGGTATATTTCAGATTAAGATCATGAATCATGTTTGTAAATCCTATCATGTACCATAGAAACTAACTCTCTCTCTCTCTCTCTCTCTCTCTCTCTCTCTCTCTCTCTCTCTCTCTCTCTCTCTCTCTCTCTTCAACAAACAGCTTTTATCTATGAATTCATGTTTGTAAATCCTATCATGTACCATAGAAACTAACTCTCTCTCTCTCTCTCTCTCTCTCTCTCTCTCTCTCTCTCTCTCTCTCTCTCTCTCTCTCTCTCTCTCTCTCTCTCTCTCTCTCTTACAAACAGCTTTTATCTAAATTACAATTTTCTATTCTATATAGTAGATATTATTCTGTATTCTAAAATCAAGCTCGCCCATTATTCTTTGAACAACTTAAGTAAAATATATACAACTTGAAGATTATATGTACAAGCAGTGACGTTATCTTCGTCGGCTTTTCATTAAAAATATCAAATAGATATCAAACTAGTATTCAAAAGATAAATTGATATTATCAGTGCTAGATTTGTTGCTGAATAATCTATTACTGTGTTCATGCCGGGAGGCAATCCAGCGATAAATTAGGAAGGGGGATATACGGATAAATTTGCAGCCAAGTCTCGGGGATTTTAATTGACAGTAATCTACAATATAAATAAAGATTTTTACTTCTGTGATCACTGTGTATCGAGAAATACATCTGCATGTTCAAAATCATAATTTTGAAATTAATATTTTACCCCACTGAGCGCGATTCTCACAAGTTATAGTATGTTTTAGGTATTGAATACTTAATTTCTCAAGTTAATTTTGGTTTTGCTTCGGTGAAAACCAATTGTAATGGTACCCTGAGGTACAGTTGGTGCAAATGTTTGTTTGAAATGCATTACGACACATTCTCAATATACAATGAATAGCACCCAACAGTTAGCACGTGTTCAGTCCTGGATAAATGTATTTACAAGTTTTCAAAAGAACTCAATTACAAATTTCGCTGTGTGTCATTGGCGCTAGGGGTAAGGCGGAGACGCATATTTATATAAGTAAACATCCATAGTTACTGTAAGTTTGTATTTTTGTTTTCATCACCTTGATATCAATGCAAAGCTTCTTATTCTGCCAAAACAAATAAATCAGAAACAAAACACCCACCCTAAGTTCCCACCCGACAGGTGCTACATTAAAATAACATGAATTAGTTACTCTGACTAACTAACGATGATCTTTATTAGGTGTTACAGTATTTCTATGTTGATGGATTCTGATATGCTACTATTTATCCATTCAAACTACATCCATGACCATATGATAATATGTTCTTTTATTTTCTATATGTATCCATGCAGTTGTGGATATAAAAGTTAGATTATTTCTTGCGATTACTCTGTTTCACTAAGTGAAATGTTGAGTTACCTGTTCGGCGGCGGTTGTTGGGACGTCTGTACCAATTGTGGCAAGGATTCTCTCGTCTCGCGTATTTCACTTTGATTTGACTGTAGACTCACGGTCAGGATGCTTACCCCTCCATGACACCTGATCCCACCTCTTGATTTCAAGAGGTCGGTGTTTGTCCAATTTTTACCAGATTTGTCCTCATATCCTGGACATTCTAGAGATTTATGCTTTGGTATCTGAGAATTTTTTAGATTCTTTCTTTTTTTTTCTTTTTAGTTTTATGTTGTTTATACTCGTATCCCATACGGAAAACAGATACAGAATTAAATATGAAATATTGAATATGAAAGTTTCGCTAAAATTTGTTTATATAAATAAACCGATGAACATCAAACATCATAATTAAAATCTTAATTTTATATATCGAAATGAAACATAAGCAATACTGGTGTTTCATATTTCCGTAAGTAGTAAAAGTTTGTTTTTTGATTCGGTAAATAGTTTGTTATACTCTCTACTCAAAGCGCTTGTCTTCCATACATCAATTATACAGTAGTTTATCTAAAACTAAAATCTAAGATATACATACTATACACTAACCACAAATTCTGTTTCTTTTATTCATTAATGAATCGATTGGTTTTCTTTCAATGTATTCAAAGTGACAAATAGTTGGAAGGAAAACGTGTTGTTACATTGTAAGCAATTGAATGAATAAATAGTGTTCCCATAGAATAATGAAGTCGGCCACGTCAGATCAATAATTTCTTTCTCTTCCGGTGATATGTATGTCGACGTGAATTACCTGACGTTTCGTTTATCAATAAAATCTAAAATGTATACGTGTCCAACAAAACTTATTTTCTATGCAAAGCATTTTAGCAATGATAATTTGACATTTGATCATTATCCAAATTATATTTCTATGGTGATAAATCTAGCTTAATAGTAAGTTGCAGTTTAATATCAACTAATAGTGATTAAATTATGTTTGTCTATCTACTAATAAACAACTGTCAACAGATATCAAAGTCTATCTGATAAGACATATCTGATGTTGGGAGATCTGTCTTGTGTCCATACAAAGCTTTCTTGACATAAATCAACATTCATTTGATTCGGATTTTATTGACGTCTTGTCAGCTTCACAACAGAGTGACTCAATTTGAATTTCTTTCTTTCTCCGAATTTCGATCACTCCGATAGAACACTGCCGTCATATACTGGTTGTGTGTAATTAAAAACCTTATGATTCTCTAGCTGATTCAAACTCTGGGGATTTTATATTCTATGCCAACAAAACGGCATTATAACGTGATAAATACATAGCTTTTATATGAAACTATTATCACTGTTTATGAACCCTCTTTCTTCCTTTATTGCGTCGATTCCCTAAATTCGTCACCATACAGTTTCTGTAATCACCGATAAATCTCTTTTAGTTAAACAGATATTTTGTGTCTTTCAACATCTGCTCTTTGTTATATTTGTAACTTTTCATTCCAGTCTGTTCCCAGGTACTCGAGAGAGACAGTAAAAAGATTAAATCCATCCCCATCTATAAGTGGTGTGTTGACAAACAAACTCGGCTACAAGCAATTCATACAGTCTCTGATTAACAGCGATACACACACTTCCAAGATGAATAAGATGCCACTTTTAACTGACTACAGCTAACACAAGCGTATACTTAAGATATAAAAATATGAATTTTACATTTTTGTGGGGGTTTATTCTACGAAAATTTAAATAAGAATCGATCAGACAATGCAGATTTTGTAGTTTTTTTTTTTTAGATATTGTTATTCCGTCGGGATAAGAGTTTTTTAATTTGTCAATCAGTTCCACTATCTCGAATTATATCAAGTCCTATTACATTAGCCACTCAGTCTCTCAGCAATTCTTAAGTCTCAAAATGAAAATGGACCGTGGCCAAGTGGTTTGGGCATCGTGCTATTAACCATGCAGTCTCTCAATTCTGATCAGCGCAGGTTCGAGTCCCGCTGGAACCTAGGCTGATTTCTGTGAGAATGTTTGCCAGTTTACATGCAGAAGGCCGGTGGTCTCTTCTCGGGTACATTGTAACCGGATAAATTGACATTTTAAAGGTTCCACCGAAATTAGATAATATCCGATGTACATATATACAAATTTGCAAACTATCATATACATCCGAGGTAATGCAATTATTATAATTACCATATGCAAATAAAACATCTCAGATACCAAAGTATAAATCTTTCGGACGTCCAGGACACAGATACAAATCCGGCAAAAATAAAACTCTGGAAACCAAGAAGTGGGATCAAGTGTCATGGAGGAGTCAGCATCCCCTGTCGACCGGTCACACCCGCCGTGAGTCCTACATGTTAATTGATACAAGAAGCTCTGTGTACGAATTGTAGGAAAAATTGTTTTCTTAGGAATACGATTATACGAAAAATAATAACTACCAGCAAACTCATAAATAAAACATCCACTTCTTCGTTGTGAACAAAATTCTGTTTTGCATTTCATCTTCTCATACGAAATGTCCTTTGTATCCCGGCATACTCATGACTGTGTTTTGTATCTTTCAGATGTATACACCTTTTGCTTTAGATATCAACAAGATATAGATGTGAAGTACCATGAGACATACACATTTAGTAGAGGGCATTACACGTAGGTTTGGGTTTCAAAACATATGTGACTTTATGTTTATAAGTGCCTTTCGTGCTTACTTTATATGTAAATTATTTCCATTTCATTCCTGTAAAAATCACTGATATCAAAGTATAAATCCTCAGAATGTCCAGGATACAATATACAAATCTGGTGAATATTGGACAAACACGGACCTCTGGAAATACAAGGTGGGATCAGGTGCCATGGACGATTAGTTTTATTAGTTTAACGAGAACCAACGCTGTAGGATATAACCGTAATTTCAGCGTTTTAAAACCAGTTACCCGTGTGTTGAATTCATGTCGCAATTTGTGTCAAATGTCATGTATTGTCTCTGTAACAGTTTCATGTACGTATACACGTATCTAGATATAATAAGAAATATTACTGTTTATTGTGTTTCATTTAATTTCTTTTTTCAAATGTCATTTTTCGTATTACAGATGTCTATATATAAGAAATAGGTCGACATGATAAGCGACGTGTTCATGCATTTAAAATGACCATGTGATACATCACTAAATATTTAGTTAACAATAATATCTTGGTAAACATATACTTATAAATTTGTCCCCTTATTGTGTACCCCCGGTAAACGCTTACGTCAAAACAAAGAAAACTAGATGACATACACTCTTACGTCAACACAAACACCACTGAAGGAAAATATAAACAACATACATAAAGTGATCAAATGCAGCGGACCTAATTAGCATGTTCGAAAGTTCGGAACAGAAGTATATATCATAGTGTCACAGTGTCATAAAATGATTCAGGAGTGATAGATCAATGAAGGAAACATCTAAAATGTAAAACTTCATTGGCGACAACACGTCAGCCATGTCAATTATTTTATGAATATAGAACAAATTGATTCAGTTATTTTATATTTTTTTTATATTTCCTTTTATTGTCAGTTCGTAAGTTTGTGTTCATAAAAGTTCAAATTCAATTCACTTACACATGTAAAGTGCGTGAAATTCATTTTATTGCAGCTTGTATATAGATAGAATCGTTTCCTTAAATATGAGATCTATCGGAACCTACATTTATAAACGTTATATATCATTTGCCTTTTCTACACCGTGTCCTTTTGAAAAAAAATAGTTACATGTTTGTGTATTTTCCCAAACATTCATGGACAAAACACAAAAATAACATTTTATTTTTCTTCTTACTTCTATTGTGATAAGAAACAAATAAGAATAGTACTTATTCTGTTGTAAACAATGTCGACTTGATATTCTCCTGATAATCGTCATCGTTTATTTTACCATTATTTTGAGCTTCTACACTAGAGATCTCTTATTTCAAATTGTTTCAGTGTTTTAATGTTATTCCTGTACTTCCCTGGTCTTTCATGTTTGCTAAGATGGATAGTATGTTCATGTCTTTGACTGTTGTCCAGGCAGGCAATATCCCGATCATCTTTTATTCAGCGGATTAAAGGGACAAAAAAGGCTGTTTCCCGAAAAAAAGAAAACATTATTTCATTTTTTACTTTTTCATTGATGTACAATATCAAAAAAGAGATATAAATAGGCATAAAAATGTTTGTATTCCTATGTCACATAAGGTCAGGTCCAGTGTCGTATACATATATATACCATAGGCGTCGGAAGCAAATTGAAAGTGGGGGGGCTAAACCAACTTAAAACACACACGCCAAAGTGGGGGGGGGCTAAACCAACTTAAAACACACAAGCCAGAAATCTTGGGGGCTAAGCCCAAATTATCAACATCTATGCCTATCTTTGCAAAAAAATGGGGGGCTACATTAGCCCCCCCCCCCCCCCCCCGGCTCCGACGCCTATGTATACAAATAATATATTCGAATAATTGCCAAACAGGGCTTCCAAGCAATTTTGACAAAATATAACATTTGGGCTAGAATTCAACATTTATATCGATATCTTTATTTTGTTATTGTATATTAAACTAAGTAGTAGATAGAAATAATTTGAGGAAGACGGCTAATTGACCTTTAACTTACATCTTATACAATTAATGAGATATGGCAATTTAAAATGTTACCTATACTGATACGATACAAAAAAACAAATGTTAATTTATTCTTAATTTTAAAATTTTTAAATCCATTGAACATTTTTTCATAGATGAAACCACAAATAAAAGAATTGAGTTGCTTGTTCAAATACAACGTAATTTTTGTAGCACAAGATTTATCCACGCAAAGCTATATATCGATAACTTTACCATTCATATCCAGACCAGTTTATATTACAATAAATAAATATTGTTTTCTTATTTCCCCTTTCCATAAAATTGCTGGTGTTTACAACAGATCAAACTGATTACAGTAATACAATATACATATAGAGTCCAAGTTCATGTATTACTAATACCATTAGATCGGAGGAAAAGTTTTGATTTTTTGCTGGGTAATTCTCTGAATCTCTATATTTTATCATTTAACTATAGACTTTAACTGTTTTTTTTCAGCTATAGAGCTTAATTGCTTTATTTATTATAGATGTATCATGGCCCAATTTTTCCTTTATTTTGTATCAATGTGTACCTAGATAGAAATAAATGAAATTTTATTCTTCCTCAGATTTTTGTTCCTACTTTTATTCATAAAGACATCCGTCTATCAAATTTTAAAAATGATCCTTTGTAATTCCGGATGTATTATATTCACTTTGATGAGAAAAAAACTTTTAATTCTGCAATAAATGTCATTTTGCGAACAATATTCGTTTGTCCATGCTTATGTTATTTTAGGCTTAAAGCTATGAAAAATCTGCAACAGATGATGTTTTATTGCTGAATTTCTGTAGTTCATGGAAACTAACACTGTCTTGATAGAGATAAAACGCTGGTCATACGAGGAACATGACGTTGTGTTTTAAAACGCAATACACTTCCACTTCGAAAATCCTTTCTCAAGTAAAAGATCGGTTCATAATTTTACACGTTTATAATCGGGTAAATTAAAGTTTCACATCTTTCTGTCGGTAAATCGGTACAATTCAAAACTCCTTTAGATGCATATATTTACGGATATGGTGGATTTATATTTTAATTTTGTTACCAAATAAACACCAGAAAACGGGTCTTTCTTTCTTTCAGTTCGCCAATTTTCTTTTGGATATGCGTTAACAACATCTATGTGATATTTTCATGAAACTGTTTACATTAACCTGTTTCTATATATTTAACAGTATGGTAATATAACTATATTTTGATCTTCGAGTGTATTGATAGAAAAGTAAATAATTATATTTCCCGCAAAATATTTGATATCGGACAGAAAACAAAACAAACGTGATGTTGGTATTGACCTTTTCAAGACCATTAGACACCAATATGTTTCACAGTTTAACACTTTCTCTGGGCGTACATTTTGTCGGCACTTTGTAGTTCGAACAGAAGATTAGTATAACAATTAGAAATATATTTCTCCTATATTAAAACCGTTACTATTTCTCAATCATAGTAATACGTATGTAGTCTTCTTTAATCAGTTTCACATCAAAAACCATTGCACGGTCGTATATGGTCAAGTGATTCTAACATGTTTCTACGACAAAACTCATATAGAGTTTGTTATCGTGTTCAGTACTCTACAAACAGGAAACAGTTCCAATATCAAATAGTCAAAATATTCTACAAGATTGTTTAAACTCTTTTACCAAAAACATTATTTCAAATTTTTGTACTTCTTCTTGTGCTTGATGCGGAATAATAAATAAGAGCTATACACAGGCATAACAAATCTTCTATTTTTATACATTTTGTGAAAATAAGGTCAGGTCCAGTGTGGTATTCGTATACAAAAGGTTAGGTTGAGTTGCAATTGAAAAAGTGCCAAACCAGGGTTTCTCAAGACAATTTCATAAAAATTTAAAGATTTGTATGCCTGTTTTTATATTTATTTATTTATTTATTTATTTATTTATTTATTTATTTATTTATTGTATATCAATATAAGTAGTAAAACAGGAAACAAAATTAAAAGGACATAGCAAATGCCCTTTAAAATTGTTTGCATATTACAAGTGAAATGTCCACAGACTGGGTTTATTTTATCCATCAAAAACATGATTATTTCCTGGACAGCGAAGATCATTACCATGTTACAGATAGGAAATATATCTTAAAACGGTATCGTTGTTAACATGATTAAAATGTTAAAATCCCATGATTGAAAATAAATACATTACAAACTAACAAAACGATAGAGATTTGAAAACTCGGCGAGTTTATTATTTTACAAGTGTTTATATAACTGTAAACAGAATCACTTTTTCATTGACAACCACACAATATATATATATATATATATATATATATATATATATATATATATATATATATATATATATATATATATATATATATATATATATATATATATATATAAAGAACGAGCAACTCCGTATAACAGTGTTTGAATGAAAAAATATTAATTTGCCATGTAATTGTCATAGGATTGACTGAGGAAAATTTTCCCCAATATATGAAAAGATTTTGGGACTTGTTTCATCGTTTCTATTTCTTGTTTAATTGTTGCCATGAGCACAAAAACAAAGAGATACCTACTTAACATGGTGTGAGTAGACAATCATTTAGAAAATAAGCATTTCATATTTCAGGTATGATGAATCTTTACTTTGGTAATATTAAGGGAATTGTCTCCTACTGGAGAGCAATCGTATCAACAGAAATATGGTATACAGATAAAAGGCAAACTACATAACATGTAGGTAAAAGGTAAGTTTATCATCTATATCACAGAGTTGCCCATCCTATCGTCAGTTTCTGATACAATAAATACCATACATATACAACAGTGATAATTTTTCAGACGTGTGTGTGTGCGTGTGTGTGTGTGTGTGTGTGTGTGTGTGTTACCTAATAGATTATTATGGATAGAGGATGTGGATTAACAGTAAATCATGATCTATTACGCTGGATGTGCAATGACTCTCTATTAGTTATTAGATCTATCCACTTTCTGTACATTTGGTCATTATTAACACGGATGAATTTCAAAATGATATGAAGTAAAACACAATAAATGAATCAGTAATGAACATTGTGATGTTATCAAACACCTGAGTTAAGATTAATTGTTTATAACACAAGGTAAATCTCAGTTTATCATCACACATCTGGATGATGAAATCACGTTTTCTAAACAATTCTGCATTTTGCTCCCATCATAATAGAAGGAATAGTTCCTTATGCCACGTGATCGAGGAAATGATCCGATGACGTAACAACACGACTTCCGGTTCAGGTGGCATCACACCAGTGTGTTACTTTAAATGAGGTAGTTAAAAACACATACATATTTAGGTCTGATTTAAACATCCAACCTGTTGTCGTCACACATTTTATTTGCCATTGGTATTATGATAAATACCTTAGAAAATCAATGTTTGTGCAAATGTGTAGCACTTTCAAACGTTTGTTACTGGTTTGATCCCAGTTCGTTGACGTTTCCCTTTCGAAAATGACTACAGATCGAAGTTTGTACAGACGACATATCAATATCGTACCATTACGATAAACCAATGGTGGTCGAAATTTTCCATGAAATATTGTAGTGCTTATATTGATCTGTATTACTTTCTGCTGCCACATAGACATGGAATCATGTCACTGATGTCAATCTGACATCTGTACACCACGTCATTAATTTTGTCACAACCATTATCGATACCTCCAATAGTACCAGCACTACCGACAGGCACACGAGTTAACGGTCATGCTGGGATAGTTCTTCAATACAACATTACGCTGTTCATCAAAGTAAAGAAGAGTTATAGAAGACATAGAATCTGGTACACAACAAGGAGCAGGCACGTCTGTATAGATACCGATTGCGTGGACCATACTTTGTATCGTGGCATGGTTTGACGGTCTAAGTCTCTGTAAGTAGAAAGGTCAGAATAAAACCACAGGTAAACAATATCAAAATACAGGTAATTAATTAAAACACATTTCAAGTTCATACTGAAATTCTTAACCATCATTCTTTTAAAAAAATAATATGGATTTATGCCACACTTGGTTATTCATCAATGATACGATAGCGGCCAGTTATAGTGGCATGAGGGAAAATTTAACCTGATTACAATGTTTTCATTAGAAGACCTTCCTCAAATAAACTTGATAATTTACCAACCTAAAGAGCTTAGCATCAAGGGCGCGGTCTTGAGGCGCGAGACACCATATTTAGTGGGTAATACTGTGACTAATCGGAAAGAAAATGGTATGTGTTGGTGTAAGTATCAACTTATCGGCGCCTATTTCAACACAATTATGTTAAATGTGGAGAATTTCAAACAAAATATTGGATTTAAGTGTGTCCAGCTCATATCAAATATAGAAGTGTGAAGCACGTATCATGGCACTAACACAAAATCATATTAACGTTTTTTAACTTTTCACACAAGCTTGGTAATGGTATGTTTCAAATCTAAGTGGATTGACAAAATTTACATGCATAACATCTATGTGTTAAATGTAGTGTTTTAAGATTTTTAACTTGTCTGTCGTTTCCATGAATTCTAAAACCAATGACAAACAAAGGCGTCACTAAAATATCATTATTAAACACCGATAAAACAAAAAGCAAATCTTTTAATTATAAGCAAATGTTGTTTTTTTTCTAATTTTGGGAACATCCGAATGAACTGGTTTTTTCCGACGTCAGCATTGACAACATCTTGTAAAGATTACTTTTATATTACAAGGTGTGGTGGATGTTAATATGCATATTTCAGCGAATAAATACTGCACTATGTAAATAGTGGTAGTTTCCGGATACTATTCCAGGGGCAGATCTAAAGTTTTAATTAACACAGGTAGTATTTAATCATTCGCATAGCATTTAGCGTGAAAAGTGAATGTCACGAGATTTTAGGAAGGAATTTTTAACAAAATGACCGTGTCATGGTAGGCGTCACGATAGGCGTCAATAAGGTATGTTTTAAAAAGTCACTGCATTAGTACAAGTACATATTTTAGAATTAATGGTACTTCCTCTGAGCTGGTGACCTTTCCATATAGATGAAAATAGAAAGTCTTGGCAAGAAATAAATCAACACTGGAACAAATAAACAACATTTGGGACATCAAAACCTGAAGCAGTAGAAATATCAACTTTAAACCGACCTTTTCGTCCCTTTCTTATATATATATATATATATATATATATATATATATATATATATATATATATATATATATATATATATATATATATATATATATATATATATATATATATATATATATATATATACCATTTGACCTCTGAATCTCTTTATTTTGTCTAGAACATTGACGTTTAAACATGGATTGGCAACTCAAGAGAAACAAAGTGGACCATATGAAATATTTCTTTTGAACTGCACATAATACTTATTTTTGCCCGAGTAAACGTATTTTAAAGTCACGTATGACTATAGGAGTTTTAGAGTACTTCTGAGCAATCAACCTGAACTCAACAAAACACGGGAATTAGTAGTAACTGCAGGAAAGGATTATTAGTTAGCGTTTTGACTTTGATAATAAAAGATCATATTTGATTTGACTATAATCTCAGTACATTTAGGTTAGATTGACCTTTGGTTGTATGTTTTTCTGTATGTAGAAATTTGTGTTAATGTATCAATCACAATAGGGTTTTATAAATCTGTTTTGGGGATACGAAATAAAAAAGATATTCAATAATCCATCTATGGTATTTCAATATATACCAATATATGAACTGATAAACATAAAAAGTTCGAATCCGTTTCCCTTCGATGGACAAAATCAAAATGTTTTGGTTTCTTTTTTAGCATTAAACGACAATGCTATTTTGATAAGTAACAATTCTCCTTACTAATTTCTTGTACATAAATATTTCACAAAAAATACATGAAAATATAAAAAGTCAGCTTGAATTTAATGTTTACATTGTTAAATGCAATTTAATTTCAATATAAGAAGTGTTTAACTAGTAATTCTGTAAAGTTTTAATTAATTGTTTACTCTTAACAGTAAATATGCACGCGACCTTGATATACTGTCAATATTCACATAAACTGATATTTCCCTACAATAACTAACAGATTTTATTTTTATGAAAGGTAAGTCAATGTATATGAAATTTGTATGAAATATCGTATATATGAAATGTATATGAAATATCGTCTACCTATTTAAAATTATTAAGATATCCTAAAATACTAAACATCTACAAGGACTTACTTTTTGTAGTTCAAGTCACTCCCTCTACATTTCATGATTTGAGTTTTGTGCATGTAATGGATAGTCACTTGCGGTTGTTTAACACAATGTTTTATTTAATGGAGAAATTTTCAGTTTGGGTTCGTCTTTCTCAGATCTCCCTCCACTGCTTTGTGTTACAATTGATACATAGATAAATTGACTGAGAAATTCATCAAGTCGCGACGCTCTGTATGTAAACCAAGTGAAATATCTTTTATTGGCAGGAGTTAGGCGTCTACCGAGACAAAGTGGTTAAATATGTGAATGACTCTAAACATTCCATCCAGCACCTTTATCTTGTGGTTATCGGCTTCAGATGAGCAAACCTCCCACAGCAGAACGTTCGGTTTTATTATTGTTTATTATCTTATTGTGTTTACAATCGTTTAATATGTCGGATGTAGTTTTTGTTTAGATTTGAATATGACAGTAATTACCTTTTTCATTACAGGATCAATGTGTCTATATATGACAAAGACTATCTTTATTTTATCAATCAAAGCAGAAAAAACTATACTCAAATTATTGTTGAACTCATTTTGATTTTTATGAAAAAAAATAATTCAATATACGTGTGTACTCACAGTGTTGTTTATTACATACTTTTGTAGTTGGACAGAAACGTTTACGTTGTTAAGCCATTCTAGTGCGTTCTCTGATCATTATGGGGTTTTAAATTTCTTTTGTGAAGCATTACTATGGAAAATAATACCAGTAACCTTTCCATTCATGAAGTCGAGTTTATTGATCAACCATCTATATCTTCAACCCCAATGCCACTTTGTCCGGATAATGAAACCCCCACTGACTTATACTCCTGGCCATTTTCTCATTGTGCAGGCCTCTTTAAACGGCCATCACTGTCTTATCTTAACTTTTCACTATTTCGTTTTTAGCTCAGACCTTGACTTGATGAAATTTGATAAATGTCTTTATTGGTGTAATTCCAACTCGTCAATTTGAAGAAAAACATTGAGTTAATGAGAAGTCAACCAACAATTTACAAAATAATCATAACAAAAGCTTGACTTGTCGATGTACTTCTACTCAGGGGCATGACGATGACCCTTGACATAATAGCATTTCAAGTACATTGAAGTTTACTTGCGACTCTTATGGACGGTTTATTTTTAGCAAAGTATAAAAGGTTGCAAAACGATTGTTTCAGTCCCTCTGTTAATACCAGCAGAACAGGTGTCGTACCAGGCCCAATTTAAACATTTGTTAAGTAATTCTTCGTAGATTATCTGATATATCATGGCCTTACTAATATCTGTCTACTGTATATACAATCAAATATTTCACGCTATTGAAGTTATTATCGTTTTGACAAAATGTAAATTTAGCATCTTCGTTTTATGCCGTGTCTAAATGTTCGGGGTTACTGTTGGGCTCTTGTGACGCCAAGTATTGTTTTATACTGATAATGAATTACCTGTACAATAGGTTACTGTCATGATTGTGATATGAAATTTTATTCAAATAATATTGATAATATGAATGGAAATAATATGAAATATTTTACAACCATCATTATTATTTCATTATTATCACATATTTTTTTCTATTATTTTGGTGGTGGTGGTGGTGGTGGTGGTGTATAATTTGACGAACATTTCCTGTTGATGAATACAAAGGATCCTAAGAAATGCCTATCACTATTGGTTACTATAGAATGCAGAGACATCAGAAATAGATTACGTTGTCAAGTTTATCCAGTTTTACACCAGTTAGATATAACTAGATCTATAATAGAATTTACTGGTATTCCAATAACCACAGAGTCAAAAGGAAAATTAACCAGATCTGTAACAGATTTTACTGGTATTCCGACGAACACAGAGTAGAGAGGAATACGTAAAGTTCTAATCTTCCCATCAGCTGTATATTATTGTTTTTGTTTTCAATTTAATTTTTTCTTGAAGATGATTTGTGACATTAATTTCGATATGCTTTTAATAAATCGATGGATTTGTAATAATCAGTGTCTATACACAACAGTGACGCTGCACATTGTTTTCTTCCTTTGATATAAATTGAGCTAACTGTGTTCCATATTTTGTTTGTTATTCTCTCCAGATTTTAAATGAAACTGAGTACAGTATCTTTCAGTTTCGCAAAGAAAATTAATACAATTTATCTTTTACAAGTAAGTATTTACGAGATGTGTGGAAATATTTGGAAGAATGGATCAAGTTATGATAATCAAGTTAAATACAACTTAAATGTGCCGAGTTTACAGACCGAAGTGAAATATAGAACGAACACAAGTTTTCGTGTTCCTTGCATACATACAATAAATAGCCATGTGAAAAAATTTAATACCGAATATATTTGTTACACTAATACAGCAATGTGTATGTCTGAACAACCGTATTCTCTTGTTCCTCACATACATTTAATGCAAACTGTCTGTTGCATAGATACAGTCAAACTTGCCTTTAAAGCCACTAAAGGAAACAGGCTAAAGTGGCTGTTATAATCAGGTTACCTGTATAAAGAGCTTTATTCATTATTAAAAAGTAAACAAAGGTTTACGTTTAATGGCCTTTATATGCATGCGTCCTTTACATATAGTTTGTCTTTCATGCAAGTTTGACTGTATATAGTAATATGCAAGTCTGAAAAAGTCAGTAATAAAACAATTACAAAAGTACTGAAAACACAAAAAATACCTTGGTCAAAGGAAACGGACATGATCCAGCGCAGTAGTGTGCTTCAAATGATTTAGGTGAGATTATCCAATCTCCCCATCCAATGTCAGCAAAGTTGACAATTAACTTTCTTCTTCCGCATACGTCATCAATTTTGTCATTAACAGCAGAATTTTGATGGTAGTTGTCCCACTCTTTTGGAAATTTCAACTTATTTTTCCTTCTCTTGTTTTTCCGTTTATTTTTCCTGTTTTTCCTGTTCCGTCGTCTATTTTTCCGTCTCTGTGACTTATTTGGGTAAGGAATAAGACGAGAATCTGATAGCTTGGGCTTAGTGCCAGGCCTTGCCTGTAAGATACCCGGATGTGTTTGAGGGATATTGTATCGTCTATCAAATGTACTGTAATCCTCAGGATTTTCAGGAATTTCATTGTCAAATATTGAACGTTTACCTCGTAATTTGAACTCATTTCCAGGTTTAGATATTTGGTCTTTGTTTGTGTTTGTCAGTGAATTGTCAAGTGTTTGAGTTTCTTGCACTGAAATGTCTTTGCCCGTATTTTTCTCTTGTAGCATTTTAGCAGCTAAAGTATCGAGCTGATCAAAGCGGTTTTCTTGAGTATCATTTGAATAAATTACTAAAAATGGCATGGAATGATGTCGAATAAATCTTCTTAAAGCAATTTGTTTTAATTTTCTATTTGGTTTTTCAAATTTAAAGTTCAAAGCAAAAAGATGCGGGGTTTTCCGCCTGGCGGCCAGACAACTAAGAATGGAATTTGTTACGTCATACCATTGCCAACCAGAGCTTTCGGCCCTCATTGTGATTTTACTATCTTCTGCCATATAGTGTGGCGCTATTTCGTACATGATCATTTCGATGTCTCTTCTGTTCATCCATTTCTTTGTTTTCTTTTTATACAGATGGATTTCTGCACTAAGTAAGGTTTCAGTTGGTCCGACCGATGTCAAGTTGAAGCCAAACATAGTATCGCCGTTCACTTCGACTGTAATAATAATAATAATAATAATAATAATAATAATAATAATAATAATAATAATGATAATAATAATAATAATAACGTATGACCAAAAAGATATAATATATCAATGAATGGCATATCTAGTTCAAAAACTTCAATTTTTCGATTTTTTTTTTCTTTTTGTATTGAATACAATTTTCGTTCTTTATCCTATCTGCCCATTTCGTCAGTGATTTCATTCAGGCATACATACACTTTACACAAGTTAACATACGGAAAGCTAACACACAATTGATCTACAAATGTTTCCGCCTCATTTTAAAGTTTTATCGAATTTTTGTAAATGAATGAAAATATAAATACTTTTACGAATGAGTTAGTACAAAACTTGTATTAGTTCGATTATTGAAAAGAATTCTGTTCGCGGATGATTTCGTGATATGCATCATTTATAAAAGTAAATTCTAATCTCTGTGTACCCAGCTGTTTTGTAAAGAATAAAACCGATGTGTCTTGATTTCAATTGACTGTTAACATTTTGGGGAATTTTTAAAAACATAGTAGTTACACTTCGTTTTCTTTTAAACCCTATCTATCAAAATGAATATTTCAGTTTTAGGTAATAAAATGTCGTTTTTATTACTATCGTGAAAATCAGCGTCAGTAGAAGGGTGGGCGATTGTAGAAACATTTAATTATACGTTTTATCCATGAAATTTGTTTATCATTGTTGAAAAATCGTCTTTTAAGTTGAACTTCCTCCCTGTTTTTTGGTAGCATGATGAACATCCATTAGCTGGATATAATAAGAACTTGACAAGAACGAGAACGACACCAAAGGTTGGGGTCATTGCTTTCCAATACAACAGCACGAGTATGAACTTCAATTCTCGCACCCAATCACCACATATTTACTGAAAACTCAACTTTGTCGTACAATGCACGCATGTGGCAAAGTGCAAGTGTTTAGCGTTCTTTAAACGGGGTACGTTGCAGTCGAATTTCTATCCCCAGCTATAGTGATTCACCCAGATAAAAAGTAACCTAGGTCCAATCTACGAGGTACCCCCAAAAAACTAATGAATCAGTCAGCTCGTGTCAAACGACATCTTTAGAAGACAATTACCGTAAAATAATTACACAAACTTTGTTCAGTCGAACGAAAATGTAGACCGCACTTATAAAAGAAATGTACAAATAGTATTATACCACAAAAATTTAATCTTTCACAAACAGTAAGAAGAAATGTATTTATTTCACGGACGCTTGTTGTCGTTTAACTTTTTCATGTCTGAGGTTAATAGACAACGGACGCAAACATATCGCCTGTTTGTCACAAGACATTTGTTTACAGTGGTTGAACTAAAACTCAAATTTCGTCTTACATCAAGATATGGCTGTGGATACATAAAGTTGTCTACACACGGGTACACAATAACTATCACGTTGTGTTTCTTGTTCAGGACATCCTATTCTGGTTTTGTTACAGTGTCCGATATAAAAGGTATTTGAAGTATTAGCAGTTTGATACTGTTTGGAGGAAACATTACTGGTAGATAGATAGAACCTATAGTTATCAAGGAAGTCAGAGTACAAGAGTTAAACAGCAACATTAAAGAAAGTAATGAGACAGGAACGACTCGTGAAAACATCCTGTAGCTCCTCTAGTTAGATTGTAGATAAATATAAACGTAGCTACAATACGTTACATTTCGTAATAGATTGGGGCAACTAATTTGTAACGTGTGACTGCATTAACTTTATCAAAATCACTCAATGAAAATTTAATCATAAAAGAAGCTTAATTGACGTACTTTTTGGTAGGTATAATTTGTTCCTGGTAAACAACAAAAACATATGAAAATTATTGTCTCGGATGTTAACGTTATATGAACTTACGGTGGTCATGTAAAACCCTCGACACTGGGGCACCACTTATACAAAAGATACCACTGAATACAAAGTAATATTATTTCGTTTGAAATAAAAACTGTCACATAAACACGCACCTGCAGCAGGTGTTATATAAACATACAACATTAAGACATGATTGTATGTTTGAATGTATAGAAACATAGGTATTGCGGTATCAACACATTATGATCAAAACATGGCAAATTTATCTAAAAATTACAGTTTAGTGAGTAATTTTACAGCTAGCTATCTACAGATGCCCTCAATTAGTGTTACAGAAACTACAAAAACTGTTAAATGGGCATTAGCTGTGTGGGTTTGGGGGGCAAAAGTTATTCTTTCCTTTTTTACTACTTCGATTTACAATTATAACAGAAAAGAGATATACATATCCAGTTTGGCGATCTTTCGCTTGCAATTGATTAATTCAACCTTACTATTTGTATATGTATACCACACTGGACCTGACCTTGTTTTATATACCTGTGTACAGCTCATGGTTGTTATTTTATACATCATGTATAAGAAGTTAAAGAATATGTACATGTATTTTTAACACAGTCAATGTCCCTTTCAGTCTTTTAAAGACATTGTCTATGCTGTGTTGGTCGGGGTTACTACCTGTTAATCACTTAACGTAACACTAAAACCTAGTCCCTCTGTTCTGTTCTTTGATTTTGGAGTATACTCCATATGAAAGGGATAGGGCCTACCAAATGTCTTATGCGTTACATCATACAAATCGCTTGGATTTTTAACTTCTTTCAATAGTTAATCGTTCATCATCAAGGATTACTGGACTTTATCAGTTTATCTCGGACAATGTAATTATAGTCTAGATGATTGAGCCAACTAAAACAGGTACTCTCAACGATAGGGAAAACACGGGTATATAACGTCTGAACAAATATCTATTATCACCTTGACGACATCGAGAGTACGTAAGTGGACATAACTAACCATAAACTGAATGACCATGTCAATGACCACTCGCGCTTGGCGCCATGAGTGACAGATATGGTCGATACTTAGCCCTGATTAAGTGTTTGTACATCGTAATATTTTGAAGAAATTTTGATAAGAAATATTTTATCTGATTCTAAACAGCCTTTCGGGCTAACGACGGCGGTCATCACGACGTAATCAGTCGATGTCACTTAGATAGGATATATACTAACAGAAATTGAACTGCTGTTAAGCAGAACCCATCAAATTAACAGGTCAAATGGTTCCCGCCCTCACTACAAGGCGCATGTAGCATTTTGTATGTCTACTGCAGGAAATGGAAATATATCAACATTTTTAATTTATGCCACTGGAACATATAAACCACATCTATAGATGTAATTTCCAATTGAACTAGATCTACTTTGAGAAAGTCATTTTCCGTAACATTTTAAACATAAGATGTAACATATACGTTTGTGGATGTACTTGTAGATTATTTGGCGTATATGTATATCTCAATATTAATAGATACATGTAATTGTAATAAACGTTTATTAATTTGACGTAACGCCTCTGTATGAAGCTTTTTTAAGGGTATAACAAACAATTATATAAGGCGAGGTTGTATCGTATGTGAATGTAATAAAGTATGTAACGTGCGTGAACGTAAGAGATAGCCAATCACATGACTGTGTATCGGAGTACTATTACAGGACGTTAGACCTACGTCTGTACAGCGGATGTAACATGTGTGGATGTAGTTTGTAGACGGTCTAACGTACGTTTACAAAAAAGACGAAGTAGGTGTACTAGAAGAGGGTGTGAAGTTGATGTATTAAAACGCCCTTATGTAATGACTGTAATATGCAAATGTTTGTACGCAAAATGTAACGTAAATGAATTTGTGTATTATGTATATGTAATGTATATGTTCTCACTTTTTGATTTGCCGGGGATTTTGGTACATCATATATAATATAGT
Source organism: Atrina japonica (assembly GCA_030159075.1). Classification (NCBI taxonomy): domain Eukaryota; kingdom Metazoa; phylum Mollusca; class Bivalvia; order Pterioida; family Pinnidae; genus Atrina; species Atrina japonica. The sequence continues at coordinate 590,534 of BROG01000117.1, forward strand.
TAATGTAGCAAGCATGTGGAAGATACTACGTTGAATAAGTTTATGTTCCGGCAACATAAGATAATGTAACGTAGATGTGATAGCAAGTATTCAATAAAAACATAAAGACCATTTGGATTTCTGTGTATGCGAGGGATGTAATGAGTCTTGTATGAATAAGAGAAGTAAAAATTGTGCTCTCCGGGTAGAAAACTAAGTATTATATTATTGAATATGTAGATATGTTGGGTAAGAGAGAGAGAGAGAGAGAGAGAGAGAGAGAGAGAGAGAGAGAGAGAGAGAGAGAGAGAGAGAGAGAGAGAGAGAGAGAGAGAGAGAGAGAGAGAGAGAGAGAGAGAGAGAGAGAGAGAGAGAGAGAGAGAGAGAGATTACCAGACTGTTTGCAATCCAAAAATTGAAATCTATGTATTAAGGAATAGAAAGTGAAAATGAATTTTGTGTACGCATGTGTCCTAATACTGTAACAAAATAATATACACACTTGTAGCAGAATGTAACGTTCGTTTATGCGCGCAAAAGTACCTAGATGATGCATCACGTGCATATGAAGATGACGTAACACAATCATGTACGTAGAAAATATAACGTATACAAAATACTGATGTAACGTACGCTTATGCGCGGAAATTTGCCTTTGTGGTTTAAATGATAAATATGAGAACTGAGAGTTAGACGTGTTTCAAAAGAAACAAAAGCAAGGAGACACGAACTCAATACAATATTTATAAATTTGACAAGCAAACTATACAAGGTCTGTATCATGTTTACGGCTATTATAATGACATTTATTTGACAGATTCGAAATATTTTTGTCCTGTAAACCGACGCCGTTTTATTTTTGATATGTAATTAGTATATTGCCAGAGGTCAAACTTATATTTGAACAAGTCTCGATTAGAAATGAATCAATCTTGAGTTCAACATACTTGACACACCTATTTATTATTGATATCCGACACTCTGATATAAAGATTCTCTTTTTAAAGGTTTGTTTCTCGATCTTGTGGCCATTATTACCATTATCATCGTTATTAATAGTAGATAGTAGGAGGTGTGGAGTAGTACGATACAATAAACATATTCGCATACATTTTATGTGCATTTTTAACTGAACTATAAGTCTTGACCGCCTATATGGTGTGTGTGCGTGTGTGCGCTCGTGCGTTCGTGCGTGCTATTTTTAATTATCTGGATGGCAGGTAAGTACAAAAAACATAGCATGATAACATTTGTATCTACCTGTCAAATTTAAACATGACATTTAGTATATTCCTAAGGCACATATGTGAGAAGATTTATTTATTTATTTATTTATTTATTTATACATGTATATTATTTCCTCAAGTAATGGAGGCTATCGTAGGCAGATCTTATCGCTAAACTATTATGATATTTCTGTATTAATTTGCTTTATTTACTTATTAATACAATAACAATCATTACATACTGTCGCCAGCTCTCACTTGACATTAAACCCTATAAACCGCAAGCAACAAAAGGTTATATAACTGCCAGTCACTCAAGTTCGCTGGCCACTTGGTGTCTTTGGTCAAACTGACATGACCATAAGCATATTGCCAATGAAATTTACACATCTCAATTTTATTGTCTACATCAATTGTTATACTGTCAGATGGTTTGTTAGCTACATCAACGCCTCTTTATTTACAAGTCTTAACAAAAACCTGCTAATTAGTATCAGTTTGTTGTGGTGGGTGTACAATAATTGTATCCCGTGGTTAGTCTTTCTGGTTTACCTTACAGCTACGTTATTAATCAAACAATTGCCGCAATATAAGTATTTTACATCTACATACACATTTGTATCAATCCAGAATCTGTCCATTTTCTTATCTGTGACATCTACATAATTAGTACGTCAAATTCAATATTGTCAGGGCTTATAAATCAATTACTTGTTTTTGTTGTTGTACCAACTGTTACATTGGATCAAACACATTGCTAGTTCGGCAACACTTAGTATTTCATTGGCGTATATTTATTGTGGTTCCCATTCTCTACCGTAAGAGCGTGATAAACAATATAAGTAACGAACCATTATGATCGTAAGTAACCGTAGCCAACTTCTTATCCATCGATGGACAAACGAAATACCTATATTATTATATTATCCCAGATATTTATATATCAATTGTAATAAATTATAAAGCCACGATAAGTTTATCATAATTTCATATATGTTAACTTATAGCTTGCTTGTCCTATTCTTCATAGATTGTTGTGTAACCATGAACAAATAGAACCGTGGATCCCGGCTAAGTGATTATAGCATAAAGCCTCTCACCTCAAACCAAGTGGGTTCGAGTACCGATGGAATCTAGGCTGATTCTGTTAGAAATTTCTCCAGTTTACTTGCGGCCACCATTAAATTCTGGCCGCCTCCATATAACTGAAAAAATTGTTTACTTCTGCGTTGTATCCCACTAAAAAAAATCACTATTCGAAAGTTTATGGGTTTATGTCCGTACCGGTGTATATTGTATGTTTTTGTATTGATTCATACGTGAACTATCATAATAAACATGCTTTATTTTAACTTTTGAGCGTGTTGGATGAAAAATGGCAAATGTCAGATTACAAAGAAGGTATAGACATGGGTTTTATCACAAGATCTTAAAGATTAGTTCCATGTAATCACGGTTGTGCTAGTAAGTAGCGTAGCGCCAAATTCCAGTCGGATTTGGCTGTGCAGCTGGAGTCACGTACATTTGTACTAGACCAAAATAATGTTGCAACATGTAATTATAGAACGGCGTGCTGATATAAATTTGGAACCAGATTTGATTAACTAGGATAACTTTTTAATGTCCTCTTTGAAAATAAATTTAAGTCGTTTTACACATCAAGAAAAGGCACGTAATATGACAAGGTGTAGGCAAAGGCGCCAAAAGTCAAGCATCTCATCAGCGACTTACTGAACGGTTACAGTTAGGATTACAACCTTACTACCAAGTGTGCAGAATTGTTTTGAATGCAATGCTGAAAAAATAATAGCATTTCACTAGTGAAGAAAAAATAAGTAATCTTACTACAAACATTACAGCCAATCAAATGAGGGAGTTATGTTTGATGCGAATTCTGTGTGTTGTAGATCTACTTACTCGATCAAAGACTTACATGGACGTTAGACAACAGGCATAATATTTACAATATCACCATCTAACCGATCAAAAGAAAGAAATCTCTCGGAGTCATATATCCCGATTGTTTCTAAAGTATTTACATTTCACTGACTTAATTTATAGTAATATTATAATTTAAACACATGTACTGTCTACATTTAGTAAATACGGAACAGACATCAAAGGTATTCCCGTCTTCCAAAAACATTTTTTAATGTAAATTAGAAATGACAGATTACATATAGTGATATACAGAACATTTGTAACTAACAATGAATTTAACAAGTGTTATAAGGAATATTTTAATGTATAAATATGTTTTCGGTTTATTTATCTTTTAATTAATTTTATTTCTTGTTATCATTTCAGGAGCAACAGAGAAGGAGGTATGGCTTGTCAAGAAATGCGATCTCTTTCGACAGATCAACCGAATTCCTATTATATGAAAGGCACTACAGTTTTCAATTCATCCAGAAAATCTAATTAACTAATTTAAAAAGTCTGTCCGTAGAAGCAAAAGACTGACATGTACCATGTAATCATCATCTGGGTTATGGTATGTGGGTTTTTTTTTTTACGTGTTTTTATATATATATATATATATATATATATATATATATATATATATATATATATATATATATATATATATATATATATAAAAACGCCTGGGAATATTTGGGTTACTTACAAAAGAGATTACGTTGTTTGGGCGATTAGGGCGGGAAGAGGAACGTGGTAATAATTATATATACAAACGTTACACGATAAGAACTTGTGGGTGTCTCCACAAAACATCGCTACAGACAGGAAAAATGAGTATGTTCTTATTTCCTCTAATTTGGATATACACTTGGAAATATATCTAGTTACTATGGAGTCGGCCTACGTTTTTGTGTATTTAAGTTTGTGTATATTTATTTGTGTCACAGAGTTCGTGTTGTTGTTGTTTTATTACAAATTTAACTATCCATGTCTAAATATTTGCCATTAAATGTATATATCAATGTATTACAAATTATCCAATAGCATTACAAAATATATAATATTCTCAAGTATTCTACAATAAATTTATCATTTGTAGTTTTCTCTCAGTATTTCAATTTTCTCAACCTTCAGCTTCGTAATTCGTATCTTTATTTTTAAATCTTACCTATCTGAGCATGAATGCTTCGGACAGTATTGCCGGACAAATGACCTTTAGATATACGATTGTTTTTAAACTTTTCATATAAATCCATCATGTATTTAGGACCCTCGCTGGACAAAATGTCTGGATTTGGTAATAGTCTTTTGGATCGCCCTGACGATTCTTTAAAACCTAGCAATGTTCGTACTGCCTCGTGTAAGAGAATATTCTGATTTCCTTGTACCGAGGGTTGCTTTGTTAAAGTCAAACCTATACTTGTGGAAGAGATGAAAATGTACAGAAATAAGTGCTCCCAAATCATCATTATATTTCTGTTACTCATGTCGCTTCTCCTTTAAAATATTCGATCTTGTTCAAAAAAGAATTAAAACACAAGAAACTGTCAAATATTCACACACAAACAAACACACACATGTATATATTTATGTACTGATATATAAATATATTTAAAATTTATCCTCCTCGTGTACTTAGTTTGAAAAATAAATACCACTTCGTCACCATAATGATGATGGATTAATTCTTCCAATTTTTTCAACGTATATTCTCAATAATTTTTCCAGGTGTAAATATTTAAAATCGATGTATACAGGTGATGATTTAATCCGATCGGTGATATGTAAGCCTTGTTCCACATGACACCAGGGCACCTGCTCTGCTCAAAATATATTAGTCGATTGAAACGAATACAATATAAAACACAGAAACACAAAAGCTAAATTTATACATTCGGGTGTTGTATACTAGAAATGAATGCTCATTTGTAAATGTGTGTTAGGATTGGGTGCGCTTGTTCCTCGTTCAACGTATAATTGTCAATAATATAGCGAGAAGTCCCCGCCCCTTTTCCTTCTTGAGTTTGCGCGGCCGCGTGGTAATTTATCACGACATTTCTTCATTCATATTTCGCTTACGTTAAACATAAGTACAATATTGTCTATAAAGCAAGGTATAGACGTCCAATATTTTAAGTAATTTAATTATTGTGCTTATCTGAATATAATCCCACGGATGAATTTTCGGACAAGAAAACTAGCATTCTGATGGTTTTCACAAACGAGCTGATAAATTTGGTATCTGGGGAGAGATTCAGTTCATAAAAGCTAAGAGTACTATAAATCAAAGGAAATAAATGCGTTGTTATTCAAAAGATTAGTAGTTTTTGTTCAAAAGAAACTTCGATTATCGAGCAAATGTAAACGTAAGTCCGTGGATTTTTACTTCGCTCAAGAAACATCAACAGAATTTCGATAGTAAAAGTCAAATTTGATTTATCTCGCCATAAGGCAAAATTATTAACTAATACGAACTTAAGAAGTTTATGTGCAACTTTAAATTGTAACGTTTCAATGCAAAACCTAGCTTACGGCGCCCTTTCACTGCGATACAACTTCCAACTGATTAACTAATTAAAGTCAAGTACCTAGATGGTCGCCAGTAGCCAATTAGCGACCTTCTCTCATTGTTGATCGCCAGCGACTGGCTCCACGTGTCTGAGTTAGATTGTAGTAAATAGTTTTATGGATCTACAATATGTTTACTTTCCTCCACGTTGGGTTATTGTTAAAGATAAAACCAAAAATGGCACTTTATAAGCGAATAAAACCTTAGAATTCTAAACGAAAAACATACTAAGTTTGTGTTTCAGCTTATTTAAACATTGATTTAACTTGGATGTTGTTTCATATAAAATGTGTCCATCTGGGTAATCCGGTGTTGTACGCTTTGTTGATACACGTAATATTAAGTAATATCGCTTTTTAATCAACAGTGTGTGACTATATGGGAATGAAAGATTAAAGAATACACAGTGATAGTCACGGCTAATTTAAGTTGTACTGAAATATACAGCTTAAATAACCGGAAGGACCAAACCCTAACAATTATCCAATACAAGACAGTAGATTTACACTAATACCAGTCTTCAGATGGTGAAAGAAATCAGTAACGCTTAATTCTCTGACAGACTCAACTCCATTTAACAGCGTCTTGGGAATAATTTGTCTTCACATAAAGTATTAAAAAACTTAATAAACTTATTTTTCTCGATTAAAGGATTTTATAGGAAATGTATGGTTTATCCCAGTTTTACAGCAATTCATGTTGCGTCTTTTACCGCGTTTTATCTTATTCAGTTTGTTCATACATCATCATGTTTATTTTTTTTTTAATTTTCTTGATGGCTGATCAATACAACAAACTATTTTTCAGATATTTATCTATATCAATTTCTCATTTATTTATTGGTGATTGATTGATTGAGTGATTTATTTAGTTTTTTATTTATCTATCTATCTATTTATTTATCTATTATTTATTGGAGATTTATTTATTTGTTTATTCATTTATTTATTTATTTATTTACACATGTATTTATTTATTTATTTATATACACATGTATTTATTTATTTATTTATTTATTTATTTATTTATTTATTTATTTATTCATTTATTGATGTATTAAAACGATATACAAAATTGCAATATTTGGATATCTGTTTATGATTTTCTGAAAAATAAATATACAGCAATAAATAACTGCATGTATTATTATATATATGCCGAAATATCCCCTAAAAGAGAAATACAAATATTACAAAGTAACACTATTTAACTTACACAGACTCATGAAACATCAACAAAGAAAGGACGAATGGATATCGTATTTGTCAAAACATACATCATACTCCACAAGCAGTCTCTGAAAAATAAATAGATCAATCAACCAATCAAACATTTTACAGTGTACAGAAATATGTGTCACCGTCTTGTATTTAGACAAGACACATGTAACAAGGATAATTCGTAGAATTATAGTCCCCCTTCCCGGTGCATATGATCAAGATGTATAAATTAACAAAAAATAACCATCTACCTAAGATGTATGTCTATACCAAATATGGTAAGTCTAGGTTCTAGAGAAAAATAAAACCAACAATGGGGAACAACTCTAAAATTAAGGATGGTAGGCGTGACACATTTATGTGACACTTCGAAATCTCAAGATGTATACTTACACCTAATATGGGTAACATTGGTGACGAAATAACTTATATATGTTGTAGGCATGCACTTTTTGTATATGGCATTCTGTCTTTTTAAAATGTATACCTGTAGCCTACTAAATACAGGGAGCCTAGCTGACGAAATAAGTTAGATATGGTCCGGTCAACACAACAAACAAAAGAGAATAACTCTAAAATAAGTATAGTAGGAACAAAATATTAATATGCGACACTCTGTCTTATTTAGATGCATACCTGCACAAACTATGAGAAGCCTAGGTAAAGAAATAAGTAAGATATGACCCGCACAAATAAAATAAACAAAGGGGAATAACTCTACAAATAAGGGTGGCACAAGTGTAATTTTTGCATGCGACCAGTCTTCTTTAGATGTATACCTGTCTTAAATATGGGAAGCTTAGTTAAAGAAATGTGGAATATGTATCTCGGACAAAGTAAAAGAACAGACGGACAAAAGGACAAACGGACACAACACATAATATAGTCCCATCGGGAACCGGTGGGTTACTAGTAATGATGTTCATCATATGTACACAACATTACAGTTGATATATTTAAAACCGATGCCTCAGACCATTAACATTAAAGCTATCGTGTCTATGTAAAATACATGTAGTTAAATTAGAAGAATGGATTTGTCAAAAGGACAAAACCTTGTCCATATTCATATTAATTATATCATAATCATGTTCACAATTAAAAACGTACATCAGTCCAAACGGTCACTGAAATGTCTCGTTAGTATACAAGACAAAATCACTGCAACACCACCATGGTCATGTTCAGTACCAGTCACAATTTAACCACAATGTCAAGAAGTCAAAGTTGAAGCTCATTGCCACCATGTTCAGGAAGCAAAATTATTACTGTTGCAATGAAACAGCCAGCATCAAGACACCATGTCAGTGGGTCAAAATGACCATCGTCATCAAGACATTAAAACGGTCATCAAAAACCAAGATTCAAAACGGCTAGGTAGGACATTCATGACAAAACGTCAAAACTGAGGGGCTGACAGATTAAGATTATCAACTGTTGGTTTAAACTTTATTTTTGTTGAAGATAATTCAGCACAAACTTGTATTGTAATACAGTAATAAATAAGTGGATATTGAAAAATCAGCAATTACTTACATTTATTTCAGGTGGTTGACAATAGCTTTGACAATTGTAGTGATGTTATTTTATCTAGCCAAAAGACACCATTGGTTGCCATTAACTTGATACTTACATCTGTGTCGCAATGGATTTGGAATTACTAGTAAATCATTTCCTGACACGAACAATGGTGTCAGTAGTAATGGTATGTATTGGTAAAATGAATAAGACAATTTGTCAACACGAACACGTGTCATATTTATATCCAAATATTAGTTAAATGTTTGCTGACAAGAACAACGGTGTCAATAGTTATGTTGTGTGATATCCAAATGATCATGAACACGAGTCATATTCATTTCCAAATATTAGTCAAATGTTTGCTGACATGAACATTGGCGTCAATAGTTATGGTATAATTTGTGAACAAGAAAGTTTGTCGACATGAACACGAGGTAATATTCATATCAAAATATCAGTTAAACGTTTGCGGACAACAGTGTCAATAGTAATGATATTTCATAATTGAAATGAACAAGACTGTTTGCCGACATGTTATATCTATATCAAAATATCAGTTAAACGACAACAGTGTCAATATTAATGATATGTCATAATTGAAATGAACAAGACTGTTTGCCGACATGAATAAGAGTTATATCTATATCAAAATATTAGTTAAATGTTGCTGACAAGAACAACGGTGTCAATAGTTATGTTGTGTGATATCCAAATGATCATGAACACGAGTCATATTCATTTCCAAATATTAGTCAAATGTTTGCTGACATGAACATTGGCGTCAATAGTTATGGTATAATTTGTCAAATGAAAGAAAGTTTGTCGACATGAACACGAGGTAATATTCATATCAAAATATCAGTTAAACGTTTGCGGACAACAGTGTCAATAGTAATGATATTTCATAATTGAAATGAACAAGACTGTTTGCCGACATGAATAAGAGTTATATCTATATCAAAATATCAGTTAAACGTTTGCGGACAACAGTGTCAATAGTAATGATATGTCATAATTGAAATGAACAAGACTGTTTGCCGACATGAATAAGAGTTATATCTATATCAAAATATTAGTTAAATGTTTGCTGACAAGAACAACGGTGTCAATAGTTATGTTGTGTGATAGCCAAATGATCATGAACACGAGTCATATTCATTTCCAAATATTAGTCAAATGTTTGCTGACATGAACATTGGCGTCAATAGTTATGGTATAATTTGTCAAATGAACAAGAAAGTTTGTCGACATGAACACGAGGTAATATTCATATCAAAATATCAGTTAAACGTTTGCGGACAACAGTGTCAATAGTAATGATATGTCATAATTGAAATGAACAAGACTGTTTGCCGACATGAATAAGAGTTATATCTATATCAAAATATTAGTCAAAGGTTTGCTGACAAGAACAATGGTGTCAGTAGTGATGATATGTGATTATCAAAATGAACAAGACATTTTCTCGACACGAACACAAGTCAAACGACACGAACACGAGTCATATTTATATCAAAATATTAATCTCTAATAAAGTTATATAATGGAAAATCGAACAAGACAATTTTTATACACGAACACTAGTCATATTCATATGTCAATATCAGTTAAACATTTGTACATATGGTGTCTAATTAGCAAAATGAACAAGACATTTTGTCGACACGAACACGAGTCATTGGACTATTGGACTATTAGTCAAACGTTCGGTGAACAATGCTGTCGATAGGTATGCTTTGTATTAGTAAAGTGTACAGAATATATTCGTGGATCAGCTCTCACAAACATGAACACGACAACCACATTTTGACTGCAGAATTAGAAATGATAACAAAATATAAACTAACTAACGTGAACATATCTGTGAAAGTGAAAAGTAAACTGTTGTTGACGTGAACACGATCGCTCTTTTATATTATCAGTACCGTTAAATATCAGATGTAGGATATCAGATGATGACATTGAGGGTTGTCATATTGTTGTGATATGAACTACATCAATTCTCTGTTAGATAAAAGCAGATGGTATTTTGGTTAATTTCGCTTTTGTTTTCATAAGGTTTCTTGGTAAAATGTTTGAACTAAATACACGGTTACACGGTAATGCTCTTGACAGCTGAGTATGTTAATGTTGTGGAAACATTTAACTGCTGGGATAAGAAAGAGATATTTAAAACCCATGCTTTGTTGATAACTCGTTTTTGTCGGTAATAATTTACACAGACAACATTATTTTCTGAACGATGTAAATATTTTTGAATGCAATACAAGGTTATTATTATACTTTGACAAGAAGTTGATTACGGTTGTTGGTATATTGCTAACAAGAATGTTGGTAGCACTCTGCACACAAATGATCAATCATTTGTGTTTTATCATACTGCTTGAACTTGTCTGTTAATGTTAGTAATTAGTTAACAATTATTTCTCATATTTAATCAGTTGTAGCACTATTGGTAACAAACCGCAGACTGTTTTTATCACTTATCACTCAATTGTACTTCCTAGATAATAATTTGTAAATTAATTTATTTGGTCTCTTTACGCGTCATATACATATATATATATATATATATATATATATATATATATATATATATATATATATATATATATATATATATATATATATTCTGACATCGTTACATCGTTCAGTCTGAGTATAACTATGAATTACATCGTTCAGTCTGACTACAACTGCGAATTACATCGTTCACTCTGTTTATAACTACATATTACATCGTTCAGTCTGACTATAACTACATATTACATCGTTCAGTCTGACTCTAACTACATATTACATCGTTCAGTCTGACTATAACTACATATTACAGCGTTCATTTTTACTATAACTACATATTACATCGTTCAGTCTGACTCTAACTACATATTACATCGTTCAGTTTTACTATAACTACATATTACATCGTTCAGTCTGACTCTAACTACATATTACATCGTTCAGTCTGACTATAACTGCGAATTACATCGTTCACTCTGTTTATAACTACATATTACATCGTTCAGTCTGCTTATAACTACATATTACATCGTTCAGTTTTACTATAACTACGAATTAACTCGTCCAGTCTGACTATGACTACATAATACACCGTTCACTCTGTTTATAACTACATATTACATCGTTCAGTCTGCTTATAACTACATAATACACCGTTCACTCTGTTTATAACTACATATTACATCGTTCAGTCTGACTATAACTACATATTTCATTGTTTATTTTATTACTATGACTGGAAAACACTGTTAATTTTCTAAGACCACGGACCACTGTTCAGTTTGACTACGACTATGGATTACACCGTTCATTTTGACTATGACATCGTTCATTTTACTATAACCAAGGCTTACATTGTTCATTTTGGCTATGACTACGGATTACACCGTTCATTTTGACCATGACCATAGATTCCATCATTCATTTTTACTATAACCAAGGCTCACATTATTCATTTTGACTATGACCACGGATTACATCGTTTATTTTAACTACGATTATGGATTACACCGTTCATTTTTACTATGACCACGGATTACACTGTTCATTTTGGCTACACCCACGGATTTCACCGTTCAATTTGACTACGATTATGGATTATATAGTTCATTATGACTATGGCCACGGATTTCACTGTTTATTTTGACTATGACCACGGATTACAATGTTCATTTTGATCATGACGGATTATACTATTCATTTTTACTTTGACCGGGGATTACACCGTTCATTCTGACTATTACTACATATTCTGCCGTTTATTCAGAGTATGACTACTGATTACATTGTTCAATTTGACTATGAGCCACACCTTTTATTTTTATTTTGGCTATAGCCCACGCCCACTCACTGGGACTATTAATCATACCATATGTTAGGACTGTGACCATGGATGACTCTGTTTTTGGTCTTACTACGACAAAGAAACTAATAACATTTTATATCTTATCTTTGGACAATGATATAATATCGTGGTCACTAATTCTTTAGGAGAACAATTCTCTCTTCTGGTTTTATTTGGATTATCATGTTTCCACTTTTTGATTTACCAGGAGTTTTACCAAAAAGTGGATACATGGTAAAACCCCTGGTAAATCAATAAGTGGAAACATGATAGCTTCCATCACATATTTACCACGCACCTGTGTTTTACATATACATGTTCTCCATACCTGGATATTCTTGCTCCTGTTCAATTTTCGCCATTTTGGTCCTTAGACGAGAGCGCGAATTTAAAATAAAGGCGAAATTTTCAAGTTAAATATCTGCGACATTAACATTATGCCATCCATGACACTAAGGTGATTTAGGCGAATTTAATACGGGGTGAATATGTTTTCAGTCATAAAATGGCAAAAAACCAGGGGCGAATATTTCCAGGCATACGGTTTATGCAATATTACAATTTTCAATATTGCAGTCACACGTGGTATTATGTAGCAGACAATTATACGTACAATAGTTGATGTATAATATGTGTTTGTTAGATCCTTTTCTGGTGTAATTTAATGTACTAGCAACTGAAACCACTGAACAAATAAATCCCAAAGGCTGCTCATATAAAACATTTTACAAATTAAACGAAAAATATATAATAAAAAATGCTTTTCGTGACGTCTTGGTTGTGTTATTTACAGGGAAGCAGGAATGAAATCCAAGTACTTCATTGAAAACAAGATCAGCATTCTCAATTAATGTAAATGTGATAAGAGAAACCGTTCGGTCAAGGCGAACTCGATATAGAGACAAGTTTGTAATTGTAACACTTGTGAAATGTACTGTTGTGAGTTATATTGGTTTTTTATCTGTATCATAATTTTGTTTAGATCAAAAGATCAAACGTGATGAAAGTGATTAGTTTGTCTATTCGGATATAAAGTTAACAAGCAGAAACTGAGAGTGGAATTGGGATATGTAAATCAACAAATTAAAGAAACAAGGAGATAAGGGTTCACTAGAATCATGTAAATTAACGTTATTTAACACTTAAGACCGAAGAGCAAAAGCCGATCAATTCTTTGCGCAATATATCATTTTTGCGTGATGCAATGTTAGGTCTTTCCATGTAAAATCAAATGAGCTACAGTATTATCATACATGGAAGAAAATATTCTAAAATAAGCAGAAGCGAATTAGAGAGAGTGACAAACAGGAATATGAGTATTGGTTTGTCGTTTGGATAAAAGGAAAACAACCCGCGACTTTCTATGTCGATTATAGTTGCTTTCTATTGTGTTGGCAGTAAAATCATTTAAATTCATTAGAGTTTATCGAACGAACCTTAAACTTTTCTTCAAGTTAAATAGAATGTATTGTATGTTTTTAAATACTGCTGTTCTTTTTAAGTGTTGGTGTAGCTTAAAGTTTAGTGAAACATTATTGAAATATCGAATTTCGGTTCGACATATAAAAAGCACGATGTAGACAATTGACTAGTTGTAGATTTAATCGTAAAAACATTCATGAGAAATTCCATTAAAATTTTGCCTTCCATGTTGTTCTGTTTGATTGGTAAATATCAAGTAGGAATCAATACTAAGATGTTTATTAATTATCAATACTCAGACTTATGTAATCAGTAGCCGTACTTGCCGCATATATTTTTTTATTGTCGATTTGATGATATGACAAGCTGTAGTTGCTATAGTAGTTGTAATACAGAGGAAATGTGGAATTCCTAAGTGGAATTCTATGTTGCGATTAAACATGCTTTGATCAATTACCAGAGTTGTAAACCAAATATGGAGATGAGAAATTGTCGTGCATGAGGACAATAAACTGGTTTTTCTCATCAAATGTTTTAAATTATCAAATTAAGTCAGAAATTCGAAAAATGAGGATGGCTAGCATCGTTTGTTGTACTTCTAGTATTATTTTGTTTTAACACCAGTTTATCAGAAAGGCGGGTCAGTTGACATGGAAGGGGAATTGGTTGTGTTTTATGTTTTCCAAAAAAGGTTCCTTCTTTTTTACTACGTAGATTGATGTACACTTACAAAAAAAAAAAAAAGAGACATACACAGGCATAAAAATTCTTAAATACCTATATATTTTGTGAAAATGGCTTGAGAAACCCAGTATGACAATTGTTCGTTTGCAAATAATTAATTCGACCTTAATATTTGTATATGCATACGACACTGGAGCTGATCTTATTTTCACAAAATGTATAATAATATATGAATTTTATGCCTGTGTTTATCTCTTATTTATTAATTTGTACATCACTCTAAGTAGTATAAACCGATTTTGTTTGTTTGGAAGCTAATGTCGGGGACCCCCTCTAATGATTTCTATATTACAATGGTCATTGTCTGATATTAGAATGTCATGTCAGATCAGTTGTATAATTTTTCTTTATATGAGAATGGAGTACAAAAACAGACCAAGGACGTAGGTCGAGGTTGATATTGTTTTTTTTGCTTTCCATAAATTCTTATATCGAACCAAAAGTGGTGGAATATTTGAACTCAACTGATGAAGTCTTATTGACAGAAACGATTGTCTCGAGCATATATTTTTAACTTTTTTTGTAAAAGTATAACTTTGGTATTGTTTGTAATATTTTATTACATTTCAATTTAACAAACCATCGACCATTGAAAGAGATATGGCAAGTTCCCCTTTGGTTTGTCTGCCTCCATACTGTATACAGAAATTCAACTAAAACAGTTTCGTGACGTCACAACAGTACAATATGTTAAATTATCCGGTTTACAGGGCGATTTCATTTTAAACGGCAGATCATATGATCATCTCTGACCATCTCTGGACAAGTGAAAATGCAGAACAAAAACAAAACTACAATAACATTAGTTACTGCATTATGAAATCAATGATACTTTGATGTAGTATGTCATAACTGCACCATAACATTGACTTCTACATTGCATGACGTCATTGACGTGTCAAGTGATATATAAAACATGGCACTTGACACAACAACAAATTCTTTAAAGCATACGGAGACGCCTTACGATATACAATACTTATTTATTATTATTGTATTGCATCGATATTTCTCCTCCAGGCCACCAAATCCCATCTATGGATGTTCTGTAAGTAACCGTTTATCCAATGTTTACCAGATTACATACGTATATACATATTTGAGTCTATGGGAATAGATAATAAAGTATCATTACAATAAATACACACGTGTATATTTAATTGGCATCTAAGTATCATAAACACACACACAGATTATTGTGTATTGGCAGTAATGTCAACACTTTATCACAAAAAGCTACATATTTTATATATAATTTTTTACAAGTTACACTATAAATACTTATTAAAACATTTATTTTCTAAATATCAATAATATTTTCTACGTTTGACCACATTTCACAAGGAAACACAGAATATTCAAAGAAAGAACTAAAATACATATCAGATAGATGGATAAGCCGTATTATGGTACTTTTCTTATTTAAGATAAGATATTTCAGTGATTAATTGACGAACTAACTACATGCTTGTTAGGAATACTAAGATTGAAATATCGATGTTAGTAAATATATCGTTAAAATATAAATAAAATTGAACGAATCTTCAAAGAGCTCGTATGATCTGTAAAGGAGGAATTTGATACAAGATCTAACTTGTACAGTACGTGTAATGTTACACATTGATGTAGTCACCCTGTCCTCGATCAACCATTAAGAACAAGTAACATCGCCTTACAGGGAAAGCGATAAAAAGAAAAGAATTAAAAGAGGCAATTGTTGCGATAAAACTTGTGTATGTATTGAAAGTACAATATATAAGCTAAGTGAATGACACGACAGTTAGACTACTAAAGTACGTGGTTAACTTTTTGGGGAGTATCACTTGCTTGATTAGATAAAAGTAATTACATTTGTACAATGTTACAGTGCAGAAAAGTTTGTACTGAAACTATGTACTTCTGATACCTTTGTTACAGAATCAGGTTCTAATGAACGAACATTGTACAGTTTATTGGGATTAATACAGAAAAAAATTCTCGTTTAGCAGATATCTATTAGTAAAGTGTTTGACTTAGTTACAAAAAGCTATACCCGGGTCACGTGACTACAAATACTGACTTACTAGTATGCGTTACATCGCTCTATATACTTGCAATGAAGGAAATTGCAGTCAGAGTATATATATATATATATATATATATATATATATATATATATATATATATATATATATATATATATATATATATATATATATATATATATATATACATATTATATATACATACATACATACATACATACATACATACATACATACTGACATACTGACTGACTGACTGACTGCAATTCCCTTCATTGCAAGTATATAGAGCGATGTAACGCATACCAGTAAGTCAATGTTTGTAGTCACGTAACCCGAGTGTTGACCGCTTTACTTTTTGGTGTAGGAATACATGAATAAGAAACTCTTTCTATCTATTTGTTAGACAAGACTTTTCCAAAATTTCAACCTATGAACGAATCAATAAAGAATAGAATAAAACATATTTATTTCTTATTTATTTATTTAATATTAAGAGCCATACATTACCAGAAAACACACAAAAATCACAGAGATATCGGAAACACAAGACTACATCTGTAGCACACTGTAGTGTTGGCAGCCTACAGGCCTATATCGCGATATATCTAGGTCATGCTATGACCAGAATCACAGAAATAAAAGTTTCGTAGAATTGTAACTTGTCTGTTAAACAGTAAAAATGTAAAAAAAAAAAATCTCAGATAGTATAAATCAATAGAATGTCCAGGACATAGATACAAATCCTGTAAAAATGGACAAACACGGACCTCTGGAAACCAAGAGGTTGGATCAGGTGCCATGGAGGAGTAAGCATCCCCTGTCGACCGGTCACACCCGCCGTTAGTCCACAGTCAAGTCCAATGAAACACGTGAGGAGTGAAACCTCGTCACAATTGGTACAGACGTCGCAACAACCGCCAACGAAAAGGCAACTCAACATTTTACCCAGCGAAACAGAGTAATCGAAAACAAAACTATTATACCGACCGTAAAATTTGCGGAACTTTGACATTAGACGTGGTTTTCGATATCCCTGTGTCAATAATTTGTCAGTGAGTATTTACCACTGTATCTGAAATCTTCATATGTTGTACACACCCTGGCATATCGGATCATTTGTGAAATATAGACTCCATATGAGGGATATTACTACTTAAATGTGGAAGAGAGTTAGGCCTAGTGTAACTTTGTCAAGCATCACTGATAAACAGGTCGATCTATTTGTCTTCACCGGATATGTCTATTCCTGTTAGAAACAATTCTTCGCTCACATCGTCTAATCGTGTGAAATCAGCTCCATCCCGCATTTCATGATCCATCCATGCTTATTCTGAGACCCGAATCTATCAAAACCTGCAATGTCATTGCCAATCGTAAGTAGTGTTCATAGGTTTCTCAATAATGGGGTTATTGACGGGATACTCTCTATATAAATTATAATTAGGCTTTTGTGTTCATGTTATATATCAGCTGATCGGTATATACTGAATTGACCTACATAACACATGGCTCTATTACAGGACTAGGGGTTTTTCATAAAGAAGGTGTCGATAATTTACTTTCAAACAGACCAATAAAAGTATGTTATTTCAATACATAATCTGCATTTGTCTTGTTTCAATTGATTGGAAGGATTTACTGGCTAGTAGGCTATATGCTGAAATACTTACGTAAGTTACATACGAATCAGTCATCACGTTACTTTTAAAAGTTATCGCGCTGATATATTATATAAAATCAATAGTATTCTGCATTTTTTATTATGATATTTATGATATTTGATATGAAATCTTTCATATTATCACTTTTTAAATTCACAGCATAATTTCACAGCGTTTGATTGGTTGTGTTTATGATTATGAATACCTTATACCTGGACATGTTCGCCATATTCGACCTTAGGTGAGACAGCGAATTTAAAATGGAAGCGGAATTTTCGGAGTAAATAATTGAAGCACGGAGACTATGGTGATTTAGAGCGAATTAAAGAGTGGGCGAATATGTTTCCTTTCGTAAAAGTGCGAAAAAGGTATATAGTATATATCTGACCTATTGTTTACGCATAGATTAATTACACAATTATCTAGTTCATACGGCGTACATAATTGATAATACTTGAAACATTTCGAAAGTAACTGTAGAGGCTTATAATGTAACTAAGCAAAATTAATGTATTGTGATTTTTAAACGTGTCAAATTCATTAATATTTTAAAACAGGGCTACATAACTTTAAAATATTCCTGTCATTAGATATTTAACTAACATTTTCAATTGTACAACTCAATTGAACATGTTTCTGCCTTTCTTGGTCATTAACCAATGATGTATGTCCGTATGTGGTTAAAATATAATAATTGGATCAATCTGAGAGAGAAAAATCTCTCAGCAAACTAGTTATCAATTTAAGCAACAAATACTTTCTCTGTGAAATGATTAGGAAAACATTTTACATGGCAAGGTAATTATTATATGGGAATGTAACTCATTTATATTATTACAGAAATTGATCACTGTATCAATATATGCTATAAAGTTTAACCGGTTTTAATCAACAAAATATTCGTTTGTACCTCGCGATCGGTTATACCGGGTATTTTGTTGATATATACAAATTGAAAGGAAAAAAAGAAAAGAAAACTAATTAAATATCTTCTAGTTTTACATTTTACATAAAAATAATACTTTAGAGATTCTTGATATTTCTAAATGTGGTTTCTAATCGGCTTTAAATGTACATTTCTGTTTATATCGAGTAAACAAGGAGAACTATATGCATAGGAACTTTCTTCAGCAAGGACAATACTAGGCTAAAGAACACTAAAGGTCACTTATCAACGAAACATGAAGCAAACGTCCACGCTAATGAAGTATTTCAAATACATTGATTCATCATAGGACAGGATGATTATAAGGAACAAGTTCAGTTTTTATTTGCTTTTTACGGAAATAAAGCGGCAGTCATGATCATTTAATTTCTGTGTGTACATTGGTGACACGTCTGCAAACTAAGGTATCACGAGGTTCAAAGAGTAAAATGATCACACTACACCTGTTGGACCTTCGAGCTTCAATACAAAGAGCATTTGTCTCTATTCTTTTTTAAGTGATGCACCGAATTTTATTGTAAAACCATATTAAAGAAGATGTCAATTTCTACAATACCATTAACTGACAGATACCCGTTGTACAATTATGTTTTTAAACAAGAAATTCGAGAATTTCAAAGTAAAATTAAGAAGCTGAAAGAACTCGAAAGTTCAAAACTAATTTTTTTTTCTGCTGACAATATAGATTTACTGTCTGATAAGAATACAGTGCCTGTCTCCATGACAACAAAGCAACCAGAAGGGCAATATATTATGATACTATAATTTGCAATTAAATGGGCAATGACCGAATACAAATTTGTGGAAAAAACAGAGATGGGGTTAGGCGTCAAGGAGGACTAAGCATTGACGGTCAATATTGTCACCACTCCATAGTCAACATGTAATATACAGGATACAATCCATTGGCTTAACTGCTGAAGATACACAACGATACAGTACCTAGAGACAGCGAGTACAGACATTATTGAAGTTAGTGTTAGGGGTCAGAATGTACTCCTTAATTTTGTAATGTTATTGTTGATATAGATAGTGTCCTCCTAACATCATTTTATTATTTATTTTTAGAATAAAATTCTGTATTATGACTATTAGTCATAATACAGGAATTTATTTTAAAAATAAATAAAAAATTATGTTAGGAGGACAATAGGATGCTACCAAAACTTTAAATACTTGTAATGTTTACATATCTACTTTTAAAACAAATACAGCACAACTCGAATTTTATTTGGGAATAGATCTGTTTAAATTGTTAACAACTTCTTTAATATACAAATATGTAAACATGTTTTCTTTTTCTATATATACATATGTTTTTTTGTAATTAAAATATGCAAATATCTTCAAAGTAAAAAAAAAACTGTAGAAAGTTTCTTTTGTTCATGAAATACATAGAGTTTATTGTCAAATTGTTATTTAAGCATTGTGTTACATAAAACATCAGGTGAACATACATGTATTTATAAATGGCCTTTTATCATTGTTTTGTTATTAACATTATTAGTGTGTTTATAGTATGCAAGTCAGATTCGTTAATCGTTCCAGTACGTTATGAGTAAATATCTATATAACCAAGTTCTTTATATTTGAGTTTCCTAATGTTATCTATACTGAAATTATCATTGGATCCTTGACTCCTGTAGCCATTTGTTCACACTAAGTAAATCGGTAAATATATTTACTTGTGGAGAATAATGAATACTTTCAATCACTCAATTAACAGAACAGTACATTTTTCATGAACTTAAGATATAGAATATAATTTTTAGTATGATTATTACAAAATACATCAAAATGTTATTGTTTCATAATTCAAAATGGTAAGCATTTTAGAGGGGGTACTCAAAGACGGAGAAATGTAAGTAACATATACACTTGCCAAGTACACTTGTTGTGAACTATTTTAAACCAGAAGTGAAAGTTTGGTCGGAATGTATTACGGCGTGTTGGTCTGGATATGATTATAGAATTTAGTTCAGGATGTTGATATGTAAACATCTCTAGACGTTTAGAAATTTGATATGGTCCCCAGAGTGCTTTTATAAATCTTTGTTTTCTTTTTAAAACTTAATTGGGCTGTGCCCGTTAGAACAGTTATGACTTATTTTGATAAATTGTATGGCGAGCAGAAGTACAAGGATTTTAAATGTACTTGTTCACTGTTTTCCAAAGATAGAAATTAAAAATGTTTATAAATTTTTCTATCATAAATGTTTCTATGAAAATTATTCATAGATTTGTTTTGAAAATTATATCCCCATTAAGACACAGAGGTTGAAAAAACGTATGCGGTTTAAGACGCTTTGTAAAGGCCTTAGAGGACGATTGGGTAGTCTTTAGTCAGTATCTAACTTAACATAACTTAACTTATCTAGTCAGCTCGGTTTCGAAACCGGATGGAACGTAACCTGAGTTTGTAAGAAAGTTTGTTAGTTGTACTTGCGGGTACATTGTAAGTGGGATATCTCCTACACCCTTAAAAACCGACCGCCACTATATAACTAAGAAATTGTTTAGTGTTACAATATAAACAACATAAAAAACGAAATGTTTTGTGAATTCCTCATACATGTGTAATCTAATTAATTTACATGCAGTGTCGAAATTGAAATATTTGATTTAAGTAGATGTAATTAGGTTTTGCCTATCATGAAATAACCAACAACATAGGTTTAAACGAAAACGAAATGTTGACTCTACACATTCTGTGAAAGAGCGCCTTAAAGAATGTATATATCATCAAATGATAAATACTATAAACACACCCATCATATTTATTTTACTGACGAGATCCTATAAATATGTTATAAAGTGTACCATTACGACAGCCATACATAAATTCGTCCCTGCAACTGTAAATTGTACACAAGTTAGAATATGTCTTATAGAGGTGGTGCTCGTATCCAAGATCGTCAGATTTCTGAACAACAAACAATTACTGAAGTATAAACAGGAAAAACGAAACTCCGGAGTCAACGATACAACGTAACGTGTTATAGATTAGGTAATTGCAATGTCAAATATGAGTTATCTACAGAAAATCTGAAAGTAAAGAGAGTTTATGTTAGATCTGATTTATATTTAAAGTGTGTATCTAATATATGTAAATATTTGTCATACCGATTGTATATTATATCCCATTGGTTTCTGAAAAGTATCCCGATGTATTTATGAAATAAATTGAGGAAGTATAGTTTATAAAGAGATATACCTTGCACACCAACCTAGTTTTTCTCAGATACACGAGTTTATTCACTTAAAACAACTTTTTCTTATTAATTCGTAATTACTGACGGGAAACTATTGAACTGAGAAAAACTAGGCCAAAATCACAAAAATGAGTTAAACCTTGTTTCTTCTTGGGAAAAACTTAGTTTAACCGAGAAAAAAAAACTAGGTTTAACTTATATTTTTCTCTCAAAAATCAATGAGAACGATCGGCGCAAATATGTGAAAGTAGATTGGTGCGGATCAGGACAGAAACATCTTCATTTCACACGACAAGTCTAATTCATACATGTTGAATTCGTCATATGTTTCGAAACGAGCACTCTCTAAAATACGCTTCGGGTGAACTAATTTCGTAATAATACTGTGAACACAATAATATACTGTTCACAGTTGCCGTTACTTCATCAGAATTGATGATTGAAATATATCTTATTTCATACGCCCTAAACTGATATAAATATTATCGACAATATCAAAGTTATAGTTTTACAAAAATGCCAAACAAACTTTTTATTTAAACATAGATGGAAGAAACTAATTATTTTCACAATGCAATTTGTGTCAATTAACGTTATAAGCGTGAGTATCAAATTGTTAATAACAGAGATATGTCGATATACAATGGAAAAACATGGAATTTCGAAAAAAAAGAGAACTGAAAGAAGGTGCCAAGGAGGATTATTGATCCATGTCGATAGTAAAAATCCAACAGCGGACGCGAACTCTTCCTTGTGATCTGTTTCCACCTAAATGTTCCGTGTTTGTCCAATATACACTTTGTCTTTTATTACAAATACCACCGTATGTAGGTTTCATTATATAGAGATCACACCTCATTTTACGAAGATCATCACAACATGTATTTCAGTAGGGAGGGAAACGTTTTGTTCACTTTTTCTAAAATCAAAATCAAAATTCTGATCTGTAACGATTCAAAATTATATCAGTCATATTAACTGACATAAAGGTCACCAAAAATGCACAGCAATAGATGAAAATACAAACTGATAACAAAAGCTATGACTTCGTTCTACCGTATAAAGAAGAAATAATGAGTGAACATCTACGTGAATGAACAAATATTCCAAGTATGCATTGCATGATTTGGTTTTGAATTGAATTACTTTCTGTACAACACAATATTACACCTGTGTTAAATATATTTTGTGTTACACCTTGATTAAGTTATTTTTTTGAATTACAGATGGTATCTAAGTTATTTGACCATTAATTTGGCGACAGTTATCTCTTGTTTTTATCTAAATCATGTTTAACATATCTTATGGATTTCTGTAGACGACGGAACAGTACAGATGGGTTAAGAACACACAGTATAGTCAAATTAAAAATACCTTAGTTTTTGCTACTTTATTTCCAATGAAAATCGTTATCTATCTGAGTGCACGTGTATTTTTAACATGCATTACCGTACCGTGATTAAATTCAGACTATATTGCTTCAAAAAGAATATTGACAAGAGCTGGCTTCAGAACATCGTTGAATCTGTACACCGACCATTGTGTAAAAAGTTGATTATCTTATTTGAGATGATAAAATGTATTTTCAAGTCTTCGGATTCTGTCTTGACATATTTAGTTTTAATCAATGTCCAGTTTCAAAAGAATTCTAAGATTGCATTTCTATGTGTTATACGTTCTACGGAAAGTTGTTAATTAATTGTGAAAATAATAACCTGCACAACTCTTTGAACTAAACTTTAGGACATGTGCTAATAAGTTTGCGATTTTTGTCGTATTTCATGAATAAAATGATGCTATATCACAATGATACATGTGTTGTGTTCACATTCATGCGTTTATCTACGGATCCAATCAAATCCATTTATATTTGAAACACCAGTGATCGTCGTCGTTTATCGTCAAAAGTTGTCAAAGGCAGTAAGACATTGGAATGACGTTAAAGGTTTAGTCTCGAGTCTGCGTGTCTATCATGTACGTGTAAAACACGCCTTTTAATATGCATAGAGCGTGTTACATTCGATTGCGAATTTTTCTCAAATTATGATGAGATGATAAATCTAACATTGAACAAAGTAGATATTTATCTTTCTAATAGAATATTAGTACTGTGTTGATATGATCAAGTGTATTTGAAGTAGTGATGTAAACTGCTGCAATTTGTAGACGTTGTTTGTAAACTGATTTGAAGACTGTATCACCATGTACTTGCTGTGCACCTTATGTTGTAAATATGGTTCCTACAGTATCACCGATAGATAGACAGTAGAAAAGACTCGTTTATTTCTCATTTATTCATCATTAAACGAATTACACACCTTGACATGGGGATTAAAAGCCGGAAATAGATAGTCAAATCATCTACCGCGATCAAACAGGGCATGTTTCGTGATAAAAAAAGACTTTCATTTAAATTCCATCGCAGAAGAGGATTTGTATATTTCTAGGTTGCCGGAATTTGAAGCTTTGCACTTATCAAAAAACAAAGTTACAGAAAACAGGGGATAAAACTTGTAAATATATGTAGTGAAGTTAACGCTAAAATAAGGGGACATGTTGAAAAACAGTTCTCAAAGTTTAATCTATATGGACTTAGATTCTGTTAGTAAAGGATCAGAAAGTAATTCCTGTGATAATTGTCGAAAAAAACATCACACATCCTTCCTTCCGTTTTGTCTATCGTGTGTTTCAAAACATGTTATAGGACGTAAAAGTAGTACGTTATAATCATTCTATTATCTCATTTTCGCGATATTATCTCAATGAATTTACGGTTTTGTCATTATTGAAAAACGTGCTATATAATTTATAGCAATTCTTTTGATAGAAATAATTCGTCTGTCGTTCTATTCACATGTAGCCCTATTTTACCACCATCTTACAATTTTAACAAAACCATCCATAGAGTTATACCAACATGCTGTTTACAAAATGATAAAATGCAGTAGGCAAGCATAAATTTTTGTCAATTACTATTTTTATGAATAAATCTTATAGGCAGATCTAATGAATAAATATGAATCACACAATATTTTTATTTCTGTCAATTTATGAATTAATATGTTAAGGTGATCTCTGTCGAAGATTTTTTTTCTTCAAATTATTGATAATATAATAGGATATAATCGTCAGTTTTAAAAGATGGAATTTATAAATGAAACTTAGGCGACATGATTTTGTCTTATCACATTACTGTTTTAAATTGACAAAAATCATCACTATTCAAGACGACTTTTGAAGAATATTTCACCAAAATGATGACAAAACAAAAATACAGATAAAACTGGTATCAAAATAAATGGTGATTATATCAAAATAAATGGTGATTATATCAAGATATAGGCTATGTCAGGTGTTTTATCGCTAGATACGAACAGACTGACAGACAGACAGGACATACAGACAGACAGCCAGACAGATAGATAGATAGATAGATAGATAGATAGATAGATAGATAGATAGATAGATAAATCGATATGGATGGATGGATATCATGTGTCCATGTTATGTCCAATATCACGTGTCCATGTTATATTCAATATCACATGTCCATGTTACATATAATGTCATGTGTCCATGGTACGTTCAATATGATGTGTCCATGTTATGCCCAATATCATGTGTCCGTGTTATATCCAGTATCATGTCTGTGTCCATGTTACGTTTAATATCATGTGTCCATGTTATGTTCAATATTACGTGTCCATGTTATGTTCAATACCATGTGGCCATGTTGTGTTCATTATCATGTATCCATGCTATGTTCAATAGCATGTGTCCATGTTGTGTTCAATATCACCTGCCCATGCTGTTCAATATCACATGTCCATGTTATGGTCAATATCATGTGTCCATGTTGTGTTCAATATCATATATCCATGTTGTGTTCAATATCATGTGTCCATGTTATGTTCAATAGCATGTGTCCATGTTGTGTTCAATATCATGTGTCCATGTTGTGTTCAATATCACGTGTCCATGTTATGTTCAATATCATATGTCCATGTTGTGTTCAATATCATGTTTCCATGTTATGTTCAATATCATGTGTCCATGTTGTGTCCAATTTCACGTGTCCATGTTACATTCAATATCACGTGTCCATGTTTCATATAATATCATGTGTACATGGTACGTTCAATATGATATTGAATGTAACATGGACACGTGATATTGGATATAACATGGACACATGATATCCATCCATCCATATCTATCTATCTATCTATCTATCTATCTATCTATCTATCTATCTATCTACATGTATCTATCTATCTATCTATCTATCTATCTATCTATCTATCTATCTGTCTGGCAGTCTGGCTGTCTGTCTGTATGTCCTGTCTGTGTCCATGTTGTGTTCAATATCATGTGTGCATGTTATATTCATTATCATGTGTCCATGTTATGTTCAATATCATGTGTCCATGTTATATTAATTATCATGTGAACATGCTGTTTAATATCATGTGTCCCTGTTATATTCTCTAGACACCTTACCTTAAATTAATTCTTTACTAGAGTAATAATCTCGAAACCTTCAACTCACAAAATGTTTAAACTATTCTATTTGTTGTTTACAAGAGATAGGTGTGTTTACAATATCAGTTACGGAGTCTATTCTAGGCTTTGTGGCAGATACTCTGAAATAATTTACAAGAAGAACATAATGGAGGACTTTAAATATTATCAGCAGGTATAAATATTTAAAATTGTAATATATATCAGCATTTACAGTGAGGGAACAGCAATGTTTATCATACAGCTCCCAAGTACAAAAGTCAAATGTTTAACATGAACAACATTTTCGCCTGCTAAGGTTGTAAGCATTAGTCGAGGTCAGCAACACGATCATTGTTGTGACGTCACTTTCCTATTCTTCATCGATACTCTAATTCTAGAATGAAGCTTTGACTACATGTATCACATTTCCCTTTCACAAAAAGTAATTGCTGAATATCAGATGACTCGGGATGTAAACATTATAATTGTTATCTTTTGTACTTTGTAATAATGTTAGTCTTGTATTGGTCACATAATGTTTATGCGTTTCCTATTAATGTTAATTGCTTTATAACTAATGAAATCTGATTGTAAATTGACAAGAACAATGTACATTTTGGCAAATTTACTTTGCATTGAAAATCAAGGAATCATCTGGGAATATCGAGACGGATCCGTACCAGATCCGGACATGGAATTCTAATACTCAGTAACATTGCACCACCTCCACTATATCTTATCTCCAATTTGAAGGCGTCATGCCAAGCTAATAAAACAGACTGGATCCGTTTTCAATTTGGCAACTGAGATTAAAATTTAACACCATCAAATAAGTCTGTTTTCAAAGATCAATGGTTGTGTGAATGGAAAGGTTAAATCTTTAAAAACATCTATTTGCCCCCAACTTTTAATGGAAAATTGAATATCTGAACCCATGAAAATTTTGCATCCGAGTGAAGCCTACAAATCTATAATGCTTTAAGAGAAGACTCGTCTCTGTTACAGTAGAGAATACCCTAGATATATTTTGTATACTGGGTAAAGGAGTAGGGCCACGATATTTAAAATGGACCTGTAACAAAATCAAATGATTTTACTATGAAAATATGGAAAGCTGAAACATATTCAGAAATTAAATGTACGTTTTTCAAAATCACCTATTCTTTCGTCATTTGGAGATTAAAATATAAAAAATCTCAGATACCAAAGTATAAATCAATAGAATGTCCAGGACATAGATACAAATCCGGTAAAAATGGACAAACACGGACCTCTGGAAACCAAGGGGTGGGATCAGGTGCCATCCCCTGTCGACCGGTCACACCCACCGTAAGTCCACAGTCAAGTCCAATGAAATACGTGAGGAGTGTATCCTCGTCACAATTGGTACAGACGTAGTAACAACCGCCAACGAAAAGGCAACTCAACATTTCACTTAGTGAAACAGAGTAGTCGCAAACAAGAATATTATACCGACCGTTAAATTTGCGGAACGTTGACATTAAACGTTGTTTTCGATATCCCTGTGTCAATATTGTCAGTGAGTAGTTTACCTCTGTATATGAAATCTTCATATGCTGTACACGCCCTGGCATATCGGATCATTTGTGAAATATAAACTCCATATGCGGGTGACTGAAGGATATTACTACTTAAATGTGGAAAATGTACGATGGGAAAGTCGAAATTGTCGCGTTTGTCGTATAGCTTAGTTACTAATTTCCCGTTTGTGTTTATATTAAGTAAAATGTCCAAGTACGAAGCGTGTGTGCTTGATTCTGTTGTATCTTTAATTTCTAGTTTGCTGGGATATATCGCATTGACATATGTATGAAAATTGTCATTATTAATTGACAAAATGTCGTCGATATATCTAAATGTCAAATTAAAGGACACCGCTAGCTTTTTCTTCTTTTGATTCAACATGAAAATTGGACAAAGCTAAACATGCCTTTTGTTCTTTACTGATTCAGAAATTGGTCATCGATAAAACACAGAAATATGAATAAAATGAATCAATTGGTACAATCGATCTACTAGTTTGCAAACTGATGTCTGCTTAGTTTGACTCCTCTCATTGCTTAAATATCCTTGGTCATGATATATATTATACACATCAGAAACACCAAGCATTAACAGTAGTAAAGTCTAAATATTTAGAGTGGAATAAATACGGCATTCTTGAACATTCAGAGGTGGATTTGGCGCATTACAGCAGAGAGAATCCCATGCTGACTGGTCACACCCGCCATCAGCCCATAGTCAAATCAAGTACAAAATCGGTCGGGTAGCTCCTTTTGGGATATGACTGCGTGACAACTGCTTTAGACATAAGACCGACCTTTTGATAAATGTATCTCGCGCCATTAAATGCAGTGTAGATGAAGTAAAATATATTAAATATGTATAAAAACATAATATTAAAGTTCGGAGTACGGGGTCAGTTCGTGTTTTCCCACTGACTAAATTGGCAAACATGAAAATATTTGCTGCAAAGACAATTTATAGATGGATATAAACAAGTTCTGTAAAGTATTACAACCACATGACTTACTGTTGACAGAATTACGGGTACTTGTATCAGAAAAGTAAGTGAAATATTCATATAATTAGTGATTTATACTAAATTATAAAGTTATTTATACAAGATACAGGAGATGGACGAAATGTTATATTGCATATATTTTCATATCTTCTTAAAATGGTAAAATGCATTTCGTAAATAATCCGGAAACAATAATGTCGGGGAAATAATGGTATCCATATGAACAAAACAAGGGCAACTGAACTATGGGTTAATTTTGCAGTTAGTCTTTATTGTTTAATATCAACTTTAATGACTTGTTAAGTAACGGCTATCCATCTGACCACCTGTTCATCGATTTTGCACGTAATACTTTTAAACTCGAATTTGACAACATCATAATTCTACCAGTACTCTGGCACGCATGACACAAACTGTATTGCATTGTTGAGTAGTAAATTAAAACGAAGCTAAATACTCGACAAACTAATGCGCTGACAGGGAGATCATTGGTCTCCAAACAAATACCTATATACCCATATTTACACGAATCTAACTTCTAATAGCTTCACGGCGACAAATAGTTCAACGGATTCCATTTCTAAAGCAAGGTATCTGTGCTGTAGGATTTCTGCTAGTTTTACAGAGGCTATACCAAAGAAATCGTCACGAATTTTCTCATCGGTTGTACATATCTACTAAAATAAGCAAATTTACCATTGTATATTTGTTAAAGTAACACACCCTTTACTAGCGGAATTCACTATTTTTAAACAAAAGATATGTAATTATGCCATCACGCCCTCTAATATTTCATCTTTTATATTTACACCATTACACCAAATATACTAACATTTATACTCAAATTCACTCCATGTTTACGTTTGATACAATTCTACCAACACCAAGTGATATGTATATATATATATATATATATATATATATATATATATATATATATATATATATATATATATATATATATATATATATATATATATATATATATATATATATCGTTTTCATCTTTTCAAATACTAGGAATGTTAATTATGCACCTCACTATTAATCTATTGCATCTTATATTTTACTTAAAATAGAATGGAAGTTTTCTGTAGATCAGAACGATTAAAACTCGTATACAAAAATGTATTGATACAGACTATAGAATCTCCGTATATCTTTGAACCGTGAGTACATGGTCAATTTAGACAATGAAGTCTGAGTAATTCATGTGAGCTGTCGAGTTGTATCTACTCAGCATATTAATATCGATTCTGTATCTTGGCATTATTGTGTATCATTGGCAGGGTATAATCTGGTGTCGGATAATTCGTCTTGTCATTTGATGTCAAACAAACACCTCTCTAATCACATACATTATCAGCAGTCTCTAGAAAATAACACACACCAATCATATCCATTGACACCGTCCTTATACACCCTTCATAGTGTGGATTTTAATGTCATTTAAACTTCAGAGAAATGCTTAAACTTTAAAGGCATCGCCTCAGATACTCTTAATTTCTCCTCCCCTAATTCTGTCAACTACAAAAAGGTCAAGGGTCTTTAACGTGGAAACATAATCGGAGTTTTTCTTTACTTTCCTCTTAAAGCACCTCTCATCTTTTAAAATTGATCGCTAACAAGCACCCTACCAAAGCCACATGTTTGATCTATAATTTCATTAGTGTTTATTAAGCAATGTATTAAAGTACTTAATTTACTTGTTTTGGCTCAAACATATAATACCTAAGTGGTAGGATTTTTGAAAGGTTTAAAGTCAGTTCACAAGAGTTGCGGTTGGTTTGCCAAACTACACCTTTCGTCAACTACAAAGTTTGGCAAATTATGACATAGAATAGTTGTAGATGCTTTAAAACATAGCCAGATAACAAATCAATGTCAATTTCAACTTCAGTGTTGAGTATTCTGTTGGTTTTATACACGATTTCAAATTGCACATATAAGTAACCGATTATCTCTGGGTCATCATTTTGACTGAGAAGTATATCCATAACGTGATATTGAGATCTTTCCCTTTTGATTCCTGGATGATAAACTATCGGAAATTCCATACATCTTTGACGACTAGAATTAATGACAAACGACATGAATGTAAACGTTACCGCCCTCACCAGAGTAAAAAATATATAAACATTTATCAATGTTGGAAAAGTAAGAATCTTAAACCTGATACATACTATATAATTCAGAATACCGGAATATGACATTTGCTTATTTTTATCTAATAAAAATGAACAAGTGTTTACCAAGTATACACATGTTTACTAAGTATTCACTTTTTCACATTTTGTGTCAGTGAATTAAATTTTGCACTATTGTTTTGTAACTGAAAATACAACATTTGTATCAGCAGTAATTTTCTATTTCTCTTTATGTTAATATCTAACCTGCCAGTTTTGTTGTTTATAAAACGGTTTTGGTTTTCTGGAGTAAACACAGCACTGAAACTGAAATTAAGAAGTGTTCTATCAGTGATCGATGATGATATTTAGTTGGTTGCGATTTATTATGCAACTATTTTGAAAACCGTCTGTCGGAATCTTTCTGGTATTTCGATACCACCCGATTACTTAATGCTAAAGTAATATTTCGAATGGATAGCAAACACCAGTTTAATTCTAACCTCATCAAAGCTAATATAGTCCTTTTTATACAACGCCTACTTCTAGACGGATTTGGGAACACATTTAGGTTATTTTTTGGCCTTATATGATACCACTTTTGTTTCGAAACTCCACATCAATTTTAAATTCCAGCTCAACTGATAAAGTCTTAAACATTTGTTTTGGCCTTTTTATTTGGCAAAACTATAACTTTAGTATTATGTTTATAATATTTCTTCAATCTCTTATTCAAATAAAAGTTCTTTTTATTTCCTTTTGGAAGACAAATGATTGGATAGTCTCTGAAAAATTTTGACAGATATTAAAAATTAACACAAATATTTTGAAGGTCATATCGGGCTTTTTCGCCAGCAAGATACCAATTTGGGGAAGATCATGTTTGAAGAATTGTTCTTGATGGTCCACCAAAAGGAAATCTACAACAGTAGTAATGTTATTATTACTGTCAGAAAGCCTTACGTTTTTAGTTTTGGAATGAGGTAATATTCCTTCTGATTTCAACATATATTTATATGAAGGTATTAATTACATATTTTTTAAGAACACTTTCCGGTTTTTTACGACGTTGACCAGTGCTTGTAATAAGTAAATGCAATGGATCCAGTGTGTTACCCTGACTGTTACATCTGTAGGTAGTTAGAAATTTTAGTTAGGAACTTTTGATGGCCTCAGAAGAGAACAGAATAGTTTTATATGAAAATATTGACAGAATAATTACTTTACAATGTTTACAGTAGAACTTCCGTAACCATATTGAAATAAGAATTACTATACATGAAAACAAACTTTGAAGGCAAGAATATTTTACAATATTTTCAGAATTAACTTTTATAATTCTGTTGACAGAATGATGGCAAAAAGAACTGAAGCATCAACAGCAAAATTACTTAATTCTCTTTGTTGAAGAGGGTGGACGAAATGGGAAGATTATAGGATTATTGTTCTTATGACAACAATTCACAAAATAGTGCCAAGTGGTTTATCTCATTAGATGTTTGATTTTAATCATGTTTCTTTCCATCCCTGTTTCAACTACAAAATGAAAAATATATTTTTATCATGTTTCTTGGTATTATTTATAAATTTGGTATATTGTATTTGTCAATGGAGTAAATGCGCTGGACTTATTTTTTAAAAAAAAAAACCTTGTTAATATAGTGATAGTACAAAGAAACATCTAGCTTACTGAAATGGGCATTAACTGTTGTGCAAAAAAATTTTTTTTTTCACTACTTAGATTGATGTACAATGACAACTAATAGATATATATATACATAAAAACTCTTATACTCCTACACATTTTGTAAAAATAGTGTCATGAAGCACGGTCAAATTAATCACTTGCAAACATCCTTGCCAAACAGGATTTCTCAAGCAATTTTCACAAAATATATAGAAATTTAATCATTTTTATGCCTGTGGATATATCTTTTCTGTTATTGTACAATAATCTAAGAAGTAAAAAAGAAAGAACAATTTTTGAAAAAAAAACACAGCTAATGCCTCTTTAAATCTGTTAAAATTGTAAAATACAAGTTGATTTATCTGAAGCATAATACAGTCTTGTTTACTCCATGCAGAAAATGCATAAGTGCACGAAATATTCCTGCACGTTTGTGTTACTATTTTGATTGGGGTATGTCCCATTACTGAGACATGGAAATTTTAAACTTGATCAAATATTTAACTAGATGTAAATGGATTACTGGCAATGATGACACAGTTGTAAGTAAAGTCACCTGATTACAAAGTAATGAATTCCGTGAATACCAACATCTGTCAGCAAGTGATAAATAAACAGTTTTATCAAACAAAAAGATTTAATGTAAAAATATCAAAACTCTTCATGACAAATGATATAGAAAAAGTAGATGTAAATATAAGAAGAGGAAGAAATGAAAAATGTAACTAGAGAACATATAAAATGATAATGATGATAAAATAGACAAAAATATGTTATCACAATCTAAACTATTGGCACTGAGTAAAGGCACAAGTATCATATGTCAAAAAATATACAATGATTTTAGTCCATTTATATTAACGACAGGTCCCTAGAATGTAACAGATCATAATTACAAATAATCCAAATGAATAGCAATGCTGGTATCAGATAGAATTATCAATGAACACAGTTCATACGATGTTTGACATCACATACAATCATTCTGATTCAAATATGTATCTTTCAAAGCAACAGGAAAGGTTTATATATTTTCCTTCAGAAAAGAAAAGACAAATGTCTGTGGAAAAAATAAGACTGAAAACAAGTCAGGAGGCAAGCTTACATATTTGAATTTTCAATTGAAACTTAATTAAGAAATTTGAGATAAGGATAAAATTATTAAAAGTTTGACTAGGACAGACAGGTAAATGATGAACTGTGATCACCTGAAGATATAATCTATATCAAATTTCATATTTGGGAATTAATATAACATCCCCTCTGTCCAAACACTATGGTAGAATATAGACTTGTCCAGTCTGACCTTTAATAAAAGTGATCATTTACTATTATTTAACAACATTTTGACAGGTCAAAAACCACAGCTTTCATTTGTGAAAGTTGGTGGACAAATTTATACTGAAACCTTGATAGTTTTAGATACAAAGGTCATAAACTAAACAGCACACCTGCACACAATGGATACAAAGTATACTAGATATGAAAACCAGTAAATGCATGATTACTGACACAAAGCTGAATTGATACAAGTCATTTACATAAATATATTTCATTTTTTTATATAAATGCAATCATAAAGCTGAATTGAAAATTTTACGTATAAAATTAAATATCCACACTAGATACACATGGCTGATTTCACACGAAATTAAAAATAGTCAAACCTGTTAAGTAGACATTCTCTAATTCTAGATTTAGTGACTGACCACTATACAGAGGTGTAGTAGTAATTTAACATATAAAGTATCATTGTGTCGCAACCTCAGTGACATTTAAAGAAGAGTGAAATAGCATCCCGTTCAATTGCCCCGCCTTTGTGACATTGGCAGAGGAGTTATTAAGTATCCATTTGAATGTGCAGTGAGATTAGCAGAAGTGCTCTATAGTGTCCACGTAGTGTTCCCCACCTTCATTAGCAGAGGAGATTAACAGTATCCAGAAAATGTCCAATTTAAATGAAATTTACAAAGGAGTGAAAAACATATTCATTTCAGTGTCTCCACCTCAGTGACGTATGCATGAGTTCAGCAGTATCAAGTTCAATGCCCCAACTTAGGTAACATTTACTGGGAAGTTTAACAGTATCCAATTCATTGTCCCCAGTTAAGTAACATTTACATGGAAATTTAACAGTTACCAATGTTGCACCAGACTCACAAATACAATCGCATTTAACAGCACCATGTTGAGTTTACTTAGGTGGTATTGTAGAGAAGTTTAAGATACTAAATTAGATTTCTCCACTCGTGTGACATTTACAAGGAAGGTCAGGAGTAAAGTCAAACTTGTCTATAAAGGCCACTGAAGAGAAAAAGCAAAATTGGCTGTTGTAGACAGGTGACTTTATAAAGAGGTGACCATTATTGCAAGTTTGACTGTATCCAGTTCAATGTATGTATCTGAATGATGTTTTAAAGAGTGAATTAACAATAACTCTTCCATTTTAAAGTGGATCACCAATACCTGGTTTAAAGTGCTTCTTTTTAAATGATGTCTTTGGCTCGATCCAAGTGACACTAACAGAAAGGTTCAACTGTATCCAAATAACAGATACCAATTACAGCAGATACATAAAGGTTCAAGATATCCAAGCCACTATTATTACCTGAGTGACACTGAAAGAGATCATGAATAATAAGTCACAGTGGCTTGACTAGAGTGGCCAAAACAACTATAACTAGTGGCTCCACCTAGCTGACATTTACTAACATGATCAATTACTGTCTCATTACAAGATTGACTGTGAGACTAGTAGGTTGCTTAGACAACTTCACATTACAGAGAATCGGTGCAACAGGCCAATTTACCAAATGTTATGGAGCACAATAACGACCTGTTGCTTAAAAAAATGATTTTGTTTCTTACTTAATAGACTCAATTTTCTAATAAATATTCCATCATTAGCCATCATACAAGAACATGATACACATTGAATCATTAATCTACCAGTACTATAGTTTGTCCCGATTGTCTTTTTTACTAACCAAACTTTTCTACAGAAGTAGTTGCCTTGTCTCGGACCACTATGCATTCCAGAATAAAGTCAAAACAGGTGGCTGGTGCCAGGAAAGTTTGTGGTAAGATAATGCTGATGAAGTGCATCAAATTTACATATTTTAAGTCTATTTCAAAAATTTGCTTCTAATTACAAAGAGGCTTAATTTTTTGAATAAATAAATACATTGTTGACAAAAATACTATAAACTAATGCTAAAAGTAAAACCCTGAGAGTCAGCAATATTTTACAGGGGAAAAAACTTGATAAAGGGCACATAAGTCGTCATCCAGTTTGGTATACTGTTTCATAGGACAGATGCAATATTCTCCCAGATTGTCAGAAAATTAAGTCAAGATATAGACGGAGGAAATTTTGAGATTCTATCTACATCACAGGCATATTATCACAACTTGGAGAAGATGGAAAAATAGCATTGAACATTGTGTTAATCAATACAGTGTCATGCTCCTACCATGAACAAAACATGTCACAGAATAAAATGAAACCAGAAGTTTCAGCACTTTGATTTCTGGTTCAACAAACAGTCAAATAAGCAGTGTTTTCAATTCAATTACAACACCATAGCAAAGACACAATCATCTGTTAGCATCTATGACTTTGACTGTC
Organism: Atrina japonica; assembly: GCA_030159075.1. NCBI lineage: Eukaryota > Metazoa > Mollusca > Bivalvia > Pterioida > Pinnidae > Atrina > Atrina japonica. Next base: position 627,338 of record BROG01000117.1, read on the forward strand.
ATTTTATACACCATAAGAAATGGCAAACATCAATATGTGTCTGCACTCAATTCTGTATTTGTTCCTATACGTATCAAGCGTTGGTGCTCTCTTTCATGTTCCACCAGCATATGTTTGTCTTCCTTTAGTGCTTGACGATGTTTCTGAAGCTTTATATAACTTTCTTCACGCTGAGAATGAACCTGTGAAAGAGAAATAAAGTATATTTAGAAATCTAATCATAGAAAACATCTGACTGAAAAAAATATACTGATGAATGACAAATTATCGGGTATGAAAAGAAAATAAAGAACACAATGACATGTGAAGTAAAAGACTTGAAGTGAATGAAAACTTGCAGATCATCAAGATCAGAATGAAACACAATGGAGAAATGTTTGACAATAAAATTGGTTCATATCCAACAAGAGGTGTAAATTTATAAGATGTTGTGCTCATGACACAAGATATCACAATTATCTCCTCCATCAATTGAGACATCAAGGTTGAAAGCTTAATCTCTTACATAACATTTAATATAAAATGTTTTGTCCTTGACATGGCATATAAAGATCAAATTTTTTGTCCTCGACATGATATATAAAGGTAAGATGTTTTGCCACTGGCATGACATATAAAGATAAAATGTTTTGTCCTTGACAAATAAAAATAAAATGTTTTGCCCTTGACATGACATATAAAGGTCAAATGGTGTGTCATTGGCATGACATACAAAGATAAAAAAAATTTGTCCTTGACATATAAAGATAAAATGTTTTGTCCTTGACATGACTTATAAAGATCAAATGTTTTGCCATTGACATGATATATGAAGATCAAATATTTTGTCATTGGCATGACATATAAAGATCAAATGTTTTGTCCTTGACATGATATATGGAGATCAAATGTTTTGCCTTTGACTCCTTGACATGACATATAAAGATCAAATGTTTTGTCCTTGACATGACATATAAAAATCAAATGTTTTGTCATTGACATGACATATAAAGATAAAATGTTTTGTCCTTGACATGACATATAAAGATAAAATGTTTTGTCATTGACATGCCATATAAAGATCAAATGTTTTGTCATTGACATGACATATAAAGATAAAATGTTTTGTCCTTGACATGACATATAAAGATAAAATGTTTTGTCATTGACATGACATATAAAGATAAAATGTTTTGTCATTGACATGCCATATAAAGATCAAATCTTTGACATGATATATCAAGGTTATATGTTATGCCATTGAATGTAAAGATAAGATATTTTATCTTTAACATGACAGATCAAACTAACATATTTTGTACTTAACATGACATTTAACACAGAACATTTTATCTTGTACATGTGACAGTAGTAAGATAAATATGTTGTCCTTAACATTATCCTAGTCATTACATATCAAAACTGGAGATGTCAAGATCAGTTTTTTTTACCCAAACATGAAACTTAAACTCCCAACATGGAGAATGTAACCAGCTAACTAAATGGATACATTGTAAATTCACAAGACCATATATAAATACATTTTTTTTATCCAGGTAACGAAAAGGTTACACTGTCAAAACACAAGGTGGTACAAAATCTTCAACAAGGTAACTGAAAGGTTACACAGAATTATGTAGAGATTAGAGGTAGGTCTCATTCTTTCTCTAATTGATTTTCTTCCTCAAAACTTCCTTATGATAGCAACAGTCTGAATGACTTTAGCCTATCACTAGAAAACAAAAGCTATCAATTGTTGTTACTATGATAAGCTCTAGGACCTGACCTGCTTTCTTTCTCTCAAGTGTGTATCACAATATTGACAATGTCATAATCTATGAATTACAATAGGTTATATGGGGCTTATCACACTTCAGCCAAATCTGTCTGTGTCATAAATTTCCACCACTTTTGATTATTGCCCACTTAGTAATAAAAGAAAAGTTCATCAAGTCCTTAGTATCAGTAAACTGCCTACATTAATAGTGCTATAACACATATATTAAATCAAAAGAACTAGATAGACCCAACATTGATATAGAGAGTTGATATGTAGTGGAAAAACAATATCTTTCCCAGCAACAATCAAACAGGCCAAAAGATTGATGACAGATTCACAAATTGCTGACAAAGTGTAAGTGATAAAAACATGTCCATTATAGTCCATACTATTTCTGATTTTTTTGAGTGGCTGAATGACAATTTTAAATTAATAACTATACACATACACACTCTTAGCTTAACAAAAGCAACATACTCCGATCTTGACACCAAAACAGCATTTTTCTACCAATTTTATTAAGCTTTTTGAGTGATTATTATTCATAAACTTACAAACCTGACATAGTGACAGCACAATCAATAACTATTTACCACACAAATATTACAATGCCTTTGAAATTAAGTTCTGTTTAGATGAATAAGTGATAAACTACTGGATCTTGTTTGATATGTGGCCATTGTGGGACAGAAAAACATGTACATGTACAAGCAAGGTATAATTAGACCAATAAGAGCTCTAGAGCACATGTATGGTAATCTAAAAAAAATGTAGAATACTATTGGGCACATGTAAAGTACTCTATAGCACATGTATCATAAAACTTAGCACATAGATAGTACTACTAAGCATATATATAGAACTATTGAGCACATGTAAAGTATAACTGAGCATATATATTACTACTAAGCACATCTACAGTATCATAGAGCACATGTATAGAAATCTAAATATGTAGAATACTACTGATAACACAAAAAGTACTCCATGTATCATACTACTGAGCACATATAGTAGTACTAAGCACATAAATAGTTCTACTGAGCACATATATAGTAGTACTGAGCACATATAGTTCTACTGAGCACATATATAGTAGTACTGAGCACATATAGTTCTATTGAGCATATATATAGTAGTACTGAGCACATATAGTTCTACTGAGCACATATATAGTAGGACTGAGCACATATATAGTAAGACTGAGCACATATATAGTTCTACTAAGCACATATATAGTTCTACTAAGCACATGTTTAGTAGTACTGAGCACATCCATAGCCCTATTGACTAATTGAGCAAATATATAGTCTCATGGACCACATGCATAGTACTACTGAGCAAATGTGTAGTCCAATTGAAATAAAAGTAAAAGTGAGCACATGTATAGAACTATGAAGCACATATATATTACTATGAAGCATATGTATAGTACCATGAAGCACATGTATAGAATTATAATGCACATAAATAATCTAACTGAAATAATGGCACAGTTGAGCACATGTATAGAACTATGAAGCACATAAATAATTCAACCGAAATAATAGTGCAATTGAGCTCATGTATAGAACTATAAACTATTAAGCTCATGTATGGTACTATGAAGCACATGTATAGTACTATGAAGCACATGTATAGTACTATGAAGCACATGTATAGAACTATGAAGCTCATGTATAGCACTATGAAGCACATGTATAGAACTATGAAGCACATGTATAGTACTATGAAGCTCATGTATAGCACTATGAAGCACATGTATAGAACTATGAAGCTCATGTATAGCACTATGAAGCTCATGTATAGTACTATGAAGCACATGTATAGAACTATGAAGTACATGTATACTACTATGAAGCACATATTTAGTACTATGAAGCACATGTTTAGTACTATAAAGTACATATTTAGTACTATGTAGCACATGTTTAGCACTATAAAGCACATGTTTAGTACTATAAAGTACATATTTAGTACTATAAGAAAGCACATATTTAGTACTATGAAGTACATGTTTAGTACTATGAAGTACATGTTTAGTACTATGTAGCACATGTTTAGTACTATGAAGTACATGTTTAGTACTATAAAGTACATATTTAGTACTATAAGAAAGCACATGTTTAGTACTATGAAGTACATGTTTAGTACTATGAAGTCCTACTGAGCAATATCTAATAAACAAAGTTTACTCAAATCAAAGAATATTTGAAATACCTGTATGTTTGGATATAGATAAATGTTAACATAATCTGATACAATACTTCCTAGTAAAGGTTTAGAAATCTATCTTGTAACTTAGCCTAGTGAAACATTTCACAACATCCTCTAAATCTGAACAGTCGTGATCTAGTCTATACAATTTTACATTGACCTGTCCAACCTTTTAAAAGTTAATCAGAGAAAACTATTTTCCAGCAATCTCTTTAGTGAAACACAGAAACAAATCTGTAAACATTACTGATATGTTTTAACTAGGCCCAGATTTTAACTACCCACCCAAACTTAATGCTTACAATTTCACTCTGTTAAACTATTCAAATAAAAATGAATAGAGATCTAACTTACAGAATAAGCTAAATTCATTCATGGCCTGTATTTGCATCTATATAAGTATTCTAATAGTATTCCATATAAACAGAAAATAAATAAATATATAGAAGGCTCTCAGTTGATCTATTTAGTGCTTTTAAATTATGATAAAAATTATAGCACATAAGATGTACTACGAAAATGAATTATATATATATATAATAATTTAAAATCAATTATTTTCATGAGTTTAAATTTTCATGGTTTTTTCTTCAACATTATCATTTATATGGATAAAATAATACCTATCACTTGGTGATATGATGTATAAAGGTTTGAGGGATTACTGCACCTTTCAGTTTGATTTTTCCTACTTTTTATTCACATTTAGCTCTGGACATGATTTCTTGTTGTCCTGCATTTTCCTTCACACATTTCTACACTTTTTTGTTATTTTTGATTTTTTTAAATAGATATATCAACTTTCACAAGATTATTTCCAAGTAATTTTTATTTCATTATTTATCTGATATCATTTTAATCTTGCCATTTCTGACTCAAAAAGAATGCAGCTGATGAAATAATTCTGTTACATATATACATATAACAAACCATGGTGTTTTAACAAGGAATATAAAATATAAAGCTCAGGTATCAATAAATTGCCTTTCCCATTCTGAACAAGGTTGCTTTACTAGATAATTAAAATTATTACCTATATAAGAACCTATTTACATAACTAGGAATGTTAACTTTTTTAAACAATTATTTCAAATAGATACATTTAAGTTGGTACTATAATAGTTTGATGTAGTTTCAATTCACTTCTGTACAATTATCCTAAAATCTTGATTTTATCAGTTTTTTATTCCAGAACATTCATTTTCATCACTCAAATTAAACATACATTTCTTTCACATTTTAACAACTTACTTTGAAATTTACAAAACCAATTTATATGTTTGTGGTTTTACAAAAAAAAGTAAATAAGATATTAAACTTATAACTCCAGTAAAAAAAAAATCCTTATGGAAATAAAGTGATATTCAACCATGCATCCAATCAACAGGTGCAAAGCCTCCGGCCTAAACTAAATATGATAGTAAATTTACGAATTATATAAAAACTCACAACTAAATTGAGATCGACACACAGCATGGTATTGGAGTGTCAACTTATCCAGATCATCAATATACGATCTTCAAAAAAGTCACAAGACAGAAAGAGGGCTAACAGTTGATCCTTGTCCTAATTCTTTTGATATTAAAATACACATTTACTGCAGATGTTCTCTGTACAGTTTATCTCCTCATTATCTGATAGATTTCAATCATATTCCAGTCACAATAGAACACAGCAAGCTTTCTGCATCTTGAAATTACAGGTTCTAAAATTGTTAAATTTTTACGTATGTAAATAAAGAAACAAAAACTGTCAAATATGGGCAAATTACATTTGATGTAATGTAAAAATGAAATTCTGCGGTGGCATATGACTTGTACTTTTAAATATACATGTAGCAAGACATAAACTGAAGGTTTCATATCCAATTTAAAACTATGTAAATATTATTGGCAGTGACAAAATGAAACATTTACATACTGAAAAATTACACACCTACATGAATTGATTTAAATATACTGGTTAGATTTAATATCTCAAATATGTATTCATATCCAACATCAGGTATAATTCAAATGTTGAAGATTTACACACAACATATTCAAATGTAAGACATACAAATTTCATCTTTTCAGGGGTATTAAAAGCTTTCTTTCACAAAATTCTACACACAGGTATATAGAAGTGTAATGCTAGATTATAAGACTAGATCGGTTGCCCTCATCACAAAACCAAGTCATAAATCATGTTATTTCTGTAAAATGATATTACTTAAAATCAACTGACTCAGTGGTGCTAGAAACTAAAGACCAGATTTTCATCCTAGAGGTAATGAAAATTTAATTTGGATGTGTGAAAGGGTCCAGATTTGTCATGTGTTAAAATTACTATTCAAGAACATTATCTATTTGTCAAGTACCGAGTCACATTCTTGCTGTACCCTGTCCCTGATTGCTATTAATAAAAAGAATGTGTCACAATATCAGTGTTGAGGTACGACCCAACATTTATTACTATCAACATCAAATTATACCATACAAATTGAGAAAACAAGTTTGAAATCAAGATGAGTTGAAAAAGAATGTGTAACTGAACATCAAAATGCTTTGGCGTAGCTCCATATACGCTGTCATGCCATGGTGTGCACATCACAGCTTTTATAAAAATAACTGACTCCGGAAAATATTTAAAATTTTATAATTTCAGATGTTTTTTATCATAAAATAAGCAAAATACAGTTTTATTAATTTGTTTTTCAAACCAATTTTAAGCCTTCAATCTTGGAGGGTGGGGTCATCTCCCCAAACCCCTCTTCCTGTCATGCTCTTCACATGGGCCCAGCTACAACCAAGAAACACGTAAGCAGTCATTACTTCTTCAAATGTTATGTATATATCAAGTAAAGTACCCCAAAAATCACTTAGTGGCTAAAGCAGATAAGATCTGTGTACAAGAATTCAGGAGTTAAATGAAACAAACAGATTTAGTTAACTGTAGAACAAAGATTACTATCACAAAAAAACAAGGTAACTTAACCTTCTGTATACCTGTTTATCATACCTGTTAATTGTTATCCAATTTCAAAGGAAGACATAAAGATTTAATTAAAAACTTGGTTTTTTCTTTAATGTCAGAATTTGACACTTTTCCCCACCAAACTGTGAATACATAGTGGCGATGAAGTGTTATTTAAGCTGTGTGACAACTATCATTATCATTCAAACTAAGGCACCGATTGCCGATACTCTGATAACCTCATACAACTCCAAATAAAGACATAACATTAACCAATGTTGGAAATACATTAGCTATCTTCTGCCAAAAGCATTTTTCACCTACTTCTGTTTCAAGAAGAAAAGATCCACAAAAGAATCGTTTCAAACTTTGATAAAATCTCTACTGAAGCTACTGATATTTTGCCCCCCTGTGGTACTTCTGGGACTAAATGACAGGTTATAATTAAATTTACAAAAGTATAACTAATATGGCCGAACCATTGGGACAAAGCTTAGGAATCAATGTAATGTAAGAATTAACTAAACCAATACTCGACATCTTTATAAGTCAAATGATGCATGCACAAGGTAGCCAAGTGATGCATGCAAATGGTAAAATGATAATCAATAAATCATTACATGATTATTTCTTCTTATTTGTTATTTCACTTTTGATGAAATCTCAATATCACAGAAGCAGGTGGATTTACAGGAATTGCTCTATGCCAGGGATCTACACATGTCCTGGAAGGTTTTAAACAACTCTATTAAGAAATAATCTAACATTTTAATTTTGTAAGAAATAATCTAACATTTTAATTTTGAAAACCTCCCGTCTTGGAAGCAATATGGTAGCAATACATTTTCTTAGATCAGAGCTTATGTGGGGTTGTTATGGCAGATGTATTTCAATTTTACTACAAATAAGCTATCCAAATCATGAAGTAAAAATGTAAGCAAGCTATGCAGGCAGTGTTTTAGATATATATGGTTGAAAGCTAGCCAATCAATAATTGCTTAATGTCAGAGAACTCCACAATCTATGATTGTTATCAAGTCTGACAGTTCCACACACAAACACTGCTATCATACTATGAACACCAAAAGCAGTGATTGCTGTTATGTCAGTGAACTAAACAAGCAGTGATGTCAGATGCTACAAGCAGTAATTGCTGTTATGTTAGCAGCTACACAAGCAGTGATTGCTGTTATGTCAGTGGGCTACACAAGCAGTGATTGCTGTTATGTCAGTGGGCTACACAAGCAGTGATTGCTGTTATGTCAGTGAGCTACAGAAGCAGTGATTGCTGTTATGTCAGTGGGCTACACAAGCAGTGATTGCTGTTATGTCAGTGAGCTACAGAAGCAGTGATTGCTGTTATGTCAGTGAGCTAAACAAGCAGTGATTGCTGTTATGTCAGTGAGCTACACAAGCAGTGATTGCTGTTATGTCAGTGAGCTACACAATCAGTGGTTGCTGTTATGTCAATGAACTAAACAAGCAGTGATTGCTGTTATTTCAGTGAGCTAAACAAGCAGTGATTGCTGTTATGTCAGCGAACTACACATGAAGTGATTCCTGCTTTGTCAGAAAGCCATTTAAGCAAGGTGTGTCTTTGACACATCAAACTTATCCATGACACTGGCTCCCAGTTTTACAGTCCCATTATAGACCAAAAATAAATCATAATGCTGGTTTGATGTATATCTTCACACCTCTGATCAGAAATGTCACCAACTCTATCAACTAAGTATTATTTTATATCTTTATTGATTCATCATAAAAGAAACAATAAGTGTTTACTTACAGTTAAAATTAGACCTAAATTACAGGTCAAATTTTATTTATACATCTAAATAGATGTTTGCTTGGAAACAAGTACCAGTACATCACATTTTAAAAGAAATAAAACATAACTACATGTACACCGACTCTCACTTTTAAAGGTGAAAAGCACACATATTATATACTGCTACACTGCCAGTGTGATCAAGATGTATATGACATGAGATGGTTATATTTGTAATATAACTACAGGTAAGCATTTTTGTAATACCTGTATATGTGATTATGTGACATACAGGAAAAATCACACTTTGCCATATAGATATCATTAACAATACCAAAGTTATAGTTTTAGAAAAGTGGCCAGAAGAAATGCTCAATGATTTCTGTCAATAGACCCAGACATTGTCCATAAAAACAACACATGAACACAATGTGACATGACTTACTCATGTAAGTGATATAACAGCCACATTCACTTGTGATAGAAGTCTTACAGTCACATTCACTTGTGATAGAGGTATGACAGTCACATTCACTTGTGTAAGTGGTATTACAGTCACAATTACTGGTGTAAGTTGTATAACAGACACATTCACTAGTGATAGATGTATTAGTCACATCCACTTGTGTAAGTGGTATAACAGTCACATTCACAAGTGATAGATTTATTAGTCACATTCACTTGTGATAGAGGTATTACAGTCACATTCACTTGTGTAAGTGGTATAACAGTCACATTCACTAGTGATAAATGTATTACAGTCACATTCACTTGTGATAGATGTATTACAGTCACATTCACTTGTGTAAGTGGTATAACAGTCACATTTACTGGTGTAAGTGGTATAACAGTCACATTCACTAGTGATAGATGTATTACAGTCACATTTACTAGTGGTAGATGTATTACAGTCACATTCACTTGTGTAGGTGGAATAACACTAACATTCACTTGTGTAAGCGGTATAACAGTCACATTCACTTGTGTAAGTGGAATAACACTCACATTTACTGGTGTAAGTGGTATAACAGTCACATTCACTAGTGATAAATGTATTACAGTCACATTCACTTGTGATAGATGTATTACAGTCACATCCACTTGTGTAAGTGGTATAACAGTCACATTCACTAGTGATAGATGTATTAGTCACATTTACTAGTGTTAGATGTATTACAGTCACATTCACTTGTGTAAGTGGTATAACAGTCACATTCACTTGTGTAAGTGGAATAACACTCACATTTACTGGTGTAAGTATAACAGTCACATTCACTAGTGATAAATGTATTACAGTCACATCCACTTGTGTAAGTGGTATAACAGTCACATTCACCAGTGATAGATGCATTAGTCACATTTACTAGTGATAGATGTATTACAGTCACATTCACTTGTGTAAGTGGTATAACAGTCACATTCACTTGTGTAAGTGGAATAACACTCACATTTACTGGTGTAAGTGGTATAACAGTCACATTCACTCGTGATAGATTTATTACAGTCACATCCACTTGTGTAAGTGGTATTACAGTTACATTCTCTTGTATAAGTGGTATAATAGTCACATTCACTTTTGTAAGTGATATAACAGTCACATTTACTGGTCAGGGTTTTTCCTGGAATTTGCAAATGAGGAGTCCATGGACTCCCACAACTACAAAAATAGGAGTCCATTTGGTAAATTAGGAGTCCATTTGCAGTGCACTTCAATTCGACCAGAATTAAACTGAATGTCAAATGTGCACTTGTGTTGTTTATTACAGACATCCCTATAGCGGAAATATCAACAGTACATGTGAAGCACTTATTTTCTTATCATAGCTAAATCATTTCGGAAGAGTGAGTAGTTTTTCCCGCACTCATATGTGAAACAAAACATCAACACCATTTTTATTCGTTACTGTAACACCATCATAATTTCCTGGTTTGTTCTTGAACCTTCAGAGTTCCCTTAATTCAATATATAATTATAGATTAAAGGTTTATAAGAATTAAAATAAAATATAGTTGTTTTAACTACATTTGAAATCCTATGAAAAATTTATATTAAAAATCTATAAATTGTAATACAATTACATGTTTTTAGAAATATAGATGCAAAACTGAAAAGTGAGCAATATCATAGTCATGTCTACTGGTGTAAGTAATATCACAGTCATATTTACTGGTGTAAGTGATATCACAGTCATATTTACTGGTGTAAGTGATATCACAGTCATATTTACTGGTGTAAGTGATATCACAGTCATATTTACTGCTGTAAGTGATATCACAGTCATATCTAATGGTGAGTGATAGCACAGTCATATCTACTGGTTTAAGCAATATCACAGTAATAATTACTGGTGTAAATGATATCGTGGTCATATCTACTGGGCTAAGTAATCATATTTACTGGTGTAAATGATATAACTGTCACAGCTGCTGGTGAAATGTAGAGTGACGATTTTTTATGACGCATAAATGAGAATACAAAACAATAAAGGCTCAGAACACTTCAACTGTAAGCAAACACATACAAAAGCACTAATCAGAGCAGTAATAAAAACTTTTTCTTTTGATTATAAAAAATTCAATACACAATATATGAAGATAAAAAAAACAAACAAGTAAATTTTTAAACAAATCAGCTGTTCTAGATGAACTTTTATGACTTGACTTTGAAGTGATTTTATCAACAAAATAAAATTAAATAATAAATATGTGTTTTACAACATAGATGATCTGATTTGATATGAAATGTACAGAATTAATCTGGGTGTTTTAACGAGTATTATATAACAAAATGTTAAGCACAACACATTTGAGACCAGCTGTGGCAGGTCTTATCACCAAATAATATCTGTCAGATCAGATCTGATTTCAAACCTTTAATGTTTCGAATAAATATAAATATTTAAGAAAGTTTGATTATACTATAAATAGATCTTGTTTTGTACACTGTATAACCTGTTTTACACCTGGTTACACCTGTAAACTGCAGTAAAATTTGTCAACTTCATGGCTGTTACATAGACAATGTACCAGACCACTGCTTCACATAAATTTCCAGAGTTTTTTCCTGATTATTTAAAATATTCATTCTGATGCTTAAACAGAGTTTATGAGATCGGTAGGTCCAAACTATGACAACCCTACATCTGATACATCAAGGCCTGAAAACACATGACAACCTATAACTGAAGTAGGTCCAAACCATGGCTACTCTACACCTGACACATCAAGGCCTGTAAACATATGACAACCTATGACTGATGTAGGTCCAAACCATGGCTACTCTACATCTGACACATCAAGGCCTGAAAACACATGACAACCTATAACTGATGTAGGTCCAAACCATGGCTACTCTACACCTGACACATCAAGGCCTAGAAACATATGACAACCTATGACTGATGTAGGTCCAATCCATGGCTAATCTATACCTGACACATCAAGGCCTGAAAACACATGACAACCTATGACTGATGTAGGTCCAAACTATGACAACCCTACATCTGAAACATCAAGGCCTGTAAACATATGACAACCTATGACTGATGTAGGTCCAAACTATGACAACCCTACATCTGAAACATCAAGGCCTGTAAACATATGACAACCTATGACTGATGTAGGTCCAAACTATGACAACCCTACCCCTGATATATCAAGTCATGAAAACACATGATAACCTATAACTGATGTGGGTCCAAACTATGACAATCCTACCCCTGATACATTAAGGCCTGGAAACACAAAATAATTCTAGCAACTTTATGACTATTTTAAGGTCAGATTTACGTTTGAATATTCTGTAACTTGACACTACCAGTTTATAATGCAAATCATTGTGAGTTCTGGAATAAATGCTATCCAAGGCTACCTTAATGAGAAAGTCCTATTTTAAAAAAAATAATTGAGTCAATTAAAACAAAAAAGTGATGTCATAAGTTTTTTTGGTAGAATGAAGACCTGGATCCAAGGTTTTTTTTTTAGGACTACACAATCAGACTGTTATTCATTTAAAATCGCAAAGTGGAATTTTATTGAACTGCACATCCACATAATGCCTCATAATCCTGGCTCCTCACTTCTCTTTATCACACAATGATGATATCGTTAGCTATAAGAGTAATTCTTTTACTGTGTACTTGATACACAAGTACCTGTTTTGTTACATAAAACTGCTGCTCTAAAGATTTATGACAACATTAAGACCCACTGACTATGCTAAAGCTACATTTGTGAATACAAATTATGACATATCCTTTTTATGACATATATATTTACACTTGATCACTTATGTGGATCTTCAGCTTTTTCCAAATGTAACGAAAATTGGAAAATCAAATTGAATTTGAGCAGAATGAACTGAACCACATTACTTGAAGTGAGAAAGTAGTCCACAATATTTCCTTGAAAATTTGATTAAACAGGTCAGATTAAATAAGAAATTTCATTCATAACAGCCATAAAGACCAAAAACAGGAGTGAATGAAAGTAGTGAAATAATGACAATATCATTTTACAGTGGAGCCATTCCATGTGTACCATATAACAGTATAGATGATCACTATAACAAAACATCAAAAATACCATATATAAATACCAAACATAAATAGTGACAATATCATTGTACAGTGGAGCCATTCCATGTGTGCAATATAACAGTATAGATGATCACTATAACAAAACATCAAAAATACCATATATAAATACCAAACATAAATAGTGACAATATCATTTTACAACTGCGCCATTCCATGTGTGCAATATAACAGTATAGATGATCACTATAACAAAATATCAAAAATAAAGCTAATTTTACCTTGTCTAATTCTGCTTTTTCTTTGTATAACTTCTGCTCCAACTCTTTTTCGCTCCTAAATGTATCAGCCAGTTCCTGTTTAACCTTTAGAGCATTTTTCCTTTTAGTTTCGGCAAGCTGTTGTTGAAGTCGCCTGACATTTTGTTCTTGTTTCTGTCTAGAATACTCAGCATTTCTGACTTTGTTATATAAATTCTGTTCTAGCTCTTCTCCTTTGGTAACCATTTTCTGTTTAAATAGATATGAAGTTATTTTGATAATACATAACTCTTATTTATAAAAAGGCATCTTATTAATGGTTATCACTTGGATAATGATATCTTTCGCACTATAAATTTCATGCACGCACGCATGCACACACACACACACACACACACACATATACACTAACAAAAAATACAGTCAGCTTACCATCTCGAAATATATTTCATTAGAACTAAGAAATTGACAACAAAATAAGGTAAGAAAGAGACTTTTAATATTGTTCTAATTTCATGTTTGATTGATGTCATGAAATATTCATTATAAAAAGATTCTAATAAATATACCTCCATATACTCTTTAGAAACCTGTATGAAAAGGATACATGCCTAATTACTAATAGGTATCAACAAGTATTTTACTAAAAATAATATAACAGGTGTTTCCATTATTACTGTGTATTAAAAATATTTGCTTAATATGTATCAATAGCATTTTCCCAATAAAGCTATAGGTTTCTCCTATACTCCTAAACATCTATGATGAACTTGTGTATAAATAACATTTCCCAATAAAGCTATAGGTTTCTCCTATACTCCTAAACATCTATGATGAACTTGTGTATAAATAACATTTCCCAATAGAGCTATAGGTTTCTCTAATACTCCTAAACATCTATGATGAACTTGTGTATAAATAACATTTCCCAATAGAGCTATAGGTTTCTCCTATACTTCTAAACATATATGATGAACTTGTGTATAAATAACATTTCCCAATAGAGCTATAGGTTTCTCCTATACTCCTAAACATCTATGATGAACTTGTGTATAAATAACATTTCCCAATAAAGCTATAGGTTTCTCCTATACTCCTAAACATCTATGATGAACTTATGTATAAACAACATTTCCCAATGTAGCTATACTAGTTTCTCCTATACTCCTAAACATCTATGATGAACTTGTGTATAAACAACATTTCCCAATATAGCTATAGGTTTCTCCTATACTCCTAAACATCTATGATGAACTTGTGTATAAATAACATTTCCCAATAAAGCTATAGGTTTCTCCTATACTCCTAAACATCTATGATGAACTTATGTATAAACAACATTTCCCAATGTAGCTATACTAGTTTCTCCTATACTCCTAAACATCTATGATGAACCTGTGTACAAATAATATTTGCCTAATACAGCTATTGGTGTATCCTGTTGAACCTATATCTAAATATGAATAATATTTGCCTAATATCATAATAGTTAAATTTATGTTTTTACAACTGTATACATGGTTATTTTCGCCCTGTTTTATTTTACCATAATGTACTTGCAAACAGTTTTGCCCCATTTTAAATTTGCCCAGACGAATTTACCATTTTGAATTTGCCCAGTTTTGAATTTGCCCACTGACAATGAGGGCAAAAGGAGCGAAAATAAAACAGGGGCAAAAATTTCCCTGTATACAGTATGTTCTTGGGTGTCTAGAAGGAAGCTTTGCACTAGGAGTTTTTGTCCTATATAAGTATAAAATCTTTGTTTTCTGATGTCCTGGATAAACTTGTGTTATATTTAGGTATACTTGTACTCTTGGCTGTTTACCTTCACTTTTCTTGTATAGATTTTTACCAGTGCCTCATTAAGTATCGTTTTTGCCTTCTGATGATCAAATTACTTTTGGTTACATAGTTTTCAAGTCCAGCAAAATACTCGGGTTTGAAGAGCAAAGGTACAGTATTTAAATCTTAAAAGCATTATATCATTACTACCTCCTTTATTTTCACTTATACATAATATAAAAACTAGCTTAGAAACTAAGAGATAAGTTCCTCAGAAGACTGTATACATGACATAGTTAAACTGTTTACAAATGGGATCAAACGATATTATCAGCATTTGTTTTTCTGTTTATCAAGATAAAGTACAATGACATAAATGGATATACATACACCCTCCTAGTGGAAGTTGATAAGTCATCTAATTTCTATGCTCCTCTCGCATGCCAATGACGGCTTTGTGATATTTTCAACACTAAGGTCACACAGAATAGTTTTGTGTTCATAAAATAAAAAGTCAAATTTATGGATTTTCCTTATCAGTTAAATACCTCCCACAGGTAATACATTTCACTCATCAAAAAACAATTTAGCAAAAAATGAAAAAATTGCTTTCAATTTGTTAATCCTCTTTATTCAAATTTGTACCAGTTAGTCAAAGTGGGCACTGAAATACGAATACACTGTATCACTGCTGCACAGAAAACCACACAATACATGTAGTAGCATGGTTTGGAAAATGATTTGAAAACAAATTTTTCCACTCAACTAGGTCAACAAAAATGCTGGAACAATGAACAATTACATCATCTCAAAACAAAAGTATCTAAATCCTGCCTATTTTGTATCTCTGTCTAATTCAAACTCTTTAAATGTTATTTATATCCTTGTCTCTTCTTGACTCAAAGCCTATTCAACCTTTATTTTCTCTTTAAACCAACCCCTATGTACACTTCTTCATCCCTCACATCTCAAGGAGCCATTGTACATCCTATACTATTGTTTAACTCTATGTTATGTATATCCCTATGAAACTAGACCCTGTTCACCATATATTTTTGTTGAAACCCTTTGTGTTTTATATCCTTGTATATCCCTATGAAACTAGACCCTGTTCACCATATATTTTTATTGAAACCCTTTGTGTTTTATATCCTTGTATATCCCTATGAAACTAGACCCTGTTCACCATATATTTTTGTTGAAACCCTTTGTGTTTTATATCCTTGTCTAGACTTAGTCTTATTTACACGTGTCTTCCCATTTGAAGATGTATGTAATATATCACAGAATTAACAAACAAACTTGAAAGTTGAACATTACAGATAGTAATCAGTATCATTCTATATTATCCTATGTGTCACTGTATCAATACACAGAAAACAGACTGACAACCAAATGATAACAAACCCTGTTTACAGAAAGAAAAATCAAAAACATTTCAGTAAAAGTTTATAGAATTTTAAATATGTTTGAGATTTTAAGAATAAAATGACAACATTTAAATAGCTTGTACTAATAAATTATCGTATTCTTAATTCATGTACAAGTATGTACATGTCCTCAGTAACAAGTGAATGTAAATATGTCAAAATGTTCGAGAAATTCTTGACAACAGAAATGTGGGCAAATTTTACTCTAAATAGTAATTAAGCTGACCTTGTCTGCTTGTGAAAGTGCTGTATTCATAAGTTTTTCCCTGTACAAAGATCACAGGTACACAAACAAATGATACATTCAGAATTAAGTTCTGTCACGAGTATAACATTTTACAGAAAGATTTCAATCAATGCCAAAAAGATCATCTTTTTACTGGAACTACATGTAATTTTCCTGTAATGACTTTAATTAGGAAGTTGTAGATCGAGAGATATACACATGTCAATGTGCCATGCACACCTGTGCGTGGAGTCCTTCAATCAATTCTAATTAGTTTTTACCTGTACTTGATGCAGGAATTGATGGGGATCATAGGATTGTATCAACACATGAATATTTGAGTACATAATGGACACTGGTTTGTAAAAGCTAGCCATTTCTTAGGCTTTAAGACTGACAAACTGTACATAAAATGTCAATGAATCGCACAATAGCGGAGGGCAAAAAGCATAAAATGATCTTTAAGTTTATAGGCTGATAGGAATTATAAACTTAATTGAGCTTTTGAGCTGAATTGACATGACAGCATGACATATTGGAATAAAACAGAATAACCATCAAATTTCACATTTTATTTATACATTTAACAAGAAACTGTCAAAGAAAAAATCAATACAGTGTTTTCTGTGTTGAAAGAAATTCAAATTTTAAATGGCTTTAACTGCTGGTGATATACTATTATAGTAGACCACCAGAGTTGAGTCCCTTCTTAAGTTCAAGTAAATACGTAAAAAGTTCAGCAAGATAGATAAGAACAGGTATTGTATTTACCTATACCGTGACAATTTTTAATACTTACCTATTCTGTTTTCAAAAGAAAATACATATAAAAATAATATAGTAGGTTAACAAAAAAATATATAGTAGGTTAACAAACATTTATTTGTGTGTGTGTGTGTATATATATATACACACACACACACACACATATATATATATATATATATATATATATATATATATATATATATATATATATATATATATATATATATATATACACACATACACACACACACACACACACACATATATATATATATATATATACACACACACACACATATATATATATATACACACACACACACACACACATATATATATATATATACACACACACACACATATATATACACACACACACACACACACAAACACATACATATTGTAAAACATAAAAAAAGTTCAAGGGACCACCAAGAAAACTTTGAAACATCAGAACTTTGACCAATGAATGGTCATCACGAAATAAAAGTTTCTTCTCCCTTATATGACACATAAATGCAAAGGGTCTATTTGATATTTAGGACTTCAAGCCATATAACGCTCAATATTTTTATATCCATTGCTTAAAATGTAGCTGATTTATGTGATTTAAAATTGAACTAAGAAATCATGGCATGTGAAAAAAGTAATATAATTTCCTATAGATATAGTTGAAATGTACAATTAATAGATAAAGTCATTATTGATCTGATTTTAAATCTAATGATAAAAATAACTTGCAAAAACATAATTAATTAGACTTTTGCTTCTGGTTTAAGAACATACTGTATACGTGTCGATGTACAAATGTTAGGGTCAACATTAAATCATTTATCTCATAACTGATTGATTTCTCCAGTCCCAACAAAAACACTGTGAAATATACCAGCATACACATATCAGAGGGAAGAAAAATACAACAACAATTTTACTAAGTAAAACTCAAGGCAAATAAAATATAACCTGAATGATATTATAAACTAGACAGGTGCCCCTATATCCCCTCCTGAACCAACGTCCACATGCATATCAAGGTATGACCATTACTGAAGGTGATTTTTGATTGACATTTTTATTTTCTTACTAGATGTTAATTAATTACTTATTGTATTAACTCATTTTACCATTAGTTAACCACATTTATTTTGCTGATGCCAATATCAATTAATTCCACACACCTAAGTTAATACAAATTACAAGAAATGTGAATATATATATACATATAAAATATCAATGACCAAGAACCACAAAACTCTGACAGAATAAAACTGACAGACCCACCATACTACAACAGAACCATCAGACTGTGACAAAGCCATCATACTATGACAGAATAAAACTGTGACAGAATCATCAAACTGTGACAGAGCCATCATATTCTGACAGAATAAAACTGTGACAGAACCATCAGACTATGACAAAGTCATCATACTATGACGGAATAAAACTGTGACAGAACCATCATACTACAACAGAACCATTAGACTATGACAGAACCATTAGACTATGACAGAACCATCAGACTGTGACAGAGCCATCATGCTATAACAGAATAAAACTGTGACAGAACCATCAGTTGATCAGACTGTGACAGAGCCATCATACTACAATAGAACCATCAGATTGTGACAGAACCATCATACTACAACAGAACCATCAGACTGTGACAGAACCATCATACTACAACAGAACCATCAGACTGTGACAGAACCATCATACTACAACAGAACCATCAGACTGTGACAGAACCATCATACTATGACAGAATAAAACTGTGACAGAATCATCAGACTATGACAGAACCACCAGACCATGAAAGAACCATCAGACTGTGACAGAACCATCCGACAATGAAGAAGCCAAATATGACAGAACCATCAGACTAAGACAGAATAAAACTGTGACAGAACCACCAAACTATGATAGAATAAAATTGTAAGAGAACAATCTAAGGGAGCCACCAGACTATGACAATAAAATTGTGAGAACCATCAGACTATGACAGAATAAAACTGTCACATAACCACCAAACAATAACAGAATTACACTGTGACAGAACCATCAGAAAGAACAAAACTGTGAGAAAACCACCAAACTATGACAAAATAAAACTATGACAGAACTACCAGACTATGATAGAACAAAACTGACAGAGCCACCAGAATGTGAAAAGAACATCATACTATGACAGAAAACTGTGACAGAACCATCAGATTGTGACAGAACCATCATACAACAAAAGAATTAAACTGTGACAGAACCATCAGATTGTGACAAACCAAACTATGACAGAACCATCAGACTGTGGCAGAACCATTATTCTGTAACAGAACCAGTCATGATAGTCTATCTAGGCTTCAGGACACTATAATTAAACTAAAACAACTGATATAGAACCATTATTCTGTGATAAATCCACCAAATTATCAGTTTACAAATCATATGTTGGTAAATATCTTTATACATGTATCAACAATTCATATTAATGGGTCATATCAAAATGTGAAGATCCAATAGAAAACAAGAACTACAACAAAACATAAACATTTAAACTTGTATACAGACTTGATGTGTCTGATAATCAACACTTTGCCTCAAATAATACACAAACTCTAACAAATGTTAAACAGTAACATTAAAATTGACCAAGTCTACTTCTATACTTGTTGGGTTTTGATTTCAACTGGAAAAAAAGAAGCCAGAGTTATATTCTAATAATTCAGATTATAAATTGTTCAAAATGTACTCACATTCAAAGTACAAAATATTTTAGATCTAACATGACAGACTCTATGTAAAAGACTCTTGGTGAGTACAATATATTATAGATCTAACATGACAGACTCTATCTATAGGACTTTTAGTAAGTACAATATATTATAGATCTAACATGACAGACTCTATCTATAGGACTTTTAGTAAGTACAATATATTATAGATCTAACATGACAGACTCTATCTATAGGACTTTTAGTAAGTACAATGTATTATAGATCTAACATGACAGACTCTATCTATAGGACTTTTAGTTAGTACAATATATTATAGATCTAACATGACAGACTCTATCTATAGGACTTTTAGTAAGTACAATATATTATAGATCTAACATGACAGACTCTATCTATAGGACTTTTAGTAAGTACAATGTATTATAGATCTAACATGACAGACTCTATCTATAGGACTTTTAGTTAGTACAATATATTATAGATCTAACATGACAGACTCTATCTATAGGACTTTTAGTAAGTACAATATATTATAGATCTAACATGACAGACTCTATCTATAGGACTTTTAGTAAGTACAATATATTATAGATCTAACATGACAGACTCTATCTATAGGACTTTTAGTAAGTACAATATATTATAGATCTAACATGACAGACTCTATCTATAGGACTTTTAGTAAGTACAATGTATTATAGATCTAACATGACAGACTCTATGTAAAAGACTCTTGGTGAGTACAATATATAACAGATCTAACATGACAGACTCTATCTATAGGACGTTTAGTAAGTACAATATATTATAGATCTAACATGACAGAATCTATCTATAGGACTTTTAGTGAGTACAAAATATTATAGATCTAACATGACAGACTCTATGTAACAGACTTGGTAAGTACAATATATTATAGATCTAACACGACAGACTCTATCTATAGGACTTTTAGTAAGTACAATATATTATAGATCTAACATGACAGACTCTACTTTCTATATCTACTCCTGGTAAGCTGATGTATGGTAGAAACTAAAATCTTAACCAACGTCTTTACGATATGAATATAAATGGCATTTAAGCAATGGTTCAGGAGGACTTAACCCAGAAATATATGGTATGTACACATTTTATTTTTACTGTTGGTATGGACTAATATATACAATACATCTTATCCCCAGACTTTGCATATACAGGCAATGAATAAAGAAATGATGTCACAAATCAACCCCCCCCCCAAAAAAAAATCACTGCAGGTGGTAAACAAAACTATATCAAATATATCCCAGTAATGGGAAAAGTTTTTATAAAAACACTGGTATCACTATTACAAGGTTACCAATGATAACAGAGTCTATAGATCTTACAGCTTGTAAAGTAATGCTAAACAAGGGTATATAATTATAGGTGAATCTGAGGCTCACAATACCAACAAACTTTTAGTAGATATTATCATGATACACCTGAAGTTGTTACACATGGTAAAAATCAATGATTTTAAAAAGTCAAATAAACACCTCTGCTCAGTTTAAAGATGAAGATCTAACAAGAACCCCAAATTATCAGAAACAACCAATACTTCAGTAAACTGCACAGAAAAGTGCTAATTAAAACAACTACAAAGAGGTACACATGAAACTAGATATGTCTGAAGTTATTGGACAAGACTCCAACCTGGAGTTATAGACACAGGACACATATTTATATATACATACATACAGGGTACAAGTGATTACTGTGGACAAGGATTACAATTTTTATTTGATTTATAGACATTAGGGACACCAGAAATATCCTTAAAAGCAAAGGGAACCTAGTCAGATCATACTGCAGAGAGTAAAGTGTAATAGGAAGGATATAAAATGTAATGTTAACAACTTTAATGTTAGGATACTGCAATAAATAAATGCATTTGTACTACTGGTATATCTTACATTGAAAATTTCAGTATCTGAATATGGGGAGGAATAGTTGCTGTGTTTCATATACAAATCTAATACTATAAATGTTGATATTTTGGTTATTGTTTAATTTTGGCCAATTTGGCCACCCTATTAAATGTCCAAAATATGTACACAATGTTTCTACTGGTACTTTTTAAATATATTTGTGATTAATAGATTAACAAACAAAGGTTTTTTCTTAAGATAACAATGTGTGGGATTTAATCTTAATTAAGTACCATGTGATGCATCCATTCCAATTATTCTACCGACATTTTTTAATATTTTGATATTTCAAACACCTGGAATGTTCCACATGGCAAGACTGAGATCTGATAGTAGGCCAAATTTAAAACATGATATAAACATAAATGGCCAAAATTTAACTGACCAAAAAATAACCCAAATGACAAAAGCGGCTAACTTTTCGCGACGCCAAAATTTCCCAATTTATAATATCACATATTGGACTAGATACTTTACACTACGTATATTAAGAACTTAGAGATGAGGGTATTGGAGTAATTACTATATATTACATATCTTATGAACTTTTTAGGATAACTACTATATATAAGATACATAAGAACTTTGAAATGAGGGTATTGGAGTAATTACTATATATTACAAATCTTATGAACTTTTTAGGAGAACTACTATATATAAGATATATAAGAACTTAGAGATGAAGGTATTGGAGTAATTACTATATAGAGTGGAATCTCGTCAGGTCAAAATCGTTTGAGTCTAAATTCCGGATATGTCAAAATTGAAACTTTGGTCCCAATTTTTATAGATATAATAATATATAAATTAAAATTTTGTTTATCCCGAATTTCTGACATCTCGAAGTAATAGGGGCAGTCCCATGAGTTTTGAGATAACAAGATTTCACTGTATTACATACATCCGAACTTTATGAGGGGATGAGGATATTGGAGTAAATACTATATATTACATACATAAAAACTTACAAATGAGGGTATTGGAGTAATTACTATATATTACATACATAAGAACTTTTGGGGATGAGGATATTGGAGTAATTACTATATATTACATACATAAGAACTTACAGATGAGGGTATTGGAGTAATTACTATATATTATATACATAAGAACTTTGGGGGATGAGGATATTGGAGTAATTACTATATATTACATACATAAGAACTTATAGATGAGGGTACTGGAGTAATTACTATATATTACATACATAAGAACTTACAGATGAGGGTATTGGAGTAATTACTATATAATACATACATAAGAACTTACAGATGAGGGTACTGGAGTAATTACTATATATTACATACATAAGAACTTACAGATGAGGGTATTGGAGTAATTACTATATATTATATACATAAGAACCTAGAGATTAAGACATTGGAGTAACTACTATTTATTACATACATCAGAACTTTGGGGGATGAGGATATTGGTGTAGTTACCGGTACTATATATATTACCTGGAAGAATTTGAGCGAGTCTTCATGTTCATGTCTTTGTTGTTCATTAAATCTTTTCTGGAAACGAACTTGACACACTTCTTCATGTTTTCTGTCTTTTTCTCTTCTTGTCTTCATATTTGTATTCAGCAAGTGAATTCTTCTGGCATTGTGTAACTGAATTATACAAATGATTTACATGTTATTTTGCAGGCATATGTTATCTAAAAATGTTATGAGGGTTGATGGTTGATTGTTTACTTATTATTAGTACTTGTTGAACTTAGCACATCTGGACCTTTCTGGAATATTAGTTGTCATCATGTCATCATGTTACAATATTTAGCCATTGGAAATTTCCATTACAAACATGAACATATTAGAAAGGTCATTTCTTGATTATTCCTGATGTAGTGTTTTCTAGAACTGTACTAGGGCATATACAGGTAGATGGTCAGATATCTAGGCAGATCAAGTTTAGAACAGCAAAGAACAAGGGAGAGTACCTGAGACTATTTCTAAGACCAAGTTATATGAGAGCAGACCACATCTTATTTAAAGTGATATGAAAGTAGTGCACATCAATATTACATGGAATTTATTGTGTATTTGAGTGATCTTTTTAATATTACATTCGGATTGGAATTTATGTGCATATTCAAGTGGATCTCTGATATAGGAAGTGAACAACAATGGACATTGATATTGTGAGGTGTGACTTTAATTCTTGTTAACCATCAAGTAGAATAAGTTTTTATTTTGTTAATAAAATTTATTAATTAACTTTATTGTGTTCTTCGTTTTTTCTGGCATACTGTAGGGTAATTCTGACCAATAACAACACAAATAGCTGGAGTTTACAGGTAAGATTTATACACCAATGTAGATATTGTAGATATTGCCTGATATGCACTTAGTACTCAAATTTACACTGTTATACACAAATAATTGACCTCCACTTCCTCAAGAACTTTGGAAGCATTACCTACTTATGATTAAGTCTCTGTATTGAACTTTTCAGAACTGAACCTGTAGCACTCTACTACTACTAGCAAATATTCTACCTAAAGAGCTACCATGTGGATAGTTGATATATAGCAGGTGGATACAATAGTATCCACTCTTTTTATCACATAAGTATGTAACTGATGTGCAGGTGTTAAATACATTTTTTTTTCTAAACAAATACATGTAATTGATAATGATGGTTGTTTGTTTGAAAAGTGGTGTATCACAAATAAAGGTTTTTTGTGGCTATGTTTCAGACTGGTAGATATTAGTTCATTACAAGCTTCATATGAGTAAAGGAGAATTCTTCAACAGATGCAGAAAGATTGCTAATCAACAATTGTGAACAATACAATAAGTAAAGCTGTGAGCAATACAATAAGAAACAACTGTGAACAGTTCAACATGTAGCAGCTTTGAACAGTAGAGTAAGTAACAGCTGTGAGCAGCAAAATAAATAACAACTGTGAAAAGTATAGTAAGTAACAACTCTGGACAGTAGAGTAAGTAACAGCTGTGAACAGTAGAGTAAGTAACAGCTGTGAACAGTAGAGTAAGTAACAGCTGTGAGCAGCAAAATAAATAACAACTGTGAACAGCATAGTAAGTAACAACTCTGGACAGTAGAGTAAGTAATAGCTGTGAACAGTACAAGTAAGTAATAGCTGTGAAGAGTACAGTAAGTTACAACTATGAACAGCAGAGTAAGTAATAGCTGTGAGCAGTACAACAAGTAACAGCTGTGAAGAGTACAGTAAGTTACAACTATGAACAGCAGAGTAAGTAATAGCTGTGAGCAGTACAACAAGTAACAGCTGTGAGCAGCAAAATAAATAACAACTGTGAAAAGTATAGTAAGTAACAACTCTGGACAGTAGAGTAAGTAATAGCTGTGAAGAGTACAGTAAGTTACAACTATGAACAGCAGTACAACAAGTAACAGCTGTGAGCAGTACAACAAGTAACAGCTGTGAAGAGTACAGTAAGTTACAACTATGAACAAACAGCAGAGTAAGTAACAGCTGTGAGCAGTACAACAAGTTTTAAAGAGTAGGGTAAATAACAGTTGTCAATGATACAATAAGTAATAGCTGTGATCCAGTTAGAAAGTAACAGCTGTGAACAACATGGTAAGTAATGACTGTGAACAGCACAGTAAGTAACAGTATAATAAGTAACAACTGTGAACAGTACAATATGTAACAGCTGTGAACAGTATAGTAAGTAACAGCTGTGAACAGCTGTTAACAGTACAGTATCTGACAGTGAGTATTTGCTGTGACCAGTACACATAAGTAGCATCTGTGAACAGTATAGTAAGTATCAGCTGTGGACAGTAGAGTAAGTAACAACTGTGAACAGTAGATCCACAAAAGTAAAAGCTGTGAACAATACAATAAGTAACATCTGTGGACAATATAATACAATATCTGCTGTGAAAAAGACAAGTAGTAACAGCTGTGAACAAGACAATTAGTAACAGCTGTGAACAATACAATAGTATCTGCTGTGAACAGGACAATATTAAGTAACAGCTGTGAACAGTATAATAAGTATCAGCTATGAATTGTACAATAAATACCATGTGGAATGGGTAAGTGAACTGAACTGCCATGATACAAATATACCGTCACAAATCATAAAAATTGCAAGATCTTTTCAACTAATAAAGTTAAAGTTTAAAGTTAAAATAAAGTTTTTAGAAATGATACACAGATTTAACAAATACAGTAACAGTGTAAATGCTGCTATGTCAACATTTATTACTTTTATTGAACATTTTTATTGTTTCTTTATTTTTTTCTATTGGACACAATAGGTTAAGTGACAGTTCCAGACACTTTGATAAATCCAGACTGTATTCTTAGGTTATATTAGAGAATAATATAGGATGATGTCTTAAGTTATCTGAGAAAATTAAGGCAGAGATCTGTTTGCTTTATTGTACATTGTGCACACCAAATGCTGCTCACAAAAATTAGGTATATGTGTGTGTTACAATTTTAGTATTATGTAAAGTAATCTCTCTGATCCCACAAGGTTTTGGTATGATATAGCATTGTGTGTCAAGTGTTTGTCTATTTCCAGTACTAACCCATTTAGACCATTTAACACATGATCGGGGGTGCATGCCATGTACTAAATGATCCGCAAGTGTCATAAAAATGTTGAAAATGTGACAAATATTTTGTAAATTAGATCTAAAGAAATGAATTACATACAACAGAACTCAGTTTGACTCTAATTTACAAAACTTTATCAAACCACAAACCATAAACCTTTGATAATGTATTGATGTTATTTTCAAAGACAATTCTGGTAATCTTCTCATTTTTATGCATATCACATTTTGTATTTTATGAAAAAATTCCTCCTTCTATAGGCGTATGTGGTATCTGATTTTTATCTCGACATTATGAAGCAAATAAAAGGCAAAGAAAATATATGTTATAAAGTAAAGAATATTACATTATTAAAGCAGCTGTCACTTGGACTTGGATAATGGTAATCCACACTTGACGTTAAAAATTAACATGTAAATGATCATGTTGCTTCATTAAGTCCATAAAGGATTACTATAAATCAACTATATATAAAAGACTCCCCTGCGGTGTGCAGCTACCTATATAATTATCATTCCAGTTTCTTTGAAGTAAATCATATCTAAAATAATGTTAATTCTAATATTTTACATTCAACACAGTATATTTTTCAATTAAAAAATGCAATCTTCTCTTCCTTTCCTTATTTTATTCCTTTTTTTCTTTAATACATCTATATAAATTTTATGATCTTTTTAAGCATTTAAAACTGAATGAAATTCAGATCTGAATTCAACCAGGTATGATGTCAACATTAAATTGAAGCAAGATCCAGAAACAAGTCTTTCCAGTTTTGAAAGGGTCTCTGTGGCAGAGCGTTTAGAGCATCATGCTTTGAACCATGAAGTCTTTCACCTCTGGTCAGCAAAGGTTCGAATCCCGCTGGAACCTTAGCTGATTTTTGTGATAAAATTTGTGAGTTTACTTGCAGAAGGCCGGTGATCTCTTCCTGGGTCCACCATTAAAAACTGGCCACCATCATATACAGTGAAACTTGTATATAAAGACCAACTGGAACACAACAAAACCAGTCTTTATAGGGAGGTGGTCTTTGCATAGAGGTTGATTTGTACACGAATGGTACTACTGGGAACAGCAATAAATGGTCTTTGTGACCAGGTGGTCTTTATACATAGGTGGTCATTGAAGCAGGTTTTACTGTAGGTGAAAAATTGTTGAATTTACATGTAGCATAAAACACCAATCAAATTCAAATTCCAGTTTTGAACATTTCCTCTCATGTTTTTATACTTTACAACAGAATCTGGTTACAAAGTAATATAATTAAGTTTTAACATTAAGAAAAAGTCTCCTTTGCTTTGTCTTTTACAATATCAGGATTAATATACATAGAATCTTTCATGGGTTTCCCCTGGGATTGGACATCAAAACTCTTATCACTAGAGTTGAGATTTTATCTGTTTACTCAAGTCAATATACTATTTTTTTTTCCTAACACTTCAAAAAACAGCTTAACAGAAAGCAGTTAAATTTTGTTTACACTACTAAACAATTGTCATTTTATAACTTCGAAAATAGTTCCAGTGTTTACAATTTAGAAAGATCAGTTTTTAGAAGTTATTTTGTATTTCAAAACAGTAAGAAGGATTTAGACCTGGTTATTAACATGATATTACCAAAAAGTTTTTCGGTTTTTAGAGTTGACTTTCAGAAGGTGTACTGTATACACTAACACAGTATATATTTATTTTGATAGGAAGAAATAACTTCTCATGTTTACACCTAGAAACTATAATCTCACCAATTTTTTTGTCATTAAGGCTATTATTTTGGCAATTATTCCTAATGAAAACAGAACTCAACCTGAAACTTAAATAACACTTGACATTTCTATTTAAATTCAATATACCGTACAAATACATTAAATTTCTTCCATTTGAAAATGAAATACATGTAGATCTAAATCTGAATAAAGTAATTAGTCTACCTTTTGTACCTATCATTTAAATACAATAAGTTTACTGTTATAATCAACTAACACAGATAGTTTTACAATCAATTCCTTCAGTTATCTTTCTGACAAATCCTATAACAGGAAATTATAAGCTTGAATTACTCAACATTTTATACTTATCATGGCAATATGTGAAAAAAAAAACAATAAACAAGCACTGATAAGAGACATACTACACTCTGTAGAATTAGTTTTAGTGGTATAATTATGGAACATTTCAGTATATCATGAACTCAAGTAGAAATGGGTGTATATTAATGGTCGGTTGTAAAAGTAATTTGCTATCATTGAGAAGATCATATTCTGCCAAAATATAAATACTGCGCTTTATCTAAGGATGAAGATACAATCTTACTTCTGACTTATATGTAATTAGTAACTATAAAATTAGTTCAATTAATTTTACTTTTTGGGTGAAAAATTATCCCAGTTCTTAGTGTAGGTCTAATACACCTGCAAACAATTTCATCAAATCTCATTTCAACCCAAATTCTTACAAATTATTCAATGATATAGATAAACAATTTGACATTGGATTTCCAAAGGTCAGGCCAACCAATAGAAAACATTTCCTGTTGACAAGTATAGTGTTGTTTCAAATCAAAATTTTTGGCATGAAAATCCTTGAGGATAATCTTACTTAATTTGAAAATGATACAGAATTTCACAAAATATGTGATATTTCAATCAGTTTCTTGTCTGTAGCAAAGTACATGTAACATATTAAATCTATGCATTTAAATGTATGGATCAATTACTTACAATTAAGATCAATTTCTCAAGTACATACCTGTATACATTCAAAAAGTTTCGTTGTTTGCTTTATTTTGCTCCTATTTTTATTTGTTTTTCTAAATTCAGTTGAGCTTAATTACAACAGACAAAATACCAGTATAACTAAAAAGACTAAATTATTCCAATGAAAGAAACTAGCAAAATCTGCACTCACTTTCTTTCTGAATACTCTACAGACACAGAAATATATATACATGTATTGTTACATTTTGGAGATTAATTCTGGAGGCAGAAATGCATGGACCGTATAAAGGTTTAATTCCACATTGTAAATTTCACATTTTTCTCTCTCTAGACACGATCAGTTTTTTAAATTGGTGGATCCAGAATGAAATTTATATAAATACATTTGTACATGTATAAACTAATATAAAAATGGGGATCAGCCATTCTACTTTAGCACAACTGGAATTTAACATAATGAGATTTCAATGTATTTAAGTTTTACTTTACTCAAATTATACATCATAGTATCAGTGACGCTACATAATGATGGACTGAAATGACATTAGTCAATCAATTTCAAATGAAGCATAAAAAAAAATGACTAAATTACAAAAGTGTAATAGAATAATTCTGTCATAATGGATTCTATCATTAGACTGCATTTATCAAGCTTGCAACCCCATTAATTAACATCTGTGTAAGAATTATGTATCCATGCAGATCCATAAAAAATTTTCAATAATAGAATGTCTAATGATACAAGTCTTGGCACAATAAAACTTGAATTATGTAAGTCCAAATTCTACTCAATTCAGGCTAATAATGAAATCTGATTGACTGAGCAGGCAAATTTGAGAACATTCTCAGACTTAAATAAATTTAATAATAACCAGACTTGATATTTGACCTTCAAACTTAGGAATCAAGAGGATTCTTTCTGGTCCCAAAGACTAATAACATCAGTGTACACATCTGCTTTATTAAAATCCATGGTGTCATACTGAAGCTGTGGTGTGGAACTATAAGACCTCATAAAATTTTATTTTAGTACACAATAACATTTTCTTTTTTTTTTTTTGATAAATAAGAGCATTTCCTTTTTGACTTCAGATTTTTAAAAGTGTCTTCCTTTTCCTCTAACAGCTAACAGAAATGTGATTTTCAAAATCCACTATTGCAATGTAATGATATAGGAATAAATTCCTACCCCAAAAATATACTTTCAGTAAATAACCTGACCTTTGACTCCAAAAAAGACATGATTTGTTCATATAAAAGCTAGCATATGTACAAGGCTGATCAAACTCTGTATATAGAAATATAAATTATGCTACAAAAACCAAATTTAAATAACAGAAAGATGATCAAATGGAAACAAAGAATAAATTGCCAAACTCCAAAATGTTTGTGAAAGTTTACAGACAATTATAAATGCAATAAAATATACTTAAACACCCCCAGATGGATATGCACCACAACTTTCTAATTTTGGAGAAAAAAGACAAGAAAAATAAAACTGTGTCATTAAACATTCAGTATGACATAACATGGTAGTAGATTATAAAGGGTAGGTAGATGATAATTTTACCAAAGGTCATCTGTAATACTCACAATAGGAAATACCAATGCAATGTCTAATATACAATAATTGATGAACATGTAAATTTCACTTAACAAACTGAAGACTATCAATAAATGTTAAAGTTATATGTAAAAGAATGATCAATGAAACTTATAGTATAATACTACATATTTACTATCAAGTTTACCACAGGTTCCTGCACACAGCCTTCAAAATAAATATACCGGTAGTTGATACTAAAAGTTAACATTTTTAAATGAAGGAAGGTCTGCACAAAAGTTTAGATTTTTTCATGGAGGTTAATCTGATATAAGCAATGACCACTAGAAAAAGCAAATACACTAATGTATATTGTACGGCTGGGATTTCTACATATAAGTTAACTAATTAAAGCAGTGACCAATAAATAGTATTGTACACTGTTTAACACATAGTATACTCAGTGATTGCCATATACATGTACATGTTTAGGATAACTAAAGCAGTGACCAGTAAACTAAGATGCCCCATCCCTCCCCTGAGCTAGGTCATTCAGAAAGATTTTAGAGGTACCCATAATCAAACTTTGTGTATGTTTCACTGATATACAGCACCATACATTATTTGCTTTTTGGTTGAATTTTTGTTGGAATTGACAGAATGCCATAAATGAACAAACAGTTCAAAACAATATCCCCATTTCGACCTCAGGGTCATAAAAAGACATGTATACTGTGTAGTAGTATATCAAAGCTGGGAATGCTATATAGGCTCAGCTAGCTAGTAACCGATATCAAAGGTATATACAATATTTAAAGTAAATAAAAGCAGGACTTCCTCGGAGTGTTTATAAGAAATTAATTTTAACACATCTCATAGAGAGTAAACACTAACAGTAGCATATAACGACAGTTAAAACTGGGTTTCCAGACACATTAGTATTGTTGTTCTCACCTCTAAACAACATTTTCACTAAAGTGGGGTTTTTAACATGGTGTCAATGTTAGATTTCTACTTGAAAATGAATATTAATAGTTTATTATTTTTACTCCTCTCTATGGTTGACTACCGGTAATGTACATTTTATACATATATACTTGCATGACTTACAAACTGAACTATGCGGCCTACAAAAAAAATGTTTATTTGGTTACTCAACCAATGATAAAGATGAATTTAGCTAATTTTCAAATAAATACAAATCCCCTAAAAACTTAAGACATCAATAGACAAGTTGATCTATAAATTAAGGCCTCTGTTATGAACCCTCTACCAGTGCTGTGAGGGTTCTTTAATGATCACTCGTCCTAAGATTTAAGTCTAAACTAAAATATTTCTTACTTTTTTACACCTAACGTTTCTATAGCAAACAGGTACTGAAATGGCCTGAACACAGCCTTAGTGTGTACTGAATGAATCAATTTGTTAACATAAAATAAATCCATACATTTGTTTAAAAAATTGAACTGATATAATTTTGTTTATTGTCAATGTCAAAGCATCATTGTCAGAAAATTGAAAATGATAACAAAACTTTTCATATTCATTTTTTCTAACAAAGAAACAAGCAGTGTAAAAATAATATAAACAAGTGTTGTCAGAAAACAACAAAGCTCGCTGAAATGGGTGTATAGTACCTGGCCATAATAAAGTACACAGACTAGACGGCGAGGTCATGCTCCTTGGTATGCGAGGGGGCTTTTCAAAATCAAAAGCAACAAATGACAAATTTGGGGACTTACTTTTTACAGCATTTACTGATATAGCCCTTAGCATTAATTACTGTCCTCAATTTGTAGGGGATTAATTGAAATATAGTTTTAATCACATTGGAGTCAATGGAGGTCCAGATTTTTCTGCCACACTGAAGAGCTGTGCAGTATTTTTAATAACTTCTATTTAATGACTGAGGCAGCGTTTTATGGAATGTTACACCTTTTCAATTATATTAGTATTAGGTGTTTGTCTAGGCCATTTTAAAACGTTGATTCTGTTTTCGCGTCTTCCATTTACAAGCACGATTCGCTTGGTGGACCGGGTATTTGTCCTGGTTTAGCAGCAGATCAGTTACAATTAACATGCTCATTCATATTTCTATGAAAAGTGTGATAAAATTGTTGAAAGGATCCTTTCATATAATGAAGAAGTTACATAGGACAATTATTATCGTTTGTTAGACTTTAAGAGCCAATATGTAGCCAGGTCGCTTGGATCCCTTCAGTTCTGTCACTGAAAATTCAGCATCTGACATTAGCTCTTCAGAGTTTTGTCCTGGCGAGCTAAAAACTAAAAAGGTTTCTATGGCAATAAAATAGAATTCTATATGATTGTTTCATTAACAACTTGTTACTTTATACACATCAACATTAAGTTATTAAATGTTGCAAAACATGTGCACGATTTTTGGCCATGTGTATTACTGGAATATAACAATGCAATTACATAAGATAAATACATGCTTTGTTTTCTATAAGAAAAAAACACCCACATAGATGCATTTGGCCAGATTTGATCACAAGTAATATTTCCTAGATATCAGCATTAGCCGTGGGTCTGAAAATGTATAAGCCAAATCATTGGTCAAAATAAAAATCCTTGCCAACTCAAAATATCTACATGTACAATACTGCTACTGAATATTTACAAATGACATTTTTGAAAACTAAAATTAGAAAATAATTAGAAATATTTCACAATTTTAAGAATTAATCTAATTTCCAATTTAAATTTAATACAGGCTCACTAGGAATTATCCTAACATTTTTTACTACTGCCAACGTCAATTACATTTTTTTATAATTATCAAAATGAAAAACTTATTTTTACCAGGGTAATTTTTTTTTTAAAAAGCATTTATTTAGTTATTTTCATTATTATTGTAGGGAACAGTACATATATGACTTAATTTTTCATGGTTTCAATTAGTCTAATTATTCCTTACTTATAAAGAGAAAAATAAAACAAAGATGTAAAGTGCTAGTTTGAATAGAAATCACTATATGTACAAAGACACATTCAAGTCAGTAACTTTCAAATCCCATTTTCTGGCCTACAATGGTTACAAAATTCTACCAAATGATAATTGCATTAAAATTTATGTTTGTTTTGTTTTTATTCATTGCATTAAATATTCTTCAAGACCAATCTATTGTTGATCTTTTTTTTTTCATCAGTGATATAAGCAGAAATAAGTGGTTGTGAGTTACAAGTGCATGTACATGTCAAACAATATCATACTCATTACCCCTAACGCTTAAGTTACAACTTCTATCATTTTTTTTTCGTATTTTGTATGTGTACTGGGGTGGTAAACTTTATTTTCTGATAACGAGACAAGTAATCGATAGCAACACAAGCGGCCCCATATTTTTAGTTCTTGTCTGTCATATCAACACATGCTGAAGTCAATTAGAAAAATCATAAAGAACATTTCAGCTCCAAATTTTCATTTGCCAATGACTTTCGCCAAAAGAGAATATCATTCACCAAATTTTTTAAAGATTCGCAAAATTTGAATGCATTGAATGACAGAACAAATACTAAAGATATACAGCCATCATATTTGGTAAAGTCCACCCACATGAACTCCACCAATACCTTTTACAACGACTGCTTAGTCCTACTGACCTAGGGAATTATCACCTACCCATATATCCTGATAATGTTTTTGACATAAAACTATAATACATAATAAAGAAATTAACTAAATGGAGATTATGCCTCAATATACCCGACTATCTTTGTCACATAAACATTGAAACACTTAACATGTTGGGTCAATAATAATAATACATATAAATTATATTTCTAAGATGACCTCGATTGAAAAACCCAGATACCCATAGACCACCAATGTGCAACTCTAAAAGTTCTAATGGTGCAGATATAATTGATTCCAATGTAATACAATCCTGCCTCAATCCAATAAACATGTAGTTAGTGAAAAAAAGCATAAAAAAATAAAAAAAACAGCATCTTGCAATAATTACCTCCACCTTCTGGTCAATTTGCTTAGCTTTTAGATCCATTTCAGCATTTAGTGCCGCCTCATTTAATTGTCTTTGTATATTGGAATTGTCATCCAATCTGAACTGAGTGTCTGTTAAATGTCTTTGTTCTGTTCAAATAAAATGCAAAAATTTCTATAAACAGCACTTTTATGCAACATTCAATCATTCAAGTCATTACTCAACAATTTATCAATCAGACCCACCTGAAGCATATTAGTTTTATATATCCTGTTTTTTTTCTAGTTCTATTGCTATTTTTCTGACAATACAACTCCATTATTTTTTATTTACAGTTATCTCTATTCTCATCATTAAGCTGGACCATCTTGTGTGTAATGCGAGTTAACTTCTATTATGTGTGTTAATATGATTTAAAATTCTCGTTTGCTTTGATAGTTATCAGTATCAATCTAGGACAAAACACTCACCGTCCCTCTTTTTAATGTCTAAATGAGATTTGGTTAGTGCTAAATCTGCACTAAGTTTTCTTTTACTCATTTCTGCAGCTTTTGTATCACCATCACTTCTCCTGTAAAATTACAAAAGCACTAATTAAAAAGGTCAGAAAAAAATGGAAAGATTGCATAGCCTAAAGGCCAATTAAACTAAAAAATAAAAACAGAAAAACCTGCATTGTGTACAAGTAAGAAACTGAAGTAAAATAAAGGCACGACTTCAGGTTAAAATCTAAGTCACAACTTACAGCCAATACAGTTTGAAGACTTGAGTATAATAATGGCATGATTGATAGGCCAAAAACAATTCAAATTGTCAATATATATCACAAAGTTTGATTTGTACAACCTACAAATTATGTATGCAATGTTAAAACAGAAGTCTGAGACAAAGTAATAATAACCAGTACACTTCTACCAAACACAACTAATATACCCTCTGTCACCTCAGTTCAACTAAGTCTACAAAAACACAACATCCTACAAACAAGTACATCTGTGTATGTGGTTTAACAACCCATCAGCTTTAATTAAGTTCTAATGAATTAAATGAAGCATGCTTGAGTACTAGCAATGGCAAGGTCCATATTAACTTATACAAACTACAGCTCATGTAAATTCTGAAATTCAGACACAGAGGTGGATTTAGACACATCAGGAGTTGTACAAATATTTCTCAATAAAAAATTTCAAGGACTTTTCAAGACTGCCTTAATTCAATGGCTAATTAATCATGTTTAACAAATTATCAAAATATAAAAACATCAACATATTTATTGTTTATTATCAATATGGATTCCAATTACCTTACTATTAATGTAACACTCTGTACTCTACAGTAAAACCTTAGACAGCTTTAATCTCAAAAACAAAAGTTATGACATTACTGTTTCACTCTACCTCTTGTGATATACTGCATCAGATTAGATTATTATTCATATTTCATTTTTCATGATTCTAATTAATTTTTCAAGAGTTTTCAATATCTAAAGTCAATTTCAATGATTTCCAAATTTTTTCCTATACTTTCTTTACTAATCAATTTTTAAGAAATGTTCCATGTCTAAAGTCAATTTCAGTGTTTTCCCAACACAAACCATAAGTCTTGAGCAAGTCAAGCATATACATTACAGGACTAATGATTTGTTTCCTGTACTTTTTAACTCATGTTTACATGCAGATGAACAAAAGCAAAACATAATTGGTGTAACCCTATGATAAGAGAACAGGATTCCTACTATAAAGAAAGATGAACACTTCAAAGGAATAGCCTCTGTCAAGTTTCAAAACCAATGATGTAAATATAGAACGGAAGAGTAATAAATGTAGATAGGAAAACACTAAAAAATGTTGCATACATTAATTTATTCTCAAACGTTCTCTCCATTGTTAAATCTTCTTTGATCTTGTGTGTTTGGTCTTTCTTCTGATTCCTTAAAAAAATAAAAATGAAAATTATCTTTTCAAATAACAATAGAAATTTTCTTCAACAATAAAATGTTTACAGTATTAAATAGTATTGGAAAAGTGCTTGAAATGCCAAATTATATTAACTTCTGGGATAAAAGGAGCAAAAGTGAGCCACATGAAAGAACAATGGAATTTTATGTTGGTATGTTGAATGGAGATAGAAATCACCACCCAAGAGGTAAGAATCTGGCTGTCCACAGATCCAAGGATTGGATTTTCAGATTCTTCTCAGGAGGGTTGAGATCTCACTTTCCACTCAACACACCCATGTTTGATTATTTGTCTCCAATGCTTCAAACACATGTTTAAATCATGTAGAGTAAATCACAAGTAATAATTTGATTTCCAGTCATCTCTGTAATAATCTAGATACATACAAATTCAAAACTTTGGGATTTTGTATTGCCCTCAGTTTCACTTCAATCACACATTATTTTGGCACCATTTGTTCAGTGCAATCATATTATACATAGAGGCCAATTAATCCATGTACCTATAAATCCACTAAAACAGCATGAAAACTTGGATCAGAATATGCTTTTTATTTCTACTACCTGTAAAGCCAACACAGCTTAGTTAAGACAATTCTGATATTATAGGTGTTATATTTTACAGCATTACATATAAATATGTCATTTGAAACTGCTAAAAGAATGAAGCGCACATGAAAATAAAATATCTTGAAAGAAACAGGCATACAACTGAGTGTAAGTCTCTTTGTACACTATCTACATTTACAGTTATAATCGTACTGTGTTTAACTAAAGGCAGCTTACTCATAATTATACCGCAGATATATA
The DNA here is from genome assembly GCA_030159075.1 of Atrina japonica. NCBI lineage: Eukaryota > Metazoa > Mollusca > Bivalvia > Pterioida > Pinnidae > Atrina > Atrina japonica. The sequence goes on from BROG01000117.1 coordinate 665,295, forward strand.
CAGTAAAACCTTGTTATACTACCACTTTTTGTTCAGCCCAAATTTGGCATTAAAAAGGGGTTTGGCAATAGGTTGAAAGAAACCTTAAATGAACTTACAGGGAAAATTAGAAAAGTTGAATTTCAAAAATTGGCGTAAAGCGTGGTGGTAAATGAAATGAGGGGCATTACAAAGAGGTATTACTGTACATCATAATAATTAAGGGTTACCATGTGACTGTTTTACAAAAACTGACAGAATATAGGCAATTCCCCTGTCAGAAATGATGCCAAGTGGTGAAATGGAAATTTCTGACAGGGTAATCGCCAATAACCTGTCAAATTTTGTAAAACAGTCACATGGCAACTGTATTCATATCCCTGCAGATTTTAAAATAGCATTTTAACAACAGAGATGACATGAAACATGCTGGCTCCTACCTTCATCAATGACCAAATTACTTTGTTGAGTATACTGATGCGCTTAAAAATATTTACTGATTTATCATATGGATTTGTTAATTTTGATACCAATTTAGTGATACGATATATTTTTTATATTTCGTATTTTAAACAAGGAACTCTAGACAGTGAAAAAAGAATTCAAAATACATGGTTTTACAAAATATTTAAACATGAAAATTCAGCAAGTACATCGAAGTCAGTTTGCAGAACTTTGTATGATGTCATATATAAAAACTAGCAGTGAAACGTTAATCCCCTGAGAGTTTTCAACCTCACCAATCAATGAAATAATGCGAAGCAAACAGAGTGCATTAGAATACAACTTACTTATGTGAATCAAATACTTGTTTTCTCCCTTTCTGTGCCTCCATATTCAATTTTATTGCAAGATCTGCCAATTCTTGCTTCAGACGATATTGTTCTTGCTGTGGTGATGTAAAAATAAATCAGAATTAGTTATACTCTGTAAAGATCTTTTACATTTGATTCATTCTCATTGAATGGCATGTGAAACAAGGGCTAATTGTAACAGGGTACTGTTACATGATGTCCCCCAAACGGTGGAACAAGTTGTGTTGATATCAACCAGCATTTATTACATAACAATCAGCAATTGTTCTTCACAGGTTGTGAGGAATAAAAGTCATAAGGCTGAAATCGCAATCAATGACACCAGTAAATTTCAAATTTCATCAAAATCAAACAATTTTGACATTTTGACCAATCAGAAGCCCCAGTTTGCCATAGACGACAAAAAAACCAAAACCATTGAAACTGCAATCCTTGATACCCATAAATTCCAAATTTCATCAAAATCTGACAAAGTTGAAATTTCAACCAATCAGAAGCCTCAGTTTGCTATAGATGGCAACAAAACCAATATCACTGAAATTGCTATATTCCTTGATACCATAAATTCTAAATTTCATCAAAATAGGACAATGTTTAAATTTCAACCAGTCAGAAGCCTCAGTTTGCCACAGACGGGAATGAAACACATCCCTGAAATCACAATCCACCCATAAATTCCAAATTTCATCAATATCGGGTATTGTTGAAATTTCGACCAATCAGAAGCTTCAGTTTGCCATAGATGCCATTTGTTTATGACATCACAACATAAATAAATACAAATCTGCACACCTAATCCTATAATCATATGAAGTTTCATTACAGTCCATCCAGTAGTTTCAGAGGAAATGTGCAGACAAGTTTTGACCAATCAGAATTTTGGTCAATATAAGACATGTTATTGTTCTTACAAGGGAACCAACATTTCATACATACGGGTTAATTGTAAAGCACATACATGTACAAAGAAAGACAACTCTGTTTAAATTTCATCAACAAGATTTTATCTGACATATAATACCATAGGACAATAAGACCTAAATACATACATTTTACACATTTTATAATAGCCTATAACATTTATAAATAAAATAAAATATCTTTATTCACCTTTTCCACTCCCAAATGCATAAACAAAGTTCCTTTAGTATTAACCCTTATCATAATGACAAAAACCAAATTTTTCATACTTTTCTTCATTCATTCTTTTAATGTCACACTTAAGTGATAACAAAGCAATGTTTGTTTTATAACCTATTTATCGTCTTACCAACTGAATACTCAATAAAAAACACCAAATGTTTGACTTAAGTTTGATGAGCAAAGATATAATAGAAATGTCAAGGTCAAGTTTTAGATATTGAGGTTTTACTGATTGTAAGTAGGCAGTGTTACTTTACTAAGCAGTGTTTTATTTTGATTCTGTATAATAACGATTTCCCCCTGTATTTGCCCCTATTCCCAATCCCAAACAAATCAAGTAAGACTTGAAGTTTTAACATTGAGCTGATGATTTTAGAGGAATATTAGCTCCCAGGTACAAGGATGTACAAAGGATTTCTAGTGATTACATAACAAACTCTTCAGGCTAACTTTATTCCCACAGAACCGCCGACCTCTGTGACGTGAAATGGTAACATGAAAATTTATTTTCTGGTGTACAAGATTGATCTTCAGTTTTTTACAAAAAATAATAGACAATAATTCTATACTTCTTTAAAATTTTATCCTATTCCAACAGTCCCAGAATAGATGGTGTTTTCATTGTGTTGATTTTATATACCTAAAATATATTTTATACCAAAATTGATAAAACTAGATGTGTTGGAGAGACAAAAACGACACCGCTGGAAACATTGAGAGCCATACGAAATACTATATACGAAATTTCAATTCAACATGTCAAGGTACATATTGAATTGAGATAATGACTGAGAAAATGAGCAGAAACTCTGAAGGTCTTTAAATATTTTAGGTCTAAGGGGCATAATTCATCCCCAAATCATTCCACCAGAACCAAATACAAACCTGATCTGCTTCTCATAACACAACTTAAATACCAAATTTCAATTTAATATTTTTATGTATGACTGAGATAATGAGCAGACTGTGAATTTCTATAAATTTTCAAAGTCTAAGGGGCATAATTCCTCCAAATATCTCTAGATTGAGATAAAGTACAAACTTGTCCTGTATTTTCTCATAATACAATTGCATACCCAATTTCAATTCAATATGTCATTGTATAACTGAGATAATGAGCAGAAACCAAAGTGTGACTGAAAGGTGGAAGGACAGAAGTTGGAACAGACACAAAGGGTAACATTAAATATCTCAGACATTTTCATTTTTTCAACCCAGGATTTTTTTTAAAAAAATTATTTGCAGAAAACGTCAAATATTTCAAATTTTCAATACAAAAAGAATCATTTTGTCTGCTTTTAATATAATTATGTTGAAAAATGCTAAAATATTGGACAAGCCAATTTTTAGCGACAAGCATAACTGATGAATTATCTTTTAATCTAAATTGGCCCTTCAGCAGTTTATAGAATTATTCCACACTCATTCAAACAGTCAACTTACTTCTTTCTTTTTCATTCTAGCTTCAAAATCAGTACTGAGTCTCATGGCTTCTGTTCTTTTCAACTCCATTTCTGTCATTTTAGTTTTGTATTGTCGCATCAAATCTGATCTGTAAGTAAAACATTAAGTCACCATCGATAACAATTTAATGCTTTCAAAATCTTCACTACAATAACTAACCAATAGTATGTACACCTGTAAATTGATATACATACTGTAAATTTGGAAAAATTTTGCAGAACTTTAATTTCGCAAATACCGGTTGTAATTTTATTAGTGATTTCAAATGTCCATTTTGTCATACTATTATTGTACTTCATTAGGAAAGTTGTTCTCTGTACACCTGTGTTCCAATTCAACTGTTTTCTAAAAATGTTTCTTTTATGTCCAATGGCTAAAATTAAGCCCGAAAAAATTTCATTATGCTTTTCAGTTTCGCATCCAGTAATAGGTTAGTATATAGTAGTGAGAATTCTGTTTTTGCAAGCAAGAGCTTTCATAAAATTACATGTAAATAAAATTCTCATGAATAAAACTGGATTTACAGTATTACATCTTATCCAAACACAAATTTGTGTTTAAATTGTGTCTTGTGATAATGTCTCTTTGTTAGGAATAATAATCAGAATAAATATGGTATCTACAACTCTTCACATCATAACATGCAGAAAAGAAAGAGAAGAGATATAAATAGATTAGTATTATTAGCAAGTATGAAAGAATGAAAGATCTATATATACATTTCTTAAGTCTACATTATTCTCTATGGAGGCAAAGTATCAAATTTACTGTTTACAAAATATAAATTCATATACATGTACATGTATATAGAAGCAAGGGTGTAAATGTTTTCCAATATCAAATCACCCTTAAACAAGTAAATGTCATGGCTAACTTAACATTATTCAACTGCCCTGCACCCCTGATTTTTTGGAATATTCATCTAAATTATTTATATGCAATTTCTTTCATACTGTTTATGCTCTGTGTCAGTTATTGGGAGTAGAAAATAGAATCTGCATACTGAAGATTTTTCAAGGGTATCTGTAAATTTGTAAAACTATGTCTATCAATTATACCTCATAAAAATCAGCTGAAATTTACAACATAAATATACTCACTTCTCCAGGTAATTTTTTCTATCATGACTTTTTGTTGCCTGATCAACACTAACAGAGGTTTGTAATCTGTTCTTAGTTGACTGAAATTACAAAAAATAATAAGAGATAATTTGATACTCAATTGCGTAACATAAAGTTATCATTATCTGTCTATTGCTGTTATCATTCCTATTGCAATATCATCCTTTTTTACAGCCACTTGACTAAATGCAGCCTTCTGATTTGCTGCAAAAGTGTAAATGAACAAAGGATGTCAAAAGTAGTCAATAGTTTGATCTTGTAAAGTTATATCAGAATTTGAAATTGTTAGCTATATCAAGATAAAAATGGCAGCATTTGTACATTTGAGAACAAGATGTCAGATTATGTTTAAAAGAAATAATACATAATTACACACTGAAAGTTTTGAAAGTTTACAGCAAAACGTAGAAAACATAGGGCCTCATAGTGCTCACCTGGCAAATTTGGTTAATTATGCAACTATGCAACTAATAATGTCTGTTTACTTAGGGAGTCTGTGACCTTGACTTTTAACCCCATGACCTTGAGATCATTCTATATCCCTTATTACTTTCTCATTTATCTTTGCATACAAAAATTCAATCAGTTTTGAGTTAATAAACCATTTATATACAACCAGACCCTATGTCATTTGACAGGCTCGTTTATGAACAGATTTCAATTTCTTGTGCAAAATTTATATTGACTTCACAATAATGTATACTAATTTTGAAATAAATTTGATCATTGATTCACGAGAAGAAAATTTTTAATGATGCACCAAGTTTTGACCTTTTTTTTCTTTTTTTTGGGGGGGGTGTTCACAAATTTGAAGTCCCTTCCTAGGAGCATGCTTCCTACCAAATTTAGTTGAAATCTGTAAAGTGCATCATAAGAAGACATTTAAGTCATTTAAATAGAAAAGTTAATGGATGGATGATGATGACAGATGAGGATAAATAACCTTGGGCTATAGCAATAACATTGGGCTATATCAATAACTTTTGTGGCCATTTAAGCGAGATGAGTCAAAAAATCTTATAATTTGTTTCATTACATCTTCTTTTTTATGTATGTAATCTCTACGAAGAACTGTATATTTTTCAAGGCCTTGATTGAGTTTTCGTTCCTCTGCCATTCTCTTCTTATTAATCGCTGAAAAAAATAAAAATTAGAATCAGAATTCCATATCAAAACGTTTTAACACAGATGACTAATTAGATCACAGTTGTCTTGTAGATACATTGGTAACATTTCTTAATTGTGAATGGTCAGCAATGAAATTTGATTTGACTGCCTATGATTAATAGAATTTACCCTTACTTTAAGGGTATGACAAAGGATTCTCATCTGAACTAGAATTTAACAAGTGTTTTGGTTTTGGCATCTATGTTGACATGATTATTTATCTTAGTTTTGTGTCAATATTGAAATAACATTTTACATCTTTTATGTTGATATTGATAGATCTTACATGTGACATATTAGATCTTGTATGCTGACATAAGTGGATATGACATGTTAGTTCTTTTCTTTTAAACTGACATTGGTGGATATGACATATTAGTTCTTTTATGTTGGCATTTAGATATGACATATTAGATCTTGTATGCTGACATAAGTGGATATAACATGTTAGTTCTTTTCTTTTAAACTGATATTGGTGGATATGACATATTAGTTCTTTTATGTTGGCATTGGTGGATATTACTTATTAGATCTTGTATGCTGACATAAGTGGATATGACATGTTAGTTCTTTTCTTTTAAACTGATATAGGTGGATATGATATATTAGTTCTTTTATGTTGGCATTGGTAGATATGACATTGTAGATCTTGTATGCTGACATAAGTGGATATAACATGTTAGTTCTTTGTTTTAAACTGATATTGGTGGATATGACATATTAGTTCTTTTATGTTGGCATTGGTGGATATTACTTATTAGATCTTGTATGCTGACATAAGTGGATATGACATGTTAGTTCTTTTCTTTTAAATTGATATAGGTGGATATGATATATTAATTATTGTTGATATGACATTAGATGATAATATCAATGTTAAGATGAATTACCTAGGTAACCTAATTTGACAAATTACTTGTCATACATTCAATCTGCTTAGATCAAATTATGAACATGTACACCATATCAAACCCAAATTAAATCTTATGTATGTAATGGCAGTCATTGAGGAATGTGTGATTAATGAGAAACAATAGTCTAAATGTCAGAAGAACGTATATAAGTACTAATAATTATAGATGTTATGTCAGGAATCTATAAGTCTACTTTTTCTCTACATTTTGATAGACATTAAGGAATTACTCAAATACCATTTTCAAAGTCTCTAAGTGTATGTCTAACAGCTCTCTGATTCTTAATGATGTCTCCTTCAGTTCGTTTTAACTCCCTCTCTTCCTGTTTATGTTGCCACATGTGATCCTGGTTCAAAGGAAAAAATGTTAATACACATACATTAATATCCATTCTAACATACAGTAAGTGAAATCAAATGAATAAAATTGCTACATATAGTGTCAATGTACAGAGCTTAACCCAATACATTCTCAAATATAGTGAGGTTAATTAAAGAAGTAAGAATGCACTAACATACAAATTTTAACCTATTTTCTATCTACAGTTGAACAAAGATCGCTATATATTGAAATCAAAAGGGAATTCATTTTCTTTCAAATAAACAGTGTTTTCAAAGTAACTGAGTTATAAATTTGGCTAGGGAATCAAGATAATTTCAAATAGAGTGGGATTTCAATGTAACAAGGTACAATATAAGTGGGTTTAACTATAGTTCATTTATAGAGGTTCATTTTCAACAACTTTCTATATTGTACTATGTTTAATTGTATGGATATTACTTTTACTTGAATTATCTTCCAAGCTAAACAGAGTTACTGACCTTTTGTATCCACATTACAAGTGTTATTCAGTGTAAAGAAGGTAACTAAAGTTTTACTATATGGCATTATTTATTGGAAAATGAAGTTCTAATTTCCACATACTTCTATCACTTTAATTCTTCTGTCATAATCTTTCTTGTCTTGTTCTACACGTGAAGTAAGGGCAACAACTGTAGGTCTCCCAGTAACACTAGCAGCTCTGCGTTTTCCACCCGGATCTTTCTTCAGCAGAAATGAATGGGAATACTTTGTTGAGTCTAAAAATCCCTCGGGTCCAACTTTCCTTTCCTGCTCCCTGATAAATGACAAAATTACAATTTTAAAACAGACATTAAAAGTAGTCAGAGCTGTCTTTATATATCACCAGCAAAAAACAAAAACAAATTACTTCAATACTAATATTTGAGGAAAATATTACTTTTGAAATAACAGAAAAACAGTCATTGGGGAATTACGGTCATTGGAGTATAGCTTGCTGAGGTAATTTCAGGATTTTTATACAGACTTAAATTACAGATGATGATAAAGTCAATCAAATATGTTGTTTAGATTCAGATTCAGATTCTTTATTATCCTTGTGCCTTTGACATAACAGAGAAGATATATACATATATACAGATTATACAAATACTCATAAACCATTACGTGAGCAAGCGACATACATATAAATACAAGTATAGATACACATGTAATAAAGTGAAATTTATGTTAGCAATTGACAACGTCTTTTAGACGCTAAATATAAATATTTTCCGAGGTTACAAATTGTTAAACACGCTACGTCTTCTATAGTAATTGGATTTAATATAATTTAATCTTATATCAAAATAAATTGGACACTTAAGGATGAAATGAAATTCATCTTCAATATCAGAATTATCACATAAAATACAAATGTGATCTCTCCTATTCGTATTAGTAAAACGACCTTTATAAATATTCAAGGAATGTGATGACATTCTAAAACGAGATAAATATTTTCTATATAAAGAATTTAAAGGTTTTTGTAAGTAAAATTGAAGAGTAAAGTTATCAACTAAATGCTTATACAATTCACCTCTGATTGTGTTCTGTATCTTAGATAATATATTTTGTCGATAAACATCATTCAATCAGTTCTTAATTATGAAGGAAACATTATTTTTATTAACACAGTTGCTTTCAAATAAATACATCAAACCAAGATTGAGAAACAAATAAATACATCAAACCAATATTGTTAAGTTCAGTCTTAATATTAACTATGCAATCATTGTTGTCTATTCTCAATTTTAACCAATATTTTATCATTCATAATTTATGTGAAATGTATAATGGAAATTGACCAAGTTCAAAGTATACAAAATCATTATTAGTAGATTTCTTCATTACAAGTAAATTTTTACAAAAAGTGGAATGAACTTTTTCAACATTGGGTGCCTTATGCAGACCCATAATTTAAAATACTACTTACATAAGTGTCACATACTTTAATACATTAGGTTTCAATATTAAAACAATTATTCCTTAATTTAGCAGTAAGTGCAAAATTGGCCTTCCGTCCTTGATCAGCTATGTGTTTTTGAATTTTATTAAATTTGCTGTTATAGTTAAAAAGCAGTCCAAGGCAATTAAATTCATTGACTATTTCGATTTCATTACCATTATAAAACCACTTTTCATTTTCACGAATCAAACCACCATTACGAAAAACAACAATTTTAGTTTTATTAACATTAAGTGTTAACTTCCATTCATTATGGTATGTTTACAATAACATACATACCATTAATAATGACATTATCTTGAAGTAATGGCTAGATACTATTACATAATTATAAATTTCAACTTTCCTCTGATTGGTCAAAATGCTGCTGAGAAGTAATGATCGCATGCAATAATGCATACAGTAACACTTGAATATAACCAATTCAATTTGCCACAATAAATAAATAAATAAATAAAAAATAAATAAACATTCCCTGATGGCACCTCTATATATTCTTAGTTGAAAAACAATTTTATAACTAGTTTAATATAATAATTTTTTCTTATAACAAATCAATTTCCATGTTTCTTAATGCCCAAAATAACATATTTTATAGTATCATAATGAAATGATCAATATCATTTAAACAAAAGTCAAAACTCTTTTGCCTAGCATAAGAAGGCCTACTCTCTGATGAAAAAAGTTATGTAAATAAAAAGTAACAAAAATGTTTATTTTCTTTTGATTTCCAGGAAAGTTTAGCCTGAATTTAAAGTGAAGTTTTTCTTAACAAACTGCATTATAACCTTTTGGCTGACTTTGCTATAAATATTTAACAAACTTTATAATAATTAAACAATAAGGTCCCTTGAAATTTGTTATAAGCGAGTTTCACTGTAGTTTGTTCTTAAACTAGCTGCAACAGGTCCGCAGAACTGTGTATTCACCAGATAAACCAGGGAGATGTATATCAATGTATACAGTCAATTCTCGATAAACCGCCATATTTTCTTATTTAGAAACAAGAGCTGTTTGTAAAACAGTTATGCCCCCCTCCCCCATAAACGGAAACTGTGAATCATTGAAAATTTTCAAGAAACTGTGAATTATTGGAAATTTCAAAGTTCAACGAGCATAACTCGGTCAAAAATTATTTGATAGAAACCAAACAAGAAGCCCAGTGGGACTTAGCAGTCACTTGAAAAAATTTCCTGACAAGTTTGGTTAAAATTAGTCCACTGGATCTTGAGAAAAAGTTGAAAATGTCTCAAATTTGACAAAAAAAACTTATATTTTCTGTTTACTTAGGTGCATGTACCCTTGACCTTTGATCCCATGACCTTGAAATTTTGTCAAAATGATCCTTAGAATATCTGACAACTTTCTCATGTATCATTATATATAAAAAGTCCATCATTTTAAGTTATTAAGATATTTGTATACAAATGTACACTATGTTATTCAAGTGCCCCTAGTGGACTGTTTATCGATAGATTTCATTTCATTCACAAGCTTTGTAGATACATGTATTGACTTAACAATCATGCATACAAAATTAAAAGTCATCTGATCATTGGTTCATGAGAAGATTTTTAAAGCTGTACTAAATTTTGGTCTTTTGAGGCCCCTATGGGTCCTAGCCCCTTATTATTCACAAACTTTATGCGACTTCACATGGGGATACTACATGTGTGGATAGAAATGGGAATTGGTTTTTGAGAAGTAGTAAAAAATGTTGAAAATTTTACAAAAAAAAATTTTTTCATTTACTTAGGTGCCTGCAACCTTCACCTTTGACCCCATGACCTTAATTTTTTGTCAAAATGATTCTAAGAGAAAATTCCTAACAACTATCTCATATATCTTTATATACAATAAGTTAAGGCCATCAGTTTTGAGTTATTAAACAATTTGTAATACAATTGTACCCTGCATTACTGAAGCACCCCCTGGTGGCTCATTTATGGACAGATTTCATTTTTGTTCACAAACTTTGTAGATGTTGACTTCACAATCATGCATAAAAATTTGAAAGTCATCTGATCAATAGTTTGTGAGAAGAAAATTTTTGAAGATGTACAAAATTTTGGTCCTTTTTGGTCCCTTTTGTGACCTCTATGGATCTTAGCCCCTTTTCATTCAAAAACTGTATGCAACTTTACATGAGGATGCTATATGCCAAATTTTGTTAAAATTGGCCCACTGGTTCTTGAGAAGAATTGAAAATGTGTAAATGTTAACGATGGATGATGGACGACGACAGACAAAAGCCTTTGGCTCGGGTGACTTAAAAAGAGGCCCAAGAGGGCCCCAGTTGCTCACCTGAGAACCATCTACAAATGTGGAAAGAAGACCAAGAAGTAATGTACATGTAGGCTGATCTGGCCAAGAAACATAGATACTGCAGTCTTAAAAAAAATCATGAAAACATGTATATCTAAATACTACAATTCAGCAAAATTCTTGCACAAAAACATTTCTTCACCTATATACAAATAAAACACATTAAAGGAATGCATCATAGTGAATGCAAGGGGGAGGTAATTGAGGAAATCATGTAAAAAAAGAATGAAAATGACAAAGTCTAAAGACTTCAAAACAACATCAAAAATTAATATTCTGATTTCTATGAAAATTACAAACTTAAATCCTACATCCATGTAGATCACTCAGAAACAATCTGAAACAATTTAAGAAGATTCTTAAAAAGGGTGCCTATGTGAACTAATCTGACTGAAAACTACAAACTTGGTTGAGGACCTTGAGTTCTTGCTTCCTGTAAAGTTTCGTCAAAATTCCTCCAGTGGATTTGAAACAAAAGTTGATAGTCTGAAAAATACAATCTCCCCCCCCCCCTCTTTTTTGCAGTCTTAAAAAAGTCTGAGCCATTGCTTCCTGTAAAGTTTCATCAAAGTCCTGTCAGTAGTTTCAGAGAAGAAGTCAAAAATATGAAAAGTTTACAGACGGACGGATGCCGGACGATGGACGGGGAGTGATCACAGTAGCTCACTCGAGCCTTCAGCTCAGGTGAGCTAATAAAAACTTGACCTAGATATTCTCATATTGTAGATCTGTATGCCAAATTTCATTTCAATTTGTTCACCTATTGCAGAGATATTGAACAGAAACTGTACTGGAAATTTTCTTAGTTCAAAGAAATTCAAAAATTGTTTGATGGTTGACCTAGATATTCTCATGATGTATCTGTATACCAAATTTCATTTCAATATGTGCATTTGCTGCCGAAATAATGAATGGAAACTGTTGGTGTATGGACTGACCAACCAACCTACTGACCAACTGACAGCAGCAAAGCAACATGCCCCTCCTTCTACAAAGGGGGGCATAATTATGGTGGTATATCGAGTTTGGCAAAGAACTGAATTTCCACTTCTTAGGGAAAATACAGTAAATGCTCTTTGATGTCATAGGTATATCTTTGATGAACAGAAAACAGGACAACAGTTCATATTTTATAAGTTATTATCTTGCTTGTCTAATTCTTTAATTACCTGGTCTTACTACTAGTGTCTGGCTTAACACTGGTGATCTATAGCAACCAATTAGCTGCTTCATTGACCACAATCACCTATGGCGGTATGTCAAGATAACTGACACTTTGAAATAGATATTTGTTCAAAAAACATACTGGCAGATGGCAATAATGAATTTGGCATTATAAAGAGAATTTTATATAGCATGAAAAAATGTTCTTGAAAAAATGTGGCATTATTGCGAGAATGGCAATGAATCAAGTGGCAATAATTCGAGACTTGACTGTATATGATGTCATGACTTAGTCAGGTCACCTCATTATGAAGTGAATCAACAAACATTTTTTGCATCCAAGTTTTAATCAAGCTTAAATTCATCACATTTTTTGACACAAACAGTCTGATAACTATATTTTCTGGATAAAATTGAATAATATATCTTCTATATGGGGTCACTGGAGAAATCTGATCATTAGATTTTTCTGTAGAGTTAGACATACTGATCAAATTTGTTTCTAGGTTTCTATTCATCATAGTTTTCACTTTATGTGAAAATCATTGGTGATTTCAAAATTTCAGAACAAAAGCCCTCAAAATGTACCCCACATTTAATTTCATATTCCACCAAAATTGTCAGTAGATGCTTATGTTGTAATCTTAACTTTGGACATCAGGATATTAATATATTAAGCTAACGTACTTCAGAAAGGAAGCATAATCCTTGCTTGACATATTCTTCTTTTCTTCATCTTCTTTCTTCATCAGCGGAGCACTACCAGGCCTTCTGATGACATTGTAGCGACTGTGAAGGAGTGCATTTCGCTCAAAAGGTAAATCTGTTAACACCATTTTGTCTGGTATCTAAAACAAAGAATTATATAAACTTATAAGTTCTACAATGTGCATTAATTTGATATACACAAGTATTTCAGGTTTATAATTTTTAGAGTTTATTCATTGAAAGATTATATTTATTGGTACTTTTTGTTTTCCTTTTTCCTTTTTTTTTACAAGTGTGATTATGTCAAATAACAGCTGGCACTTAACTTATAAAGCAATGTTAAGCCTTTTATAAATACTTTCTATATAAAAACTTGAATAAATATTTTTTCCCAAGTGACTCACAGAGACAGTAGCATAAAAAGTCTACCAGACCATCAAACTTCCACCGGCATACAAATAATTCCAAAGACAATAATTCTATGATATAATTAGATTAAGAATAACCAACTACAACAAATGAGGACAAGATATGATATTTTCCATTTGTATTAAAGATGAGATAGATTATTTTACAAGATTTATGTGTACATAAATGTAAAGATTATTTAAAAGAGCACTTACACTCTGGGCCTAAAATAAAATTTTAGTTGTTTGATGTTGCCTGTCTACCCACCCAAAATGCTGCTGTCCCAATATTTTTTTTCACATTTTTTTGTATCCAGATTTTTTTTCAGTTCCTGTTCCATCAACCAATCTTTATTTACTTATCTCTTTATAATATTGTTTACAACCTTGAATCACAAACATGAAGCTCCTTCTTAGACCAGGTAAGCTAATAATATTATATACATGTACATGGATATGCATGGAGCCTATGTATCTTTCTTCATATTAACTACATGTATATATGCCAGAATTTACATTGTTTTAAAATGGTATATATAGAATGAGGCAGTTAGTACAGCATACCTTTCTTGTTTTGTTTGATTTCTTTTTCTTCAAAAAAAAAAATAATAATTTGCCTATCTACCTACCCATATCTGGAAGGCATGGATAGGCAACATCAAACAAACATTTTATTTAACAGTAACCCTATCTATATTTCTTTTACCAGACAATGGGGTCAGTACAGATGAGATATCTACTAGTATGTCCTATTACATGTATTAACTAGTCATGGATCAGTGGACCAGTGTTAATTTTAGCCCTATATTAACACTTCAACATGCACAGCTTATTCTAAATCAAAAGCTTTAGAATGATGTTCAACTTCTGTACAAAAAATAACAAATATTTCTAACAGCAAGATAAAACAGTTTATCCATATGGCATTGAGAATATGGCTAGAATTCTGTACATTACCTACTTCTGCTATTCTACTCTAACACTTCATTCACAAAATTCACATAGCCTTTTCACAAAAGTCTGTCTGATATTTTGAAACTGTCATACAAAGTTTAATGCATTTTGGTCTGCAGCTTTGTATCCAAATAATTGACCTGTAAACAAAAAAAGAAAGAATACAATTCATTTAAAGATACCTAGATATATTGTGTGTACAAGTGTTAGATACAGACCTTAAGCTTTTGAATATTATACATTGTTTACCTATTTACTCCTGATGAAGCATGACCATATTGAACGATAAGATAACTAACTATATATATATATATATATATATATATATATATATATATATATATATATATATATATATATATATATATATATATATATATATATATATATATATATATATATATATATATATATATACACAACATAAAGTTACTTAGGAACTATAGCCAAACGGTTTACCATCTGAATCAAGTGTCTTTTGGGGAAGAATATTTTGACCACATTATTTATCAAATTCATTTATCTATTCATTCATTCCTAACCAGCTCTTGCTCTACAAATAATCTATAATCTGCTCTTCAGAGATTCTATAGATAACTCTCCATACTACAAAGCAAAAAAAAGAAGGGATAGAAAATTATTCATTTGGAACCTTTTACACCTCAAAGGCTTTATACCCAGAAAAGAGCAATAAAACTAACCATTTTTCAATTAAAAAATCATCTTTGTTTATAATTCTTATAAAAAACAATTAAAAAGTTTAATCAAATGGTTGAAAGAATATCAGTAATGACCAATTGATTCATCAAAAGCAACAGAAACAAATTACAATCATTGTATGATTAACAGTATAACTGAAATGCTGACCTAATTTCAGAATATTAGCAATTTTCATTTAGAATTTTTATGGCACCCATGTCTAACAGTTGCAGTTATTTTTTAGATGCCAAAACATTAAAACACATCTTTCAGATAAATGTAGACTATCACATTAGAACTCCTATTATCTGGTTACTCTTGTACCAGTCCATTTTTCAGTCAGAGAGATCTATGAAAGTTATCTCAGGAAATATTAAAATCACTGAACAAAAAAAAAGAATATTTGAAAAAATATTAATTATACCAGTGATATATAAAGCCTAACAGCCTGTTAGTCTTTATATATCACTGATTTTACAATAGAAAATTTCTACAGAAAAATATTGTTAAATCACTCTTTCCTTATGTTAACTTAAATCAAGTGGAAATGTCATCAGACTTCTACTATATATATGATATATATAAAATACATGCAGTCTTTCAACATGTGAAATTTCCAGTAGATTTCCAGATTATTTGTATTGTAAGACAAGTGAAGAAGTTTATCATTGATGACCTCTAGGCCCTGGGTAATAAGCTAGATCTACTGACCCAGAGTCAAAAAATATTATCTGTAATTCTCACAATTCATATGGCAATTGTGGTCATTTTAGACAGTTCAATACTTGAGTAAACAAGTAAATATCATATCAAAATGTTATCTAAAATGATGTAAAGTGAAAAAAGGGTTTGATGTATTACTCAATTAACAATTAGGTGGGAAAATGAATGACAAGTCTTTACATAGCACATATTTTTACTTAAAGTACCAATACTTCCCCAATCCATATATCATAACTTGATAACCATAGGTCACTCAGTATGAACAATTACAGTAACATTACCAAGTATGTCAATAACCTGACAATAAATTTGAAAGTTAATGTCACAAATATCTTATGATGATAAAGGACAAGAGGTTACTTTTATGTTGTGATGATAAATAACCAATTTTATCCTATATTGTCATGATTACAGGTAATTTTGTTTTGTACACATATTAATACAGTCCTTAACTACATTTCTATTTTACACCTTTCTTTTGCTTATTTCATGTCTTGTCTCAATCCTGACCTGATGATACTCACTGTTTATAACTACATTTATATTTACACCTTTCTTCTGCTTGTCTCAAGTATTGTCTCAGACCTGGCCTGAAGGTCAAACACTAACAAAGAATGCACAGTCCATAATTTGTAAATATCTAGACATTTATTTATGTCCAAATTTAGACATTAATCTACGTCAATATTTAGACATTTATCTATATTACATACCAAATGTATATCTATATTTGTTCATCCATATGCCATGTACCAAATTAAGACATTTATTTTTATTATACCTCTAATGTGTATCTTTACTTCTGATTAGTCAAAACCGTACCACGTGATCTAAAACATTTTTTCATGTCACCCTGAAACATTTATGTCACCCTCTATGGCGATTTATGTCACGCTTCTCCTGCACAGAAATGGATACGCTTACGGTTTTTTTTTTCAAGTAGGCTATGTGGTAATTAAGTGTAACCTCTAGCATTGATACATCGTTGTCAAATATATTTGCTGGAGTCAGCCTTGATGAAGGCTTAAAATTAAAAATCAACGCAAAGAACGATATAACATATCAATAGCATTGAGTATCAAAGGCGCTATGTGACATGTGTTACAATTGTTATGAACTTACATAGATCAGTTTCTTAGATAAGTTTTATTGCCTTTCGGTATAATAAAACAATTATTGCCCTTGTTTTGGGTTGACATGAATATTTGCCCACTCTCGAGGTGTTATGTCACCCTTGGGCAGAGCTCTCGGATGACATAACACCTCTCGGGTGGACAAATATTCATGTCAACTCAAAACAAGGGCAATAATTGTATAATGTCACATACCACATTTAGATATTTATTAATGTCTTTTTCTGCCAATTTTGGGAAAATGCCATTGGTGACAATTGGTAAATTTAATGTGAATTTGTGTCAAATTGGTAAAAGATGGTAAGCACACATGTAAATCAACATGCAATGGATTCTCTTATTTAATGTATCCCCCCCCCAAAAAAAAAAAAATATCTATGTTTTATTATGGTCACAGTCTGTACATAAATTGGGAATTTTTTCATCAAATTAGGAAAAAACAAATGTATTTTGTAATGGATATAGGCTCGAATTTCAGACCCATGGAAACTATAGAAAAAGGCCTGATAATTAATATGAATCAAGGCAATAACGTAAAAGTGAGCACAGTTTCTTTTTTTGCAAACATGAAAAAAAAAACATTCATCTGGAATCTACCTGAACTCACTAGGGCAACACCGTTCCCTGCAACATGACAATACAGTTTAGTTATCTATGAGTATGATGTCAAATATTTAGTACATAAGCAGTTCAAGCGAATCTTTCACCAGAAAAAGTCTCCAAATCATTTGATTTGAACACATAGATGTAAGAAATGTCTGGATAAGCATCAGATTGAAGTGGTTCAGTTCGGATATTTCTTTTAGGTTCAACAGTGACAGTATACAGCCTCTGACATAGTTGTCATTTTCTGTGCTGTTTATACACATTGTCTATCAGTTTGTTTAAATATGAAGTAAGAAAGTCACTTATGGTTAAACTTAAATGACAATGTCATTGATGTCAGTGATGAGTGAATGTCTTTTCTCCAGACTAAGAGCACATGGCAGTAAAGATATGCACAGCTTCCACTTACTAAGGTGTTAGAGTAGCCAACTCTAGAGTAAACGCTTAGCAGATACCTTGCCTTAATGGTCAAAGCAAGGTAGGATAATCGTGGCCACAGGCACACTCATGATATGGGCCATTGCCATTGCTATGCCAGGCACTGACTGACGGAGGCAGTTAACTTTCATACAAGATTTTTAATTCTGTTTTGTCTCCAATATATTGTTTACATCTCATTAAAACTTCATTGCAAGATATCAGTGTAATTCTGTTAACACTTACCTAGAAAAGATCACAAAAACGAACAATAGGTCATACTAAAAGGTCAATTTCTTTTAACACTTTCATAAAGTAAAACTAGCAGCCGCCATTCGTCGTCCTGGTGATTATTTACATCCGGTGTGAGTAAACACCAAAATGCAAGGTTTCTACCGAACTCAAACAGGTTGATATCCGGTAAATTTAAATGTCCGTTTGGGTTAAAAAAAATGAAATGGATTATTCGCTTGTCTTCCATTAAAAACACTTTTTATAAATGAATGTAACTCGACAAACATGAACAAAATTGTTCGGGACTTTTTAGTCTGAAAATAAATAGGGTTTATATATCGCTGAGTAAAATCTATTAGTATAGACCCTATTATAGATCTACATATTTATACAAGGCTGGTTACTAGAAATATGTCTTGTATGTTACACTTGTCTCTGCCATAAATTATATAATAAAACGATAAACAAAACTGTGTTTTACACGGATTGACATACGACTTATTGAGACTAAATACATTTGATGCTAGAATAATATGTTTCCGATGAGGATTTTTTTTTTACGGAATCTCCTCCTGACTAATGACTAATGACTGAAATAGTGATCATTATGCCTTTAAAAATGAGAGCATTCCTTCATTTACACAGACTAAGTTCGTCTGCTACAAACATACTGGCATCGGGGATTGATTGGTCACTGTTTTACCTCTGACATAGTCTTGTGTACATCTTATAAGAAGACGTCATAGGTCCTAATACATGTAAATATGCCCGTATGTTGACTTAGGTAAAGGCAGTATGAAAGAGTTTAACAACCACGGTATTATACGAGATCGCGCATTGTTCTGTTATAGTTCAGTCAAAATATGTGTTAATTTTAGGACTAAATGTCATTATCTATCATTATTTGAAAAAATAATTCGTCTTATAGTTTTAAAAATTGTATCCATGACAATGGAAATACATTTTGGATTCTTTATGCAAACCTATGAAGATATGGGTTTTTTTGGTGGGGGGGGGGGGTACTATTATATGGCCACGCTTCTTCTCTGTTTAGCGTCCGCGGACGGATTAATTTTGAGATAATAAACTAATAAAGAATACAAATATCTATGTTAAAACTAAGACCATAGACCCAGTTAATAATGAAAACTAGCGAAAAATATTATTTCATAGGTTATTTAGAAGTACATGTACATAGTGTTTGCCAAAGATAAGGTTTTGATGAGTTTAATTCTGTTTTTCTTTTAGAATCACACCAGGAAAATGCTTAAATGTACATTATACTGCATTTGTTCTCCTATAAATGTCTTGTGTTTTTTCTGTCGTTTTGAGTTGTTGTTTTTTTTTTTTTGACAAAAGAAAGGTCTTTGTTTTTGGGGTGGACGCTGAACATAAAAAAAATTGGAATGGCTTTATATAAATAGATATATACCTACAAGTATTTATGGTCTTACGAGTATATTTATTCTTACAATTTATACAAGTATACTTATTCGTACTGCGGTGAAAACTTCTTGGTAGCATTTACGCATAAATACATTGAAAATTCATCTGGCATACAGTTATAACAGTAGACAAGATTACTGCTAATCCGAAGAAAATTTCAGAAATATAAAAATAATACAATAACATACTGAAATTCCTTGAACCATGCTTAGGCAGTTTTTTTCAGTTTTGGGTGGAAAATAATTATAGCAAATCAAATTATTAAACATATATACCGTAAGGTTTTTAATCAGAGTGTAATATCCAACATTTTGTCTTCAACAATACAAAGTTTCAACAAACCCTTAAATAATTAATAAAATTTTATTATTTACTGAAGTTAGTAGTACAAAGCCAAAAACTTTCGGTCATAATGTAATTTTTTATTCTAAGTCCTTCAAATAAAACTGTACCATGTCCGGATTGCACCAAGATTAGTTTGAATATTAGAATCGGATCACGGGTAGTTCGGTTGATGGACAATTAGTACTCTGACATACTCGTGTGAACGAATAGTTTTAATGGAGTATAATTCTAATAATGGTGTTGTGCTGTGCAATATGGTAGAATCCAGACCCATCTTATTAATTTATGTCCATTCCAGAACAAGTTTGTCATTACTGACTGGATGAAACATTACAATACTTCTTAATTGAATGAAAACTCAATATTCAAGTGCTGCGCAATTTTGCACAAGGAAATGTTTACATTGTCGCTTGCCTATAGTTAAAACAGGATGATACACCTAGTATATTACTGTGACTTTCAATGTGTACTATTTGACGTCATTCAACTGTGACGCCATAATCACGCAAACGTTTGCCAGACCATTTAATTGTGATGTCATAATGCAAAAGTGTGTCAAATGGTGCCCTGTCGGCGGGCATTTGATTGCGTCACAATAACATAATAGTTTGGTGGGTCATTTAATTGTGACGTCATAATGAAAAAGTCTGTCACAGGGTGCCGTTAAGAACTGATGTATCGCAATCAGGATCCAACGAAAACCACTATAGGGTCACATGTGAGTAACCTATCGTAGGCGTGTCATGTTAGACCAATGAAAATGCTACTTATAAGAGTCCTGAAAGTTCTTTGATTAGAGTATCGCCGGAGAATATCTATATAGTGCTGATGCCGAAATTACTTGTGAACAAGTGGCAAAAAATACTTATTATAAGCTGAAATTAATTTACTCGAAGGCGAAATTACCTGTAACATTTTACACGATAATCACAGGTCTGCACTAGTTTCTGTCAATGCGGGTCTATAAAATACGTATTGTGAAACGTTCAACCCTTAAGAGTTCTCAACGATTTAGTTTTACTACGCACGAGATTTCCTGAACGACCCACGTTCAGTGTGGCAAAGTGTATCTACATACGATATTGTAACCGACACTTGATACGAAGCTTATTCCATGCTTTCAGAAATGATTTTAATGCAAAACATCTTCAGAATGATGTTTTCCCAAGTATCATTTTCGTTAAAATAACTGTCTATCTACAGTAGTAGCTGTCGGATAAAGTGTATCAAGTAGGTAAGTTTATGTGCATGAATGATATTGAATCATAATCAAAATTCTACCCCGATTTTTAAAAGTTATTTTTTTCTTGACAGAATTTCTGTTATGGTCTTCAGTGATATTTCCGTACCCCAAAAAGTCACTTAAAATCGGGACAGAAATTCGACCTACCTTTTAACTGATTTTACCAAAAAAATTGTAAAATGTAACTTGAAATCGAGACAGCACTGTGCATAGCCATAGGCCTACTGTTAGTCTTGTTGCTGTATGTTGCATTGGAGTTGAGCTAAAATGTATTTTTTATATAAATAGAATTAGACCTACAACAATAGAACCTGTCTTGTGAGACCACTCTTATAAAGACCACATATTTTGTGAGACCACATTCTGAAAACCACTTGATTAGATCTAGATAATTCACCATCATAAATAAAACCTCTTTTGTCAGTTTTGAGAGATCTACTAGTACTGTAACAGTTCCCGGACGATTTTTTATAATTTCTCTTAAAATCTCCCTTATTTTATGGCACAGAAATATGAAATTCTACATACTAAAAGGTTACCTCAAGATCGTTTGAAATATGCAGAAAAAAAACAATTTGGAATTTTTTTTAAAAAAACCTCATTTTAGAGTTTCCCTGATTGAAGTGCAGCGCCATCTTCCTCACCTTTACTGTAACAGATCCCAGACAGTTACGTTTAATGATTTTTTTTAGGCTCAACAAAGTAAATTGGACAATATTAATGTATTAATTATTAGGAGTGAGCAATTTTATATCAGTATGATAATATCCATATGTTTTGTTTGATTTAAAACGTCAATAATCTTCTTTTTTTTTTCTCATGTCGTCATGACATCACTTTTTAAAAAAACCTCATTTTAGAGTTTCCCTGATTGAAGTGCAGCGCCATCTTCCTCACCTTTACTGTAACAGATCCCGGACAGTTACGTTTAATGATTTTTTTTAGGCTCAACAAAGTAAATTGGACAAAATTTATGTATTAATTATTAGGAGTGAGCAATTTTATATCAGTATGATAATATCCATATGTTTTGTTTGATTTAAAACGTCAATAATCTTCTTTTTTTTTTCTCATGTCGTCATGACATCACTTGCCCCCCCAGCGCATGAAAATGAAAGTTAGGAGGAACATAGATAAACTGACGTAACAATCTATTAAAAACTACTGTTTTGAAATTTCTGGCTGCAGTACATCTCTTTAGATTGTATAAGCAAATGACATGTAGGAAAATATCTAGCGAAATCCTGTTAACTTTACCCTTATTTATAAATCGTCCGGGAACTGTTATCGTTTGGGAACTTTTACACTACCAGTAGAGTCCCTTAAAGATGTCTCGAGAAACTACATTTCAGTGGCAGGTGGAGTGGTCTATCTGGACAGGTTACTTGTTTGTTTGTTTGTTTATTGTTGTTTAACATCCCACTCAAGAATCTTTCACTCAAACTTGTGACCTCACGATCAAGAGACGAGCACGCTACCGACTGGACAGGTTACAATCTATTACTTAATAGTCTAAAATTATTAGAATTTAGAATATAGATAAAGATTTATGTTATATATATATTAGATAGTGAGTGTTTGATTGAAATAGAGCTTAAATCTGTGTATAACACTAATCAAGTTGGATCTAATTGGATTAAAAAAAAAGAATTATTTTTTCTATTCAACAATACCCTGCCAGTATCAACATCTCAATTCTTTCCATGGTTTAGCTTCTACATTGTACATCAGATATAAATCATTTCATATTTGCACTAGATCAAGCACACATCCCCCCCAAAAAAATAATGATAGTATCCTCTAACCATTTTGGTCTCCTATTCCTGACATTATTCTGTATTTTTGCTATTTTCAGGTGATTATTAAATTAATAATTTTTAATGGATTTGTGACAAGTCTGTCAACATGCATTATTGTTATTACTGCTAAACTTTTCAACAGATACCATATTTGACCCAATAAATGCCCATGTCCCTATGAGCGCCCATCTCCCTTTATTCACATATGATCAAGTATCTTTTCTTGACAAAGCAATGTGGACCAGAAAAACATAAATAACAGTTTATCTGTAGCACCATTCAACACAAGAATGTCAATAGGTGTTCACTGTATTAAGTAAAACAACTTTACCAACATACCTTATGAAAATATCAACTGCCTTACGTCAGTTTGACTAATAATTAGTCCCAGTAAGTGCCCACTCCTTTTTCCTATTTTTGTAGCATCCTTGGCAGGTTGAATACCATGAATACAGTAAATCCTCTTTTGAGAGACCACCTGTCTTCAGAAACCACATTTCAGTGGAAGATGTGGTGATCTCTTAAGACAGAATACACTATAACAGAAAAATGAATCAGTGTGACATAAACACTCCAAACAAACAAACCTTCCTCACCACAAGATCACTGTGTTATTTCCTCTTTAACATTCATATACTGTATCTCTAGGATAAGCTTAAGTTTGATGTCAGACGTGTGCCAACTGTGCAAGTTTGATATCCCTGTTAGCCTGTGTTGTTTTCTCTTTACATTCATATGCAGTATTTCATACAGTGATTTTGTAATGCAACAGGGGATGATAAGGTGACCATTAAGATCCTTTGGGGTGCTTTTTATCTAATGATCTTCTTTTTTATTGGAAGAATAAGGTATATATACAGAATTAATGATAGTATGAAAATACAATCTTTTGTAAAGATACTTGTATATGTCCATTTCCTTTTCAGCAGATATTATTTTTTCTTCAAACACTTGCAGTTTCCAACAGATGGAGTTACAAACTTCTAAGGAAATTTGAAAGATGGCATGCAAAGCAGAAAAACTCCAAATCATAAATACTGGTCATCTTCAACTGAATATCAGCACAAACACAGTGGATGTCCAATCTTCACCCAAATCTGTAGGACCATCTGACTATCCAAAACCAACAATTCTTCACAAATGTAAAAACTATCTATTTATTGATAAACCATGTGATGTACCAGTGAACAGTAATGATCCCAGTAGAACCAGTGTGGAAACTCTCATGAATAAATATTATCCTGATCTTCAAGATAAATCAGTGTACCATAGCTACAGGTAATAATTAACAGTACTCTGGCCCTCTACCCCTTGAAAGGGATATATAAATGTAATTTAGAATACATGAAAAAAGGGTGGGTGCCTTAAAATAAAATCTTCTTGAGCCCCAAATCACAAAATGGTTGTGAAAACTTCATAACATATGAATTTTGAATATAGTTTTATGCCACACTCATACATTTTTCAGTTTATATCAATACATGTATATGGTGGTGGCCAGTTTTTAATGGTGGAGGAGAGAACTGTACCCAAGAAGAGACCACAGGCCTTCCGCAAGTAAACTAACAAACTCTCACAAAAATCAGCTTAGGTTCCAGCAAGGCTTAAATTTGTGCAGAGCAGAAGTGAGAGACTTTGTGGTTCAAAGCGTGATGCTCTAACCAATTGGCCACAGAGGCCCTGATATATTTTGTATATGCGTTTCTATAATTAATATTTTTAATGTACGTATATCTTTTAATGGTATCTTTTTAATTTCTATACATTTGGTAGACATGTAAACCTTATCTTTAGTTCTGATATCTTTTGTTGAATTTCTTTTGTATACTTATTTTATTGATATATATCCAATTCTGATATATTTTGTATACATATACATGTACCGGTATATCAAATTCTGATATCTTTTGTACATATTTTTTTTAATTCTGATTTCTTTAGATTTACTCATCGTTTAGACTTGGCGACAAGTGGTGTTCTATGTCTTGCTCTGACCAAGAAAGCAGCAAGTTGGATACAGACTGCCTTTCTGAGGCGAGAAGTCAACAAACATTATTTAGCTCTGGTAATAAGTTTATATCTCTTCATTCTCCTGTGGTATCTACATCAACCAGAACAAATATCAATTTCAAATGTATATGTTTGTTTTTAATTCAGGATGCCATGCACACCTTTATTTTTATATTCTTGTATTAATTATTGACAACTAATTCATTGTGACCAGCTTGATAAAGAAAATGGAGATTTTTTTCTAAATATACACAGGCAGATGTTATTTAAACTTGATATTTTATCTTATTTTGCAATACTTCTGAAAATTTTAACCTGCATGTTTTTCTTTTGTAAAATTCTCAAAAAGAATCCACTGAGAAATTTTTGTGTATATAGTAATCCTATTGATTTTAAAGGAATTCAAAGAAAAATCCTGACACATGTCATTTATCAATTTCATTCTGAATTCTTTTTAAAGTTCTGTACCAATTAATTAGTTAATCAATCATAGTAAACACTCAGCATGCATTTCTTATAACTTAAACTCTTAAATCATATGGTAACAAAGAAAAAACGTGGTTGCACCGTGAGATCCAAAACAAACTGTTCATGATAAATAGCCTAATGGAGAATCAACACATCATGTACAATCCTTAAATTAAGCTATGTTGTTTTGATTATAGCTTGTTGAGCAGGACATACATTAGGTGGAAATTTTGCCCGCATTCTAAGTTCATTTGTTGGTAAAATCAGGTTTCTTCTTAGAAAGATGCAGAGATATTTTCACTAGGGAACTAGGAAGAAAGTGGGAATTGGTAAACTGGAATGCTATTAAATCACCAAGGTCTTTTTTGCTTTAGGTGTATGGATACATTGAAAAGAAATCACAGGTTATAGACATAGCTATTGGCAGAGATACAAAAGAAGGAGATGTATATAAGATGTGTGTAGAAGGATCGGAGGGCTGTGAAGATCCCAAAGATGCTCAAACATTGTTAATTACATTAGAGAGAGGAACTTATAAACAACAACCTGCAACCAAAGTCCTTCTTGTTCCATACACAGGTAAAAATCTATATACAGGTAAAAATTCATATAGATAAATATCCCCCATAGTTATGTATGTCTTATATTGTATTATTACAGAGATCAATATCAACAATTCATACAAATGAGATGTACATGATAATCTATGTCTTGTACAATACACAGGTAAAATCAGATGAATATCTGTATCATTTACAACTGCCTCATGGTTTGATATGTCTTATTCACAGGTAAATTTCAAATTCGTCTAGTTAATTATCAGTATCATATGCGGCTGCCCCATGGTCATGTATATCTCATATCATACACATGTATATCTCATATCATACACATGTATTATTTTTCCAATTACATAGATAGATAGAGATCAGGATTACATGTAGCTACCCCATACTTGAATATGTCTTGCATTATACAGAGATAAAAATCTACACTCACCATGTCCAGAATCTTTCTAACATTTATTTTTTTTTTTTTTTTTTTTTTTTTTTTTTTTTTTTTTTGCCTCAACAATAAAAACATTGACTTTAAGTCTCCATTCACCCCATCTTTTTCAAGTTGAATTTGGGATGAAGATTATTGTAAAATGTAAAATTAAAGTCATATGAATATGAAATTTGATATCATATATCTTAAATGTGCTTCATTTAACAAAATCTGATAAATATTCCGGTATACCAAATTTGTATAGTTATCATAATGCAGGGTTTTTTCCCTCCAAATTTATAGCCGATATTTGGCTACCGGTAGAGAAAAATTCCCAATTTTGAGCCAAAATACTGTGAAATTCGGAATTCCAGCGCCATGGGCCATTTTCTCAAAAAGGTAAGAAAAAGGCATGTAATGGTGTGCCAAAGATTCAGAATACAATGGCCACTCTGTACAGGTCACCAGTGGTAAGAGTTTTACTGTCTTTTCTGAGCTGAGGTTAATGATTTATAAAGGAGTTTTTACTCTCTCTTCTAAATTACAATAAAGAAACAAAACAGTGTTTGACATCCTTCTTCCCTGAAAACCAAATATTGATAAGTGGATTCACATCATCAGGCACATTTCCACTGCGACACTAGTATGAGTTAAACATTAGTTTTCCATTACATCTGCCTGACATGAGTTTGTTATGACAAGTATCTTATTTTCAGGTCGTACACATCAACTTAGAGTTCACTGCAGACATATTGGACACAGAGTTGTTGGTGATTTCATGTACAGTGATAGACAAGATGTTGATCCCTACAGAATGATGCTACATGCTTACAGACTAAAAGCAAGTTTTACACAAGCTGAAATTGACATTATTACTTGTGATCCATTTAACACAAATATTGACAAAAACTGGATTCCACAAGAAATCATAGACAGTTATGACAATGTAATCAAAGGTCTGGATATACTGAGTTGATGATAGCTTTCTGTAGGTTGTTGGTTCTGGATGGAGAAAGAATATTTAAACCAAAAGATCAGGGCCCAGGCCATAAAACTTTTCTCACACAAATTTTTTACTCAACTTCAAGATTTTACTCAAATTTTGAGAATTTTTTCAACTTGGGTAAATTTGTGGACCATAAAGAAATTCCTAGACAAATTTCTTTCTCAACTGTTAAAATACTTTAGTACAGCATGTAGCTGACTTAAGTAATTCTTAACAGCGAAAATGGCTGCCCTCCCTATGTTCGCCTCGGGATAAATAAACACAAATATCATTGTCATTGACACCCTAGAGTATTTTGGGACATGTTTATTCCTTTGGCTTTCGAAAACAACTTGTTATTTGAGTGAAATAGGTTTAGGAGACCAACACTTCTTTCTCTGTTGGCATGTTAATGATGTTTTTAATGTTTTTAAAAGGTATATATCTGTTCCCCTTTTTATGCCACAAAATGTGCTGCCTACTTGATTTTTAACACATTTTATACCTATTGGTTGGTTATTAAATAATTAATCATAGATTATTGTAAGAATAATGTTCAAACATCGAATTAAGTAAATCGGGACATAAATTGGGACATAAGTCCTGGACGAGATTTACTCTGCCCCTTGACAATCTTATCTCAGTTTAGAAAATTCTAAAGTCATTTTATGGTCCATGAGTTCTCACTTTTTACTCAGATGAGTAAATTCTTAACTTTTGAGAATAAAATTTGTGTCAGAATTTTCCTTCTTTACGGTCTCAGGCCCAGGAGGTTCTAGAGTTTGTCTTATCTGTGATAGCTTTCTGAATTGTCTTTCTCTGAAAAGATACATATAAGAAGTAATTGCGCACCTGGAAGTTTTAAGGATTTCTTCTCATTATTAGATGAATTATCTCCCCTTTATTTTTTTCCCAATAACAAATATTTGTCCAGAGATCTCTGAAACAGCCAGTCTGAGTTTCATGAAAGTTTTCAAGAAGAAGCTATTGTATATAAGTTGAAGCTGAGGACATGGATTTTTACAATTTCCAATATTTAATGAGTTATCTCCCCATCGACATTTTCCTTTAAAAAATATTTTTCTTGTCACTTATGCTAAATAGGTACCAACCTGTCTAATATACTGGCTCGAGTTTCGTGAATTATTGAATGATGTATTAGTACTTATGGGAAAGTTGTGGATCTCTGTCATTTTACGTTGTAGAGCCGCCGCCCCCCCCCTCTTTGCATGAGTTATCTCCCCTTTAGCTTGCTATAAACTCTTAAGCTGCACATCTCTAAAAGAACTGGTTAGCACTGTATGAAATTCTTCATATATTCTACAAAAAGAGATGTCTTGCCACAAGTGAAAAAAATGATTTACCTCCGGATGGACGAGTTATTTTCCTTTCATACATTCAGAATTCTTATCCAGATATGTTCATTTATTTTTTAGTTTTTCATATTAGTGATATACATTTGGAGAATTTGTTGATCTGTGGATTTTGACAATCTCTGCTTTCTTTCTAATGATTGAGGTTAAAGGTTGTCAGAATTACATACACACAAAAATGCAGTGTACAAATGTCTTCTTCCAGAAGTATTTTTATTTCAGCATTTTCAATCTTGTATTAAAACCACTTAGTCTTGCTCAAAATTTTGAAAGTTTCATTTATAATGTTCAGCCTTTTCAACTCTTCATCAAATCATTTTTTTTCAATAGCTGAAGTACATAATTGATACTTGACCCTATACCCCACCTCAGTTCCATCCCCCAACCTCAGCTCTATCCCCTACCCCAAAAATTAACAAAAACAATACGAAACCAAAAAACAAATTTCACACATTGAGTAAATATTTACACAAGAACTTAAGAAGAAATATAAAGCTGTTTTTATTCAATGTAAATAGTCATCTCATTTATTATCATTATTGTTTTCCTCGCAACCGTTATTGATTTTGCAATTAAATTAATTTAAAATGTTCATGTTGTTATCATTTACTTATATTGAAATCAGTATTGCAAAAGAATGATTGGCACTCTGAAGTACTGAGCAACATACTGGAAATTCTAGGACTAGAATGTTATGTTTATGATTTCTATGACAACAGCTGATTTATGAAAGCAATTACTAGGGCCAGTGATTTTCCGCGATCACAGAATCGCGGACAGAATAGCGGAATCGGCAATCTGAAACGGAATATTTGTTTTTGAAAAATCTTTATATATTCCAACATGAGATAGAATTTATTTAATTGTGAACTAGTGTGCTATTTCCGTGTGTTATAAACTTTAATTCTTTGTTTATGTAAAATATATTTCATCACATAATTTTACATTAATTACTCTTTTTATCCATTAGATCCATTAGCCTACATTTACACATCGAAAGATAAGGGCAATCATTTCCATTGTCATAATATCAGTACTGACTGACATCTGCCGGTCTGGTGTCTTCTAAAACAAAAATAGCTTTAATTTGATATCTTGAATTAGGTTTTCATATGTTTATTTCAATTTCTGAATATATATATACCAATATTTATAATTTATGTTAAAATTTCACAATGTACAATCCATCCTAACTTTTTACAACATATCGCTCGATTGACAGCCGATTTTTGTTACCAACACAAACATGTGGTCACACCTTGACGTTTTTGAGAGCACGCTACGATGGCTGAAGACACGTGTGTGTAAAAAGAGGAAACTTCCTTCCATTTAAAAAATAAATACATCAGCACGGATTGATAGTTTACGTGGAATCTTTATGAGGATGGTGACATTTAATTTTGCAAAGTCTGTCAGCATAGTATAGATTACGCTAATGTTAACTTTTTACGACATATCGATACAATAAATTAAGAAAGACAAAGTAGATCTACTTTATAAGTTTATTTAAAGTAAAAAACACCAAATAAAACATCACAGACTTGTTCTAAGTTAGGTGATAAATTCAAGCAAAAATAAGTAATTAGAAATTACCTGTACAATTTCCAGCAAAACTTCTTACCTACATGTATATGTGTATAGGCCTTACAGACTTACAAATTATTTAACAAACGTTTTAAAATCATAAAAACATAGTGTTGCATGTATATGTTTTATTTAATTCCCTATTTAAATCTATCATTAAATTTGTGTGGCAGAATATTGAAAATATGATTATGAGTCTGTATTGTTAAATATTTTTCATCTAAAGTATGTTTTTAGTTCTTTTTATGAAAACAGAAAAAAACGGAATTCACCAAAACTGAAAACAGAATTGAAGCAAATCTGAAACGGAAAATCACTGGCCCTAAATTACATCTTGAATGAAGCATTGTTACAAATTCTTCAGCCATGTGATGAACAGAATCTTATATGGGTGGCATGGCATATTTGATTTATTAAACCCAAAATGTTTATTTCATCCATTTATTTACCTTTTTTAATAGATATATGACATGTGTAATCCTTAATATATTGCACTTCCATCCATAACATATACCATAATATATATCTGGTCAGCACAAGTGCAAGCCCCATCATTACCCAACCTGAGATTGTGAGAAGTTTGCCAGTTTACTTGTAGAAGGCTAATGGTCCATGGCTGATATTGTGAGAAGTTTGCCAGTTTACTTGTAGAAGGCCAGTGGCCCTTAGATGAGATTGTGTGAAGTTTGCCAGTTTATTTGTACAAGGCTAGTGGTCTTTAGCTGATATTATGAGAAGTTTGCCAGTTCACTTGTAGAAGGCTGGTGGTCCTTAGCTGATATTGTCAGAAGTTTGTCAGTTTACTTGTAGAAGGCTGGTGGTCCTTAGCTGATATTATGAAGAGTTTGCCAGTTTACTTTACATTCATCATTATTTAAATCAAGTATTGATTCTAAACTTGATATTTATATTGAAAATATATAATCTGTATTACATAGCACATGGACATTGTAAATTAGGTATTTGCATAATTAATTACAGATAAATATGAGGCAACATGTGACAAACAGGTTTATAAGACGTGTTTGAAGAAAAAGGGGAAACAATTCTACTGACCGTGAATAAGAGTTGTCTTTCTTTGTTAATATTGGTGAAAAAATATGAATGTCAGTAAGAGTTATCTTTCCTTGTTAATATTGGTTCTGTTGTATTTTACATATTTTAATTGATTTTGCAGAGTTTGATAAAAATAAATCTACATGTACTTGTAATTTTAAGTTTGATTTATTTGATGTCAAAACCCTACATATGTGTATTGGGCTTAATACAAAGAACAACATGCCTATAACAGCATTTTCTGAGATACAATGTTCAGGATAAATGTTACCTCCACATTTTACACATCATAAAAGCATCAGCTGTAGGGGAAGTGCATCAAATTGTGACCACTGCTTTGGAATCATACAAATTCAGTGACGGTTCTTAACTCATTAACCCGTAAAAAAGAATGGACTCTTCTGTAAATGAATGATATAAGCCAGTCCAAATGTGTCTTTAGGAGTGAATGGATTTACATGTCTCATGCTCGCTCTAACATGGGACTTCACATTCTCATCCTGAAGACTCGGGACTTTTACTTGTTACCTTAAAATCATAAAAGTTAGTTGAGTTTGTGTACTGAGTATATATGGTGACTTCGAGGCCAGGAAATTTACTATTTATGTTATTAAAATGTTGTTAAAGGAAAAATCATGACCAGTGTTTAAACATACAGTCACTACACTACCAGTAGTTCATCTGGAGTAACTGATACATATAGGTGCTCTGATGAGGGACATTTGATGTCATGTTTAGTTACTTAATTTAGAGTTTTAAAAGATGTTTTAGCAAGTCTCTTTTTAAACTGCAAACCAAGTAAAAAGAGCTAGATAAATATGATGTCAACATAATCATGATCTGGGGTACATTATTGTACCTATTTCTCCTGAATTTTGTGAGAAGAATGAAACTTAATTTAACCTAAAACAGCTTGAAATTACATTACCATTTTGTTCTTTGTATGTATTAATTGTGTCAGTGTCAATAATATTTATAGAAGTTTGTATTCCATGCGAAACTTTGACAAAAAATTATGACACTTGAATGAAGGTATGCATATGAATTCTCAAAAATACTGTGTAGGTGGTTTGTGATAAATATCAGCTACAAATCTCACCTGACAATCACACATGTTGCTACCCAAGTCTAATGTGCTAGTGTGAAAGTCTGTGATAGAAGCATGTTTATTAATTAGCGTAAAGTCTGCATTGAATAAATTGACCAATACTGTAAAATCATAAATTTTTGTTCAGGATTTAATTTCTTAAATTTCATGGGAAACAAAGAAAATAAATCCATTACAAAATCTTTTA
Source organism: Atrina japonica (assembly GCA_030159075.1). NCBI lineage: Eukaryota > Metazoa > Mollusca > Bivalvia > Pterioida > Pinnidae > Atrina > Atrina japonica. Next base: position 698,167 of record BROG01000117.1, read on the forward strand.
CTTGAATGTTGGACAATATAGTATTTCAAAATCAACAAAAAATTTGATTTTGAAGGAAAAAACACGAAAAATTTAAATCAGCATATAATAAATGATTTTACAGTACTTGTATAGGTATCTAAGCATTTTAGTGTATGGAATTCTAACAACAGCCAGAGTCTTTCTGATCAGACTTACAACCTATGTCACAACAAGTTAGTTTGTTAATTGTATAGTTGTTTTATGTCCCACTCAAGAATCTTTCACTCATATGGAGACGTCAACAAATGCTGGTGAAGGGCTTCAAATTTTGGCCTATGCTCAAACCTTGAACCCATGAACCTCCAGTTGGGATCACTCTTCTATGAAAGGTAGTTTGGGTCACAAACAGGATGAACTTACGCGATGACCACTTTCACGTTAAAAATCACTTTTAACGCTTTAAAACTCGCTTTTAACAGGTTTAGACATACTTTTTTGCATGCAAATAGTGATTTTTAACGTGAAAGTGGATATTTTAATGTGTTAGTGTTGATTTTTAAGTTTTTGCACACAAAACAGGTTTTAAACACGTTAGAAATGGAAAAATACGATATGAACTTATGTGATGAAATTAACCAATCAGATGCCTTGTTTCATTTAATTAGTAATGAAATGGCACCAGATATTGAGATGCATTTTCCTTACAACAAATACGAACATAGTCTAACTCTATTTATCTCCATAATTTAAACAATCTAAATACGTATCTTTACTCTCATAATAGTTAGATTAAAACTATTGGTTCGTTTGGTAAATATTGGTGACTTGTACTGGTATTAGCATTTTATTCAGTTCAGAAAATGTCATCTCTGAGATCGAAACACACTGTTATTTGGTTACATGTTTGGGTACTAAACATCATTGACATTTTACATCTTACATGTGCAGATATATACCCAGCATATGTACCTAGATTATCAGATAAGATATAAAGATTTCTTTTATTTCATTTAGTAAATATCGTAAATACAATTTCACTTCTTATCCTCTTCAGGACATTTTGATTGTTCTCATTATGTTGTAAGAAAAGTTATGATTGGCTGTTTCTTCTCGGTCACAATACAAACTTGCATGCAAGTGTTTGATAATGACTTTCATGCAAGAAAAAATTTATGCAATGAAATGGGTTTTGCATGCAAAAAGTATGTTTTATCATGATAAAAGTGACTTTTAACGTGCTAAATGTGATTTTTAATGTGAAAGTGGTCATCGTGTAAGTTCATCCCGTTTGTGACCCAAACAGCCTTTCATACTCTTCCTTCGAGCCACGACGGAGCTAAAGATATTAAAGAACCCTCAGTGTATTGACATAAGTCTGTAGCACAGGTCAAATTTTGCCCACTTTACCTTGTTGTGTTATATGTTATTAATGATTCTTACCTTTTTACTGACACTAAGATGTCAGTTTCTAGGTGCAGAATACAAAATAGTCAGTTGTAAGGGATACATAATAATTTTCCTCAGGGATACAACTTATAAAACATAAAATTTAAATGAAATTTGATTAGACAACAAAAAGAACAGTTTGTTAAATGAATAATTTAATTTACTTTCAAGCAAGTGTTAGATCTAGTTTAGTTTTACCTAATTAGTTTTAACAGAATTATTCAGCACATACCAATATTTTCACACTGACAGATCACAAATACATTTGAAGATGAAAGAGAATTTATATAAGTTACCTCCCTTAATTTTAAAAATACTTATATTTACCAAATCAGCTTTATTAGTCATCTAATGGTTCCTGGGAGCTATAGTTTTGTGTAGTGTCTGTCAATCCAACTGTCCGTCCTTTACTTTGTCAGGGCCATATTTTTATCATCTAGGTTCTGCATATTTGCTGCAGCAATACATCTGAAGAAGACATTGTCACTTACAAAAATTGCACTCCTGCCACCATTATCTCTAGAGAGATTCCCTTTTGTTGATTGTGTTTGTCTGAGCCATATCTTAATTATTTTTTCACCAAAGCTCCCCATACTTGGTGCAGGTATACATCTTTTAAGAAGACAATAGTGTTGAATACAAAAAATGTTCTCCACCACCCTTATATTTAGAGTTATTCCTCTTTGTTAATTTTATTTGACAGAGCCATACATAAGTTATTTTTTAAACTAATATTTGGTGAAGGTATACGGTACATTTTAAGCTGACAAAGTGTCAAATTGTGATCTCTCTTGTTGAGAACTACATTTTAATTCTTTTTAAATAGCCTTCTACAAGCATTCTTAGGGATATCAAAAAATCAGGGCCTGGCACCATAAAACTTGAGAATATACTCAAGTCTAAGTATATTCGCATACTGGCCTGCCTAGCCAATCAGATTTATGGATTTTCCACACTTGGGTAAAATTTTTAACAGTTTTTGATGCCAGGCCCAGGTCATTTTGTGTTAACATATGTGGAATTTCCCTATATATACTTTATACTTTTGTTACATCAAGTCATAGCCCTAGTTTGTTGACAGTGCCTTTATCAGTGAGATGGTTTTAATGAGTGTGTTCAGGGAATCTTTGGAACTACAATTGGTCGAAATATAACTTTCTACATTTTAGTGTGATTCTTGATACATAGTTTAGCTCTGCAGCATGCAGTTACATACAAGTATAAATTGATCTAGAATTACTTATACATAATTGAAAAATTAGTTGACAATGCACTGTGTTTTCAGAGTTAGACAGGATTGATTTCAAATATGTTAGCCATTATATAGGTAATTATACAGTGTTACAGAGCGATTTCTGGAGGATAGTAGTTATTGGCTTATTTATACTTGCTCATATTTATCTGTACATTGCTAACATCTATCTGTACATTGTAACATATATCTGTGCATTGTTATTTCTCTGTACATTGTTAACATTTGTCTGTATACTGTTAACATATACATGTATATGTACACTGTTAAGATTGTTATCATCTATCTGTCCAGTGTTATCATTTATCTGCATTTATCTGTAAATTGTTAACATTTATCTGTAAATTATTATCGTCTATCTGTACACTGTTACCATATATTTGTACACAGTTATCTTTTTATCTGTATTCTGTCACCATTTATCTATTCACTGTTAATGTATATCTTTACACTTTATCATTTATCTGTACATTGTTAACATATATATGTTAATTGTAATCATTTATCTGTACACTGTTATCATTTATCTGTACATTGTTAGCATCTATCTATCCATTGTTATCATTTATCTGTGCATGTACATTGTTAACATATATCTACACTGTAATAATTTATCTGTACATTGTTAACATTTATCTGTGCATTGTTAACATTTATCTGTACATTGTTAACATCTGTACATTGCTGCCATTTATCTGTACATTGTCAACATTGATCTGTACACTGTAAACATTTATCTCTATTATGTTTTATTCAGCTTCACTGATTAGGTATACAGTGAAACTTGTATAGAAAGAAGTTTGAATATCTTGATTTGCACTGGAGCTTTGTATTGTGTAGACTTAATACTATGCAACTGATATACATATTGTCGTCTTTCACTTGATAAAGGCCAAGTGGGCAAAAATTTGTGAATTTTGAGTGTTTTAATATTTTTTCATATAAAGAAGTTTGATTTGTACAAAAATGGCTTTATGACCAGATGGTCTTTATACACAGGTGGTCGCTAAAGCAGGTTTTGCTGTATGATATTTATTTACATCATAAGAAGCCACCGTGTTGAAGTCTTATGCTAAAGTTGTAGTGTCTAAAAATATTTTTGGATCAGTAAATATGGACTTGACAATTTTTTTTATTTGTAGATCACCTTATCTGAAACACTCAGCTTACCATTTACAACTCTTTCTTATCCACCATTGTTTTCCTTGGTTTGTAACATGTAGAATGAGAAGAATATAAATGTGATAGGAAGCTAGGAAAATTTAGTTTGTTTCTTTAACTGGTGTTTGGTCATATTCAATAATTTTAGAGGCCAATTTGAAATGGCTGAGAGAGAGAAATGGAGACAATGTACCCAGAGAAATACCTTCAGACAGGAATTTGTCTAGTTGTTTTATTGGTATACATTTCATGATAGGTATTCATTTTTACATATTATACTGAGAGAGAGAGAGAGAGAGAGAGAGAGAGAGAGAGAGAGAGAGAGAGAGAGAGTGTGTGTGTGTGTGTTTAACAACACAGTTTAAATATGCAGTCCTAAATACTAGTTCTGTTCAGTTTGATTGACAAACGTTTCTAAATAGATAATGTTGATGGATTGTTCCTTTATCCGACATTGTTGCTGCTGATTTGGTGGACCAATCTTCCATATAAACCATTGAGAAACGAAGGTTTGAAAATATATAAGACTGTTTTCAACAATTATTGTCTTTATCTCAGAAGATTTTGAATGAGGTTGCACGTGCAGCACACGGAAGTTGTATGTTGATACATGTTTATACAGAAGGGTATCATGTAATTCTTTTATAAATAAGATACAACCACTCATTGCCTGTTAGATGAGCTTTCATCAGGCTTGTGTGTGTGAAGTAAATAATTGGTTTTGAAGAATACGAGCGTGTATTTACACGATTAGAACATGAAAAAGAAATATTGTGTATTGGTTACTTCCTCTCAAAGTGTTTGTCGCTCATATATACTTGTGACTAAGTACCGTAAATAGAATGGCGAAGACTTGCTGAGACTTTGATCACTAGAGCAGAACTTAACAAACCAGCAAAACAAATGAGTGAACGGTTTTCCCTTTCATCCTGGTTTTATATCTGTTTTATTATACAGTCAGTTAATTTATATTAGATACACGTACGTACCGAAATCGATGTATCTACGTGTTTGATCGAATATAACTAACTCTCTCTCTTCTGATCAAACGTGTGACTGATTGGATATTACGTTTTCTTGAATACATAAATGGATCTTGCTCGACTTGCATTGAATTTCCGGTGAATTTTTTATTTATTTATTTATTCAAATACATTTTGATGTTTATATTTATGTGAATACAACAAAATATACCTTATTTGTTTTATGATCGTTATTTGACAGATGTGAAACAATTTTCGGAGGAAAAATGGCCCAGAAAATTTTAGAAGATTTTATTTCATCATAAACAATTTGACGCATCATGTGTGCATACTACGAAACCAGATGGGGAAAATGATAACAATTTAAGTACAGCGACAATAATAAACAACTCTTTGATATGCTACAAAATCAGAAGCTGTATTAATAAAAAAAAAAACAGACTTTGGCTTAGGGAAACTGTAATACAAGAATAGAATCAAACTCATTTTAAATGAAATTTTGTACATGGTGATACTGATTGTAGCTTATTGATGAAAGATAAAATCATATGGGATGCTACCCGAAATTTTTACATGTAAACAAAGTGAGGCATATTTCAGATTATTATTTCTAAATTATATGCGCAAACAATTGTGAATTTACATGCTCTCTATGATAATAATTACTGCATCGTTTGCAATTTTGTATGTGGTATCAACAGCAACTGAATTGTAAACAATACTAAACATACTAGATTTTGTAATATCCACTTATCTTTCAGAAAAAAGTTGTACATTGTAGTGGTATCCGTATTTACGGAAGCGTATTAGGGTCACCTTACAATTTTTTTATTTATCGTTTTTCCAACTTTTTCCTTCGAATTTCCAACTTTAAAGTTGGCTTTTCCAACTCTTTTTTGGAATTTCCAATTTTGAAGTTGGCTATTCGTTAACGTTTTCACATTTGTCAACTTAGCCTGTAGAATCCCCATGTGAAGCCGCGTAAAGTTTGTAAATGAAGATTGGCTGGTACCCATAAAGTCGCAAAAGGGACCAAAAAACTGTGTAGGCTACATACATCTGCAGAATAATCTTCTCTCGATCCAATGATAAAATGTCTTTCAAATCTTATATACATGGTTGTTAGGTCAATTTCTACAAAGTTTACGAATGGAAACGAAATATGGTTATGAACGCTCCAAATGATACAACTCAAAACTGATTGAATTTTGGTATGCAAAAATATACTAAAAGTTGTGATCTCGGCATTATAGTAACAAAGTTTCAAGCTCGTTTGGTCAAAGATCAGGGTCACAGACACATAAGAAAACATAAAATATCACTTTTCATCAACTTTCACCTGAAGAACCAATGAACCAGCTGTAAACATTTTTGACAGGAACCATTTCCATCTGAAGTCACATGAAAATGAAAAGGTGTTGGACAGGTGCCCCAAAATGGGCCTAAAATTCGTACATTTCTAAAACTCTTGTCATGAACCAATGATCAGATGCCTTTAAAATCTGGTTATTAGCCCACAATCAACAGATGCTGGGCTATTCATATGGCCCTGCATCCGTCGTCCGTCCGTCCTGAACAATTCTTGTTACCGCTAGTTCTCAGAAAGGACTGAATTGATCTCCTTGAAATTTGACATGAAGGTTCCCCTTGACTTGTAGTTGTGCATATTACGTTTTCAGAGAGATCGGAATCGAAGATGGCCGACAGGGGGGATCTTGGATTTTTACCAAAAGAATTTTTTTACCGCTTCTTTCTACGAAAGTACTGAAGGAATCTCCTTAAAATTTGACATGGGGGTTCCCCTTGAGGTCTAGTTGTGCATATTACATTTTCAGGGAGATCGGAATCCAACATGGCTGACAGGCGGCAATCTTGGGTTTTGACCAAAGGATGTTTGTTACCGCTACTTCTCAGAAATGACTGAAGAGATATCCTTGAGGTCTAGTTGTGCATTTTACATTTTCAGAGAGATTAGAATCTAACACGACCGACAGGCGGCCATCTTCGGTTTTGACCAAAAGATGTTTGTTACCGCTATTTCTCAGAAAGGACCGAAGGGATCTCTTTGAAATATGACATCAAGGTTCCCCTTAAGATCTAAATGAGCATATTGCATTTTGTTTGTTTGTTTATTGTTATTCAGCGTCCCATTCAAGAATATTTCACTCATATGGAGATGTCACCAATTGCCGGTGAGAGGGCTTCAAATTTTGGCCTAATCTCGGCACTTACGGCCATTGTGCAGTGAGGGTTCTTTGACGTGCCGACACCTACTGCGACAAGGGACCTCGAGTTTTACTGTCTCATCCGAAGGACATGAAACCAACCTGCCGCCCTTTGGACTCGAACTCACGACCTCACGATCAAGAGTCGAGTGCACTACTGACTGAGCCAGGTCGACTCTACTGCATTTTCAGATAGATTGGAATCCAATATGACCGACAGGCAGCCATTTTTAATTTTGACCAAAGGAAGTTTGTTATTGCTATTTATCAGAAAGGACTGAAGGGATTTCCTTGAAATTGGACATGAAGGTTCCCCGTGAGGTCAAGTTCTGCATGACATTTTCAGAGAGATTGGTTTTCAACATGGCTGACAGGTGGCCATCTTGGATTTTGACAATGGAAGTATGTATTTCTCAGAAAGAACTGAAGGAATCTTTTCGAAATTGATCATGGAGGTTCCCCCTTTTACGTATGAAAACGAAATATAAACGAGACTTTAGCGGACGCTTCAAATGACATACGGTATAGTTTTTTTTACAAATGGCTTAGGCCAATTAACTCTTAATTTTATTCCCCTGGTTGTTAGAAAGTTGTATAGAATCATCCAAGGATCGCCATGACAAAGTTTTAAGGTTATATGCACCTACAATGTATTTTAAAGTGTAATATCGGTATTCGTCAAACTTTCAACATTTTCGACTTCTTCTAAAGAATATAGGGACCAGTTTTAACCCACTTTAGTAGAGACTATCCCAACGGGAAGCTGCATAGCGTTTGAGCACGAAAAGGGGCTAGTTCTTCTAAAGAATCAAGGGACCAGTTTTTACCCACTTTAGTAGAGACTATCCCAACGGGAAGCTGCATAGCGTTTGGTGCTAGTTCCCATAAAGCCCGAAAACTTGACAAATCTTTATGATCAGGATATTCTCATTGTAATCGATATCAAACATATATAAAGGAAAAGGAAACATCAAAATCGAATTTAATTTGTAACTTACTATGTTTCGTTCACAGTGACATAGAATTGCACAGAAATGAAATTGGGGGGGGGGGGGTAAAATAAATAGTGTATGCATGTGTAGACCGTAGACAAATATAAAACGAAGAAATAATCCGATAGTTTTCGGGGTCAGATGCGTGGACAGGTATTTTGTAGGCACGATTTCTACAGATTAAACTTGTATATTTGTTTGATACACGCTGTAAGAGAGGCTACAACTAAAACAGTTTGAAATGCCGTTTTCTATCTCTACAAAGACTTTACGATCTACGATCCTCCCCTAGTATGCAAATCTAGTTGTTTAAAGTAGAGAACATTTAAATTTTATGTGAAAATTTTTATCTTTGACAAACAAAATGACCGGTTATCTTGACCCATGTCCATTTATGATGTGGACAGACGATCTAAGGTTTAAAATTCAGTTTTTTACAGATAAGGTGAAACGATAGCTCCACGCATTATTAACATCATCATTCCCCGCTGTTTTGATTTGTTCAAAGAGACTCGACTAATCGGAAAAAATACTCTCTCTCTCTCTCTCTCTCTCTCTCTCTCTCTCTCTCTCTCTCTCTCTCTCTCTCTCTCTCTCTCTCTCTCTCTCTCTCTCTCTCTCTCTCTCTCTCTCTCTCTCTCTCTCTCTCTCTCTCTCAGTGTATGGTTTAATGTTTGTCGTCGTCGCCCGTCTGTTAACTTTAGCTTGTGAACATCTTCTTCTCAAGAACCAGTGGGCCAATTTTAACCAAACTTGGCACATATCATCCCCGTGTGAAGTCGCATAAAGTTTGCGAATGAAAAGGGGCTAGGGCCGATAAGGGTCACAAAAGGGACCCAAAAGTACCTTTACTTGGTACATGATCTTTAAAAATCTTCTCATGAACCAATGCTCAGTTGAGTTTCAAATTTTATATGCATGATTGTAAAGTCAATATCTACAAAATTTGCGAACGAAAATGAAATCTGTCCATATACAAACCACTAGGGGGCGCTTCAGTAACGCAGGGTACATTTGTATTACAAATTGTTTAATTTATATTTAATTATAACAAATTCTGTTTAAACTAAAAAATGATCGATTTTTTTGTTGTTGTTAGGAATTATCTAAAGATCATTTCCCCATGAGTGGATTTTTCGAAGGGCCAAGTGAGCTATTGTTATAGCAAATGTCTGGCGTCCGTCGTCCGTCTGTTAACTTTTGCATTTAAACATCTTCTTCTCAAGAACCAGTGGGCCAATTTTAACCACACTTGGCATATAGCATCCCCATGTTAAACCGCATAAAGTTTGCGAATGAAAGAGGGATAGGACCAAAACGGGCCCTTAAAGGGGCCAAAAAGTACCAAAACTTGATACATTTTTAAAAATCAAGTAATCAGATGAGTTTCAAATTTTGTATGCATTATTGTAAAGTCAATATCTCATAGCTTGCGAACGAAAATGAAATTTGTCCATAAACGAATTACTAGGGTCGCTTCAGTAACACAGGGTATATTTGTATTGCAAATTGTTTAATAACTCAAAACTGATCGACTTTTTGTGTATAAAGATATATGAGAAAGTTGTTAGGAATTATCTGAGAATCATTTTGACATTTCAATGTCATGGGGTCAAAGGTCAAGGTCACAGGCAACTAAATAAATGGAAAATATGCGTTTTTTGTAAAATTTTCTACATTTTTTACTACTTCTCCATTGGACCAATTTGAACCAAACTTGACAGGAAGTATAACCATGTAAAGTCGCTTGAAGTTTGCAAATGATAAGGGGCTAGGACCAAACATGGCTGCCATGGCTAAATATAGAACGAATGAGTCAGCAGATATTTTTGATTTAATACATGTATCTCCAAAATTATTAAAGCTAGAGAAAAAACTTTACCTTCAACTGAGCGGCTTGCAAAGTCTACAAATATTTCATTTTGGTGGAAATTGTCGGGTCGACCCTTGTGTGAGTTATTTCCCTTTTAATGAATTATTAATTTTTTTTTTACATTATCTTGAAAAGTATAATAGGTAGAGTAAACGTGAAAAAGCAAAAATGTTCAGCATGCAAAGATCTACAAAAAATTAAATTGGGACAATATTTTCAGGTCGCCCCTTATGGGAATTATTTACACTTTTAAGTGGAATTTTCATGTTTTTTCTTTTTGTTTGTTTTTTTTTTTTTACATTATCTTGAAAAGTATAATAGGCAGATTAAAAGTGAAAGAAGCAAAAATGTTCAGCATGCAAAGATCTACAAAAATTAAATAGGGACAAAATTGTCAGGTCGCCCCTTATGCGAATTATTTACACTTTTAAGTGAAATTTTCATGTTTTTTCTTTTTTTTTTTTTTTTACATTATCTTGAAAAGTATAATAGGCAGAGTAAAAGTGAAAGAAGCAAATATGTTCAGCATGCGTAGATCTACAAAAAAAGTCAAATAGGACCGAAATTGTCAGGTAACCCCTTTTGGAAGTTATTTCCCCTTTTAGTTGATTTTTCATGTTTTTGACAGTTTTGTCTTATTATCTTGAAGAGTATAATAGAAAGAGAGAAGTGAAAAAAAAGCAAAAATGTTCAGTACACAAAGATCTACAAAACGTCAATCAGGCCGAAATTGTCAGGTTGCCCCGCATGGGAGTTATTTCTCCTGCTAATGGATTTCTCATGTTTTTTGGATGTTTTTGACAGTATCTTGAAAAGTATAATAGGTAGAGTAAAAGTGAAGGAAACAAAAATGTTCAGCATGCAAAGATCTAAAAAAAACTCAATAGGGCCAAAATTGTCAGGTTGTCCCTTATGGCAGTTATTTTCCCTTTTAAGTGGATTTCTCATGTTTTTGGATTTTTGACATTATCTTGAAAAGTGTTATAGATAGAGTAAAAGTGAAAGAGCCAAAAATGTTCATCATACAAAGATCTACAAAAAGTCAATAGGGCCGAAATTGTCAGGTTGCACCTTTAAGGAATTATTTCTCGTTTTAGTGGATTTTTCATGTTTTTATTTTTTTGGACAGTTTTGTACGATTAGTATTATCTTGAAAATTATAATAGATAGAGAGAAAGTAAAAGAAGCAAAAATGTTAAGTATGCAAAGATATTCGAAAAAGTCAACCGGAATTCAATTGTCAGGTTGGCCCTTGTGGGAGTTATTTCCCCTTCTAAGTGAATATGTTTTAGGTTGTTTTTCACTATTTTCCAGTGATCACAAAGATGTACAAAAATATCTGCTGAAATTGTGAGGGTTATCCTTGTGAAAGTTATTCCCCATTTTAAATGGATTTCGCATGTTTTCGACTGTTGTTGCACATTACATGTATCTAGAAAGATCTATAAGAAAAGTCGGCAAGGCAAGTCTACCCTTATGCAAGTTAATTCTCATTTTCAATTACTTTTTCATGCTTTTGGCACAGTGAGCCTACGGTTTTTCAAGTTTATTAGCAATTTTATATTTCACACATTTTTTGTTGTCTGCAGTGTTGACCAATTTTGCCGGCTGAGCGACTTGAGGTCCCTTGGGCGTCTTGTTTCCTATTATCTTGAAAAGTATAATAGATAGAGAGAAAGTGAAAGAAGCAAAAATGTTCAGCACGCAAAGATCTACAGAAAGTCGATAAGACCGAAATTGTCAGGTCGACCTTTATGGGAGTTATTTGCCCTTTTAATGGATTTCTCATTTTTGACAGTCTTGTCCTATTATCTTGAAAAGTATAATAAACAGAAAGTGAAAGAAGCAAAACTGTTCAGCACGCAAAATTCTACAAAAAATCAATAGGGCCGAGTTGTCAGGTCGACGCTTATGGAAGTTATTTGCCCATTTAGTGGATTTGTCATGTTTTGACAGTTTTGTCCTATTATCTTGAGGAGTATAATAGATAGAGAGAAAGTGAAAGATGCAAAAATGTTCAGCACACAAAGATCTACAAAAAAGTCAATAAGACCGAATTTGTCAGGTCGACCTTTATGGAAGTTATTTGCCCTTTTAGTGGATTTCTCATTTTTTAACAGTTTTATCCTAAAGCCCTAGGTCTGATATTGAGCCCTTGGGCTGATATGACATGTGCAGTTTGGTTTCCTGTCCTTCGGGCCGAGACAGTAAAACCCGAGGTCCCTTGTCACAGTCGGTGTCGGCACGTTAAAGAACCCTCACAAGTGCCGAGCATAGGCCAAATTTTGAAGCCCTTCACCGGCAATTGATGACGTCTCCATATGAGTGAAAGCTTCTTGAGTGGGACGTTAAACACAATAAGCAATAAGTGTACCATGACACTGTACGATGATGACGCCATTTGTATTGATATCTTGACATTCTTTAACCATGGCACTGTGTGAGGTTACGTTTGTATTGACATGCTACTGTTTTGTACCATAGTATCACGTCTGCATTGACATGCTACTGTCGTGTACCATGGTACTGTCTTTTACCATAGTACTGCGCGATGATGTCACGTTTACATCGACATGCTATTGTCTTTTACCATGGTACTGTATGGTGATGTCCCGTTTAATTGTCATTCTACTGCCTTTTACGATGGTTCTGTGCAGTGATTTCACGTTTATATTGCAATGCTACTGCGTTTTACCATGGTACTGTGTGGTGATGTCACGTTTTACCGTGGTACTGTGTGATAGTGGGCTATTCAAATCGCCCTGCGTCCGTGGTCCGTCGTCAGTCGTTCGTCCTTAAACGATTCTTGTTATCGCTAATTCTCAAAAAGCACTTAAAAGAGCATTAGCTGTGTTTTCTTAAAAATCATTTTTCTCTTTTTTACTACTTAGATTGATATACAATAACAAAAAGAGATAAACACAGCCACAAAAATTCTTAAGTTCACATGCATTCTGTGAAAATTGCTTGAGAATTCCAGGTTTGGCTTTTCTCCACTTGCAATTGATTTACTCAACCTTCCTATTTCTATATGAATACAGCACTGGACCTCATCTCAAATTCATGAAATATTATAGGAATATATATAGGAATATAAGATTTTGTATGCCTGTGTATAGCTCTTATCTGTTGTTGTTACTCATGTACAAGTAGTAAAAGTAGAAAAAAAAATAGATTTTTTTTTTCTGTTGGTTAAGATAGCTAATGCCCCTTTAAGGGATCTTTTTTCAAATTTGACATATAGGTTTTCCTTGGGGTCTAGTGGTGCAGTGTACATTTTCAGGAGGGTCGATTCACAAAATGGCTGCCAGGCGGTCATCTTAGATTTTGACAAATAAAGTTTGTTATCGCTATCTTTCAGAAAGTACTGAAGGGATCTTTATGAAATTTGACATATATGTTCTCCTTGAGGTCTAGTTGTGCACTGTACATTTTCAGGAGGGACGGATCACAAAATGGCTGCCAGGCGGCAAACTTGGCTTCTCAAAAATTATTGCTATTTCTCAGAAAGTACTGAGGGAATGTTTATGAAATTTTACATATGGTTTTTCCTTGATATCATGTTAATATTGTCATGCTACTGCGTTTTACCATGGTACTGTGTGATATCACGTTTATATTGCCATGCTACTGGGTTTTACCATGGTACTGTGTGGTGATGTCACGTTTATATTGCATTGCTACTGCGTTTTACCATGGTACTACGTGGTGATGTCACGTTTATATTGCATTGCTACTGCGTTTTACCATGGTACTGTATGGTGATGTCACGTTTATATTGCCATGCTACTGCGTTTTACCATGGTACTATGTGGGATGTCACGTTTATATTGCCATTCTACTGCGTTTCACCATGGTACTGTGTGGTGATGTCACGTTTTTATTGTTATGCTACTGGGTTTTACTATGGTACTGCACGGTGAGTCACGTTTTTTATTGACATGATACTGTAGTATACATTGGTCCTGTGCGGTGATGTCACGTTTATATTGACATGATACTGTCGTGAACATTGGTACTATGTGGTGATGTCACGTTTATATTGTCATGCTACTGGGTTTTACCATGGTACTGTGCGGTGATATCACGTTTATGTTGTCATGATACTGTAGTGTGCAATGGTACTGTGCGAAGATGTTACGTTTATATTGTTACTACTGTATTTTACCATGGTACTGTGCGGTGATGTCACGTTTATATTGACATGATACTGCGTTTTACCATGGTACTGTGTGGTGATGTCACGTTTATATTGACATGATATTGTAGTATACATTAGTACTGTGTGGTGATGTCACGTTTATTTTGACATGATACTGTCTTGTACCTTGGTACTGTGCGGTGATGTCACGTTTATATTGACATGATACTGCGTTTTACCATGGTAGTGTGTGGTGATGTCACGTTTATATTGACATGATATTGTAGTATACATTAGTACTGTGTGGTGATGTCACGTTTATTTTGACATGATACTGTCTTGTACCTTGGTACTGTGTGGTGATGTCACGTTTATATTGACATGATACTGCGTTTTACCATGGTAGTGTGTGGTGATGTCACGTTTAAATTGACATGATATTGTAGTATACATTGGAACTGTGTGTGGTGATGTCACGTTTATTTTGACATGATACTGTCTTGTACCTTGGTACTATGAGGTGATGTCACGTTTATATTGTCATAATACTGGCGTTTTACCATGATACTGTGCGGTGATGTCACGTTTTATATTGACATAATACTGCGTTTTTACCATGGTATTGTGTGGTGATGTCACTTTTATATTGACATGATACTGTAATATACATTGGTACTGTGTGGTGATGTCATGTTTATATTGAAATGATACTGTAGTGTACATTGGTACTATATGGTGATGTCACGTTTATATTGCCATGCTGCTGGGTTTTGCCATTGTACTGTGCGGTGATATCACGTTTATGTTGACATGATACTGTAGTGTGCATCGGTACTGTGCGATGATGTTACGTTTAAATTGTCATGCTTCTGTGTTTTACCATGGTACTGTGCGGTGATGTCACGTTTATATTGACATGATACTGTGTTTTACCATGGTAGTGTGTGGTGATGTCACGTTTATATTGACATGATATTGTAGTATACATTGGTACTGTGTGGTGATGTCACGTTTATTTTGACATGATACTGTCTTGTACCTTGGTACTGTGTGGTGATGTCACGTTTATATTGCCATGCTACTGCGTTTTACCATGGTACTACGTGGTGATGTCACGTTTATATTGCCATGCTACTGCGTTTTACCATGGTACTATGTGGTGATGTCACGTTTATATTGCCATTCTACTGCGTTTCACCATGGTACTGTGTGGTGATGTCACGTTTTTATTGTTATGCTACTGGGTTTTACTATGGTACTGCACGGTGAGTCACGTTTTTTATTGACATGATACTGTAGTATACATTGGTCCTGTGCGGTGATGTCACGTTTATATTGTCATGCTACTGGGTTTTACCATGGTATTGTGCGGTGATATCACGTTTATGTTGACATGATACTGTTGTGTGCATTGGTACTGTGCGAAGATGTTACGTTTATATTGTTACTACTGTATTTTACCATGGTACTGTGCGGTGATGTCACGTTTATATTGACATGATACTGCGTTTTACCATGGTACTGTGTGGTGATGTCACGTTTTTATTGTTATGCTACTGGGTTTTACTATGGTACTGCACGGTGAGTCACGTTTTTTATTGACATGATACTGTAGTATACATTGGTCCTGTGCGGTGATGTCATGTTTATATTGAAATGATACTGTAGTATACATTGGTCCTGTGCGGTGATGTCACGTTTATATTGTCATGCTACTGGGTTTTACCATGGTACTGTGCGGTGATATCACGTTTATGTTGACATGATACTGTAGTGTGCATTGGTACTGTGCGAAAATGTTACGTTTATATTGTTACTACTGTATTTTACCATGGTACTGTGCGGTGATGTCACGTTTATATTGACATGATACTGCGTTTTACCATGGTAGTGTGTGATGATGTCACGTTTATATTGACATGATATTGTAGTATAGATTAGTACTGTGTGGTAATGTCACGTTTATATTGACATGATACTGTCTTGTACCTTGGTACTGTGTGATGATGTCACGTTTATATTGACATGATACTGCGTTTTACCATGGTAGTGTGTAGTGATGTCACGTTTATATTGACATGATATTGTAGTATACATTAGTACTGTGTGGTGATGTCACGTTTATTTTGACATGATACTGTCTTGTACCTTGGTACTGTGCGGTGATGTCACGTTTATATTGACATGCTACTGCGTTTTACCATGGTATTGTGTGGTGATGTCACGTTTATATTGACATGATATTGTAGTATACATTGGAACTGTGTGGTGATGTCACGTTTATTTTGACATGATACTGTCTTGTACCTTGGTACTATGAGGTGACGTCACGTTTATATTGTCATAATATACTGCGTTTTTATCATGATACTGTGCGGTGATGTCACGTTTATATTGACATAATACTGCGTTTTACCATGGTATTGTGTGGCGATGTCACTTTTATATTGACATGATACTGTAATATACATTGGTACTGTGTGGTGATGTCATGTTTATATTGAAATGATACTGTAGTGTACATTGGTACTATATGGTGATGTTACGTTTATATTGCCATGCTGCTGGGTTTTGTCATTGTACTGTGCGGTGATATCACGTTTATGTTGACATGATACTGTAGTGTGCATCGGTACTGTGCGATGATGTTACGTTTAAATTGTCATGCTTCTGTGTTTTACCATGGTACTGTGCGGTGATGTCACGTTTATATTGACATGATACTGTGTTTTACCATGGTAGTGTGTGATGATGTCACGTTTATATTGACATGATATTGTAGTATACATTGGTACTGTGTGGTGATGTCACGTTTATTTTGACATGATACTGTCTTGTACCTTGGTACTGTGCGGTGATGTCACGTTTATATTGACATGATACTGCGTTTTACCATGGTAGTGTGTGGTGATGTCACGTTTATATTGACATGATATTGTAGTATACATTAGTACTGTGTGGTGATGTCACGTTTATTTTGACATGATACTGTCTTGTACCTTGGTACTGTGTGGTGATGTCACGTTTATATTGACATGATACTGCGTTTTACCATGGTAGTGTGTGGTGATGTCACGTTTAAATTGACATGATATTGTAGTATACATTGGAACTGTGTGGTGATGTCACGTTTATTTTGACATGATACTGTCTTGTACCTTGGTACTATGAGGTGACGTCACGTTTATATTGTCATAATACTGCGTTTTACCATGATACTGTGCGGTGATGTCACGTTTATATTGACATAATACTGCGTTTTACCATGGTATTGTGTGGTGATGTCACTTTTATATTGACATGATACTGTAATATACATTGGTACTGTGTGGTGATGTCATGTTTATATTGAAGTGATACTGTAGTGTACATTGGTACTATATGGTGATGTCACGTTTATATTGCCATGCTGCTGGGTTTTGCCATTGTACTGTGCGGTGATATCACGTTTATGTTGACATGATACTGTAGTGTGCATTGGTACTGTGCGATGATGTTACGTTTAAATTGTCATGCTTCTGTGTTTTACCATGGTACTGTGCGGTGATGTCACGTTTATATTGACATGATACTGTGTTTTACCATGGTAGTGTGTGGTGATGTCACGTTTATATTGACATGATATTGTAGTATACATTGGTACTGTGTGGTGATGTCACGTTTATTTTGACATGATACTGTCTTGTACCTTGGTACTGTGTGGTGATGTCACGTTTATATTGCCATTCTACTGCGTTTCACCATGGTACTGTGTGGTGATGTCACGTTTTTATTGTTATGCTACTGGGTTTTACTATGGTACTGCACGGTGAGTCACGTTTTTTATTGACATGATACTGTAGTATACATTGGTCCTGTGCGGTGATGTCACGTTTATATTGTCATGCTACTGGGTTTAACCATGGTACTGTGCGGTGATATCACGTTTATGTTGACATGATACTGTAGTGTGCATTGGTACTGTGCGAAGATGTTACGTTTATATTGTTACTACTGTATTTTACCATGGTACTGTGCGGTGATGTCACGTTTATATTGATATGATACTGTAGTATACATTGGTACTGTGCGGTGATGTCACGTTTATATTGATATGATACTGTAGTGTACATTGGTACTGTGTCACGTTTATATTGATATGATACTGTAGTGTACATTGGTACTGTGTCACGTTTATATTGATATGATACTGTAGTGTACATTGGTACTGTGCGGTGATGTCACGTTTATATTGATATGATACTGTAGTATACATTGGTACTGTGTCACGTTTATATTGGCATGCTAATGTCTTGTACCTTGGTACTGTGCGGTGATGTCACGTTAATATTGACATGATACTGTCGTGTACATTGGTACTATGCGGTGATGTCACGTTTATATTGTCGTGCTACTGTCTTGTACCACATTACTGTGAAGTTATATGACGTTTATATGGACATGCTACTGTTTTACCATGGTACGGTGTTGTGATGTAACGTTTATATTGACATGCTACTGTCTTCTACCACATTACTGTGAAGTTATATCACGTTTATATGGACATGCTACTGTTTTACCATGGTACGGTGTGGTGATGTAACGTTTATATTGACATGCTACTGTCTTCTACCACATTACTGTGAAGTTATATCACGTTTATATGGACATGCTACTGTTTTACCATGGTACTGTGCGATGATGTCACGTTTATGTTGACATGCTACTGCCTTTTGCCATGGTACTGTGCGATGATGTCACGTTTTCATCGATATGCTACTGACTTTTACCATGGTACTGTGCGATGATGTCACGTTTACATCGATATGCTACTGACTTTTACCATGGTACTGTGTGGTGATTTCATATTTACTTGTTATCCTGTTGTCTTTTATCATGGTACTGTGAGGTGATGTCAAGTTTATATTGCCATACTACCGTCTTGTACCATGGTAATGTGCGGTGATGGTACGTTTATATCGACATGCTAATGCCTTGCACCATGGTAGTGTGAGATGATGTCACGTTTATAATGACATGATACTGTCGTGTACATTGGTACCTAGTGGTGTTGTCACATTTATTTAGCTTAGCTACTGTCTTGTACCATTGTTCTGTGCGATGATGTCACTTTTATATTGACATGATACTGCCTTGTGCCTTGGCACTGTGCGATGATGTCACGTCTATATTGCCATGCTACTGTCTTACATAATGGTACTGTGTGATGATGTCACGTTTAATTGTCATGATACTGCCTTTTACCATGGTACTGTGTAGTGATGTCACGTTTAATTGCCATGCTACTGTCTTGCACGGTGTGCGTGTGATGATGCGTTTATATCATCACGTTTAGTGGATTGTGCTGTACTGCCTTATAGTACTGTGCGTTTATGTCAGGTTTGTTGTTGTATGTTTGTCTTGTACTACAATACAGTATTTTGCGATAATGTTACGTTTGTTGAGATATGTTACTGTCTTGAACTACAGTACCTTGCGGTGATGTCATTATTATAGGGATATACTACTGCCTTGCACTACAGTACATTATTATAGGGATATACTACTGCCTTGCACTACAGTACTTTGCGATGATGTCATTATTATAGGGATATACTACTGCCTTGAACTACAGTACTTTGCGATGATGTCATTATTATAGGGATATACTACTGCCTTGCACTACAGTACTTTGCGATGATGTCATTATTATAGGGATATACTACTGCCTTGCACTACGGTAATGTGCGATGGTGTAACGTTTATTGGGATGCTGACTTGCACTACGGTATTGTGTGATGGTGTCACGTCTGCTAGAGATTTCTACTGCTGTACTGGTTTCACTATAGAAATCATACGATGGAGTTACCTTAGATGGGATATTATTCTCCCCAGAGGTTATAGTAAAATGACATGGTGTGATCTATAATTTCGAAACAGCCATAATTTTGAAATGTTAATAATGGACGGATTATGTGCTACAAATAAAAGGTGAAAATCATTCGTAGAGCGTTTGTCTCGTCAGTAGGGTGATTTGGGTTCGAATCCAGTAAAGATAGTCAACACATGTAACCTGATTACTGTTCTTTCAACCAATTTACCATATCAGAGTACATGAGAAACTAACTACATCTTTATCGGTTTATAGAGTTGATGGGGATTCAGACACCTTAAACGGTCTCTCTTCTAAGAAATTGGATCCACCATCGAAAAGACCACCTCTCCCCACATATAACTTATGTTCACTTCCGCTAGCGCTGTAATCGTATCACTACAAATCAGATTTTATACTTCCGATGTCCAAACACAATTTAGAGGCTGTAATTCAGAATTTTACAACTTAATTGCGATTATTTTTGCAATCGGAAATTTGTATCACTCCAGTGAACATTTTCACAGAAATTCGTTACGAGAAAGAAATCCTTTTATCTTATTAATGCTTATCTGGTCAAGAGTCGGCATCAAAGGATATATAATATAAGCCTATGGGAAATCAAGTCAAGGCTCTACAGAAGTTTTGCGTCAGATCCTTAATTATCTCTTTGAAGTTGATTGTCATCCACTGTGAAATGTCACTGACAACTGCGTATCAACACTTACTGTAATTTCGGTCTCTCTTTCTATGTGTAAATAAATGGTTAGAAATCATTTCATTTCACAAGTGGCATTCCTTTACGTCAAAGTATATGTTTATACGTTTAGTTTTACATTTGAGAACTCAAACGGACCGATGTAGATGAGGATTGGTCTATTTTCTATTCCACTGTTTATCTAGTCTAATAAAAATTTTAAAATATGGATGTTTGTGAATAGGTTTAGTAGACATTTCTTTTTAGAAAAAAAATAACAACTCCTCCCTTTTGGAAAAATCCTGAATTCACATTTATTTGTAAACTAAGTCGCTGTACATTACGTTGAAAACGGTTTTGACTTGTTTCTTTTTATGTGAATGGCTAAAAGAAAAATAACAGTCTTTAAAGTTTCCGCCATCGGAGCGTTAAGCTGGCTTATGCTTGTTAATCTGTCAAAGTTTTAAATTATGTTATTGAAGCTGGCCGACAGATAGACTAGTCTCTTCGCAGGCCTCTGCAATACAGGGCATTATTCCAGATTTTAATATCAATGTCCACGTTATTGTTGCCCTGTTTGTTCGTTATCTTGTTTTGGAAAATAATAATGATGATAATAAAGTAAAAGAAGTGTCAGTATTTTCCAATGAATTCCTGATAAAAAGACACGCCAATCGCCTTAAGGGGCTATTTTACACAAACCAGAGTGTATTAGCAAGTGCGGTGCTTTACTGTTCTTTATATTAAGCTCAACGGCAGTAAAGCATTTGTAAATATTTTCTTTCTGTGTTCAAATAAAAAAAAAAAAAAAAAAAAAAAAAAAACAAAAAAAAAAAAAAAAAAAAAAAAAAAAAAAAAAAAAAAAAAATAAAAGAAACAAAAAAAACAAAACAAAAAAAAAAAAAAGATTTCTATCATCAGAGGGCGCCGCTTGCATTACTGTTGTAATTAGTGTGTGTGTGTGTGTGTGTGTGTGTGTGTGTGTGTAATATCAGATTAACACCGCTAAAGCTTTGATCTTGTTCCGCAGCGCTCGCAAAACTTTAAGCGAACCCATACAATGTGTGGAATATTTCTTTGTACTTTTTAATTATAAATTCACGGGTTGTGAACTTAAAAAATAATTCTAAATCTTTATTCACAACAAAATACCCGAGGGATAGCCCGCAAATAAAACTGAATTCATTATCAGATAACCTAGGGATCTGTCAGTTGATAAATTCCAAATCTAATTATATATATGATATATAATTGAATATGATATATGATATGTATATCAAAGTTGTCCTTTGGCAGAGACAATTAGATAACGCCAAAATGTGATGTACTGTATGTTCATAGGCAATGATCGTCTTCATTTGAGAGGGATAGTCCATGATGAGAGAGAGAGAGAGAGAGAGAGAGAGAGAGAGAGAGAGAGAGAGAGAGAGAGAGAGAGAGAGAGAGAGAGATTTGTTTATCGATCCGCCGTTGATTTTTTGGTTGCACGGGAATATCACCTGATGCTTGTAAAATACTGTGAATTTACAGTACCCTAAGCTATATGGACTAGTACACTAGATACATAGCATAGGCGTCGGAACCGGGGGGGGGGGGGGCTAAGCATAGACATAGGTGTTGAAAATTGGGGCTTAGCCCCCAAACGTTTCTGGCGTGTGTGTGTGTTTTTTTAAGTTGGTTTAGCCCCCCCCCCCCTCTCTCTTTCAATTTGCTTCCGACGCCTATGCATAGGTATTATTTCCTCGGGTTTCCCATTTTCCGACTGCTGTGTATCTGTAATTGTAGGTCCACATGTTAATCAATTCTATGCGTTTGAAATGTTCCCGCATGCCCGAAACCTCTTTGCTAATCAAGCAATTGAAGAACATTATAAACGACAAGCTTACAAAGGATTATGAAGCCGGTTTTCTATCAAGCAATTGAAGAACATTATAAACGACAAGCTTACAAAGGATTTTGAAGCCGGTTTCATCAAACGATTTACTCATTCTCGTAGGTGAATGGGCAAAATATCAACACAGGTAGCGGTACAAACTCATTTGTCTTTAACAATCAGTCTTAATCATTAATTTAAAATCCATCGATATAAAATTTACTCCATAATACATTTATACCGATCGATAATCCTACATATTTACAATCCTTCGATGAAATCATACAAATTCAAAAAAGGAAATGTATGTAAGATTATATTGTAAGTAGACATCATAAGGCGTCATCAGTCAACCGCTTTATAAGACGAGTTAGAATGTTGACCATGACATCAAAGATAACCCTCGGCGCAAACATGTGTAATTTATAGGGACTCCGTATAATCTTAGTAAAGATGAAACGAGAAACAAAATAATTATTGTGTTGATTATAATCACTATTTTGCATTCAAAGTTATGTATATTAATTAAGAGCTATCATATTTCTTTGAAAAATCCTGTAGATATCAGCCATCGAACCACCGAAGTGTCTTTATTCAAAGGTGAAAGATCAAAGCTTCTATATTCTCTATACTTAATGTTGCTATCAGCGGTCATGAATCCTTTGAAAAATGTGAAGGGGTGGCAGGTTAGAAATTTTCTTTCGGTAGTTAAAAAATTGACAACTTTGTCGACAAAAATGCAAGAGTTGATATTAAGTATATGAGGATGAATAAAATTGTATCTTTTAAGGAAAACATATTTTGTACTTCTTTGTTTTAGTCAATTATAATATCTTTATTAGCCTCGATGTAATAGACTCCACCAAGGAATTTTTGTGAATGTTGATTTTATCTAAACGCTGATTGGTGCGGTACATCTAACGGCGTGACGTCACTGTGTACAAGGATTGTCGGCAGCGGGCATGTGGCTTTGATGTCAAATATTCAAACATTTTTTTAAAAAATCAACGCTAATTTTGATATATTTTGTTGTATCGAAAAGATTATTACATCGATGACCACTGGGATAAGGTAAGTAAAAGTGTTCGTCTATTACAGCATGTAGAATTAACATTTCTATTCCGCAGAAAGAAGCGTAACTGTTTATATATACGAGGGAATCGTAAGGGGAAATTCTCGTGCTGATTCGTTTGAAAGGTTCGGCGGTTTTTCGTATTGAAAAAAAATCTTTTACGCATAGAGGTTACAATCGATGGATTTGGATAAATAGAGTCTATATATTAATTATGTGTGATGGAATTTTTACAACGACCTGGTATGTTTATTTTAATGTACACCTATCTCGATGACTGTAAGCATGCTGCTGTTTTTGAAGAATTTTGTTATTTATACTGCATTTATTCAGCTTGGAATTGACAAGTTTTACACGTGTAATTTTAGTATTATGAGATGGGAAATATTCAACAAAAGTATTCTTTTTACATTCATTGAAATACCGTATCCCAATACGAGTTGAGTGTTGAAACGATTTTGCTTTGAAATCTCCCCTTCCCATGCCCCCGATTTGCATAGGCCATAATGGCGGCCTCATGACTTGTGTCCTCAAAAGATTCCTTACGAATTGCCTTTGATTTTTGATTATCTGTGGTTCTGAATGCTGTATTTTCGAAAAGAGGTATTTCAGTATTTTGTTCTTCAAAATCTAGATACATTTAACTGGGCTATCGCCGATGTAGGTCTAAATATACATCAGTTGGAATGGTGATTTCGTTTATTCAAAGGAACGGGGTCATAAAACTTGAATAGCCACTGACATTGTCGTAAAAAATAGTCGAGTTTATCGCCTGTGTCGAGTTTCATTTGATGGTCAGTTCATGTAGCTGGTCGTATTAACATATTGAATCTATACTGGGAACTATCGTATGCTCATAACTCTGATCACAATGTTAAAGGGGAACCTGCTAATACTATAGTAATAGTGTTTATGCACTTACAAATGCAAGTGGGCCCAGATCTGGCCAACATTTTAATTAGATTCTATATATTGTCACAATTTATGTGCATTTAAACATTCATCAAACCAATCTAGAGATCTTTGCTTTGTCTGTAACATGAGGATTATCAAGTATGACTGTTTATGTTTACATATTGATGTAATGCTGCTAATGCAACAACAGGCATGCTTAACACATCACAGTTGCCCATGTTTGCCCCAGTAACTTTTGTAAATATTTTGTAAAAATGGTGTCGCGTTGCAGAGTCATTAACTCTTACCCCCATTAATTATGTTTCAACATATAGTAAACCTGAAATAATTGTGAATCACTGAATTATATTCATTATCTTTCTTGGAAAGGAAACCTGATGTTTACAAACAACATTATTGTGCACAAGTCAACATAGGAGTCAAGCAGGGATATATTGCCAGTATTTCAAATCAATGTCTATAGTGACTTAAAGAGTGATGAGATGTATAAACCCTGATAAAAATAATAGACAGTTCCAATGAAAACAACATAAATGGCCACTACCATTACCACTAATGGAGGTCGGAAGACCATAAAGGGTTTAACTAGGATCTCAAGTATTGGAGGGTCCCCTTCATATTTAAATGCAGAATTGATTACAACTGCAACTTTTTTTTAAATTTAATTGCAATTTCATTGATATTTTGGTGGTTTCTTTGATGTAAACTTCAATTAACCACTTTCCAGTTTTGTTGGAACACACAGTAAGTTGATTGTGTGTGAAAGTTTGCCAGTTTACTGATGTAGAGCTGATGAATACATTGTAATTAGGATCTTTCCTGCGTCATTAAAAACTAGCCGTCGTCATATAACTGAAAAATTGTTGAGCGTGTTGTGAAACACCCAAGTCAAATAAAGCAAAACACTTTATAACGCTAACAATGTCCGGTCTGGCCGCACATCCCCCCCCCCCCCTGCCTACTTCATGTAAATAACCAAATAGCTGTTTAATGAGTTACATGGACTCTTAAGGTGAGAAATCTTGTTAAGGGGTCAGAGGGCGTTGGCCCAGATAGCTCAGTTGGTAAATGTGTCCAGGTAGTTTTCAGAAGGTCCTCAGATCTAGGTTCAATTCCTCATCTGGTCATACATTTTCCCCTGTCTGAAATTGGTATGGACTTTTTACTTTTAGTGATTTGTTTATGCAAGACAAATATTTTAGTAAAATATGGTGATGGCAAGGATTATATTGGGGAAAGAGAACACTTGGTTGTACAGTGAAAAGACCACTAGCTTTCCACAAGTAAACTGGCTAATACTCACACAATCAGCTTAGGTTTCAACAGAGTGCAAGGTGAATTGGGTCAGTAGTTCTGTACTTGTTTGTGTCATAATTTACTGTCAGAATATAGTCATTTTCTATAAAACATGCAACTACATGTACATGGTATAATGATTTAAGATGCTAGTGAGATTAGTTACATGTATGTACCAGTTTTCAGTCACCACACATTTTTATCTCAATGGTTGCCAATTATAACCTATTAAACATATATGCAGATAAATATCAATATGCTGGTACATCCATATATATATATATATATATATATATATATATATATATATATATATATATATATATATAATCATTTTTTCACCAAGGTAACATAAGGGGCGAGGACATGCTATGCCCGACTTGCCCAACCCGTTACGTTTACCATCTGGACAAGTGAAATTTATTTAGTTTCACTTTGGTTGTCCATGAAAAAGTGCATTATAAAGGAAAAAAACATAAATTTAGACTTCAAAGTCCTATTAAAGTATTTTTGTATATAAAAAAAATTGTCAGTTAATATATTGGACATGTATTTCAGGCAACCAATTTATTTTTTTGCATTTACTTGCTCAGGGACAAGTACATGAAAGTTATATTTCCACACCCCTGAATATGAAATTATAAAATACTTTACATTAGTGTAACTGCATCAATATGGATGGGTTTTGTACCCATGTTTAATTAGTTGGAGAAACATAAAACGTCATGGTACGTAATTACTTCAAATGTACAACTACAAGGTTTCTCTATTGATTCCATTTCATGAAATTAAAAGAGTTCATGCAATTCAAGAGTCATTTACTTATCAAGCTGGTCAGAGATGTTTTGTTGTTGTTGTTTTTTCAAAATTAATTGATTTTTTTAGTACATGTTTACTGTATTGAGGAAACAAAACATGTATGTGTATGGTTATTGTCAGAAAATGAACATTTAGTGTAGTATGAAGACTAGCATGTTGTTCTATATTGACAATTTATAGAATTGGGTTTACTGTTTACATCATCGATACATAAATATAGTAGTGGGTGTTTACATCCAACATTTCTCTAAAAAAATTGCTCAAAATTAAAAAAATAAATCAAGAAAAACATTTGGTGACTAAAGCTAAAAGTACATGTAGGTTATATACCGTATATATAATAACTGATAAAGATATGGTACAAAATCAATTTGAATTGAAATATGTGTTACCATATATACAATTTAATTTGAACACTGAGCTTTGAATAAGTTAAAGTAAAGTGTGTTATCAGAGAAAAATAAACACCAGCATGAGTGTGGTTTGAGCAGGTAAAGAACACATCCAATGTGCAGTGTAGCATAGCACACTTGCATCACTTACATCCATAGTGATAAGGAGTATGCTACTTCAGCTAAGTTTTTGTAAAAATTCCCTAGTAATGTTGTTTTCATGTTCAGCAAGAAGTTATTTTATGATCTAAAAGTATCCTTCAAGAGACTTGATCAACAATTTCTTCAAGTTAAAGAGAAGATGAAATTGGGCATAGTGTAGGCCATTAAAAAAAACCAGGATTTTTTTACCTTCAGAGTTTATCAACAGATGTTCAGCATGCAGACAGACAGTTGGTACATATATTGGTTATTTATTTATTCAGCTTTTTATAGTTATGTTTTTTTTGTTCTTTTTTTTTGTGTGTTTTTTTTTTTATAATTTGTAGAAGTTCAATGTTGCTGTATAATGATTCTTATTTTATGCTTAACACATCTTATCTCTTACAGATTTTCATGTGAATAATTGCTGTGTTGAATCTGTGAAACATTTTACTTGAAAGAATTACGAAGTGAATACATATGTTTTACGATAGTTAATATTACTTCTATCATATCAACATTGCTGTATTTTGAACACCTTATAGATTTGATTGGCAATATTTTAAAAAAAGATACATACCTAGCTATCTTCCTCACTTTTAACCCTTGTATCTTTTATTTCAGATGAGATAGACACAAAGGTATACCCCTGTGGTCAGGATAGACAAAGTTATACCCCTATGGTCAGGATAGCCAGACAGGTATACCCCTATGATCAGGATAGACAGACAGGTATCCCCCTATGATCAGTATGACAAGCAAAGTTTGTCAGTTTCTAAGCGAGTCTGGGGGGAATAATTTCACAGAGTCAGCACCACGTCCGCCTGTACCGGGTGAGGAAAATGAGCTAACATCAAATGGAGGGATGTCGACCCGATCCAGCGGATCAATGAAAAGTCATGTATCAAATAAGAGCCACACTTCAAATAAAAGTGTTGGATCAAATAGAGATGTGACAACACATTCACCTGCTGCTACTCCTAGACGGTCAGCTAAGGACAGATCAATGATGTCTCACTCTCTGTGTGTTCATGATGATGAAGATTCGGCACCTCTTGGATTTGAACCAGAGGGAAGTGACTCTAATTCACCACCGTTTAATGAAAATACTACTCCACCATATATGAAATGGGCAGAAAATCTAACCAACTTGTTGAATGACAGTGATGGTGTTCAACTTTTCAAGTCTTTCTTGGAGCAAGAAGGCTTGGGAACTTATTGTGTTGATTTTCATTTTGTTTGTGAAGGATTAAAACAAAAAGAGGAAGGTGATACAAAGATTTCAAATCTGATACGTGTTATTCATAAGAAATATCTTAAAAGTGATAAACTTCCATGTGTGTCAGAGGAAACGAAACGTGTTATTCACGACAAAATAAAACGGCAAAATGTTGACCGGACTATATTTGATAGTGCACATATAGAAGTTGAAAATGACATGCGGAATAATACTTACCCTTTATTTATTAAATCTGATTTATATGTGCAATATGTTCAGAAAGGTGGTGAAAGTCCAAATGGAAGTAACAGTTCAAGTGGATCTAATAGTGCTAGACCTATGTCAATGCTGCCATTGCCGACACTTCCGGAGGACCAGGAATTAGCAGATTTATCAATGTCTTCGTCAATGTGTGGACCTCCACCTAGTAGCAAATCTAGATCTTCAATTCGTCCAGACAGTGCTAGAAGGTCTTCTAATGAAAGTTTTTCAAATACAAGGTGAGTTTGTATATGTGACAGTGTGAATTTTGAATTTAGAGTTAATGAGGTTAACCTGTGATTCCCATTTTGGAAATTTAGAATGTGAATATCATAGTCTTCTGTTTCAAAGTGCTTTCAAGTACATTGTACAGGGCTAAGTTGGGTTCACTGCACTGACATAGAGAGCTGAAGAAGCACTCTGATAATAATGTAAGAAACTCCTGCTGAGAACTCTCTTTGAAGTTGATATCAAGTTCTTTAGTGAAGACTGGCAAATGTTACTCCTACTAGCCAGAATATAAAATGTAGTGTAAACTGTACAAATCTTGTGGTACAAATATTGTTTCTTAATGTATTGTCCAATATACTGGTAGATTTAAACTTAAGCAATGGTTTTACTGTACATGCAGGGAACAATAATTACTGGAAAAGAAATTGTAGGTCATTTTAATTTGGATCACTATTTTTTTACCCACTCATGGCACTCTGTTTTTATCTATGCATTAGAGTTTTATGGCCAGTGAGATAGCTCAAGTTCTTTCAAATTATATAATACCCGGCATATATTAATTCAGTTTTTAGCAACTTGCAAAAAATAAATCAAGAAAAATTGCCACATCAAAGTGAAATGATTATAATTCTAAAGGCGTTTTAAGCTGCCATATAAGATGTACTGTAGTGTGTATTAGTGCATTATATACTTGTACATGTTGAAGGCTGAAAATCAATCTGACAGGCAGAATTCCTCTTATTTTACTTTAATGCAAGATATCATATATGAGTAGATTTTATTTACCAGTGATATGTTATCTTTCATTCT
The DNA here is from genome assembly GCA_030159075.1 of Atrina japonica. Classification (NCBI taxonomy): domain Eukaryota; kingdom Metazoa; phylum Mollusca; class Bivalvia; order Pterioida; family Pinnidae; genus Atrina; species Atrina japonica. The sequence goes on from BROG01000117.1 coordinate 727,778, forward strand.
GTTTAAAACTAAAATAAAAAATAATCCAGGTTGTTGAAATATAATGTTACATCCTTAATTTCAAACTTTTGGAGAATTATTACCTACTTGTATTTCCCTGGTTGGAACTGGGGGAGTCTAAAAATTTGAGGGGATGATTAACAATGAATATTAACTTCTTTCAGTTGTGTTCAGATGTAAGTTTGTTGACTCATCTCTAGTGAACTTTCTACATCTTTATTGTAACTCACACTGCTTGTTAAGAACTTTGATTTTGTTGAAAGAAGGCTACAACATACACAATGTGCCTGTGGAAAAAAATCATTGTGACAAAGTACCTGAATGATTTTGCTTGTAAAATGAATAATAAAACTGACTTCAATAATTATAACATCAAAGTGTAGAATAAGAAATAATTGATTGTTGTTGTATACCTCATATTGATTTCTAAGGTTAGTCTTTAGATCTGTAATTTTATAGGGACTTTAAAAGAAGAGGGGATTACTAGATGTTGGTTTTCCTCACAAAATAATTTGGACAGTGTTTCAAAGAGAAACATGTCTTGTAATTGTCACTAGTACCCATAGAGCCCAGTGACAAGATTGGGAACAAGGACCACTAACATTACAAAATCAAGAATTAAATACTCTTTGTAAGGGGAGATAATTCCAATGAAACCTGTTCATGTGTTGCATGCAGTAAGTAAGAACAATGTAACTACAATTGTACGTGTAATTTGTATTAACTATGTACATTTTATTCCTTTTATTGTGGATTTTTTTTGAAAAATTTTAACAGATCTCTTGACATTGTAAATGTCTGTGCTTTCTTATGTCTAAAGGGGGAAATGGGGCATTTAATCAATTTCACTATATTAAAAGCATACAAATTTTAGTGGAAATACACATTTGTAGCCTGTACATTGTATGCATGGTGTACATGTACATTTTGTATCTAGATCTGAAATGTGTAGAAGTTCTGTCTTTTGTTGAATATGTATTGTCAAGAATTTGGGAGATTCTCTTATTTTCTTAGAAGTAAAACATTATAAATAGGGTACAAATTTCTTTATTTGACTCTCACACAAGGTGACCTTTGACATGTTACATTACAATACACACAGCTGTAGAAAGGGGAAATGTATGCTATTAATTTTTAGATTTATCTGGGAAATGAACATCCGTGGCGGCATCTGTTTTATCTTTGTGTGTTATATTTTGATTTGCACTTTGCATATTGCAAGTGAAAACCAGGTAAAGTTGTTATGAATAGTGTGACAAAGGTCAGGTCAAAACCACATAGGTTTAGCCTTGTCTTTGTTGTTGTAATTTTAGCATACAATACAAAGGTAATTCAATATCGTACCTGTTTGCATGAATGTAAACTCTGAAAGCCTGCCCAAGGCTATCAAGTACAATTTGTTTTGAGGTAGAAATCTCTGTCCGTATTTGCAATGAATTTTTTCCCCTTCACATCAACAATACGTACTTGGTAAAATCTTGAATAAAACTGCTCTGTATTTATCGCGGTTGAAGAATATTATAGTGGGTGAAAAGAATGTTTAAAATAACTTGTTAGGGCATTATAAGTATGAGGTATTTTATTCACACTGTACGTTATACTTGATACTAGTTGATTACAATACAATCTGTTAAGTATTTAGTATTACTTAAATTTTTTTATCACATATATTAGTGGATTTTTTATGAGTATTTTAAACTTTTTTTTTCGTCTTTTTAAAGTATATTAAAGGAATACATGTAATACATTTACCATGAAAAGTTTTAACTTTGATGTCAGAAAATTACATTTTTAAGATAAATGCTAAACCATTAACTATTTTGGTTAAACCTTCTAACTACTTTTCCTGTTCCCTGCTGTAGTAGGTGAAAACCTAAGAGGAAGTAATTATGTTTAGTTCTTTTTTTTTTTTTTTTTTTATACAGTTTTCATATAATTAGGACAGCTAGATAAATTGACTGATATTGAATGTTTCATTAAATCAGTTGAATATTAATGATGCTGTTTTCTAGTAATTAATATATGAATAGTTTGGACAAAGATATATAAGTTGTTATTTGAAACCTGATATGATTCAATGCTTCAAATTTCCATTTTGTACCTGTCAGCTCTAGCACTTTATGTATATTGTAATTTAAGTACTTCACACATTTGTATAATATCAAAATTCTGGTAATCCATTGTCATATTTCAAAGCATGTACTTTATATGCATATCATTGACAAATTTGATATTTATATGAAAACGTGCCAAACATCTGTTTATTAATTGCATCATAAATAATTCTAAGTTCATTACAAAGCTTTCATCTGTAGGTAGATCAAAGGATCCCATTATGATTATCAAATAACATCCCTATTGTAATACATGTATGTTATACAAATGCTATTGAAATCCTGTCCACAGCTGGTCAGGAATTGGTGGACTTTATATCTGTATGTACACCATGATACATATTGTTGAGGTAATGGTATACATATCAAACTATGTACAATTGCCATAGTATTGGTGAACATGTATTATCAATCATTTTAGCAGTAATTTGTAAACTTTCATTTTCTTTTAAAACCAGTTATTTAAAGTGAGGTAATTATTTCTCCTTTGATGTGAGTGTTATTAACAAGGGTCATATCAGGTGACAAACTTGTACCTGTGCATACATAAACATGTATATTTCACAGAAGAGTTTAAAAATAACACTTGGTAGTCTGATTTCATGTTCACCATCTTAATTATGGCAATTAGGTAGTTTGAACCCATCCAACGTTTTAGTTAATACATTTATCAAGTCAAAAATTTAAAGGGTCTGCCTTTACTTGTTAATGGTTTTTGAATTACTTAAACACAAATATTCTGAATTCTGGAGATGCAGGGTCATCGTTTGTGTTCAGACTTGCAATGTGTCTATACAAGTTTGACAATGCACCATTTCCTACAGTATAGGGATGTTCATACATCATACAATCAAAATTCTATTCTGTTGGTAATGTACAGATTAAAAGAAGTACATTGCTGCAAATGTACTTACTAGATTTTCACTTTTACACATATTTCAACCTTTAGTGTACAATAACATATATATTTGTGTTACATTTATATACTATATAATATTGAAGTTGAGACTTCATTTGTACTTTCCTGGTTCTATTAGCAGTACTCACTTTCTGGGGGCGGGGTTGTGTCTATATTTAGATGGTTAGACAAAGTAAAGTGTATTTAATGAAAACTTTCTGAACCTATTATCTTTGCATTTAGTTATGTGATGGGATGTTTTGCCCTCTGCATTTGAAGAACAAATATGTATACATATTTGTCTCTACATGTAAATACACATTTACACAGCCATGAGGATTTAATGTACATGTAGAAAGATGCACATGCATTGCTCTCTACAATATAAGATCTAAACTCAAGTTGCTTGTTTGAAGTGTATTCTTGCAAATTATTGCAATGATGAGGTATTGTAGTTGTTCTTCATACATAAATAGTTGATTTTCAAAATCTGACTTGCTGCATTCTCATTAAGTCTTACGAAAATGAGAAAGTGGTTAAAACCTCAAATAAGAGTTGTAAACATTTATAGCTGTATTTGTGAGGTTGATATGCACTAATTTTGCCCAGCAATACATATATATATATATATATATATATAGTGCCCTCTACTAATAATTATCCATATCATTTTTCAGCTTCCCATGTCCACTGCCACAAAGGATCCCACCACCTCACCCATATCATGTGTCATATGTCACGACATCAGCGCAAGACAGCGAGATACAGTCTCTTTCTAGCGATGCTCTTACAGAAGACACTTTATCAGTCACTGATACATCCAGTGTGTAAGTATACACTTAAAAATTGACTTGATTTTACTATCACATATGAGGGGAAATGACTGTGTAAGAAGGCATTCAATCATTGACTTCTCTCATAGTTCACCATCAGAAATAACAAGGCTCATTTCATTATACATTTCACAGGATGTATTTTCTTTTACAATTTCCAAAATTTTCCATTTGTTTTACTTGATGATATTGAGCTATGTTATATTTTCTTTCTAATTGTTCAGTTTGTCCAAATAAATGATGTTTTCCTTGCAATGATTGCTTTTTTCATCTTCAGATGGTCAAATATACAATAAAGCAACTAAATATTACAATAAATCTATTTATTTCGAATGCATTCATAGAAGCACCAAATTATTCAGTTTATCGATATATCAGTATACTTATTATACTATAGAATCGATACAAAAAATATTACCAATGCAAAAAACATTTTTTCCTGAATTTGCAGTTGATATTTCTGAATGTTAAAAAGACAATGAATTTAAATAGAGGCTTGTAGTTGTACGTTTTATTTCATACCATTTTATGTACTGTAATTCTTAGATTCCCCACTTTTAATGAATTGTTGCTAAAATTCCCAATTCAAAAGGCCCAGTCCCCAATCCCAAGAGAGTGTGGAACATCCCTGTTTGTATTTTTATTTTACCTTGGTTATCCACATTTATCCGAGGCAAATCAATCTGAGGAGTGAGAGCATATATATATATTTCAAACAATCAACGACATAGTCTTGCTGCATTTTTCACTTAGTATAGGACAGGACAAAACTTAATGTCTTCCATGGAACATTCATTTCTTACTCCAAATAGTCTTAAGACAAAGAACTTGATTCATTCTTTAATATTTAAGAAATGTCATGAAATGAAATTTTGTCATGTTGAAATCCCCTGTGAATCTGATTGAAAAATAAGCATTTCATTTCAAGCCAATTGCATTTGAATCCCAATCCATATCCTAGCTCCTGGTTCTTACTGAAATGTCTACTCTCCTCATTAATTGCCATAATACTAAACTGATTTCTACTTCAACTAACTTCTTCAAGGCAGTTGACTCTGACTAGTTGTAGGACAAGCAAAATGAGTGGGTCTGATCTTCAGAAACTTGTGAAAGTGAGCTAGAAATAAGTTACATTGTACATGTCCATAACATTACTTTGTCTACCAAGGTAACCGATAATTACATAGTTTTGTTTACGCAGAGAGTGAACCCAGGAAAACCATTCTTATTTGATAAACTGATAAAACAAGTTAAACCTCTTTGAAAATCACAAATTCTCTATGTATCAGTCAAGTAGGCCGCAGTCACCTTGTTTACACTTAAACAATCAATAGCCTTTGATGTTCTTTTGAGGACACTTCAGGTAAAATTAAAATTTTTGCAAGTCATAATCTTGTAATGCACCTTGTGTGGTATATGCCTGATGTGATGGAAGGTTATATATGTACATCAAGTTTTTCTTGTTGATAATTTGACGGAACTTATTTTTGTGTGCGAGCATTCTGATTAAACCAAGTGTTGAACAGTTTTCACATAACTTGGATGCACTTCTGATCAGTACAGGGCGATGCCTGTAGAAAAAATGTGGAGAAATTGTGGAAAATTATTTTAAATAGAAACTGACATTACAAAGGTAGTATCATTGCATGTTACACACTCGTACAATAGTACAAATGTTATTTTGTAGAAATTAAGAACTGCTGTAAATTTCTTACAAAATTAGATATTTTATGAGTTTATTGTCTTAAGTTATTCTGAGATTTTCAAACTTATGTTTGCTGTAAAAAAAATGTTTCAAACAGAAAAGCCCTGATCCTATCCCCTTCTCTGAAAAAAGAGTATATCTCATTCTGTATACTGAGTCATAAGATTTGAAACAAGGTATGAAATTATCTTGAAAGCTTGCTGGTCCAAGATATGGGGATTAAACAAAGTTCAATAGCTCTGACATTTCCGTCACTACTTCAAAGACAATTTAAACCTTGTTTCTTTTTCTTGTTTAAAAAGTTCAACATTGATAGTGTTGCTTTATTTTGTCCTCTGAGTAACATGGGAGGGGGGTTGTAAGTTGATGGTAAGCTGTGGTGTTTAGGGAAATTAACAAGCCTCTGTTTAAAACCAGGTATTTATTTAACATTATATGGATATATATTTTTAGAATTTATATGTACCCATTGAACTACTTCAAGTGTACAAGGCAAAATAAAAATCCAAAATTAATCTGTATGTTTACATTGTATGTGTATTTTTATGGTCTAGTCAGTTAGTCCCATCCTAGGGAAATGTGATATCAAACAGGCTGGTGTGTTTTGTCTCTAGTGTGTCAGCTACACTATAGACCAAATGCCATATAAATGCATCAAGTCATAATCTCTACAAGAGGTGAAATTTTCTATAGCATGAAAAGGTAAGGTAGTTATTACCTAGACTCGCTCAACCGTAACCAATGGTCATTTGCTATTGAAGTTTTACCTTTGATCACCAAAGCGTGAACTGTCATAATTTTCAATTTAACTTGGATTCTTGCATTGCTAGTTTTTGCTTTTGTGTTTGAAAACTTCAAACACTTGTGATCTCTTCATTTTAAAAAAGGTGAAATTGAGCAATATTGGTGATTTAATGGGAGAAAAATACAGAAAGTTTACTATTAACAGACTTAAAGTAAAACGTCTTGAAATGAAAACTTGTCCTTTGAAACATTGTCGCGTCCTACCACTTAGCATTACTGTGATTTGTTCAGTGAATAAAATGAAGACATTTATCTTGTCACTGCGTAATGTTATATTGATTTTTTATGAGATGAAATTTAAAATATATAAAAAATTATGTTTTAAAGAATGAAATCTCTGTTGGTTAAAATCTAAAGAAAGGCATTTATTTTGAACAAAATTTAAGCACTGTAATTTGTTATGAATTAATTGTGCCACTGACTTTGAACACAGGAGTTTTAGATTTGTAACAGATCAATCTTTTTTTGTTTGAATATGAATGAAACTGTTACTAAACAAAAGTGGTTCATTATTCAAAGTACAGCTAGCAAGGTTGTTTTATATCAAACAAGCACTTTATTTTTTATATGAAAGTTATCACCATTTTCACATTAGTGTATCTAAAAATACAAATGGTATTCCTTTCCAGTAATCATTTTATTTTTTAGATGCCTTTCTAGTCTAGGTCTGATTTTTCTATAAAACAATGTTTTAGATCTATTGAGCCAGTTAACACGATTCTTGATTTGTACTGAGCAGTAAGTACTACACTAAATTTGTATTTACTCTTTCATTTTACATGTATAGAATTTTTAATCATAGACTTGTACAACAGAACTTCTAGAAAAGAGTAGCAGGTTTCAGATTTAGCTTTTCTATTAATAAAGGTCTGGTTGATCATTAAACGTGTCAATGTACAAAGTGTCAGGACAAAAAAAAAGCAAACAAACATCCCAAAACTGACTCCCAAACAAATAGGTTAAATATGCCTCAAGGTAATGTTGAACTCTGTACTGATCAAGTACAAAGCGATTATCTTTTTTCCTTGTCTCTTTTATAGGTACTTTTGCCCGAGGCACAAGGTCTGGCCTTTGATCTTGCAGTTATAATATCTATACTGTGTTACAGGACCATAGGAATAATTTACGTATTGCAGGCATTTTTCAGTCACAAAATGACTTCACATTAGTTTCACAAAGAAAAACTCACACATGGCCAACTTTTTTTTTTCTTCAATTCCTAAGCTCTTTATATTTGAGTATTGGGTACCGTTAAACATGTAATTGACATTTATTGTAAACTGTCTCGAGCTGTTATACATTTTGTATCCATTGATGAGGTGATTTATATATAAAAAAATGTATATTGTTTCTAACTTTCCCTCTCTATCTCCATTTAGGCATTGCGATAGTACATACCACTGAACATCATGTACATTTCTCCCTAACCACTGTTAAGGAGTGGAAAATTTCCCTGAAAATCATGATCAAGAGCTTGTAGTCTTTGATCATTTGTGTAGAAACAATGTTTTATATTTTCATCATAAACAAGGAATCTGTTCAAACAATAATCTAGTCGTTTATTTCACCAACAGTACATCTTTCCCCTCATCATTGCTGTGCCACTGCTTAGAACGTTTTTCTGTTTGAACTTTTCTGACATCTGTAGTTGTTCTTTTAATTAAGTTGGAAGTGAGCACTAATGATAGTGAATCGCACAGTTTATTTGATAGTGGCACAGTTTCCTTTGATGTCCAGAGTAGCATGTTGAACAAAGGATTATTAATCAGAACAATTGTTTAATCAGGGAGAGTTGAGCTGATCACACCAAGTAGAAAAAACCAGTAATCAATATGTAACTTCACCAGATAGGTCCTTCGCTTTAAACATAAGTAAAGGTTTTTGTCTTTGATGAATGATATAATGGGAATTGAAATGCAGATAAATTGAAGATCAGATATCAAAAGCTGTATATTACATTAAATGTTGTTGACAGTACATGAATAATAATCGGTAGAAATGTATGTACAACAGACATCACAATAACATCAGGGGCATGATTGAAAGTGATTCATAAACTTTGTCAATATATATATATATATATATATATATATATATATATATATATATATTATATATATATATATATAAAATATACAGAGCATACATGTATGAATCACTGAAACCACCTGCCAATCAGTAGATTAAAAATATGTAAAATTAGAAACATCAAAATCAAGCTTTTTGTTTGTTCAAATTAGAAATATAGAAAGGCAAGGAATCAGTTGATGTGAGTACATCTGAGCTTATTCATCAAAGGTAAAAAGAAGCTTTCTGATGCTTTTCTTGTATATTTTTGGTTTGTTTTCTCTGAAGTTACAATAGTTACAGTTTCTTTGTAGTCACAGGTTCTTAGTTGATTAAACTAATGAGCCATACAACTTTATTTGCATACTGTATATTGTTAGGAGAGACTATTCTCTTTTATCTTTGATTTCAAAGGGAATAAAACATTAAAATGCAGTAATCATTGTGTATGTACCGTATTACATACTCGCTTATAAAAGAAAATTATTCCTTTTATACTGCTATAAAGATGGCTTTATGATATCAATACTGTACATAAAGCCTACGTGATTGTGTGTAAATTTGAGTATTAGAGTCAGCTTGAAATACTGCTGGTCGCTGAAGTTATAGAGTGACTCCTTGAAATAAACGTCCACAACCCTTTCAGTTTAATATGCATTCCCTTATTTATTGTCACCCTGAGAAAATTAAAGGAATTTATAAAAAATACAAAAAAGACACCTTTTTCTGTTGATTTGCATCATAAAATCACTTGAACAGACTCTTACAAATTAAATGTAACACAAATGATGTCAATCATATGCTGCTACATTTTTACAATTTCATTTCTTAAAAATTTGCTGGTATTGACATGCATATAGATACATGGAGTATTAAATATTTCTTTGCAGGGATAATGATCCAAAAAAGATTAAACGTTTTCGGAAGGCTATAAGAAAACATGCTGAACATAACAGAGAAAGTGGTGTCAATTTCATTCCAGTAAGTATTTTATAATGTATTTCAGTCATACAGTTATGGGGAAATTAATTAGTCTTGATTAAATAATTGATGTATATATGTGGTGTGTGACATTTGGATTTTATTACATTGAGTAATTGACTCTGACAAATGTTGAGAAATAACAATTTTACTTGAATATGAACTTAAATGTTGATATATGTTAACATTTTTTGTGTCTAGGGTTATCATAGAAAGCATACTGTGTACTTTGATGACATTATACTTGTACAAATGATCATGTGTCAGCCTCTGGATATATATCACATGTGTACACACTATGATGTGTCAGGGTTATCAAAGGAAATCTCTGTCAATAAAATATAATCACTCTGGATTGCTCAATTATACTGATTAATCACACAGGCACAGTCTTTGAAAGGCCTACATGAAAGGTTTGACCAATACTGGACAATAGCAGATGATTACAGAATTTAATTTGGTAAAGAGCGACTTAAATCCCCTACAGACAAAAGTAGTTATAATTAATTACTGGTGTATAACTCCTAGTAAGTAATTAATTCAGGTCAATTTAGCTCAATTTTAATATGCTGTACTCCATGTAACTTTAATTTTAGTTAATATTTAGGCAAGTAGATAACAGGAATTTCAATTTGATGTTGTTATGATTTACAGAGGACAGAAAGAGCTCCTAAAGACAGAAATATTGCAGAAACTGATACAAAACGATTTGCAGCATTGCTAATAGAAAAATTAGAGAAAGTTTTACAGGACAGAGAACGAGATAAAAAAATTGAAGAATCACTAAACAGAGTTTATGACGAGGTCTGTGCATTGTTGATTTTCAATTCAATTACAGTAAACTCCACTTATAAGGAAATATTAGTTATAGCGAGGATGTATTTCCCTCGGTATCTAACCTTATACTATATGAATCTGAAATCTGGCAATAACAAGATTTAATTCTTTCTCCCGTCAACTTCATTATAAGTGAAGTTGACTGTATTTTTCATGATTATACTTCATACAAAGTCTTTTATATATATATATATATATGTATATATATATATATATATATATATATATATATATATATATATATATATATATATATATACACACTATATTATTAAATATAAAATAATAATATATATATTAGTATATATATATATATAATATATATATATAATATATATAATACACACACACATTTGAATAAATAAGAATTATTTTTGACTTCTTATGTTTTCATGTATAACATTATTAATATCTTTGTTTCATGATCTAGAATAGGAAAAACAAGTAATTATTATTATTAATGTTCTTCAGACTGTTTACTTCATTTAATTGAAATAAAATTTTTGCAATTAATTTTACAGACTGATCCAGAGGAGTCTGAAAAATCTGTAATTTATTCTCGGAATAACACATCATCTACCTCTATAATACCTCTAATGACTTCAACTGTGATAGACGAGGACAACCCAGACTCCATTTTGGAGGAACACTGTTCTCGTATATGGGAAAGTTCTGCTGGGCAGACACCCAGTCGGTCACCAGGCAGACATTCTCCAACAAATCTCAAACCTAGATCACCAGATCGTTCTTTCAGTCGGAAATCATTATCACAAACTCAACCAATGCCCAATACCTTGCCATCCCATAGTAAAATTTCTCACCATAAAAAGCGACCAGATTTCTATTCATCTTTCGATAGTGGAATGGGTGAGGATAAACCGGCAGTGGAAACACACAAACACATTCACCATCACCATCATCATCATCACTCAAAATCAAAGACATCTATGGAATATGAGGCTCAAAAACGTTTATATTATGTGGACTCAAATGCAAGGTATTCAGATTTCAGTGTTTCAAATGATCGAGGAAGGACACCTAGGCGATCTGTAAATAGAAAACATTCAGATGCGAGTTCCAACATTGATAGTGGAATTAGTATGATAGATTCAATACCGCCAATGCCTAATCTTCAAGATCCATCTACAGAAAAGTTAGTATTTTTAATTTCCAAATTTTATATTTTATCATGTTATTCATACTTAAGAGGATTTGACAAAAGTAAGACAGCTTTGGTTTTACTGATATATCAAGATTACTGCAAGGTTATATGTAATATCAAGTTAGAGGCAGTTGAGTGCATTTTTGTCATGAATGATATTGAGGTTATATATATATATATATATTTGCTCAGTGTCTATTATATCTCAAGTCTAATTAAAAACTGATCTTTCATCATTCGTATATTTTGATACATTGCATGGGAGATCTAATGAAAACCGGCTAGGGGTCACATTAAGTGATTCCTATTAGGTGTGTCCTTTTAAATGAAATAATAACCTCTGTGATCTTGCAAATTTATCGAATGGTAAAGAGATGTAACCTATTCTATGATGGAAGAAATCATCAGGCTGCAGATTTCATTTAGAACATCTTTGGTGATTCCATCCTATCCACGTTATGAAAGGAATTCTCTGCCTCCAGATCTTGTGTTTTTATTGTTAATAATATTTATAATTTTTACATCCCTTTAACATTCGATACACTTTCAAGGTAATATTATAGGTACAAGTGAAAAGTTTACATTTTCAATGTCATTGTCTGTCATTTTGCTCTGTATCACTTTAGTCTTTGATGTAGCCTAAGAAGTTGATCATCATTAGCTCACCTAAACCCGAAGGTGAACTTTTTTGATCACCTTTTGTCTGTCGTCTGTCTATTTGTCCGTCCGCCCATATTTGTAAGATACCAACACATGTACACTTCAGGTGAGCAATGTGGACCATGAGCCTCTTGTTTTATTCTCCACTGATATGGTTACAGTTGGAGATTTCTGTGTATATCATATACGGTGTTCCAGAGGGGAGGGGACAACAATTTTTTTCAGAGAAAAAAAACATCTTCCCTAAAAAGATGGGACATATAATAACTTCTTTTTCCACACATATTGTCTCACTAAAGAGTGGCATATCAGTACATAAAAGTAACCGACACATTATCATTTTGTCTGTTGGTGGTACAATTGAGGGTCAGAACAGGTGCGCAGACTTGTAAAAAGTGCAGGATTGGGTGAAAATCAGGACAAAGTAGGACACCCCACTAAAACCCTCTAGCTGGAACACAAGTCTGAGAATTGTCTCCACTTTGTCTAATCCTGAAAATTAATTGGCTGAGTAGATCAAGTAAATGAAAGTTAAGAATGTTCTCACACTTGATATATTTTTTACTTCGTATGGTGCTGGGCCTACTAATTTTACCTCAGATTAGGTGAAGTACTAGAATAATATGATCCCTTGTCTACAGTATGAAACTATAGGTACTTGTGCTTCAGAGACTAGGATTGTAAAAACAAATTACTGTTGTAAAGTAATGGTTTGAGAAAGATATTTTGTGATAATTTTCCCAATTGATGTTGCCCCAACAAGAAATAGGTATGGTAAATCCATTTCATATGCGAAGGAACAACAGATTTTTTCTTATTGGGGAGGATCTCCTGTGTTTATAAGTGCATAAATCAATTTTGTAAGGCTGGCTAATGTATGTCTATACTTCTATGAAGTTTTATTTAGGTGGTTAACTATGCTGAGTCACAGTGTTCTCTCTGGTTCATTTGTGGGTATGCAGATTACATGACTCCCTTGGTGGGATTTAAGTCTGTCTGTCACTGAAAAGAACATTTACACATAGTACAGTGGTGCAATAAAGTGCCAACCATCTTAAACAACAAGGCCATACACAGCTTTAAGGTATGATCTGACAAGTTGAACATTTATGAGGACCTTCAAGTTTAAAATACATGAAATGTTGAGTGATTGTGTTCTGTCGCCTTTAAGGTCTGCTTTTGTCAGACGTACAAGTCCAACGAGAGGAAAATTAATGTTCATGCTAGCACTGATCAATAGAATATAAAAGTAGTTCAAACAAAACCACAAATATAAATGAATGTTACTTTTACAAAGTGCAAGAAAAAAGTATGGTGTTTGACTTTTGTGACTAGGTTATTGCAGTGCTTGATCAAGGTAAAGTGACTTACAACACCATAGTTATGATAAGATGAAAAACGTGCAGCTTGACACACACGGAACTAAATTATTCACTTCTGTGTTTTTACAGTATATTTCCCAGTCTTAATATGTTACACTATCACAGTTGTTTCACCTGAGTTCTTGGCTTACTGGTTTCATATTATTACAGTCAACAGTGCCTTGGGTATATCTGTCATTTTCTTGCACATTTTCAAAAGTGCCCAAGTCACGATTTTTCTAAATTGGTGAAATTTAAAATCAAAGAAATAGGTATTTTTTTTCAGCAAAATTGGAAAATTAAACTTAAACTTTAAAACTTCACCAAAAAAATTAGTATTCATTTTGAAAACTGGCTATAAAACAGTATTAAATGAAGAAATTGTTAGATGTTTAGAATTACTATATGTATTTCAACTTTTAAAAAGTCAAATTTATGTGGACATTCTGATTATGTACATTGTTACTTTCAATACTCGCCCCTCTCCCAAAACCAGAAAAAACTCTCTGAAAGAAGAACACGATGAATAGCAATCAAAATCCACATTTGACAGAAATACGGAACATGTATTTATCATGACCTGTGTATCTTCATCATATTTACATGTTTAGTAAATCTTGTGATCTGTAGAAATGGTTGTATTTAAACTGGCAGAGTTCCTCCATCATCATCAGGAAATCTTACAACAAATTAACAAAAACCCTTAACCGCAGCTGAACATCTCTTCAAAAGCGGTTTGTTTTTCCTTTGAAGAATATGTATCAAAGAGTTATATCAAAGATGCTATTGGTAACAGACGGCAGATTTAAGTCAATTCAGATTGAGGAAAGAGAGAGAGAGAACCAGAGGGCTCTGTGTGTATTTGTATCAGACAATCTGAAATTCAAACAAAAACAACCAACCTGCGTACTAGTAGTTGGTAACTTGTGTTTAAATTTGTTTGGCTAAATCAACTGTATTATTTAAAAGAACATTGTGATTAAGTTGTGTTTCTTTATTCAGTGATAAAACCAATACATCTGTTACTAGCCCTGTAGGACTTGTATCATTTTATTAGCAATTGTCATCAAAGTCGCACTATTCCTTTGATGTGGGAGCAAGATGCAAATTTAATCTATCACAGATGAAAAGTTTTAATTCTTTTATTCTTTTTGTCATGAAGTTGCCTTTGTAATTTCTGATTAATTTGTCTTTGCTGTTCTGTTTAAAAAAAAAGATAAAAAGATGAATGATTAATGACTATCAAATAATTCTTTATGACAAATCGTCATTAAAATGATTGTGTTTAGATGTGTTTCTATCCGGAATGTTTCTTTTCTTTATTTATAATATTGTTTTTATATACCTCTACATATTTGTATTAACTTAAAAGTATTTTGTCGATGACTTAGGTTTTCATTTGAACAATTAAATTATCTACATTTGTTTGATAATATCATACTAAACGAAACAAGGTGCTATCATTTGATTAATGTGCAGATCTATGTCACATCATTTGAAAATAGTCTGTTTAAAAATGTGGAGGGTGGGGGTAGGTAAAAATCAGGTGGTGAATAATACATCAATACTACTGTGACATTGGGAGAGGAACATTACTGTAATTGAAGAATTAGTCACACTTCTTGACAAGGAGTAAAAGTATTCATGGCTTAAATTAAATACACACTTCAGTAAGAACATAAAAGAGAATGTTTACTTAAATATAGCGATGTGATGCAACATGCTTGTTTAAAGCAATTACTTTGATTCATTGGATCTGTTCAGATGTTAGTATTTATCAAACATCTAAGAAGCCTGTTATGTGATCGCCTTCCATCAATCTGATCACAAGTATGCAAATGACTGAAATTGTCAATACAATTCCATTGTTGACACACTTGTGCTATATGTAATTATGTTTAGCTGGGAAAAGAAACCCAAAACTATTTTTATATTGTGGATTATATTGACAAAATAAAATGACTTTAAAAGGTACAAAAAAAAATTAAAATAAAACAACAAATTTCCCCTTTTTGTTAACAGTATTGATAAACTACATATAAACATGATATTAAAAGAATACAAAAAATGTAATGGGAGAAATTCATGGCAGCTGATAATAGAAAAGATCTTTGTATCACATTTACTTTGAAGTCGAGGGTAGAACTTGTAATTAATTGGTTCTGAATTGCCAATAATTACGACTATCCAATTTCAACTTGTCTAATAATATAAATGAAACATAGAGCCTCTTTTTCCAGATCTAGAAACTTGGATCTGTTTGGGAGATTTACAAAAACAAAATGGTTGATTAAAAATCTTGGTAGCAGCAGCTGTTTTAACATGGTCTATGTGATCAGCGGGGAGTACAAGCTGTTGGCCTGTGTAGTCACAGAATGTGAAATTTAAGCTGACATCAAAAGATTGTAAAATCTTTTATGGAGTATGAGATGAAATCCTGTATTAGGCTTTTCATCAGCTGTGCCTTACCAGAAGTAGATAGTTTTGTTTTGTTTTGAGGTGTACATACATGTAATGTATATATATATAACATGCCATTGTTTAGTCATACTTAGGAGTTTTTTAAAGGGTTAACAAGGATATTAAAAGTTCTTTATCCATATGTGCTGCATATCAAAAGTAGTACAAAAATAATAGGTATAAAATCAAGCAATATTTCATATATTATCCTTTTATATTTTATATATAATTGAAAAGAAATTCCATGTTTTTATTTTCATCTTTGTCATATTGTGAAAAGAAACTTCAGTTCTATAATAACACATCTGGTACATGCACACACATCTTCAGTGTTTGGTTGAACTTTAGCGTGACATAATCTACTGTCATGAGGTCCTATTGAATGTAAACCAGTTGACCGAGTTTGTCTTCAAATTATCCAAATATATTATCTAGTATATTCCGAGACTTGACTCTATCAAAACGAGTATGCTTTCAACAGCATAGAATATATATAAAAGTGTTTGTCAATTCTAGGGCCAGTATTTACAAACAAAGAGTTCAGTCCATTTAAACCTAAGTAGCAAGCAGAAGTGATATACCTGTATAATTTGCCATGTTCATACTTTACCTGAGTGATTTTAACTCAATTTGGTTATTCTATACCAGATAAGATTACACACTGACCATGTCTAACATGTACCCAAGTTTCTCATTTTGATTTTAAATGCGGTTTAAAATTTACAGGGAAATTAACAATGTTTTTAAGATAAGACATCAAGATTTATACACAAACTATGTTGAATTTTGAACTTTTGTTACTTTTACATGTATATGTCATTTCACATATTTTTAAAATTTA
The DNA here is from genome assembly GCA_030159075.1 of Atrina japonica. NCBI lineage: Eukaryota > Metazoa > Mollusca > Bivalvia > Pterioida > Pinnidae > Atrina > Atrina japonica. The sequence continues at coordinate 744,501 of BROG01000117.1, forward strand.
AGAAAAATTATACAAGGGTTTTCCACACTCTGTTGGTAATGGGGTCTGGGCCTTTTGAATTGGGAAGTCTAAAAATACACAAAACTGTTTGAAAATGCAAAACTCTCATCAAAACTTTCAAGTTCAATTTGGAATTTCAACTGCAAATTGGGGGGAAAAACATTTCTATTGCATCAGTTGGGAATAAGGTCTTATTTCGGTCCTCCGTCATCAGGTTTAAAATCCCTGGTGCATAAATCGAGAGTGAAATAAACAATATAGGTGCTCTCTTAGAAAAGAATGACTGTGATAGCAGTTGTTCCTGCACCTACATGTATCAAATCTTTTGCACATGCACACACACACACACACACACATACACATGTGTATATGTGTTCTATGTCTGTGACCTATTTTGTGCAAAAAGACATACATGTATTTTTTAATTCTAGACATTAAACTTAATTGTTTATCTTTATTCTTTTTTAAAGAGTTCTGAATTGGATGATGGATAATGCGCGTGATAATCCCAACTCAGGATGTGTGGACTCAGAGAAAAGTTCATCTCACAAACAGCGGTCACGGTCCACTGCTCCCCCATCAGCATCAACGGCAACCCACAAACAAGGGTAGGTGGTGTGCAGCAATCATTTTGCATATGTAAACAGATTGTGGTTAACATCCTGTACGATTAATTAAAAAGTACAGATACAAGATTAAGGAAAGCGTATTTAGAATACCAGGTGCATAAAACCTACAACAGATCTTCCTTTTTTCATGAGATTTTTTCTCTCTGTATTCTACATACACACAAAATACATGGATATTTAAGAATCAAACCACCAGTGTTGAAGGAATTTGATCTGGAGTACACTTTATCTAGATCTCCAATTAAACTGTAATTTAAGTCACCTACAGAGGTTATACACTGACTGCATTGTAAAGATATACATAAAATGAACTGCTTTTCTGATTCACCTGTGCTTACCTTATCATTTTTACTTTTATAGAAAACAAAAACAACCTGCAATTGGGTCAAGTCGTTCAGGCTCTGTTGATAGAGGCATGATGCAACAGTGGACAATGCCCATAATTCCAGGTGGAGTTATGCCTTCTCAGCCCTTCGCCACAGATCCTTCAATGCCTTTGCCGACCCCTCCCAATACTACTGTTCAGTTGGAAGAGGCAAAGAGAAGGCTTGAGGAGCGTTCTGGCCCTGTCAAATCAAAGTATGTGGAAAATATTTTAAATTGTGAAAATAAATCAAAAATGCATGTCTTTAAAAAATTTGGTTAATAATAATCTATAATTTTGTTCTGTCTTCAAAATGTCTTCAAAGTTAATTTTTCTAGTAAAGAGTATGATGTGAACAACTTAGTTGAACATATTTACATATGGCAGTGCATGTATATTCCTGATTATTTAAAAGTTATGGTACTGTTGACATCCTGTTAATCCTCACTGATAGGTAGACTAGCATGCTATAACATACTAATATCAAAGGACAGGTAGTCGCACATTACAAGTGGTCTAAATAGACAGGTGAAATGTTCCAGTCATTAGCGTCTGAAAACTGAAATTTGTATTCATGAATTATCAGCTGCATACCATTTCACAAAATGAAGATGTTAAAAGTGTTGACGCCCAACTGTGATGTGTAGTAGATACAGGAAACACTGGTCTATTTGCCCCGCCAGATGATAGGAGAGGGCATAAAAAGTGATTTAGTGATTGCCAATAATTTTGTGTATTCAGTGAGATGTATCATTCTGATATCAAAGATGGAAACTGTGCTCATATGTTGATAGGAGGATGCTTTTTAATTTCTACAAAGGATAGTAGGTGTAACTGATTTGCTGAGGAAACTAATAGATCACATCTTAGCTTTAATGCTGAAGGAACTGCCTCATTTAGCGGAAACTTGCAGGAACATGAGCTTAAAAAAATGAGAAAGCTATCGTTTGATCTTCAAACATTTGGATTTCATCAACAGAGAGATTATGGAATTTTGTTTTTATCAATATTTCATGCCGTACTTTTCATCAACTGGCCCCCACAAGATTTTCCCTCTAACCAGCAGCTGATACATGTAAGATGTTCAAAGGAAAACATTACAAGTTTTATGGTAACAAACACCTTTTGATGTATAAATGGAGTGGTTTTAGTCAATAGTAGCTTGATTTTCTGTTTGCAGATCATTTGGAGGTATCACTACAAAGGAAAATAAGAAAGTTAGTTCTGTTTCCCAAGGTAACATTAGGCCAACCATGCCCACGACAAGGACTGTACCATGTGATTTAGACATGTCAGGGGAAAGTGGCAGCACCCTTGAGTAAGTTTAATTTATGTTCCATACTCAGTTTTCAGTAAAAACGTCATTCATTCTGTTTCTGTCTTGGCTTCACACACACACACACACACACACTCTCTCTCTCTCTCTCTCTCTCTCTCTCTCTCTCTCTCTCTCTCTCTCTCTCTCTCTCTCTCTCACAAACCTACAATAAATCGGAATTTATATAGAAGAAGTGAGTAATTTATTAGAAGTTCATGTAAAATGAATATCTGTTTACTTTTACAGGAAGAAAAGTGGCACCAAGAGGTCAACACCTAGCAGTGCTAATACTAGTGCCTCTGGGGCTGATGAGACAGTCATAGGATATTTCTTCTGCCAGGAACCAATACCATATAGAATATCTGTACCAGGACGTCGCTTTACATTGTCACAGTTTAAACAACTTATTGGACGAAGAGGAAGTTTCAAGTAAGTACATTTTTAAGTTGAAAGCTTGGGGGGACCCATTTGGAGGAGGTCTGCAGGTAATCTGATTAAAAGGCCCAGTGTTTTGTTAAATTTCACATGTTCTTCAGTGTGTTAAGAAAACATGGATTTCTTTGAGTACCCCATATTATGAGTCGATCTGAAGCATCTGCAGTTTGTATAGGTCAATATTGATTTTGACAAGAAACATTTAATTTTTGGGTATATATATATATATATATATATATATATATATATATATATATATACATACACACAAGTTTGTGCTATTATGATCTGTCTTTGATGTGGTAAATCACAAGGTTACTTGATCTTTTTGGGGTTGTAAAGGTCATCTCTTTGTCATACACAAGTGTAACAGGTGAAATAACTTGTTTAACATTAACAGGAAACAGTCTATCATATATATGCATGCTATTCATGTAATATAGGCAGAGAGGATTTCAAACGATTTCAAAGAAGTTACAATTCTCTTTGTGAGTAACTTTATTTTTGTAAAACATACATAGACGTAAAGTGCTCTTAAGTCTGGATATTGTGTTCAAAAGAAATGATGCCTAAAGTGAGTGTTTATACGTGAATCACTGTGGCTAGATATAGTGCATTAGTAGTTTTCAGATAAATTACACAACCGACACTCAAATCCTTTGTATTTCTTGTGTAAATAAAGTAAAAAGAGCTTCTTCTTTCTTTTTTCTTGGTAACTGTATTATATGAGACAAAATTTGTTTTTATATAATCAGTTTGAACAAGCTTTAAAGACTGGCACTTGGTGTCTAATTTGAAAATTAGAGATGTGGGCTTGTACTGGTATGTGTGGAGTGCATTGTGAACACTTTGCTTTTATATACCAGTTTAAGTAGATCTCCTGGTAAACCCAAGTCATAAAATTTTGCTTTGATCTAAACCTCATTTCTTCTACAAGAACTTGTTTTATATCTTATTTCCAAGGACATATGACCTACAGGGGTTAAAAGGTCAGAGATCTGAAGCACAGCATGTTAGTATGAAGTGCTCAGAGAATAGCTCTGATCTAATACAGAAAATGTTGAAAAGAGTTGATTTAGTAGACTTTCAGCAGAGCATTAAAGTGCTCTTGTGTTTATATATGTATTTACAACAGGATGCTTTTAAAACCAAAATATGGATGATTTGTCTGTCATTTTATGAAGCATGACATAAAATTACCATCATGTTATACCATCCTAATGCATTTATACACATAATATAGCCATCATACACTGATCTACAAGAGAGACAACAGGGCGTAAAGGATAGGCAGTATTGGGAGTACATATCTAACGCTGCTCAAGTGTGATATATTAGCAGCATTTGATGTTTTATAGACAGCAGAACTAATTTGTAACTTAAATAACAAACAAAAATTAAATACAAAATTTACTGATTTACAATGTTTAATTTCTCCAAAGTAGTGTTTTCTCATTGGTATCATGGCTGTTAATAAATAATCCATGGTTAGTCACTCATCATTAGGACTGTGATAATATCTAATTCTATCACCATCTTAGAGTAACTTGAAGTGAGTATGATAGGTTATGTAACACCTGAATGAGTGATAGGTTGATGCTACACCTGAATCACTGATAGGTTGATGTTACATCTGAATCACTGATAGGTTGTTGTTACATCTGAATCACTGATAGGTTGTTGTTACATCTGAATCACTGATAGGTTGATGCTACACCTGAATAACTGATAGGTTGATGCTACACCTGAATCACTGATAGGTTGATGCTACACCTGAATCACTGATAGGTTGTTGTTACATCTGAATCACTGATAGGTTGTTGTTACATCTGAATCACTGATAGGATGACATTACACCTGGATCAGTGATTATTTGAAGTAACACCTGAATCATTGATACATTGATGTTACAACTGAATCACTGATAGGTTGATGTTACATCTGAATCACTGATAGGATGACTCAACACCCAAATCAATGATTGTTTGATGATGCATCTGAATCACTGATAGATTGTTGTTACACAGGGTTAAAAAAATCCACTCGCCCGCTCGCATTGGCGAGTAAGAAATCGTTTCGGGCAAGTAAATTTTGACAATTAACTCACCCGTTCGGTGAGTAGGCCCACTGACACCGTACTGAAAATCCGAATTCCCATTTTAAGTTTCGAAAGTGATCATTTCCTTCTATTTTTAGTTCAAAATACATTACAAAAAACAATTAGACAATTAAATAATTATTTATTTGACAATTAAACAAGTTAGTCTTTACCTCATGGCCAAAAATGTCACAGAACACATTGTGTATTGACTGCTAATACTTCCAGTTTGTGGAGGAAGTGGAAGTTGGCTATATGTAAATAAAAGAACCAATACCAAACAGACCTGAATTTCAGGATTTGGTAAAATAATCATAACACTATACAATGATTCAAAAAAGTTTTAAAGTCTGAATTAAATGTAAGTGAATGATAAAATTAAAGATAGTTACTGTAAATAAAAGTTGTAATGAAATACATAAAAATGGATGACTATTGTTTTCATCTAACAATAGTCAAAACTTACTTTTGTAATTTACATTGATTTAAAGACATGTCTGTTAGTAGCAACATCATAAAATAGTAATAATAGTAATTGATAATAGTAATAATAATGATGTATTTACAGTTAAAGTAGATGCAAATGCATTATCTAGAGACAATACATTGTATAAACATTTATCTATTAAAATAACAATAAATTTTAAAAACACAAAATTAAATAAAATATTATTTTATTTGCGGGCAACCAGATTTTCTTGGCGGGCAACCAAAATTTCAGTCGAGAATTTGAATTCTAAAAACATAAAATGAGAGCATACAAAAGTTGTGGTTTTTCCTTTGTAATAAGTACTTGGTTAGCAAAAAAGACAATTTGTCAAATAAAGAGTATCTAATCTGTTATGTCATATACATGTAAGATCTATTTACTTTGGAAAGTTTTACAGTTTGGCGTGTGCAAAATGAGTTCGGGTGAGTGGTAATTATGTATTCACTTGCCCAAAGGGCGAGTGCATTTTTACCAATTTTTCAAACCCTGTTACTCATGAACCATTGATACATTGATGTAACAACACCTGAATCACTGATAGGTTGATGTTACACCCGAATCACTGATAGGTTGATGTTACATCTGAATCACTGATAGGATGACATAGCACCAAAATCGGTGATTGTTAGATGTAACACCTGAATCACTGATAGGTTAAGTAACACCCGAATCATCACTGGTGGGTTGATATAACACCCCAATCAGTGAAAGCCTATGTGTACATCTGAATTACTGAAAAGTTGAAATAACACCTGAATCACTGATATTGTAGTATTCAGTGATAGTTCATTATGTCAAATGCTTCATCATCATGTCAAATGCTTCATCATAATTCAGTCACCAGCATGTTATTTTTTTTTAGACTTGTTACAGTACATACAGTCCAGAACAGAAAAACTGATAATTTTCTTCTCCAGTGTAACATGCTTTAGAGATAAAAGTTTAAAGTGGGTTAAAGTATAAGTTGTACTCCATTAGACTGTTACAAAGATGAAGTGTCAGAAAAGAACTTATACATGTGCTTGTTTGTGTTTATCAGTTCAATTCTCATGTACTCTATATTCCGAACTTGCTCTAGTTTGGCATGGTCTAATACAATGCTTGTATGAAAACAAATTTAATGAAATGCTCAATTTTGTATTTATCAATGAAATGTACAAGTCTGTGTATATCATATTCATTACAGTTAACCCCCAGGGTTTCTTTATTTTAAATTAGTTTTATAGTACATGTATCAGACTTGTGTCTATCATATGTGAAGACGTTTATACATGTATTTTCTTAAGAATTCTTTTATGACTTCCAGCATATAATACAATACCTTAAGATCCAGAACTGATTTCATAGATATTAAAATTCAGAATTGAAGGACAAATTAGAGAATTTAATATCTTAACGTTCTTGGTACATTTTGTGCATTTATTCAGAAGAAAGCAAATATTGATAAAGTACCATTTGTTTGTTAATTTATTTTTGCATAACTCTCCTCCTTTTAAATATATTACAATGCTCCAGATAATTTTCTGAGCACTTGGGTATAATACCCATCATTTCCAAATCAAGTGAGTATTTTTACCCACAATTTTTCGTCAAGTGGGTATTTTCCAATTCTGTTACCATATTATGATTGCCATTGATTTTACTATACAGGTTTGGTTGCTAAATTACCATTAATTAATCAGTATTTAACTGTCTGTACCATGTAAGTCCATAATTTAAACATTTAATTTTGGGTCAGCTTAGCTGCATTATCACTACAGAGCTTTAACACACATTATGACCAAGATTCATTTTTGAACAAGTGAACTCAATATCTTGTCTCTCAGTAGGTCTCAGATCCAATGTGTATAATTTTACGCTTCAGTTTTGATTTGCATTGAGTATTTTACGCATAGATTTTAATTTGCTTGGGTATCCATTTATTTTTTATGTGTAAAATACGCAAATACGCAGCTTATCTGGAGCACTATATATATGTGTTAAAAATTTATCAAGTAAACAACCAATTCACAAGTTTACATAAAACAAAATTTGATCTTTCATCCTATGATAGATCATACTCGAAATATATGCTAATACATGTACATTGAACTGATGAATATTTCCAGTGCTACGTTAGTAATGATATGTCCAACTGTTAAACACTGTTTAACTGTTTCATTTTCAAATTACAGATATTTCTTCAAGAAGAAGAGCAACGAATTTGAAAGTGAAGTTGTATTTGAAGAAATTCAGGATGATAACGAAGAACTGCCAATGTGGGAAGGAAAGATAGTTGCCAAAGTTGAACGTGTAGATTAATCACCAATTCCAGCCTTGTGATTTTGCCCTTATGTAGGATTTGGTCAACCTTTTGAACTTTCTTATCTGGTTACATCATGTATGTTAGTGCTAAAATCCAGTAGCAAGTACATCATTCTGGAGATTGAAATGTAAGGTCCATAGATTTTTTTTTTTTAATTTAAAGGTGACAAATCCACATAAGGGAATGTGTGCATGTGGTTATGATAATGATGCGCGAATGCTGTGTATACTTGTATTTATATAGTAATGTAAATATCGGATACAATCTGTTGACTCAGGGTTTTCTACCATAGACATTTAGTAAAGTGGTTTGTCTATGGTAGATTTTTTTTTCGGAAATGTTCATACCTTGGGACAGTTATCTGCAATTGAAGGAACTCTTCACAGGGTAAAAAAAAAACTACTTTTCATTTCGATGAGAGAAAAATGTGAATATATAAATGGGTAAATAATACATATCGAGGAAGGTACATTTTTTCACTGTAACTTTAATTATTTAATAAATGTTCATACAACCATTAATAACATTACTTGAGTTGATAGTCATATTTAGAACTTGATCACTTTGGGTTTACAAACTTATTATTTATTGGTGCTTCAAACCATATTTGGTCTTTGTTTCAACAAACTTCATTTTGATTTTGTGTTCTGGGCCTGATGCTACCAACTTGAGGTAATACTATTGCTCAACTTTTATTTCTCTTTTTCGTCTTTTCAACTGTAAATTTTCTTAATGTTATTGAGAAGAAAAATGCTACACAAATCATTGTACTAAGTCTTTGATACCTTGATCATGGGAACAACAACAAAAATTTAATACAATATTAAACCTTTGAATACATGTATAGATTATATTTGGCTTTTTAAGTAGTTTTTGATTCACAAATATTTATAAACGTATGAGGTTAATTTACAAATATTTCCAATTTCAGCATTGGTTCTGTAGGTGTTGATATTAAAATCATAACAAATTTAGTTGTATTGTGACTTCAGTTGATGTTACAGGGCCTTGTTGACAAATGTAATTTTTTAAAAATATTTTATCATCTGATTGTTTGCTTTTAAACTTTACCAAGATGTCAAACAAAATATTTTCTAATGGTTATTATGTATTTCTAAATCATAAAATGGGCCTTGTACCATTAAACTTAAGAATTACTCATGTCTAAAAACTTGACTCAACTTAGGTTAATCCTGAAATCCTATTGGCTGAGCAGGCCAAGTTGGTAATATTCTCAGACTTGAGTAAATTGTTTCGAATTTTATGGTACCAAGTCCTGGTGAATTTTTGGATTATTTATTAATTAACAAGTGTTTAGAAATTTAGAACCTGATATATCTATTGAAATTTTTAAGGACAAAGAAAACCATTAAATAATTTTTTTTAGGTTCTTTTGACTCTTCTTTGCAATCATGTTTTTGTTTAGTTTGTCTTTTACACAAGTTTTTCTTCCCATACAGTTTTGTGGATGCTTTGATATTTTAAAAACATTTTTGAATGTGTAAAACAAGATGATTTATGGTAGTGTAATGTAAAACATTATCTCTGCCATGTGACATTTTTCAAAAATCATGTCTTCAATTATGATCGGTTAAATATCTAGATTGAATATGATGGAGAAAATAGTTTAATTCACAATAGATTTCCCCAATTTCCACTTGATTTTTGTTTTGTTTTGAAATTGTCAATAGATTCTTTATGTGCATTATTTTAAGATTGCCATGGTTACCATAATACAAGATCTTGTTTCTGATTCACCAGATTCACAATATGGATATCTTTGATGTTTGTAGACATTCTGATGTTGAGTCTTCTTAAATAAAAACATGATTTGTATCTATTTGAAAGCCTTTTTTTCTGTCAAGTTTACAGACAAGTTTCTATTTGTGTTCGATCTTGTCAAACAGAGTACTAGTTCAAAATAGAATGTTTACAGGACTTATCTACCTTCCTGACTATGTCACATCGTCTTTTGTCAGCATAATTACATATTTTATGTGTTTTAACAAAAACAATAAAGTGACTTTTTTACACTTTATATTAAATAGGGCAGTGATCTATTTAACATTAATTTATATACATGTATTTTTTCATCATTTCTTCTGGTTTTTACATCACAAAACAGAATTTAGTTGAAATCTCTAATTTCATGGAGGTTTCATGTTCAAAATATTTTATTTATTTATAATCATTATTTTATTGTATCATTGTCATATTTGGTATTTATCCAGAAAGGATGGTGAAACTATTTTCTGCCACTTGGTCACTCTTCTGTGTACTTGCCTTCATATATTGAACATGTCAAATAAAAAGGTTGTAGCTTTAAATCAGATTTAAATATTAAATTGAATCTGTTGATTTTACAGAGATGTTTTATGGATATATAATACACTAGCTGATTATATGCCGTTTTAGAATATTCTTGATGTGTCCCATTCTATTTTAATTTAAAATTTCCCACTTTAAATTTGTACTATTTGTTAATCATTAGAAAGTTCAATAATTTGAAGGTTGGGCCTTTGTGGCTTTTGATGATAAGAATAATTCTTACCTACAGATGGCATACTGTAAATTTATATGTGGCATGCTGTGTGAGAACAAATGCCAGTTCCTTTGTGGCTAGTGGCTAGTTCCTTTGTGGTTGGTGGCCAGTGGATTCTTGTTCCTAGTACAACAGACATGATTTTTCCCAATTTAAATTGGAAATCAGATTTTTTCCTCCGCAGTTTTCTGACTTTCAAATTCCGCAAGTCCGGATTTCCTGGTAATTGTCCAACTTCGGTTTTTATTTCCCTTGTTTTGATCAATTGATGCAAAACCCGCCTTGATTAGTGGGTTCATCTTGCCTTATAAAAGATATATTACGATTGGTTGTACAGTTCTAAAATGTATTTCTAGTGCAGAATGTCTTTGGTGGAAATTGGGTATTTTTGGCACTTGAACAAATAATATTGGCAGCTAGATCTAATATTGATTAAGATAAATCGATCAGTTTCTTGTGATGAATTTAAATTTATAAATCAATTAATATCATGATGAATTTAAATTTATAAATCAATATCACATAATGAATTTAAATGTATAAATTAATTTATATCACATGATGAATTTCAATTTATGATTCAAATAATATCACATGATGAATTTTAAATTTATATATCGGTTAATATCACATGATGAATTTAAATTTATATATCAAATAATATTACATGATGAATTTAAATTTATAGATTAATTAATATCTCGTGATTAATTTAAATTTATATAAATCAAGTTTTAACACATGTTTTGGAAGTGCCACGGCCCAAACCCATCACCTGGTGTTGAGGTTTTGCATCCCATATTTTCCTACTTTTTTCTCATCACCCAAAATCATGTCTGGTACAAGGTAACCAGACTTGCACCACTGTGATTTTAATGCCATCATATCAGAGATATACCAAAAACGACCGGAATTCTGTGATCCCCAAGACTATCTCCAAATGCAAGATATAACTGATAATATTTAGAGGAAAATATTAAAATATGATGTATATGTAATTCATTTTCATTCACTGAAATCAAATGGTTTTAAAAAGCCTTGTTTTCATGTTATTTCTTCCATCAGATAAAATGTACCTTGGTTTGTACTTGGTTGTGTTCTAAATGCTATAAAAAGAAAGCTTTAAATGATAAAAATGTTGTTATATTTAATTTGAATCTTGTAATGTATTTGTAAATAATATTTTTATTAAAGTTAAGTCATTGTTATCATCTTCATTGTCATCATCATCATCATCATGTCATGTGGTCACCAAGTGTTGATGTACAGGTAAATTCTATAATTAGATTGCTATCCACTCAGTTTCAAATTTTAGTAGTAACCATCTTGGTGACAGTCTTTTAGATGTTTTATATGGCAAATTTTACAGGGATTATATTACATCAGAATTAAGTCCTCATATTTTAGTATTGTGTGGATAAAGATTTAATTATGAAATTACCTGTATAATAGACACATTTCCACAGTGTAACAAATAGAAAACAAAATAAACTTTGTACATTATTTTAAATGAAGAGTGTTACTTGTGTATCGGAATACAAGCAGACCTTCTGCATTGTTTGAAATTGAAAATGATAAGTGTTCAATTTAATCTAGTGTAAAACTGATGACCAGGCTGTGATACTCTCCCCCCCCCCCCCCTCCCCCCCCCCCCCCCGTCCAACTAGATGTGGATATTGTGATACCGTCCCCTAGTCAATTTCAGGTGCAATTGATGACCAGGTTGTGACTCAATTCCCTGGTCAATATAGTGTGTAACAGATGACCAGGTTGTGATACTGTTACCTGATAAATTTCATATGTACCTGATGACCCGGTTGTGATACCAACCCCTGCTTTAATTGTGTGTGTAACTGATGGCCAAGTTGTGATACCATCCCTTGGTCAACCAGATGTGTATCTGATGGCCAGGTTGTGATGCTGTCCCATGGTCAATTTCATGTGTAACTAATGACCAAATTAATATACCATCAACTGTTCATTCAGTAATTTATAATCAGGATACGAGACCATTACCTGCTCAATCTATTGCACAAGTGATTACCAGGTTGTGATACCATCCCCTGGTCATTCAGATGGGTAACTGATGATTGGGTTGTGATACCGTCCCCTGGACTCTCAGATGTGTAACTTGATGACCAGGTTGTGATACTGTCTCCTGGTCATTCAGTATTTGATTATCAGGATGTGAATCCACCCCAGGAAAAACTAGTGTGTAACTGATGACAATTGTGATACTGTCTCCTGGTTTATCAGATGTGTAACTTGATGACCAGGTTGTGATACCGTCTCCTGGTCATTCAGTAATTTATTATCAGGATGTGAAACCACCCCAGGAAAAACTAGTGTGTAACTGATGACATGGTTGTGATACTCTTTATTGGTCAATCAATTTTGCAACTGATGTCCAGATTGTGCTACTGTCTACTGATCAGTCAGGTGTATAACTGATCAGATTGTGAAACTGGTTACTCATTGTGTAATTTATGATCAGGATGTGATGCTGTCACCTGGTAAATTACCTTTGTAACTTGTCTTCAGATCTTGGTGTTTTAATTGATGGTCACAATATGATGCCATCACCTGGTCCATCGGGTGTATAATTTGTCAACAAGCTATAATACTATGGTCAGCAGAACTACGGATATACAATAATACAGATCATATATTCGATTAAACGGTGTCTAGAATGTTTTTTGGAATCCTTTTTTGTAGTTTGGTGTCAATCCAGAGAGTGATCCAAACAAAATGGATAAAACATGGCGTTGGTCTTATTTCATTGTAATTTACACATACGTTACAATTCACTTGGGGAATGTGCATATTTTTCGGATTTCATAGTATCCCAGTATATAATGGTTTTTTTTATTTAAATAATTATTCCTTCAGTAAAGAAGCTTTTGTTAATTAGCCGATTAAGAGATACTTTAATATACATATTTATAAAGTCTTAGAAAATTAGATTATTACTTTATTATTTTTACCTGTCGACCCCCTCCCCAGGATGCGGTTCAACAGCTGCAATAAACAACACTCGTTACCGTAATGTTTATTGTGATTAAACATTGGACAAATTTGGAAAAAAATAAATAATAGTTTAAAATTACACAGTTGTATCAGTGAATTGGGGAATTCGAGATAATAGCCATTAAAATGAAATATTGATGAAAGATAACATGTGCTATTATCTGTGGTGTAAGATAACAGGTTAAATATAAACAATTTATCGCTGGATTTTAATACTTAATGCTCATCTTTGATAGATAAAAGTCCCCTTGGCATCAAGTAGCATAAATAGTCAAATAATCGGGAATTCAAAATCGTTCGGCAAGATGAAAGGACACGCTATCTATAAGAAATATCACCTGGACCAGGTACGAACTTGTTTCACCTGTGACATCAAAGACGACCGCCGTTAGAGGTGTTATAACACGGATATAGACACCCTCTTCAGATAATTAAATATCTTTATTGCATATCAGTTGATACTTTGTACTCCCTGATTCTCGTTTTCATACGAGTAATAAATTAGGGACTTTATGAAAATCGGTGATGCAAAAACGGATTGTGTGTAAATCTATTAGTCGGATTATAGCGAGTTGTATCAGAATGCATTGTGAAAAAAACACCAGTTAATGCGTGCTACATCGCCTTACAGACAGGGGAACTGATTAATAGCTTTGTAATATTTTGTTTATTGGTCATTTTTTGTGAACCATGAAAACTTCAAAATTGGAAAATTACATTGGGTACGGGATTTAAAAAAAAAACACTTTGATTATTGTGGATCGTGGAACGCTTTTGAAATTGGAGATAATATGTTTGAATGACATTGCAAGGGATTCTGTGGTTTGAAGTTTCACATCACTAGTAGACCTACATCTATCACACCGGCACTTACATATTTACAGTCCATTTAAATTTATCATTCCTAATTTTGTAAGTGAATGAAATCAATGGTTTTAATTCGAGCGATCCTATTTTTTTTTTGGAATGCCAAAGTTTATATAAGTGAAACAAAAAATAAAAAAAACTCGGTAAAAATTATAAAGTGTAATTGTAATGTATTTACCCCTCTCCCTACCAAAAGTTTGTAATTTATAACACGGGGCAGGGATTTGGGGTCTTGAAAGGGGCCCATATAACCATATAGTGATGATATCATTAGACTAAGAAACTCGTATTGGACTGCAATAAAGGATAGTTTTATACGAATGGTTAAATATTCTGAATTCAAAACCGATTGACATTTTGTATACAAAGGATACATTGTGAAAATTGATGGGTATCATATAAGGAATTGATAATTGTGACGAAGTTTCAAGTTAATCAGGTCAAAAGCAATGTTCTCAGACACTTGAGTAAATAGAAAAAGTGTTTTCAGACACCTAAGAAAATAGAAAAAAGGCGTTTTTCTTCAACTATTGAACATTTACAATTTCTCAAAAGCCAACGGGTCAATTTTAACCAGATTTGGCAGCAACCATTCCTATGTGAATGTACAAAAAGTTTGCAAATGAAAAGTTTATACCCATCGGAGCCCCAAAATGGCAAACATTGGTATATGTACATAGTTTGATTCTTGACATACGTCAAACAAGTGTTTTGTAAAAAAAAAATTAGCAGTAAAGAATTTGTTTTATGTGAGTTGGATGGAGACTCTAATTGTTCATGGTTTTACTTCATCTGAACCGAAGGTTCAAGTGAGCTTTTCTGATCACCTTTTGTGTATCCATTAAATTTTCACATTTGTGAAGTCTCAAAAACGGTTGAAGGGATTTTGATGAAATTTTACAGGAATGAATTACTCGAGGTCCTCTTCCAAGTTTGTATTTTTTAGGCCAGGTTGGCTCAGGGTTGGATCCAGGATGGGGCAAAATAGGCCTCAGGGGGTACCCCTCTTTGAAAATCTTTTCTTCCAGAACTGCTGTATGGATTGATTGAAAATCTAACTACATGAGTTATCTACATAGATAATGTGTATCGCAGAAATCGGAAAATAAATTTTTGACAGGTTTGGACATCTTTTGAGACCATTTCATTTTCATTCATTTTTGTATTATTTCTTTGATTTTCTACACTTTTGTTCACTATGATGCATTCACTTTATGTATTTGAATTGTAATTAGGAAGAATTTGTTTGTTTGTTTATTGTTGTTGAACGTCCCACTCAAGAATATTTCACTCATATGGTGACGTCACCAAATGCCGGGGAAGGGCTTCAAATATTGGCCTATGCTCGGCACTTACGGCAATTGAGCAGTGAGGGTTCTTTGACGTGCCGACACCTACTGTGACACGGGACCTCCAGTTTTTACTAACCAACCTGCCGACGGCGGGACTCGAACTCACGACCTCACGATCCAGAGTCGAGCGCGATACCGACTGAGCCAGGTCGGCTCGTAATTAGGAAGAGAAATGCATTCTTGAAAGAATTTGCTAACTTATTTTTTTATGAATGTTTTAAAACCGGAAAAAGGGGGTACACTGTCGGCTTGTTCTTCAATACCACTAAACTAATATATATGATAGTGTCTACCATTAAACCAATGTAAATAATGGCGTCTACCATTAAACCACTGTAAATGATAGTGTCTACCATTAAACCACTGTAAATGATAGTGTCTACCATTAAACCAATGTAAATGATAGTGTCTACCATTAAACCAATGTAAATGATAAATGTAAATGATAGTCTACTACATTAAACCAATGTAAATGATGGTGTCTACCACTAAACCAATGTAAATGATAGTGTCTACCATTAAACCAATGTAAATGATAGTGTCTACCATTAAACCAATGTAAATGATGGTGTCTACCATTAAACCACTGTAAATGATGGTGTCTACCATTAAACCAATGTAAATGATAGTGTCTACCATTAAACCAATGTAAATGATGGTGTCTACCATTAAACCACTGTAAATGATGGTGTCTACCATTAAACCACTGTAAATGATAGTGTCTACCATTAAACCAATGTAAATGATGGTGTCTACCATTAAACCACTGTTAATGATGGTGTCTACCATTAAACCACTGTAAATGATAGTGTCTACCATTAAACCACTGTAAATGATGGTGTCTACCATTAAACCACTGTAAATGATGGTGTCTACCATTAAACCAATGTAAATGAGTGTCTACCATTAAACCAATGTAAATAATGGCGTCTACCATTAAACCACTGTAAATGATAGTGTCTACCATTAAACCAATGTAAATGATAGTGTCTACCATTAAACCAATGTAAATGATAGTGTCTACCATTAAACCAATGTAAATGATAGTGTCTACCATTAAACCAATGTAAATGATAGTGTCTACCACTAAACCAGTGTAAATGATAGTGTCTACCACTTAAATAGTGTAAATGATAGTGTCTACCGCTAAACTAATGTAAATGATAGTGTCTACCACTTAAATAGTGTAAATGATAGTGTCTACCACTAAACTAATGTAAATGATAGTGTCTACCACTAAGCCAAAGTAAATGATAGTGTCTACTACTAAACCAATGTAAGTAGATAGATAAAATCTCTACCACTAAACCAATATAATATAAAAATTCTCAGATAGCAAAATATAAATCATTTGGATGTCCAGGATATAGATACAAATCTGGTAAAAAAATGGACAAACACGGACCTCTAGAAATCAAGAGGTGGTGTCTGGTGCCATGAAGGAGTAAGCGTCCCCTGTCAACCGGTCACACCCGCCATGAATCCACAGTAAAATTAAAATGAAATACGTGAGGAACGAATCCTCGTCATACTTGTACCGTACATACATTTCTCTAAGTGAAACAGAGTAATCGCAAACAAGACTTATACCGACCATCAAATTTGCGATACGTTGAAATCAAACGCGGTTTTCGATATCCCTGTGTCAGTAAATTGTCAGTGAGTAGTTTACCTTCGTTTATGAAAAGTTCACATATTGAACACGCTCTGGCATATCAAATCATTTGTGAAATATAAACTTCATATGCGGTTGATTGTGGGATATTACTACTCAAATGTGGAAAATTTACGATGGGAAAGCTGAAATCGTTGCGTATGTCGTATAGCTTAGTTGTTAATTTCCCATCTGTGTCTATAGTAAGTAAAATGTCTGAAACGTGTGCGCTTGATTCGGTTGTATCTTTAATTTCTAGTTCGCTGGGATTCATCGCATTGACATATGTATGAAAATTGTCATTATTAATTGACAAAACGTCGTCAATATATCTAAATGTCAAATCAAAGGACACTGCTAACTTTTTCTTCTTTTGATTCAGCAGTTTCTGAATGAGGTCTTCTGCTTCTTATGAATAAAGGAACAGGTCAGCTAATAAAGGGGCACAACTGGCTCCCACAGGAATGCCGACAGCCTGCTGAAAGACCATGTCTCCGAGCATTACAAATGCATTGTCTATTAGAAATTCCAGCATCTTTTTATATCAACTTCAGTGCATCTATGTTCAGAATCAGAGTGGGGCCCGACAAAACAAGCACCACAACAACCAACCAACCAACTGACATCCATATCCCCGGGCACCACTTTTAGTGAATAAACAGTTGTCTATGATGCCAAAAAGTCTCTCCTTTCATTCCCCATATGGAACTGCTGTGCAAAGAGCAGATAAGTCGTATGTTTTGACACTAAATCTGAGAAAAACCGTGTGCCTACAAGTTTTCCAAAAGTTGTTTAAAATTTTTAAATATCCACATCTGATTTACACCACTTCTGGAACAAGAAACTGTACAGTATTGCTGAAGTTTCTCCTTAACGGATGTTAGTATCTTGGTAAGTAGTAAAGACAAAGGTTTGGTAGAACATTTGCTGGGACCTGCTATGTACCTCTGCTTACATGGGGTTTTGTGAGGTTTAGGTATCCAATACAAATATGGTAGCTCAAAATCAGTATCGGTTGTTGGTACATCAAAAGAATGTAATACAGACATGTGATTTTGAAGGATCTCATCTCTACCACTAAACCAATGTAAGTAGATAAACTCTACCACTTAATCAATAAAAAAGGTAGATAGATAAAATTGCTATCATAAAACCATTGTAAGTAGATAAACTCTACCACTAAACCAATGTAAGTAGATAAACTCTACCACTAAACCAATGTAAGTAGATAGATAAAACTCTACCACAAATCCAATGTAAGTTGATAAACTCTCTACCACTAAACAAATGTAAGTAATTAGATAACATCTCTACCACTGAACCAATGTAAGTAGATAAATTCTGTAACACTAAACCAATGTAAGTAGATAGATGAAATCTCTACCACTAAACCAATATAAATAAACTCTACCAGTAAACCAATGTAAGTAGATACTCTCTACCACTAAAACATTTAAGTAGATAGATAAAACCTCTACCACTAAACCAATGTAAGTAGATAAACTCTACCACTAAATCAAAGTAAGTAGATAGATAAAAACTTTACCACTGATCCAGAGTAAGTAGATAAACTCTACCACTAAACCACTGTAAGTAGATAGATAAAATATCTACCACTAAACCAATGTAAGTAGATAGATAAAATATCTACCACTAAACCATTGTACATGTAAGTAGATAAAATCTACCACTAATCCAATATATGTAGATAAACTTTTTACCACTAACACTAAACTATTTGGTGCAACTTCAACATTTATATAATTTTTTCAGTTTAATTCTTAATTTAAGCTTGAAGGTCTGACAATGTCAGCTCATACTTGTACATTGTATTTCATTTTACCAGGACATAATTTTGATTCATAACCTTTCTTGCTTCTTTGAATGGTTTCTTATGTTACACTCAACAATTTTCTTGGTGGCAGCCCATTTCTTATCACATTTGATTAAAATTCTCACTGTAAAACAAAGAACGTTTCCAAGTTTTGATTTTTTGGATGTAATTTTCTAATCTATTATTTCAAATTTGAATAGAAAGAAAAAAATAGACATCACAATTTTATTTACACACATAGGCAGTTTATCATCACACAACTTTCTGTTTAGATAAATAAATCCTGTTTTAATTTCTGATTCAGAATATGAAAAACAAAATAAATAATGAAACTGTATTGTTGTAAAGGACACAGCCATTATATTAATTCATTGACCCCCATGTTCACATTTGAACTAGCCCATTTCAAAGAATGGTTAAATCTACTGTCATGATGTTAATCTGTGACATTGAACCATGCTCATTTCCAATATTGTCTTCAAATAATTCTTGAAGATAAAATGTCTTGCATTTAACAGGTAATAAGCAATTTTATGCAAAGGTCAAAGGTAAAGGTCATCAGTGTCCTTTTTGTCATGATATTAAACTATGACCTTGGACCTTGCTCATCTCCAATATTGTCTTTAAATCATTCTTGAAGATCAAATGTCTTACATTTTACATTTAACAGGTAATAATCAATTTTATGCAGAGGTCAAAGGTAAATGTCATCTGTGTCCTTTGACTTTGTCATCAATATGCTTGCCCTGATCTCCAAAATGTTATCACTCAGGCCTCTCAAGGGTACTGTACTGTCCAGTTTGCAGTTTAAATACTGAGAATCACATGAACATTTGCAAAGAAATTTGCAGAACTGGGCAAAAAAACTAGGACTCTAAACTTTCAAATACAAACCATGAAATTCCTTTTTGAAAATATTTTGTGAATTATTTAATTAATATCTAAGAAAAACATATGAACATGACATAATTGTTTAAAATAAAATTAGATTCAGTGGAATCTCGTTATTTCGAAATTGGATGAGTCGAAATTCCGCATATATTGAAGTTGTACAACCAGTCCCAATGTTGATTCATAGATAAAAAAAAAAATGTTAATCAAATTTCTGTTATCTCGAATTCTGCATATCTCAAAGGAATAGGGGTGGTCTCATGAACTTCGAGACAACGAGATTCTACTGTATATATATATTAATACTGAACCTTGTACTAAAGGACATCAGTAAGGTTGCCCATTATCAGGTATTTTGATATTTAACCATTTTTAGCTCGCCGAGATGAAAGTCCGGAGAGCTAATGCCATACCTGTGGTGTTGTCATCATTGTTGTCAGGGTCCATAGACAAAGCTTTAACTTGGCCTATAACCTTTTAACCACAGAGGATATTTCACATATTCAATATGACCAGAGCTTTCATTTGGTACCTTTCCTTTTGACTTAAAGACTTCTTTTCAAAAACTTTAATCTTGGCTATATCTTTTAAACGATGAGGGATAGGGCTTTGATATTTCATATACATGTATATATTTCTCATGACCAGAGCCTTCATTTGGTACCTTGTCTTTTGACCTAGTGAACTTGACCTTGGACTTTGACCTACTTTTCAAAATTTTTAACCTGAGCTGAAGGAATAAACATTTTCCAGTCTTTTGACCTTAAAACCTGACAGCTGTGGGTCAAATATCTATTTTGAAAATTTACAACTATTTTGGCAAACTTTGTTGTCTTCTCGCAACTCTTGTAAAGGTTATGTAACCAACAGCCTGTGTCATTTGGTCAGTTTATGTCAAGGTGGTGACGCTCTAAATCAAACACGGCAAATGACCTTTACAAAATTACTGAACAAGTGGTGATTCAATATTTGTATAAGAGGGGTCTAACTCCTAAGACTATTCATGCCAATATAGCAGTGACACCGGAATAGGATGTCCCTTGGTATGCTACCCTAAAAAGGTGGATGGCAGAGGGAGCCTTGGAGATGACCCCTGTCCTGGAAGGAATGTCATTTTGGCAACTCCTGAAATAGTCACTGAAGTCCTTGATATGGATTATAGATAAGTTATAGAGAGATACATAGCTAATGCTGTGGTATTTCTCAGAAAAGAGTCCATTCTTCAGGAAGATCTGTCAAAGTTGTGTTCCTTTTGAAAGTTGATCAGAAGTACACAAGCTTGAATATATCATGTGCTAATCTGAACTTTTTGAGGCAGATCCTGATAACATTCTGCTGAGGTGACTGTGGATAAAACATGGGGCAATCATTTCGGCCCAGATACCAAACAACAGTAAATAAAATGGAAGCACCCTGGCTGACCCTCACCAAAGAAGGCAAAGACTATACCTTCAGCTTGGAAAGATTTTATCTAATTTTCTGGATGCTGATTGTGTTCTTTTGAAGATTTTATTCAAAAGTGTGTAAACTATCAATGGAGCAAATCAGGTGTCACTTCTTTGACAATTAACAAAAAATATTAAGATCATGTTCAATGTGTTTTAACAGTTCAATGATCCAGTTTACAAGTCTGTTGTTAATATAGCTGCTATCAGTAATTGTGGCTTTAAATTAATTAAATATCAGACTTCCAGTTATTCCCAAAGTTGAAAAAAGTCATTTTCAGTTCAGTGATGCCATCAAACATGTAGTTTTAGGGCGTTGGTCAAGAAAAACACTTCTTTAA
Organism: Atrina japonica; assembly: GCA_030159075.1. NCBI lineage: Eukaryota > Metazoa > Mollusca > Bivalvia > Pterioida > Pinnidae > Atrina > Atrina japonica. The sequence goes on from BROG01000117.1 coordinate 766,093, forward strand.
TTTGACATTGAGGTCCTTCAACATTGCAGTCAAAAGTGTATGTCTCCCATAGTAAAATATTTATATGAGAGGCTCACAACTTTCATTCAGCCTTTGTAGCTCCAAAACAAGGTCTTAGATCTGGTATATACAATTTACAAACACTGACATTATAACAATAAATACATTGTACATGCATACATTTAATTCTAAAACCAATATGAATCATCTGATTATATTCATTCTCATAATAAAAATATTTCATACAAAATTACAGACCTGGGCCTGTTTTATCGAGAAGTAATAAGACCTTAGTTGTAAGTCCTAAATTATTTGATCTTAAGAGATAACTTAGGACCTTTTTTTAAACATTGCCCTGAATCAAGTCTTAACGTTTATTCACATACTGTGACAAGACAGTTATACATGTTTAATATACCTGGCTGAGGTGTAAGAAGACAATTTTACCTGATTAATATATCTAGCTGAGGTGTAACAAGATAGTTATACCAATTCAATAGATCCCACTGAGGTGTAACAAGATAATTATACCAATTTAATAGACCTGGCTAAGGTGTAACAAGATAATTATACCAATTCAATATACCTGGCTAAGGTGTAACAAGAGAGTTTTTTTTAGTTCATAGTTTTTTATTGTCATTGAGTCATACGACTCATCAGAAATATAATATAACACAATACATGTATATACATAAGTCATACATGGAGTGTACATGCAAATAAATAAATAAATATTCATAAATCTCTCTTAATACAAGCTGAATACAAATATTCCCCTAAGTTAGCCAATTATTTTATATTTTGCACACTGAGTAATTGTACTAATTTGAACACACTAGCATAATTATAATAATGTCTTTTTATGTATTTAGATCCAAGTTCCCTATAATATGGACTTTCCAGTATAAAGTGAAATTCATCTTATATGCTTGTTAGATTACATTTAGTACAGTGACAATCATTTCTTCTTACACTATAGTGTCTACCTTTTTAAATATTTAATGAAAGAGAAGAAATTCTAAATTTTGTTAAATATATTTTGTATCTTAACTCAGTTGGTTTAATAAGATAGTATTATACACAAAAATTATCAATTAGATGTTGGTATATTACACCCTTAGACATTGTAGATATATTTGCAAAGAACTGTTGCTTTGTGGTGTCAAAAAGTCTTTGTTCAAAAATAGAGTACAAAACCTTACCTGACAATTCACATCCATATAAGTAATTCAGACCAAGATTACATAGTTCATTCTTAATATTCAAAATCCATTCATCATTAATCAACACCATTTCATTAAAACAAGATTAAATAATATAATTTTGACTATTTCTTACTTTTAACCAATATTTGTAAAATCCTAAAAGTCTATATTCTCATTGGGAACCACCGTATTTCACAATACACCAAAAGATTACTAGTTGTTTTTCTTCAATCCTAATAATGTTTTACAGACATTATGTGTACTTTTTCAACATCAGGGGCTTTATGAAACCCCCATATTTCAGAACCGTAAGATAAAATACTTTTGACACATGTATCATACAATGAGAGCTTTCTTTTCATGTTAAATTTAAGGTTTTTAAATTTAGTTGATAGGGCGAACAACTCTTTTCTACCTTGATCTTCAAAATTAAGTTAGTCTAAATTTTCCATTATAGGATAATACCATTCCTAAATAATTGAACCTTTCAACAACTTTTTATTCATGCCAATCATATTTCCACTTAATTTGTGGATTAATTCTTTTACTATTATGGAAAATCATTATTTTAGTTTTTTCTCTGCTTAATTTCAAGTTTGGCTCATCAGAGTAATTATGTATGGAAGCTAGCATCTTCTGAAGACCTTCAGCAGTTTCTGAAATTGTAACCATATCATCCACATACATTAAAAGAAAAATATGCATCACACCATTATTATTTGATGAATTTTACCTGTTCAATATAACCTGGCTGAGGTGTAGCAAAACAATTATAACTGTTTAAAATACCTGGCTGAATGTGACAAGACAATTATACCTGTTTATTATATTTGGCTGAGGTGTGACAAGACAGTTATACTTGTTTGATATACCTGGCTGAGGTGTAACAAGACAGTTTTGCCATGTTTAACATGTCTGGCTGAGGTTTCATTAGACAAATTTACCTGTATAATAGCCATTGCTGGGGTGTACTTAGGTAATATTTCCCTGTCTAATGGACCTTACTTTGTTAGACATTTTCACATGTGACTTATCTCTCATTACATTTGACAGCTATACCACCTTCCATGACTTGAGCATATTACTTTGCTTCAATATATTCTTTTGGTCCCACTGGTCCTACTGCCTTTATATGAGCTGCTATTTCATTCTCCCCAAATTCCCTTTGAGGAGGTGGTTCAAGAGGATAATTACCATGATCCTTGCCACACACTAATGTGGCACTATCTCCTATAGCTTCATCTTGTCTTACATATGCACCACAGTACCTAATCGCAACACCAATTCTTCTTCCACTACCTGAAAAAGGGAGTTTTGGTTCTATACAAACTTGTATCTACTCAACATAAAAATGATTCCACTTTCATTTTGCACAAAAAAAGGAGTTGATAATCCTTATATACAGTTGAATATTGTTATGTTGAAATCAGATGAGATGAAATTCAGGTAACTGTCAAACTGTATTTTTTTTATATAGATAAAATATTGGGATATATTAAATGCCGGATATCTTGCAGAAAAATGGGCTGTCCAATAAATTTCATGATATGACTGTATTTACATACACAATTTATTATACATTCTATCCTTGTGAATCTCATAATTTCATTGAAATAATCTGAATCTTTTTTGCTTGAGGAAACTTTGTGCAATAGATATGAGACTGAAATGGACAACATGTCAGACAAGTCAATCAGTATCTGATGCTATTTATAGATCTAAGAAATAACTCACTTTTGTTTGGACCTGATGAATGGACAGTCATTAGATGATGAACAGATGCTTGACCAGGTGAGAGAACTGCGGACACAGATGTTGATTCATCAACATCTACTGGTATTTCTTGTCCATATAACAGCATTGATCTTTCATCAAATGTTTTGCTATGTGGCATTTGACCCTGTAAAGTATATAAATAAAATCATGTTAAGGCAATATTTACATATAAACATGTATGTATATTTATATACCAAGTTAAAACTACAATTAGTTTTTGTCGCTATTCATCGAATTTGTTCACTGAAACCTACATTTTATTGTTTTTACAAAATTCACTATTTCATGGATCACTGATATCATTTGAGTTTAGATCAAATGTTACCTATATTTGAAAAATTCATTTTCAGAGGTGTAAATGTGTCACAGTAAATATATGTAATAATTTAACTTACAATGCACATAGGTATTTTAAAAGCCCTCTATAATCCATAAATCAAGGGCTATTGAAGGCCATCAAAGAAAAAATGGGGAGCTATAGAAAGCAATCAAAACAAAGAATCAGGGGCTATTTAAGGCCATCAAAAGAAAAAAAATCAAAGGCTACTGAAGATCATTAAATAAAAGAATCAGTGGCTAATGAAAACCATCTAAGGAAAGAAACAGGGGCTGTTGATAGCCATCAAAAGAAAAGAAACTGGATCTACTGAAAGCCATGAAAGGAAAGAATCAGAGGCTATTTAAAGCCACCAAAGGTAGAATCAGGGTTGTTGAAAGACAATAAAGAAAAGAATCATTGGCTGTTGAAAGCCATCAGATAAAAGAATGTGGGGCTATTGAAAAACATCTAAGGAAAGAAACTAGGGTTGTAGAAAGCAATCAAAGGAAATAGACAGGGATTACTATTTAAACCGATATGAGCTGTCGTAGGTGAAAAATTTTACATGCCCCTTTTCTATCTCATATATATTCCAAAGAGACCATCTGGTGGTTAGAATAACAAATGCATGTGTAAATTTGCAACAATCTTGCCAAACATAACCTGCATTATCAGTTATGTTTTGTTCGCCATAATTTATGCATTGCAAATTAACTTTCGGTAAATTTGTATGAAGATTACCGAGTGACCAATAAACATGTACTATTTGCAATTAATATACATTCTATTCTGATTACCCTTTACGTTTATTTTTTGTACATCATCATTTCATACTTAAATCAGGCAAAGTTTTTTTTTTCGTCATTTCAAAGCATTTGTTTCTGGAATTGTCCACGTGCCTGGACCTGTGATCTCCATCCATTTTTAACTCGTCCCATTGCATCCTTGGTTTTATCATTCTTGATACATATGATCATGAACTAGCCAGCTCCATTGGACATGGTGGTACGATTGTAAAACATGAGGTACATATACTTTTCACAGTTATATTGTTTTGATTTCATCGATGTCAGCCATCAAAAGAAAAAATCAGGGGCTATTTTATATCACCAGAGGAAAGAATTAGGGGCCTTGAAAACCATCAAAGGAAAGAATTAGGGACTTTGAAAACCATCACAGGAAAGAATAAAGGGCTGTTGAAACCCCACCAAAAGAAAGATTCTGGGGCAATTGAAAACTATCAAGGAAAGAACTACTGGCTGTTAAAAGCCATCAAAGGAAGAACAACTGGCTGCTGAAAGTAACAAAAGGGAAGAATTAAGGGCTTTAAAAACGATCAAAGAAAAGAATTAAGGGCTGTGATATCATTATCCATCACAGGAAAGAACCAGTGACTGTTAAAAGCCATCAAAGGAAAGAATCAGGGTTACTTAAAGTTATCAAAGGAAAGAGTAAGGGGCTTTGAAAGACAATCAAAGAAAAGAATTAAGCGCTTGAAAACAATCAAAGGAAAGAACCAGTGGCTGTTCATAGCCATCAAAGGAGAGAATTATGGACTTTTGAAAGCCATCAAAGGACCAAATTTGGGGCTGTTGAAAGTCAACAAAGAAAGAGTCACAAAACACAACAATGCAATGGTATGACAGGCCATACGTAACAATATATGAACAGGCACATTGATGACTGCTACAATGTCATTAACAGAATAGCTTTTTATGCTAAACTTGATCCAATCTGTTACATCAAAATATTGCTATTTTGATATAAAGCCTATATCAACTTTGCATAGTTATAAATGTTACAGTTATTATTAAGATTTTCATTGATTTCAATAATTCTGTAGTCTAATCTTTAAATCCATTACAACTGAATTACCATAGGCCTACACCGATCATTTCTTGTAATGAAGATATTTCTTTACCTTCAAGTGACTGCCCCTTGAATATTTAACACATCCATTTTCTTCTGTAGATTCTGTCAAAGCTACCCACACAGTCAAAGCATCAGGCGGATTCATGCCTGTTGAAAAACCTCTTGTTTACTTCTGTCATAAGTATCAGGGAAGTAGCATGCACAAATCGACTTGACATTTTCATTAACAGTAATGTATCACATACTTACTACATCTGTACTTGACTGACTTAACAAGAGAACTGGTACCAGATATGCCAATTGTGAACTTTGATGATACCATTTTTTGTTAAAAGGTGCTATAGTTGCTAGTTAAGAGAATGAACATGTAGCTGTCTGTGCCTTTGACCCCATCAGGAGATAATTAAGAGAGACTATTCACAACAGCTCTGCAAAGTGTGGCATCCACTTGCAATCTGGGTCAATAGTGACCTTGACCTTTGGTTTTAATACAATGTCTCAACTTAACTAGATTGCTTCAACCACAACTTGACTATAATGTATCAACAATAACTTCAGTAGAATATTTCAACAACAACTAAACTAGAATATTTCAATCAAACTTTACTAGAATGTTTCAGGTACAAGTACAAGCAATATACCTAGTACAGCATGACCAGAATGTTTCAACTACATGTACAAATAAAATTGACTGTTTTTAACCAAATATTGACCCAGAGTTTTCAACCACAGCTTGAATTAATTTTTTCAACAACTGTATCTAGGAAAATTTACTTGAAATACAAAAATATCTAAATTGTTTGTCACAAATTCCAATATGTTAAAATCTAGGTTTTGTGTTTCCTGTAACATTTGAATATTTCAATGTTATCATAACTATCATGATGGAGTATAGATACCTATATAAGTAGCATCTTGATGCCAGGCACATACTTTATCTGTCCCCGGATTCTTTGGAAATAAATCTGTTGACCAGCATAGTATATCAGGACCTACAACATACAGAGATTTATAAATGACAAAACTGTAATATATACATGTAGTTGGTTTTTTTTTTTAATCTGAAAACTTAATTTTATTTAACAATGAGATGGAGTAATAGAAAATGCTTTCATTTTAGACATTTCTTTCTTGAAATCAGTGTTCTATAATTTTGTTTATTATTTTTTTGGGGGGTGGGGGCTAACAATTTTTTATTTTTCCCATCTGATAAGTGAAAAGTAACTTAACTCTCTACCATACGCAAGTGCCTCTTGATATCCATCCTTTATTTCTGCGTAAGCGACTCTTGGTGAGTCAATGTTATTTCAGTGTAAGCGCCTATGGCTGACACTTGCAGAGAAACATGAGTTTAGACAGTTGGTGATTTTACCACGTAAATAAAGTGCTACATTGTATATGTCACTAAAGGACAGAAAAGTGCAAATGTACAATGTTTGCAAGGGGTAAAGAGTTAAACGTAAACACGCCCCTTTTGTAAAATGGACAGCTTTGTTATGTTTTATTGCTGTTTATGACACACTAACTAATTTTTCAGCTGCATGGTGGTGGCCAGTTTTTGATGGTGGAGGAAGGAACCCGGTTACAATGTACCCGGGAAGAGACTTGCGACTTTCCACAAGTAAACTTGCAAACTTCCATACAAAAGCAGCTTAGGATCTAGCAGGGCTGGACCCTGTGCTGATAAGAAGTCAGAGACTTCATGGCTTAAAGCACGGTGCTCTACCCACTTGACCACAGAGTTGTCGAATGGACTGGTACTAGACAGTCAGAAAAGTGTTGAACAGTGAAATATATACATTTAATTACCAAATATATTTTGAACAACCTGTACAATTCTGGGGTGAGTCACCAATTCATACATCCAGGGAAGCAGTAGATGAGATTTGAACCTATATCCTCCTGTCACCTGTCCCCCAAGTCGAGTCTCATAATCATTAAATCCTTTCAAGTAACGTTCACTTTCCTCCGGTGACAATATGTCCAGACCAGAGAGATAGCCATCTTTTTTGAATTGTTCTGCCAAGTTCTTGAAATCAGTGGACATGTTTTTACATCAAGGAACTGCTGTCTAAAAACCCTGTGAATTAAAGAAACAAAATACTTTAAGTCATGGTGTATTAATTCAATTTTCATTTGTAACATTTAACTTGATTGGTTTAGACCACAGGCACTTGTTTCTATCAATGGGGGGAGGGTAGAAAATTGCGTTCTGTATAAGAATATGGTATCCTCGACACCTCCCCCCCCATTGATAGAAACAAGTGCCTGTGGTTTAGACACAGAATCAAAACAAAGGAGAAAAACTAATTCTACAATTAATTCCACAGAATTCAAACAGTATTCTAGCCTTTTCCTTTTATGTCATATTCATTATTTAAAAATCTTGGTGAAACTTTGGATGTATTATAACTGTATGATGGCAGTAATTTTTGTGTTTATTCATATCATTCTGCCTTTTTCCTTAATAAAGTTTTTGTTTGTATCTTCATTTGAATCAGATGAAAGACAAATTACTCTGAACAACTAAATAAAAACAAGAGGCCCAAGAGGGCCTAAATCGCTCACCTGAAAACCATTTACAAATGTGGAAAGAAGACCAAGAAGAATATGTAGGCCTACATGTAGGCTGATCTGGCCAAGAAACATAAATATTGCTGTTTTAAGAAATTCATCAAAAATTCTAGACATCAAATTTTGACAAAATTTTTGCACAAAAACATTTCTTCATCTATATACAAGTAAAACATTTTAATGCATCATTGTGAATGCAATGAGAGATAATTGAGGAAATCATGCAAAAATTAATGAAAATGACAATGTCTGAAAAGACTAAAAAGCACATCAAAAATTAATACTGCGATCTCTATCAAAAATAGAAACTTGAATCATACATCGATGTACATGTAGATCACTTGGAAACAATCCGATTTTTCAATTCATGTAGTGGTTCTGGAGAAGATTTTTTAAGGAGGGTACCTTTTGGGACCTATTCTGCCCAGCCCTGGATCCATCCCTGGGTCAATCTGGCTGATAACTACAAACTTGGTAAAGTATCTTGAGCGCTAGCTTCCTGTAAAGTTTCGTCCAAATTCCTCCAGTAGTTTTGAAACAAAAGCTGATAGTGTGTAAAATGCATCCCCACCCCTTTTAAACTTAAAAAATACATAAAAAATTCTAGAAATTAAATTTTCTGCAAAGTTCTTGCACAAAAACATTTTCTTCACCTAATTACAAGTAAAATACATTTTATGAAAAATACAAACTTGAATCATACATCCAGGAAGATCACTCAAAAATAATTTGTTTTTCAATTCATGTAGCGATTCTGGAGAAAAAGATTTTTAAAGAGGGTACTTTTTGGGACTTATTCTGCCCCGCCCTGAATCCACCCCTAGGCCAATCTAACTTAAAACTACAAACATTGTAAAGGACCTTAAGCACATGCTTCCTGCAAACTTTCGTAAAAATTCCTTCAGTTGTTTTGAAACAAAAGCTGATAGTGTGAAAAAGCGCCCCCTCCCCCCCCCCGCCTCTTTTTTGCAGTGTTAAAAAACTCTAGAAATTAAATTTTCAGCAAAATTCTTGCACAAAAACATTTGTATCAAAAGAAATGAATGCAAGGGGGAATAATTCAGGAAATTATGCAAAAATGAATGAATATGACAGTCTGAAAAGACCTCAAAAACGCATCAAAAATTAATATTTCGATTTTTATGAAAAATACAAACTCACTGTACTATAGATCTATAAAACACATTCATTAACAGGAAAGAAAGGTTTAGATAGAGTGCACAAACACATTAAGTCCCAACATTTGTTGTTATATATGTTCCAATGGTCTCTCATCCTCCCTCCTTCTGTTCCAATATAGATCTGTACCCAATCAGCTATATATATCAGTATTTACACATGTCAGTTTACAGCCTTTGGACAAAGTTGGAACAAAGATTTGTTATAAATTATAATAGAGATCTACAAAACGGAAACCCACTTTCACGTTTGAAGATTACGAAAATATATATTTATTTTATAAGAAAAATAAGAATGTCATATAACATATGTAGGCCTACATGGCGACACTGACCTATGATGCTACCACCGTACATGTACGTGCATTATGATATATCGAGGTCAAAAATAGGAATGTGTTTTCTTGATCAACATGAAACAAGAAAGTGCACATTCCATAAGATAGTTTGTCTCAATCCAGTGGCTTTGATATCACGTCAATAACTTTTCCTGAGATCAAATAGATAAAGTGTGATGGTTATCACATGGTAGCAACAGTATTATTAAGACCTAAAGCCGTTTGCTAAATGTTGTCCATATACCCAATACAAACCAACGTCGTCAGAGAACGTAAACAATCCAAGGGAGGTAACTCTTTCTAGCAACAAGGGGAGAAATACAAAGTCGGTCATCTTGTCTATTTAAAATCTCCAGTTTTATTTGATAAGATCTATCCAAGTTTATATTATAGACATTGCTTCAGTGAACCTCATAAATTGTAAATCTACACATCATCAGCGATATATAAAGCTTTATATATCGCTGACATCATATATACATGTGCATATCAGAGACATATATTTCAAGTAGATCTATTTCAAATCACATTCAGAAATCATTAATTTAAGTCTGTTATTTCAATAGAATTGAATACTTACTTGTAAAAAGCAAAATGAAACTTGGATAATAATTTACATGTAATTCCATCATATCCTGGAAATATATATATAATCATAGTAATCAAAACTGAAGATCAGGGAGCCTGAGAGTGACTATTTCTCGACTATCTGTCCACACAACCTTTATAATAAAAGACTGAAGATCAGGGAGCCTGAGAGTGACTATTTCTCGACTATCTGTCCACACAAACTTTATAATAAAAGACTGAAGATCAGGGAGCCTGAGAGTGACTATTTCTCGACTATCTGTCCACACAAACTTTATAATACAAGAATGAAGATCAGGGAGCCTGAGGGTGACTATTTCTGGACTATCTGTCCACACAAACTTTATAATACAAGAATGAAGATCAGGGAGCCTGAGGGTGACTATTTCTGGACTATCTGTCCACACAATCTTTAAACTAAGACTGAAGATCTGAGGGAGGCCCGGAGTGTGTTACTATTTCTGGGCCCTGTTTTATATAAGTCCTAACTTTTAGTCCAACTACCATGGCAGTACATTACTGATTTGTCAGTCTCATGACAATTAAGACTTAAAATTTAGGGCTTAAGCCCTTTTGTAAAACGAGCCCCTGGACCCTATTGGTCAGTAGTCCGCTATTGTATGATTTCTTCTTAGGTCTATGTACCATGACAATATATTTTTTCCCTCTGTTTGAGAAAAATGTCCAACAGCATGATTGGCTTAAAAAAATATCACAAAAACTTTCTCACATATCTTTGTGAACAAAATGTCATTTAATTTAATGAGTTAATAAGTGGCTACTAAAAGCTTGTTTATGGACTGATTTTGTTTTCATTCGCAAATCTTGTACATAATGACTTTACGATAATACATAATAAATTTGAAAGAGATCTGATCATTGGTCCATGAAAAGAAGATTTTTAAAGATGTACCACATTTTGGAGCCCTTATGTGTACTAGCTCCTTTTCATTTCCAAACATATCGCGGCTTCACATTGGGATTATTCCTGCTAAGTTTGGTTAAATCTGAACCATTGATTCTTCAGTAAGTAAAAAAACAGTAACTTCGAATAAAGTAAAAAATGTGTAAGGATGAAAAACTGAAATTTTCTGTTTACTTAGGTGCTTGTGACTTTGAACTCCATGACCTTGAAACTTTGTCACAATGATCTCGAGATAATTCCTAACAACCCTGTAATATATCTTGGTATGCAAAAGTCAATGAGTTTTTAGTAAATAAGACATTTGTATATATACCAAATCTAAAGAAAGATTATCTGGTTTATGGAAAGAAAATTTTAAAAGATGTACAAAGTTTTGACCCTTTTATCCTTTTGATGCCCTATGGATACCAACCCCTTTTTGCAAATTTCTTCACAGGACCAAGCTACCTGTCAAATTTGGTTGAAATCTGTCCAGTGGTTCTTTGTGGAAAAAGTTGTTTAAATGGATAGACGACAGGCATTGGGCCACAGCAATAGTTTACTTTGTCCTTCAAGACAGGTGAGGTAAAAATCCAAGAAAATATTACAAAATCAAAGCAGATTTTGGTCAAACAGTTTATTAGTTACAACCTTTAATAGGTAAAATAATACTACTTATAATGATAAAGTAAAAACAAACATCATTGTATAAATACAATTATTGTAAAGTAATTGTTTCATTGTAGATCTATATAAATTTGTATATAACAAATTATTGTCCAAATATTTACATTATATATGAAAAACAAAAATGACAACAAAAATTGAAACATACATTGAAAAAAAAAAATGATTTAAAGTGAGCAATTTATACTAGCCCTTTAACAAGCTACAGTTTGACCCACTCCCTGTAGGAATTGTTTGCCAGCAAGCTTAATACAAATGAGGGATTGAAATTGAAGCTTATGGATTTATCAAAACTACAAAGTAAAATAAAACAAGAGAAGTGATGATGCTAATTATTGTTAATTCTTGTAGTAGCCAATGATAATATATCTCCAAGCGGCAAAATATCTCTTAGAAGCTGTTATGACAGATAAAATAAGAGAAGGCTCATAAAATCTAATGCTTGTTATGAAATGATACTGTGTGTTCTACACACTCCTTTAAAGTAATTGTCAAACAGACCATAAAAATCTGATGACTTACGTAATTACAACGCATGTTACATGTACAGACATGTACATGTAAAATCTTAGATAATCTCAATATGTGTAATCTACACACAATCTGAAAAGTTATATTGTATAATCTACAAGCAATCTGAGTAGTATACTGTATAATCCACAAACAATCTGATGTTATACTGTATAATCTACAAACAATCTGAGGAGTTATATTGTATAATCCACAAACAATCTGGTGTTATACTGTATAATCTAGAGACAATCTGAGGAGTTATACAGTATAATCCACAAACAATCTGGTGTTATACTGTATAATCTAGAGACAATCTGAGGAGTTATATTGTATAATCCACAAACAATCTGGTGTTATACTGTATAATCTACAAACAATCTGAGGAGTTATACAGTATAATCCACAAACAATCTGGTGTTATACTGTATAATCTACAAACAATCTGAGGAGTTATACAGTATAATCCACAAACAATCTGATGTTATACTGTATAATCTAGAGACAATCTGAGGAGTTATACAGTATAATCCACAAACAATCTGGTGTTATACTGTATAATCTACAAACAATCGGAGGAGTTATACTGTATAATCCACAAACAATCTGATGTTATACTGTATAATCTACAAACAATCTGAGGAGTTATACTGTATAATCCACAAACAATCTGATGAGTTATATTGTATAATCCACAATCTGAGGAGTTATACTGTATAATCAGTGTTAGCCCTGGGTCTGAAAATGTACCGGTCAAATCATTGGCCAACTTCAATTTCATTGGCCAATAAAAATAAAAATAAAAAATTCTTGGCCAACTCAAAATACCAAGATGTAGGCTACAGTACTGCTACTGGAAATTTATAAATTACAATTTCAAAAAATAAAATTAGAAAAAGTGGAATTTTCCTAACATTTTTCTACAGCCAACATCAATTAATTATCAAAATGAAAAACACTCACAGAATCTAAGATTTTTATTATTATTATTGCAGTGAAGAGTCTCTATATGACTTAAATTTTCATGGTTTCCATTATTCTAAATATTTAATTCTTATAGAGAAAAAGTAAAAAAAAAATGTAAAGGGCAAGTTGGAATAGAAATTACTGTAAGTACATAGACACATTCAAGTTAGTAACTTGCCAATCCAATTTTTTGGCCTTGAAGTGGAATGTTTACAAAATTCGACCAAATGTTAATTGCATTTAAATTTATGTTCTTTTTTAGCTTTTGTACATTGCATTAAATATTTTCAAGACCACTTTATTGTTGATGCATAGTTTATACATTAGTGATATAAGCATCAACTAGTGGTTGTGAGTTGCATGCACATGTACATGTCAAATGGTGTCATATTCATCACCACTTTCTTTTCGGGTTAAGTTACGACTGTTATCATTTTTATTTTGCATTTTGTCAGTGTATTTGGGGTGGTAAACATTTTTTCTGATAATGAAACAAACAATCAATCGTGACACAAGCGGGCTGATATTGTTAGTCCTTCGTTTGTCATATCAACATGTGATGAAGTCTCTTGAGTTTTAAATTAAAGGGTTATATGGAATTGATTATCATCATGGATGTTAATTAGGGTATCACAAAAGACAGGATGATTTGCAGGTATGATTAATTAGGTGTACAGGTAGCAGTTTACCTATTGTATACACATCAACACATCAGCGCAGGAGGCCTTAGGCTTAGACTGGGTACTGTCAAAACGGTACTACCTACATGAGTGAAATAAACTCAATAATTAATTGTACACAGGCAGATCAGAAATGCGTATTCGTAGGGAATTATCATTTTCAAAAATTATGAAGAACATTTCATTTGCCAATGATTTTTGCCAGAAGAGAATTTTATTCAACAATTTTTTAAAGATTCATCAAATGCGAATGTGGGGTATGACAGTGTGAACGCTGGTATAATATACAAACAATCTGATGAGTTACATTGTATAATCCATAAATAGTCGTAGGAGCTATACTGTATAATCCAGAAACAATCTGAGTAGTAATACTGTATAATCTACAAACAAGGTTAGGAGTTAAACCATATGATCTACAACCAATCATAGGAGCTGTACTGTAGAATCCACAAACAATTTGATGAGTTATACTGTATATAATCTACAAACAATCGTAGGAGTTACACTGTATGATCCAATCTACAAACAATCTGATGTTATACTGTATAATCCACAAAGAATCTGAGGAGTTATACAGTATAATCCACAAACAATCTGGTGTTTATTCTGTATAATCTACAAACAATCTGATGAGTTATACTGTATAATCGACAAACAATCTGAGGAGTTATACAGTATAATCCACAAACAATCTGGTGTTTATTCTGTATAATCTACAAACAATCTGATGAGTTATACTGTATAATCTAAAAACAAGGTTTGGAGTTATACTGTATAATCTACAAACAATCTGATGAGTTATACTGTATAATCTACAAACAATCTGATGAGTTATACTGTATAATCGACAAACAATCTGAGGAGTTATACAGTATAATCCACAAACAATCTGGTGTTATACTGTATAATCGACAAACAATCTGAGGAGTTATACAGTATAATCCACAAACAATCTGGTGTTTATTCTGTATAATCTACAAACAATCTGATGAGTTATACTGTATAATCTACAAACAAGGTTTGGAGTTATACTGTGTGATCTACAAACAATCTGATGATTTATATTGTATAATCTACAAACAATCTGATGATTTATATTGTATAATCTACAAACAATCTGATGAGTTATACTGTATAACCTACAAATAAGTTTTGGAGTTATACTGTGTGATCTACAATTATTCTTATCAGGTATACTGTATAATCTACAAACAATATGATGAGTTATACAGTATTATCCACAAACAATTTTAAGAGTTATACTGTATAATCTAGATACAATCTGAGGAGTGATATTGAATAATCTACAAACAATCTGTGGAGTTATATTGATTAATCTAGGTTCAATCCAATAAGTTTGTAGATTATACAGTATAACTCCTCTAATTATTTTAAGATTATATAGGATAATCTAGAAACAATATGAGTAGTTATACTGCATAAGCTACAAACTGTAGAGATCTACAAAAAAATTGATGGCTTGTATTATAATCTACAAACAACTTGATGATAATCTACAATCTGATGACTTATACTGTATATTCTACAGATGACTTAAACTATATAATCTACATACAATCTGAAGGCATATTTCTAATAATATATATATGTACTGTAAAATCTATAAAAATTTTGATGCCGTTTAGTATTTACAAATAGTCTGATTAGATACACTGTGTAATTTTAAGATAATCTGATGAATTATATTGAATAATCTAAAAATAATTCAAATAATTTTGTAGTGAATGTATAAAATAAATTGTACTATTACAGTATAAGCAGAGTTACAGATAACATAATGGTACAATAACCACTTAAATATTTGCAGCACATGTGCAATTAGAGACAATCTAACACTTAAGACTGTTGTACAATTACAGACAATCTGACACCTTGTATTGCTGTACAATTACCGACAATCTGACACCTTGTATTGTTGTACAATTACAGACAATCTGACACCTTGTATTGATGTACAATTACAGACAATCTGACACCTTGTATTGGTACAATTACAGACAATCTGATGCCTTGTATTGCTGTACAATTACAGACAATCTGATGCCTTGTATTGTTGTACAATTACAGACAATCTGACGCTTGTTTTAGAATTACAAACAATCTGGCACTTACAATCTGAGGCTCGTTTTGTTGTACAATTACAGACAATCTGACGCCTTGTATTATTGTACAATTACAGACAATCTGACACTTTGTATTGTTGTACAATTACAGACAATCTGACACTTAAGACTGTTGTACAATTACAGACAATCTGACACTCTATTGTTGTACAATTATAGACAATCTGACACCTTGTATTGCTGTACAATTACAGACAATCTGATGCTTGTTTTAGAATTACAAACAATCTGGCACTTACAATCTGAGGCTTGTTTTGTTGTACAATTACAGACAATCTGACGCCTTGTATTATTGTACAATTACAGACAATCTGACACTTTGTATTGTTGTACAATTACAGACAATCTGACACTTAGACTGTTGTACAATTACAGACAATCTGACACTCTATTGTTGTACAATTACAGACAATCTGACACCTTGTATTGTTGTATAATTACAAACAATCTGACACCTTGTATTGCTGTACAATTACAGACAATCTGACACCTTGTATTGTTGTACAATTACAGACAATCTGACACCTTGTATTGTTGTACAATTACAAACAATCTGACACTGTATTGCTGTACAATTACAGACAATCTGACACCTTGTATTGTTGTACAATTACAGACAATCTGACACCTTGTATTGTTGTACAATTACAAACAATCTGACACCTTGTATTGCTGTACAATTACAGACAATCTGACACCTTGTATTGTTGTACAATTACAAACAATTTGACTTTTAACATTGTTGTACAATTACAGACAATCTGACACTGTATTGTTGTACAATTACAGACATTTTGACACCTTGTATTGTTGTACAATTACAAACAATCTGACTTTTAACATTGTTGTGCAATTACAGACAATCTGACAAACAATCTGACTTTTAACATTGTTGTACATTTACAGACAATCTGACACTGTATTGTTGTACAATTACAGACATTTTGACACCTTGTATTGTTGGACAATTACAAACAATCTGACTTTCAACATTGTTGTACAATTACAGACAATCTGACTTTTAACATTGTTGTACAATTACAGACAATCTGACACCTTGCTTTGTTGTACAATTACAGACAGTTCTGATTAGTCACCTTTAAATAATATTTATCAGGAGTTTATAATAATTATTATTACTGGACATTACTGAATGTAATAAAGTAGTTTTTCAATATCTTATCTAAAATTATACATCTTTATCTTATTATTATTTTGAATATTTATTTCTAAATCAACACATGAAATGAGCAAAAAATAACTGAACAGGATATTGTAAAAGATACAGATATATACAGTGTCCCCCCAGTATATCACCACCCTTGCTTACTGCCATTAAGATGTACACAACAAATTTATATACATGCTTATTACCCATCTCTTACAATACGCCACCTGTTTTCAGGTTCAAAAGGTCAAATTACTATATAATATCCCTGATAACAATGCCAAAGGTCAGAGAGTGATAAGCCATAATTACAGGCATGGTGGGTCATTTGTAAGCATACATGTATACTGTGCAGTGAAGCATGAATGACTCAAGTACATACTATGTATACAGACATGATGATAATTACCATAGTAACCAGAATAAAATTCTATATCAAATTTCGGAATTTACATATAAGTGTCTGACTCTGTGTAAACAGATGGGTGTTAAATTTTAAAATCATATGGTTCAGTGTACTGCAAATAAGTATTGTTAGCAACAACAAAATGAGTCAAGACTTTCTACCCAGTTATATATTTTTAATCGTGGACTGCTTTCAGATATAATGAATAGAAATGTCACCCTACCATGCCCAATTGCTTGTGACAAAAGCAGTGATATATTGAGGGATCACTGTATATATATATATATATATATATATATATATATATATATATATATATATATATACACACATATGTGTGTGTGTATATATATGACCAATAAACTCAAACTCTCCTCTATGTCCATAAATCTTATCATAATTCTTGTGAATGTGACAAATTATTTAGCACAATAGTTAATTAAACTGGATCTCAGAATGGTAAACAGTACCGTGATATCTTAACACAGTAAGCAGTGGCGCAAAATCTTGGCTCAATTAACAGTAGTATGAAATCTCAGCTCAGTTAACAGTGGCATAAAATCTTAGCACAGTAAGCAGTGGCACAAAATCTTAGCTCAATTAACGTAGCATGAAATCTCAGCTCAGTTAACAGTGCCTCAGTACTGTGAGTACTGTGATATCTTAACACAGTAAGCAGTGGTACAAAATCTTAGCTCAATTAAAAGTAGCATGAAATCTCAGCTCAGTTAAAAGTGGCACAAAATCTTAGCACAGTATGCAGTGGCACAAAATCTCAATTTACAGTAGCAACATAGTAATATCTCAGGTCAGTTAACTTGCATGAAATCTCAGCTCAGTTAACAGTTGCACAAAATATCAGCTCAATTAACAGCAGCATGAAATTTCAGTTTAATTAAAAGTAACATGAAATATCAGTTCAGTTAACAGTGGCACAATCTCAGCTCAGTTGACAGTAGCAATATAGTAATATTTCAGCTCAGTTAACTGGCATGTAATCTTAGCTCATTTAACAGTGGCACAAAATATCAGCTCAATTCACAGAAGCATGAAATCTCAGCTTAACTAAGAGTAGCATGAAATCTCAGTTCAGTCAACAGTGGCACGAAATCTCAGCTCAGTTAACAGTAGCAGGAAATCTCAGCCCAGTTAACAGTAGCAGAAAAGCATTAAAAAGTGGCACAAAGTTTTAGCTAAGTTAACATTTTTATATAGACGTAAACAGAAGTTGTGAAGTAGAAATATACTAGTATGTAAAACTAAAAGAGAACTGTCTGTATGACATATTATCAATAATCTCCTCATTAGAAGAGTCCTTGTGATGATGACTGCATTGATGTACTGTGTTCTTTATTTGATATTCATTAGTGTGTTATCTAAAACCATCTCCAGAAACTGAAAATAAAATCAACAGATCTAATAAATTGTTCCAAAAACTAACTGAGACAACAGGCAACTAGAGGTCACATGCACATTACAATTACATAGAAAAATACTGTATTGCAATACAGTATTTATTTCATGCCTGAAAAACTATATTCATAAGTTTAAATTATGACCAACATAGGCAATTTTGTGTTCCAGAAATATTTTTATTGTATTAAAATGGTTTAGAGATAATTTGACAATTAAAACTAAAATGCCATTAACAACAGCTCACATTGCTTTAATTGCCTGATGGATTCAATACAACTGAAATGGACAAGTTACAGATTCATATGACGATTAATCCGAGTGGAAGATTTTCTTCAAATAGAAATTACAAATAAAGATATTCTATCTTGAAAATCTGCACAGCACTTTTTAAACTGTTTAAAATGTGTCAACGAATTGAAGGTCAAAGTGAAAATAATGCTGTGATGGTAGACACAGAATTGACACATTTCAATTATTTATGAACTTTAAACTTAGGACTTGAATCAAGCTTTAACAAAAACATATATACTGTTGACACAGATACTTACATCTTCATAGCTAATTTGAATAATTCCTCTTTGCTGCGTATCTTTCACTCTAAATTTATCTGTTAATGTTTTCAACATTACACATGCTTGTATGAAATCATCAAAGTTTATGTTTCTGGTACCTCTACGGTCAAATGTTCTTATAACTGTATCAGAAAACTGTGGAGATCTGTAATAAATGTCACAAAATGTAAATTATGAATCATCTGTGGCTAATATATGCAGTGTTAAATCAGTATCAGATCTGCGGCTAACATACACACTAGTGGTAAATTGGAACCACATCCATGGCTAATGTATAAACTGGTGGAAAACTGGAACCATATCCACAACTAACATACACGATAGTGGTAAATTGGAACCATATATGTGACTAACATATATGTTAAATTGGAACCTTATCCACAGTTAGAAAAACTTCAAAGCTATAATAGGCCTATACAGGGAGCGATAAGTGTGCACTTCTACAAAAGCAAGATGATTTTGTGTGTATGGGTGTGTGTTTTGATTTCTATAATAGAACCATCTTACCAACTACCACTAGTTATGGGAGTTATCTCCCTCAACTTAAAAAAATCATAACTTTGATAAACTTTGCTGTGACTCATCATTAGGTACAGATATATCCTGATATCCCTGTGTAAAATATACAATGTACTTCATCTAGTCACACCTAATTATGTTATGGTGGCACTGATCTTCAAATGTGTTGGCGTTTAAATATTGTCTCCATTCCAGGGTTCCAAATTAGCAGAAGTCCACAAGTCTGTGACTAGTAAATTTAGTAGTGGAATAGTCAAGGTTGAGCTTTAGCTAATCTGGTTGACTAGTACAAACTATGTATAAACATGAGCAATGCTTAATGAACGTGTGTTTGTATAGTGAACACCAGAATTACCTTATCAGCTCCTTTAATTTTTTTTCTCAACTCAAATTAAGATAATTATACATGTAGTTGCTTTGACCCACGAGAATATAAATACACAAATATAGATAACTTATTAAAAATACCAATTCAGAAAATCTGGTCTTGATTCATTAAATATGTGCAAAATTGGTCATTGTTCCCAATCACTTTGAGGCTAGTCAATTTGTCATAGGACTAGTAAAATTTGTTTTTAACTAGTCCAACTGACTAGTGAGACAGTAATGCTAAATTCAACGCCTGCATTTACGATATAAAATTATTTCAAATAGAATAATCCCCTTGACACATGTGACACACTACAATCTTTTAACTCATCAACCCTGAGAAACAATGACCTCTTCTATAAATTGTGGACTTTGGCCAGTCCAAATGTCTCTTTAGGGGTGAATGTGTTTATGTATCTTATACTATGTCAGGCTTTTGTCAGCAAGATTTACTATATGAACAAATTCAGTTAAAATTTTGAAAAATTCCCTTATTGACTTACAGATTATAACCAAAAGTTTGGAATGCTGTGTGAAGTTCTCTGGAGTCAATATTTCCTGATCTATCAGTATCAAACCTGAAAAGAAATACTGTAATTTGTAATACTGAAAAATCAGAGAATTGTATGGTTAAAAGAAAAACAAATTTGTTGACATAAAATCTTGTTGAAATAAAAAAAAATAATAAAAAAAATAAAAAAACAAGGCTCCCAGGAGCCTGTAATTGCTCACCTGAGCTTATAGTTACCAAGAGAAAACAGAAATTGTTGAGAAGAACTATTAGTACAATCCTAAAAGGGGCTACATGTATCTTATTATAATTCTACCAAAATGCTTTTTCAAATGAGAAAAAATGTCTACATGAAAAGAATTTTAAATCAAGTTTAATTCCATTGAGCATGTAGTTCCAAACATTAAGATATTTGTGTGAATTTCCAACAGATTCTATGGTAAACCAAGTCCAGTTAAAGTTTGGTCTCAACTGACCAAATAGTTCCAGACAAGAAGATTATTAAACAAATTCAAAATATATAATGTAATATTTGAATACTGATAGATATTCATATTCTTTTGAACATATCTTGTAATTTGTGAACACAATGTTGACCATATCTTGTAATTTGTGAACACTGTTGAACATATCTTGTAATTTGTGAACACTAAGTTGAACATATCTTGTAATTTGTGAACAATATTGAACATATCTTGTAATTTGTGAACACTGTTGAACATATCTTGTAATTTGTGACCAATTTTGAACATATCTTGTAATTTGTGAACACTTAGTTGAACATATCTTGTAATTTGTGAATACAATGTTGAACATATTTTGTAATTTGTGAACACTAAGATGAACACATCTTGTAATTTGTGAACACTGTTGAACATATCTTGTAGTTTGTGACCAGTTTTGAACATATCTTATAATTTGTGACCACTTTTGAACATATCCTATAATTTGTGAACACTATGTTGAACATATCTTGTAATTTGTGAACACTGTTGGACATATTTTGTAATTTATGAACACTGTTGAACATATCTTGTAATTTTTTAACATTGTTGAACATATCTTGTAATTTGTGACCAATTTTGAACATATCTTGTAATTTGTGACCAATTTTGAACATATCTTGTAATTTGTGAACACTATGTTGAACATATCTTGTAATTTGTGAACACTATGTTGAACACTGGTGCTTCA
This sequence comes from Atrina japonica, assembly GCA_030159075.1. Lineage (NCBI taxonomy): Eukaryota > Metazoa > Mollusca > Bivalvia > Pterioida > Pinnidae > Atrina > Atrina japonica. The sequence continues at coordinate 787,992 of BROG01000117.1, forward strand.
GTTTACACACAGATACAATCTTGAGACACGTCACTGATACTTCAGTCTACACACAGATACAGACAGCTAATATTTAGACTATAAATACATTAGTCCAAACAACAGAGATATCACATAATTACCTTTCAAAACACTTTTTCCACTCCTGGATATATTCCCATAATGCAGAAAATTCATGGATACTTATTGTTCCACTCCTGAAAGGAATAAAAAATCATAAAAAGATATGTAAGATAAATCCTAACAATGTACCAATACTCGACATGTGAAAATGCCAAAGAATCATATATAAACAAGTTATTCAGCTCTGAGAGGTATCGAGTCCTTGCCCTCATTTTAAAATCTTTATGAAGCTAATAAGATTTACAGTAACAATAGATTATGAAGCTGCCGGTACCGGTACATGTAATAAGATTCAACTTTTGACTTATAACAGGACAAGCTAAAGACTATGATCATAAACAAATAGTAACTTGTCACATTGTATTCATCAAATCAAATACAAATCACTATCTGTCATGAACTACTTTGTATTTACCTATATGTATGTCTAAAAATACACATGTACAACAAATATGTCAATTTATTAAATATTACCAACTACCAGTACATTTGATGTTAGCCACAACTGAGGACATGGAGTTTGATATTAGCCACATCTGAGGACATGGTATTTGATGTTAATCTCAACTGAAGACATCTTCTATAATGTTTACCACAACAGAGGACATGGAATTTGATGTTAGCCACAACTGAGGACACAGACTATAATGTTAACTATAACTGTGGACATGGACTTTGATGTTAACCATAATTGAGGACATGGACTTTAATGTTAACCATAACTGAGGATATGGACTTTAATGTTAACCATAACTGTGGACTTGACCTTTAATGTTAACCATAACTGAGGACATGGACTTTAATGTTAACCATAACTGAGGACATGGACTTTTATGTTAACCAGAACTGTGGACATGGACTTTAATGTTAAACAGACTGTGGACATGGACTTTAATGTTAACCAGAACTGAAGACATGGACTTTAATGTTAACCAGAACTGAGGACATGGACTTCAATGTTAACCATAACTGTGGACAAGGACTTTAATGTTAACCATAACTGAGGACATGGACTTTAATGTTAACCAGAACTGAAGACATGGACTTTAATGTTATCCAGAACTGAGGACATGGACTTCAATGTTAACCATAACTGTGGACAAGGACTTTAATGTTAACCATAACTGAGGACATGGACTTTAATGTTAACCATAACTGAGGACATGGACTTTAAAGTTAACCATAACTGTGGACATGGACTTTAATGTAAACCATAACTGAGGACATGGACTTTTATGATAACCATAACTGAGGACATGGAATCTAATGTTAACCATAACTGAGGGCATGGACTTTAATGTTAACCACAAATGCAGACATGGACTTTGATGTTAGCCATGACTGAGGACATGGACTTTGATGTTAACCACAACTGAGGACATGAACTTTGATGTTAGCCACAGCTGAGTATATGGACTTTGATGTTCACCACAACCGAGGTTATAGACTTTGATGTAAGCCATGACTGAAGACATGGACCTTGATGTTAGCCATGCCTGAGGACATGGACTTTGATGTTAGCCATTACTGAGGACATAGACTTTGATGTTAGCCATGTATGAGGACATGGACCTTGATGTTAGCCATGCCTGAGGACATGGACTTTGATGTTAGCCATTACTGAGGACATGGACTTTGATGTTAGCCATGACTGAGGACATGGACTTTAGTGTTAACCACAACTGAGGACATGAACTTTGATGTTACCCATAGCTGAGGACATGGAATCTAATGTTAACCATAACTGAGGACATGAACTTTGATGTTACCCATAGCTGAGGACATGGACTTTGATGTTAGCCACAACTGAGGACATGAAGTTTGATGTTAACCACAACTGAGGACATGGACTCTGATGTTAGGCACAACTGAGGACATGGACTCTGATGTTAGGCACAACTGAGGACATGGACTCTGATGTTAGGCACAACTGAGGACATCTACTATAATGTTAACCACAACTGTTGAACTTAAGACATGGACTTTGATGTTAGCCACAGCTGAGTATATGGACTTTGATGTTAGCCACATCTGAGGACAATGACTGATGTTAACCATAACTGAGGATATAGACTTTGATGTTAACCATTACCGAGTATATGAACTGACAGTATATAGTACAAAGGTAATAATATTGTGCTATTTATGCTTTATTACTTAAATTTTTGACTTGTCTGGATCAAGAAAGGGTTTGCGATACTCCATCCTGCCAGGTTATATGTATTTTACTATACTCACCTATCTTTGTCAAACATGCCTATCATCAAACGACATGTTTCTGCATTAAATGGTGACCAGTTTCCATTGAGCAATGCATTTCTCAATTCCTCTGCTGTAATTTGACCTGATCGATCTTGATCCACTGCCTAAGGAGTCGAATATTTAAAAAACTTAAAACACGGGTTGCTATGATTATTCAGTTCACAAGGTGATTCAATATAAAATAATTATACATGTAGTAATAAGCTGTATAAAGACTGATATCAATACTGATGCCTGAAATAATATAACATAATCAGGAAAATGTTACAAAAACTTGATTTTTTACAGATCTATATCATACTTAAGAACACATGTAACAAAGACTGGGGCAGATCATCAGATCAAACTCAATGCTTCATGTCTCATTTGATCTGATGATCTGCCCGTGTCAACTCGACGTGATCCGGCTCTTAGGATCAAGTTACTGTTATAATGATAAATTTATTATATACCCATCCATAATAAACTAATCAATTAGATAAGAATGTAATTGTTTCACACGGTAACATATAGACTTGTTTACATTGAGTTTAGTACCTTCTGGCACTGTTGCTATGGAGGAAGTAGGTTGCGCAAGAAAATATCAACTGTACATATATGGAGTTTGTTCATATTAATTTTCGGTGTTGTTACCATGGTAAAAGTAGTCCTGCTTTGTTTACTTCGTTATCAGTTTCAGAGAGAGGTGATATGGCAGTGTTAGGATTTCCCTGCATTTTTAACTTTACAAGGGAAAGTTCATACTTGAAAATGACTTTCCCACAACCCAACTTAACCTGACTTATTTTGTACATGAAGTTTCGCATAATTGGTCTTTGAATTTATATTGTGTTATAACTTGTAATGATTTAAAGTCATAGGAAACAAATTTCATATAATCCTTTTAAAATGAAAAAATATAAAGGAAATGCATGTCAAAACTTCTTTACAAAATATTTATAGTAAAGTGTTGTTTAAATTTAATGTTTGTCTTCCTTGATTGTGATTGTCGCACCACAATTGAACACCAATTTACAAGAATTCAAATGGAAAAAGCCACAGTTTCTGTGTGCATACTGATTTGTGTCTGTGTTGTGTATTGTGTACGGATTGTATATAACATCTACTGATCATAAAATACTGTAAGCTGATGCTCGTCATTTTCTGAATTTTAACGCCCTTCCCCAAAGAAGCGTAATTAATTGCCAAGCAGGTTAATTTTTAACTAACAGCATATATGTTACTTGCTATTCAAAAGCTCAAAAAACTGCCCCGATAGAACATCAAATTCTTTTTTGATTTGTTGAAAGTTGGTCATCATTCAGTTGAACATCAACAGGGGCCCAATGGCACCAACAGCAGTCAAACTGAATAGCCAAAACGGCTAGTAAATCTAACATTCTATTTCCCAAATTAAATTAACATTTTTGAGTTGCTCAAAAGCTCTTTTAATATCAAATGAATTCTAAATATGAATTGATGAAGCAAGTGATATACATGTATCTACTTTGATTCTCACGACATGCTGAAAAATAAAACAGTAGACCTAAAAACAATATGCTAGAGAATGACTATATAGCAGAGCTGATGTTTATGTTAAAATTACTTTTCACCCAGAAACTTGTTTACATACATTACACCTGAGTGTAATGTTTTATAGCAATAAACTGAAACGAATTAAAATTTACATGTGTACATGTACATTTTTCTAAATACTTTGAAAGATTTCAATAGATCTATCAATGTTTAATTAAAGAAAATTCTAATTTACAGCGTAAAGTAAGCCTAATGCTAACCGGTGCGATGATTCTGTCTCCTCGATGTTCATGTCAAAATGAGGGACTTTCTCCCAAGTTCCAGTCATCGTGTTTTTAGTGTTAAATGGATACATGTTTCCGGCTGAATAATGATATGAAATTTTAAATTAAGAAAATATACTTGTTTTAAATACAAGTGATCTTTTTCTATTCTTTAGTTTTCAAAATTGTCCTCTATTTCCAAGACGCCAAAGTTTTCCTTTTGATAGTTTACCTTGTTCAAAACGGAAATTGGAAAACGAAGAGCAATACGGGCAAAATTAAAATCTTAATTTTCATTGGATGATAAAAAAAATTTGTTTGACGTAGGGATCATATTTATTTTAGTACTAAAAATGCGGTGATGGGATTTCCCGGTGCCGCGAAGCAGAGAAACATCAGGTATTGACCGCATTCGCACTGAAATGCCGACTTATATCATATAAGAAAAACAAATTTACAGTCAATAAATAAAAAAATTCATGCATGTATTTATTTAATTAATTATTTAACTTGCCCACAGGTAATACGGGGTTGAAAATTGACTTTCCCGTTTCGAATATTGACTTGCCACGGGTGACGGGAGATGGGAATCCTAGAACACTGTATGGATTCAGAAATTACAGTGTTGTGATCCAGAAAGTCAGATCACACTCTGTGAAATCAACAGTATCAAACTCGGAATATTGATAAGTACATGTATATAATAAAAGAATTTAATTGCTAAAGTAAAAAATCACCAGAAACATCTCCCATAAATCTTGTCGCACTCCTGGTGGTGGAGGTGGCCCATATCCCCCATATCCTTGAGTTTGAGGATGACCATATCCAGGTGGCTGTCCATATGGTGGTGGCTGTTGTTGTGGTTGGTATCCTCCATACTGCTGGGGAGGTGGTCCCTGGTTATATGGCTGCCCATATGCAGGTACAGGTGCTTGTGCCTGTTGTTGATATCCTGTAGGATTTCCGTATGCAGGTGGTGCTCCAGCAGGAGGTGCAGAAGCATATCCACCTCCTTGTCCATAACCACCCTATAAAAATAGAAGAAAGCAGCAACCCTAAATGAAGAATTCTAATGAAACCTAAAGAACTCTAGCTTTGGTTTTACTATTCATTATCATGTCTGTGTAAAAATAGCAGAAGATCATGAACAATTCAAACTTGTATTATTTCTGTCATAAATCTATAAAATTCAAGATTTTTTTGTCTATAAAAGTGCATATACTGTATGTGTATTTAAATTAGCATACTCATATTTTAGCGCTCTAAGGGGGTATAGACTTATTAGCGCAACCTTAGATTTGCGCAAATAATTTCATTAGCTTTGTCGTGTATACAGAATGACAGGATAGAGAAATTCTAGTGCTGCCCTGAAATTAGCGCAATGACATAAGCACGAAAGCTGCTAATATTAGAATACCGCTAAAATAAGTGTACATACAGTATCTAAATACAATTTAATAACACCCACTGCCCCCAGTCTAGAATTCTTCCGAGTTCTACATTTATAGTCTGAGCCATAGTTGGTCAGGAATTTCAAAATGAATTTGTAAAGCAACCAATCTTCAAAAAAAAAAATATTTAACTGATATAATTAAAAAAGAAAAAAGTTTATTCTATATCTTTTCTACATACAATTTTCTTTGTTTGGTTACTTCAATTTTTTAAAACACTCTTCCTAAGAGAATCTCTGTGTTATCCATGCGATGTCAAATAATTGGGTCAAGTGAGTAATCATTAATATTCTCGCGCCTCTCTTGACAAAAGAGTTATATGAAGGAGAATTACTTCCAATATATATTTTTGTCGTAAGGAATCGGTGATTGTGTAATAACAGATCAGTGACTAAATCAGTATGACCAATACTTTTACTTCCACTCTCAAACTTCGAAAGATGGTCACAATTACATGTGATAAAAATCCCGCAGTTAATTTGAGTCCGAATATCAAGTACAAAACGGATTAATCTTTATTAGTCATGAAAATGGATTTTAAATTTAGTATGTGTAGGATACCGCTACGTTAAATTTGGTAAGTATCAAACATTTTATTTTAATCACCCAAAACCAGTGGATAAAAAAATAATATATGTAACAGACTATAGTATCACTCAGAACGAAGTGCTGAATATAGGCACAGATTTTACCAGGTGCTGATATACATGTATAAACTGTAGATCTAACTACATGTATAATTCGTTTTCTACTACTCTTTCATTCTTTGTCAATGTGTGACGTAAATTAACAATATTTTTCAAAGTTATTACATCAAAAAATTTACCACAGGGGCTCAGGAATCTTATTTTAGAATCCAATATACTTTATATCCAATAAAATACTGAACTCACAGGATATAGAGTTTATAGTATATTACGTTCTAGTCTGAAATAAGATTCCTGAGCCCCTGTAACTGTAGATATCTAGACGTAAGGGTGGATCATCGGGGCCGCATGAACTGAAACTTTTCAACTGTTTACAGTTTAGAAAATACTCACACGGTAACTTCACTTGACCAACTGACTGATCAGATACCAAAGTGTACAACGATAAACAAAACTTACATATTGTGGCTGTCCACCCCAAGACATTTTTTTGTAATTATAAATACGTAGTACGTCGTTTGAAATACAAGTCTACCAAACGATGATAAACAATCAGCAGGAATTAGTTCATAATGGCATTTTCATCCTCCAACATTGAAGAGTTTCTGTAAACGGGAAGTAACTCTTCTAGACTAAGATGAGTGACACACACACACACAAACACACACACACACACACACACACACACACACACATATATATATATATATATATATATATATATATATATATATATATATATATATATATATATATATATATATATATATATATATATATATATATATATATATTTATATATATCTGCTGTGACCAATGACATATCTATGCTGTGACAATGGTGACAACTATACTGTGATGACAGTGATATATCTATGCTGTGACAAAGTTGACATAACTACTGAGAAAACAATGACATGACTGCTGTGATGACAGGTACATGAATGTTGTGATGACAGTGACATGACTATGTTGTGACTACAGTAAAATGACTAAGCTCGAACAAATGTGACATGTGTGACATAACTGCCGTGACAAGTGATATGGCTATGCTGTGAAGACAGTGACATGACTGCTGTGATAACTGGAATATCTATACTGTGACATCAGTGGCATGAATATGCTGTGATGACAGTGACAGAACTACGTTGTGATGACAGCAACATGACTATACTGTGACAACAATGACAAGACTATTCTGTGACATGACTATACAATGGGCATAAATATGCTGTGATGACAGTGACAACTGACATGATTATGCTGTGACATAACTATTGGGCCTACTGTGACATAACTACACTGTGATGAATGACATGACTTCTGTTGTGACATGACTGCTGTGATAACAGTGACATAACTATACTTTGACAAGTGAAAGAACTGTGCTGTGGTGACAGTGAAAAAAGTATGTTGTGACAACAATGACCTGACTATACTGTGATGACAGTGACATAACTATGATGAGATGACAGTGACATAACTTTGCTGTGATGACAGTTACATAACTATGCTGTGACAAGTGACAAAACTGCTTTGATGACAGTGGAGTTACTTCTGTGACAAGTGACATGATTATGTTATGATGATAGTGACATAACTATGCTGTGAAGAAAGTGACATGACTATACTGTGCCAATTGACATGTTTATGCTGTGACAACAGTGCCATATCTATAATGTGATGAGTGTTATGAATATGCTTTGACAAGAGACATAACTATTCTGTGATGACAGTGACAAAACTATGCTGTGATGACAGTGACATGACTATGCTGTGACAACATTGACATAACTGTTGACATTTACATTACTATGTTGTGGTGATAGTGACATGGCTTTGCTGTGATAAGTTACATAACTATGCTGTAGTGACAGTGACATGACTGCTGTGACAACAGTGGCATAACTATTCAGTGACAAGTGACATGACTTTGCTGTGTAATACTGAAGTAAGCATTGCTATATTGCAGTGTCTAGACTGACTTTTAAACTGGTTTTGTTAGTATAAGTTACATGCACCTTTATGACATGGGTATAGTTGATTGATGCATTTGGATTACATTGACGCATATAACTCTATGACTGACATAGCTGACTCACCTCCTGACATTTTAGTTGACTTGTATTCTCTAGTATAATTGACTTGTATTCTTTGGTGTCATTGGTATATCAGACTTGTATACTTAGTTGATATTGATATACTTGACTTACAATCTTCGTTGTCACTGAAAAAACTGACTTGAATTCTTTGATGACTATGACAGTTAACTTATATTCTTAGCTGACTAGTTTTTATTACATTGACTTAGCTGACTTGTATTCTTTTGTGACACTGACACAGCTGACTTGTATTCTTTTGTGATATTGACATAGTTGACTTGCATTCTCTGGTGAAACTGACATAGCTGTCTTGTATTCTTTTGTGAAACTGACACAGCTGACTTGTATTCTTTTGTGAAACTGACACAGCTGACTTGTATTCTTTTGTGAAACTGACACAGCTGACTTGTATTCTTTTGTGACATTGACACAGCTAACCAACGTGTATTCTTTTGTGACATTTACACAGGTGACTTGTTTTCTTTTTTGATTTTGACACAGCTAGCTAATGTGTATTTTTTGTGACATTGACAAAGCTGAGTTGTATCCTTTTGTATTACTGACACAGCTCACTTGTATTCTTTTGACATTGACATAGTTGACTTGTATTCTTTTATGACATTGACATAGCTGACTTGTATTCTCTGGTGACATTGACACAGCTGACATGTATTCCTTTGTGATATTGACACAGCTGACTTGTATTCTTTGTGACATTGACATAGGGGACTTGTATTCTTTTGTGACATTTACATAGCTGACTTGTATTCTCTGGTGACATTGACACAGAAGACTTGTATTCTTTTGTAATACTGACACAGCTGACTTGTATTCTTGTTACATTGACATAGCGGACTTGTATTATTTTGTGACATTGACACAGCTGATTTGTATTCTTTGTGACATTGACATAGATGACCTGTATTCTTTAAGGACACTTAGATATCTGACTCGTATTCTTTTGTGACATTGACATAGCTTTTGTAATACTGACACAACTGACATGTATACTTTTGTGACATTAACAAAGCTAGCTAACTTGTATTCTTTTGTGACATTGACACAGGTGACTTTTATCCTTTTGTGACATTGACACAGCTAGCTAACTTGTATTTTTTTGTGACATTGACAAAGCTGACTTGTATCCTTTTGTATTACTGACACAGCTGACTTGTATTCTTTTGTGACATTGACATAGCTGACTTGTATTCTTTGTGACATTGACACAATTGAATTGTATTATATGGTGAGTGACATAGCTGACTTGTATTCTTTTGTGATATTGACATAGCTGACTTGTATTATCTGGTGACATTGACACAGATGACTTGTATTCTTTTGTGACATTGACACAGCTGACTTGTATTCTTTGTGACATTGACATAGATGACTTGTATTCTTTGTGACATTGACACAATTGAATTGTATTATATGGTGAGTGACATAGCTGACTTGTATTCGTTTGTGATATTGACATAGCTGACTTGTATTCGTTTGTGATATTGACATGGCTGACTTGTATTCTCTGGTGACATTGACAAAGATGACTTGTATTCTTTGGTGAGATGGACTTGGAAGACTTATCAGCATTTATGTTTCAGCAACTTATATACTCAGTTTATTAATACTATTCAATTATCAATGTTGCCATTGACACTTTCATCATTTTTCTGACTACATATATTCATCATTTATTTGGCTAGGTATGGTGATGATTTTTTTGACATAGGTATATTTTTCATTTATCTGCAATAGGTAAATTCATCAATTATCTGGCATAGATAAATTCATCATTTATCTGGCTAGGTACATTCATGATTTATTTGGCTACGTAATGGTAGTAAATCATCAGTAAGTCTAAACCGGAAGACCCGTGACTTTTTGTATACCAAGTGCTCGGTTCAACATCTCATTATGTAGCTAAGTCTATTCATATTTAGAGGTGAATTACACTGGGCCAAGTCCAATAAATAAATTTATTATACCTCACTTTTATTTAAAATTACCTGATTGGATTAAACTTGAACACATGACATTGTATGCGAGACATTTCACAGAAATTGGAACATGGAGTAAACAACCCCAAGGAAATAAGGATAATAATAATAAGGAAATGAAGTGTCCTAACCGGGAGGTACATAAGTCAGATCATATCCCATAATTATGTCACCCTTTGGTTGATTGGCCTCATTTGTATAGACAAAGAAACAGTAAATTAATGAAGTGTGCAAGCATTGTTCCTGTTCGTGCACTGGTCAAGTGAGTCTTCCTATTATGTGACTGGACTGGACATCTTAGTCATTAGTGTGGAACCTTGATCTTCACAGTAACAGACTGATGTGATATGGTCTACAGCCACAGAGCAGGTATGAAGTTGTAGAATATTACACTTTTCCTATTGTGCGACTGGACTGGACATCTTAGTTAATTAGTGAGGAACCACTCTACAGATTGATGTATTAACAACAAATTCTGTAATTATATAGCGAGTTTTAGGTTGATGCAAATTCTGGTGCTAAACTTTAATAGATATATTGATGACTGCACAAGTTGGGGTCTGAGCCCGATTCTCTTATTAGATTTTCATTACTCACTGTTTTTTGGAATTGTCATAAAACCACGGTCCAGAATCACAGTATTCTTTCCTAATTGTGGTCTCATGCGACCAAAATCTAGTGTAGCCAATGAATATTTATAAGGAGTAGGTGTTGTCCGATTTATCCAATCACATTAGTTGTGATCTGCAATGGAAGTTATTGCATAGTCTGTTGACCCAATACAATTCTGAAATTGTTTAAAAGTTTCGATCTGATTGGTTGATAAATGCAAACACTGTTTACTCGCATTGACTGAGGCTTCATAAATAATAAAAATATGTATGAGAGATTTCGGTTGCATGAGACCAGGGGTAGGAAAAAGCATGGTGATTCCAGACTGCGGTTTTATGACGATGGTTTTTTTGGGGGGGGGGGGGGAGAGAGAGAGAGAGAGAGAGAGAGAGCGCGCAAGCAAACACATAGCAATCTGGGTGTGTTTCATCAAGAAGTCACAAGACTTGAGTTAATTGACCGAAATATAAAACTGTTTTATCAATCTTTACTTAACTCAAATATTAAGTCATATTCACACATTTTCAAATTAGATTTTGACAGTTTATGAATACTTATACTGGCTACACATATACAGATATATTTTGACAGACAACAATAACTTAGGTCTACACACTGCCTCTGACAGGTCACAAAGACACACACTGCCTCTGACAGGTTACAAAGACACACACACTGCCTCTGACAAGTCACAAAGACACACACACACTGCCTCTGACAAGTCACAGAGACACACACACTGCCTCTGACAAGTCACAAAGACAGATACACTGCCTCCGACAAGTCACAAAGACACACACTGCCTCCGACAGGTCACAAAGACACACACACACTGCCTCCGACAGGTCACAAAGACACACACACTGCCTCTGACAAGTCACAAAGACACACACACTGCCTCTGACAAGTCACAAATACACATACACTGCCTCTGACAAGTCACAAATACACACACTGCCTCTGACAAGTCACAAAGACACACACACTGCCTCTGACAGGTCACAAAGACACACACTGCCTCCGACAAGTCACACACACTGCCTCTAAAAAGTCACAAAGACACACACACACTGCCTCTGACAAGTCACAAAGACACACACTGCCTCTGACAGGTCACAAAGACACACACACACTGCCTCTGACAGGTCACAAAGACACACACACACTGCCTCTGACAAGTCACAAAGACACACACACTGCCTCTGACAAGTCACAGACACACACTGCCTCTGACAAGTCACAAATACACATACACTGCCTCTGACAAGTCACAAAGACACACACACTGCCTCTGACAAGTCACAAAGACACACACACTGCCTCTGACAGGTCACAAAGACACACACACTGCCTCTGACAGGTCACAAAGACACACACTGCCTCTGACAGGTCACAAAGACACACTGCCTCTGACAAGTCACAAAGACACACACACTGCCTCTGACAAGTCACAAAGACACACACACACTGCCTCTGACAAGTCACAAAGACACACACACACTGCCTCTGAAAAGTCACAAAGACACACACTGCCTCTGACAGGTCACATACAAACTGCCTCCGACAAGTCACAAAGACACACACACACACTGCCTCTGACAAGTCACAAAGACACACACACTTCCTCTGAAAAGTCACAAAGACACACACACTGCCTCTGACAAGTCACATACAAACTGCCTCCAACAAGTCACAAAGACACACACACACTGCCTCTGAGAAGTCACAAAGACATGACCTGATATATGTCATAAGTCCCAATTCTTTGTAAAATGGCCACAAGTCATAATTGTGGTACTAAGACCAAGTCTAAGACTTTTTATAAAACATGCCCCAGATCTGTATTACACAATAATGCATGTAAAACTTCTTTGAAAATTGAAAAGTTTATTTATCATTATTATTTTTAGGCAATTTAACAAAAACAAAATGTGTGTCAAGTTGTAAAGAAACAACTTTGGTGATCTTTTAATAACAATTATTTATTCATAAGCTTAAATTTTTGTCAAAACATAAATACACACTTTTCATGCTTGATTAGATTTGTAGCATTATTTACAAATACAAAACCCGGTCTCAGCTATATCATTTCGCTTCACAGAAACTGATGAAAAAATATCTTTTCTGACTTAAAAATATTCATGACTTTTAAACTCACACCAGTAAGGCTATCTTGTTATAATGAAGTACCATGCCATTACCAAAAAAAAAAAAAAACCAACCCAAAACTATATTCTATTTTATTGTCTTGATGTATTGCAATATCTTCTTTATCATAAATTATGTGTTTTCCAAGTATTACTAAATTTTAATATTACTTTGTATTTTGCTTTCTTGACTATTACAAATATATTACAAACTGGAAAACAAGAAATAAAATTTTAAAAGATTTTGCTATAATTCAGTCATCTCCACTCTATAAAAAATAGAAAAGGTAGGATCCATCACTGATAACACCAAATAAATGGGGCTTGTGTAAATTGATACATATAAATTAGTTTCATATATTCACCTGTACAAGATTTACCTGATAATGCAAAACACAGAAAAAATCACACCTGACACCAGCACATGGCACTTTACAATAAAATATTGATTTGTACTGCAAACTTAGTTATAGGCACTTTGACGAAGATTTGTAAGATGAGATGATATAAAAATCTACAGACAAAATTACTTTGTTGTCAGTCATGTGGAATCACTTCAATGTTACTATTTATAGTACATATGATAAACAGGAAGGAAACTGAGTACTCCGAGTATGTCGAAACATTACATTTACTCTACTAACTCCATCAGTACAATTATATCAAGTAACGCTGGCCAACTCTTACTTTTTCGGAATATAAAATAGAAATATTATGCCCAGTAATTTGTTCATTTATCATCAAACAATACTGACAACCAAATTCCAGAAATTGCAACCCACAAACTTGGCCATGATATCTGTAAATTTTTTGCAGATCTAATCCTTCCAATAGTGAAATGATAACATACTACATAGATAAGGAGAAAATGCTTGGTAGATTTTCTCTCATAGGACTAACAGAACATTCCTGAAACCAATAAGTTAGAAAATAACTGTTGCCTGGCAACATTTGTGTAATATGATTGAACCCTCATATACCATGCAAAAAAGTTAATATGAGGCTGTGGTCATAGGAAACTTCAAAATGATACAAACCATCACACATGAAATATATTTCACTCTGCTGTGATTCAAATGAAGGAACACACATTAACTGATACTTGGTGTATTTTTTTCATTTAAAATTCTAAGTTATGAATTGTCAGCTTAATATGACGCAGAAATGCACATGTAATAGTAGAAAATAAATAATATGTAGACAAGTCATAATAATAACTTTAATAGGAATATATAAGGATATCAACATAAAACCGGGTTCAAAAATAAAATCGTGTATAACTTAATAATCACTTTCATATCATATAATCAATTGCAAATTACTTTTTCTCTGTACAAATATCAAACCAATCAAATCTAAAATGCTTTAAACAAAGTTTCCATTCCGTTGCCTTCCTCTACCATATCCCCTTGAAACTTTGTAGTTGAAAGCAGATAATCAAAGTTAACAAATTAAGTGTGACTCAATATACACTATATCTTGTATTTAGAACCAGAAATACAATAAAAATTATCTGAAAAACAAGTGAATAACAATGTGATATTTACATGGTGAATACGTCAGATCCATATCTGATCATGAAAACATAAACCATTTAATATGATAAAAAATTTTGTGACAATACACTAGGCCCTGCCAGTGAAATCCTGTCTAATGGATACATCCTTCCAAAAGTATTAGAGACAGTTTACTAAAGTATAAAACAGATGGCCATATCACCAACAGATCATAGTTACCTGTTTAACACTTCAAAAAAAAAAAAATCTACTTGAGCAGTTTACACAACTTGAAAATGTTTAGCGCTACAAATTAGTGAACCACTCATGTATGTAGCTGTGTTGTTAAGTATGTGATTTTTGTTAATGAAATGGTCATCTCTCATTTTTCATTTTTCCCCCTCCAATTTTATCCTATTTACAATATTTTTAATAAGAATGAGGACACTTTTTAAGGTGTTAAGGTATGTACAACTTAAATAATTACTAAATTGGATACACTTCCTTGAAATCTTGTTTTTTCAGTTGTCATTTGAAACTCACGGAAGGATAATCATCGATTCATTGTTTTTTTTTTAACTTCTGAAATTGACTGTTCAATCAACACCTGTCACAACTGCTATGCTAAACTGAATAATATCATTATATAACTGTCACTTGAAGTAGTCTGTGTTGTTATAAAGACATGGCCTCATTCATAAAAATAGAGTGTTCCTGTAGATGAAGCTGTTTGTTTCCTGCTGCTGAGGCAGCTGCTGGTCCTCTGCCAATGTAGCTGTTAAAGAATAAAAAAAAATATATATATATATTTATTACTTATTTTTATCATATAATCTGTACTTTACACGGCTTCATAACAGATCACATAAATACTTTCTATGCAACAACTATAGTAAATCCTAGTGACAAACTGATTGGCTAACATGCCGGAAATTGAACTACTTTTATTTACTATGTACGTAGATTTCATTCATCTGAAGGTCGGCGATGACATGTTTGTAATGTCACTTAAACTTGAAAACAAAATGTTGGCCAAATTCAATTCATTCTAGATCTCATAGTATAAAGCAGTATACTAAATCTGGTTGAGATCAGAGCAAAGAAACTTGAGTTAATTGATGGAAACCAAATCAAATGATGTAATCGGACAAACCTAAAAACTATATGCTTCTGACCTTTTATCATCAGGGCATAGAAAAGAGATGGTAATCTGACTAAATACTGTCAGACCACAATACAACAACATATTTATTCTGACAACTTCACCTACCAACAGAATTTGCCAAGAACAAATGTACATAATGTTATTTACTGTTGATACAGAGGAATTTACAGATATCGACATCGTTTGTAAAAAATCAGAACACTCATTTTTAGTAAAAATAATCTTGTGACACAATAACACAAACATCTCTCACTGAATATATCATTGGTACTTTGTTTTCAAAGACTGTGTTTTCAATGGAATTGAAAATTGGTACCAAAACTGTGAGTTTATGCAGAATTCAAGGGTTGAGTTATGAAATCACTTACTCCAGTGGAGGTCTATTTATGTGTTCCAAAACATTTTTAAACCTAGGTGCTACATAGCCCCAAAATCCCATGTTCTTGTGTTCCTCCTGAACCCAGCTCACAGATGCTCTTGGGTACCTCTCGATCTCTGCCTTTACTAAATCATAAGGAAATGGAGATATCTGAAAAAGACAATATCAACATATTTGAGTAAAACGTGTAGTACAAATCTGAGCATCACTGTCAGACAATAACTGTATAGGGTGGAAGTGATAATGCTGCTGTTGGTCATTTGTCATGAAAATGTATACAGTATAACCTGTTTTGAAAGACCACTCTCATGAAAGACCACGAGTCCATTGAGACAATATTCTGAAAACCATTTGGTTAACTAATCTTTTAAATAAAACCTCTTTTGAAAGACGACCTGTCTTAAGAGATCACATTTCAGTGGCAGATGGGGTGGTCTCTCAAGACAGGTTTCACTGTATTTCAAACAAAGCTAGATATTTACCTGCTCAATTCTAGAAATGGCAATCTGTCCTATGGTGTCATTCTTTTCTCTTTCCTTCACGAGCTCATAATAAACTTTTCCTGAGCAGAACAAAACCTTCTTCACAGAATCAGCATTGTCCCGAGCGATACCCTCCTCAGGGTACATACGTTTAAACTTTGAACCTTCAACCATTTCGTCAAAAGATGACCTAGCTTCAGGTAACCTCAGCAAACTTTTGGGGGTCATGATGACTAGCTACAATATTAAAAGAGGCAAAGATTTGTCAACTTCTTCAAAGAGCATAGTTATCTTGTTTATACATACCAGGTACTATTCATTTTGGAAAAGTAACTTAAAACAATAATTATCTGTCAAGTAAACATTACTCCTCATTATTTCAAGATTGAATGTTTATTGTCATTTGAGTAAACATTGCTAACTCTCCCTGATGTAAGTACTGAGAGGTATCATACAAGAATGTATAATACCTATGTGTTCTTTTAAGATACTTGATGTCTGATGAAGTTCATTATCAAAATAAAGTTCAAGCCAAATACTTAATATGTGCAGAAAAATAATGTTAGATTGGCCATGACTTACAGGTTTTCTGAAGGGAAGCATTATCTGTCTCCTGATAGCATGGAAGAAGTTAGCTGGTGACGATAGGTTACAAACAAACCAATTGATGTCATGAAGCTGCTGCATTTCAAAATTGGCATCCATTGGCTGAAAAAACAGTTCAAAACAACAAACTTACCAATTGTATATTCAAAATAAGAAACTCACAAATTATATGTACAAAAAAATATCAATATCAAAATCATTCCGAATTTTCCATGTCTGTCCAAAAAAAAAAACAAACAAAAAAAAACAACAAAAAAAACAAAATATATATATATATATATAATGGTGATGTAATAGAAAAAAAAAATTGAGATCAAAATTGAAGTTTAGATTCATATTTACATCAAACAAGTTTAACAATTTTACAGTTACACTAACTCTGTCTGTAGAACTTCATTACCTAATCAAAGTACATAATCCTGTTGGATACGATTTTAGATATTCTATAATAATTTATAAAAAAATATCAGTCTTCTGGAAACACAAACTTCAAATCCCCACCCCCACTGGAATCCATGTAGAGTTTTACTGGAGTCAATCTGATACCACAACTAAAACAAGTCTAAAGGATTAAAAGCATACACAGTCACAGCATGACAACAGTGAAAATGATAAAATAAGTGATAGATGATATAACTTTTAGAGATAGTGTAAACAAAGTAGAGATGACACATGATTTAAAAAAAAAACAAACTAATGAACTATAGTGGAACCATAAATACTGTGCCATTCTCAGAATAATACTCCTATTAGAGATTTTCATGAAACCTCATCATTTTAGTAAAAACAGGTCTTCTTCAAAACCCCTTATTAAAACAATTTGAAGATATTCTGATAACGAGTCTATGCTTCATCCCTTCCATCCATCTAGATTTATTTTGGCAAGCTTTACTTCCACCAGACTGACTATTTAATTTGAAATAGAATGTTTGTTTTCTTGTAGCATAGTTACCCTTTAGAGTTAGATTGTGAAATGAAACTGTCTTTGAACATGGTATATATGCATAGACCATTTGTCTGTTTAAGAACACCTATCCTTTCCCTTTTAACTGTCTCTTTATAAATCACAGAAATGTAGAAAGAAAATTTGACTTCTGCTCTGACTTTGTTTTGTTCTAGGTCCCACATGTAACATAGAGTTGCTCTGATGATCCAGCCCCCATGCAAATTATATTAATTGCTTGTCTGATTTATCCATACAGGTAAGGCCAATGGCGCTCACTCACTCACTCGCTTGCTTCCTTGCTCGCACGCTCTCTCTCTCTGTAAACCACATCTAACCCTGAGCTCTATTTCAATCAACTATAAGGACAGCAAAAACATGCTAATATCTGTCAGAAAGTGACAGGCAAAATGCAAGAATAGCCCTTATATATAGCTTGTAGTGGATAAAACTGGGGTGTAATGATACATACAGAGTTTACAGAGGATGTAAAAATCAAAATGTAATCACAGTAGAGATGTATATTATCAGTATATGTAGAATAGTACATCTGCAGGACACAACACCTATTAAAACAGTGCTAATACAGACAGTAAAATCCTTAAATTAAGAGGACACTTTTGCTATAGATCAACAAACCATACAATACTTGTAGAGGGAGTTCTATATATATAGTATTACATACCACAATATAGTTCTGAAATAGATCACATAATACAGTTCTTCTAGAAAAGTCATCATGATTTTATTTTTTTTAAATACTTTTCTGTATCTGCTTTCCTTTAACTTCTAAAATCAAATTTCAAATCAATATGCACAACTTCCTGGAATAAGAATACATGCCATATTTTTCTGAGGTCATTTTGGGATTTTTTCTGGGACAAATATCGCAAAATTCTGGGATACTTTCTGGGACACTTTTAAATTCTCTTTTCAGGTGTTAAATAAATACAAAATTGTTTTCAATTCTTTATTTTACATGTTGCAAGCTTTTTGCAGTGACTGTCAATACTTTTTACATGTGTATTAAGGCATTCATGTGAAAGAAATCAGTTCAACTGCTATGCCACAACTGGAGACTTTTAACTTTTTAGCTGGAGATTTTTAATTAAAGTTTTTGTAACTTCTGCTTTCCTTGTTTTTTTTTTAATTACTTAGCCAACTGCATGCCTTTTTAATATATATTGTATGAATTTTGCATGTTTATACATGTACCAGTTGAAAAATACATAACAACTTTGTTTATGATTAAACAAATAATAATTCAGTTTCCATAATTTAAATACCAGTCCGGTATGGTTCCGTTTCTACTTCCGGAAGTACGTCTGGCATTATATGTGCTTTGTGACAATTTAGACCTTGAGGTAAATGCCTTGCATGTTTGATTATAAATAAAATAATGATTTTTTGGTTATTTTGTTGTTGTTGAAATACATTACAAATATCTTTTGAGACCGTAAGATGTTGTAATGACTATATCTGATGGCTGGTATCATGCTCCTAATCATCGATGATCCAAGTGTGTTACATGACATACACACACTCTCATAGACTTCGCATACATAGTCTTATCACCAATTAACTGCCAATCAGTGGACGAGACGATGTTATTTAATCATTAACACCCTCAATATTTAATATGCCCATAGGTTATTTATCTGTATGAATAAGTACAGATATTCACTTACACACATGAAATAGGTAAATTTTGTGAAAAGAAAAAAGAAATACATGTGGATTGTTTTGAAAGACAAGGATACTTACAGGCCACTGGTCCTCGTCATCATTGGACATTTGCAGAAATCGTTCTGGTTTTGCACTAGAGTGTTCTGGACCCTTAAAATAAAGATTTCATAATATAGTAAACTATTCATAGATACAGGTGACTATCGATACCTCAAAGTTCAGAGGACTACACAAAAACTTTGAGGTTTCGAGATTTCTGGAAATCAACATTTGAACTGGTTTAGGTTCTTAATACTATAGAAAATAAGTGATGTTTGGGATTTTGTTTTCGTAACTTGTTATCACAAACAGTCTTCGTACCTAGTTTTAAAACACGAAAATGTGTAAATATGTTACAGTACCGCTTGATGTTAAAGTTAAAATATACCAATTGGCTGTGTTACAAGTACTCGAAATCGTAGTCATTGACACATCTTTATACAGTTCCTCTGTTTTAATTGATCTGAATTAATTAACTATCTTTCTCCATTAGGTCAGAATCTACTTGTCACTCTGTTATCAAAACACCTTTTGTTTAATCTTCCAGGTAAGACTGCCATTGCCATTCTGGCTAACAACATTGACTGTTTATAAATTCATTGATAATTACTTGGACTTTGAGGTTTCAAGAGGGAAATTTAAAGGAACATACAAATCGAGACTTCGAATCAACTTTGAGATTTCAAGAACTTTGAGGTTTCGATGTTAGAGAGTAAATTTACTTAATTTATGCAGAAAAAAATTTGGGACCTGTATAAAAATTTGATGTTTCAAAGTTTGAACCATTGAGAGTCACCTGTATATCACATACTTGACCCATTTTACCTTATTATTATGCTCATAACATAAATATATCACACATGTGTCATAAAGCCTAGAGGCACTGTGATTTGTCAAACCATCAACTGGGTAATATTTACTGTGATTTGTCAAACCATCAACTGGGTAATATTTACTGTGATTTGTCAAACCATCAACTGGGTAATATTTACTGTGATTTGTCAAACCATCAACTGGGTAATATTTACTTGTTTACTGGGGGTACATTTCATACAATCAAAATTATCACATTAATGCCTTTGTGAATACATTTCCGGATTATTTTCAGAAAATTTAACTCATTCACCCCTAAAGCCACATTTGGACTGGTCTAGGTCATTGATTTACAGAAGAATCCATTGATTTTCAGGTTGATGAGTTAAGCAAGTTATGTGACATAAATCAATTTATTACTTCATATGAACACTAACATATCCCTGAGTAAAAAACACACTTTTATAGCCAATTACTTACCATGCCTTCATAGCCATGTGGCAGAAGGAGAACAAGTCCAATCTGTCGTGTCCACTTAGCTTGACCACTAGAAATGAACTGATCAATTACACACTGAGCTGTGTTGGCAAAATCCCCAAACTGAGCCTCCCACAACACCAAGGCATTTGGATCAGCCATAGAGAAACCAACCTCAAATCCTGAAGATATAAAGGGTTTTATGTGTGTTAACAGTACTGGCAATAACTACTGTCATAAATCACAATTCATCAATTTCACTTGATATAATTCATTTTAATGTATTGTTCCTCATGAGAAAACATGGTTCATACAGGTACTCGAGTTCAAAATTCAAGCACTTTTCAAGGACTCGTAATATGTTTTCAAGGACTTTTAAAAGCAAATATAATCACGAATTTTGGACACTTCAAAAAAAGTTTTCATAGAGTGTCAAAAAAGTTTCACGTTGGCTTTGTTTTTAGATAGTTTTTTTCACTATTTTAGAATTTATTCTTACAATATTTTTGACCTTTGTTTTACAATACTCTTAATTAATTAACCCTTTCACTACTGCAACATACAATGTATACACTATACACTAGTAGGACATAAATGAGTTTGCAAAATTTATTTTCACTATATATTCCTCAACAGTAAATTTGTAATTTTTTTTTCAATAACTCTAGAATTCATCTTTTATCCAATTTTAGCAAAACTTGATTCATGGAAAGTTGAGTTTTTTGTACTCATGTGCTCATGCAATATAACTCATCTTTGTCCTACCACTGTACATTGTATATAATTATTGCCAGCTGCAATGTCATGGCAAAACCCCTGTAATCCCTGAAGGCTTTTTAGAAACTTTATTTACAATGCAATGGATCTATATAAAGACAAAAAAATAATAGAAAATTAATATATCAATTCATTTCAGTTCATCTTTTCCCACAGATTTTGATTATAATCAATCAGCCACGTTTTTTATTACAGGATATCACGTTGTAGTCTCATATACTGTGAGACTTCAATTCTCAAAATAGTAATTGGGAAATATCCTTTGAAACGAAACTAAGTTTGGGCAGTTTGGGGCACTACAGGAATACAGCATTCAGAAATCTTAGCGGGTGGTTTTAGGTATTACAGGGGTGAGGGTAAGGGTCTTTGAGTGGGCAGTTATGGCGTTGCAGTATTGAAAGGGTTAATAAGTTTTGTTCAAGGACTTCAAGGAATAAAATCAAGGACATTTCAAGTACTTTCCCCCCTAATTATCATTTTAAAGAACTTTTCAAGGACTACCCCAAAATTCAATGATTTTTCAAGGCCTGTGCAAACCATGGAAATGGGACTGATATTTTTTACTTTCATCAAGAAAGGACAAACTGTTCAGACATTTAGTGTTTCTTACTTATGGAATTTGTCCAGAAGATATAAATATATATGAAATAAATAATTGTTATCATGAAATGTTGAATATTCTTCTTATCAGCAATTAAATTTCTTTTTATTCACAAGTAATTAAATCAAATTGTGAAGAGTTTTAAAATAAGAGCAAGATTTAACAGCCCCCTCCAATCCCTCCCCGATTGAGCAATATCTAATAACAAGAATGTGTTTGTGAAAAACAAATGCCCCTGGCCCCAACAAATTTCTATGCTGGCAAATAAAATATCCCTACCCCACCCCCAGGGCATGTGATGTCATTTAATAAGTAAATCAGGTTTTGACTAGATAAAGAAATCTGAAATGAGATATTTTCACATGTAAGCAAATTAAAAATTCTTACCCATAACTGCATATTCCGATAGGGAACTGTTACAGACGGTATATTTTTCCTGATTTGGCTGAATATGATTCAGTGGCACATACAGATTTTTATCTATGTTTTGGTGGTGCAAAATATGGTGGCGATGGCTGGAATGATAAAACCAGAACTGATTTACTTAAACAAGGCTAATTTGAAGTATTTATAGTCTCCCACCTGAGTCATATAGACAAGATATATAAAGTGACAAATACATCCATTTACCTTATACTTATGTCCAAACTATATATCACAAGCCTAGCTGAAGAAATGAAATAGATATGGCCCAGACCAATAAAAATTTCAAAATGGAGAATAACTCTAAAACTAAAAGTAGTATGAATGCAGTTTTTTGTTAATGACACTCCATCTAATTATTTGCACCAAATATGGGGAGTTTAAGTGGAGAAATAAATTTGATATGGTCTGTACAAAGCAAAGTACAGACAAACGGAAGAAAGAAAAGATGGACAAAATACAAAACCAGTCATCCCAACCTGAACTGGTGGGAGACTAAGAACAATCAAATTAACAACCGATTCCGATAACTAGCCAAAAAGAATGCATACTGAATGCAAGAGATGAGAACAATGAAAGAAGAAAAAGGAGGTAAATGGTATTCTGATATAAATTCTCATCCCTATGAGTAATAGAATTGACCCTTATCTTGAGTGTATAACAAAGGAATCTCAATCCGAGGGTAAGATTCTGGAATGACAAAACCCTAGGCCTGCCCAGGGTTTGTCATTCCAGAATCTTATCCCGTTGATTGAGATTCCTTTGTCATACCCTTAAGATAGGGGTTGATTATTATTCTCTAGATCTATGCAGATCTGTGTCAAGTCAGACATAAATATGTACTGCATTCTAGAAGCCACAGAAGTTCTTTTTCATAAATTGTACTGTGACGTCATAACGCGTGTAGCTGTCAACACCCTAGGGGTAAACAAGGAAACCATTCCCCGTAACAAAAGAAAAATCTATGAACCATGGGAGAATAAATAATAAATCTAAGCAATGCCCTATTGCTCCAAAGATGTAAACATTCCAGATCTTTCTTTTACAGTTGATGTGTTGCTCTATTGAAAAAAAAACAACCAAAAAACAAAAACAATGATAAATATGATTATTTTTGACAGGTTTTTCAGTAAATTGATTACATATTTAAAGTATATATAAACTACATTTATAATGAAATTACAGATTAAAATCAACAGTAAAAACAAAAACATATGTACCTGAAAGTGCCTCTCTCAACATCCTGTCCGCTAAGTCGTACATGATGGCCATTCATCAGCAATGAGCCAAAGGCAAACAATTCTCCTAATGCCCAATCAGCAACTCTGTTTTTAACCATCTCTGCTCTCTGTCTCATCACACGCTTCAGTGCTACAATAACATAGACAAATATAAATTATTTAAACTATCCATAGCATGCATTCCGACTGATAATTGGGGCACTAACCAAAGCCCTTCAATAGTTTTAGGAGGATACTTTTTATGTAAAGTAGCTAACAGATAGGTTTACTTCAACACTGAGTGTAGCAATAGGCTCTAGGTTGGCTTTGAAGAGGGTACGAGGATTCTAAACTAAAAAATTGTTCACCAATAGAAAGAACATTGTAACACTATTCTTTTTTTTATATATATATCGCAGTTTGGTATATAAATTTCATTTAATTCTGAATGCTGTTTTTAAGCCACATTCAACAATATTTCAGTCAGATGCTGACTGCCAGTTTTCAGTCGTGGAGAAGAGAACTTGGTTACAATGTACCACCGACCTTCCATAAGTACACTGGCAAACTTTCTGACAGAATCAGTTTAGGTTCCAGGAAGACTCAAACCCACGCTGACTAGGGGAGAGAGATTTTGTGGTTTAAAGCGCTGTGCTCTAAACACTCGCCCATGGAGGCCCAACATATAATCATTATATTTATATTTGTTGTGACATTGTTGTAAAACAATTGTATTACATTTTACCTCCATGTATAACAAAGCCTTCAGGCACAGTACTGGCAACCTCTCCAATCCTCTGTAGAACATCTTCTGTCACACTTGTTGTGGGATTCTTCATGGGATTGGTTCCTTCAAAAAATCCTTCCCATGGTGAATCAAGCCAATCAGCGTTCTTGACAGCTATTTCTTTTTTGGCAGCATTAAATGACTCCTCACAGATTCTGTCATACTTTGCTACCTCTTCCTAAACAAAACAAAAAGATGGTATGACTGTTTCTAATTTTTTCCATGCATTTCTTTAAAAAGCAAAAAAAGATGTACCAACAATAAATGAAGAGTAACGATTGTAACAGGAGAGGAATATCAACAAAAGTTGAGGGATTGTGACAATGGGGGTGTGTGGGAGGTGGCATCTCCTACTACAGTTTTACACAAAAAACAACAAAATTTCACTGGAAATAGTTTGCTCTTCATAAATCAGACAAACCTCATATTCATTTTGTGTGACAGCATTGCTGCTAATGAGCTTCTCTGCATACTGTACAAGGACTGTTGGCAACTTTTGTATCTTCTTGTACATAAGGGGCTGGGTAAGCATAGGTTCATCTATCTCGTTGTGACCATTTCTGCGATAACTGACCTGTAGAGAAAATAGCAATAAAATGAGATTACTGGATAATTTTCCTGCTCAGTTAGGTATTAGGTCATCTTTTTTTTTTTTTTTTTTTTTTTTAACAAGAATGATGATGTAACAATATTTATATAAATCTTATCAATTTTACATTGCGAACTGAATACATACCAGATCAATCACAACATCTTTGCCAAATGTGGCTCTCCATTCTGCGGCAACCTTACAAACATAAACAACAGCCTCAGGGTCATCTCCATTGACATGGAAAATTGGAGCGTTGACTACACGTGCAACATCAGTACAATAAGGTGAAGATCGTGCTCTACGTGGATCTGTTGTAAATCCAATCTGTGAATTTAAAAGGTTAAATAAAACTCTGTACGAAAGAAACATTTCCTACATTGTTTTAATAACAGACATTTACTTCCAATTAAATTTAGCTATGTTAATTTTTTCTCCTTTTTAAACTAAGTGCTTAAAACAGTCTTGGAAAACAATACTTCAAATCCCAAGATCATATATGACAATGTTTATTTTACGATTCAGAAATGTTTCATTTCACTTTCATTTGACCCTAAAATAACTACAAGTTTGGAATGAGTTAGTATAATTTAGTTTTTAAGAGAAATTAAAAAAAAAATGAATAAAAAAAAAGAAAAAAGCAATGATTAAAATGCTGAAACTTGACAGTTATACATATCAACTTCTGAATTATACAATATCTACCTGATTGTTCACAACAATGTGAATAGTGCCTTTTGTGGAATACTCTGGCAAATCACTCAAGTGGAAAGTTTCATAAACAACACCTTGTCCAGAAAATGCAGCATCACCATGGAGAAGTATACTCATGACCTGTAAGGATATATTTGATAACAAATGCCTGTACAGAAATAAAGCAATTTATTTTGGGGTATGTCTCTGTATGGATATCAAAGATATTTCAGAATAACATTTATCATAATTTTGTGCTTTATTAGGAAATAAAAAATTTGAATGAGACACTAAAATGGAATGGTTAAATGCTAGCATCCATAAAATGTTTGATGCACACCACTAGATGTAAGCAAAATACCAAAGTTATAGGATAGGGAAAAAAAGCAGAAAAATTACTCAAGACAATTGCATTAAAACTCCCTGAGTTGAAATCAAATTTATGATAAAAAAAATGGGATTGAGGTCATAATAAGTTAGAAGTATAATCAATTTGCTGTAACACGAAACATTTTGAATTAATAAACTTATTCTGTATTAATACGACATGCCGACCACTGAAATCGTGCATCTACCACAAGGACATCAAAGCGCATCGTTGACTGGGGCTTTGGATCAGCATGCCTGAATTAAACTTATAACTTTTGTTTTCCTTTTATTTTTAAGCTTCTTCTTAACACCTCAAATCAAGGGTAGGGACATGTGACGACGTGTGCGGAATATTCACTTTGAAGTGTTCTTGACAATTAATCGGGTTGACAGAATTTTATGTGTTCCTTTTTCTCACAACCAATTTGATCTTGTTGCAATTTATTTACTATGAAAATTTGATTTTATAATACATTTAGGTTACTGGACAAATTGTCCGATATCCAGATTTTTTTCAATGGTCAGATGTGAATTTAACTGGCTAATGCCGACAGTCTGGTGACTGTCACATTGTCCGCTCTCCCTGCCCTGCTTAAATTCTGCCACCAACCTTTATACAGTTGGATGTGAAGGGGCGTACATACCTAGTGTCACTGCCATATCAGCCTTACGTACTAGAAATTTTTCATGTGAATACCTAATCACTGCTTGTTCAACATTTTTGTACATTTTGGCCAGTTGGTATAAATACACCATATGGCATTGGCTGTTGGTTACATAACCTTAAAATAGCCATTGGATAATAAGGCTGAGAATGGCCTGCATAAGCCCTTTAATAAAAGACTCAAAACCTATCGATCAGTCCTCCTAGATTAGTAACAAATACATTTTTAATATTGACCAGTTAAAATAAACACACATCAAGTTTGATTGGACTAAAAATGAACAAGAAATAATGTTACAGGTGCTGAGATACTCACACTTTTACCCTCCTTATCACCTCTGTATTCCTGTTCTGCTCTTGTTTTGCCCTGCACAACTGGACCTACTGCCTCTAAGTGAGATGGGTTTGCAACAACTGCTATCTTAATGTGTTTGTTTGTAACTCGATTCAAACGTTCATGGCACATTCCTAAGTGATATTTGACATCACCAGACCCTTCATCTGCCGCCTCTAACTTAGAGTCAAACTGACAGAAAATCTTCTCCAGAGACATTCTGCATACATTTGCCAGAACATTGAGTCGCCCTCTGAAAATGAAACCAAGACCAAGAATATTACATTGAGGTAAGTTAAAAATCCAGAACATTGAGTAGCCCTCTGAAAATCAAACCAAGATTAAGAATATCACATAGAGGTTATTTTACATAACAAGTTTATGTATCTGTGGCATCTGACATCATGCCTTTTTCTGCAAATTTTGGGAAAAGGCCATTGGTAACACAATTGGGGATTTTAACATGAATTTGATTCAAATTGGGGAAAATATTTTGCACATATGTAAAAATGTAATTGAATCTCTTTTTAGATGCATTTCCTCCAGCATTAATTCATTTTCATAACATCAGCAGTCTGAACACCTGACTGGGAATTTTTACTATCAAAATGGGAAAAACCATAAGTATTTTGCATTGAAAAT
This sequence comes from Atrina japonica, assembly GCA_030159075.1. Lineage (NCBI taxonomy): Eukaryota > Metazoa > Mollusca > Bivalvia > Pterioida > Pinnidae > Atrina > Atrina japonica. Next base: position 816,296 of record BROG01000117.1, read on the forward strand.
GGGGTCAATTATCGGCCCCATAGAAACTATAGAAATAGGCCTGGATATATAAGTACTCTCACTTACAATTAAACATTTCATAATTAAAGAAAATGTACTACAAACTATTAGGGACTGCCAAAGGTTTTATTTGGACCTGCAACAAGATATCAAATTACATACGTGTGACATGGTAGATGCATCTATTCAAATCTTATTACAAAAGGTTCTAGTGAGCCAAAATGTGCTTTTGATACCATGCTACACTGTCCAAGCATTTCCAAATGTAAGTTTTACGCATAACTCAGGCAATTGAAAGCAAAAGTCTTTGAAAAAAAAATCCTAATACATGTATATAACAAGGATAAAACAAAGGCTGTACAAAATACGCCTGTCATGGGTTGATGAGCATTTTATAACTCCATATATAACTGGCAAGAAATTTTGGTTTTCAAACTTGACCAAGCTTTCTTCTCTTAAAATTTCAAATTAATCCACTGAAAATTAGTCAAGTTATTGAGTAAAAACTGTTTCAGCAAATTTGCAAGATGCCATAACTCCATATATAACTAGCAAAAATTTTGGTCATCAAACTTGTCTGAGCTTTTAGGGCAATTAACTTTCTGATTAAGTTTCAAATTAATCTGTTAAAAATGACTCAAGTTATTAAGCGGAAACTGTTTCTGCAAATCTTCAAGGGGCCATAACTCTGTAAATATCTGGTGAAAAGTTGTGGATATTGAACTTGTGCAAGGTTTTATGGCAAGAAACCATCTCATAAAGGTTCAAATTAATCCGATGAAAATTACTCAAGTTATCGAGTAGAAACTCTTTCTGCAAATATTCAAAGGGCCAAAACTTCATAAATATCTGGCGAAAAGTTTTGGTTATCAAACTTTTCCAAGCTTTTATGGCAATAAACCCTCTCATTAAGTTTCAAATTTATCCATTAAAAATTACTCAAGTTATTGAGTGGAAACTGATATGTGCCTGCCCACCCATGTGAAATCATAATACTACCTGTCTTTGACGGGCATATAAAAAGGTTCTCTAACTCAGTTTAAATAGATTCATAAAGAAAATATATTTGATGAGTGATTTTGAGACATAATCTTTAACGATCCTTTCCTCAACTTTCATTTTTAATATACAGGTGACTCTCACTGGCTTGAACAATGAAACCTATAAGTTTCTTTTTTATCTCTTCAAGGTAGTATAGGCCCATGATTTAATTTATTTTCCCCTTCATATGATAATTACCTGTGTGGCATACCAATGAAGAAGGTATCTACTCCAAATTCTGTTGATCTATCTATCACAGTCTTAATACCTGGAATTAACACCTCACATCCTTCAAGTCCAAATCTCTTTTCTGATGCCCATTTTCGAGCCAAAAACTCTTCAAATCTGAAAAAATTAAAAAATTTGTTATAAATAAAATGATGTTTACAAATCTGTATAAAATATATCACTGCTTGTCATGATTCAGTTAGTTAGATAGGTTACCTAGAAAGTAGAAAGTCTGGTGGTTCCATTTCTGGTATCAGGTCATAAACAAGAAACAAAAATGTATTGTTGTTCGTTCCCTAAGCAACCTAGCATAAGAAGTGAAAGTCACATGTCCTTGAGATGAAAGTAAAGACCATGAAACTACATTGAGCTGAGTCCATAGCACAGGTCAAATTTTGTGACACTTCAACATGGTTCCATACTGGTCAGCGACCAATTCTCGCCTGCTGTTTTTAACTGGCATGGAACCCGCAAACATGTACATACTTTCACAGATTTTTTTGTGTTTCCTGGACAAGACACTATTCTGATTGCGGAACAAATATAAAAAATAATTTCTCCGAAAAACCAGAATACACCAGGTAATATAAAACGAGTTGGCGAGAATTGGTATTTGGTGAGAATTGTTCGCTGACCAGTATAAGTGAAACAAATCTTGGCAGGACAAATGACAACACTATAAAACTTAACAAAATGTCTATAGAAGTTCAGCTTACCTTTGTGACCTAACAAGTCGTGCTAATAGTGTTCTCTTTTCTTCATTGGTGAAGTGGATACTTGGGGTTTCAAATTTTCTTTTGATCCAGTCTGTCTGCTCTTTGTTGTTAATATGCATGAATTCTATTCCTGTGTGTTTGCAATATATTTCCTGAAAAGAGTATCATATGTTTTGTAACACAAAGCCCAGTAAGAAACATGAAAATATATAAATTTTAGTTTCAAAAATGATGATTGGAGATGTGGTATCTAGAGCAACTTGTGCTAGTATATGTGTTTACTAATAAGTTAATGAGACCAGTATTTTAGAGGGTTGGTATCTTACTTGAATACTGCATACCTGGACCCGGTTGCACAAAACATTGTTGAATTTAATGTACAGTTAGTCCATTGGTTTAACAGTGGTTAAATTCACGTTAAATTTAACGACCTGTTGTGCAACTGGTTCCTGGACATTTTGCTCTGGCTCCCATTTAATTTTGGTCATGTGCACCCTTAGATGAGAGAGATTATTTAAGATGAAAGCGAAATATTGAATATAAACAATTGAAGCATAGGCATACATGCCATTCATGAAACTATGCTGATTATGGGCAAATTCAAGACAGGGTGAATATGTTCTCTTGTCATAAAAAGGCAAAAATAAGCAGGGGCAAAATTGTCCAGGTATACATTACTTTTAGACACATTTGTTGGCTTACATTTTTACTGATAAAAGATAAAACAGTGCATACACATACCATTTTCTGATACTGGTATGCTATGAATCAACACATTTATCTTGCAATTTAAGCCAAATGATATTACTAATTAACAAGAGATCCCAGTGGGATCTTGGCACCCACCATGGAATGATCTATGTCTGATCTACAACAGACTGTTCTTTTCTCTTATTTTGTGTCGCAACATTGAATTTGAACTTAAATCCATATTGCTATGAAATACTTCTTTCAGAAAATTATAATGAAGCTGAACTTGAACGGAAAATATTACATTTTCAGAGAGAATGGAATTCAACATGGCTGCCTGCAACAATGTTGGATTCTGTTCCTTCTGAAAATGTAATATGCACAACTAGGACGGACGGACAGACCACGGACGCAGGGCTATTTGAATATGATGAAATAGAGAAATGAATTAATGACAACAACAATGGATAACAATGTCCTTCAAAAATGTGTTAACCTTTTCTTTACACCCCAAAAAAGTAGAGATGATTTTCAAGAACAAAATATATCATCACTAAATTGCCACATTGACCCTATGCCAAACCTGAATCCTTGCTCCCTTGCTGTCAGAATTTTCACAATTGTGGTAGAGGGCTTTATACACATTCAATTTTTTCCATGACGTACAAGGATAAGAAGATTTTTAAAGATTGGGCTAGTTTCGGCACTTCTGGTCCCATCAAAATGACTTTGAGGGTACAAGGATAATATAATTCACAAATTGTGTTCCCCTTACCATAAAGAAGCATCTTACAAAATTTGGTAATGATTAGCAAAATAAGCTTAAAGAAGTTAAATTATGAATAACAAAAGGCACACAATTGACTAAAAACAAGGGCATAAGGTCATCTGAGTAAAAATGACATGAGAAAATTAAATGGGACCGCTGCGCATATCACTTAAATTATCTATAAGCTGAGTTAAACTATTACAGGGAGTGGTTTCCTGTGAAAATATCTCAAAAGCAGTTAAACAAGTTTTCAAAGGTAAAACTGGCTAAATAATTGCAGGTAACAAAAAAGAAACAACAATAAAATTTCATACAACTTGCTTGATATACTGGTTTAAATGGAATAATACTATGCTGTACAACAAATTAGAAAATGTATACAATAAAAAAAATCTCTTACCTGTAATCTATTGACTATTTCATTCAGTGATAATTTGGATTCCTCTCCTCCTATATATGTGTCATGTGGAAGTTTAAATACACTATCCAAATCTTTTTCATCTACAGTAAAATTATCAGAGTAATGGTGAATAGATGTTAGTTGGTAATTATGAAATGCATGTAATTATATATCAATGGGGACATTACTGAATGAGAATTTTTATGCTAGTGCCGCGGTGCCTTTTTCGTAATGCAGAGGTCAAGGGTCCAGACTGAGTAAGACAAATAAATCAAAAGGCACATTGACTTATTTCTTCACAAAGATCTCAACATTTCTAATAAAAGACACAGATGTCTGCCATGTGACACATAATCAAGGCCTAGTGCCACAATTATTATTGAATTATTGACCGCTGGCCATAGCATAGGTTTATACTTTTGTACTTCACAAACGGCTGTGCTGGTGATGTTTTCATACATGTTTATAAAATATAAAATGTTAGGTTAGAATTCACCAACAAAAAACAGATAAAAGAACAATAAAATTATTACTTGGAAATCCATGCATACATACATATAAGTGAAAGTGACAAAAGTAAATTATAAAATTATCTTAGTATTAACTTTGGTGTATGAATGACATTCATAAGTAGCTAATATTTAATTATTTGTGGTCTTAAATTTCTGATGATGCTAGTATTGGGATATAGATTATCTTTAAGAGTGGCCATCTTTATTGTATCTATTAATCAAGTACAATAATTTGATATGACACAAACCATTAACAAGATAAAATATTATCCATTTATTACAAGTATGAAAACAGCAATACAGAGTTCTGTTGAAATAGGGTTCACTGGCTCTAAGCATGGTATAAAAAGATAACACAATGTTTAGATCTCTGAATAGGAAAGCCTGGTCTATATATAAAATCACATATATTGTAACCTAGAAACTAAAAAATTTGATATTCTAAGTAAAGAACATAAATACTAGCTTTTGTGCTGATCAACAATCATCAAGGATTGATTTTTCCATTAAACTATATGAAATGAACAGATAATGCAACACAGCAAATATGAAGAAAGGAGATGAAAAACAAAGAATTATGTTATCAAATATATTTTTAATAAAATGTCTTGCCTGTGAATATGACTTCTGTGGGGTTTGTAACAACAACAAAATTGAATATTTTAGAATTTTGCCAAAAAGTGGTAAAAATGGGATCAGTCTATCCCAGGTGCAAGAAAGGAATGTCTCATATGAGACTTTTCTGCATTGAATCAAGAATATGTACTAGTAAACTTATTGTTATCATATCTAGGCTATTCACAAGGTCATTTATGCATAACATACTGATAATAGTACAAACGAAACATTTAAAATGTCCTCAGATAATCACTGATATAATTTCTTATTTACACCAATAAGTTGGTCAAAAAGTGTCTGAAAGTGGTTAAAATTCATATAGTTAAAGGCAACTATGTAAATAACAGCCATTTTTGCAGTCACATTTAGCAGATACATGATTATTATACAAGTACATGTATAAGTCATGTTTTATTCATGATAGAACTGTTGTTACTTGAAAACTGACTGATAAAAATATACAGCAACACTCATGATACTGATGCAAAAAAATCTATTTCATGGAAATTTTACAGGCGAGACATTATGGAATAAAGAACAAAATATGCAATCTGTTAAAATCAACACTGTAAAATTAAACAAAAAAAAAAAGGCATTATCCAAAAAAAAAAAAGTAATATACTAAAACTCTTCAGCTGGAGTTGAATCTGAAAACAAAATCTGTCCACAAATAAAAATATACAGCAATATACAAAGACAAACATGCAGCGGTATATATGTAAATTGATGTTTATCACAGAAATCAGTGCTCTTCATTCATATTCTGTTTTTTTATTTACTGATGACACACATACTTTTCTGGTTGTCAGATTAATACTTCATTTTGTATTTCAAAGATAGCAATCAGTCAGTGGTAGATGTCATTGCAACTGAAGATACAACTTATAGAGTCAACAGGCCCCATCTTCAAAGTCTTAAACATAAAAGCAGATCAACCATTTCAAGTATATATGTCTTCATAAATATATTCCTAAAAGTGAATGAGGAAATGGCTAGAAGATAGCATGTCAATGAGACACGATTTAAGGATATTCGTCTGCTTTCATGCATACCAGTCCACATAAATTACTGTAGATATGTTTAGTATTGTATGTTGGCTCTATTTGTATGTATCTAAACACCAGTATACAAAAGAATTAATATTGATAATAAAACCAGAAAACTGTATATAGAATATTTACAAAACAAACACAAGTGTCAAAATGATTGCATTTACATTTTACAATGACCAAAGAAAAAATGAAAAGCACTCATTCTAAAATATCATAATACAGATAACAATTCATATACACTTAAAATATATGCTGAACAGAACTTCAAGATGATTTACTTTTTTTTAATTACTTTTTTACAACGTTCCAATATCTTATGAGAAAGTGTGCAGGTGTTCAACTTCTCAACAAGCTCACACCAACGGGGTACTTTACCAAATGAAATATTAGTTCACTACTTTGCAGTACATGCTACATGCACCCTACCAAAGGTTACCACACATTTAAAGCTGTACAAAATGTATACCTACTAATACAAGGCTTTCACGAACAAATCAATAAGTTTCATGTTTTTAATTCACAATTCAAGCATTTCTTCCGGTAAGACTTGCTAGAATATTAATATGTATACGTTCAGGAAACTTTTACACATACACCCAGAAAAATTGTCTATAAATTACTTGGACTGCTATCAAAGACTCTCAATTTCTATCTATTATGATAAATCTATGTTGATCTTAGTTCAGGACTACCATCACAGAGAAACAATCTAACAATGATTGAGGGCAGTTTATATACAATAAAGATAGTGAAGCAAACACAAATAAAACAAAGCCTACACAAGTTACATGTACACAAAAAGCTATCAGAAGCACACAGCATCAATAGCAAATGTTCTAACAATCTTCAGCTATCTGAGGAATATTTAAAGTGTAATACTTCCTGGACAAAAAATTTGGAAAAACTTTCAAAATAAAAAATTACAAACCATCCTTTGTAAAGTACTACATATGATGGTCTTTGTTAGCTAGAGGTTGCAATCAGCTTCTGATATTATTATAAACATATTCACACTGCTAAATGATTGTAACACACTACTATTGGCTCTACAGAATGTAGCTACTTTATTTAAGTTGTATCCACTAGAAATCAGTGTTAAATTGTGCTGTTTCAAACCTTTGGCCCATGAAGGCATGATCAAGTCTAAAGACTCTTAAAAGATAATAAGAAAATTTTTTGAAAACAATTTTTTCCTAGTCTATTGAAATACAGAAATTGTAATGCAAACAAATGTGTGATTATCTTTCAAGGCGTTTTGGAGTTATCATTAAATATTATTAGATAAAAAAACAGAAGATATTCAGTAGGACTGTACCGTTCTATAATTGCATATGTTACATATGACTATGAAAACCATCTGCACATACACGAATACAGTGGAACCTGTCTTGAGAAACCACCCCATCTGCCACTGAAATGTGGTCTCTCAAGACAGATGGACCCTCAAAACAAAGTGGTTTATTTTTTCAGAGTATGGTCTCAGAAGACAGGTGGTCTCTTACAAGAGTGGTCTTTCAAGATAGGTCCTACTAAATTAACATGTAGTTTAATTAAGCTAAAACTTTAAATCACTTGACTGGCATTATACTTACCTTCCATCATTTGTCAAACTTTACATTTAATACAAAAGAAAATATGTGATGGGTGATCACCTAATTTGAATTTAATCTCAATATCCGTTAAAATACACTATAGTAAATATGGCTTATAGGTATTAGTAATTCACTACAGATGAAATATCAGGTTTCACTTCAGTGACAATGAACATCATAGCAAACACAAGTTGTAGGTTAGAGAGGGACTTTTCCAGGTAATGTCATTAATTAAAAGAGTTAAGTAGTGAAAATGCAAAAACAACATCAATCTGTGTACAGAACTTTGATTGTGCAGCACTAGGATACGGTAAGTTAGAACAAGCAGGTTAACACCAAAAAAAAGCTGAAGCTACTATAGCCACCACGAAGTAAAACACTGTTCCTAACTAATCCCACTTTGGTATCAGTTGGAGAGGTTTTTATCCAGATCTTACCCAAGGGAGAGAGAGAAAGTTCATGGCCCTGGTTTGAAAATGTAGGCTGATTAATTCCTAACGGATCAAGTTCTGCAAAGTGATGGCCACGAATCTACAAGCAAATAGGAGTAATACCAATTTTTCAATCAGAAAAGTCAGCTATGATCATCTACAAAAACACTACCTAGCATAAATTCAGCAAAATGCCAAATTCAAGATACCAGATATATCGCACAAACAAAAACAAAACAAACAAGCAAATGTCGTCTCTTTTGATGTCATCCACATGATCAGTTACTATAATCTGTTAATGATAGGACCGCTTGACATCATCATTTTGCGAGCTGCTAGAAGAAAAAAAAAAGAAAAAAACCTAAAAATAAAAGAAAAGCAATTATGAACTCCCCACCTGTATCAAACCAGTACATAAATACTGATCACTGATCAAAACTGTGCATTAGTCAGATGAATCAGTCTATGCCTGTTCTGTTTTTTGTCTTTTCACGTGTCAGTAACTAAATTATATCTATAATTTGTTGTCCTTGGTATTTAAGCTAAAGTTCTTATTAATAAAATGTTTAATTCTTGTGCACAAAAGTAGAAACTATGTCTTTCCTAGGTGTGCCGATTGGGTTAGTTATCTCATTTCACATCAAGCAAGAATTTGTTTACTAAATATTTGTACACATACAAAACTACATGTTTGGTTGTATTTGAAGGATCCAACTGGAGCTACATGTACGCTCAAATTAATTCCTTCCACTTCAATATTTATGTGCAGTCTGGTGATATGGATAGAAACATTTGTGTGATTTTTTTTTATTTATTTCATTTTGTACAGGACTTCTGTGTTACAACTGTATGATTACACATGCATGTAATAAATGTGTATACTGTATGGTAGACTAATTTCATGGAGAACTGGATCTGGCGCCTCAAACATACAAATTACTCTTAAAAGTATAAAATTCATCATTCAGTTAACAATAAGGATAGAATTATCGTTGTAAATACTGCTCTGTTGTAAAGATCTTTGTCCCTCATTATTGGTACTTCCAGACATATTTAATTTTAATATAAAATAATTCAAACAAAAAGAATTTGGAAGAAAGCTCAAAGACTATACATGTATATACAGTTCATCCCCATTACAACTCCCTCTGTTACAATGCCAAACCCGCATAACGCCTCTATTTCTTGAAGAACAGATTTTCCCCCATATAATTCCCTCATTGTAACGCCAAAACCCACATACCACCATCTGCCACCGATTCTCTAATACAAATGGTCATTTATACATGTTAAATCCCTTGAACATATCGCCAGACCAGATGAAAAAAAGGTGTGAGGAAAACTGTTGGCCGACAGTAGATCTAGCTTGTTTACTTCATAATTCGACTTCAAAGGGAGTTGACTCGAATATCGAGTATCATAAACTGGTATCCGGTTGTATGAACAAAGTATAGGAGTCAGACGGGGACCAGCTTAAAAGTGTCACACTTCTGTGAGAGTTGGAAAAAATCAACATGTCGTGTCTTTACATAGCAATTATCACACGTCAAGAAATAATTATGAGTAGATGAGATATATAAACGTAAAGCCTTTGTATTACCAGCCTGTCAAAGGGTTATTTTAAACAAAAATGATAAAAGTAAACAATACAAATGTTTCCGGGCTTATGTTAGAAACAGATCTAGGTTTTCTGGCTGTCGAAACATATTTTGGACGGTTTAATTTGGCCATTTTAATAGCGTGGCCAAACTGTCCGATAGTGAGTTGTGATTAGGATATATAATAGACAACAAGGATAAAGACATGTCAAGATGGAAACGACCAAAATATAAACCTATATATTGCCAAACCTGTTATATGCAAAAATTCAGTGTGTAATTTGGGAGTTTAAAAATAAATATAAATGTATATATATATATATATTTTATATAATGTATTATTAGTATGCATCTCTTTCAGAGACATGAGACATGATTAACATACTGGAGATATAGGTACATGTGACTTAAGAGCAAAAAAAAATACTGTAAAAACTACAAAAAACTGAATATGGTTTTTATGTTAGCACTACTTTATCTTCAGATTTATACTAGATATTACTTTATACAAAAACTAACAAACAACATATCAGGACCGATCTTATACAAAGTCACACAATGACATAACTTAGACTGTTGATCAATGTAAACAGTATAGTGTATTGGTAGATAGCTGGTCAAGATGTGAAGTTGATTAAGAGTCATCAGGGTAGCACTTCAAAATCTGTAATGTCATAATTATGCATAAAATGAATAATAATGATACTGGGTCAATTCCCATGTGTACCTACAAAAGCTTGAAATAAAACAGTTTAGTATCTTGTGAATTTTAGTGACTGACCTAATCTACAAATAAAAAAAAATATATATTAGTGATCAAACCAGCACAATATTGCACTGTTGTGTGAAGTTAGATATTATACAAGTGCATGGTAGTGCTGAATGATATATTAATAAAAAGTTAAATATATATTTTCTAGGCATTCGAATGGGTTTGCCAAACACAGAACAATTACTCAAAACTGTAACAAGATGCCCATTCCATTTAGCAATTTCTTAGATGAGCAGTGCATGGCAAATATATGTGCAGGTTTGATGTAATTAGTCATTTAGTATGACAAGTTATGGACACATAATATATATATGTATACTCCCCGACATATATATATATATATGTGTGTGTGTGTGTGTGTGTGTGTAAGAACAGAACCATACAGAACAAAGTAAAGAAGGGTAAGAAAAATTATTAAGTTAAAACACAGCTGCATCACATTTTTTCTTATGGATGTTGGTATATTCCTGTAAACATAACAATTATACAAAGAATGTTTTAATATCTGTATACACCACGCACAATGTGTAAACAATGTCTGTTTTTCTACCTTCTGAACCAATACTTTGTTCCAGCAACACAGATTTTCAGAAACATGAAACCATGTATACAACAAGAACATACTGTTTAAAGTCAATGTTTCATTACAAACCTAATCCATAGCTGCTAAGGATTAATTCTGTTGGCACCGCATCATCCAAGTCAGCATCATTGATCCCGAGGGGATCCAGTGAGGCAATATTGTGCCCTCTGCCCTGTTGTATTATAAATACATAGTTTGGGAAATAAATAGTTCATACTGGTTGAAGAACAAGTACAATGTAGAAGAACATGCAGATTTCATTGTTGTTGTAATAGTCAATAGTGTACATACATGTGTGTGTTTGTGTATGTGTGTGTGTGTGTTTGTATACACACACACATAACATGGTGTATTAATCAGGTTGATGAGGAATATTCTTCTTCATGTACATATCACACTTTCATATAGATAAACATGTATCTGTATGTATGTCTTGTACATACACAAAACTACACATGTTTCTATCTGTATCATTAGACTGCACATGATCATTGTAGCAGACGGATTCTGTGACAGCTATTCTCTTGTTGAATTATTCTGCTACAACGATAGAGTGCAGTCTACTGATACAAACAGAAACAATTATGGTTTTGTAATCATAACTTTTTATCACATGCACCTCATTAATTTTATTGTGAACACAAATTTAAGATCAATTCCACTTTTAACAATGTCATCAAACAATTTGGATGAATGGAATATTCCATTTAGAAAAGTTGTTATGGAAGAATTTCTGTATTCAACTCTAGTGCAATACAACGTTATGCATTACATGGGTGTATTATAACTGTATGTTACACATGCATGTAATAAAGGTAGTTGTGGTATGATTGATTTTGTAAAAAAAAAAAAATACGAAAAAATATAATTGAATCAAATTGAAAATATAGAACTACAATGTAGCTTGAAAGCTTGTTGACTTAAGACAGCATTAAAGAAAGTATATATGTGCAATTGATCCAAATATATTTCAATTTACATTTCCTTAGAATTGTTGGACAGAAAATTATTAATGACAGTATTCATAAGCCAAATAGCATACATGAAATGTATATAAATCCTGCTGTGTATCTAAAGAACACAGTGTACAAGTGTACTCGAATTCTGCATCACTTAAATAAACAGTTTAAGTGAAGTCGTTACACATTCCTATTGTTACTCAAGTGGAAAAAGAAATATACATATATGCAAAACATTTTTTGTTTTCTTAAACATCTTTGGTTTTCTTATGGCTTGATTTTTAACAGCTTGTGACACGAAATACCACACTATGTAACCAGTGTACATACTGTTTATTCTGAAATGAACACAATCACCAATAATCCCATGAACTTGTATACATTTTACAAATGTACTTCCTTGTACCCGCATAATGTGGACAAAAATTCCCTAACATAATCCTTTTTTTTTCTATACAAACTTGTATAATGTTTGAATTAGCATGAAAACGTCTTAGTCCATGTTAACTGTAGTGTTACATATTGTAGTCTACAACCAGTATTTTACGTCTTTTTCAGATGTTTACAGAGCGATCTAAAAACTGGGACAATGACCTCACATTACAAACCAAGGTAACCTGACAATCACAAAGTTAAGAAATTAATCAAGTTTTCCCTTAAGTTTTATCAGTATGATTTATAGAAAACTTAAATGTCATTTTCAAAACTGAAATTAACATAGTCATGAACACTCCCTGATGATTGGGGTGTGGTTGTGAATGTTATACATGTACTTCAATATACGATTTATTTACCAAATAAAAATGTATTACCAAAGTGTAGTCTTCCATTGTCATGTGAGTGACACTGATTGTATATTTCAAATCAGGACAGTTTATATAGCTTGATAAATCATAATCTACTACAAATACTGTAATACATGTATGCTTTAATATATTAACTGTAAACAAAGCCTTCCAATATTTCATCAAAATATATAGCCTCCCAATATTTCATCAAAATATAGAGCCTCCCAATATTTCAACAAAATATAGAGCCTCCCAATATTTCAACAAAATATAGAGCCTCCCAATATTTCATCAAAATATGTACATATATATTCTACTATATGAGTTATCATTTCTCCGAATTACCAAATTTATGACGAATTACTGAATCAACATAAAAAAATTATAGATATATCCGTAACTGATATTTTGCAAACTTAGTTACAAGATTTACACATACAAGCTATATCAAAATCGGCCATATATCTAGTGTTTGACTGTATGCATTCATCCATAGATTAAGGCTGAATTACTTTTGCTGATGCTGAGAGAGGCTTCTCAGAGATGAAACTAGTAAAGACAGACGGGAGAGCCGGACTGCATTCAAGTATATTATTCCGATTTGCTCTTTATTATATTTCACACCCCTGGACTTTAGTCAGTTGGAGGCAATCAATCTGTGGAACACCTGTGGGCAGAGGTGCAGGCGACCATGCACACAGCCGTATGGGCAAAGAGTTGAGGCTGGAGATGAGGATAAGCAATGTCTTGATATCTGGATGTCTTCTGATCCAGATTGTTTAGACAAGATTTGAATTTGATATTATGATTAAAACCTTGAAAATTTTATGCATTTTACTTATTATTTTAAGTGTTCACTTTGGGACAAGTAAATTTGTTGCAAGACTGATGATTTTCCCCCAACTAGTCTGATTGACTAGTGAGACAGAAATATTAAATTCGAACCCTGCATCCACAACAGCCCTTTCCAAAATTACTGTAATCTGGTATGGAATATGAAAGCTGAGTTTCAATACAAGAGACTGAGGTGGATACAATTTTTGTTGTTGTTGGCACAATTCATTATAGACCAAAGCTTCTCAATATTTGATCAAAATAACCCAACGAATGGTTATATTAGTGTTTCTCTTCTTAAATAGATTTTTCAGTGATGTTTTATGATGAGAGAGGAGAAATTCCACTGATGCCTTTAATGCTTCTCTGTCCACACAGAGATATACAGGTGTACAGACAAACTGTAGGCTGTAAATAATTATGATAATGTATATAAATCATATTTACTTCAAAAGTATAACTACACAAACTAGATATATATACAGGCACAAGCATAACTAGATTCTTTATAGATCTCCATGACTACTGTAAATTTGGTTTTATTTACAAGAATTTTATTTACACATAATTTCACGAGGACTCTCACCCGTGAAAATGAAATTATCAAGTAATGAAGTATGTATATCGCTAAAATAAAATCCCACGAATATTTCAGGATATATGTACTTGAATTAACATCCCCCTAGTTTAACAAGCCCTGACAACATCCAACAAACATGTTTCCAACATATACATTGATACTAATATAAGTTAGTCTTTCATTTTTAACTACAGAAATTTGAACAACATATCCATGAATGTTTAAACTTTGAGTAATAAAACATCTATTTGTTGTGCATGTAAAATCATGATAAAAGGTTAAAATTTCACTGGAATTAATGTCGCTTGTTTGCTTGAATCTGATACAGTAAATTAAAATTTCACTGGAATTAATGTCACTTGTTTTCTTGACGCTGATACAGTAAACGTTATCAAAATTATAAAGGTAACATTTGTAAAATACCTGATAAGATTTGATGATGCTCTGTACGGCCATATGAGATACAATTTCCTGATCAACTGCTTCCTGAGCTACAGGTGCTGTACCCCCAGATGGAACTGAAACAGCAGCCCCACCCAATGTAGGAGGACGGATATATGCCTGGCTTGGTGGTTTACCTTTAGACGTTTCTTGAAAATATGTCGCCCATGACTGAAAATGTAAAGAACAAGACTTAAATGTATATTGTCACTCAGTGTATCAAACTGTTGGTTTGCTTTTCAATGTGCTAAATTCAGATATTTACAAAAATATTTGAAAGTGTTTTGAGGTCTAAACATGTGAAATTGGGCTTTGTTTAATTGTTGTGCTGGATGACAACAATTTGATTTGACCCGAGGTCACCTCAAGTTCGAAGTCAATCTGGAAGCTTTTCGTGCATGCTCAACCCAGTAAACAATAACAAAGATTTTAAAGAGTAACAAATTCAGTATAGAGAAAGCAAGTATTGCTGACAGATTCTGTAAGAGAAAAGTATAGATCTAGTGTAATATTTAACTGAAATAAGGATAAATATGAGCGATTTTGAGAAATAAGCTTTATATTGTATGAAAAAGTACCACGCCCACTTCAGTTTTTCAGTCTTAAAAAATAAAAACAAAAGTTAATCTTATTACAGGCAAACAAATGAATGCATCAGAGTGAATGTAAAGGTAACTAGTCAAAGAAATCATAATGAATATGACAGACTAGAAAGACCTCAAAAACAGGTCCAAATGTTATTTTTCATTGACCAATTTCTTTAAAAGATACAAACTTGAATCATAAATCAGTCATGTATATCACTCAGATACTATCCATTTTTTAATACATGCAGTGGTTCTGGAGATCTTCAAAAAAAATTTAAAAAGTGAACCATTCAATTAATCTTCTATTTTTTAAACACTAATCCCTTTGTAAATGAAAAAAAAAATTGAATTCCCAATGTTTAATGACACAATAACAAATTATTTACAAAGTTGTTGAGAATTGGTATCATATTCCCAAAATGGGTGCATAATCAATGGTTGATGCACCAAACCCTCTGGCCTCCCTATTCTCTATGCACGCGCATGAATTCTAAAAATACCCCTGACAGAGTGGCAGAGAATGAAGTTTCACGACAGGTCAAACCCTACAAATGTATACCAACTTTGCCAAGACTCGATTCTCCCCATTAACCACCACTTCAGCATATTATTATGCAGCGTTATCTTTATGACTTGTGTAATTACTGTTGCTAGGCACATGTAAACACACATGACACGTCGTTGCTAGTTTTTGGCACCAATATTTTGGACTCTGGTTTACATCCTGAGCAGACAACAACAGTACAGCAAATCAACAAATAAAAAAAAATGCAGTAGGTTTTCTTTATCTTATTTACTGATCAAATGATGTTCTGATTTTTTACTTTTTGATGACGGATATATCTGTCTAATGCATTCAGGGAAAGTTAACGTTGTGACAGAGATGTCTCTCATACGCACTGAAGTGGTAAACTGACTGCCATTGGAAGGTCAGACCTTATTTTTAGCAAATATATACATTAGTAAAAAGTCAATTCATATGAATTTTATATACGGTAAGACACCAGTCTACCTGACTGGGTAAGTGGAAATTTCAGAGATGATGCTGAGATACTGGTATATGCCTACAGTAGGTGTATACTGTGTATCTGAAACCTGCACAAACTTAATTGTCAAAACAATTGTCTACAAGGAAATTTCAAGAGTATTGAAGTCCTGTAAATCATTTCCATGTAAATTAATTTTAAAACCACTTGATTAACTTGAGGTAGTTTATAGATTTAAAGTCATTAAACTTTAAAGCTAGCGGTATGTTTATTCTTCATTATTTGAAAAAATGAAAAAGCGACTTACATAATCTTGTAAGCGATCAAATGGCAAAGAGATGTAAACATTTTAAACATTATTAAATAACACTTAGCACACCAAATACGGTAGTACAAAATTACTTCCGTAACCCTGGATCCTCTACACTACGCATCAGAAAATTGGAGTGGCGAGAGATTGGTTTTGAATTAGATTGGGTGGAGTTGCGCAGTTCCAGTTTAGACGTAGTTTACCATCATTAGACACTATGTACAGAGGACTGTATGTGTGTAAAATATTTTAAATAATCAAAAATCATAGTTTAGAGAATTAAGTTTTGTTAGATTTTTTTTTTATTTTTTAAAAATAATTACTGTAAAACTGAACATATATTTAAAACATTTCCATTATGTAATGGCGACAGCTATCAACTGTTCCTTCGTTTGAGATACTACCAATATTATTTGATGTTAGTACTAGTGGTAGTAAAGTAACCTGCCATGCCTTACCTATGCTGCCTGTGAACAATATATTTTCAAAAAAAAATTATTTTGTTGGCGTACATACTGTCTGCTGAATATTCATGAAATAATTGATATTCATTTAAAACATCAACAGATTTTCTTCAGTTCAACAGTACGATGTCTATTTGTGTACAAACAATATTGGTCAGGTTTTTCAAGGTTTTTCTTTTTCTGTAAAAATATTTATTGTTTGTGAAAACAGGTACATGTAAATAATAGACTGGTAAAGTCCTTAACCGCAAATCGCACGTGTTTGTAGAGTTCTCACATTGACAAGATGTAGTTTAACTGTAGTTTTTGTTTTGAATGGATATGTTATGGTACTTTGGCCTGGTTCTCCCACTGTAATTTAGTCTGTACTTTTGATATTGGCCGAGTTTGATATATGTATGTGCCAAGAGTGATAAAGCTGAGACTGTGATGGGATGAGTTTAAAAATAGGCCGAGATCTCCCTAAATACCCGGCATGTTGACAATGTCAGAAACGAATGTTTTGAAACCATGAAAAGGACCAACTATGCCTGATTTGGGTATGAAATGATGATATAGAAAAATAAATGCAAAGCATAATAAGACTACAATGTAAATTAACTGCAAATCACACGTGTTTCTTTGGCATTCGATAATCTTCTTTAGCGAAAATTTACAATGGTCAGAGTCATGACAGGCTGTAAACAAATGATAATAACAGGTTAAGTTTGGCAAGATTGTTGCAATTATACGCATGCATACATTGTATGTTATTCAGGTGGTCTCTTTGGAATATATATTAGATAAAATATTACATAAAATGTGCATGTAAAATTTTGCACCAGTGACAGCTCATATCACTTTAAGCTACTGTTTTGATACCTTGATAAATGTTCAGAAGTGCCAAAATGAATATTTCCAAATGCCGATATGACCACACTAAGTACTGATTTGCATATTTCTAAAGTGCCGATCACGCGAAATCACTTGTGACAGATTTAACTTGTACCCCTAAGTTTGTTATTTTATCTGGCGCGTTTAAGCGTGTTTTGGACACTAGTTGAATTAGTATTTGCCTGAGGAAATGCTAATGCTTGATCTAATTTTAAAAAGAACACTTGACATCATAAAGCCTAATACATAAAAGTATTTATACATGTAAATACCCTGACTGGTTTAAGTTTTTACTGGTTGCAGGGTTTTCTCTGACGCAAAAAAATCCTAAATGACGCCTAAAATAAAATCTATTGCGTCCTAGTGGACATGTTAAATACTTGATGCCTGTGACCTATTTCTATCAGTTTGCGTCCTTTTTATGTCCATTCTTAATTCTCATGTTCTAGTGCAATTTCACAAGAGAAAAAAAAAACAAGAAACTGAATCCATCATTTTATTTATAATAAAACAGGAAAAACTTTATCTCTAAATTCTAATGTAGATCTAGAATCAACAAGACGACATTGTTCCTCACTTTATGGGTACTTCCGGAAATATAAATTATAGAAGGGATACCAAACCTCACTTTCATTTGAATTATGGAAATTAAAAAATAAAAATTAAAGTACTAATGATAGTTATATATAAAATGATTTATTTACAGAAATGTTTATGTAAATCTTACATATGATAAAGTACTTTAATACTTGAAATGGATAAAATAGATATAATTTTAAAATAAATAAATTTGAGGCATCATGTAGGCTACATGTATTTGCATCTATATTTCTAAAAACATGTAATTGTATTACATTGTACAATTTACAGATTTTTAATATAAATTTTCCATATGATTTCAAATGTAGTTAAAACAACTATATTTTATTTGATTTCTTATAAACCTTTAATCTATAGTACATATATGTATACAATAATTATATATTGAATTAAGGGAAATCGTGAGTGTTCAAGAACAAACCAGGAAATTACTATGCGTTACAGTAACATATAAAAATGGCGCTGATGTTTTGTTTCACATATGAGTGCAGGGGAATTACTCACTCTCCCGACATGATTAAGCTATGATCAGAAAATAAATGCTCCACATGTACTGTTGATATTTTCCCTAGACAGATGTCTGTAATTAACAACACAACTGCACATTTGACATTCAGTATAATTTTGTAGTTGTGGGAGTCCATGGACTCCTAATTTGAAAATCCCAGGGAAAACCCTGTGGTTGTGTATCACTGTATGCCATGCATTTAAATTTACAAATAAGTACAGTGAAACTATATATATATATATATATATATATATATATATATATATATATATATATATATATATATATATATATATGACAGTTGAAATTAATGACAATCTTATTATTACTTCTCACTTTTAAAGCCAAATTCCAAGGAGTAATGTTCATAAATAAACTTTTCTGTACTCACTAAATGTGTATTTGCATTTACTTTTGTGGTATTTCTACAGCTCTATTACAAAACTAATTAGTTGATTAATCATGAGAAACACCTAACACATTGAAACGAAGCTGCTAGAAAATAAACACAAACTCTTCTTGACCATGAGTTCTGACAGCATCTTCTGAAGAAATTTCTATAAATATTGTATTTTAAGGCGATGGAGAAGCCCCATAAATGTACTTTGTCTATTTTTTTTTCATTTTTGGTCATATTTTTTTTTACACAGCATGCTCCAGTAAACTTGTTGATATTATGATTCTTTACACATTTTATTGTCAAAAACCATGAAAATATACTCTTAGTTTTAGTTGGAACAAAGGTAACTAGAACAGGGCATTGCAGACGATACTAATCCCCTCGCCGCAGAATCGTGATGATGAACGTGAATTATGAATTGAACAGGGGAAAATTTTTTATTTTCTTTACAAAGGGAAATAACTCCATGAAAAAGGAAGCAAGAGTTATAATTCTTGCTCACTGCACTCTGCCTCAATGACTTTTATTTCTGACAGAAATTTGTGTCTGATTCGTCTTTTATAGCCCTTAGACACTGTCCCTGTCAGATTGTCTGGATCCACCTATGGATTTTGTTATAAATCATTCTAGCAATTGTTGAACTTTTGTTTTATTCTTATAAATATTTCTTTTAATTTGATAATAAATGCAAGTATTCTGATTCTGTGTATACCAATCCAAATTTACCAGGTTTTTCGCGTGACCATATTAAATGACACCAAAGAGAAAGCGAAACTTGATAACCAATTTCAGGTTTTAAGGCACAGCTTCTAATAATACCAGAAATGTAACAGGCAGTGACCCAATAGATTAAAATCTTTAAACAGAATTTCTTACGATGAAGTGGTTGAAAGAGTTGTTTTCATGAATCTCTACTGAATGTAAGCGACTCCTTTCACAGGCCTACTGTCTCATACATACATGTAGTATCAAAGACGTCCATGACCATTTTTGAAAGTCGTAGTCAGATAAGTATTTGGACAATAAATCGGTTTTAATCTTGATATAAAGACATTGACACATGAGACTATTTCTTACTTTCTGTTTTTCATTTAATCTTAATTATGGAGTATGATAACTAAGTTGACTGACAGTTGAATATTCATTTCTTTTCATGAAACCCAAGCAGAATTCAATGTAGGCCTACTTCATTCCTTCTTAAATTTGTTCAAAGTAGGCCTAAATACCATCAAATACATTAAGATTATCACGACATTAAAAATTTGTTGCTTTGCAGAAATAATATCAAAGATTATTGAATCAAAATAATTATATTAAAAAAAAAATCAAATAAACATGAATTTTACAAGAATTTTATTTGACATAAAAGGAAATGGGAAGAAGATGCAGTGTTTTCCTTTAGATTTGCAAATAAGGAGTCCATGGACTCCCACAACTAAAAATTAGAAGTCCATTTGGAGTCCACTTTAATTCGACCACAATTAAACTGAATGTTAAATGTGCACTTTTGTTGGTACATGTAAGTACACACATCCCTATAGGGAAAATATCAAGAGTACATGTGGAGCATTTATTTTCTGATCATAACTTAATCATGTCAGGAGAGTGAGTTGTTTTTCCCGCACTCATATGTGAAACAAAACATCAGCGCCATTTTTATACATTACTGTAACACCATGGTAATTTCCTGGTTTGTTCTTGAACCCTCAGAGTTCCCTTAAGTCAATATATAATTATTGTATACATACATGTACTATAGATTAAAGGTTTATAAGAAATTAAATAAAATATAGTTGTTTTAACGACATTTGAAATCATATGGAAAATTTATATTAAAAATCTATATATTGTGATACAATTACATGTTTTTAGAAATATAGATGCAAAACTGAAAAGTTACTAAATACATGTAGCCTACTAACTGATGCCTCAAATTTATTTATTTGAAAATTATATCTATTTTATCCATTTCAAGTATTAAAGTACTTTATCATATGTAAGGTTTATATAAAGATTTTCCTGTTATATTATTGATAAAATGATGAATTCAGTTTCTTGGGTTTCTTGTGGAATTGCACTAGAACATAAGAAATGGATATAAAAAATTGATATAAAAAAAAGAAGCAAACTGGTAAAATAGGTCGCATGCTTGGTTTATTTACTAAAACGATCTTGAAAGACATCGAGTATTAAAGTTAGGATATACATGTAATAGATCTTATTTTAGGCGTCATTTAGGATTTTTACGCATAAATACGCAGAATTTTTGCGTCAGGGAAAACCCTGGAAGATGGCATTAGTTGACTTATCTATGACAATGTAGCCTACGTTTGGCCGATAGGCCTAGCTACATGCACATGTATGGTAAAACAAAATGCTGATCATGGCAACCAAAAAATTTCAAATGGTGAGTAAAATTCTGAGTAGGTCGCCATTTGGCAACTAGAAGTCAAGGTGTACTTAGAGCCCTATGTCTACAATTCCGCAAATCGCGTAAAATCACTAGCCCTATACATGGTAGTAAAAAATGTGGATTGTCATGGACTGACTAAGAGACACTAGCTCTGATATCTATCTGGGATGAACAGGCTATAGAGGAACAAATGGAAAACCTGAACGTTAATAATGGGTCTATATACATGTATACTATTATACAAATCGAAGACAATTCTATCATACATGTACAATCAGAGGATCAGTCTTTTCTTTGAATTTCTCTATCCTAAAATGTCCAAAATATAGTCCAGCACTCTGAAACATGTAGTATTAAAAGGAAATGAAAATTAAAATTTAACTGAAGAAAGAATTGTTCTTCGATTTTCCATATTGACCGCTTCATGCATTTTCTGGTCATTTAAGTCAAACTTAAGTAAAATAACACAAAATAAAATGTAAACAAATTAATCAAACAAAAACAAATTTAAGTTTGCTATGTTTATTTTGACACGAATGGCACTCGTACCAGTTTATACTCACTAAATTTTTTTATTATCTTGTAGCAGTATACATGTTGTGTTCATTGAGAAGTTTGTGTTTTATGTACAAAAGGCATAATTATCATAACTAACTATAAAAGTATAACTGAAAGTGAAGATTTATGTATACAAATGCAGGAATGCTATGTCAATTACTCAATAAGTGCATGCCGCATGAGTTTAGACCTGTACATATGACCCCGTATCGTATTGGTATATGAACATGAGAGAAATGGAGGTTTTATTATCATTGCAGTTGTTGGGTATTTCGCGAAACATATTACTGACTGACTAACATGAAGTAAATGGACAGATAATCAATGAACAGTACATTATTTCAAAGCAAACATGAAGCATCTGCATCAAAAGTTTACAAATGCAAGTGTATGGTGTGCCATTGTCATACCTGTGAACATTAGGAAATTTGTCTGGGGTAGAAAATGTGTACGATGGTTGAACTTTTTACAAATGCATTGTCGTTCTCATATATATGCATATATACCAGTTGCGTCAAAATAAGTGAAAGGTGGAGGGTACGGGAGGGGGTGTTCCCCTTATGAAATAACAAGAAAAAATTGTAATTTTAAACATCAATATCTGCCATTTTTATGCATCTAAAATGGAATTATTGTCAATAATATTGATATATATATATATATATATGATATCACATTCCTTTTAATTTTCTAGTCGACTTTGAAATCTATAAGGAATAGATATAGGCTTTA
The DNA here is from genome assembly GCA_030159075.1 of Atrina japonica. NCBI lineage: Eukaryota > Metazoa > Mollusca > Bivalvia > Pterioida > Pinnidae > Atrina > Atrina japonica. The sequence continues at coordinate 839,331 of BROG01000117.1, forward strand.
TTTTGAAGTTTTAATACATGTAATATATACATGTACACACAGCTTGGGAGACTCAAAATGATGTTATGGTCATTATGTTATATTAGAATGTTTAAAATTTAGTATTTCTTAATTTGTTGCAAATTTTGTTTAAATATACTAAATTCTGAATATGCTAATATAACAGTTGGATTTGGAATGCAGAAAATAAATAACTAGACTTACCTAGAAGAAATATAATCTCAGTTTGATTGCTTAATATTTGGAAGTATGATAATTTTTAAAGTCAAAGGGTTGATTATTAATTTTGAACATTTATTACCAAAATATCTGCATACCCAAATATTTATTTGAAAGTTTTTATCATCATATTGTACCTTTTCCATTAATTGATAAGATAAATCAACAAATGATGACTGAATAGTTCACTCAAAAAAAAAAAAGGAGATTTGATTAAAGAAAAATCAAGTCTGCTTTTAAAAAGAAAAAAAAAAGATTATTGAGGTTATATAAATGTGTTTACTGTCATTACCGACATTTTATTTAATTCAATTCAATGTTTTAAAAGAAGATATTATTATCTTTGTATAAAATATTATGTAAATGAAATAAAACATCGTTTTTGTATTGAAATCATCACAAGTTTAAGATACATGTATAACACTGTATAGTATGTGGAGTGCGGACGTCATAGAAGACACCACGATCTTGCTTCGCTATTTCTCAGCTAAATTTTCAAAGTAAAATCATTGAGGATTGATACAGAAGCTGCATGAAATTAATATAACATCAATGATGTTAATCTTTGATAACTGTATATAGGACAGAACATATGGATAGTGATTATAGGTGTGGATATTTAGATATACAGGTAATCAATCTGTATATTAGGTACCTGTCCACAGTACAGGTTATCGTGTAACTACCGTCAGCACACGTCCGATAATGACACCTCTGTATGGTCTAATGATATTAATTAATAAACAGGGTTATTAGTCCTTGTTCTTCATGACTATTTGGAAGATATAGGGACTTACATAACCTAGAATAGGTGTCTTAATACTTCAATAATATGGAGGCGCCAGAAATTTCAAGCTATTTTTTGTCGCCAATTAATAGAATGAAAATTACGATTTAGAACATTTAATGCTGACAAAAACGTCTACTGATCGCCAAAAATGGACAAGAAGCGGTAGATATGTAGGGAAATAGGCTGAAATTTAGAAAAATCGGTAGATTCTTTTTGGCGGTAGACAAGCGGTAGATGAATAGAAAAATCGGTAGACTACCGCCGAAATCAGTAGACTTGACAGGTATGCATTGTCACTTTCAATTCTGTGGTGACAATCAACAATTTTCAACATCTAATTTTACTGTTTTCCCCTGAATAATTTTTTCTAAACCTTTGACATGTTATATATGAAGTATAAATCTTCGAATTTGTAGTGAAAAACAAACTGTTGCAATATGGCATTGAATTTGAAAAAATGGCCTACCTTGTGTATACTTGTAGGATCCTTCAGCCAGGCTGCATACATTTCTTCAACATACACTGACGAACTACCACTGAGATATGGGTCAATAGCTGCTGTTTGTGGTGGTGAGGAAGACTGAGTACCATATTTCCTGTTGGAAGCAGATTTGTCATGGCCTGAATTGGAACTGCTGCTACAAGTCCTTTTCAAAATAAGATTCTGGTTCCTTAATGCAAAAGACCTAGAGAGGCCTAGCAATGAAGTCTTCACACGATACATCACGTCTTTTTGATATGAAAATGTCTAATTGTGTGACACAAATTCAGCTTGTGCTGGCGAGCCAGCCTGCCTCTCTACATAAACCGAAAGTGAAACCTGAACACACTTTCACCGCTCACTTCACCGACAAAATTTGACCTTGTCGATATGACCTCGAGAGATTTAACTTGTAACGAAAGAATTGAAACTTGACTTCAAATTCCAAACGTAAATACTATCATCTGAGTAATTTTAAACTTCAAATATTGCTGTTATATCGCAGAATGTTGTCAAGGTCAACAGAACTGGGAAAGACGAAAGTAAGAAATCGTTCTTCTTGTGAGCTAAACCAAATATGGTGAATCCCTGGGTTACCGCACTGCCCAAAAGTAACCTGCAATCAACGAAACCACAGATTAGAATTTTACTGAAAGAACAAATATAATTTAGGTGTTCAAGTTGCAAGTATAAAAAGTACATGAGCCATAGCAAATTACTTACAAGATAGTATTACGAAGACACTTCTTGAATGGACAGCTGTTGCTTTGCTATGTTCCCTCGAGTGACGTCATACAGCGAGATTTCTCATAACCATTGTTTTTATTGGTTATTTTTTTGCAATCCCTCCAGAGAATGACCAATCATACACCAGTGTTTATATCGTCTTGTGGACTTGAACACCAAACCCGACTGAGGAATTCATAATGAGTATTTAGATAGGCCTAAGCCTTAGGCTAGTAGGTAGATGAATAGGCCAAATAAAATAGAAAAACCAACACTCAAACAAGTAAATAAGTTAGTAGATAGGTAAATAAATAGTTCGACCAAAGTATGAATATCAGGAAAATTATTTTTTTATATTAATCTAGCCAAATTAAAGTTTGAAGAAATTATTAAAATAGCTCACTTGAGCCAGATTTTTTTTACATGATCAGCTTCCTTAAGGTTTATATGTAAAATCTTGCATGTATCTAAAATATGTATCATATCACCTGGTATAATATGCTTTTGATGTTTACAATATGTACAAGACAAATACATATCTATTTTCATAATCCATACTTTACTATATAGACATACATATGTGAATGTTTTTTTTCTCATCTGTATCTATCAATCAAAAAACTCTTTCCCTCTGTATTGTTCTTTTTTTTATTTGTTCAATTGCTTATTGTTATAATCTCAAATTGCCCCCTGTGGGCCCACTGATTGGAATAAAATGTATTCTAATCTATTCTATATTTATTGGGCCTACTAGCACTATGTGTCTTTCTGCCTGAGCAGAAGACTCGAGTGACTTATTGTAATCACTCCATGTCCATTCATTCGTAAACTTGACAATTTCGCCTTCTTTATTTTTTTTTCTTATTTTTTTTTCAGCCAGACTGGTCCAGGGGTAGATCCAGGGTGGGGAAAAATAAGTCCTTGTAGTTAATTTATCCCATATTTAATTTTTAAGGGGTTATTGAGTTTGTTATTTTTCATTCATTTTTTATGATTTTTTTTATTATCTCCCTTTGTATTCATCATGATGCATTTATTTTATGTGTTTTACCTGAGTTTAGGTGGAGACCTGTTTTTTTGTTTGTTTTGTTTTGCAAGAATTTTGCTGAAATCTTACTGGTATTATCAGAATTTTTTAAGGCTGCAAATAAGAGGGGATGGGCATTTTTTCACACTATCAACTTCACAGAAGGGATTTTGATGAAATTTTACGGGAAGAACGTACTCAAGGTCCTTTTCCAAGTTTGTGTTTTTGGGCTGAATCTCCCCTTGATGCATTCATTTTGTGTTTTACATGTAATTAAGTGAAGAAATGCCTTAGGGAAAGAATTTTGTGGAAATGTAATTCTTATGAATTTCTTAAGACTGTAAGAAAGAGAGGGGAGGTGGTATTTTTTTATATGGTCACTTTGTTCTTGAAAACCATAGAATGTTCGAGTTCGATGAAACATTACAGGAAACAAGTACTCACAGTCCTCTACCACTTTTGTGTGTTGTTTTGTTCTGGCTTTTTTTTTTTTTTTTTTTTTTTTTTTTTTTTTTTGCCAGATTAGCCTACATATTCTTCTTGGTCTTCTTTTAACATTTTTAGATGGTTCTCATGTGAGTGAATTAGGTCAACTTGGCCCTCTTGTTTTAACACTCTTGAGTAAAACCTAACAAAGTTTTAAAGGGACATCCAATGTGGTATGCATATACAAATAGTGAAGTTAAATTAATCAATTCCAAGTGAATAATTGCAAAACTGGGTTTCTCAAGCAATTTTCACAAAAACTATAGGAATTTAAGAATTTTTATGCCTCTGTTTATCTATTTTTTGTTTTTGTATATCAAACTAAGTTGCAATAAAGGAAAACATTTTTGGGGAAAAAACACAGCTAATGCACCTAATGTAATGTCAAAAAGAGACATTTTAAAAAACTGTATCTTGTAAAAACTACTATAAACAAAACAATGAAAATTTATAACTAAAGAAACACAAACTTTAATTGTGAAAATTGTATTGAAATTAAATTGGACATTACTTTGTAATCTGAAAAATATAGAGAAAATAAAAAGTTGATTCAATTTTGGTTATGTCCCTATATATAAACATTTTGGTATACATGTTTATACTGACACTATGTTATAAGTCATATTATTGCTTTATAGGCCTATAATTTGTTTTATGATTTGTAGGAACATTGTATCTATTTATTTGGTTGTTGGTTTTATGAAAAAGGTATATTTTATTGACCACAATACCAATAACTATGTGTTAGCATTCCATGCTTTCCAATTAAGTAAGAGTTATCTCCCTTTATGCACATCATAGCATATTGAAAACTTAGCAACTTATCAGTAACATATAGAAATAACTACAGGACTCGTGTATGACAAACAGTGATTAGAGATTTTACAGAAGAAGTAACTTTGTATGATACAGTGTTGTTGTACAATATTTGTAAGACATTTGGGAATTATGTGCCAAGATTTGTTTAGATAATACTAAAAGTCAAATTTTCATTTGAGCAGCAGGCAACAGTACACTATCAGTTCTGTTTGGTATGTTTTCATATTTTGCATGTAAAAAGTAAGATGATACACTGGTAATTACTCTCAAACATAATTTCTGAATAACTCTTATAACATATTGTAATGTACTATGAAATATGAATCATAAACCAAAACTGGTACAGTTGATAAAAATTCTTTAAATATCTATAATTACAACATAAATACATAAATTTCCATCATTTAATGTTTTTATAAATTATGTGTCATATATCAAAAAACAACTAAAACTCACCAATTCAACCCTGAGTCACATTTATTTTACTAGCGTAACATTTATTTCAAGGGGGAGGGGAGAGAACGGGCTATAGCCAGTGTTTCCCTGACAATCTAGAATCATGGCCAACTAATCATTTTCCCTGGAGCTTTTAGAGGGGAATTTAGATTAGCTCCTATGTTGGTATGACATAATGTCAAGATTACATAATCATTTTAGTAAAACTGTTTGCTACTCAGATACCCCTGAATATGATTCTTTATTGTGATGTTCATTAGCTAGCTCACTACTGTGAAAAGAATTTGGATGTGATGATAATAAAATACAAATAACTTCTTTGCACTGACATTGGGTGGACAAGATAATTTTGTTTTATGTCAATGAAATTTCTTGTCAAAAAATTTTTTTTTCAAGAGAACAGAAATCTAACCTTACTAAAGCTTCTGATTTTACAGTATGTAACAAAAAGTAACCAAACTTTTCTTGTTAAAGTATTTTGAATTAAGGACAACTAACTTTTAAATTATTTTTTGTTCTACTGATGGAAACTACAGAGTGAGACATAACGTAAGGACATCAACCATCTTTGAAGTTTGTCACATTATCTCTTTTCATAAAACTGTTTGATACAGTAATGATGGAAATTTTTGATAAGGCTCTCAAATATCGAAATATAAAATTGGATTGTTAAAATAGAAGGGCAAGTCAATGGTTTCAAGTTGGAGTTGTCTGTCTTTGTCTGTAAATTGACCCGTCGCCAAATGTCCTTTAATGTGCATTTTTTATGCCATTCTATTGTGAAGTCATAATAAAACAAATGATTGATCAAACTGTATATATATATATATATATATATATATATATATAAATATATATATATATATATATATATATATATGTATGTATGTATATATATATATATATATATATATATAAAGTAAATTCCACTTATTAGCCAATACCTGATAATTGGCATAACATACATGTATTCCTGTTTTTGCAAAGTCATATCTTATTTCTTATATGTAATATATTACTTTTATTTGCATTTGTTGAAACAAGAATTTCTGTTAATTATAAATAAAAAATTCCCCAATATACGGAAAAATGTAATAATTATGAGGAATGTTGTAGGCTGTGTGGTAATACTTGTTGATTAGAAATCAGAACATACCAATCTTGTTATTGGAAAATGTGGTTTTATAACATTGTTGTCTGCTAATGTTTATAATCCATTGTTAGTGTGCATGCATGTCAATAACAGAGTTACATAAACAAATGAAAGAACTTAATAAACCATCATTGTTCATTATAAAACACTATTTTGTTACTTTATAATTTCTGTTATTTGCATAACTTTCTCTGACATTTTGGTTATGGAATCCACTGTATATAAGCATATGTATACATGTATATTTAAAGTTCATACATTTTTAAAAAATCTCATGAACCAGTGATCATGCGGAAGGCTTGTGATCTCTCTTCCAGGTTACATTGTATTAACTTTGTTCTTTCCTTTGCCATTTAAAACTGGTCGCCTCCATTTATCTGAAAAGTTGTCGAGTGTGATGTAAAACACCATTTAAACAAAACAAAAAATTGAACTCTTAACCATAAATGTTTTGAAGTTTCTGTGTTTGTTTTTTGTATAAATATTCACTGTTTTGTTTTGTAGTAGATGAGTTTTTAGATTACAGATTTTTGACATCTCTTTTTAATACTAGGGAAGGTTGACATAATGAAAATAATTTTATATTTAAATTGCTGAATCTTGTAAACAGAAAATTTGACCATTGTGAAAAAAATTTATGACATAATTTTTATCAAAGTTGATTTAGAGATGCCTCTCCATGAATATTTTGAAAACTTGTTGATTTATATGAAAGAAAAATAAAAATGTTGCATCAATTTGAAGTGTCTCTATATGTACTCCAGCTATTACCGGAGATACTCATTGGCTAAGGTTTGCCAGTTTTCTTTCGGAAGGTCGGTGGTCTTTACCCAGGTAACCGGGGTTTCTCCTCCACCAATAAAAACTGGATGCCATCATATGACTGAAAGATTGTTGAGTATGGCATAAGACAAAAAATCAAATCAAATCAAAATCATTGGCTGAGACTGGACACATGAAGACAGTATCATATACATGTATTTTCAATGACTGGACACATGAAGACAGTATCATATACATGACACATGAAGACAGTATCATATACATGTATCTTCAATGACTGGACACATGAAGACAGTATCATATACATGTATTTTCAATGACTGGACACATGAAGACAGTATCATATACATGTGTCTTCAATGACTGGACACATGAAGACAGTATCATATACATGTATTTTCAATGACTGGACACATGAAGACAGTATCATATACATGTATCTTCAATGACTGGACACATGAAGACAGTATCATATACATGTATCTTCAATGACTGGACACATGAAGACAGTATCATATACATGACACATGAAGACAGTATCATATACATGTATCTTCAATGACTGGACACATGAAGACAGTATCATATACATGTATCTTCAATGACTGGACACATGAAGACATGTGTATACATGACACATGAAGACAGTATCATATACATGTATCTTCAATGACTGGACACATGAAGACAGTATCATATACATGTGTCTTCAATGACTGGACACATGAAGACAGTATCATATACATGTGTCTTCAATGACTGGACACATGAAGACAGTATCATATACATGTATTTTCAATGTACAGCTTTTACAGGAGTTATAGATATCCTGTTGTCCATACGTCACAATACAATTTTTCAATTGGTAATATGCAAATGACATTCATTTCGTGTAACTTATTGAAAAGAAATAAAATGCGTATAAAAAGTTACTTTTTTACTGTTATGAAATACATACATATAAAATACATCATTTAAAATGTTGTAAAAGCTTACCACAAGGGCATAGCTGGGTCCATGTGAAGAGCCTCCCCCCCCCACACACACACACTCCAAGATTTTTTTTTTCTAGATGCAAAATGGTGTATTCCGAGGCATAAAATTAGTTAAAAAAGCATGTTAATAAGACTATATTTTGGTAAGTTGATGGAACATCAACACAGTTATAGTATGCTAAGTTGTTTATTGGGAACAAGTCAAAGCACATTTTGCAGTATAGAGTTAGTAACACATTATATGGAAGCAAAATTACACATGTATGTGCACTTCAGCTACATAAAATCAACTTCAAGATTGAAATTTCTAACTCACACTTTTATTCATATATTTTTGCTTTTTAAAATGACGAAAATATAGTAACAATTTGCTGAAAAATATAGGTCTACAAGACTTGTTGAAATAAATGCTATTAAAGGTCAGTTCGGTGTCCTTAATGAATTTTAAAATATTATAAATTTGAATGTTACTTTTCAGTTATTTTATACCGTTATACTAGTGTGATTGAATTGACATTAAAAGCGATATACTGGACTGTTAACAATTCTTGCAAAATAATATGCAAATGAGTTTTGGTCAAGTTTCCTTTTCTTGTGTATTAGTAAGATCTGTCTGTGAAGTTGGACATAGAAGTTGCATCATTCCTCATTCACATGATCTTAATTGATGAGAAAGTCATTCCTCATTCACATGATCTTAATTGATGAGAAACTCGGGGGGGGGGGGGGGGGGGGGGCAGTCTTTGAAGTTGGGAAAATGTTTTACATGTACAAGTATTGACCTAGAGAGTTAAGGCTACTGATAGGAAGTATAGCGTAAGGGTATAACATTGCCCTGTCGCATAGAAATTTAATATGGATGAAACGATGTTTATAAGCACAAGATTTTATAATCATATTGCTGATCTATGTACATGTAGTTTGTTGCATAATAAATAAGCCATCAGTACTCATGTTAAACCAAATGTCTGAGCTGGTTTTTAGATACTTTATTTTGTAAAACCTAATTTTACTGAATTAAAAAGCATTCAGTATACTGAGTGTATTATATGTCATTAAAACTGGCGATTGCCATCAATTCATATCAGTACTTTGATATTATTAAGAACCATAAATTTTTTTTAAAAATCTGCCATTTGTTTTTTTACCTGCAACAAAACCATCCATGGCCTTGACTAAACTGAACTCAAAATCATGGTGATTGTGCATTAAAGCTAAAGGTTACATGTTTTAATTATAAATTTTTTACTCATTTTATATATATTTTTTAAATTTTCTGACATCAATTATATTTTTATACATGTACTCTGCGATATATGTATGCCATAAGGTGACAGCTACACCACAGCATACAGATATAAAGCATACACAGTCTTTGGTTGATGTCAACTTCTTCATTTTTATTGTGTCTAATTGTCTGATGCATCTAATTACCAGACGTGATAGGTGGTGACAGTATTCAATCAATAAGAACATTTAAAGTCTGATTTGACATAGAAAGGAGTAGGAAAATTGAAAGCAACAAATACTTTTGAGTTCTTGTACAAAGTATTACTGGTATATCACAATCATTTCTAGATGCCAATTTTCAATATATATCAAAGGATCTACAGAGATGTGTCAAAAGAATTTTATCATCATTACTTTTTACTGCATATTTCATATAAAGGCACTAAAAGCCCTATTTTTTTTATCAAAAACCTATTGAGAAGCCATTTCTTATCACATTTAAATAGAGTTTTTGAATTTAAAATAGAATTAAATACAAATTTTTCTGGATTAGAAATTAAAAAAAATGTTTATTTGAAATTAATATAAAGTATGATTTTTGTGATGAATATTCCATATAGTATATAGGTAAGTAGAATTGTAATGTTTGATATATACTCTCAGTTTAAATTGTCAAATCTTTTTAAATAACAAAATTAACAAATAAAATTAATATTACATCCAAATAAACGATAAAACTTTGAAAAAAATCTCTGTTTGATGATGAACCAAACAGGGAATGACTTCACAGTTATTTTGGGGGGAAATGTGGTTTTATATGACGGAGATATATAGTGACCAAATACTTTTGGCACATCCCTGTACACTGTACAATGATATCAGTAGGATTGTTCAATACAAAATTTAATGTTTCAAAATAAATTCACTTTCAAGACATTTGATTTTACATTAATTTATTTATTCAAATAAGATCCAAAAGAATTTCGGCCATAAATTTTTTCTCGTGGCAGAATATTTCTCCCTGATCATACTAAATTTATTTACGATTTGTATCTGTGTCATTTTCTGTAAGCTTAGATAGATATAAATGCTAAATAATAACCATGGAAAACTAACAATGGCCGTGTATAAACGATGGTCGCATTAACCGCAAGTTTTCACAGCGTCTGACATTAAAAGCGTCTGCTCTGGCAATATATTACCTGTTGATCACGTGTCTTGGTGACCTTTGACGTATAACGTTAGATTACGCACCTGGCTCAGCTGTCATATACACCCAGTGTTGCGGAAAACAGTCGGAATTTATATGTGATAGTGATGTTATCAAGTATTTAGTCATGAGGAATACAGAGGAAACACACCGATTAACGGAATCAATTTATCGGGTAAGAAATATATTTATTATTATTTTTTTACCGAAATACGCACCGTATCAGTATATGAAAAATCGCCCTTAGGGTTAACCACACCTTCAGTTTTGATACACGTTTGTGTTGGACGTAAATCGATATACGAATTTAATAATGTGTGTACATATTTGTCTAATATATTTATATTATATATCTACATTGTATATATGTGTATAACCCATCCGTTTTGTTTGTCAAAATGACAAACCCTTCACTTTTAATCCGACAATTTGAAATTGCCACTTCTCTCAGCCGCTACATACAGTACTGCAGTACAACTATGATTTATTGAGATGTCAACTTTATTCGTTATACTTTTACTAGAGACATGCTAATACAAACATGTTATATATGTCACTACTTTAATATCATGTCAAACTTTACATGTTACTTTCTATAAATTTAGGGGCTAGCTGATAATTTTAACCCAGGAGTACGCCAGATTCTAATATGTGGAAAGGTATATCACAAAGCACTTGTAGGTAAGTTGTTGGCGTTTATCATACCCTGAGTACATACTTAAGTTATTTACCATACTAACATGAATTGTGCCCTGTCATTAACCAAGATAAAATTGATAGAGACAATGGTGGTGTAGGAATGTTATTAAAAGTATTAGATTAAACACAACATTTCTTATCTAAGAACAATGTTCTAGAGTTAGCAATTAAACCCAGCAGAAATTGATTTGTCCTGGTGTTTGTGTCTGTTTTCTGATAAAAGAATATAATGATATCATGACTAAATTCATTTCATTTTTAGATTTTATATGGTATTGAAAGTAAAAAACAACAACAACAACAACATCTCTTTACTCTATTTTATAAATTTTAAGTGAGAAACTTTAAACCGGAATTTCACAAATCTGTGTTGTATGGATCTGGTAAACCACTTTTCTTGGACAAGACAGGCCTTTGGGATGAGGGAGTGGTCTAGACTGGGTTTAGAACTGGAACAAAGACCCGGTCATCTTATACTTGGTCAAATTCCACCCCCAACAACCACAAAGTGGTTTTTTAGCCATTCATCTTCACAAATACAATTGTGCACACACAAACACATTTTATACATATGATATTTACAGAACTTTGAATTAAGGGAGAACAATTATTTATCACTTGTACCCTTGTTGTAAGAAAGGTACATCTGTTTTTCATTCACCTGTTGTTGTCACCTTTATTTAGCCTGAGTAAGGGAGTGGGTATTGATTGAGCATTCATTGATTGGTATCATTACATGGTTGAGGAATTATCTTTAAAACAGCAAGGATAACAAATACGCCATTTCTGTACAAAATACATGTATATTTTGATTGATTAGACATACAAGTCATTTTCGTAGTGATATTCCTTTATATATGGGATATTCCTTTAACACATTACTAACATTATAAGACATTGATTGTTATAGATGTGTATCCTTAGATTAAAAATAACACAGTTATTGGAAGTAGTACAATTATATACAGTGAAGTCTACAATTTCTCAGTGACAGGTAATCCTGTATAATTGGTAACTAACCATGGATTGATATCATCAACATATGAAATGCTGCATTCCCAAATAAAAATCTGCTATATTTTCCCAATTTATTAGTAAAATGATCATCATGAATTAGTTTTACTTTTTATTTTACCAAATTTAGCCCATTGCAACATAACATTACCAATTGAAAAGACACAGGACCCTGTTCCAAAAAGGCTCTATAAGTATTAACCCCTGCCAACTGAATACGTTTAGGAGATAACACCTATTATTATTATTATTTTGATATATAAAGAAAACAAATATTAATAAGAGATTGCAGTTCTTACACTGATTACTTTTCAGGAGGTACATGTACAAATTAATACTTAATACTGTCAGGAGTTATACTGAAAACTTGACAGGAGGTTACATATACTGAATAATGTCAGGAGTTATACTGACTATTTGTAAGTAGTTAATCTGAATACTGTCAGAGGTAATACTGAATACTTGTCAGGAGATCATATACTGAATACTGTCAAGAGTTATACTGTATACATTTAAATTACTTGTCATACAGTGGACACTTATTGACATTCTTGTGTTGCATGGGGTTGGAGAAAAAGGGGTAGAGGCACTTTTAGGGACATGGGTGCTCATTGGGTCGAATACGGTATGTAATTGGATAGTGCATGTACATGATTGTTATAGATACAATTTATACATGTACATTAATATTCACCTCAGAGCTATAATGAGTTGTTTGTATATTCCTAATATACTGTGTGTGGTAGGCCTACAGTTTAGCTTTGCATTAATATCAATACAAATGTATATAGCCAATGTGTTAATTTGCCCATTTTTGTCATTAAAATTCAAATCTAAAATGTGTCGGGCAATTGAATATGGTTAATACCCTGACTGAATTTCTGACAAAGAAATCACAGATACCTTGTCATTATTTGTAAAACAGTCACAAGGTAACCCCTAAATACCTGCAGTTAAAATATTTGCATACATATTTCATTCAAGTAAAAAATGAATGTCCTGGTAATAACATTTGTTGTGAAAATAGGATAAATGTCAACTGGGATTATGTAATAACAAATATTCATGATTGCATTATCAAATGACACACTTTATGTTTACAAACAACAACAGTTTACAAAATTTATATGGGTCTACAAACAGTTCAGAAATAGAGGAGAGCATGGTTTTAGTTATGACATGAAGATGCATTGCTATTTGCCGATTTGAAGTTTTTCATTTTTAGGTCATCTAAGTGACTCAGGTGACCTGTTGGAATTTGTTGCGATCTATTCCATATACAACATGTCATGCAAAATTTGAGTGTGTTTTGTTCAGGTGTACACAATGTGTATTGTGATTGTGTTCTGTGTACAATGCGTCATGTGAGTGTGTTTTGTTCAGGTGTACATAATGTGTAATGTGATTGTGATTTGTTTAGGTCAGTGTGTTTTGTTCAGATGAACATAATATGTAATGTGAATTTGTTTTGTTTAGGTTAGTGTTTTGTTCAGGTGTACACAATGTGTAATGTTAGTGTGTTTTGTATAGGTGTACATAATGTGTATTGTGATTGTGTTTTGTTTAGGTGTACACAATATGTAATGTGAGTGTTTTGTTTAGGTGTACATAATGTGTAATGTGAGTGTGTTTTGTTCAAGTGTACACAATGTATCATGTGACTGTACCTAATGTACATGTAAGATGTGAGTGTGTTTTGTCCAGTGTACACAATGCATAATGTGAGTGTTTTGTTCAGATGTACACAATGTGTCATCTGAGTGTTTTTTATTTGAAATAACACAATGCATAATGTGAGTGTTTTGTTCAGATGTACACATTGTGTCATCTGAGTGTTTTTTATTTGAATTAACACAATGCATAATGTGAGTGTTTTGTTCAGATGTACACAATGTGTCATCTGAGTGTTTTTTATTTGAATTAACAATGCATAATGTGAGTGTTTTGTTCAGGTGTACACAATGTGTCATCTGAGTGTGTTTTATTTGAGTTAACACAATGCATAATGTGAGTGTTTTGTTTAGGTGTACAAAATGTGTCATGTGAGTATGTTTTGTTCAGGTGTACACAATGTGTCATGTGAGTGTATTTTGTTCAGGTGTACATAATGTGTCATGTGAGTGTATTTTGTTCAGGTGTACACAATGTGTCATGTGAGTATGTTTTGTTCAGGTGTACATAATGTGTCATGTGAGTATATTTTATTTAGGTGTACACAATGTGTCATGTGAGGGTTTTGTTAAGGTGTACATAATGTGTCATGTGAGTGTTTTGTTCAGGTATGCATCATGCATAAAGTTTTGAACATTTTAAACTTCTCAAAACACATTGGGCCAATTCTGTACAAATTATTTAGCATCCCCAGGGTAACAAAGGCGTGATTTAATTACTCTAATAAAGGGATAAGCATTTTGTAGATGGAGAAGTGGCTCTGATGATTGATAAGTAAATATATGTCTGAGTATTGAGATAACAAAGATTTTACTGTATTGTAGGATTAACATCAGCAGCTAGAGCATATACAGAATCATTATTGAGAGTTGGATCATCTGCAAGATCAACATGCAAAGGGGGAACAGAGGACATTGGTAAGTTTTATTCTTTATTCTTAAATAGTAATTATATACTGGTACATGTACATTACAAAATTGCAGAAATATAACCAAGAGATTCCCTTGTGTATCAGGGTCTGTGGTTAATATTCATATAGGCTTGTCATCAAACATGATCTATAGTTGAATGCCAATAACTTTATTAGATCCAGGGTCTGTGGCTGTACATACAGTTAAACCTTGTTATTAAGACCACCTAATTGCAGCTTATCAGATCTTGGATCACAGGATCAATGCTGAACATGCCTATAAGCTCTTCAGATCATAGGATCAGTGGTAAACATGCCGATAAGCTCTTCAGATCATAGGATCAGTGGTTAACATGGCTCAGATCACAGTGTCAGTAGCTTACATGTATGTAAGGTTATAAGATCACAAAACCAGTGGTTAATATGCTTATATTGAACTCCTCAGATCACAGGATCAGTAGTTCACATGCCTGTAAGGTTATAAGATCAGAAACCAGTGGTTAATATGCCTATATTAAACTCCTCATATTACAGGATCAGTAGTTCACATGCCTGTAAGGTTATAACATCAAAGGATCAGTGGTTTACATGCCTCTAAGCTCCACAGAATTAGTGGTTAACATGAATCTAAACTCCTCAGATCATGGTATCAATGGATTACATGTCTGTAAGGTTATAAGATCACAGGATCAGTGGTTGACATGTCAATAAGCTCTTCAGATCATAGGATCAGTGGTTGACATGTCAATAAGCTATTCAGATCACAGGATCAGTGGTTGACATGCCAATAAGCTCTTCAGATCACAGGATCAGTGGTTTACATTCCTCTAAGCTCCTCATATCACAGGGTCAGTAGTTTATATGACTATGGTTATAAGGTCAGAGGGACAGTGGTTTACATGCCTCTTAGCTCCACAGATCACAAGATCAGTGGGTTACATGTCTCTAGGCTCCTCAGATCACAGGATCAATGGTTAACATGACTCTAAGCTCATCAGATCACAGCATCAGTGGTCAACATGTCTATATAATACTTAAATCACAGATACAGTGGTCAACATACCTATATACATGTAATACCTACATGTAGATCACAAAATCAGTTGTTTACATGCCTATACTGGAATCAGTAATAGTCCTGTCACCTGTAATATAATTTAATATCCTTATCCTTTACCTCTATGCATTCTTTGTTCATATGATTGTCTTGTCCCAGTTTAGCATAAACAAATAATTCTGATCACTGGTACATGTACATGAATGTACTTTTCCTTCATACATAATTTATTAATACCTGACCACTGAACACCACATATCTCATCAGGTAAATATTATAGATGTACAGGTATATTAATGACAATTCAATATCACTTAAAATTTCATTAGAACTGAAATTCAATAGAAGTAATCAGACTGGAAAATATTTGATTGTTGTATGATGTACAGGTATACATGTATGAAAACAAAGTATAGAAAAATTTAATGAAAATTTAATTCTGTATTATGTCATGTTACCTTGTAAAGTGGTTAATAATACAAATCACATACTACACACTTACATGCTTTGTAGATCCCGAAGTCACCTGGTTTACCAAGCACTCATAGGCAACTACTGTACATCTATACATGTGTACATGTATCTAGAAATTTTTGCTCCTGGTTATTTTTTACACTTTTATAACAGAGAACATATTTACTCTGTCTTAAATTTGCCCTAAATCACCATAGGCCCGTGGATGGCTCAAAATTTTTCATTTTAAATTCGCCCTTTTATCCTAAGTCAAAAAAAGTGAAAACAAAACAGGAGGGAAAATTTTTAGGTACAATGTATACAGTGCATAGTTGTTTGTAAAATTTCTGGATGCGACTGAATAGGGAATGCATTATTTTTTTCTTTTTCAATCAAATAAAAACATTGAGTCAATTTTCACATTCCCATGAAAATGAAAAATACCTTGAGTATGGTAATAAAAAATTCAGTATGTACATGTATGTACTCAAACTTTTTTTTTCTTTTCAATTATTTCAGAAGTGTTTTCTTCAAATGATCAATAATCTTCATCACTATTTACCACTACGCAATAGATATATATAAAAATGTCCAGTTGTGCTCAGGTTTTTGTCAGGATATGTGTAATAAGATCCAAAGGATGTATGTAATAGCATTACTGGAAATTACATACATTTATCATCAGATGTTCTTTGTAATAAATAGAACAGGTGCAAACGATTACTAGACAGTGTATAATTTGTTATTAAACAAAATCAAACCTTTGTTATTTTAAAACTAAAAAAATATATTGATGTAAAATCCTTAAATATAGCTGGTAGCACTCGTCTTCTGTAGTTGGTTGATGTTTAATCTCTCTTATAATGTTATTCAGGCCTGTTGGAAAGGGAGACTGGGCGCTGAAGCTCCCCGTCTCCAATAAGTTGACAGTGCATTGGTTCATATTGTATATTTATTACATGCATATAGTTTATATATAGGCCTAGGATACTGTCCTTTTCTGTAGCACCCAATATATGATAACAAAGTATAGAAAAAGTCATTGCAAACTTAATTCTGTATTATGTAATGTTACCTTGTAAAGCAGTTGATATTTACTGTACATATCCAGCCTTGAAAAGTGCTTGAATATAGAGTTAGTCCTTGAAAAATGCTTAAAAACAAAAATACCATTGAAAAATACTTGAATTTAATTCAAACTGCTTGATTTATTTCATCAGAGTGTTTGAATTCTACTTCTTGCATGTTTTTTCATCATTAAAGAAAGACTTATAAAGAAAAATTAGCTTGATCATACAGATGCTTCACCTTGTATGATACAATTTAAGTCAAGAATTTTGTGATGAGATATTGGGGTTTCTTTAGTGTGGTGTATCTCTAAGCAGTATTTTGAGGACCACTATTGTAATGTGAAAGAACTTTGCTGTCAGTGTTATGTTTTTTACTTTGATTTGGCTTGCAAGGTCTTGATAACTCAAACATACCAATTCAAAGTGCTTGAAAAAATCTTTTAATAGTCTTGGAAAAGTGCTTGAAAAATCTTTATCATTGACTGCATGAGCCATGATATCACACACTACATGTACATGTAATTGTATAAACATTTACATGCTTTGTAGGTTCCTAAAGTCACCTGATTGACTTGGCACTCAAACTCATTTTTTATTCAATTTTTAGACTATTGTACATGCATGTATACATGTATATACATTGTGCCTAGAAATTTTTGCCCTGGCAAAAAGAATAGTTTTAATACCTTTTCTGTAGCCTCTTGTTATAAATTCTGTTCCGACAGGCCTTTCATTATTATAATTGCCTTACAATGATAAAGCAAAGCCTTTAGTTTCAGAGGGTGTAAGATTTATAAGAGTAGACACGTTAAGATGGTATTATCTAGAATATCAAATAGATAATTGTACTGTTTAATTTCATGCAGAAATTCATACCCATGACTCAGAACATCCCAAATTTACCAGTAATATATTTCAACACCTTAACTTTATACCTATCCTTTTTACTGTATGTTTCACAGTTTATGTGCTGTACTGAAATCTAGAGAGCCATTTTAATGTTGCAAATAAAATTTTTATCGCAGAAAGAGTTTGAATTTTAATTAAAACAGGTACATATGTAGTGCATAGTTAAATGAACCGCCTTGATAACTTGAATTATTGTAAAGTTAGTAGAAAATATTTCAGTTTTATTGTTCTTTGCACACATTTGTCACTTTAAGCAAGATACTTCAATTATATAGATGCCAAAAAGGATTTTGTAATAAATTTTGTCTACAAATCCCACCCTGTAGTGTAACGGAAAACAAAATAGGGTTATAAACATGTACATGTGTGTTGATAATTATACACACAATGAGCCCATGGTCATTAATTGTCTCTCAGAAATGACCCCTCCCATCAAATGACACATGTGACAGTCAGTGATATCTGATTTGTTTTATTATATTTATACCTCATATTAGACAAAACATGTCTCATTTTGTTAACATCAAATGAATTGCGTTCAGTCTCCCAGCGTGGAATCCTTGGTTGCTATATATGAAGAACTATACCCTTCGGGCACTGTGATTTTGTGACAAGTCTTACTCTTATCTTGGATCTTTGACCTTAGCTGTCTTACCAGGTGTCATAATTAGCAAAAGTCAATTACATTTACTTTAAACTTGCAGGTGTTTTAATGTTGATTAACTATTTGTCCAAAATACTTGTAACCTTGAATGAAATAATATTGTTCTCCCACCCCTACCATGTCAGAATATATAAAAGAATAGAGGACCTTCATCTGAAACCAAATATAATTCATGTATGTCAGAATGTTCATACATGTAGTACATGGTAGGTGATCAAGATTTGATTTAGATTTTGTATTTACCTTCATCTAGACATTAAATAGTTTGTGTATGGTTAACTCTCTGTGCTTCAAATGAAATTTCACATTTGACACAGTGAACTAACACTTGACACAGTGAACTCACACTTGACAAAATTAACTCACATTTGGCATAGTTACTCATATATCTGATAGTTAACTCACACTTGGCATAATTAACTCATTCTTGACATAATTAGTTTACATCTCACATAATTAACTCACACATGACAGTTAACTCATACATGACACAAATAACTCACACTTGATATTGTTAACACACACTTGACATTTAACTAACACTTGACACAGTTAACTCACACTTGACAAAATTAACTCACATATGACAGAGTTAACTGACCATTGACTCCATTAACTTACATTTTATACAGTCGGACAATACCAGTACTTGATACATGTACGGTAGACATCAATTATTGGATATTCAAACTTTGATTCTGTTGCTTACATGTAGCTGATGTTACCTACTTGTTGCATGTTCTGATGCCAGCAACAGGATTAGGACATTTAACACTAGGAGGAAACACCCCAGAAGTATATTTATTTTCTCTGTCATGCAAGAAAAGGATATTAACAGAGTCACATTAAACTCTGTAAACCACTCTCTGTATACATAAATAGGAAGGAAAAGATATTAATATTGTCAGATCTTTATCAGTAGTTATATTATAATAACACATGTATTTATCATAGGGTATTAGCATTGCAGTGTTTGCCCTTCCTTTTTAATTGGCTCCATTCCCAACACTAAACTGAAGATTTTTTTTTTCAAAATAATGGTGATAATTCTCAAAATTAGAATGAACTTCAGAATTATTAAAAAAAGAAAAATGTGAGTCTGTTTTATGCTTGAACTACATATAACACCAGAATGTCATATCAACAGTAAGAGGAACAAAGATATTCTGAAAACAGTTGATATATGTTGGCATAAACATTTTATAATTCCAATAGCATTTGCATAGCTCAGGGAAAAACTGTCAAAATTGTTATGGTGAAAATATAACATGTCATCACTTTTTCCCAGTTCAAGGTAGATGACAATTTCCAAAATACCCAGGAAAAACTAGCATTGTCAACCCAATACTTATCAGTTCTAAGTATTTATAGTCCCATACCAGTGAAAGCAGTTGGTAAGACTTCCTTTTACACCCTCCACTCAAATATTTCCCAAAACATAAAACATATACTTAAACATCCAATAATTAATTTTTGGATATATTTTATCAATGCTATTCAAGAAATTTTCAAACAAATTTATACTTTTCAATTTCCATTGCATTTTTATAATGTTTTGGAAAATATTTGAGAAGAGGGTGCAAAAGGAAGTCTTTCCAAGCAGTTTATACTACATCAGTCATATAAAAACGCTAATATTGTACTAGAGGAGGATAGTGACACTCCAGTTTAAACTAGATCAGTCATATTAAAACCTTGTACTAGAGGAGGATAGTGACACTCCAGTTTATACTAGATCAGTCATATTAACACCTTGTACTAGGGGAGGATAGTGACACTCCAGTTTATACTAGATCAGTCATATTAACACCTTGTACTGGAGGAGGATAGTGACCCTCCAGTTTATACTAGATCAGTCATATTAACACCTTGTACTAGAGGAGGATAGTGACACTCCAGTTTATACTACATATTAACACCTTGTACTAGAGGAGGATAGTGACACTCCAGTTTATACTACATATTAAAACCTTGTACTAGAGGAGGATAGTGACACTCCAGTTTATACTAAAGCATTGTTTTAAATGGATTGCTTTAAATTTTCTTTTGTAGGGCTGTATGAAGTTTACTTTTACATGCATGCACATTTCATTTAACAATCTGGTTACTTAGGACAATGATACCAGATCTCCCTACACAAGGATAAGAGAAACAAACCAGTAATGGCTGTCCGGTCATTGGTCACATGTGTTTTATCTTAAACTCAAAATATGTCATAGGAGTTGTAGCTTATCAGAGAATCCTTAGCTTATATAGTACCTGGATGTTTTAAGAAGAAGTTTTAAAAAGAAAATGATATCAACATTTTTTCATCCTAACAATTATAGCTTCTTATTGAGCTTCCACCAAATATGTGTAAGGCAGATTTATAGAACTTCCCTTTTGTAATAAGAAACATATTTTCCTGGTGACTGCTAACTTTGTATGATTAGATTTCAAGCGTAATTTTATAAGAAACATCTAAGGCTTGATACCTTACAATATGTTTTTAAAATTCTGTCAAAGTATAATCGACAAAAGAAAGTGTTATGTAGAAAGGTTGCATATATTTAAAAGATTTGTGAGTCATGTATATTGTAACAGATGTGAGGTTTTTACATACATTACTGTAGTAAAATCCATATAACCTGGCAGGGTGGAGTCTCATGAACCCCTTCTTGACTTCCACGAGTTTAAGTTTTAGGTAATAAAGCATAACATTTAAATTACACTGATTAGAGTAATCATTCCTGCATGTCAACATACATAAGAGAGTGTCTAGTGAAGAATAAAACATTTTCCCCATGCAGCTTGTCATAACCGAGAAGTGAGTAGACTCATCCATATGATTATCAAGTTTCCTCTGCCCTGCCATCTTATGTCAATCGGACAATATATGTCCACAGAGGTAAGCCTACAAAGAAAACAAAAACACATTGATACACAACAATAGATAGAAGATTTTACTGTCAGCGTCTCCGATGATTGTCTATGACATTGGGTATGCAGTAAAACCTGTCATCAGAGACCACCTGTCTTTTAAGAACACATTTTAAAACCACTCAGTGAAATACATCTGTTAATAAAACCTCTCTTGAATGACCTGTCCTAAGGCACAACATTTCAGTGGCAGATGATGTGGTCTCTCAAGACAAGATTCACTGTACAGTACCATGGCTAATATAAAATCATTGATCAATACCATAGTTTCATGGCAGTTCTCAATATTCACCGATAACAAATCAAAATAACAAGTGCTCAAATAACTTTTGTTCACTCAGTGATAAAAAGATTAACTCTACAAGCAGGAAGATTTAACTGTGATGACACAAGTTGTGGTCCCCAATTGCTGGCAAGAAGGTACTTCTCATGACTTGAGGTAAAAATGCATCCTAAAAAATCCTTACCCCATTGGCAGAAGTCCATTGAAAAATCTAACTTATCTAAATTGTGTTACCGTATTTCACCTTTTACTGGTGACAATTCCATATATGAGAATGTTATTAATGGTGTTGTATGCAGTTCTCCCCAAACAATATTTGGCTTACTGCAACAAAGCAGAGTTTCTAACATTAACCAGTAGGCCATCATAACGGAATTCATATTGGGAGGGGGGAGCTACAGAAAAGGACATTAGTTATTTATTTTTATTTTATTTATTACAGTTTAAAAAATGGTCAATCAAATTACCGGGGAGGGGGGGGGGGGGGCGCTGTGTGTGTGAAGCTTTGATATAATACTGAATGTTCTAAATAAAAGTGTAGTGAAATATACCAGTCTATTGGATGAGACTTAACACTAATTAAGGCCTGTATTCACAGGAGACATGGCCCCTAAATAACTAAATGAAATACTCTTTCTATCATCTTAGACCAGCCCATTCTGATATGCAGGGTTGAAGGGGTTAATGACTGTCTGTGGATTGGCACCAGTCCATAGTGCAGGTCAGATTATGTGGCACATTATCTCTAGCAGGTGATGATGTCTTAATGTAAGTGTCAAATTCTTGGCCAGACATAATAACCTTTATAGAATAAAACAATTGTGTAGTATATGGTGATTTCTCTCTTGCTGATTGGATGAACTGTGTACAGGGGGACATTAAACCTTGACCATCAGATCATTTAACACTTAGGTCTTACTCTTGATATCTTACAAAGTCATCTATATTTACTCATGTATAATACATTATGGACATTATAACACCTGAATTGACACATCTTTGTCATATCCTGTAGCAGTTGTATTTTTATTATTCACTCGCTTATACTGTAGTGAAATTGACCAGCCATTTGTAATAGATGAAAAAATCCTAATGCATGTACTTTGGAAATCTGAATAGAAAATGTCTACAACTTTTCATGTAAAAAGGACAACTAGAAGTTTACCTGTCTTTAATTCATTTCAAATGATTTTTTTTCTCTTATAAATAAGTATGATTTTAGTCTTAATTAATCCTGTCAATCTCATCTTTATTAGGTTTTCCAATGTTTATATACTGTATTGGCAAAATTCAAATTAGTATGAGACATATAATTCCTGGTGATTATTAGGTATGTATATTCAGTGTAAGTTTTGAATCTACCACACAATCGATGTTAAAACACTTATCTATCGAAAGGAATAGTGGGTGAAAAGTGACATGGTTTGGAAGGTCTTTAAAGCTTTCACTTTGTGTTGGTAACATGAATGGCATGCCTAGAGACTAAAGCATTTCCTTAAGAGGAAGATGAGGGTGTGATATGAAAGCAAATGATTCACAATTGCCTGTGTTTAAAGATTGATAACAACATTTATTGTACCGAAATATAAACTACTCTCAACACTAGTTACTGTCACTCTAATCTAGTGCCGGACACTCACCCACCTTTTGGGGTTGTTTTGATCTATGCGTCGCTTAATTACACCAATATAAGATAGGTTATTGTCTGTGGACAGGTATATGTTGACAAAACAGATGCATGTGGACCTATTCATCCTGTTGATGATACTAAATCAAATCAAGCTGAGGAAATTCCACATATTTTGCGCCTTTTGAAGTACTGGGCCCATTTCCGAACATACAAGTACATTTCACTGCTTTCAGTCTAGCACCTATTTATGGTAGATCAAGAGATGGGTGTGGTTTGTGAATATTTTTACTTAATTTCGTAAGACATTTTTATGGTGATAAAGTCAATACAGAACAGATAGATAATCATATAATCATAAAATGATATGTAATAAATCAAAAACTGAATAATGCACAAGGTTAACATCTTACATAGTGTATATATCACAGTATGTTTTATGCTAAGAGTTTTTTGTTCCTTTTTTTTGTCACTGTGAGTATCAGTATAAATACTACATTTCTGTGGGTGGTCAGTATTTTACTTTTTATAGTGAATTTTAAATTCGTTTTTTTTTTTTGATAAACAAAAGATTTTTGTCACTGATGTGATTTTCACTTTTCACTGACTTTTTCTTTTGAAGCATATAGAAAGATCAACCTAATATATCCTGCCTATGTTTTTAATGATATATCAAAACATTAATCAAAAACAATTCCATTCACACTGTACACACTTACTGTGTTTTTTTAAACCTGTACCAGGTAGAAATCATGCAAGTAAGTTTTTAAAAGTGCTTGCCTGCTGGACAGTCCATTTTCTGTTTATTTCTATAAAATGATTTTTCCATTGGTTTTAAACAGACAAACAGCCAATCAGGATTGATTAAAGTTTCAATAAATTTTGTGATATACAATGTACATTAACAATTAAGTTTATAACAAACAGCCAATGAAAAAAGATCTACTGTAAACATTTCAAGATAAAGCAGTGTTTACAAAAAGAAAGTTTTTCAGATGAGGTCCAGTGTAATGGCAGGCGTGGCATGTAAAAGAACCCTAATGTTTCATTGGTGTCAGTCCATAGCACAGGTCAACATTTATAGCATTTCTTCTAAAGCTGGCAACATCTCTATACAAGTGAAAGATTCTTGGCAAGATGTAAAACAGCAATTAAACAAACACTTGGATACACAGGGATTAATATCATGTGGGTTCTGTCAAAGGACCCATTCCCAATGCAAAATCCGCTCCAATTTTGAGAAAACATTTTCTAATTATGGTCACCTTGCAGCTCACTTTGGGTAAACAGACAAAGACAAATTTTACATCTTAAATGTAGGCTACTGCTCAATTAAAAAATCTCCATATCTTAGATGAAATCCATGTTGTCAGTTTAATAAAATTATTTGAATTTCAAGTTTTGTATCTTTATTTTTATAAGTTTTTATTTTACCAAATTTAGTCCTTTGTGATGTAAAATTCCCAACTGAAAGGGTACAGGACCCTGTCCCAAAAAGGGTCTATTATCCCCTGATACAGTTTCTATTTGTAACTTCCTCCTACTTTCATATTCTTCAAAATTTCTATTTATTTACGTTAGGTATATTAAATATATATACTGTGTTATACTGTTGCCTTGCTTGCTACATAATTCTGTGTGTTGTACTTCTAGCTAGATTGTATCGTGTAATGGTGTTTTAACATTATGCCCAATCCCAATTTCATTTATATGGAAACAAAATATGTTTAGACTTTTAGTAATAAATAATCTTTCTTTTCTAATATATAAGTTGAATCAAAAGAGGTTTTTAAATCTACCTACCAGTACATGCATCAACATAGACAGAATTACTGATTTTTACAGTACACAAGTATAATTAATGGTAAACTATGGTATTTACTTATTTTCACAATGGTATACATATATTACTGATTTTCACAGTGGTGTAGTTAATGGTAAACATATCTTTAAAGACAAACAATATGACCATATTTATCAGAGGACACCGTTTTTCTGTGTAAACAGGTGTTATTGACAATGCTGTATCTTAAACAACTAAAGTATGATAAAGCCCCACCATGCTGTGGTGTTCTGTGGTAGAACTGGTGTATATGAACACTGCATAGTACTGTTGTGATCTGGTAAGAAATGTTCAACATGATAAACAATTTATCTACAATGTCAATAACCAGTCACTGTGTGACAAACAGATATCAACATTATGCTAATTGCAACAGATTGAAATCAGTACATCCTTCATACCTCATAAACATATGTCATCATCACATTTCAGATCTGAAGTCCAGGCACTGTTAAATTGATTCTTATAATATGTGATATGAATATTTGAAAGGGTAGTGTTGCTTTTCAAGTGACAGGTTTTGATAATTTTCATCAATGTTTCAGGCATAAGTTAAAAAATTCTTAGTATGACCAATCTTGACCCAGACTTTTAAACCTGGGTACCATAGGCATTGGTATGGTAGATGGGGATTTTTTTTTTCATTTCTATATATAAATGTTCTATATAGACATGTCTTCAGTTTTCACTATTGGCCTATGTAGGTGATCTCAACAGAGTTTATTGTTTTTACCACATCTGAGGAAATTAAACTGTAGTCTTATTTCTGTGCATGTGATATCTTTAATTTTTAATATCACTTTGCTATGCAATATCACTCTCAGGATATTGAGTCATTTGAAAATACTCAATGCTCTATAGACCAATGAAATTGCTAGAAATTATATAGAGGTTTAAGAGCCATATTCTCTGTAAGCATCAACATTTCTGATATAGGATTAGAAAGTGAGGACTTTAGATTTCAATGAAACTTGATACTTTATACTTGTATGTCAACCTTATTTGAAATTTGGTGTCAGATGGATGCACCTTGTATTATTCTTCAAAGTTTCCTCCAATAAAGTTACATCACAAACAATTAACTTAATAACATTATGATCAACAATTTGTTGGTATCATGGTGTTTTATTAACCCATTCACCCCTAAAGACACATTTGGTCTGCTCTAAGTCATTGATTTACAGAAGAGTCCATTTTTTTCAGGGGTTGATGAATAAGCAACGACCAATGAATTGTTTTGAGGCTAGGTGATTTTAGGGTTGACAAACAAATAATTAACTTAGGAGAACACAGCTAGATCTAAGTACATACAAATATCATATAAATATGGCTGACAGCTGTCTCCACAAACACAAGAAATCAATCTTTATCTAGGTCAACCTTACAAGTAAAATTTTCTTAAAATTTACATACAATTAAATGTAACATAGAGACATTCATATTGCATCAGAATGTTAGGTGTGTGTAAGTTATGTATTTAGAGCTTAGGATTCTTGTCATTGGCAGATGAAAAAAAATTACTAAGAAATTAATTAGAAATATTATATGAATCCAGTTTGTGTTGTCATACTAATAAATTTGCCACATTCCAATCAGAAGTAGTTCTTGTACATTTAAAAATGTTGTATATGAAATAAACAGTTAGACTATCAACTGTCCCATCGGTTAGCTTGTGCATGTTCATGTTGTACATCACCAAATTGTGTACATAAATATCATCAGTGGTCCATCAATCTAAATAAGTATACACTGTACATGTAATCATCAGGCAGTAGATATAGTAAATGGTCCATCGCTAAGCTGTACGATAAAGTGAGTGGTTCAT
The DNA here is from genome assembly GCA_030159075.1 of Atrina japonica. NCBI lineage: Eukaryota > Metazoa > Mollusca > Bivalvia > Pterioida > Pinnidae > Atrina > Atrina japonica. The sequence goes on from BROG01000117.1 coordinate 866,650, forward strand.
TACCAAGCTGCACATGCAAATATCATAGGTGGTCCATCACCAAGCTAAAATAGGTACATTTCAGGCAGTAGATATAATAAATGGTCCATCGCTAAGCTGTAGATATCGTGAGTGGTTCATTACCAAGCTGCACATGCAAATATCATAGGTGGTCCATCACCAAGCTAAAATAGGTACATTCAGTACATGTAAATGGTCAACCTCCAAGCTGTATATATGTAAATATGATACACTCCATTACCAAGTTGTATTAAACAGTCATTTTATAGCTGTCCAGGGAACATATTATTCAGAGGCACTAGGGTAAAAATGTTACCTGAGGGTGCTAGGCCAAAGGTACCAGTTTCCTGTAAATTTCTTATGCTGTGAGACAACATTTTGACTGTTCTCTGACACCTTGTTTTTTTACCTTATAAAAATTTGTAAAATTAATGTCAATACATGTTCTTTAATTGTTATTTATTTCATATCTAGAGACAAGTTTTAGCTCACCTGAACTAAAGGGCATTTTGTAATAATACATGAATATATTGTTTAAATATGGTTTTGAGGTATACATGTACATGTATATAACATATCTCTGGATTTCCAAGACTATAGCCTACCCAGTACCTATTTCCTGGGGTGAAACCAGTGTAAAGGTACATCTGAAAGACTCAAAGATAGGGAGGATGTTAGTAAATATAAGCATATAGTCCTTCACCAAGTTTGTATAAGTTAAACCTCATGATTGGTCACTCAATAAGTCACTCGGAAATGTATAAGTGGCTGCTCATCAAATTGTAATTATTCACTACCACTAAAATTATTTTGTCTCAAATCAAGGACCAAAATTTTTACTTTCAGAGATTATGACTCAAAAATCTTGTTTCTTTAAGATCATTATAAAGTTACATGCCATATTTTGTGTTTTCTTATGTGTGAGTTTAAAACTTACAATATTTTGAAAAGCACTAAAATAAAATTGTGAATGAAGGAAATTAATGGTTTGAGCAACCCATTTTTATAAATATTTTCTTTCAAATGAAAAAGCATAGAATTTAACAACAAATATTAAACATATTAATGGGTTTTAACGATGTGTTTGAATTACATAAAAACACCAAATTACGTAATGACTTTTTAATGTTGCACATATTTAAATTGATATTTATTTTTAGTTGACGCTAAAAATTGAGGATTTGATGAAAAGTTTGATGGTTCAGTCTTTTCTCAGCTAGTAAAATAATTGTTGTCAGTGAGTTACACACTTTAAGATGCATGTATTATCAACAGAATTGGACTGATGCAGTGATATTTATACTATACATTCTTTGAATTGCCTTCGTCTGGTATCATCAGTCATGAAAAAATTGTGAACATATTCTTGAAAATCAAAACTTTATATAAAGATTATATATTACAGGTACATGTATTTGCTAAATTCTGTCTCATTAATTAAAAATAATGGGCAATTTATAATTCAGCAGGATAGTGTGTGTGTGTGTGTGTCTATCTCTCTCTCTAACAAAGGATATCTGTTTTTGCTCATACTTTTGTGTACAATTCATAGATGTTATAAACACAGCATTAAGGCTGATGATCTTCACTTTAGTGTATTGGTGATGTATATGCAGGTCTGTTATTGCACTCACTGTATGTTTCCAATGCATTTGTCTGGTCTCTGTGATAAATTATGCACCAGCCGAGACAAACAGTGACTTTTGGCTTGAGGCATTGTCACAAAACATTGCCCTGTCATAATTCATCTTCATCAGTCACTGTTTTATTGTTCTTAATGATTATACCTTGACCACAGCTGTGAAAAACAATTCTAACCAATTTATCTACTTTAATGTTGCTTTCTATGACCTACACAATGTGCATTGAAGTGTTGGTAAGAACAACAGGATACATGGGTTAAATCAAGTTATATATTTTCCTGTTATCTAACCTAAGTTATCTGAACCAGATAACTTTTTGAAAGTTTAAATGGTCCAAAAATGATAAAATCCAAAGTTTCATGTGAGCTGTTTCTGTACAACACAATATTTCTTCAGAAAAATTAAAAAACAGAGAATTTTAGATCACTCCCACTGTCCCTTGTTGTGCAGCATGCAATGTACAGGTGTGTGTTTTGCATAAACTTTTGAACATTTTAAAAATACTCTTTAAACAGAATTTCATTAAATTCTATCTTATGATTTGTTTATCATTAATCATTCATTGATTTGTTATATAAATTGCATCTCCAGTTAAGATGAACAGAGTGAAAAAGAGTTACGAATTTGTAGATGGGGGACTCAGAGTGACAGGATTTGTAGATTGGGAGGAACTCGAGGTGATAGGTTTTGTAGAATCTTGTTAAATAAGGCTATGTAAATGTAAATCTTACAGTCATCCATTTGTTTATCATAAGGAAGTAGGACATATAAGTCATTGTAGGATTCATTGATTTTTATTTTGATATAAGTGTAACATGATGTAGTTGTAAAAACAAGTACCTGACATTTATAAATTATTCTGAAACGGCAAACTCAACCTTAACACATTGTTATATAAGTCTCTGTGAGCAACAGATGATATGGAATAAGATGGAATATCATATTACATTTCACAGATTTCAAGATTAAACCGCTGTTGAGAGAGAAACTAGGTGTTTATGAAGTGAAAGGGAGGTAAATTTAAGCCTCGTTATAGCAGAATTCCGTTAGTCTGTTCATATACCAGTAGTATAGTGTTAAAAATGCACAAGCAAAAGATATATACGATCTCCTTATAAGTGTAAGTTTTAACACCTTTCGGGTCAGGTAGACCTGTAATTATTGTTGTGTAATTATAGTCCCTAAGCCCAGGTAATTAGATTGATATGGCCTGTGTTTGGTATAGTGAAATTTGTATAGATGGTATCATCTACTGTGAGTATTATAGACTTGAAAATGGCTACACCTAAAAAGTGGTAGACCTCTGTATATCGCCAAACCTGTTATAAAACCAAAATTAAGGAAAACAAAAGGTGGTGATATAAGGGGAAGAACTATATACTGTAAAATCTGCTATATAAGTAAAACCTCTATATAAGGATTAACTGTTTATAAAGGTCATTTTTTCAAGTCCCTTGACTGCATACTTTGACTAAAATGAAATCTGTATAAGGGTCATCTACACATAAAAGTCAATATTTTCTGGTCCCTTGGATAGCCCCTATATATAGGTTTCACTGTGTATATGTGTGTATATATGTGTGTGTGTGTGTGTGTGTGTGTGTGTGTGTGTGTGTGTGTGTGTGTGTGTGTGTGTGTGTGTGTGACCCATTTTTGTCCAACCATCTGAACTTTCATCTTAAACTTGATTTATATACAGGCAATCATATTTTTTTTAAATAATCAGGAAAAATATGACTTTGACCTTTGAGTGTGAGACATTTCATTACATTTTCCAATCCAAATGACACACCACTGTAATAAGTCTCATTTACAATTTTCAGTGATACTCTTTTGTTGCTGTGAATTGGCCTCATTAGGAATGTTGATTAATTCCTGTATGACACTATTAATGCAATAAATTTATAATGATTCCTTTGGTTTATACATGTCAATACAATAATACAAACAATAAAGCCAATATCTAAATCATTTTATCAATTTTTTATCATTATATTAAAGAATTAAGTGAATAGGAAAGTCTTAAATCTGTTTCGGAATGGTTGAGAGTTTGTTGATAATTCAGTTCAGTTTCTTACTGATGAGACAAGTTTGGTATCATTACAGTAAAATAACCAATTATAGATTTAAAATTTTGAATCATTTCATATTCAACATTGTTTTAAATGTTGCAATTCCTTTCCATGAGATTAGGATATGGTAGTCTTGGACTGTCTATCAAGATGAGAAGGGGTAGATACCAGTAGTGTCATTACAGATCAAATTATGTGACATAAAAAGTTTTAATTGTTGTGAAACAAGAGCCTAAAAGTAAGCGAGTTAAATTCTTGAATCATTGTTTGTCAACATTTCAAAAACTTTATATTAGCCCATTGTGTACCACTGCTGTGTAAGTTTGGTATTTGAACCACAAAGGACAAGAGATATAAAAATAAAACATAAATTTATGCACTGATACTGTTTTCACTTGACCATTAATCATTGTCCACCTAAACTTAATTGCTTCACAGTACAAAAAGCACAATACTTTGAAGTGTTCATTTTACTACCATGTTGAGATGGTTTTTACTACCATGTTGATTGTTGGGATCCTTTCTTTCTTGTTGGTTTTTGTAAATCTGTCAATGTTGTCAATGGTTAGTGAAGTGAGCAAAGTGTAACTTGATACAGGCTTCTTCACTACCTAATTAATGTCTTTTTTCTTAGAGTTTTTCTGCTTCTCTAAATCTCTTTATAGTTTGTATCAGTCTTATCTAAAAACTCAGTATTACCTGTCAGTGTATCTGACCCAGTCATACTCCTCTACTTCACCACTCATCAAAATCAAGCATTTATCAGGACAAAATATAGGCTCAAACTCAACTAACTTTTTCATCATTGTAAGATAAAAAAACATGCAAAATTTATTCTGCAACTGGACATAATTTGTATATCAATGACATGCAATTGTAGATAAAGATGGAAAGGATATAGATCACAATGACTAACAAAGGTCTTCTAGGCAAATCAGACCTGTCCCCCTGTCATCCCCACCCTTTTTGAGTTTGGCCTCTAAGCCTGTATCACGTGTTCCTTAGGCATCCTCTCTTACTCTCTTCCTGTTGGTTCCATTTTGATTCTCACTTTGTGTTGTATTCAGAGGATTATTCTTGGGCATGTGTTGATGAAAGTTTGAACTCCCTTTATATTTGTGTCTGTGGTTCTTTATGTCTCTGATCCTTAGCTAGAGCAACACTGGCTTCACTGTGGTGTTGAAGAACCTGGCCATGGTGTTGAGTGTCAGGGCTGTTGTTTACCATGTCTCTGAGTCATAGCTACATGTAGAGCAACAGTGGCTTCACTGTGTTGTTGAAGACCATGGCCATGATGTTGAGTGTCAGGGCTGTTGTTTACCATATCTCTGAGTCATAGAGCAACACTGGCTTCACTGTGTTGTTGAAGACCATGGCCATGGTGTTGAGTGTCAGGACTGTTGTTTACCGTGTCTCTGAGCTATAGGGCAGCATTGGCTTCACTGTGGTATTAAATAACCTGGCAATGGTGTTGAGTGTCAGGGCTGTTGTTTACCATGTCTCCGAGTCATAGCTACATGCAGAGCAACACTGGCTTCACTGTGTTGTTGAAGACCATGGCCATGGTGTTGAGTGTCAGGACTGTTGTTTACCGTGTCTCTGAGCTATAGGGCAGCATTGGCTTCACTGTGGTATTAAATAACCTGGCAATGGTGTTGAGTGTCAGGGCTGTTGTTTACCATGTCTCCGAGTCATAGCTACATGCAGAGCAACACTGGCTTCACTGTGTTGTTGAAGACCATGGCCATGGTGTTGAGTGTCAGGACTGTTGTTTACCGTGTCTCTGAGCTATAGGGCAGCATTGGCTTCACTGTGGTATTAAATAACCTGGCAATGGTGTTGAGTGTCAGGGCTGTTGTTTACCATGTCTCCGAGTCATAGCTACATGCAGAGCAACACTGGCTTCACTGTGTTGTTGAAGACCATGGCCATGATGTTGAGTGTCAGGACTGTTGTTTACCGTGAATCTGAGCTATAGGGCAGCACTGGCTTCACTGTGGTGTTGAAGAACCTGGCCAATGTTGTTGAGTGTCAGGGCTGTTGTTTACCATGTCTCCGAGTCATAGCTACATGTAGAGCAACACTGGCTTTACTGTGATGTTGAAGACCATGGCCATTATGTTGAGTGTCAGGGCTGTTGTTTACCATGTCTCTGAGTTTTACTTCAAACTAACAAGACAACTAATGATAGTAATTAAAATAAAGAAATGTTACAGATTCTTAGATCTGATTATAAGTGTACAAGACTAATTAAAGTATCACCAGTTTGACTGTTTTTTTTTCTTGAAATCAGTAACATAATACTTTTGTTTTAGTCCTGTTTAAACTATTATATTACCTATATCATTGTGTATTCAGTTTAGTACATGATTCAATTCTATGCTGACCTCATTCAGGTTTTATGAGAATTCCTGGCATACATTTGAATACATTGAAGTTGTTTTGACCATTAGCAGTATATGTGACATTAAAAGAAATTTGTATGTGGGCATTTTATGTTAATGTTTATCTGAAAATCTGAAAAAATAACTTTATATAATGTATTGCAGCAATATTAATGCTGTTACAAAAAGTGTTTGTATGCCGGTAGCTATATGTTTATGATTTGAACATTTCCTGGGCTTTGTTATCAGTACGGTATCTAAGCCTCAGATCATCATCATCATCATCGGGGCTCACACAGTAGGTGTGTCTAGTTTGTATATCAAAAGTACTTCCTTGCATGTACATTTTTGTGCCATTATGTACTCAAGTATTTGATAAAAGTTGATTTCATTTTTATTTGAGCATACTGATGTATTGGCAGTATGTGTTATTGGGGAGGAATGTTGACACTGTATAGGAACTCTATCACAAGTGTTTGTTTTAGATGCACTGTGTTTGATAATAAATTGAATACTGAACCACCTAGATTATCATATCATTGTATATAAATAATTAACATGTCATTTTGCATGTGCATGCCAAAATCCAGTACAGGTATTTATATATTCACGGCTGACTAAATGTAGTACCATAATAAATTACACAGCTAAAATGTCCTTATAATCATACAACCATGTGTAGTTATATCTCAATATGTACATTATGTTGTTTATAAACATTTCCCATGTTAAGCAACAAACCTGAAATGTTCTTATTTAAAACATTGGCACAGGTGCACTGATTATGGAAATTTAATAGAATCAAGTGCAAAATTTGAGAGGGATCATGTCAAAAAAAATGTCCAAAATACATCTACATGTAATTATCTATATTTTGATTATTTAGGAGAAAAATTTCTTATCATTTCTCAATTGGCCCTTTAGTATTCTAAATGCTAATAAATATCAGTTAGAATAAAAAGAGAACTTTCTAACACATATGATTTCTATCATCTAAAGGTGTTAAAAGTATCATGTAACAATCAATGCTAAGTAGTATAGATAGATTTAAAATGGTATACACTAGAGTTGAACCTAGATTGATATATTGAAATCAAAGGAAAATTAAGTTTTCTTTCAAATTTACAGGGTTTTCAAAATAACCTGGTTATAATGATAATTAAGTTACTTGGCCGGAGAATCAAAATCATTTCAATCAAATTGGGAATTCAATATAGCATTATATATGTACATTGTATCTATTTAGTATTTAAATTTATTTTCTGTTCTGTAAAACATACAAAATAATTGTGTTGGCCTAGATATATATTGCTGTTTGATCTTGTGAGGCAGATTTTATGTTCAGGTAGTACAGATATCAGGATAATATTATGGGTGTGGCAATCCGAATTCCTCGTATACAAATAAACATATCGTGTCATTTTATACCATAAGATTTAGCACTTAACTACTCTGTCACAACCATAAGATGAAATTGATTTCTGATAATAGAGACTTGTTACACCTAGTAAACCTCCTAGATGATGTAATTTATAGCTGGATTGGATATAATAAAAGTAGTTAATTCATACAGTTTTTTTCTGAGCAAACTCTCAAAAATATCACCTGTTCAAGTCCATGTAAAATCATCAGTTGGTAATTAAACATTCATATAAATTCTTTTTCATGTACATTGTATCATAAATGACTATTACCCATTTACATATAAAACTCAATTGTCTATTTTAGACCCCTCACCTATCCTCTTTTTGCCCACTGACACTTAAAGCCCTGACGTAGTCTTTGCATTCACATCTTGTCTTTGGCAGCTGTCCTAGCTGCACCCCATCTATTCTATCACAGACTGTTTCCATCTTTTTCTACTTTCTATTTTCATGTTGTTTTTGGTTGTCTGTCTTTGGTAACTGTACATCATAGTTTTATTTAGAGAGGCATTAGCAATGTTTACCAAAAAAAAATTTTTGTTTTTCAATTTTTTCTTCTCTTACTTCTTCAACTTGATGTACAATAACAAATAAAACTATACATAGGCATATGAAGTCGAACATTCCTATATATTTTGTGAAAATTAGGTTAGGTCCAGTGTAGTATTCATACACAAATATTAAGTTTGAGGTAATTAATTGCAATTAAAAAAGTGCCAGACCTGGTTTTCTCAATCAATTTTCACAAAATACATTGTATATAAGAATTGAAGATTTTTATGTCTGTGTACATGTATATCTCTTTTTTCTCATATCATTTATCTATCACATACTATATTTGCGACCTATACATTGATGTTGTTTGAAGTCATATTGAGACTTGAAATATTTCATTATCCTGAGGTCTGAATTTTTATGAATATGTGGAGCCAAAGTTAAATCGTAATTCAAGTTGCTAATGATGTTGAAATGTCCGAACCATAGTAATTTAAAAACAACAAAATAACATCCCTCTCACCTTAAAAAACTAAGCAAATCTGAAAAAAGAAGAAAGCCAGGTAAACAAACAGAATATATGTAAAACAAAGCAAAAAAAGAAAAACATGACATATTCTACATGTGTGATAGGTATTATATACTTGTATAACATATATAACATCATGACAGGTCATCAAAAGTCAGCATACAGTTTGGTAGTACAGTGTACAGCACCATGCCAAAAAATAAGACAACCATTGCCAGTTTCCCATAGCTTTCTTTGTTAAATCAATGTTTTTCAAATACCTGCCATAAAGTAATTTTTGTCCAAATTCACATATTTATTCACAACTCGGGTTAATTATTTTTAAAAAGTTCATTTAGCATAGAAAGTTACTGGAAAACTATTTTAGTTGACTCTCTTTTTGCATACTATTGTGTATATTATTGATTTGAAGTTCTTTTTTGATATTTTAATGTCCAATCACATTCTTCTTAATAAATCAACCATTTTTACAGTGACAAATTTGACTTCTTTAATTTTACAATTTTATTTCCTTCTTACAGGAGAGGCTATATACCAGATAGCGGAAGTCAACAGGGAAATCCAATCTCGTATTGAAGACAATGTAAGGATTTGTTATATTTTTATGGCTTTCTTGTTCTACGTTAATCTTATAGAGCAGTACTGATGGGTATATATACATTTTGGATGCTTCTCTATCAACCCATTCACCCCTATAGACACACTTGGACTGGTATAATTCATTGATTTACAGAAGAGTCCATAATGTTTTCACTGCATTGACTTTGCTGAGTTAAATGTAATAGTTGAATAATCTTTCAAAATAAGGTTGTACTCAACTATCACTATGTTTGAGTCCCACTTTTATAAGCAAGTAGTGTCCCCATAGGAATTACATTTTACATTGTCCAGTCATCTACTAATATCACATCTGTCTGGCCAAATACATTCCAAACTAGAATATTCTTTTTGCATATAGATAGCTAATGGCTACAAGAAGACCTGAATGTCAAAGGTCAAGTTCAGGGTAGAGCCTTGATTGATTTTGTCAGTTTTTTCTGTTCTCAAATCACAGAGGAGAAAAAAACATCCATATATACTGGAGACATTATTTTGTTGATCTATAACCAATGACTTTCAAGACACGTAATTACAAATAGAACATACATGCATATGTTATGTATACACATGTATAACGATGTTGGTTTTAGGACACCAAAGCTAATTTCCATCTGTGTGAGATATCAAGATATGGAATACATGAATGAGCAGCCTCTGGTGAAATAGTTTTGTTCATATATAGTCTGGCCTATGATAAAACATTTGATATGTTGGACAGTGATATAGGAAATACAACTCACAGGTGTGTGTGTGTATGTGTGTGTGTGTGTGAGTGTGCGAGTGTGTGTGAGAGAGAGAACTGTGTGACAGTGTGTGTGTTGGACGGTGATATAGGAAATACAACTCACAGGTGTGTGTGTGTGTGTGTGTGTGAGTGTGCGAGTGTGTGTGAGAGAGAGAACTGTGTGACAGTGTGTGTGTTGGACAGTGATATAGGAAATACAACTCACAGGTGTGTGTGTGTGTGTATGTGTGTGTGTGTGTTAGTGCGAGTGTGTGTGAGAGAGAGAACTGTGTGACAGTGTGTGTGTTGGACGGTGATAGATAAAATATCAGAAAGATTGCAGAAAGAGAGACAATATGCCATCAGGATTTTTAAAACAATGTTAATCAATATGATGTAGAATGCAATGAAATTTACATATTTTAGTTTTCTCATACCAGTGCATTGTATTGTAAAAGGTAAAAAAAAAATTTATAAGGATAGAAACACCATACAACAATTACTTGTGATCTACAGCTGTACCAGGTACATGTACAATAATCAAGTTATATATATACCCCTCATTGCTTTCAGGTATACAATTTACTGTCACTATACAAGTCAAAGTCATAAATCCGTCAAGAGAGGGAGATTCACCTATATATCTTACCTTGATCACCTGTATCTTGTTTTACAGCAGCCTTTTTATCTGTCATCCTGTCTACTTACTATCACATGACACCTTGGGTTTTAAAGCTGATCTTTTACAGGATTTAATAAATTCTATTTATTATATTTTTTTCTATCATAATTGCTAAACTGAAAAATACTGAAATGATATCAGCCGACCATTTCAATAATTACATTGCCAACTATAAAAGACACATGGACTTGAAGAAGAGCTATCCAGGACACTTTATAAGTTCTGCATATGAGCTACATAAAACACATCCAGTAGAAAAATGTCCAATTGTAGGATTTTTAATTATTTTGATGTTTTTAGCCAGTGTTAAAATATGTTCAACTCATCAAATAAATATTAGTATCCTAGGTTTACTAGGCAATAAAAATTTTAACTCTTCACACACTGACCATTTGTTATAGAGCACTTTATAAACATCTAAATTATAAGACTTGTCAATTTCACATTTAAAGCCTAAACTATGTAAAATCCTGACTTGCAGTCTGATCTGACAATGATCAAAATTTTCTGTTTGACAGTTGCAATGTATGTACAGCCACCCAGTAAGAGATTCATAGAGTAGAATTATACAATCTTACATGAGTGTGTTGCGTGGATAAGAAAATATCTATCACAGTGGTAAGAATATGGTTGCCCAATCTGAGGGTTTCCCGAGGATTGAACTTTCATATTCGTACTACATTTTGACAGGGGTTGCAGTTTCACTTTCCAATCAACACATGGTTGTAATTTTTCTCACATACTTCAAATACATGTTTTATATGCATGTAAATAAAAGCCGACATAAATTCTAATGCATTGTATTGTGATCAGTTAAAAGTTTTACGTTTATAAATTATGTTGTGACATCATAGTGTGTGTAGCTTGTTTACACCCTAAGGTGTCATGTGGACAGAAAAATTCTAGCTCAACCAAATGGTAGGTACACCTATCCAAGGTGGTGGGATCTAATATAATCTGATCCACAGTGAACAGTTCTGTGTTCCGAGCTTGTCTATATAATAAATGATACAGTAGAATCTTATATCTTGGTCACACTGTGAAAAATAACACTCCATGCAGTGTAATTGTGTTATTTTCACAAGGCCAATCAAAATGCTTTTCAAAATTTTTGGATTATTTTCTCTTGTTTTATGAGATTTTTTTTTTATGAAAAATGTAATAAATAGAATATTCATGGCTGACTAATGCTACATATTAAAATTTTTTTTTTTTTTTTTTTTTTTTTTTTTTTTTTTTTTTTTTTTTTCTTTTTTTTTTTTTTTTTTTTTTTTTTTTTTTTTTTTTTTTTTTTTTTTTTTTTTTATTTTATTTTTTTTTCCTCTGCATTACACGATGAAATAAAAATGTTATTCATAAAAAATCGGCAAATATTGTCTATGCATCTGAGCATGATGAGCATTTCCCTGGTTAGAGCAAATGTCTTTTTGATAAATTGTACAGTAGAATATCTACATGGAGCTAGTGTAAACTGTGTATTGCATACTTTTCGCTCATTTGTTCTTGTTGATATTCAAACTTAAAAACCTGTCTTTAGCATGTTTAGGGTTATATTGTTTTACAAGCACACCTTTTACCTTTAATAAATCACTCATTTAGACTGCTATATGATGCAATCTGTGTGGTGTTCAACCCAGTAACTAGGAGATGATTAAAAATAAACGTCTAAGTTAGAAAAAGAAATCTGTCTTAGGTGATGTATCATGTTTGCCAGTAACATTATACCCTCTTTTTCATTTATTTATAGTTATTTTATACATTTGTCATGAAGAATCGATGTACATGTTTGTCGGTATTTAATACTAGATATATTTTCGTGACTGTCATTAAAGATTTATTTCTACACATAGATCTAACAAGACTCTTACAATTCATCATTTTTATTGCAGGTATAAAACTGAAATAAGTGTTTAATGTGGATTTTATTGAATCTATATTAATTCTTTTTACAGACAAAGTCTCTATTCACAGAGCTGATACTCCCCCTTGAGCAGAAGTTAGAAAGTGAATTTAAAAGATCAACAGTAAGATACTTCATAGTTCTCTTGACATAGACTTTTTAGATAAAATGTATGTTGTATTTTCTCTCTCAATTGTGTAGCTGAAGGACTGTTGTGGATTACATTTTAAGTGATTAACCTGAGGCATCCATGACAATTATTGAAAACTTTCAACCTAATAGACCGTTACAGATTGATTTACAATTATAAAAACTTAGACTAATTAATATACACTTTGGATAATAGAGTTTACACCCTGAGGTTCATAAAACATTTTAATCCAACAAAACATTGGATGGAACAGATTATTAGAGGCAAATGAAGAGACAGTCGGTGATAAAATGAGATAAATTGTTTGGTACATTATATATCTACTTCTAATTTGCCTTGTACAACCAATTTATCAGCCTGCTGGGCCAATGATAAAACGCTTATCTGCCCTGAAGATCACCTCTATTTAAAGGGCACCTGTCAGTGATGACCTTCTCCTGGCACTGTTTTGCTACCAGATTTCTACTCCTCCAGTAAAAACTAGCTACCCCCTGTACTTGATGGCAATCAGCAAGTTCCAAGTTTTGGAGTATTGAATTAGAACACATAACTCTGTTTATTCAGAAATATAAAAAGGGCTGGAATTATATATACGTTACACACCGGAATTATGTATACCATATACAGTGTAACTCCCAGCAACAGAACTATGTTGGTACATGTCCTCGGTAATAACTACAACAACTTTACCACTGTGCCATATAAAAATTAACTATTTTACTTCAATTTGACTGTTAATTGGTCCCATTAAGTGCCCACCCCTTTTACTGATTTTTGTAGTTACCTGGGCCCTTAATGGGTCAAATACGGTATATCTGTGTTTGTGCATTTGTGTGTTTAACATGTATCTAAATCTGATTTAATATCATCCCAAAAGTAACCTAGACATTCAAATTGCATTTCACACATTTAGCATATATATAAATTGATTACATAACATTAATGGTACCATATTCATACCAAGCCACACAACACTATTGAAATTTTACACTGCCTTCCTTCTTCTGATTTATTTCATTGAAGATTTGAATATATATTATATATGGATGATAATGTATGTATAGAAAATCACTATGCCTCCATGTTAAAGTGAAGTGATAATATCTTTATGATAAAGATGACAGTGCATGGTGTGCACCTACCTTGTTGCTATGCAACATACAAATAGCAACAATTAAGGTAAACATAAACAACTCCAAATACCGGTAAGTGGGGAGATGTCAAAACCAATTTTTCAAATATTCACTTCCTTGGTAGAGAGAGATTTTAAGTGAATCAGTGTTGACTTGAAATCATATCTGATTATATACCATAAACCGATATTTGATATGTACCAGTACAGGGCGACTCTAACTTTTGTATGATATATAGTGATATTGCTGTGAACTTTTAATGTGTTAGGATGAACTCTTCACATTTGTTATCATTTATACATCAGTATCTTTTAAGTGGTAAAACTTACTTGTCATTTAGACAATACATAGTTTTGTTTGAACAATTCATGACTGATTGATTGAATGATAAATCCGAGTTCTCAGTAATACAAATAGCTCAAAAGGAATGCTTGTTACTAAAATAAAGTATTACCTCATAACTCTAGTGTTCTGACTTCGCTGTATACTCCACATCTTGGCCACATAAATATATATGTATACAAAGGGTGTTATCAAGAATGTTGTATAAAATCATGAGATACTGTGATGTCACAGATAAATGACTTGCAAGAGGAAGGTCTTGGGTTCGATTCCCGGTACTGGGTCATACCAAAGACTTTTTAAAAAATGGTAGTGACTTCCTTCACCAAAAGCTCAGCTGATGATACGAAATAAAGTTCCAGTCTTTCGGAGAAAAACTGAGGTCCTGTGTCATGACAGGCATGGCACATAAAAGAACTCTCGCTGCATTGGTGTCAGACCATAGCACAGGTCAAAATTTGTGACATTTCATCTAAAGCTGGTGACATCTCAATATAAGTGAAAAATTCTTGACGGGATGTAAAACAACAAACAAACAAAAGCAAAACAAAACACTGATACAATTTTTTATAATACTTAGATCCAAGTCACAGGGAACGTCTTAACTTTCTCATATACAACTTACAGTATATCACCAACAACCCATATCAACCTGCTGTGTAATTATTATATGTATAGAGTGTAAAGTATTTGAATGTGGTTGATTAAATTGCCCTTGATGGACATGTCCTTCACCTTGTCATTTGAACATATGATTATGATGTCCTTCACCTTGTCATTTGAACATATGATTATGATGTCCTTCACCTTGTCATTTGACCATATGATTATGATGTCCTTCACCTTGTCATTTGAACCTTATAATTATGATGTCCTTCACTCTTCATAACTTTTACAACCTTTTAATAACAATAGAAAAACTTTGACAAGATAAAGTTAAAAATATAATTTGGAAATTAAGAAGATACAAGTTATCTGTGTAAAACAAGGGAGATAAAAATGTCTGAACTGATATGTTCATTTCATTATGCAAGCTTTTATAGATAGATTTTATCATGTTATCTTCATTGGAATTTACCCATTAATTTACTGTAATCAGCTTCTTGTATTTTCTATTTAATATTGTCTATCTTAAATTTTGCCCTTGGAAAGGATCGAAGCAGTCTTGATTTAAAACTTTATAGAAAGAGATAATACCAGAAGACTGCTTTAAATTGTTTCATTATAATAGTTATATACTTAAATGCTCATTTTACAGATTTGAATTGTTTTGTGAGTTTCTTATCTTTTGTTATGAAGTTCTATTGTTGTCACTATCAATACCTTCACTGAAATAAAATGTCTAGGTCTATAGTAGTTAGTTAAGCAGGCTTTAGCATCAGAATCTATGGTCAGTCTTAATTCACTGTCTTTGACATGCACAAGTTTTTTTGAATCTGCTATTGTATTAATGAGGATATTACCACAGAATATATAAGTACATGTGTATATATGTAGAGTAAAATATTGTTGTCTCTGAAAGTTCATGGGACCATTTCTATGACTTCGAAATATCCGGGATCTGGCCTGGCTCTGTTGGTAGCATGCTCAACTCTTGATCGTTAGGTTATGAGTTCCTATCCTTCAGATGAGACAAGAGACAGTAAAAACCAAGGTCCTGTGTCACAGTAGGTGTCAGCACGTTGAAAACTCATCCGAATTAAACATAACAAGATTCCACTATATATATATATATATATATATATATATATATATATATATATATATATATATATATATATATATATATATATATGCATATCCATAGTTTTTATTCTTGCTTATATAAAAAAATGCCCGGCGATGAAACATTTTAACAAAATCTTCTGGTTGAATGGCACATACTAGTAACTTATATTCTTGCCTGAGTTATAAAATAGGAAAGGGCTTAATGAATGAGAATATATACCATTGTGTATATTTGTTTGGGTGTGGATGTTGTTTGTTTCTGTAGTATGTATGTGTAACCAAGTTACATAACCTAGAAAAATGAATAGATTTATCATCATTATAGTAGGCTTAAAGATACAGGACATGGAAGTGTAGTTTCAATAATTACATGGTAATCTTAACACTAGGAAGTATAATATAAATTTAGATCTACTACACTAGTATAATTCAGAACTGTTTCTATATGGCTTTATTATAGGCAAATCGATAGAAATACAATACCGTATCTGTAATTTTCAATGTGTTGTTTTTCTGTTTCATTTTCAGTCACAGTATAAAAAATATTCAAATGGTCACAAAGCTGTATGGACCCCTTATGCCAAAGCGCAAGAATCATTAAAAAGATTCAGAAAAAAAAGTAAAAATAAAATGGTGTTTGATAATGAGAAAGAAGCACATGTAAGTCAATTATTTCAAAATTACTAGAGTTTTGGAGAATTCCAAATTTGTCATAGAAATCTGCAGGTAGCTATCAGATTCCCTTTTAAGTACATATATAAGTATATGAAAATTGGAATGCTTTTGTACTCACAGTTTGTCCAATCAGTTATGGTGTAAATATCTGTGTATCACAGACATTATTATATACAGTGGAACCTGTCTTTAGAGACCACCTGTATGTACCAGATGTGTCTGCCATCATAATGTAGTCACTTAAGATTGGTGTCTCATGACTGTTGTCTCTCAAGACGGGTTCCACTGTACCAGAATCTCTAAGAAGTAATGTGTAATCAGGTTTTTTTCTTGTCTCCATGGGGACAAAATTCAGCCCCATCCCCAATGCAAAATCCCAAATTGATGAAAAAATTTCTAATTTGATGTACAGACTGTAACCATATGAAAAAAGACAAATTATTTGGGGGGTGCATTTAAAAGAAGGGATTCCATTGCATGTGCATGTGTGCTAACTGTTTTCCCACTTAGACATAAATTCTCAATAAAATTCCCAATTGTGTGGCCAATGGCATTCTGCCATAATTTACAGAAAAAGGCCTGGATTAAAGAATTTGTCCATTTTAGATATTGGTTGTCTGTTGCTAGACCTTGCTAAGTACATCTTGCCTGGAAAAAACAAAATTAACTATTTTGTAAGCAACATATTAGTAAAATGATGTATTCTGGAACATAGATAAATACAGAAAGATATTAAGATTACTCTGGTGTATTGTTTTCAGCACTTTAAAGCCTTAAACACATGCCTAGAAAAACTGGATGACTACAGGGTAAATGGATTAAAGTTGGTAGGTATTATTTTGTTTTCCTTTTTATTCTTCATTGTTACTGGTGATTGATTCTCACCAACTGTTTTGAACTGGCAAGGAGTGTGCAAACATGCATAAACTTACATAGTTTTTTTGCCAGACAAAAAGTAAAAAGTAATTTCTTGGACATACCAGAAAATGTCAGGTAAAATAAGGCAAGGTGGTGAGAATTGGTTGCTGACCAGTGTAGTTTAAGATCACCACCATAGTATCATGGATTGCCTCTGATGTATATAGTGCTATATATCAGTAAAGATAACTTTTATAAATGTACTCAATTTGTTTTAAACTTTGATAATTCTAAATATATGACAGCTCCTACAAACAACAAAATGACGTAAGTATTACCACAAAAAGTGTTTAAAATAGTGTCTCAGTTTTAAAAATGCACAGACTTCATTTTTTGTATGAATATTTGTCAAGTTCAGGGGATCATATTTAATGGGAGATAACTCTTGTGGCATTTGTAAAACATTTGTGTAAAACAGTCCACCCATTTTCTTTTTATTATCCCCTAGATCAGAGGTATTGTTTTTCTAAATGTGTAATTGGTTTTTTTGTCAAATCACTTTTCTTTCCTTAACTTTTTACCGTATATAGTGTGTTGCTTTAGAACAATAATATATGTACATGTATTTGTATTTGATTACAGTGAAGGAATTTTAATTAAATCTTCATGAGTGACACAAATCTCATGGACACAATGTTTTTCTTATCTTTTTGACTAGATAATTATGTCTCTCTATTTCTAGATTGGTTTGTAAATATTCAAAATAAAATATCTAATATGTACAATATTTTGACAGGCTTTATTGGAGGAGAGAAAGAGACACTGTTTTTTACTTGACAGACTTAACACACTTGCTAACATGTATGCAAATCATCATAAACAGGTACTCAAATTATTCCATTTTACTCTAGAAATCGGTAAAAATCTTTCTGAAGATTACAAAACCTAATAGATAATTGTCTTTTATTTAATTTCATTTAAGAATGAAGAGAAAACAATGCCTTCTTTTCATAAATGGCTATTTTCATAAGTCTATGAAAATTCTTCAAATTACCATTGCAATCTTTTATTCAAGGGTTAAGGTTGAATTTTACCAACATTTTCTGCAGTGTTATAAACCATTTCATGTTACCAACATTTTCTGCAGTGTTATAAACCATTTCATGTTACCAACATTTTCTGCAGTGTTATAAACCATTTCATGTTACCAACATTTTCTGCAGTGTTATAAACCATTTCATGTTACCAACATTTTCTGCAGTGTTATAAACCATTTCATGTTAACAAACAGTGTTATTTTCTGCAGTGTTATATAAACCATTTCATGTTACCAACATTTTCTGCAGTGTTATAAACCATTTCATGTTACCAACATTTTCTGCAGTGTTATAAACCATTTCATGTTATCAACATTTTCTGCAGTGTTATAAACCATTTCATGTTATCAACATTTTCTGCAGTGTTATAAACCATTTCATGTTACCAACATTTTCTGCAGTGTTATAAACCATTTCATGTTATCAACATTTTCTGCAGTGTTATAAACCATTTCATGTTATCAACATTTTCTGCAGTGTTATAAACCATTTCATGTTAACATGTTCAGATTATTTTACTTTGTTTTGACTTCAGTCAGCAGATGCCTTACTTTCTGGAATGCCACAGTGGAAACAACTGGCAGTAAAGCCACATATCTTACCACCAGAGTCAGAGAGATTATTGATGCTTCCAGTAAGACTATCTCTCTCTCTCTCTCTCTCTCTCTCTCTCTCTCTCTCTCTCTCTCTCTCTCTCTCTCTCTCTCTCTCTCTCTCTCTCTCTCTCTCTCTCTCTCTCTCTCTCTCTCTCTCTCTCTCTCTCTCTCTCTCTCTCTCTCTCTCTCTCTCTCTCTCTCTCTCTCTCTCTCTCTCTCTCTCTCTCCCCCCCTCTCTCTCTCCCCCCCTCTCTCTCTCTCCCCCTCTCTCTCTCTCTCTCTCTCTCTCACACACACACACACACATGAATGCTAGTTTCTCAGGTGAGTTTTTTAGCCTTTGAAGAATTGTGAATTTGACAGCTGTATATTTCCTCGACCATTGACTCATAGTACTTGTGTGTATCTAGTACCTACATAGTTTAATTTTGTGCTTTTTTGTATTAATGTGTGTTTTCTGAATGAAATTAGAAATAATTAATTATTTATTGGGTATTTTTCATAGGACGATGGTGGTAGATTTGAAGTAATGAATGGAGGTGTACATAGAAATGGTTACTTAGCGGAAGAGACAAGGTCAGTGGGAAGTCCCTATAGAAGATCACAGAGTGTTCATGATGTGTACAGAAGACCGTTAGGGCCAGCAGACTATAGCTCAAGTGATTACAGTAAGTAAAGTTAATACTAACATAAAAAATATGTTGGGGACACTTAACTCTGAAGTGCTTACAGATTTCACCCAAATACAGTCAAACTTGTCTATAAAGGCTATTCAAAGGAACAGGAAAAAGTAGCTGTAATAGACAGGTGGCTTTTATAAAGAGTTTTATTCATTTAAAAAAGTTAACAAAGGTTATGTTTGAATGGCCTTTATAGGTAGGTGTCTTTTATATAGTGGTGGCCTTTAATGCAGAATTGAAGGTACATAATATCTGTTACTTGATATGCAGACCATGGACCCCAGATATTTGTAATGCCAAAGTTTACCAAATTGTGTATGAATGTCACTCCAATAAAATTAACAAGCTAGGCCCACCACTATAAAAACTTTTAAGTGTTCTAAGAATAATCACAACTTATAAAAAAACCTGAAATCTGATTGGCTTAGCGGACCAGGTTATGAATTTTTCAGATTTAAAATATTCTTTTTAAAATGTTTCTTGGGCTAAGTTTTTTCTGTGCATTCTAAATTCCCCTTTAGCATGTATAGGTAACTGTTGTCTCAAAGTCACAAAGTTCAATCTCTCGCTATATTACTGTTTTGTATAATATAATTTTTATGTTGATATCTAAAGACAAGTATTCATTCATCCATGTATGTAATTTAGTACTAGAAAGTGAACAAAATCCTTTATCTTGAATTTCAGCTAGAACATTGCCAGCAACACGCACTATGAGTGTGCCACCTCCCCCTCCGACACAAGGTCTACAAGTACGAGCTGTGTACACACATGTGGAGGAGAACGATACTAAACTGAGTTTTACTGAAGGTGATATCATAAACATCATAGGCGACAAATCAACGGAAGGATGGCAATATGGTCTAAATACACGGAGTGGAAAGTGAGCTAGTCTACTTAAATGGTCTTAAGAACAAATGTTTACATGTCTTCTATCTGATAAAATGAAATATGCATACCAACACCTTACTTGTGTTTACAAAAACAGTGTCTCCTTGGCCAGTGATTAGAGCATTGTGCTTTGAACCATGATGTCTCTCAATTCTGATCAGCGCAGGTTTGACCCCTTCTGGAACCTAAGCTGATTTTTGTGAGAAAGTTTGCCAGTTTACTTGCGGAAAGCCAGTGTTCTCTTCCTGGGTACATTGTAACCAGGGTCTGGTCCCATCATTAAAAACTGGTCACCTTATAATTGAGAAATTGTTTAGTGTGGTGTAAAACACTGTTCAAAATCAAAATTAAAAAAATAATCATGTTTACAAAAATAGAGTAATATTACTTTATTTAACAGCAATGAGAGAATCTGTCGATAGATAAGTAAAATATTACAAGGAGATTCACTGGATTTTACATAGTCATAATTGATTTCCGGTTGTATCAGGGAGCTGTTCTGTTTCTAGACTCCAAATGGACCTCTCATTAATTAAATGATTAGATTTCAGATGACTGTTATTATCTTCTTTGTGATTGTCATTTTTTCTCTATTTTATTGTCATAATCTTTATTTTAAGGTATGGCTGGTTTCCATTATCATTCACAGAGCCTCTAAATATTCCTCCACCTAGAGAGCCAGCACCAATGTATGTATCCATTCTGATTCTTTCAATCAAATTTCACTTTGTAACTTTGAACAGACTTGCTACTTTCACATCAAGAGTCAGTGTTATGATTTATGTTTTAATTTTTAAAGTGCATTTTAAAAATGTGTATTAGATTCCATTATTTTTCCAATGCCTATGAGATCAAAGATTGGGAGAGGGGGTATTTTTAGTGTCTGTCTGATTGTTGGTTTATTTGTTCACATTATCTTGGTTTCCCTAAAATAATTTGAGTTCCTCTTTTCATATCTTAACCAAGTTAGATTTGTTGTTTTATATCAATGGCATGTAGGATGAGCTCAGTTGTAGCCAAAAATTTGGCAACATGTTTGCCAGAGTTATGGGACTCTACCATTTTCAGTAACTCATCAACCCCTGAAAAATGATGGACTCTTCTGTGTATCAATGATTTAGACCAGTCCCAATGTGTTTTCAGGGGTGAATGAGTTAATTACTTAATTTCTTTAAGTTATCATTTGTCGACACACAATGTTGTAATTCATATTTTCACTTTTGAACTCACATTTTAGTGTTTATTCCATTAAATGACAGGTTAAATTCACGTGTCAAAAGTATGGGTGACCTCTTGGACAGTCGGTCACTGTCAGAACATGGCGGCTACTTTATGGATCATGATATGCCAGGAAATGCTAGAAGACCAAAATCATTGTATGAAAGCTCAGGGACAACATTACCTAATCCTTCTACACAGGTATAGTTGAGTGGGCTCTTGGGATATTATATATATATAATCGATCTTATAACTGTTAGAAAATGTAGACTACAATTCTTATTGGCTGACATTTGTTTTCAATTCAAAATTATCAGTATACTTATAATAGATCTATCTATATGTGCAATATTTGACAATTTTGTAATCTTTAAGCTTATAAAATATATTTGTAAATAATGAGTGAAACTTTTCTAAAATTTTGACCTCTTCTTCTACTAACTTAACTCTCTGTAACTAATCTTTAAATTGTCCATAAATTATTCCTATTTCTGTAAACCATTTTAGAAAAGTTTCATTGATTAGGGTTAGGGTTGAATTGATTAATTTTCTTTTTATGCTATTCAATGATTTTTGTTTGATTTAAATGTTTCTTATGATTTATGCCTTTTTCTGCGCTTTATTTGTGGTAGAGGCTTTTAGATAGACTTGCTTCAGATTTAGTTGGTATTGAAAGCTTTAATCATATCTTCATGTTCTTCTCTCTCTGGACTTTTCACATTTTCAGTCAATTTATCAGACAGGATGGAATGGACCTTCCTGTAATATTCAGGGCTCATATTCATTACCTAGACATTTCCATGGTCATGGTTCATATTTGTCATCAGAAATGGATCATTTGTACCAATTTTTGCCCCATGATAAACAGGTATACCTTGCGATATAAAAACCAAGTGCATGTGATTGGAGTAAAACTGGATGTAATTGCCCAATCTAATACATTTAAAAGCAGACTGTGGATTGGTAGCATGATTTTACAATATATGGTGTGTGATCATTCTGTTCTGCAGGTATAATGTATATATCTTCTTTGTGCTTTGTCAGGACTCGTATATCTTCTCTCAGTACTGTGTAGAGTCTTTTATTTACTTGATAATGGTTTGTATGTTTTAGCCTCAATCACTCTCCACAAATTTTGACTGCATATGACTGGTGAGAACATTCACCTGGCAAACAGTTGGTCCTGGATTCTCTTGGCAGTATTTGGTCCTACCTCCCTGTAAAGGCTAAGCACTTGACATACAAAGGGAAGGCCAGAGGTCTTTTGGATGGGACTTTTGTAAATTAGGTTCAGTGTCACAGCAGGGGTAGCATGTTAAAATCAGTGTATAAGCATACAACCATAGCACAGGTTAAAATTTGTCACTCTGCATCTACAGCTATGATGTCTCAACATGAGTGAACAATTCTTTGCAGAAGGCTAAACAATGTATAGACAAACAAATTGGGTTAATCTGCCTTTATATTTGTTGTATCTGTGGACAGATCAGAGGTTATGTATCATATTTCAGGCCTTTTTTCTAGTTTCCACTGAGCTGATATTCAGCCACATTCGAATGTAAAATACTTGTTTTTTCCCAATATGATGAAAAAAAATCCCAATTCAGTCTAGAGACCACCACTGTAATGAAAAATAAGTTAATGCAAGGGAAAATGTATTTAAAAAAGCGATTCCGTTATGTTAGATTCACATTAAAATTCCCAATGGACCTTTCCATTTATACGCAAACAATTATTAAATTTGATAACGTTGCAATACTTGATACCTCGGTCATACCTTGGACAAACATTGAAAATGCATTGTGACATCAAGAAAATGTGATGTGTCACAATTGACAACATTGGAATTTTCACAAAATTGACAGAAAAAGGCCCATAGTTGAAACACTTTTAGGTGTATTTAGCCATCAGTTAATCTACATATATGTTAAGGAAAGCATATCTATAGAACTGGAATTAATTGGATAATTTGCATCTCTATGTTTGAACTGAGAGAAGATGTCAGTGAAATGGATATTTGTTCTGACTCTAACTTCATCGCATGCTAAAATATGATCATTTGGTGTCCTTTAACTGATTTAGTGAGAAAATTTGACGATATTGTCACTGTTATACATTGTTATATTAGGGATGTCATTTCCAAACCCCATTTTGTCAAAGGTATTTACACAGTCCAAACTTGCCGTTGTGTTGTAAAATATCAAGTTAAACCGTTGTTACCGTACCATTCCTTTTATTCCAATGTCTACCAACTCTTTGTAATGTTGTACTGTGTAATTTTCATTATTTATTCCAAATTTGAGTTCAAACTAATGGGTTTCATCAATATTAATAATTTAAAATGTATATATAAAAAACTTTTGCCCATTTTCTGATTAGGTATTTACTAAACCAAATAAATGTTGTGACAGAGATCTTATTGTAGTAAAAGTTTAAGGGGCATTACCTGTGGTTTTTCCAAAATAAAATTCTTTCTGTTTTTGCTACTTAGATTGACATACAATGACAAAAAAGGAATAAAAATTCTGATATTTATTTATATTTTGTGAAAATTACATGAGAAATTGTTTGCCTGTGTATATCTCTTATTTGCTATTGTACATCAATCTAACAAAACAAACAAAATATTTTTTTAAGAAAACTTATCTAATGCCCCTTTAATGAATGGTCCACTGTTTGTTAAAGTTCTTAAACTACAATTAACATCAGTTCATAATTTCTTCTTTAAGCTAGAATTAACATAAAGTTCTGTGATAAAGAAAAGTTTCCAAATGACACACAACCACTAGTGGTGGTGTAATGGTAGAGCATTCGACTCGCTCGCGGAAGGTCCTGGGTTTGATTCCCAGACCGAGTGATACCAAAGATTTTAAAATTGGTTGTAATGGTTATTCATTGGCCAAGCGCTTGGCATATGAAGTGAAAATCACAGGTCTTTCGGATGAGACTTAAAACCGAGGACCTTTGTCACGGAAGACTTGGCACATAAAAGACCCCTCACTGCATTGATTAAAGTCCATAGCACAGGTCAAAAATTTGTGGCAGTTCACCTAAAGCTTGTGACATTTCCATATAAATGAAAAACAACAATCAAACAAACAAACAACTGATGATCGACACACTTGAAATTATCATGAACAATTAGTTCAGCGATATAACGGTTGTCCATACCTAAATTGAAACTTTAATTTAGCCACACCTACTGTGACATATTGCTACAAAAGTTCTCTGTCAATTACACTCTACCACTGGTCTGATAAGCTTAATGTATCTAATTATAATGTTTTTGTATCACCCTGTATAAATCATAATGCTTTTGTAACACCCTGTTTAAATCATACTTTGTACCTTTTCCTTTGAATGTCATTCAGTGTTAATTATAATGTACTTCTTACTGAAAATTAATATAATGTTCATTTATATACCCAAAATATCAACAGTATACTTAACATAATAGACGTTAAATGTATTTGTAGATTCTTCTGAGTCTTAAACTTATTTCTTTGTAATATGCAAGCATTTAGGAGAAAAGACAAAGACCATATACTTTTAAATGCAGTATACATAATTATTAACTGGGCATATACAGTGAAACTTGTAAATAATGACCCAAATATGGACACAAAAAAACAAATTTTTACAGGGAGGTTGTTATTATATAGAGATTGATTTGTACACAAACGGTACTATTGGGGAGAGCAAAAAACGGTCTTTATGACCAGGTGGTTTTTATACATAGGTGGTCGCTAAAACAAGTTTTACTGTATGTAACGAAAGTATAGTAAGAGATATTTTACAACACAAAACCCAACTTTTAACATTGATATTTAAGTCAAATCATTATCATCTGATATTTATCAATGACTCTTTCTCCTTTACTTTTCAAGCCGCAGCCGTCAGGTCCGTCAGAACACTCTGGCACGTATAATTGCCTGGAACAATCTCCTCCTTCTGCACACTCTGATAGCACTTCATCATCTCTCCCTTCACCACCTTTACCGCCACCACCACCTCCGCCGCCTCCTCCTCCCTGTAGCACCTCTGTCAACACACCTGTCAAATCAGCAAACACAAGCATGCCAAAACCTCCTCCTCCTCCTTCAACAGGCATGTCATCTAATATGCTCAATGTGTTTTCTCCAAATATGATCCTAGAATCTCCTGTCCTTAAACGCAAAGCTAGCATGCGGCAAATTAATTCTGACAGCAATGGCAATTCTGCAAACACATCCTCTACTTTCCCTCTGCCTCCTGCACTGCCAAACCTCAGCGCTAACACAGCACAAACAAACAGTTCATCTTTCACCACTTTATCTCAAAATAAGGATACTGGAATGTCTGGATATGGGACCCCGCTTCGACAACAACAGAACAATCCCCCTCCCCCACCACCCCCAACAGGAAGACCTAGCAGTCAGCCACCTCTGCCACCGAATGGTGGGAGTATGCCAGCAGCTGATTATGGTACAGAAGAAGAGGATTCTAAGTAAATACCTTGCTGTCTTTTATTAAAATGAATTTGTTATTCTTGAACTATTCTCTAGACTTTTATTTCGTCTTCCTTTGGGATTCTATACTCAATCTTTATTCTTCACATGTCTTTATTGAACAATTATATACCAGGCTTATGGAAAACTCTACACCTACGTCAGTTATATACAGAAGTGTACACCGGTCTTTATTTTTCAGATTTATATCAGAATATGTTTTCATGATATGACATTGACATAACTAATTTTGTATTTACAATATAATTTGAGTTGTGGTTTAACTCATCAACCCCTGAAAACCAATGGACTCTCCTGTAAATCAATGGCTTAGACCAGTCCAGATGTGTCTCTAGGGTTAATGGGTTAACATAAAAATGTACTAACTGCCCAAATTATCAATAAACCTCAAAACATTTGTCTGATTGGTTCTGAGTCCATATGACATTGCTGTTATTACAGATTACGAACTGAACAGTAAGTGGATGTTCAGTTGCCACTCTAATTTGGTTTTCAAATAATAATTTTTTAGTTATTTTGTTTTGAGAAATATCACACATAGTTGTCTTGGTAACAAGGCTATAAATAACATATAACACCTGTATCAGTTGGACTCGGCAATGTTAACAAGACTATAGATAAAAATAAAATTTAACACTTATACCAGTTGGACTGGGTCGTGCTAATGAGACAGAACTATAAATAACATTTAACACCTGTATCATTTGGACTTACTCATGTTAACAAGACAATAAATAACATTAACACCTGTACCAGTTGGACTGAGTCATGTTAACAAGACTATAAATAACATTAACACCTATACCAGTTGGACTGAGTCTTACTAATGAGACTTTTAGTGTGTTGTCTAAGCTAACGAGTGCCCCTGTATTGTGCATGTATTATTTACTTGGGCTGTGTACATGTATATAGGACTGGAGAAGGAGCTGTTTGTTTTCATTGTAGATTTACCTCTGTACCATCACCAAGTAAGCTAGAAATGTATATATTTGTATAGAAAAGATTTATGCTGTAAGTTTCAACATTGCTAGAGACAGTAACTTCTACAGGATCATTTTCTTTGTTAGAATTCAATACATTATTTATCTTAATCAAAAGCAAAAGTTAATGTAATATAAATATGTATGATGTAAAGATGTATCATTAGGCTAGAGGTGAAGTATCACAAAATTATTCTAATCTATTACACTGTATGTAGATATCTATTACACTATATGTAGATATCTATTACATTGTAGATATCTATTAGTATTACACTGTGTAGATATCTATTACACTGTAGATATCTATTACATTGTAGATATATATTACATTGTAGATATATATTACATAGTATGTAAATATATATTACACTGTATGTAGATATCTGTTACACAGTATGTAGATATCTGTTACACAGTATGTAGATATCTATTACACTGTATGTAGATATCTATTACATTGTATGTAGATAACAGTTTCTCTCATCTATTACATTGTAGATATCTATTACACAGTATGTAGATATCTATTACACAGTATGTAGATATCTATTACACAGTATGTAGATATCTATTACACAGTATGTAGATATCTGTTACATTGTATGTTGATAATCAACAGTTTCTCTCTCATCTGTAGATAGGATGGCTTTAACCCCCCCCCCCCCCCCAAAAAAAAGAAAAAAAAAAGAACAACAACAACACACAACACAGTATTATCCTTATACAGCATATGCTGTTTGAATGGAAATTTTAGCGAGACACAAATTTAGCATTTTTGTCCTAAAATATGGTATATAATTTTAATGAGAGGTAATTTTAGCAATTTTAAAGAAGATAAATCTGAATTGTTAGTGATATTCTATTTTAGTGATCTCAATAACCTCGCTAATAATGCCAAAATTGAATCCTCGCTAAAATTTCTGCTTATATGTTAGTAATTCCTTATAGAATGTAGATTTCCTTTTACAGTATGTAGATGAACCAGTATTTTGTATGTTGTTTTCCCACATATAAATGGTCCTGTATATAGTGTGTATATGTGTTTCTACCATTGAAAAACTGGCTGATTTAATGGACACAGTTGTTTAACATTTTCATGTTAACCACTGGTGGTTAACAAACTCGGAGCATTTTCTTTGGTCGAAATAGGAACGCGAACTTTGGCTCATACTATAATGAAAATGTTTGCACCAAGCCAGTTGTTTGAGATAAAAGTAAGTGGAGGGAAAGTGGTCTAACAAGGTCGGGTTTACTTCAAGTCTACATATTGATGAAATCTGGAGAAATTGTGATTGAAGCAAGATACAGGTTTGACATGGTTATTAGAGTCTGAGACCGATGGTGTTTAGACATGATGTAGGCTAATGTTCCATATACTACACAAGTTTTCAGTTATGGTAGAAACAGATTCAGCAACTCATGTAAGTTGATTATCATGTTTATCTAGCTCTTGTTTGTTCATTTTTCAAAATTTGAAAAGACACTCAGTAAACCTGTTGTCTTTTCAAATTTTGAAAATTAACTAACTCGAGTTAGATAAACATGATAATCAACTAACACTTGTTGTAGAATCTCTACATACATTATATAAATGTTACAGTACATACTATGTAGATAACCTTGTACACACAACACCAGTATGTAAGGTTGATTGTAGATGTATTCAGATGTTATATATTGTATGTGGATCACACTGTTTGTAGTTGTTCCCCTCACTATGTGTAGGTGACCATGTAAACATTATACAGATGATCTTGTATACATTATAGAGATGACCTTGTACACACTGTTGATGACCTTGTATACAGTATACAAATGACCTTGTACACATTAAATAAATGACCTTGTATACACTATAGAGATGACCTATACACATTATGTTGATGACCTTGTATACACCATGGTGATGACCTTGTACACACTATAGAGATGACCTATACACATTATGTTGATGACTTTGTATACACCATATATATGACCTATACACATTATGTTGATGACCTTGTACACACTATAGAGATGACCTATACACATTATGATGATAACCTTGTATACATACAAATGACCTTGTACACTGTAGATGACCTTGTACAATTGTTACTGGTATGTGAGGTTAGTTTTATAAACTTTAGTAAGATTACTCAGTATATAGCCTGCAGATGACCTTGTAACCACTATATAGATAGTCAAGAGCACAATATGTAGATGACCTTGTACACATTTGACTGATGTTTACACTTGATTTCATAAACATTGTGCAGATGTTGTTATATACAGTGATGACCTTGATCACATGCAGTTGACAAAGCACACATTTTAATCTAAAATCAAGAGTTATAATCAAAATCTTTTCTATTGCAGTTTTACAAGAAATCCTAGTTTTGCCAGTGTGAGTCTACGGAAGACTGTGACAAATGATCGATCATCACCAAGGATTAATTAAGCATATCTAGATCTGGATTTAAACTTACAAGTATATTGGTGTAATTAAACCTTCAGACTCTTGGTATAATTTAGATCTGTGTTGTATGATACAGCTGAATCAGTACATCATTAATCCTGAAGGAACATCTGAATACTCCTCTATAAATATATTGTATACAGAGTCATAATGTACATCTGAAAACTCCTCTATAAATATTGTATAATCAGTCCTGAATATATATCCAAACACTCCTCTGTAGATATTATATCCTTAATCATGAAAATACATCTGAACACTCCTATGTAGATATTGTGTCCTTAATCCTGAGGGTACATCTGAACACTCCTATGTAGATATTGTATCCTTAATCCTGAGGGTACATCTGAACACTCCTATGTAGATATTGTATCCTTAATCCTGAGGGTACATCTGAACACTCTACTGTAAATATGCTCACAAATGAACATTTGCACTATCCTCTGTAAATACTGTATCAGTCCTTAATGTTCATTTAAACATTAAACATTAAATATTGTATCCTCAATGTTGAAGGTAAATGGACATTTACTTTAGATTTTGTATCCTCAGTCTTGAAGATACATCTGAACACTCTTCTGTAAATAATGTACCTACAAATATGAAAGTACACTTGGAACACTTCAACTTATCCTGATGAGACCTATAAATATGTCTGTATTGATATCTTATCATAAATCCTTGAAGATATGTTTGAAGACTACACTGTATATATTGTATTCTTGCAAACACAACTCAGAGTATCGCAGACATAATTTACTTATATGCATGGATATATTTCATGAAAGCTTTGTTTTTTATATATATATTTTTATATACCAAGAAAAGTTTTTTGTCTTTGCCTTTGTTGTACATCGTCTGAGATGATAATAGGAATAGTTGGAATATACTCAGGAATTTATAAATACTTGTGATGACATGGTTATCTAGTGATGACTTAGTTATCTTGTGGTGACAACAGATTATCAGGAGTCTATAAATACTTTTGATGACATGGTTATCTTGTGGTGACAACAGATTATCAGGAGTCTATAAATACTTTTGATTACATGGTTATCTTATGATAACTTAGTTATCATATGGTGACAACAGATTATCAGGAGTCTATAAATACTTTTGATGACATGGTTATCCTGTGATAACTTAGTTATCCTATGGTGACAACAGATTATCAGGAGTTTATAAATACTTGTGATGACATGGTTATATTGTGATGACTTGGTTATCTTGTGATGACAACAGATTTTCAGGAGTATATGAAAACTTGTAATGACAACAGATTATTCATGTTTTATGTACGGTGACAGCAGATGGTGTTTTTGTATGTGAAGACATTAAGATATAGACAAAAATATAGACGTCAAAGTAATTGATTGTCTCCTGATGTCATTTTGTGGGGATCTGTATCATTTTGCCCTCCAGAGTTATAGGACTGCAATTATCATGAAAAGGTCAATTGACAGAGATAACCAGATATATAGTAAAATATAACACTACATATAAGAGGCTTTTAAAACACTCTCCTATTCATTATTAAGAACAAATTCATTTTTGAGTTATCTCCCTTACTTACACCTTCACACCTTACATAAATATGTGTGTCTATTTAGTGTAACATATTCGGAAACCTACTGTGACCTGTTTCTGAGTCATAATATTCATGTAAATTCTTATCATGATGTTTGTGTAATTTTCACTGATTCCTTTCTGTAAAAAAGATGAATTCTGATACCTTGTGTCTTGTGTAACAACTTTATGTATGTGTTAAAATGTGTTTCATTGTTCCAGTATGTACAATAGATATCATTGTCTACATACCTCATACTGATATCATCCTATGACTTTTTTACAAAATGTGTGCTCTCTTAAGATGGTGCTTATTTATAACAAAACAAAAATAGTCAATCATATACTGCATATACTGCCTAGTGTATACCTGGAAATTTTTGCCTCATTTAACTTTTGCCCTTAGATGAGAGGGCAAGTTTAGAGAAAAAGCCAAATTTTCAAGTTAAATAATTGAAGCATGGGACGCTTGTCATCCATGTGAATATGGTGATTTAG
The DNA here is from genome assembly GCA_030159075.1 of Atrina japonica. NCBI lineage: Eukaryota > Metazoa > Mollusca > Bivalvia > Pterioida > Pinnidae > Atrina > Atrina japonica. The sequence goes on from BROG01000117.1 coordinate 898,488, forward strand.
GGCGATTTAAGACAGAGGGCAAATATGTTTTCTGTCATAAAAGGCGGAAATAAGCAGGGGCAAAAATTTCCATATATACAGTATATACAATACACATATGCAAATGCACAGAAACATATAGCAGGGATCACCATTAACTATTTCAGCATGGTGTATGCCTTGAATTTGTTCTCCTTTTAAATTTCCTTCTGCAATCCTTATAAATTTCAGCTCCATACTTTTCATATTTAAACTGTACAGTGGCTAGCTTAGTATTTATTTATAAAACTGTTTGTTATTGCTGGTTATACATTGTAAATATTTTTCCATGGCTTTGTTTGAATAAAAACCTCACAATCTCCATCAATAACATCTGATTTTCATATTGTGGTGATCCCTGCATAGGATACACACATGCATACACATAATTGAGCCAGTGGATAATAAAAAGGGTCCTTACAACATAACTAATGAAGTACAAGAAAACAAGAATATTGTCCGATGTAATATTTCTAATTTTGTAAATTTTTCACACTGGTTGCTTAGGCCTGCTCTCATTCTCATATCATATTTTAAAAGTCCACATTGATCATGTTTCTGAAAAAATAAAAATAACAATTCCCTGCCAGTGGGGAACTTTCGAGTTAGCATGGATTACCGTTATGATCCTGCATTTATTTGAGCCTTGTCGATTTTGTTCCTCATATGTTCTTCTGGTTTTCATATTTACCATCGCAACGTATGTAAAGTAAATGGAAATGTTTTTACTTTTTAGCACATTTAATTTATTTTGTTTATAGAAACCCAAGAGACTCTTAAAACATACCACAGTGGGTTATCTAGCTGAACGTGAAATTACTGAAATGTATCTGGCAGAGAAAAATGTGCGGATAGACCGGGAATCAAACCCAGGACCTTCCGAACACTTGCAGGGCAATTTTACCAATTGTGCCATGTGGACTATCTATATATATTATCGAAACCAGAAATAACATTGAAGAACATTTTTCTAGAATCACGCAACTGGCGATAATAAAAGCAGGATTATATCGATAATCCAGGCTAACTCGAAAGTTCCCTATTGACCCAAGGACCCTTTTCTTAGCTGCTAGCTATTATGTACGAGTAGTATTACTGAATAATTTGTGTACGGATATGTATATTGTTAAAAGTTATTTTTCTTATAATGCCAGAAATCTTTCCAGAATAATTTTGTACATATTTTATTGTTACAAGAATATTTTTATGCCAAATATATTTACATGTACATTACATACAAATTTTATTGTTTAAATATGGATATTTTATGTAAATTGCAAATATCGTTCAATTAATTTGTTTTAATCATGGTTATGAAGTCTTTGATCTTGATGTTATGTTTTAAGATTAAAAGAATATTTCTTATGAGTACATGTAAAAGAATATTTTGTATGAGTATTACATATACAGTGGAACTTGTCTTGAGAGGCCGCCACATCTGCCACAGAAATGTGGCCTTACAAGACAGATGGTGATTTATGACAGTGGTCTCAAAAGACAAGTTTATGTACTATGAGCACTACAGTATTGATGCACATGGAGCTGTTCTGCCTTTTACAATTTACATTGCCTAATATTCCTTGAAGCAGTCTGTTGGTTATGTTCATTTTGATAAACATTTTACTATGATAAAATTTAATGTCCTCCAAAGGGAAGTATCGGTATGCAAAAAAAAACCAAGAAAAACACTCAAATTTCACAAATTTTTGGCCACTTGGCCTTTATCAAGTGAAAGACGACAATATGTATGTGACACCTATGACTTAATACTAGGTGCACTGGTTGCTTAGAGACATCGACATGGTTAGTGACACCTATGACTACACTAGGTGCACTGGTTGCTATGAGACCTAAACATGGTTAGTGACACCTATGACTTAATACTAGGTGCACTGGTTGCTTAGAGACATTGACATGGTTAGTGACACCTATGACTATACTATGAGCACTGGTTGCTTAGAGACCATTGCATGGTTTTGGGAATTAGCGACTACACAAAGTGATATTGATCAGGCTAGTGACATTTGTAACTCAACTCTGTAGAATGATAGCTAGATCTTAGATGCAATGGTTCCTACATGAAAGGGTTCTTGATGTGCGATAAATAGTGACATTGATGTATATATCTCAAATGTTTGTGTGAAAGAACTTGATTTAATCTATTTGGTTTTGTGACATGTAGATGGGTGCTTGATTACAAATATACTTTATGTTTATGGAAATTCCATATACCTGGTATAGTTTACATATATAAAGCATGTGTGACTTCTATTCATACTTTAATGTTTGAATTATAGACCTACTTTAAGTTGACGTGTAACATTGATTGACATACTTTACCTGGGTAAATGACATTGACATACTTAACCTTGGTGTATGGCATTGATATACTTTACCTGGGTGAATGACATTGACATACTTAATCTGGGTGTATGACATTGACATACTTTACCTGGGGGTATGGCATTGACATAATTTACCTGGGTGTATGACATTGACATACTTTACCTGGGTGTGTGACATTGACAACTTTACCTGAGTGTATGACATTGTCATAATTTACATGGGTGTATGACATTGACATACTTTACATGGGTGTATGACATTGACATACTTTACCAGTGTTTGTGACAGTTTGACATACTTTACCTGGGTGTATGACATTGACATACTTTACCTGCGTGTGTGACATTGACATGATTTACCTGTATTTGTGACACTGTTTGGCATACTTTACCTGAGTGTATGACATTGACATACTTTACCTGGGTGTATGACAATGACATACTTTACCTTGGTGTGTAACATTGACATACTTAACCAGGGTTTGTGACATTGTTTGACATGTTTTACATGTGCCATGTATCAATTGACCCAATACAAATGTTTTAGAGTGAATTACATTACTACTTAGCACTTGTTATATCCATGTTAAACAGATAGTCATGTGATATTTATTATGTGTTTGATTGGTTTGTTCTTTAATGACTATAAATTTCATTTAACAGCTATGAATTGATACAATAGAACAATGTGGTTTGTGAACCTTACCAGTCAAACTTGTGTACCGGTGTACTAAATTTTGTCAAGATGTCTTATCAAATTGTTCAGTGTATGAGTAAGATGATCAGTGTAGTAAAATGTACTCCTGATAAGAATGATTTTCATTCTACATGTATCCAATATCAGTGATAGTATGATAGATTATTTCTGTAGACAGAAGACAACATGCTATATTAGAGGTCAAACATACAAAATGCTGTATTATAGGTCAAACATACAAAATGCTGTATGACAAGACCAATATACAAAATGCTGTATTGCAGGCCCAATGTACAAAAGCTGTATCACAGGCCCAGCATACAAAATGCTGTATTGCAGGTCCAACAAACAAAATGCTGTATTGTAGAATCCACATACAATTTATCTTGGTAGAACCTTAAATTTATCTACCGTATCTTATGGCCTATAGGTCGATGCGGGGGATAGGTCGAATGGCTTATTTTTGCTAAAAATCTAGGTTTAAATATTAGATAGCTCGAAGTGGAAGTCGATGTCGGCAGAGATGAAAACATGAATGAATTCTTTATGCAGTTAACCCAAACAACCTCAAACCTTGTCTTATCCTTACATTACAGTCTTGAATCCCAATGATATTGTAACATGAAAGATCATTATTTTGTCAATAGATTGTGAACACAGTGCATTACACACACACAAGGTCACATTTAATTCATGTAGCTCTATTAAGTGTATCCAGTGAAAATGTTGAAATACGATGTTAAAATGGGGAAATGCAGATACAAGTTAAATATTTCACTAAGATAAGTCAATGCGGTGAATAGGTCGAGGTCACAACTGTTGAGAAAAAAAATATTGACCTATAGGCCATTAAATGCAGTATATTTATAAACTTTCTTAGTTATAATGTATGTATTAAGTTGTGTAAATTTCTGGATCAAATGACTGCTATAATAAACCCTCCCCCCCCCCCCTCTCTGACAAAAAAAAGAATAATGATAACATAAAGGACAACTGAACAATTTGCATCCTTTGCAGTTAACTTGAACAAAATGACATTTGCTTCAGCAGAACAACTTTCTTTAGCATTATACACAGATCATGTACCTTTGGTTAGTCAGTTACCAGCATTAACATCATTACCATGTAGAGAGGAGCTTTATGATTGTTTGGTGTCTGATATTACTCATACTTTAATCATGTTTCATGAAGTTGTTCATAAAATATGCTTGTTGTAAGTTCTATAATATTATTAAATATTAAATATATTAACTTTCCAATTGTATTGTTATTTTTACGTGGTTACGTGGGAAGTAAATGGCACCATTTGATGATATCACTGGTTCACAATTGAAACCATGATCCCCTCTTATGGTTCATCCAGAGCTTGATGCCTGTGTAATATAGTGTTCATTTCTTTGGAGGATCATAACCAAACTTTTTATACTTCTTCATAAAGAGCTGGCTCTCATGTTGGTGAGAATTGTGTTAATTTGTGAAATGCATCATCTGATCATATTATGAAAGACACTCGGATTATATATTGACCTGAGACGTCCTGATCTTTCCTAGATAAGAGATAGAGATAGCTATCAAATTTGGACAGTTCATTATTGTATCATTGTAAAGAAATTCTATTTTACAGGTAAGAAATGGTTTGACTCATGTTATAAGATATTATCAATTGTATTGGCCTAATGTCTACTTTGTTTCCACAAATTAATATGTAAAATGAACTTGCATTTCTTTTTCATTCACGATGTATCTTTATCAGGTCTTGTCTAAATAGCCAACTTATCTTGTAGTCTTTACTAAACAATGTAGGCCTATCTGTTACAGGTAACTTTTGTAGATTACAGTATACTTTTAAATTAACTGAAGACTCATAACAAATCTTCCCAAGTATTTGGTATATACTTTTAACAATGTATCTTACAGGTAACAGTTACTCTTGTAGAATATGGTTCAATATTCAACAGTTTGCCACAGTAACTCCTGTAGGATATGGTTCCCTATTCAGCCATTTTCTAACTTGTAAGAAACCAGTATACAGTCTTTATGTAACAAAATAGGCCTATCTTTTACACATTTCAATTATTTGACAACTCATAACAAATATTTCCAGGTATTCCTAAACCTTACCTCGCCAATCGTCTTGGTAGCCACTGGCACAAAAGGCCTTGGATTCCCCAATATCCAGTGAATTTTGACTGGAGCAGATTATACTGGAGTGCTGATAATGTATTTAAAAATGGAGTTATGATTCATTTTTAAGGACAATTCTTATATGGTACATTACAAAGTGGACATAGACCTATGTATCACAATCTAATGAGTTAATCATGAAATCCTACACAAATTGTCTAAAATATGGACTATTCTTATCTCTTACTGTTAATGCCATCTTGTTTGGTTTTGTAACATTCAATATTAGCATGCTCAAAATACAAACACAATCAGCCATTACAAAGAATATTTTTCATTTTCTGGAAATTGGTGTAAAAACTTCACATCCATATGAGAATCCAATAACTAGCAACTTAAAATTGAGATTATTCATTACACCAGATATAAAGGTGTTTGCTCCAGAACATTTCAGTGCCTTTGAAAATTATTTTATCAAGAATGAGGAGGATGATGAAAATAAATTCCAAGAAGATAATATAGAACCAGTTTTTAACATGACTGATATAAAAAACCGTAATTTTTCAAGAAATTTCTGGTGTGATCAATGTTTTGTACATGACTTTGATTATGTTATAAAAAATGACCAAATCTGCAAAAGAAAGAATGAGAGTGACATTATAGAACTTCTAATTCTGATATTTACAAGGACAGATGCATCAGAAAGGAGAACAGCTTTACGCAGTACGTGGTTATCTATCAGCAACAACAATACTGCCAACGTTAGATATGTATTTTTGCTTGGTATGGACGATGATCAATCTAAAAATGATGTCATCAAAAGTGAGAACAAAGTCTATAATGACATTATACAAGAAAATTTCAAAGATTCCTATGATAATCTCACCTACAAGACTATGATGGGATACAAATGGTCAACTGAAAGTTGTAGTTCTGCTCTGTATGTTTTTAAAACTGATGACGATGTTTATGTCAATGTTCCAGCAATCCTAAGGGTCATCATTCCTGTGTTTGGAACTCTTCTTCATTCAAAATTAGGAGGCAGGTGTTGGAATGAAGGAAAGCCAGTTCGTGATAAAACATCTAAACTGTACGTTTCAGAGAGAATGTACCCCTTACATTACTATCCACCCATTTGCAGTGGAACGGGGTATATAACATCCATGGATGTCATACACCAAATATACAACATTTCTAGAAATGTTCCATTTTTCCCATTAGAGGATGTGTACATTGCACTTTGTGCAGAACAGCTCAGAATTGGGATACAGGACATTCAAGGGTTTTTCAACTGGAAGATCAAATATGACTCATGTGTCAGATATAAGAAAACAATCTTCACAATTCATAATTTATCAGCAATGGATCTTTTTATCATGTGGAGTGCATATTGCCCATCTTCACAGCCAGAATCAACAGCAGTCTGGTAAATTCTGTATGACTGACCTTAGTTTTACATGCATTTGTAAACATACAGTTATAATACAGAGTTCAATATTCCTGTGCAATATGCAACTCTGTATTGCACTGTAGTTGGATATGGACATTCTGCCGGAACTACTTTCTGAATCGAATTTCATTTAATATGACGTCAAAACTTAAAACGAAATCCGAGTACTTTCTAAATATTGTCTGTCCATCTTCGCAGTCTATTAAAACAATGGATGACAGTTGTGATTATTCTGCTTATGAAATATTTAATGAATTTGAGATTTTACATTGTTTATATGAAATAGGATCACTGACTGAGGTCCCTGAGGGTGAGAAAAATGAAGTTTTAACTTCTTTTAATTCAACAGAAGGAAATAGTTCTGAAAATGAAAATGGATTCCCTGGAATGTCACATTCATTTCATGATGCTGTTTTGCCTTGAGTGTATATTGTCCTGTCGTATGAGGCATGAATTTTAAAATTTTGTATGCAATTAAATAAGTGGCATGTGATAAATACAAAACCACATGTCTCTATCTGTATCATCAAACTGCACTTGATTGTTGTAGCGGGTGGATTCCACAAGAGCATAATCCATCCGCTACAACGATTGCGTGTAATCTGATGATACAGATAGGAACATATGTGTAGTTTTGTATATTTATTGGACATCACACTTATATACAAGATAAGACTATCAGAGTTACTTCCCCTAATACGGATGCTTTACTGAAGCAAGGTTACAATCTATCTAGGCACTGCATTGGCGTCGGCTAAGCCCCGTAGCCATCCACCCCCGGTTCCGACGCCTATGTATGTATGTATATATATATATAGATATATATCTATATATATATATCATCAGTGTCGGAAGCAAATTGAAAGTGGGGGGGGCTAAACCAACTTAAAACGCATATACACACGCCAGAAATGTCAATTTTTAACACTAATGTCTATCTTTGCAAAAAAAGCTAAGCCCCCCCTAGCACCCCCGGTTCCGACGCCTATGCACTGTATATCATTTTTCACTTGGTTTAAATGGTGCTTTATGCCACACAAACAAAAATCATTAGTCCATTACACACTTTAAATTAGAGGAGATCTATGACAATGGACTTCAATTTTTATAGATTTTGAAAATTCACCATACAATTACAACTTAAGCACAACTCATAGGAAAGTTACGGCTATATACTATATCAGAAAATTTAATTTATTTTGTCAACTGGTAAACATTTACTGACACATGTTAATTGTATGTAAATTTCTGATCAAGCCCTATAATACTGAGAAATCTGAAGATAAAGATAATTTTGAATGGAGCTTAAAATAAATTTGTAAATTATGTAAGAAAATGACAAAATGAATGAATTCTGACCACTGGACAGTGATATATCAAACTCCATGCTATTACAGACTATGTGGATTGTACCCAGGACTGAAAATAAAATACCTATTACATTGCCACCAAAATATGAAAATTTAGAATACACACAAAAGGCTTGATATGCTAATATCAGTAACCTAGTTTGGTCTTGTGTGTCTCTGCAACTTTTATTTTTAAATGTTTCAAAAAAAAAAAAAAGATCAAATTATTGAAAAAATGTACCATCAATTTTAACAAATTTCTTGTGCATTATGTATCCCAGTAATTTACTCCGAAAAACATACAAACAGCAAACCATGCGTGTTTATATTGTAAATATACATATATTCCTTAATAAAGATATACAGTAAAACTTGATGAATTGAAGTTCAAGGGACCACCTACAAAAAATCCAAACATCAGGACCTCAACTCATGGATGATAACCAAGAATCACTTGTTTTTAGTTTCAGAGGTTCTATATGGTATATATGAAATTGAGTGTTTATGTGAAGGAGAAGAATTATCATGGTTTGATTTTATACACATGTAAATTTAAAATTCAAATTATTTGCAAGTGTTTTTGTAGAAATGGGGCTTAAAATTTATTCATACTTTGAGAAACTCGGCCCATAAAAGTTCAAATTATAAAATGTTTATAAGTAGTATTAAAGAACAAAATTATTCAGGACTTTGTCAATAGTTTGAAAAACAATAAGAAATTTGACACATTGAAGTTCAACTCATCAAAGTTCTACTGTATAATGAACAAAATTAATCTGAACCTGATAAATTGAACCTTACTGCACAATTACACAGTAAATATTCCTGTATTTTTGTTTTAAATGATGAAAAATATTACACTTTACTAGATAATTGAAGCTGATTTCATTCAAAAGAATTGTAAAATAAGTATACTTCTTGTATCAAAACTTGAGATGTCAGAATTCTACAGAAAAAAGAAACATATATTTCTTATAGAAACAATATATCCCTCATTTAAATGTCCCGTGTTAACAATTTGTCAGAGTTGACAGATAATAGGACGATATGTTTGTCAAAGTGTGGCCATTATGGTTTTATATTTGTACACTTCATCAAAGTCTGACCATCATTTCATTTGAACTAAATAAACTGTTCAACCTTAAACTTGAGCAATATAATAAATATGTACAAACAATCAAATACACACTTACACAAGGAAAATCCTGTCATTATAATTCATATAAAATATTATTCTACCCCAAATTTACAAAGTTTTAATACTGAAGAACACTTTCAATTAATGCCTATATCTTTAATGTCAAAATTCTTTAACTTCCTGCATTAATAACTTTAGAGTGACTTTTGTGTGTTTTGTTTTGATTACATTCAGTTTCATAAGTAAATGTTACAGAATAATGCTTGGTCAGTCATCAATATACAAACCTTCTTAACATGGCAATCATTAAAATACACTGCACATACAGGTTATCTCAAAATAGTATGACCATAAAAATAGCATTTTTTCTCTAAATATCACATACATCCCATACTCTGTTAAAAAAATATATCAAAAATTGAATCTGATAAAAATACAAGTCTCTGATTGAGAACTAATGGTGTAGTTTTTGTTGGCATACATAGAAATGTTATTTTCTGTAAAACTTCCTAGTCTGAATTAATACTGATGACCTATAAAATCTTGTAAGAAATCCCAGTCTGAACTAATATTGATGACCTATAAAACTTCATAAAAATTCCCAGTCTGAATCAAGTTAAACCTTACAAGAATTTTCAGTCTGATATAATATTGATTACCTGTAAAACCATGTGAGAAGTCTCAGTATGAACTAATATTGATGACCTGTAAAACATTATGAGAAGTCTTGTAAAACCATGTGAAAAGTCTCAGTCTAAACTAATATTGATGACCTGTAAAACAATGTGAGAAGTCTCAGTCTTAACTAATATTGATGACCTGTAAGTGTAAAACCATGTAAGAAGTCTCAGTCTAAACTAATTGACCTGAAAAACCATGTGAGAAGTCTCAGTCTAAACTAATAAGGATGACCTGTAAAACAGTGTGAGAAGTCTCAGCCTGAACTAATATTGATAAAACGTTATAAGAAGTCTCAAACTGAACTAATACTGATGACCTGTAAACCTTGTAAGAAGTCTCAAGTCCGAATAAATATTGATGACCTGTAAAACCATGTGAGAAGTCTCAGTCTAAACTAATATTGACCTGAAAAACCATGTGAGAAGTCTCAGTCTAAACTAATAATGATGACCTGTAAAACAGTGTGAGAAGTCTCAGACCCTGAACTAATATTGATAAAACGTTATAAAAAGTCTCAAACTGAACTAATACTGATGACCTGTAAACCTTGTAAGAAGTCTCAAGTCCGAATAAATATTGATGACCTGTAAAACCATGTGAGAAGTCTCAGTCTAAACTAATTGACCTGAAAAACCATGTGAGAAGTCTCAGTCTAAACTAATAAGGATGACCTGTAAAACAGTGTGAGAAGTCTCAGCCTGAACTAATATTGATAAAACGTTATAAAAAGTCTCAAACTGAACTAATACTGATGACCTGTAAACCTTGTAAGAAGTCTCAAGTCCGAATAAATATTGATGACCTGTAAAACCATGTGAGAAGTCTCAGTCTAAACTAATAATGATGACCTGTAAAACAATGTGAAAAGTCTCAGTCTGAACTAATATTGGTGACCTGTAAAACATTATAAGAAGTCTCAGTCTGAACTAATACTGATGACCTGTAAAACCTTGTAAGATTTAAAAAGTCAGTGTTAACATTTGCTGATGATCTGGCTGGGATATTAAAAGTTATTTTCTGTTTAAAATCTTATAAAAAATAAGTCTCAATCTGAATCAATGCTAGCAACCTGTTTGGAATATTGAAAGTGATTTTCTGTAAAATCTTGTAAGAAATAAAGATTAAATTGACTTGACTAAAATATATGTATGAAGGGCCCTAATTCATGTCCAAGATGAATCCTATCACACAAACACACTTTTTTGTTTGTTTGTTTATTGTTGTTTAACGTCCCACTCAAGAATCTTTCACTCACATGGAGACGTCATCAAACGCCATTGAAGGAATTCACATTTTGGCCTATCCTCGGTACTTACGGCCATTGAGCAGTGACGGTTCTTTAACGTGCCGACACCTACTTCGACACGGGACTTCGAATTTTACTGTCTCATCCGAAGGACAGGAAACCAACCTGTTGCTGGCTGGACTTTAACTCACAATCAAGAGTCGAGCATGCTACCGACTGAGCCTGACCGACACCACACATACACACAGAGGATTTGAATACATGTATAAGGACCAACCATTATGATCCCTTCTGTATTGAAACTGAGGAAATATATAATCAAGGTATATCATGAATTAAACTACAATCTAAAGATATCTTTTCATCATGATTCTTGTAATACTGTGGGGTCTAGATTCAGTTTTAAATCCATGTTACTGTATATAGTGAACTTAATGCTATCAATATCAACTTAATACATATTTTAACATAAATGACATGAAATTTTGTACTCATGTACAGTGATTTTCCTACCTCTTAAATTCTGGGTCCAAGATAAAAAAAACTGGGAAAACATTTTAAAAAACCAATTTGAGACATTTGTTTGAAGACACTTTATTTTTTATTTAAAATTCCAAATTGGGAATCTTTGCACATTTTTTAAAAAATACAAGCCCTTTTCTCAGTGGAAATGGGTCCTGTAACTGGACACAAAAATGGCATAGTAAAATATCCCTGATATTGAAATTAACAGAAAATAATTCATATGAAAAGATTCCATGTCATAACACAAATTTGGGGGAATCCTACCAAACCAAACTAATGTATAAGTTATCACAAGTCTAGGTTACATAAAATGCCACTCTCAATCATGATCTCAAAAATGTGCAGTCCAAAAGACAATAGGAAATCAAACACAGGAATCTGGCACAATAAAACTTTAGAAATTTACTTTAGTATATTCTTCTTTTGATTAGGCAATCAGGTTTCGGGATTAGCTGAAGTAAAATTCTTAGTGTTACAGTACCATCCCAGAAGAACTCAGTTTCATATATAATCCCAAACATTTGATGAGAACTCAAGTGTATGTGACTCGACAAAATTAAATTCATATTAATCATATTATTTCTACCATTTACAAAATTTAAATGTGATGATTAAAATGTTGACAAGAATCTGAATTACATTTTATAGAGATTATTCAAAAATTCAAATGATAAATCAAATTAAATAAGGAAAATTTACAAAGGAAATTTAGCTGCACACAATACCAAGAATTACACCATTATACAAATAAATGGCTTGAATGGTCATTACTACAAATTTTAATTTAAAACCAGGAAATGTGAAAAAAAACATGCAATGATTAATATTCTTGCCAGATATAAAGAAAATATAACAAGTGATTTCAGAGACTAAATTTGAAGGATATAATAAGTGGAACTACATATCAAACAACCAGAATCTGATATCAGCATTAAAACTTATTGATTAAAATAGTAAGATGACAATCACAGCTTCATGACATGACTCGTGTTCCTAAAATATAAACCTTCAGAACCAAAAAACATTTCTGTATCCACAACAACAGTGAATTTTAAAAAGCTAGACTCCTTGTAGCTGTTGGAATATTCAGAGGATGTAAACTAAAATCACATGCAATGAAGAAGGTGTTCAACATATTTAAAATTTAAAGGATTGGTTTCCTGTGATTGAAATTGCATTTATTCTGTTTCAACAAAAATTGGCTATTACTGTCACTGAATTTAACAATGAAATATTCACCCCACCCACCCCCAAAATAAATTGAATGATGATCTTAGACCTATAATATTCTTATAACCTTAATAAAAACCAGTGACAAATAGAATATTATGTATTACATGTGTTTGAAATGACATAATTTGGTTTCAAAGTTTAGTTTTAATACTCAAAAATCTTTTATTACAAAGTTCTTAACATCTGACTTCAGAGCATGAGTGTTTAAAACCTAATGACAATAAAAAATCAACCTCGCACATTTTTTTATCTAATTGTTCCCTCTGGTAGTAATCAATTTCCTGATGTTTCTGAGTCACTATCAACATCATCAAACTGTCCGTCCTCAGTTTTAAATGTTTTCGTTGGTTTCACAAATGGTTGCTCATGAATATCATATGGCAAAAATAAATGTTCATCAACTTCATATCCTGCCTCTGCTAACGTCTTTGGGGGTGGATGCTGGTATATGTTGTTGAAATAGTTGTAATCTAAATATAAAACAGGTTGTGAATATTTTGTACCAAATGATTTAAAGATATATTTAACTTTTGGTAGTATGAAATTAAGTTTTAAATAACTTTTAAGAACAACGTACTACTTAATCATACTGATACATAATATATAAACATATGGCTGACTTGATTTCATATAACAGATTATCTTTAGCAGAAGAAAAATTAACTTACATCTAATTTTGTTTATTCCTCTGCATTTTCATTTAAATTCTAGACCCTTTGGCTTTGTTGTTTTATAATCATTGGCTAAACCAAATGAGTTTTGAATAGCCCCTAGATAATAGAGAAAACATTATGATCTACCTACCATAATCAATATCTGTCGGATCATCAACCACTTCAAGTTCCTCATCCCAATTCTCTTCAGGTTCCACAACATAATTCTCTGTCTTTAATTCCATGTCCTTGTTTATTCTGTCACCTGTTATTGTAAAAAATTCCTGTATATACCATTGGTCAAAGCTTTGAGGTTTGTCACCATTATTGATATATTTTTATGTAATATTTAAGGATTCCTTAGCTGGGTGAGTGACTTAGTCCTTAGCAGATATGTTAATTAGTCTCAATCACTAAAAGCAGAGGACTACAGGTTTTGTCTGTGTCCATCCTCAGGTCTGTCTGTCTGTCTGTCTGTCTGGTTAAAGTTTTGGTAATTCCTAATGTAAATAATACTAGGTTTTGTTAAATCAGATCAACTAGATCCAGTAAAACCTGTCTTGGAAAACCACTGTCATGAAAGACCACATTCTGAAAACAACTAGGTTAAAAAAGCCCTGTATATAAAACCTTTAACCCTTTCAACCCTACAGACCATAATAGACTGATCTTAAGCAATAAAAAAGAGCATACCACTCAGATATTCAGGGGTGAAAGGATTAAGAGACCATCTGTCTTGAGAAACCACATTCTATTTTCAGAAAGGATAGGTTCTTAGGACATGTTCTGTTGTATTACAAAACTTAACATGGTATGTCTACTTTATACTGGTGTCATCCAAGCAACTAGAAGTATCAATGTGAAAGCAAAAACAGTGACAAGAGAATAAATTAACAAAAAAATCCTTGGTTTACAAGTAATCATTTTATATAAATATTAGCACCACTTACCATGAGGTGCCTTTTCTGGTTGGAATATTGGTGGTTCATAGTCTTCATCTTCATCCCAGGAACTGGAATCGGACAGATTACTCTCTTCATCACCATTTGGGGAACTGTAATGTTTTGGGTTGGAAACATTTCTGTGGATATATTTCTCTCTTTTTGTTGAACCTGTATGTGATCTCCACAATGAAATATTACGTTCAGCTGCTGATCGCAAAACATCTTCACTGAAACCCAAATCTTTCAGCGGTGGCTCAAAATCAATCAATTTGCAAGTTTCCATCTACAAATCATAGTAGAATTATCCTAAGTCATACTTCCTATGTTACTCAAATAACTACAGTTTAAGCATTACAAACTGTGCATTAAAATTGGTTTACAGAATTAATTATAACTAAACATACGACAAATTAAACATTTCTAAATACTTTTTATATAGCTGCTACATAGCAGCCAAAGATGGGCACAGCATACATGTGTATTAACTTATCAACCCCTGAACTCACATCTGAACCTGTCCATTTCAAGAGTGCTAAGTCCACTGTCAGAATTCAGGGGTGTATAATTCAGAATTAAAATTTTATAATAGTTTTACATGCAATATGAACTTGTGCACCCCTGAATTATAACTATATTATTTATTGATCTGGGAGAGAGTCTAAATGTGACCACAGTGGTTGGTGGGTTAATACCTCTGACCTTTAAAACTGATCATCACTTAGTATTAATCTTGATAATTTAGACAGATTACGGAACTTAGATTTAGAAGAAAAGTGTTTTGTATTTACAGATTTGTTGTCAGATGTAAAATGATGGTTTTACTATTTCAGATTACATATAAAAGATACATGCTACAGTAAAACCACTGACAACAGAACACCCACAAATATAACAGTTATCTCCATGTAAATGCATTTCCATTTTGCACAGAATTAAGCCTATAGTCCTACCTAATTTGTACATTAATAATTTCTATAGCTTCCTTAACAAATCCACAAGAAAAAGTCCTTTCAATCAAAGTTTTCAAGATATCACAATTAAACCTAATTAAGGTGTCATTTTTTAGTGGTTCAAACTTATGGGCACCTTACTTTATGTCAAAATATTAGCTGTCAGTTGAAGGAGGAGATATAAAGGTTAACTTTATAACCCAGAGGTTAGATTATGAAAAAGTCCTGTATTGGGTCCTGTATTTCATATCATACCTTTATTATCTGGTCATTCATCATGGAGAGATCCTGTCTGGGTCTGCCCCTCCAGTTGTTCTTCAAGTTAGGATCTCTTGGAGCATAAAAAGCTTTTGTTGTTATCTGTGGAACTTCATACCATGGAATGTTTAAGTGATTCTGAAAAGAGGAAAACATATACACTCTAACTTAATTTGATGATAAACAATATACAATATCTTACTTGTATACCATTTAATGTGACTCCATACACAGAGAAGTGGCATGTTCATGACAACTGACACAGCAATTGTAGCTAAGGTAATGCATATAATACTTAAAACTGGATCACCAATATGGTTTCAGAATGACAACTTGGACGACTGGATCACCATTATGGTTCCAGAATGACAACTTGGACAACTGGATCACCATTATGGTTCCAGAATGACAAAATGGACAACTGGATCACCATTATGGTTCCAGAATGACAACTTTGACAACTGGATCACTATTATGGTTCCAGAATGACAACTTGGACAACTGGGTCACCATTATGGTTCCAGAGTGACAACATGAACAACTGGATCACCATTATGGTTCCAGAATGACAACTTTGACAACTAGATCACTATTATGGTTCCAGAATGACAACTTGGACAACTGGGTCACCATTATGGTTCCAGAATGACAACATGGATAACTGGATCACTATTATGGTTCCAGAATGACAACATGAACAAATGGATCACCATTATGGTTCCAGAATGACAACTTGGACAATTGGATTACCATTATGGTTCCAGAATTACAACTTGGACAACTGGATCACCATTATGGTTCCAGAATGACAACTTGGACAACTATATCACCATTATGGTTCCAGAATGACAACTTGGACAATTGGATTACCATTATGGTTCCAGAATTACAACTTGGACAACTGGATCACCATTATGGTTCCAGAATGACAACATGGACAACTATATCACCATTATGGTTCCAGAATGACAACTTGGACAACTGACTGTAAACTATTTAATGTACTAAATATGAAATGCCTCCATATTGGGTTTAGTAGTTCTAGTTCCTTGTTTTTAAAGACAACTTTTTTAATAATAAGACACAAATTTATAAAAACACTCAGTTAAACCTATGGCTAGATGACCTAATTTTTCAGAGATTTATAAGATTAATTTTTACCATTTATATAATCCTTTATTTGGTTCTATCATACTTCAGGTTATAAAAGATGTCCTTATACTTTAAATGTAAGAAAGATTCAATAGCAACACCGTAAAGTTAACACAAACACACAGACACCAATACCAGACAAACTTGACATTCATGATAGCTAACAAGTACACGAGCTTACAACACAGGTGAACTAGTCTAACTGAAAAAAATATACTTCAACAGTATACCTCTGATAAATCCAGTCTGACAAGTTTATGAAAATATCCTAGTGCTGAGGGGATTTCAGTCAATTTATTGTTGAACAAATCCAATGATTTAAGTTCTGTCAACAGTTTGAATGATTCTGGTAGTTCTTCTAACTGAAATGCAAATAAGAAAATTAAAAAAAAAATTAAACAGATAAAATTTGTACATCACATTTATAAAGTTGACTTTTCAAATACAAGACAGAGGCCATTAGGTGATCAGTTTAATGATTTATTATCAGACTTTATATCTTGTGTCATCAATAAGCTAAAGACAACACTAACTACATTGTAGATGAAAGTAAATATACTTCATAGAAAAAAGTATTCCCTGGTAAATAAGATGATGAAATCCTTAAACAAGATTTATTGCAATATGAGCTGTAACTACTATGTTGAATTATTTCCTATTCTTTTTACTTCAATGACTGTATTTTATCTGATTAGGATTGTATAAAACAGATTAACATCTAAAAACAACATGCGGATAAAAAAACAACATGTTTTTTGACTATTGTATACCTGGACATTTTCACTGTTGATTAATTTTTGCCCTTAGATGGGAGGGCAAATTTAAAATAAAAGCAAAATTATCAAGCTAAAAAGATATACATGCCATTTATGATATTATATTGATTTGGGGCAAGTTGTAGTGAATATGTTGTCTTCTGTAAAAGTAAAACAGCGAATATAATCAGGTACTAAACTTCCCAGTAGAAAAGATCTATATCATTTGTCAATCATTAAATCTGAAAAATCTTATTTTACAATATTCTTTAACTTGTTGTTTTTATATACATTCTGGTACATTACATACCAAGTTGTTATCCAAACGAAGATCCTCTAATGATGATAAGTGGCCAAATGAACTAGGCAAGATCTGTAGATGGTTTTTTGATAACAAACACACTTTAAGTGACCTCAGTTCTCCAAATGATTCTGGAAGTTCGTGAAGAAGGTTCTGACCTGAAATGTTTGAAAAATAACCTTGTTAAGGCGATGGAATATATACATTGTAAGTAAAATAAAGTCAGCAGCAATGACAAAAACAATGTGTAGCTGACAAACACTTTGCCCCGGAGATTTAAGTCATCCATGAAAATTTAAAAGTACCATACCTCTGGAAAATATCGCTGAATGTTGGCCATTACTGAACTTATTTCAGATACATGTATCATAAAGCAACATACTTGTATCATTTTTTTTTTTTTTATTTTAATAAAAGAAACTCACAACTTTGAAAAAAAACCAAATTGTTGCAAACAGACAAGTTTTTTACCAAACATTTAGGTTCTGGAATAATATCTGGTCATCTTAACAAGCACATGACCCTGCTTGGTAACAAATCTAGAAGAAAAAAATAGTTGTAAGTCATACTCCGACTATGATTTTACTGTCAGACTAAAATTAGTTTGGGGGACATTTGACACATCTAAAATTTGAAATACATTTTTACTCAATAATTATATACAATATATCTTTACCTAAATCTACGAATTCTAGATTCTTAAGATTTCCAAAATCTTTTGGCAGCTCTGATAACAAGTTTTCATCTAGATTTATTTTCTTCAAGTTTGAGAGTTCACAGAAACTATCAGGAAGCTGAGGAATCCAGTTGCCATTTTGAAATGCCCTCCTTTCAATCTCATCTATCATGCTACCTAGCTGCAAAGTTTCTAGATTTTTCAAGTGACCAAATGATTCAGGCAAAGCTGTAATATAATTGCCACCCATGTTGAGTGTCCTTAAATTAAGGCAAATGGTTCCAAACTGTTCTTTTAAAGCTTTTTTACATAATTTGTTGTCATTAAGAGAAATATCCATTGCATTTTCTAACTCAGAAATCCATTCTGGTAAAGAAGTAAGTAGATTCTTGTCTGCATACAGTTTTTTCAATTTTTTGGCTGAATTAAAGTAACTAGGAAGTGCTTCAAGATAATTTCCAGATAAATCAACTAATTGAAGACTTTCTAAATTTCCAAATTTTGCAGGAATACTTTGCAATTTATTATTAGACAGATTCACTATTTTCAAAGAAATCATTCTTCCAATTCCATCAGGCACAGAAGAAATCATGTTGTCACACATATCTAAAGTTTGCAAACTTTCTAGAAGTCCAAGCGTTGGTGGCATTAATTCCAGCTCATTTTCTTCTGCACACAACACTTTCAATTTTAAAAGTTCTCCTAGATCATCTGGGAATTTCTGCAATTTATTAGCTGTCACTTTTAAGACTTCAAGACAACACAACTCTGAAATTGATTTTGGTAAGTATCTCAAATTATTTTCATTTAAGAAAAGTTCTCTCAGATATTGTAGGCAACCAAGCGAGTCTGGGAGACTTGTAAGATTATTTCCATTTAATGACAACACTTCCAGTTTAACAATTTGAAATCCAAATTCATTTGGCAGTGAATTTATGTTATTGTAATCAAGATACAATTGTGTAATAGAAGAACCAAGGCCATTGCAGATTTGTGGTGGAAGGCAATGAAAACCCTGTGATGTCAGATCTAGACAGCCATCTTTGATCATAGCTTTTGTAACTTTACAGGCATCTAGTGACTCCATATTGATGTCAATTTCTTTCTTTGATAAGTATCGGTCAGAAACTGAAACAAAAAGATGGTGTAATGTTATAATATTTGTGTAACTGAAGACAATCAACATAAAAAAATCATTATAAGAATATACATGTTGTTATACAAAGCTAATATGCCACATTTTTCAATAAATTGCTGTCATTTTCAAATTCAAATGTGTCTAATTCATTTAGATTGGCTGTAGTCTTGGTTTCAATCCACCCATTATTGTGCAAGTTTTCCTCTTCTGTTTCAAATGATATTCAACTAAATGACTCACAGTCTCGTTATGATTTTCATGTGAGATTTCAATATTGCATGCAATTTTAAAAAGAGCAAAGCCCACATTGCAAAATAAGTCCAATAGGATTAACTTTTATAGCAACAAATGAAAAGAGGACATTGTTGTCCATAATAGATCTGTTTACAAGAGGCATAAAATACAAACAGCATGAGCACTTTTTGAGTGTCCAGTCATGCTTAGCATTTATTGCAATCAATTTTTGTTTATTTGTTCATTTTTTTAAGTCCTTATTGGTGTAATTAAATAATGTGATGAAAATGAGCTTTTCTCTAATATCTCATTACCAATGCTGAAATGTTAGTTATGTGCACAGCTGAATGCCCAGACATGTCTGCCATCCTGTGTACCTAATGAGTGTCCAGTTGCTATTTTAGTGTCCAGCAAATGCACATGTGCTCAGTCATACATGTAAATTCAAGATTTATAAAATAATATTTCAACAATTAATAAATAAAAACTTGAACTTGTGAAAAAAAAATTATAGTAGTATGTGCTAGATATAAGCTCGACACTCAAATAAAAGTTTCACATTCATTAGGTACACTACTCAATAGTCAGCACCAATGATTCACTTGAATTGAGATATTTCCAACTTTCTTACACATTACTATACATCTGATTAAAATAAATACTTGTTAGAATTAAAATAAGTGTATATCAACAAACAACACAGGTTTATCTAAACTTTAGCTTGGTGCATGCTGGACACTCATTAGGTGCTTACCTATATGAGTGTCCACAGGGGTTACCATGGTTATAAGACCCATTATTGTACAGATCCTATACATGTCCCAAAGGGTCAAATTAATTAAAAATAATTATGGTTATCTTACTCATAACAAGAAAGACAACAATTTTTCATCCAACTTCTTTTACTTACACTCAACTGACCAGTAGAAGAAGTCACCAAATTTACTCAGTACTCAAGCTCAACTAACTTTTCTTGATTTTAAGGTAAAATCAAATGAACTTCATTCTGTAAATGGACATGATTGTATATTGTTGGCATACAATTGTAGATAATGGTCAAAATTAATACTCATTTGAAGGAAACTGCAGAAATATTAGAAAAATATTTGAGTACGTACTCAACATATTTATTCATTTTTTACAGGAAAATCATACATGTAACGCAAAAATTTATAAAGGAATGATGGAAAATATTGATATGTTTCTTAATCACTCAAACCCAAAAGATTTACACCCATTAAATAATCAAAATAATGAAATATCAGTTGAGCTTGAGTACTCAGTAAATTTGGTCATTTCAGGCCAGTGCTTGAACAGGAACAGTGGTCGAACACTTCACAAATATACCGTTTCCTTGTCTAAACAAAGAAGACCGATCAACCAAAGGCAGGCATAATTATGGAATATAAACTGATTTATCTACCTCCCAATTAGGAGAATTCTTTTTCAAAAGACATAAATCAAACTTTTGCAGACCATACTTCATACCGAAATCGAACCATATATTGTTGAAAATCTGAGTTGAAAACTGGTGTTTATCTCATTCTCATTTTAACCATGTTAATGTGCCTGAAAATAAATATTACTCCATCTTACAACAGAAAGAAGTTTAATATCTTCATGATCATGTATCAACTTAAATATAACAAAAATGTTCATGTTCGGTCGATTTTTTGTGGTGTTCGAGCACTGTTCCAGTCTGATGCCAATTTTCCACCAATACCGTGGTGTCATGTGATCAACTGCCAAACCTACATATGAAAAGTTACGTGGTTCTCACATTACAGAAAATTCTCAACTTGTGTCTGTCATAACCTCAAAATTTACTTACATTAATCTGTGCCCCAACTGGGATGTAAATTACAAAAAACTTATTTCTGTTCGAGCACTGGTCAAGTGAGTCTAGGCCTAACTGACAATATGATTTTCATTTGAAGACATGCAAATTTGATTGAGTGGACCTCTGACTAAATTTTACATTGGGAATGGGGCTTTTACCAGACCCACATGACGGCATGTTGATGATGTTAATCCCTGAGCTGGGTCGTTTGAATATACATTGATAATGGAAAAATAATCTTTATTAGAAAGTCTAGAAAATAGAAACTATATTTGGCAGAGTAGGTGTCACTGCTAGACAGCTAAAGTAAAAGGGTTTATATTGCAGACAGCACGTTTGCTTGCTATAGTCCATTTCTGGATATGTTTACTATTTTTATAGCGAGCGCAGCTCGAGCGGCGCGAAGCGAGCTTTTATGGTAATGCGTATGTGTAAGTACAAATAGGTTAAATTTACACATACTATGAGCAAAAAAACTTTCGTCTAACAGTCCCGGGTCAAGTTCGCGATGAATATTGCATTTTTATCGAGAAGGTCAAAAACAAAATTTGTGATCATATATCACACCATGAACATTTTTTTAAAAATAGTACGAAGGCAAATAACTCCTTATTAATCGCACACAGGATTTTTAAAAACTGGTTAACAGCGTCTACTAGCAGACGTCATTTTTACCTACCATAAATGAAGAGTTCTGACCAAGGGCGTTAATGGCTTTCCTAACCCGACACGCTCAGTTACGCTGGATGGTAGGACTCGCGCCAGACATTGGATATTTCTTAACTTGTTAATTTCAAAATAAGTTTTAAAAAATGAACTGACAGTTTATTTTTGAGAATATTGAGATGTACTCATGTTGCAGTTGTCCTACTATTGCAAGTCCCATGAGGTAATTTCTGGGTTTCTCTCACGGAGATCGAAATACTCTCTCGTATCATACCATGTATTATTTTAAATTTTACCATCGGTTATTCACGTAGAATTATTTTGGAATCAATTTCACTAATAAAAATATAATGGAATTAACAGTAACATAGTAACTATGAACGCTTCAAATGAAAGACTGTATCAATTTACTGACGTAAAAGTTAACAGTCAATTTCGACAAATATGACAGATTAGCTGCTTTCTAAGGGGGAAGAAACTCGGTCATCCTGCAGGAACATTTTTGAAAATTGTGTACAAATTTACAGTAGAAAATAAATTAGCCGATACAAACTTCCTATATAGGTTTTTAACACTTCCATAGCCATACAGAAATTATTACACGAAGATAAAAGAACAAGTGAATAATTATCTGAAATTAAAATTTAATTTAAAGCTCCCTTCTCCCCTCAAAAAAAAAAAGGAAAAAGAAAATGCACTTTAATTACTTTATAATAAAATATAGCTACTCTACATACATATCATTTTGCTGTGATATTTTTATTTTACTTCCAGTAGCCTATATTTTGGTCTTCATGAATTCACTGGAATCACTGGTTAAACATCGAACTAAGCCTTTTGACTTCTTTCACGTATCATAATATTTGACTACTAATCTTATGCCGGTACACAACTTACTTACTTCTCTATATTGAATTTCTATGTGCCCAATTTAACTGTAGATCTACATTGTTATATTTTGATTTTAAATGATACATATTTAAAGAAAAAATAATCATTACATCTGAAGAGGAACTGATAAATATTTTAGTTGACTTTAGTACACCCAACCTTATAATAACAAATTTACAGAACAGTTAGGTTTAAACATGTTATTGGTTGAAAAAAAAAAAAAATGAATAAGAACATATAAGTCTGATAAACCTTCCTTGCTTGCTTTAGCTTGATGAATAATTAATTGCCACTCGTCCGTGAGAGACACGGAGAGAGATGTTTAGTGTGTGTGTCCTTGCTTGAGTTGTTTGTTTTCTCCAATGACTTTTTAAATTGACACACACTTGTCATCAGATTGTCAATTACAGATTGATCAACCATGAACCATAAAAAAATTGTTTTAATTTAACATATGCACTTTAATGGTCATTCATAATTGTGATACATTTGAGAGTCTTGTTGAATGTTCGCATTTTGATGGGTTTTTTTTTAGTATACAGATGTATTTACCAGGGCTCACCCTGCCATTATTCAATAATTCATTAAGCCATGGATTCATTTTTCTCATGATTGGTTAAACATAAAATTGGCTAATTTTCTGCCTAATTTTTGTTCCTGTTTGGTGCATATTTTGAGCGATCACAGACAAATAGGTTTGACCACTGATAAATAAAGCCTGGGCTCTCTATATTGCTGGTTTGAAAGCATAAGTAAGACCTAGGACAGTTTTCACTGTAACAGCGTTAGCAGGATTTATGAAAGTTATCCCATTGGCCAATCAAATCAACCACCAGAATTTGACAAAAATTCGCAAAATGTATATATAAAATCAGTAATTTGCACTTGCTATCAGCCTGTTGTCTCATTGTCTTAATGCAAGAATCGCGAAGAAAGAAGTGTCAAATAAGGTGTAGAATTTTGGTTTATCTGTGAACATTTATTTCTTGATCACAGGCAACATAGAAACTTTATAAAAGTTTGACAAAGCGTCAAGAAAAACCGGAAAATGCGGGATCTGTAGTACAATGCCACTCATTACATATATGTCTCTTATTGCCAATACCGTATTCTACCCAATAAGCGCCTACAGAAAAAAATGTGGTCGCTTATTGGAACTAATCAATAGTCAAACTGAAGAAAAGCATTTAATTTTTTACAAGGATCGGTGGTAAAATTGTTGTAGTTAATACAGTGGACACCTATTGACATTCTTGTTTTGTATGGGGCTAGAGATAGCTATTACAAAGGAAAGGTACGTTATCATGTGTAAAAAGGGGAAGGATGCTTATAAGCTTATAAATAGGGACATGGATGCTTATTGGATTGAATGTGGTATCGGTGGAGCAGCATATCATTATTAACATTTGTAAGATGTATCGATACATGAGTATTTCACTAAGAAGTTTTACTTTTAAAAATTTTCGAAACAAAGACCAAGCTGCGCTCGCTTTCAAGGCTTTGCCTTAATTCATATTAAATTACTTCAAACAAGTTACAGTTGTTACTTCGGCTAAATACGGATTAAGCATCACTGTCATAGACTGATAAAGATGTTATCAATTAATTCACCATAATTTATACAAAAATACACCTTACACTACAAAAACACGCAAGTTGAACATGCGTGAGCATACATTTTCACATTTAAGTTTACCACCATCTGCTTGTTGTCGGAAGTTTACTGAACACCTGCCAAAAATAGGTCAATTACAAATAACGACATTTAAAAAAAAGTAGGATTTATGTATCTGTCCATTTATTCTATATGCACATTTGCAATTTTCTTAGTTAGGTTGAACTGTACATATTGTTATTATTTAGAGTCTCCAATGAACAATTTATTCAGAAATCATTTACGACAATGGTTGCCGACAACATGTCATAACGCGCATGTTTTGATTTAGGCTAGCTGTCAACGTCAGTGTTTTCGACGAATGCAGCAGACTTGCCCTTGGTGTCAATAATATTATAAGCTGATGACTGGAATTTCTTCTGAACTAGCATAGCGTTTGTGCTTAGCTGTCATTTATATAGTTCCAAATTCTACTAACATGTAGACCTACAGATTGAACAGTGCTTCAACTTCAAGTTTCAACATGAAATGACTTCATCCTGTTATTCCTGATCAGTTGATGGATATATTATTAAATACATCGATTCGATGTTTTGGTCGACATTGGCCTAGTATTTGCATTATCCTTTGTAATAGTTGTATTGACTTAAGATAGAGTATAACCTAGTAAGTAATAACACACTGATTATTTTATGATTAATTACCAAAAAGCTATATTATCTGTCAAGATTTTTTAATATTGAAAAGGAAAATGAAAAATATTTTGAAACATCCTAGAATGGCTAGATGTCTAAGAATTCCAAAAAGGGGTTTGTGTCTAACACAATAAAAACTCCGTAAGGTTGTATAAATTGTATTAACGTTGAGCGTTATTATATATAATTTATACAACCTTATGGAGTTTTTATTGTTGGACACAAACCCCTATTTGGAATTCTTTGACTCTATTATTTTGTGGACTCTGTATACCTTCGGTATCCACGGTGATGACTCCTACCAGACTATTTATACTCTCTACCTTCAGGGATGTTGGTACCTCTAACCCCTCTTGTTTTCATCCTAGATGTCTGTGACTTCCTGTAGCAAACATAATTGTCCCTTCTCTCGAACAGAATCTAGTCCCCATCCAAACTGGTATAAAATGCATTTTAAGCAATTTTCATTGTAGTCACACAGAGAAATGTATGAAGTAACTGAATTTTTTGCAAAATAAATCTTAAAAATAATTACCTTGATTATAGGCCTATATTGTGATGATGTCTAATTCAGTGCGTCTTCTATTTTTACGCTCTACTTCATGCTCAATTCACTTTGTATACCAGGGATATGTAAAGCCTAACAGTTGTGACTTTTATGTAATGTACATTATATATTTGGTTCCATTTAATCAAACTTGCATTTCTCCTTTACTGTGGTGAAATTTAGATGGACACCAGTGAAGATTTATTAAGAATGGACGTGATTTAAGAGAGTGTCTGCTGCTGTGTGTGGTTTCAGATACTGCCAGAGTCGCTCAAACTCAAAGGCACTAAAGTTCCTTCCAAAATAGTATTTAACATTATGACATATTAAAAAAATATTTGAAATTAAGCCAAAATTATTTTTATCTTGTTTTCTTTTGTTTTTTTATGTTAGATGAATTGAATATTTATTATTTACAAAGCATGGCAAAATTCTCAGCACTCGATTAAGATGCCATTTTCCTAAAATTTTAAAAGACAAATGGATGTTTATATATTTTAATAGATTAAACAGTAACACTTTCTTGATATAATCTATACACTTTCCATTCGGGATCTCTGATGATGACCTACATTTACGATGTCATGTCATGTATGCTCATCATGGTAACAAATATAATAATGTATAATAATAGATGATACACGTAAAATTAAATGACTTTAATGAGGTTGAGGAAACTTGTAGATATCAGGGTTTAAACCATGATTTTATTGTTGATCGAGCATACACAGTAATAAAATGTGTATCAACTGATTACTGGAAGATGACTTCACATGTGTAAACAATAAAACAATTTGGTTTTCAAATATCGTAATTTATTGATATAACAATTAGAGCTTAGAGACACAGAATAGGCCAACAACATTATATACAATGTATTTAAACTTGTTGCTTGTGTTTAAATGGGCCACTCACACCCATTATGAATAATTTAGGCCAAGCCTCTGTGAATGAGTGGTTAGAGCATCACACTTTAAACTATGAAGTCTCTCACTTCTTGTCAGCACAGGTTTGACACCCCCCTGGGAACCTAAACTGATTTTGTGTAACCAGACCCCATATTAGCCTAGAAGATTGGCAACAGGCCTTGTAGTTTAATGTGTGTATGCTAAATACATTGTAGCAGCCATATTGTATAATCCTTATATATTGCTGATTTTACTGACTTTTTAAAATGTTTTGATGGTACACGTATACATGTTTGATGCCCTCTTATACATGTACCGATATGTAAAATTTAATTTTAAGAATCTTTTTTTAAATCCATATCAAGTTTTATTTCTGAAATGGTTACAGAACCTAAAAACTTTGAAAAGTAATACAGAGATTTTCCACCCCACCATAGGACCACCAGTTTCTTTATCCTGTGCTTTTTTTTCTATTGTATAGAAGTCTGTATGTTTTCACTTTAAAACGTCGAGGGTTAATGTTTTGGTTAAATACATAACTGGTACATTTTTGTATACATGTATCTATAAAATCAGGTTCATCAGAGATGGCGGCAGATCCAAGTGATAACTGGAAAGAAATTGCTGCACAGAAAGAAAAAGAATGGAAAGAAGTTACTGAACTAAGGTATTTTGATATTTACAAAAGTTAAACTGACTTTTACTATTTATGTATATTATTACTATATTTATTTAATTTGTATTTAATTTGTGGATTTCAATCTTGTTGCTCTAGGTTCTTTTAGACAGATCGTTGATGTGAGTGTGTGGGAGGTGGGGGTTGACATTTTATTTCCTCCGAAACCTAGGATTTTGGTAATAACTAGATGAATATTACAATAACTTATTTCTTAAAACTATGTAAAAAATCAATAAATAAACCTTTTCTCCAGTCAAAAGAAACATTTTATGACAGAAAAATTGATAGGTGAAATATCATAAAATTGTTAAAAGAATTCATTTAAATTACATACTTGAAGTTGGTATCATCATAGTTTACCATGTTGAAGATTTTTGTAGTGTCTACTCCCTAGCATACTTGATTCTTAACAATATGACTAGAATAATTAGATCTGATAATAGATCAGGAAGTGTAAATAATGTATTACATTTTGTATCTCAGCATCAATAATGGAAAAAGGTCTTGGTCTCTTAGTATAATTGATAGTACAATGTAACAGCATGTGGGGATTTCTTGTTTGCTCAAATGTATGTTAACTTTATTTTGCTTGAATGACATGTAACATGAAACATAATATGTGTATTGGCAATTGACTTGTGAGTAGAAGCTGAAGACCGGTATACACTGAGATTTACAACTTGATGCTAGTAAACATAACTTGAATATGTTATTGTTAATATGGTAATTACAATTATTTCAGGATTCAGACTCTAGAAGCTGCTTATCAGGAAAAAGATAAACAGTTACAGGAGGAAAAAGCCAAGTTTATCAAACTAAAGGAGGATTTTAAATACAATTTGAAAATTTTGGAAGAAAGAGATCAGGAACTTGAGAGATATGATGTATCATTTGCAGGTATATTAAGATTTTAAATATATCTGAAAACTTTGATGAACTGAAATTAAATTCTGTAGAGACCACATGCTGAATATGCATATGTTGATGAGTAATCATTTAAACATTGTGGTTGTCAACATATATCAACATATTGAGTCCATGTAGAGAAATGTAAAGAAAAATTATTTTAGGGTCTTAAGTGAGAAGTTAAATATTTACCGTACATTTCCCACTGCAATCTCATATAAATTCGCTGTTAATTGACATGTTTATATTGCTATAAATGAAGTTCCTCATATGGTGTCACACAATGATGTAATCTCATTCATAACATGACGTCTCAGATAAACTATATTTCAATGTTCTACCTTGAACTTTTCTACCTTGAGCTATTCCATCATAATGAGATTGATCACATTTAGGCCAGGATACTTTATTCTCATTATTTTCTTTTTCAATATGAAAACTATGATATGTACAGTAGATATAACGAATGATCGCTTGTTCAGAGTGCAGTTATTATCAATTTGGATGCTGTTTGAATGACAGATAAATGTTCATGCACCATTCAATTTGATGTCACCCAAATGCATCCATGTTGACATTAAATGCATTCTGACAAGCGTTCATTCATTAAAAGTGACCAGGAGGAAGGTAGATGACTTATTAGTTTGTCCATAGTGAAAACAAATTGATGGTAAAACTGGCAGGTTACAAGGTAGTTTTTTATTTGTGGATTTTGTGGAATTTAGTCTGGTGACTTTATCTATAGAAAAACGAAAAATACAACAGTGAATTGTCTTTTGACCTTAAGCATGTTTTAG
This sequence comes from Atrina japonica, assembly GCA_030159075.1. Classification (NCBI taxonomy): domain Eukaryota; kingdom Metazoa; phylum Mollusca; class Bivalvia; order Pterioida; family Pinnidae; genus Atrina; species Atrina japonica. Next base: position 927,899 of record BROG01000117.1, read on the forward strand.
AGGAAGAGAAGGTCATTAGGACCACATGCTTAATATGTGACTAAAACTGATATAGAGAAAGGGATTACAAGTCATCTTATGTAGAGTACATGTCATATGTTAAAACATCTACAGAAAGACAACATACCAGTCTACCGGTATGTATTAAAGTGTATCATTATTACATTAACCCATTTACCCCTAAAGACACATTTGGACTGGTCTAAGTCATTGATTTACAGAAGAGTCCATTGTTTTCAGTGGTTGATGAGTTACCCCACCGCATTTTGTCATATACCAGAACTTCATTTCAGGGCTAGATGTCTCCCAATGTGAACATACTTCTAATGATTGATTGATATTTACATTTCATATCAACTGCTATCATCTAATAATTAAGTATGCATTGCAACATATCTATGATACAATGTATTTATAGATTTAAAGTCACAACTGAATACTCAAACAGCTGAAATGAGTGAGTTAAAAATACGACTTGATGATGCCAAAGCTGGAACTAACAGGGAAGCAAAAGCAAGAGATGAGCTTCATCTACACTATCAACAGCGCCTCAAAGAAAAACAAAATGAAATTGATTCTTATAGATGGTATGATATACAGAAGGACACTAAAAATATTAAATCCCATACAGGTCTACCAAGGTAAAGTGGCAAATCAGGGATCTGTCAAAACCAAAACAATACGGTCTGTTTTCCAAAAATAGGAATGCACACGTAAAGCATGACTTACTGTAGCTCTGATATTTTGTTGTATAAAACAAGTCTGTCACCTCTGTTATGATCCAGTTTAGACTCATTGTGTTTGTAATGATGTACCAATTTACATTGGTAGACCTATAAACTATGGTACAGTGTTGCCCACTGTTGCGGGTTTGTTTCTCTGTGATTAGTTCATTAACACAACAGGATTACATTTCTATACTCCTGATGATCACTTTATGGGTAAAGAGGACTTATATGAAGCTGATGGGTGGAGGTGTTGATGATGATGATGATGAAAATGAAATGTATATTTTTAGAACAAAAAAAACTAATTGTAGAAATTAAATATTTCACACATGTCATACTTAAATCTCAGCTTATAAAAATGTGAAGCCATAATTCAAGTGAAAGAAACATAGATTTATAAATATTGATTATGCATTTATTGTCAATTATCAATGTTTATTGATACTTGGTAGTAAGTAAGTATATGTTCTGTATACAAGTAACCTAGGTGAATTACAATACTTTTATCATTAAAGCAACAAAGATGCAGAGGTCAATGAAGAAAGAAAAGAGTTTGAAAAATTCAAAAGGAATTTACAACAGAAAATCAATGAAGTTGAGAATGATTTGGATTGTCAAAAAAGGGAATTGACTATGAGTAAGTAGATCACAGTAATCAATTATTGTTGTTTTATTATTGAAGAAACTTGTATAATTGATACAAAGGATTGGTATTGATGTAGGAGTATATGTAAGTGAAACAGATCTTTTCACAATAACTGGGGCCCTGTACCTTTTGACATAAAAAATGATGCGGTTAGACTAATAAATAGAAATGATGTCACAGTAACTGATTGTTTCTTGACACTATTTTCCTGGAATCTATTTTTTTTGCCATCAAAAGTTACAGGACTGTAGTTGTCATGAATTTGTCTACTCAAAAGTTTGTAGTATTTTTACTTGAATTTGATGTTAAGTATATGAAAAAGGAAGGACTGTTACTAAGAATTAAGTAATCCATTATTCATATAGTGTCTATCAAGGAAATTATAATTAATATTCGTTTAAATGAATATAAATTCAATCTTTAGATTAGTGTATCCATGTAAGGTCTATTAAAAATATTGATATCAAAGTTGATACCATGTGGTCATTGAATTAAGTTTATTATTTTAAAATTAGGGTTAAAAAGATCTTTCACAAGTTTGACAAAATGCTTTTTTTTCATAGAATATTTCTTTTAATTAAAAAATATTTCATTGTTTCAAAACTTGGAACCCCATTTAAAGGGATGGTTCACCCTAAACACAAGTTGGGTTTATTTGAAAGAGATTATCTTCCTGATTCAAAAACCGAAAAAATATTTTCAATCAGACCATGCAGATGTAAGAAATCAACGTTTAAAGTTCAAAATTAAGCCACTTTTGGGAAATCCCGCTTAGTGATAGAGGGCACTGTTTTTGTGACGTAGGTTACACCGTTTCTGAATAGCCAACAAGCCAGGAAAACGCGCTCTGTAATTCTTTTTTTTGTCACTAACAACAAGTAAATTAATTCAACAGAGAAGTATGTATCATTACTTGTTTGAATGAATAACTGACTATTTCTTTTTTTATCATCGCTACATGGAAATACCAGCTATGTCCCAGGCTAGGTCTAATCCGCTGTTATGTACAATACACTGTAAATGCAACTTTCAGAGGTTGTGATGTCGGTACCTACATCTTTTAATCCCCTTGGGAAATCATTTTACTTATAATGAAGTGACACGTAGCTATTCAGTCGAGTGTGGGTAAACGTTAAAGGTGAATTAGAAGATTAATTTCAGAATAAATAAACATATTATGATCTCCCAACCTTAGCCGTATGTAAAGATAAGTATCATACAATGATTTAATAAGCACTGCAGAAATGTATCGTTACTTTTACAAATATGTATTGAACACTAATTACTAATTTCAATAAATAAAACATAAATGAAGCTTTATATATGATATTTTTTTAAAAAAATGGTGGTTGTTATGGTAGTAAATTGTGATATTTATATATTATTATTTTGATAGATTTTGAAAATTTTGTTATGGTAGTAAATGTGACATATGTGATATACAGTATAATCTGTCTATTATGGCCATCAATGGGACTGGAGAATTAGGCCGAAATTAAGCAAGATCTGGAATATAGGTCTTTAGACCAAACACTTCTTGACATTTTCAAATTTCACGTTTTATTGTGTATGAAAATCATTTAAATTCCATCAAACATCCATAAATAATGAAGTTAGATACATCTTATAAAGTGTTGGGTTTGTATTTGGCACTTTTAAGTAAAATATGAATCTTCACCTACCGTCTTTACTCAGTGTAATTATCCCCTTATTTAATCATTTGGGAGCATACATTTATTCTTGGAATTTAGAATAGACAAGATGCGGAAAACACAATGTAATTTAACATTGAAAATATAGGACTATAATTTGGGACCGGCTAACATTGCGGAATCAGACAAGAATCTGAAATACTGAATTTCCGAAATAGAGAGATTATAATGTACGGTAATTATTTTGTTAGACTTTGAAGATGCTCTCAAACAGAAAGAACATGAATTTAGACTACAAAGAGATGAAATGAGTGCTAAGGTTTTGGAATATGAATTAAAGGTATTTATTTTTCAGCCTGTTTTGTTTAAATTATGTATTTTACACACACATATACATGCACACAAACATATACATATACAATACACACACACATACACACATACTCATCCAATCATATCTGTGTTGTATGTGAGTTGTGATTGTAAATATGTTTAACTTTTTGTAAATAATAGGACTTGAGTCCATCTAAATGATAAAATGATAATGGTTTGTGTATTCTTGAAAGTTTACTGAAAACATTTCAAGTTTAAATGCTAGATATAAATCATTCTTTATATTGTATTGGAAGTAATAAGAGATTCTGTAACAACAGACAAATGTTTTGTTAATTAGTAAAGCTCTATCATATATTTGAAATAATTTAGTTTTGACTTTCAGTCTAAATTGTTTGCCAAAGAGTTAGAAATTATGAAAACAGCACAAGAGAAAAACTCTGAAGAGTATAATTATGTTGAACACAAACAGAGAGAGTTGGAGAAACAGTTAAAAGAAAAAGATTGGGAACTTTCTGATACAACTGCTATGACAAATGCTAAGTATGTTTAACAACTTATACAATGTTATAGTGTATTTGTTGTACAGTGGAACCTGTCTTAAGAGACCACCCTTTCTGCCATTGAAAAATGGTCTCGAAACAGGTGGTCTCGTAAAAGAGGTTTTATTTGCAAAAATATTACCTGATTGTTACAGTATGTTTGTTATACTCTGTTATAGTATATTTGTTATATAATGTTAAACATCTGTCCTTCGGATGAGACAGTAAAAACCAAGGTAATGTGTCACAGTAGTTGTCGGCATGTTAAAGAACTGTCACTGCTCATTGGCCGTAAATGCCGAGCATAGGCCAAAACTTGAAGCCCTTCACTGGCATTTGGTTCTGTCTCCATATGAGTGAAAGATTCTTGAGTGGGACATTAAACAACAATACAACTACAACAATGTTAAACATATAGTATATCTGTTGTATAATGTTATAGTATGTTCATTACACAATGTTACAGTATATTTGTGATATAGGGTTAAACATATATATGTGTTGTAAAATGTTATTGTATTTTGGTAAGTTTGTTGTAATATGTTCTAACAGAAAAAGTATTATCTTTTTTATTTCTTTTATTGATATAACAAATTTGACAATAATAACCCGTAATATTGTAACTAACAGTAAAACTTAAATCTGCATATTCATAAAGCAAACATCAGAAAAATAACCTGCAATTTTGTTGTTCAGACCTAAGACACTTATAACAAAGGTAGCAACTGCTACTTCTTACCTCAGTATAAGAAGTGATAGCCACATGTCGAATGTGACTTCAAACTGGTGTTCTGTGCCACAGTTGGCATAACTGGCAAGGCATATTAAGGCCTCACTGCATTGCCATAAGCTCAAAGCACAGGTAAATTTGATAGCATGTAATGAAAATTTATTTCTTTGACTTAAACAACAATAAAAGAAACAAAATAATACTTTTAAATTTTAAAGTTGTCAAGTTTAGAACCACCTTAAATGTAAATGGCCTGATTAGTTACATTCAAAACTAAATAATTTAAGCCCTGACTAGTTACAGTTCACTCAAAATCTGACTAGAATTAAATAAAACTAATTATGATTGCTGGAAAAGCCATCATATAAGGCAAGACTCAACTTTTACTGCATTTTGTAATCGGTTTCCTATTTTATTCAACAATTTATCATCGATGAAGTATTTAACTTGTATATGTTTTTATATTAAAACAGATGAACTGTGTTATGAGGAACTTTTTAGTTATTTCCCATGAACTGTTTTGAGGAACTTCAGTTATCTCCCTTATTATAAAGTTAAACAGATGAACTGTGTTCTGAGGAACTTCAGTTATCTCCCTTATTATGTTTGTTTTTACTCAAAGTAAAACAGATGAACTGTGTTATGAGGAACTTCAGTTATCTCCCTTATTATGTTTGTTTTTACTTAAAGTTAAACAGATGAACTGTTGAATTGTCATTTCAGAATCTCAGATTTGGAAAATCAGGTTCAGCAATCAGAACTGGCCATGAAGAGAATGAAGGAAGATTTTCAAAGAAAGTAAGTGTATTGCCATGCAGTTCCAAGTTAGTATAAAAGGTCTTTATAAATTGAACATAAAATTTTGAAAATTGAAAATGTTAGACATTTGTGATGAGCTATTGTAATTGGTGTATTATAATTTCAGCAGATTTTGTTAATTTCTCTAGAAAACTTATATTACTTTTTTTTAACACAATGAATAAATAAAGTTCATACACAAATGGTTTATTATTTTTTCCATTTATGGATTTAAAAATAGAATGTTGATTTGTAAATGAGACCACATGGAGATGACAAGTTTGATTCATTACTTGATTAATGGTTGTAGACATGCTGAGATGGACAAATTTGGAAGGGAGAAGGAAGCTGCATTAGCAAAAGTAAAGGAAGGATACGCAGAAAGGGAGCAGTCATTGCAAAATACTATACGAGAGCTACAGTCTAAGTTAGAAGATGGTCAGGTGGAAATAAGAAAATTACAGTGGGCCAAAGCTGATACTGAGAAAGAAAAAGAAATACAGACTGAAAAGTAAGTTTCCTTGTTAGATAAAAAAATTCAGTTCAAGTGTTTATAATACTGAAACAGACTGAAAAGTTACTTCCTATGTTAGACGAGAAAGCTTTTAATCAAATAATTCTATATTGAAACTTAAGTGTAATTCTGGAGATGTTAGATATCATTGTTACCATGTTGTTGTTTTTTTTTAATGTAAGATGAATTTTGAAAAGTAGCTGTGTTTAATTTTGAACAAGAATATTTTTCATATTGATGGTGAAAAAAATTGGTGTATGAAAGATTGATGATACTTGTAGAAGTAAAATAATTCTCAGTGCACCAGGGCTGCCCTTAAGCAATTGTTACTATAGGTGTTAATAATTAAAAATCAACATCACAAAAATCATGTTTATTCTTGTAACTAAACCATGGATTTATTTATAAGGTTACAAGAGGAGATAACTCAGTTAAAGGGAAAATGGGACAAGCAAATTGTTGATGTATCTAGAAGTCAGGTCAACAAAGATATAGAACTTCAGTCACTGAAAGAAAATGAGGAAAAATTAAAAGCAGATGTAATGCAAAAGAAACAGGACATTGAAAGGTAAAACGATTTATAATAAAGAATGATTATCAAAATACCTATCTAATTGACACAAGATGTTGTGCTTAAGCTTCTTATTTCAGACTATTCAATTGTTGTATACATGATATATATTTCCAACACATGCAATGGTACAGTACCTATTCTTGGATGAAAATTGAAATTTCAAAATTTTCAGTTCAACAGATCAAATTATTTTGAAATTTTGTATCATAATAGGTCTGATAGTAGGATAAAAAAAAATGACTGATTACAAAGTTGTACTGGAATTATCAATCATAATTTTTACAACATGTGTTATTTTATTGTTTAAAAGCAGACGATGTATTCATAAAATCTTGTTCATTCATGTGCAGCAAGAACGTGTTGGAGATTATGTACCGTCTGAGAATAGGTACCGTACTGGTATACTGTTATGACATTGATTTGTTTATCTGTACTTATGTAACATTATCTATGTGAGATCTATAGTAAATGTTACACATTACAGATATAAAAAGGAGTTAAATCTAGCTGTTGAGAGGGAAAATTCTTTAGAGAGGAGTAAAATGCAGTGTGAATTAGACTGGCAAAGGAGATTTGAAGATGCTGAAAGACATCAGTATGGAAGTTCTGAAGATTTGATTAAAAAATTAACACGCAGTAGAGATGAGGTAAATTTATTCATATATCATCGGAGATACTAAATTTGTCAGGGTCCTAATATCAATGGTGCTTGGCTTTTATTTTTGTTTTGTTAAAAGCCACATTCTGGGGACGTAATTTTCGGGACGTTATTGTAATTTTTGACATTTTTTAGAAAATCACTCCTAACCAACAAAAATGGAAAATTTTTCGAAGTTATCATGGGAAATTCCTTAGAAATTCTTAAGTTCATTTGGTATACAAACATGCAAATTTCGCCCTAGTTATTGTAGAGCATCATCATGTGACTGCCAACATGTGACCTAAAAACGTTATTGCTGTACTGTAACGGCGATGGACATGAAGGCATATGTACTTTATTTCAATGATATTTCTCTTCACTTTTATATGAGATATTTCTATTTATTCTTCAAGTAATCCCCCAATATATCATCTTGCTGTTGGACAAAAATAAAAGTAGAAGAAATAGTTCACTAATCTGTGATTTGTCTTCTTGTTTAAGTAGAATCCATTGACATAGTGGCTTAATTTACTCACTAGATTTTATTGACCCTCCTAAATAAAATTACATTCATGCTGTACTTTTCTGGGACAGTTTTCGCAGTAAACTACATTTAACTCTAACTTGCATTGTGCTTTGCTTCACCTCATCACACCATTTTCATGACTTTTAAATATATAGCAGTTACCATACAGTGAATATGGTGACCAAAACAAAAATACCTCCTGAGAAAAACCTTAAGTGACACAAGGAATAACAGCGCACGAAACAGCAGTATGCAAAATAGCATAAGATGATTACACTTGGGAAAGAACACAGCAGATGAATAACTTTTTTAAAGGTCTGAGCTGAATTTGAAAATGAATGAGAAATTAGCAAGTGTCTCACTCGATCAGACGTTTGCTGTCAGAACTCACTATCATCATGATCGTGAAGAATTTGTTTTTATCAGTTTTAATCAGTTTGTGACTTTACATAAAAGGAAATATCACAAAATACAAATGATTTTAAGTAATTGGTTTAACATTTGCAATATTCTCTACCAAATTTCTTAAAACCAGTATTTGTATTGGTGTTCATACTTTCCAGGCACTGGCTGTCATTAAGGAAAGAGACAGAGACATTCAACAACGGGACTCTCTTATTAGAGCTTTACACAGAGACAGACAGCAAGCTCTAGCAACACTGAAACAACATGGGATACCAGTAGATAAAAATATCAATGTAAGTAAGCCATAACTCATTCTGTATTATAGTGATATAAAGCTTCATACTAAATTTTGAGGTAAGGATCTCGAGTTATTTAATAGCAACAAAAAATTATTCAAATGAACCAATGAACAGACCAAAAACAATAAGTCCCCTGTTCTTTGGACTCAAGAAATGAAGATATCAATGTAAGTTTGAAATTTCTCTCATTCTCTCTCATGCCCCCCCTCTCTCTCATGCCCCCTCCCCCCTCTTTCTCTCATTCTACAAATGACTTATTAACTCAAAATTGATTGATTTTTTGTATACAAAGATTTATGAGAGAGCTGTTAGGAATTATCCGAGGATCATCGTAACAAAATTTCAAGGTCATTGTGTCAAAGATTAATGTCACAGACACCTAAGTAATCAGAAAATATCAATTTCTCACCAACCTTTAGATATTTTAACTTCTTTTCATGAACCAATGAAAAATTTCTTTCAAATTTGCTATGCATGCTTCTTAAGTCAGTATCTTCAGAGTTTGTGAATGACAATAACATAATTTTGGTCAACTTTTAGACATTTTCAACACCTCAGTAACCAATCGGTCAGTCTTATTCAAATTTGCAGGAACTATCCCTATGCATAATTTGTAAATAAAAAGTTGGCTAGAATCCATAGGGACCCTAAAATGGGCAAAAACATGCATTTTTGATAATTTTATCATGAACCAATGATAAGCATATTCCCTTAATCCTTAATTTCACTCAGATGACTGTTTACCCTGTTGGACCTCTTGTTGACCTTGATATCAAATTGTCAATGAAAATGAAAAGTTAGATCAATTTGAGGTTAATATTTTTTGGATTTAATTAAGGTTGATATTGGAAAAGCATGGACTTATGCTGACCCAGAGGAATTGGATCTTTTGAAACAACAAAATGATGGTTTAAAATCTGTTATTAAAGAAATGAGAAAACAGATGGAAAATTTAGGTCAGGAAATTCCAAGTCCTGATAAATATCCTACAGCAGATGAATACCCATCTTCTAGAGGTAAGTGTAATGTTTACAAAGTGATAAGTCATACATATCACCTGTATGTCATAAACATCATCAGAAGACAGTTCATACCTAATACCTAAACCAATGTCATAAACACCATCGGAAGGCAGGTCATACCTATTACCTAAACCAATGTCATAAACACCATCGGAAGGCATGTCATACCTATTACCTAAACCAGTGTCATAAACACCATCAGAAGGCAGGTCATACCTATTACCTAAACCAATGTCATAAACACCATCGGAAGGCAGGTCATACCTATTACCTAAACCAATGTCATAAACACCATCGGAAGGCAGGTCATACCTAATACCTAAACCAATGTCATAAACACCATCGGAAGGCAGGTCATACCTATTACCTAAACCAGTGTCATAAACACCATCAGAAGGCAGGTCATACCTATTACCTAAACCAATGTCATAAACACCATCGGAGGGCAGGTCACACCTACTACCTAAACCAATGTCATAAACACCATCGGAAGGCAGGTCACACCTATTACCTAAACCAGTGTCATAAACACCATCAGAAGGCAGGTCATACCTATTACCTAAACCAATGTCATAAACACCATCAGAGGGCAGGTCACACCTACTACCTAAACCAATGTCATAAACACCATCGGAAGGCAGGTCATACCTATTACCTAAACCAGTGTCATAAACACCATCAGAAGGCAGGTCATACCTATTACCTAAACCAATGTCATAAACACCATCAGAGGGCAGGTCACACCTACTACCTAAACCAATGTCATAAACACCATCAGAGGGCAGGTCACACCTACTACCTAAACCAATGTCATAAACACCATCAGAGGGCAGGTCACACCTACTACCTTAACCAATGTCATAAACACCATCAGAGGGCAGGTCACATCTATTACCTAAACCAGTGTCATAAACACCATCAGAAGGTAGGTCATACCTACTACCTAAAATTTGTTTTCTTACATCATTTTCAATCAACAATTTACTTCCATTTACAGATGATTTTGTACAAAACATGGAGAGTGAAATAAAAAAATTAAAGCAAAGAAACAGAAAATTAGAAAATGATTTAGAAACATATAGGAAATATGGACGTGCTCCACTTGTGGAAACACCAAGAAATGAGGAAGAAGTCATGGCAGAAGTCAAAGAGAATACAGCTCTTAGTATGCACGTAAAGTCACTGAATGAACATATAGGTGAGGATCTATTAAGTAAGGTTCTGTATGTTAGAACAAAGTCACTAAATGAACAAATAGGTGAGGATTTATTATTAAGTAAGGTTCTGTATGTTACAACAAACTTAAAGACATAGTATCTACGAAAATGGTTATTTTTTTTAGTCGGCAATTTTGCGGAAATATCGAAGATATGACTGAATAATGATCTTCCACGTCGACACTTTTTTGTATAATTAGCGTAATTAACGGATAAATGCTGATTTGTTGTCGTCGTCTGTAAGAATCAATCTCATTAATTATGCACAGAAACAATCCCAGAAGCACACGCAATGACCTAGATCGTATCGATATCAATCAATGGATGCTGAGGTAAGCACGTGTTGATTTATTTTGAGATCCTACATTTAGACGGTCCTTGAGGCTTATCCATCGATCATGCTCCTTTCCAATATTTATCTTGGTCTTGTTGTATTTCACCAGAACTTCTTTCCGATTTCTTTTTCTAGCTGAATCTGTCAATTTAACAGGTCGGCCACGATTTGTTTTTGCTTTGGACGCCATGCTTTTCACTATCAACAATGGAAAATGCGCATGCGCAAATACAGGTCACGCTAAGGTTATATGAATATGGGCGGGCTTGCAAACGAATTTTTGTCGTACCGACAAAAAATAAAAAAAACGTGGAAAGTTGTGAAATACAATAAAACTATACTTCTATGTGTTTTAATTCAACAATTTTTCGTTTTTTATCTCCAAATATTAACATATTTGACCCAAACAATTGAGATTGAAATATTTGAGGAAATCGTAGATACTATGTCTTTAAGTTGCTAAATGAACAGATAGGTGAGGATCTATTATTAAGTAAGGTTCTACATGCTAGAACTAACTGATAAAAACAACAAAGTAAGGATCTACATACATTTGAAGAGTAATAAATTTATCAGGATTTACATATAAGCTCATCTACAGATAGTTGAGGATCTATGAATAGGATAGGACCTACAGTCTAAGATCTACAGATAGGCTATGGCGTACAGATATGCTAGGATCTACATGTAGACTATATCTGCAGAAAGGCGAGAATCTAAAATAGGCTAGGATCTACAGTGAGGGTAGATCTACAAATAGGCTAAGATCTAAAGTTACCTATCCTTATATGATTTACCTGTAATTATTTCGCAGGTGCTCTACGATCAGAGAAAGTTGATCTTTCCGCCCAAGTGAAAAAACAACAAGCAAGACTGCAATATTTGGAAAGTTCAGTTGACAAACTTAACAAAGAGGTGAGTATTTCTAATTATGATTAAACTATCAGAGAAGCTTCCACATTGTAATAATTGATAAATCAAAGTGTCAGATGTACATGTATTGTCATTTAAATAAGACTCTTTCTTAGATGATAATCCTAATTATTTGAATTGATATTAAATTGATTCACAATGCAGATCATCAGATGTGCAAATTTACGTGGGGCTAATTTTTGCCAATCATATGAGTGTTTAAGTTTTTGCTGTTTTTGGGTACCCACAAAATTAAATCCTTAATGAAAATTTAATTTTTTACAGTAATTAACCCTAAGTAAAAAGTTTTATATAGAAAATTTGTAAAATTGTCGTGCCCATCATACCATTGAAAACGTCCATGTTTACAGGACAGTGTCAATATTAGCTGTAGAGATTCTCTCATTTAATATCAAGATGGTTAGTTACACAAAAGACTTTATTACATTTTTATGTTTGAACAGCCACGTCAGAAACAAGTGGAAATTGATCAATTGAAGTATGAGTTAAATGCTCAAACTCGCCGAGATCAAGCTGAGATTGCATCTTTGAAACAGAGACTAGCGGAACTTGAGGTCCAGTTGTTAGAGGCTCGTAAAGAGGCAGATGAATATTATAAAGAAACTCTGGAAAGAAATATGGAAGTCACAAATCTAGGTCAACAAGTAAGTATTACCAGGGGGCTCATGACAAAATGATTACAGATTGTTGAAAGATTTCAGATTTATCAGTCGCATTTGCGATAATTGACTGAAAGAGTCATCAGTGAATGACTTCAAGTCACCTCATCTTCAGGTATTCACATCTTTCTGTATGTACAGAGATGACCTTTGATAACTATCGCCATCTTAAGACATGAACTGAATGTATAATTTAATGAAATAAGATGATTAGTGTGTCAGTTTTCATAAAACAGTTTGCTTTATTGAATCCATTGTTTTTACTCCTTCAGATTTCTCTTTTGAAGATGGATTTAGCAGAGAGACGTCCAGAAATGAATTTTGGAGCCCAGGTAGATAATTCTTCTTCTTTGCAGTTATAATGTGGTTGAGAACATTGTCTCACCAGAAATTTAAAACTCAGTTAACATCAGAAAATGACCTACTTGTTGCTTGATACTTTTTACAAATGTATACCCTTAAGTATTTGAAATTTCAAAGCTGTTTTGAAAAATATTGTTTGAAGGACATATTATGTTGGATATCAGGTTATTAGGAATTTATTTCACAAAATATCTGGTAGTTGTTGTTTGTTTGGTTTTTTTCTGGGTTAGTAAATTGTCTTTTTTTAATACAAATACTGTATATTATCTTTTTATAGGAATTAGTCATTCAACAGTTACAAGATGAAATACTGCACTTGAAACACGGATCAGGTCAGGGGTCAACAGGAGAACCAATCAAAGGTGGGCCCTTGGACAAAGATGCCACAGTGAAAGAATTACAACAGAAACTTAAGGCTGCTGCCAAGCACATTGCACAACTTGCCAAAGAACGTCAACAGCTGATTGAAATGGGCAACCGTATGAGAGCAGAGTTTAAAAAATCAGGTACTATTTCATGTGTTACTGGTTTTAAATGTTGCAATAAGACACAGACGGTAAATCAGAACATTAACCCATCAACCCCCTGAAAAAACAATGGACTGTAAATCAATGACCTAGGCTAGTCCAAATGTGTCTTTATGAATAAATGGGTTAAAATACATAGAGCTTTAAAATACTCCTGAAGCCTAAGACTAACATTTTTAAGTATGTTCTCTCGTGTTTCTTTAGTATTTAATATATATATTGACTTGCTAAAGAATCTTTAATGTGATTAAGTTAACTTTAGTATCAAATATATAATACATTGACACTTGACACTTCATATTGTAAAGAATCTTTACAGCCAATTTTTGTCAGACAAATTTTTGTTTCAGTTTCAAGACTTACAGCAACTTCATTCTCTAATGAGCAGCATTTTTGTTTTAGGTATTAACCCTCCATCAGGTCCACCTAAAGGTGGTAAAAGTCATTTTATTGTAAGCAAAGATTCAGATAAACAGATTGTTTCACAACCATTATCACAAGAGTTCCTGAATAAACTGACACAGTTAGAGAGGCTACAATATGAGCTGACTAAACAGGTAGTGTATAATGTCTTAAAATGTTATGTACCGTTATCGGCCATGTATAATCCGCATTTATGTATTATCCGCACCCCCCATTTCAGCATCAGATCTCGAAAAAAAAGGAGTTCGTGCGTATAATGTGTTAAAATGTTATGTTGTCAAATCAATACATCCAAAATGCGATGTAGAAAAAAAAATTGCATATCAATGCCATTTATCCAAAATGTCATTAGTCAAAGTCCAAAAATAATTGCATACAAAATGCAATGTAGTCAAATCAATACATCCAAAATGTCATGTAGTAAAATAATTGTATCTAAAATGCCATGTAGTCAAATTATTGCATTGAAATGTCATGTAGTCAAATCAATACATCTAAAATGCCATGTAGTCAAATCAATACATCCAAAATGTCATGTAGTCAAATCATTGAAATAAAAAATTTCATGAAGTCCAATCATTGCATCTAAAATGCCATGTATTCAAATCATTGCATCTAAAATGTCTTGTAGTCAAACCAATACATTCAAATTGTCATGAAGTCAAATCATTGAAATCAAAAATTTCATGAAGTCCAATCATTGCTTCTAAAATGCCATGTAGTCAAAACATTGCATCTGAAATGCCATGTAGTCAGTTCCTTTAACCTCAGATGACTCTATAAAATTAGATCACTGGATATCAGTTGTTTAGTCAGTAAAATTTCAATGTCACAGTATCATGTAATGACATGCTGTCAGATTGATATTCTTGATGTTGTTTAGTTAAATAAACTATTGTAGTCAAAAAAAGGAAATCCAAAAGTTAGTTTACCAGGATTAGCTTTTAAAAGTTTTATATTCAGTTTAGTAATATCAGATTTATTTGACTAAATTTAAACTAAAATTTCTATTTTTCAGCAACTACAATACACACAAAAGTTTCCAGAGCAAAAAATCAGTGACAAAAGTAATTCTGATTGTGAAGCTGAGTACAGACCACCATCTATCTTGAAAAAGTCTTCACAAACAGGTAATACATGTATATAGATATATCAACCTGATGCTCCACAAACAGGTAATATATAGATATATCTACCTGATGCTTCACAAACTTGTAATATATAAAAATATCTACCTAATGCTTTACAAACAGGTAATATATAGAAACATCTACCTGATGCTTCATACACCGGTATTATAGCCTATAGAAATATCTACCTGATGCCTCACAAACAGGTAATACATTGAAACATCTACCTGATGCTTCACATACAGGTAATATAGTCTATAGAAATATCTACCTGATGCTTCACAAACAGGTAATATCATAGAAACATCTACCTGATGCTTCACAAACAGGTAATATAGTCTATAGAAATATCTACCTGATGCTTCACAAACAGGTAATACATAGAAACATCTACCTGATGCTCCACAAACAGGTAATACATAGAAACATCTACCTGATGCCTCACAAACAGGTAATACATAGAAACATCTACCTGATGCTCCACAAACAGGTAATACATAGAAATATCTACCTGATGGTCTTTTTGCCTCATAAAACAGGTAATACATAGAAACATCTACCTGATGCTCCACAAACAGGTAATACATAGAAAAACATCTACCTGATGCTCCACATGAACACAGGTAATACATACCTGAGCTTCAAACATCTACCTGATGCCTCACAAACAGGTAATACATACATAGAAACATCTACCTGATGCTCCACAAACAGGTAATACATAGAAATATCTACCTGATGCCTCACAAACAGGTAATACATAGAAACATCTACCTGATGCTTCACAAACAGGTAATGTAGCCTATAGAAATATCTACCTGATGCTTCACAAACAGGTAATACATAGAAACATCTACCTGATGCTTCACAAACAGGTAATACATAGAAACATCTACCTGATGCTTCACAAACAGGTAATACAAAGAAACATCTACCTGATGCTTCATAAACAGGTAATATATAGAAACATCTACCTGATGCTTCACAAACAGGTAATATATAGAAACATCTACCTGATGCTTCATGATTGATTGGTAGAAACAGGTAATATATAGAAATATATACCTGATGGTTCACAAACAGGCAATACAAAGAAACATCTACCTGATGCTTCACAAACAGGTAATACAAAGAAACATCTACCTGATGCTTCACAAACAGGTAATACAAAGAAACATCTACCTGATCCTTCATAAACAGGTAATATACACATTTAAACAGGTAATATATAGAAACATCTACCTGATGCTTCATAAACAGGTAATCATGTTTATAGAGACATCTACCTGATCCTTCATAAACAGGTAATATATAGAAACATTTACCTGATGCTTCTCCACAAACAGGTAAGGTAATACATAGAAACATCTACCTGATGCCTCACAAACAGGTAATAATATATATAAGACATCTACCTGATGCTCCACAAACAGGTAATACATAGAAACATCTACCTGATGCTCCACAAACAGGTAATACATAGAAACATCTACCTGATGCCTCACAAACAGGTAATACATAGAAACATCTACCTGATGCTCCACAAACAGGTAATATATAGAAACATCTACCTGATGCTCCACAGGTAAACATGGTATAATACATACCTGAAACATCATACAGGTAATATGATGCTCCACAAACAGGTAATACATAAAGAAACATCTACCTGATGCCTCACAAACAGGTAGTATATACATAGAAACATCTAACCTGATGCTCCACAAACAGGTAATACATAGAAAATATCTACCTGATAGCCTCATGCTACAAACAGGTAATACATAGAAACATCTACCTGACGCATCTAAACTGATGCATTCATAAAACAGGTAATGTAGCCTATAGAAATATCTACCTGATGCCTCACAAACAGGTAATACATTGAAAC
This sequence comes from Atrina japonica, assembly GCA_030159075.1. Classification (NCBI taxonomy): domain Eukaryota; kingdom Metazoa; phylum Mollusca; class Bivalvia; order Pterioida; family Pinnidae; genus Atrina; species Atrina japonica. The sequence goes on from BROG01000117.1 coordinate 944,785, forward strand.
ATCTACCTGATGCTTCACATACAGGTAGTACTAGACCGAAAGGTCTTGGTGACCTATCGATACCTGATGCTTCACAAACAGGTAATACAAAGAAACATCTACCGTGATGCTTCAAAAACAGGTCAAAAATATATAGAAACATCTACCTGATGCTTCATGAACAGGTAATATATAGAAATATATACCTGATGCTTCACAAACAGGCAATACAAAGAAACATCTACCTGATGCTTCACAAACAGGCAATACAAAGAAACATCTACCTGGGTGCTCCTCACTAAAACAGGTAATACAAAGTAGAAATAAAAACATCTACCTGATGCTTCACAAACAGGTAATCCCCTTAGATCTCCAAAGAAACATCTTCTACCTGATTTGCTTCACAAACAGTTTGTAATATATAGATTAAATATAAATATTATCTGATGCTTCACAAACAGGTAATTTCAACAAAGAAACATCCCCCTACCTGATGCTTTTCATTAACAGTAATCATGTGAATACGCTTCATGTTTGTGAAAAAACATCTACCTGATGCTTCATGAACAGGTAATATATAGAAACATCTACCTGATGCTTCATGAACAGGTAATATATAGAAATATATACCTGATGCTTCACAAACAGGTAATATATGGAAACATCCACCTAATGCTGTACAAAAATCTTCACAAACTGGTAATGTCAGGGTGCAAAATCTACTCAAATCTAATGTTTAATTGTATTTTAGGCCCTTTGGGCCTCTTGTTTATTTTCATTGTAATAAGGGCTGCCTAAACTTAATGGAATTATTGAATGAACGTAACTTGTAACATACTTGCTTCCTATATTTACAATACAGTGGAGAGGATAATAGCAATCAAATAGGATGCATGTTTTAAATGAATTTAATTGCAAATTAACATGACTTTCATTAGCATTTTATTTATCTTTTTACTAGAAAATTTATGTTTCTTTTTCCTCCCCTTGTACAGATAATTCCAAAGTTTATGATATGGAAAGCAGCCAAGAACTAATGGATGATACATTTAGATCTAATAGTCCTTTGAGATCCAGTAGGGAGCGAGCATTACTTGGGATGACACCAAGAGATAGGGAGAAATTCTTAGTCAGTATGTCCTCTGCTGGTGGCGAGTCACTTGAGGAAGTGTGGCAGATGTTAGATCAGCCATCTCCAAGTCCATTTGCAACTCCAAGATATCCAAGAGGATCAGGTAAAATCTGTTTTCTTCAAAAAGATGTATTGTTTTGTTAAATGTTTCTGATAAGGAGATTTAGAAATTGCTCTTTTTAATTATGGAGAAATGATAAATAAAACAAAGTTCTCAACTCTTACTATTCTGTTTACTTTCACTTGATGAATATTAAATCCTTCATTTTATATGTTAAGACTATTCAACTCATAAAACAAAAGCAATGGACGTAATTACAGTAAAACTTGAATATAACAAAATTTATATCAATTTTTGCCTATAACAATTTATATCAAAATTTATTTTTTGCCTATAACAAACAGTAAAACCAATTTCCCTATAACAATTACAGTCCCTTGATATCAATTTTTGCCCAACAGTAACATCTTTTCATAGTATAACAATTACAGTAAAACTTGAATATAACCTGCTATATGTCGATGTCCCATCTCTATAGTGGCCATCTCTATATAAGGGTTACCTGTTTATAAAGGCCAATTTTGTCAAGTCCCTTGACTGCATACTGCAACTAAATTGAACCTGTGTATCAAGGTCATCTGCACATAAAGGTCAATATTTTCTGTTCCCTTGGTGGCCCCTATACACAGTTTCACTGTATAACGAAGTGATCAATATCATTAAAATAAAAGTCGATTGCTGACTTTTTCGCCAAGCATACGTGAAACTAATCTCTGATTAAATATGTTGTGTAAATTATAAGTAACAAAAAGTGTGTTTTCTTTTTACTTCATAGGAAAGATCCTTTCTTTTTTCTTCCTAGGAAAATTCCTATTTAGACAGAATTTAGAGTGATTTTTGTTCTTAATGAATTGCATTGTAACCATTCAGCCCGATTCGCTATAACTATATAACAAACTGTCCTTATAATGAAATGAAAAATAAGGTCCCTTGAAATTTGTTAAATCCTGGTTTTACTGTATTTACATTTACAAATTTATATAATTAGCATATTTTCATATACAGTCCGTGATCTATCGCCTTCATAATAATGCCAAACTCGCATAACACCACAATTTCTCAAAAGAACAAATTTTCTACTGTATAATTCCCCCTTATAACGCCAAACCTGCATACCCCCCAGTGATTCTCCAGTACAAAGGTCATTTATGCCCGTTTAATCCCTCGACCATATCATCAGACCCGGTGAATTAAAAGTTGTAAGTAAACAGTATTCAGTACAGGTAGTTAATGTCACAGTACAATAATTGAATGATAGATCTTAATAAATCATTCTTTTATCATTGATATTTAGAATTCCAACGATCTGCAGACTCACAGAGTGGTTCTGTGAGTGAAATACTTATAAGAGGAAAGAAACCGGACTTACATGAAAGAAGCAAGTCAGAAACTAAAGTTTCATCAGTGAAAACAACTGTAGAAAAAAAGAAACCCACTCGCAAGTCTAAAATAAGAAATTATAATCAGAGGGATGATGGATTTAGCTGAGGTGTGAAAAAGATATTTAATTTAACTGTAATAATATAACAGAGGTCAAAGTTGAAAGATCTTTGGCAGCATGTCAAAGAAACATCTTGATAATTAAATGAACAACGATACATCCCTGTCTGCTGTGACTTTTAATAACATCCTAAAGTGTAACCAAAACGACAGCAGGTATCACAAAGTAACTATTGATAACAGGATATCAGATCTTTAAAGTGATGTTCAGCAAGAATCACCTTGTTACTATTAGTAATGGGATAATAGATCTACATATTTTTTGTCTAGTTTTTCCAGATTATTATTCTGTCACTAGGTAAAGTAGAAGTGAGGAAATAGAGCAATAGTGAAGGAATATAGTCCCTGTTAAGTATTTGTGATTGAATACAGTATGTCTATGAGCCTAACCTTGTTGGAGACATATAGAGCTGTTGTACTGGTCACCATCACTTAAAGGTCTTTTTGGTTCTCAGAGCCCTATAAAAAGGCTGTTAGATATCAAGGTCACTAGAGAAGATCAATTTGCATGTGTAAATTATTTACGTTTATGATATGCTTTCAAATATACATGGGCCAAGTTTATGAAATGGATTTGTTTCATTTCTGATCTTATATTGGGTACTGTTTGAATATTGTTGAAGTGAAGGTGTCAAAATTGTTACACATGTCATGATGACCCTTGGTGTTTGTACACAAAGCTTACAATATGAATTTCCAATATTATCCCAACTCAGTCAAAAGCCAAGATTCCTAAGTTGTTATCTTTCTTGATGGTTTTCAAACTTCGTACAAAGGCCAGGGTTTTTAAACTTTTATCTTTTGCCATACTATTTAAGTCTGTGATATTGTTTACTATAATGCATACGTGAAATCTTTATATACCAAATAAAATATCTAAATCTTGTCTATTGAGTTCTATATCAGTTATCTTCAATAATAAACAGATTTTATATCTAACTATGGCGATGGAAAATGTCTAGATAGCAAATACTATGTCATTATCACATAAAGGGTCTTTACCAGTCGATGTGATAAACAGGATAAAAGATATATCCATCTTGTGAGCTTGTCATTATGACATGGAGGATCTTTGCCAGTCGATGTGATCAACAGGATATAAGAAAAAGCTATCAGGTGAGCTTGGCATTATCACATTGAGGGTTTTTAGCTCACCTGAACCGAAGGTTCGAGTGAGTTTTTCTGATCGCCTTTTGTCCGTCCATAAACTTTTCACATTTTCGACTTCTCCAAAACCGCTGAACGGATTTTGATGAAACTTTATAGGAAGCAAGTACACAAGGTCCTCTACCAAGTTTGTTCATTTGTGTCTGATCGGCCCAGGGGTGGGGCAAAACAGGCCTCAGTGGGTACCCCTCTTTAAAAATCTTCACCAGAACAGCTGCTTGAATTGAAAAACTAACTGTATGTGAGTGATCTACATAGATGTATGATTCAAGTTTGTTAATTTCAATTTGCTTTACCAGTTGATGTGATAAACAGGATGTAAGATACATTCATCAGGCGAGCTTGGCATTATCACATGGAGGGTTTTTACCAGTTGATGTGATAAACAGGATATAAGATACATCCATTAGGTTAGCTTGGCATTATCACATGGAAATTCTTTACCAGTTGATATGATAAACAGGAAATAAGATATATCGCTAGCCATTAGGTGAGCTTCCCGTTTTTTATTTTACAAGGGAAAGTCTTTACCAGTTGATTTGATAAACAGGAAATAAGATATATCGCTAGCCATTAGGTGAGCTTCGTATTATCACAGGGAAAGTCTTTACCAGTTGATATGATAAACAGGAAATAAGATATATCGCTAGCCATTAGGTGAGCTTCGTATTATCACAGGGAAAGTCTTTACCAGTTTATGTGATAAACAGGAAATAAGATATATCGCTAGCCATTAGGTCAGCTTCGTATTATCACAGGGAAATTCTTTACCAGTTGATATGATAAACAGGAAATAAGATATATCGCTAGCCTCATTAGGTGAGCTTGCCTATTATCACATGGAAAGTCTTTACCAGTTGATATGATAAAACGGGATATAAGATATATCGCTAGCCATTAGGCGAGCTTCGTATCATCACATGGAAAGTCTTTACCAGTTGATATGATAAACGGGATATAAGATATATCGCTAGCCATTAGTTGAGCTTCGTATTATCACATGGAAAGTCTTTACCAGTTGATGTGATAACAGGGATATAAGTTATATCGCTAGCCATTAGGTGAGCTTCGTATTATCACATGGAAAGTCTTTACCAGTTGATATGATAAACGGGATATAAGATATATCGCTAGCATCTAGGTGAGCTTCGTATTATCACATGGGAAAGTCTTTACCAGTTGATATGATAAACAGGAAATAAGATATATCGCTAGCCATTAGGTGAGCTTCGTATTATCACAGGGAAAGTCTTTACCAGTTGATGTGATAAACAGGAAATAAGATATATCGCTAGCCATTAGGTGAGCTTCGTATTATCACAGGGAAAGTCTTTACCAGTTGATGTGATAAACAGGAAATAAGATATATCACTAGCCATTAGGTCAGCTTCGTATTATCACAGGGAAATTCTTTACCAGTTGATATGATAAACAGGAAATAAGATATATCGCTAGCCATTAGGTGAGCTTCGTATTATCACATGGAAAGTCTTTACCAGTTGATATGATAAACGGGATATAAGATATATCGCTAGCCATTAGGTGAGCTTCGTATTATCACATGGAAAGTCTTTACCAGTTGATGTGATAAACAGGATATAAGTTATATCGCTAGCCATTAGGTGAGCTTCGTATTATCACATGGAAAGTCTTTACCAGTTGATATGATAAACGGGATATAAGTTATATCGCTAGCCATTAGGCGAGCTTCGTATTATCACATGGAAAGTCTTTACCAGTTGATATGATAAACGGGATATAAGATATATCGCTAGCCATTAGTTGAGCTTCGTATTATCACATGGAAAGTCTTTACCAGTTGATGTGATAAACAGGATATAAGTTATATTGCTAGCCATTAGGTGAGCTTCGTATTATCACATGGAAAGTCTTTACCAGTTGATATGATAAACGGGATATAAGATATATCGCTAGCCATTAGGTGAGCTTCGTATTATCACATGGAAAGTCTTTACCAGTTGATGTGATAAACAGGATATGTTATATTGCTAGCCATTAGGTGAGCTTCGTATTATCACATGGAAAGTCTTTACCAGTTGATATGATAAACGGGATATAAAATATATCGCTAGCCATTAGGTGAGCTTCCTATTATCACATGGAAAGTCTTTACCAGTTGATATGATAAACGGGATATAAAATATATCGCTAGCCATTAGGTGAGCTTCCTATTATCACATGGAAAGTCTTTACCAGTTGATGTGATAAACAGGATACAAGATATATCGCTAGCCATTAGGTGAGCTTCGTATTATCACATGGAAAGTCTTTTACCCAGTTTGATGTGATAAACAGGATATAAGATATATCTGCTAGCTATTAGGTGAGACTTTCGTATTATCACATGGAAAGTCTTTATCAGTTGATGTGATAAACAGGATATAAGATATATCGCTAGCCATTAAGTGAGCTTCGTATTATCACATGGAAAGTCTTTACCAGTTGATATGATAAACGGGATATAAGATATATCGCTAGCCACTAAGTGAGCTTCGTATCATCACATGAAAAGTCTTTACCAGTTGATGTGATAAACAGGATATAAGATATATCGCTAGCCATTAGGTGAGCTTCGTATTATCACATGGAAAGTCTTTACCAGTTGATGTGATAAACAGGATATAAGATATATATCGCTAGCCATTAGGTGAGCTTCGTATTATCACATGGAAAGTCTTTACCAGTTGATGTGATAAACGGGATATAAGATATATCGCTAGCCACTAAGTGAGCTTCGTATCATCACATGGAAAGTCTTTACCAGTTGATGTGATAAACAGGGATTATAAGATATATCGCTAGCCCATTAGGTGAGCTTGTTCATCACATGGAAAGTCTTTACCAGTTGATGTGATAAAAAGGATATAAGATATATCGCTAGCCATTAGGTGAGCTTCGGTATCTATCACAATGGAGAGTCTTTACCCATTGATGTGGATAAACGGATATAAGATATATCGCTAGCCATTAGGTGAGCTTCGTATTATCACATGGAAAAGTCTTTTACCAGTTGATGTGATAAACGCGGATATAAGATATATGCTAGCCATTAGGTGAGCTTCGTATTATCACATGGAAAGTCTTTACCAGTTGATGTGATAAATGGGATATAAGTTATATCGCTAGCCATTAGGCGAGCTTCGTATTATCACATGGAAAGTCTTTACCAGTTGATGTGATAAACGGGATATAAGATATATCGCTAGCCATTAGGTGAGCTTCGTATTATCACATGGAAAGTCTTTACCAGTTGATGTGATAAACAGGGATATAAGTTATATCGCAGGCCATTAGGTGAGCTTTCGTATTATCACATGGAAAGTCTTTACCAGTTTGATGTGATAAACAGGATATAAGTTATATCGCTAGCCATCTAGGTGTAGCTTTTTGTATTATCACATGGAAAGGTCTTTACCAGTTGATGTGATTAAACAGGATATAAGTTATATGGCTAGCCATTAGGTGAGCTTCGTATTATCACATGGAAAGTCTTTACAGTTGATGTGATAAACAGGATATAAGTTAATATCGCTAGCCTATTAGGTGAGCTTTGATATTATCACATGAAAGTCTTTACCAGTTGATGTGATAAAACAGGATATAAGTTTATATCGCTAGCCATTAGGTGAGCTTCGTATCATCACATGGAAAAGTCTTACCAGTTGAATGTGATAAACAGGATATAAGTTATATCGCTAGCCATTAGGTGAGCTTCGTATCATCACATGGAAAGTCTTTACCAGTTGATGTGATAAACAGGATATAAGTTATATCGCTAGCCATTAGGTGAGCTTCGTATCATCACATGGAAAGTCTTTACCAGTTGATGTGATAAACAGGATATAAGATATATCGCTAGCCATTTAGGTGAGCTTCGTATTATCACAATGGAAAGTCTTTACAGTTGATGTGATAAAATCAAGGTTATAAGTTGAAGTATCGCTAGCCATTAGGTGAGCTTGGTATTATCACATGGAAAGTCTTTACCAGTTGATGTGATAAACAGGATATAAGTTATACTGGTAGCCATCAAGAGAGCTACAATTATCATGGTATAACTTTTACGGCAGTGCACAGTGTTCAATGTCTCATAAAGGGAAGAATAATACAAAGATATTATACTTCAACTTTTATTACACATCTAACATGTATTTATGAACATGTAATATGTTTGCAGGAGGCTGAATCATCATCTTAAAACTATGACATACCAACATTACAACAAAATATTCAAAAGCCTACATTTAACATGTACATATTGGTTCTCTGTTGTAACATCTTGTTAGGCATTCAATATAATACTAAAAGAATGCTTTAATTATTATATTTCATTACAAATCTTACAAGTAGTCAACTTCGTTTATAAGTGGAAGGAAGATTAGATTTAAACTTCGTTATAGCCAGATTTCGTCATTTGGATTCATATACATGTAGTATAATTAAAGAAATGCACCAGGAAGAGAAATATCCTCGCTATAAACAATATTTCGCTATATACAATATTTCGCTATATACAATCTCTCTATAAGTGGAGTTGACTGTACTTGTTAACATACAGGCTGTCAAGACACTTCTTTGAAAAGAATTATGAAAAAAGAAGGGAGCAAGAAAAAGGTAAGGAAGAGTAGGTCCTGCTTAACAGCCTAGAAGATGTAAACGTGAAAACAAAAGGTCATTATAATTGAAGAACAATACACTAAACACTACTAAAACATGTATACTTAAAACAATGTCTATATCATTAGCAGAGATCTCCAGTCATCTTAATCTTTGTCTTCTCTGTATTGATATACTGATTATGCATTTCTTAACAACTTGATAAAACTAGGTTTATTTGCCATGGGGACAGTTTCTCAATGATACATATCAGCTGAGTTAGAAGTACATTCTTAAGTCCTTCACTTTCACATCTTTTCAGGTCTGTATTATACCGATAACTGCATCACTTGTCGAAACTCTTTCCATCCCACTCCGAGACCAAGATGATAGTCGTCAATCTGATTAAGAAAAGGAAATTTCTAAGGCAACAAACAAAATCTAGTTTCTTGTTAAATGAGAACAGCATAAGAGCAGGAAAACCAGCATGACTGTAAAGTATTTATGCCTATTAAGTTTAGTTTGAATGAATACAAAAGAGAAAAATTTTCTTATCCAAGAACAAAAACAATTGTGAATTTTGATGGACAAAATTAAAGACTATTGTAACCTGGAATTGATACCATGTAAGATTAAAAAAGCATTTTGTATTTTATTGACAGTACTCACAAACATATGCTCCATTCAATTAAATCTAGATCAAATACCAAGGTCATACAGATGTCATAGTGATACATTATAAGACTTTACACACCAAATACCAATCAAGGTCATACAGAAGTCATAGTGATACATTATAAGATTGTGTGTACACACCAAATACCAATCAAGGTCATACAGAAGTCATAGTGATACATTATAAGATTGTGTGTACACACCAAATACCAATCAAGGTCATACAGAAGTCATAGTGATACATTATAAGATTGTGTGTACACACCAAATACCAATCAAGGTCATACAGAGGTCATAGTGATACATTAGAAGACTTTGTGTACACACAAATACCAATGCTCTGATGTTAAAGTATGATAGATAGGCTACAGGACCAATCCTTTTACTTTTTTTTTAATAACATTTCACCTGGGCACAAACTTACAGATCAATGTATTTTTAATGGAAACTCTTTACAAATATGTTCACTAGAATCATTATATTGTTCATTAATATGATAAAGTTGTAACATCATAATTAACTGCCATAAAGAAAACTGACCTTTGCTATGATTTCTGAGTACACATTTCTGATTTGGTCTATCTTTTCATCTAAAGCTTTCTGTTTTGTCATCATCAAATCCACCAGTCTTTGTTTCTGTATTTCTAATTCATTTTTTCGAGATTCATCCTTGCTCAGTCTTTGCATTGCATTCTCTTTCCCTCTTTATTAAGTGAATAAAAGAAAAAGTGGTAAACAAATAAAATATTATTAAAATAAATAATACAAACCTTAAAGCCACATTCCGGGGATTAATGTTCATTTATAAACTTTTCTGTATTCACTTAATGCATATTTGCATTTACTTCCATCATATTTTTAAAGTTGTATTCCAATCATTAATTAATCGTGGGAAACACCTAACACATTACTCTATTTACAAACTCTTAAACTAATATGACAGTGATGCCAAATTGGAAAAGAGGCTGCAAGAAAATAAAAACAGATTCTTCATGATAGCGAGTTCTGACAGCATGTCTGATCATCTAATTTCTCATCTGATTTCAAATTCAGCTCAGAACTAAAATTATTCATATCCTGTGTTCTTTTCCAAGTGTTATCATCTTATGCTACTTCCCACACTGCATTTTCTTATGCTTTATTCACGTGTCACTTCTGGTTTTTCTCAAGCGGCGTTTTGGTCACCATTTTCACTGTATGGTAACTGTGACGGACGTAAAATATTTGGATTTTGTGAAAGAAGCGTGATGAGGCGAAGCGTTGCATAACTGAAGTTATTGTTTAATGTAATTTACAGTGACGAATGTCATGTAGAAGGACAGCTTGAATGTAGTTTTATGTAGGATAACTTATATCTAGTGGGTAAACTAGGCCCCTATGTCAATGGAATCTACCTAAAGAAGAAGACAAATCACAGATAAATGAACTAATTCTTCTTATTTTAATTTTGTCCAACTGCAAGATCAAATTTTGGGGGATTATTTGTTGAATAGAAATATCTCATATAAAAATGAAGAGAAATATATTTGAAATAAAGTACATGCGCCTTCACATGCGTCACAGTTACCATACAGTGATACTGCTTCTTGATTGCTGGTTAAGTGTCGGCAGTAATTGGTGACGCTCTATAATAACTAGTGTGAAATTTGCATGTTTGTATACCAAAATGAATTTAAGAACTCCTATGGAATTCCCCTTAATAACTACATTAATACATCAATTTTTGCAAAAAAAATTTCATTTTCATCAGTTACGAGTGATTTATAAAGAAAATATAAAAAATTAAATAACGTCCCAAAAATTACAATTTCCTGGAATATGGCTTTAAATTACCAAATAATTTTTTGTAAAAATAAATGAAAATAATAATCCTGACAGAAAAACTTATACTTGAGCATTATCAACCATCAAATTCTTATATTTGGAGGTACCATGTAGGGAAGAATGTGTAACACAAATGTAATAATTCTTAATATTTTTATGTGACTTGTATAATCCTCCTACCGTTGTTCTCGTGACAGTTTTTAATAGTCCAGTACATAAGTAAGTGGTTGCAAGATTCATCTTCAGTCCACATCATGTCTATTATTTACCAAGCACTTGACATTGGACATAGTCATCACCAAGCACTTGACACTGGATGTAGGCTTCACCAAGCACTTGACATGGGATGATGTCTTCACCAAGCATTTGACATTGGATGTAGTCTTCATCAAAAACTTCACATAGGATGTTAAGTCTAAAGCAAGCACTTGACATGGGATGTGAAGTATAAATCAAACACTTGACATGGGACCTAAAGCCTAAACCAAGCACTTGACATTGGATGTAGTCTTCACCAAGTACTTGACATGGGATATAAAGTCTTCACCAAGCATTTGACATTGGATGTAGACTTCGCCAAGTACTTGACATGGGATGTTAAGTCTTCACCAAACTTTTGACATGGGATGTTAAGTCTTCACTTAGCCCTTGACATTGGATATAGGCTTCACCAAGCAGTTAACATTGGATGTAGGCTTCACCAAGCACTTGACATTGGATGTAGGCTTCACCAAGTACTTGACATTGGATGTAGGCTTCACAAAGTACTTGACATTGGATGTAGGCTTCACCAAGCACTTGACATGGGATGATGTCTTCACCAAGCATTTGACATGGGACATTAAGTCTTCACCAAGCACTTGACACTGGATGTAGGCTTCACCAAGCACTTGACATGGGATGATGTCTTCACCAAGCATTTGACATTGGATGTAGTCTTCATCAAAAACTTCACATAGGATGTTAAGTCTAAAGCAAGCACTTGACATGGGATGTGAAGTATAAATCAAACACTTGACATGGGACCTAAAGCCTAAACCAAGAACTTGACATTGGATGTAGTCTTCACCAAGCACTTGACACTGGATGTAGGCTTCACCAAGAATTTGACATGGGATGATGTCTTCACTAAGCATTTGACATTAGATGTAGTCTTCATCAAAAACTTCACATAGGATGTTAAGTCTAAAGCAAGCACTTGACATGGGATGTGAAGTATAAATTAAGCACTTGACATGGGACCTAAAGCCTAAACCAAGCACTTGACATTGGATGTAGTCTGGCTTCACCAAGCACTTGACATTGGATGTAGGCTTCACCAAGTACTTGACATTGGATGTAGGCTTCACCAAGTACTTGACATGGGATGTAGGCTTCACCAAGTACTTGACATGGGATGTTCAGTCTTCACCAAACTTTTGACATGGGACATTAAGACTTCACCAAGCAATTGACATTGGATGTAGGCTTCACCAAGTACTTGACATTGGATGTAGGCTTCACCAAGTACTTGACATTGGATGTAGGCTTCACCAAGTACTTGACATTGGATGTAGGCTTCACCAAGTACTTGACATGGGATGTAAAGTATTCACCAAGCAAGTCTTCACCAAGAACTTGACATGGGATGCCAAGTCTTCACCTAGCTTTTGACATGAGACGTAGTCTTCACCAAGCACTTAACATTGGATATAGCCTTCGCCAAGCACTTGACATGGGATGTAAAGTCTTCACCAAACTTTTGACATGGGACATTAAGTCTTCATCAAGCACTTAACACTGGATATAGTCTTCGCCAAGTACTTGACATGGGATGTAATGTCTTCACCAAACTTTTGACATGGGACTCAAGTCTTCACCAATTACTTGACATTGGACGTAGTCTTCACTAAGTACTTGACATTGGACAAATTATTCACTAAGCATGGGATGTTTTTTTCACATTATATCAGATTACACTTTTGTTCATAAAAGTCAAATCTAAAACAGTTTACTTCCCAAATAAACAATAATTGACAACTATAGAAGATCAACGTTTTAAATATAAGAAAAATATGGATGTATGTGTAAATGTAAGAATCTTTTTAACATGTTTATTTCAAAGCTACTTACTCTTTAAACTGTTTATGTGTTTCCAATGCAGATTTCATTCTGTTCTGATGCTGTAGAGAAAGTTTGGCCAGTTTATCTTGCCTGTTTGATAGAAGCTGTTGCAATTGTTCTTTTTTACTCTGCATGGCACGAAGAGTGTTTCTTTGTTCTTCCTTTTTGTCTATGATCATTGCTATTTCCTTAGAAATTTCACTGTACAAAAAAAGGTAGAAAATGGTGTTAAAGAGCACCCCAAAGGCTATAAACAACTCTTTATAAATTGTTAGTTGGTGATGCACAAATGCATTTGTTGAAAATTTGAAGTCAATCAGATGTCTCGTTCCCAAGATATTTAGAATAAAGTACCTAAAATCCATTGGCACACCTTTAAAATGCTCACATATGGCATTAGGTGGTGCTATAGGTCTGCCACATCATCGGAGGAAGAGGTCAAGCACGTTAGAGCATACTGGCTACAGTATTACGAGAATGTTGAGTCAAGAGGTGAAAATAGACCCAACTTTGTCGCCTAATATCTTGGAAATGCAACATCTCAACAAAGTTTTAAAAAGTTGTATATAGCATTTAGAATGCTCTTTAAGGTGAGCATATTATTTTATACAACACTGCAAAACATGGCTGATAAATGTTGCTTCAATTTTAGTATTCAGTTTAATCTGTGAATTTCGCCATGATTTAGTATGGACACATTTCATATCCTCTTGATTTTCCAAAAATAACTATTGTGAATGTAAAACTTGAGATGTCAACAAATATTAACAAAAGTTTCCAAAAGACAACAAACCTCGCGGAAATGGGTGTAAATTTTCAAATTAGATATTTGACCCACAGCTGTCAGGTTTTAAGGTCAAAAGATTGGTAAAATTTTGATTCCTTCATCTCAGGTTAAATATTTGTAAAGTAGGTCAAAGTCAAAGGTCAAGAGGTCAAAAGTCAAGATACCAAATGAGAGCTCTGGTCATAAGAAATCTATGTGCAAAATTTTAAAGCCTTATTCCTCATGGTTGTAAGTATATAGAGCTAAGGTTAAAGTTTTTGAAAAGTTGGTCAAAGGTCAAGGTCACTGAGTCAAAAGTCAAAGTACCAAATGAAAGGTCTGGTCATAAGAAATCTATTTGTGAAATATCATAGCCATATCTCACATGGTTAAAAGATATAGCCAACGTTAAAGTTTTTGAAAAGTATGTCAAAGTCCAAGGTCACAAGGTCAAATGTCCCAAATGAAATCTCCATTAATAAAAAATCTATATGTGAACTGTCTAAGCCCCATCCTTCATGGTTGTAAAGGAATAGCTCAGTTTAAAGTTTTCGAAAAGTAGGTCAAAGTCCATAGTCACTAGGTCAAAAGTCAAATTCCAAATGAAAGCTCTGGTCATAAGGATTCTTTGTGCAAAACTTTAAAGCCCTATTCCTCAGGGTTGTAAATATATAGCTTAGGTAAAAGTTTTTTAAAAGTAGGTGAAAGGTCAAGGTCACTTGGTCAAAAGTCAAGGCCCCAAATGAAAGCTCTAGTAAATAACTCCCGAGTCGAATCTATGTGTGAAATTTAAAGCGGTCCTATTCCCTCATGTTTAGGAATAACTTAACGTAAAACATATTAAAAAGCTCAGATTAAAGTTTATTGAAAAGTAGGTCATAGTCCAAGGTCATTAGGTCAAAAGTCAAGGTCAGAAATGAAAGCTCTGGTCATAATGAATATATATGTGAAATATCAAAGCCCTATCTGTCATGGTTGTAAAGATATAGCTCAGGTTTAAGTTTCTGAAAATTAAGTCAAAGTCCAAGGTCATTAGGTCAAAAGTCAAGGTCAGAAATGAAAGCTCTGGTCATAATGAATATATATGTGAAATATCAAAGCCTTGTCCCTTTCAGTTAAAAGATATAGGCCAGGTTAAAGTTTTGTCTACGAACACCACCACCGACAACACCGCTGCAGCCGGGATATGACTTTAGCTCTCCAGACTTTCGGCCCTGTTAATTTTCTAAGTAATATAATGGATTATGGTTAAGTCAAATTGATAATAAGAAAGCTACATGGAGCATCTTATGCACTTATATCAAGGTGAACAAGCTAAAGTGAGTTTTCATTCTACAATATCAAGGATGGAAGCTTACATAATGATTTGCTTTGAACTCCTAAAACCAAAGTTAAATCCTCATTGGCTAGAACAGGGTTCACCTTGGACTAAGAAAACTATGAGCCAAAATATTAACTAACCAAGATATGTTTTAGCCAATTGAAATTTTGATTAGCCAGGTTAATGGATATTGAAACCAAATGTGTTTTTAATTTTGCATAACATGAATGGTGGTAACTATTGGAAACTATATTACATTGTACATGTACATGTGACATTATGTGGCATACTATAATACATGTATCTGTAAGTCTGGAGGTTTACTTGATTGGGAAAATTAGTGGACAATCCTGTTTTTACCAATCAAGCGTATCCATGTAACATGCTGTGTGCCTTATCAAATGTAGTTGTCTGTGATCATGCTATATATCTGTATCTTTCTCTTTTGAATGACAGTAGTATGAATCACCATTGATACACACAAAACATGTACCAAAATGACCAAAAAATATTAGCCAGAAAATTAGCCAATTAGAATATTATTCAGCCAATCTTGAAAAATGAAAAAAATTAGTAAATGGCTACATTGGCTACTGACAGGGTGAGCGCTGCTAGAATTAATCATAACACAGAAGGAATTGTATTTGCAATCTATAAATGTTCTGTTCTCAGAAGGATGGACAAATGATACTGAATACTAATGTGTAGTTATTTCAATATCATGATATATCAACTTCCACAGAATGTGACATTTTCAGTGCTTTTTCTGTACTTTATTCTACTTAAAAGAATGTAACATTTTCAGAGTTTTTTTTCTGTATTTATATCTACTTTCTACTCACTCTTCTTTCTCTATGTCAACCTTGACAGAATGTAACATTTTTAGAGCTTTTTCTGTATTGGTGCCATGTAGTTTTATTTTCTCCAGCTGTTGTCTGAGGCTGTCCAGCTTTTCTCTTTTTGTTTCCAGTGAAGATTTTAACTTCCCTAAATTCTGCCTCATCCCTTCTTGTTCCTCTTTTACCCTTTCTGGAGACTGTACAATTTTCTGTGACAACTTTTCCGCTTCCTCTTTCAGTCTACAAATGTTGACTTTTAACTGATCCTTCAAATACAAAATAAAGCATTTAATAAAATATGATGTGAGGGGGATACTTTGGTGTGAGAATAATCCTATTGTACAAAGTTATAATACCGCTGTACAGAGATGTGAGGAGAAGAGTGAAGTCTTCCACAAGTCAAGTGGCAAACTTTAAACAGGCTTCAGCAGAGCTTGAACCTGTGTTTACAAGAGGTCAGAACCTTTATGGTTTAAAGTGTGATGTTCTTACCACCACTTACATAAAGTTAACAAGAGTGCAGTGTTTTTCATTATACAGGATTCCTGCATCTCTGATGCATAAAATAATTTTGGGAAACACAAAATAAATAAATGAGGATGCACTGTAACTGTACACATTTTTTTATTCATTGATTTTGAATCTGAGTTTGAAAATGTGGGTCATATTTTTCCTGATTTTCAAAGAATTTCAAGTTTGAATGATGGTCTACTATAATGAATTTTATAGGAATTCTTAACTTCTTTATTTCAGGTAGGCTAGTCACATTTCTGTGAGAAAAATGTCATTAGCTGTTAGAGCTGATTTGAAATTGGTATATTATTGGTATATCAAGTCCCTTTTACTCAGTGGGACTCACAAATTTTACGTGGGACTGAATTTAAATCTTTTTGATCTCAGGGACTCACTAAAATCTACCCTAGGTAAAACTTAAAACAGTGCCGTACACAAATATTGCTAGCATTTACACTGTGCATGTTTTTGTTAAGTGGGTTTGGTATTTTACAAAACACTGATTTTTTTTCAGTTATAGTGGCTGCCTGATTTTTTTTTTCTGTGATGGTGGAGCAAATCCAGTGTACCCAGAAAAGACCACCAGCTTTCTGTGCATAATCTGACAAATTTCTACACTCTAACTAATAGGCTTGAACCACTGGAGGTTACATATGTTATAATGTAAAGCTTGATGGTCCAGCCACTTGACCACAGAGCCTATATACAATCCCAATGCTGATGAAAATTATATCATATATAAATGACACGACTATAGTTTGTGGAGAAATAGAAGTAACTTAGACCCTAGAAATATTTCCTATTTCAAATTAACAAATGTTATAAGTCAGACTCACTAGAGAAATCTTTTAGGCATTGAATTAGTATATCTTTTTTTTTCAAAACATACATTTGAAGCTGTCTTCTCTGCAATCCTCGTCTTAATTTCGTTTACAGATTTTTGTTTGTCACACTGTATTTTGTGGAGTTCTTGCATTCTAAGAGCTAAAACCTCAATATCTTGTTGAACCTGTTTGGAAATAATACAACATACATAAGACACATTTGGACTGGTCTAAGTCAATGATTTACAGAAGAGTCCATTGTTTTCCAGGGGTTGATGAGCTAAAACATTCATAATATTATCTGTGGAAAGTGTCAACTACTACTACAGACAACATTTCACACCAAGTTACGATGTCATCAACATTCTAGTTAAGTTAATCTGTTAACACTTAACAGCAGGGCCCAACAATCACTTTTGTCCGGTTGTCCAGGACATGTCAAATTGTTGTAGGCAAAAATTTATTCAATAAAAATAACTTCTTTAAATGCAGAATAATATATGTTCTTTAAATATTGCACTTAATTTTGGACAAATAATTTTTGCATTCAGGGAAGTAGATTTTGATACTACTAGTCCTACAGGACATGTGGAAATTTGATGGTCGTTGACCGCTGAACAGTAATAAATATCACTGGAAAACTCATACATCTGTTAAGAGTAGTAAATATCACTGGAAAACTTGTACATCTGTTAACAGTAATCAATTGTTTCATTGATACTGTTCCCTCAGTACCAATGAACAACTGATTTATAACCTGGTTCTCTATAAGTGGGGCACGCAATTGGGAAACTGTCTGCGCATAATTATAGGGCATGTAACAGTACCAGGCAACAGTCACATAATTTTACAGGTTTTGAAGTCTTTTGATAGAATGTTTTATTTTAATTTTAATTAAAATTATTAGACAATTTTACTTTCAGAATCTCTGGTTCCTGTTCTGCACGCTGAGCTTTTTGGGCATCAACTCTTCTTCGTAATTCTTCATTCAATTTCAAATGATGTTCATGCTGATCTCGATATTTCTCCTGATATAGATAATAAATGTTGATTAACATTGGTTGTTGTTTGTTTTCTTTTTTTTCCCCAGAAATTTAGTGGTAAACATTCACTTGATATACTAGTGTGGTATATAGCAGTGCCCAGTTGTTAATGGTGAAATCGTGATCATGATGTACCCAGTAAAGACTATTAGCTCCCTGGAAGTACCCCAAACTACCCTGCATAGTCAGTTCAGCCATGGAGGTATGGTAAGTCATGACTTACAGTTACAGAACAATGATTTGATCACTGAGCTAAGAGGGATCGCTTCTTTTATATAAAAATAATAGTTGTAAATACATACAGATCATGCATCATGTGACACATTTCCAATATCAATCCAAGAAAGATGATAAAGTTTTGCAGACAGCACATTTTACCAAAAGTCCTAACATACCCATTTCCCACTGCTTTGTAATTTACAGACAAATGTTTAAATTAGCTTAAAATTAAAACCTGGACTGTATTCAATGAAATGTAATAGATAAGAAAATTTACCATTCAGAACACATACAAAATTTACCATTCAGAACACATACAAAATTTACCATTCAACACCCATCAAAATTTACCATTCAAAACCCATACATTTACCATTCAAAATCCATACAAAATTTACCATTCAGAACCCATACAAAATTTACCATTCAAAACCCATACAAAATTTACCATTCAGAACACATACAAAATTTACCATTCAGAACCCATACAAAATTTACCATTCAACACCCATCAAAATTTACCATTCAAAACCCATACATTTACCATTCAAAACCCATACAAAATTTACCGTTCAGAACCCATACAAAATTTACCATTCAAAACCCATACAAAATTTACCATTCAGAACACATACAAAATTTACCATTGAGAACCCATACAAAATTTACCATTCAACACCCATACAAAATTTACCATTCAAAACCCATACAAAATTTACCATTCAGAACACATACAAAATTTACCATTCAGAACACATACAAAATTTACCATTGAGAACCCATACAAAATATACCATTCAACACCCATCAAAATTTACCATTCAAAACCCATACATTTACCATTCAAAACCCATACAAAATTTACCATTCAGAACCCATACAAAATTTATCATTCAAAACCCATACAAAATTTACCATTCAGAACACATACAAAATTTACCATTCAGAACACATACAAAATTTACCATTCAACACCCATCAAAATTTACCATTCAAAACTCATACAAAATTTACCATTCAAAACACATACAAAATTTACCATTCAGAACACATACAAAATTTACTATAAAATATCATACAGAATTGATCAAGTAACAATTTATCACATTTGTGAAATGCTGACAAAATACAAGAAACTGACATAAATGAATCTTTATATAACACTGCTCTAATATATGGAGTTTTATAATATGAACAAAACTTTGTGTCTATCCATGGTCAGACTAATGTACCTACATTCTCCTCTTTCAGTTCATAGAAAACCTGCATCCTCGAGTCTCTAAAGCGTACAAAGTTAATGATAGCACTACAAATCTTTAATAGACGAGGTGTTCCTGCAGATAGAAAGTAAAACACCATATTATGTTAATATTGATATTTATGTACAAGTATATAGCTCATATTTTTCAGCCACCTATAAACTGGGACTAAATATAACTAGTGGCTTCCAGAAGCCTGAATTGCTCATCTGGATATTCCGAGGTAGTTTTGGATCTTTTAGTAAACCTTAGTCCTAATTGAATATTTTGTCAAAAAATGTAAGACAGCAATAACAACTGCATGGAGAAACTACAAAAGTGAGGGCTAACTTGAAAATTTGTAGACTTCATAATTCCCGAGATACAAGCCAAAAACAAGTGCCGATTTTTTAGCTTGATCAATATAATTATAAACAACACAATTTTTATAGACATCTTATGGATTATTGAAGCCATGTTTGATCTTAACTGGCTCAGTGGATTCAGAGAAGATATTTCTAAAAATTAAACCCCAGACAGGCATAAGACAAAAGCTCAAAATTACTTCAGTCTAAGTGATCTAAAAATTGTAATATTTCTGGGAAAAAATTGTTCATTAATTTAAACAAATTAACAAGAAATGTAAAAAAAAATACTCACGAGGTTCTCTTATATCTTTCATTGAAAAATTAGTTATACCACAAGCACAGAGTAATCTTTGCCTGAAAAAAAAACCAAACAGTTGAAAGACAAAGTAAAAAGTTGAAGACCAAAAATATATGGTGTTAAAATATATCATTTTGATTTATAAGAAAATTAGTCCATTTATTACAATTTTAAATTGGAGTAGGTCCTTCTGTGGCCAAGTGATTAGAGCATCAAGCTTTAAACCATCAAAGTCTCTCATCTCTAGTCAGTACAGAGGGTCAGTGGTCTGTCTCACCCAGGGTACATTGTAACCAGATTCTCTCCTCCATCAGTAAAAACCTGGCTGCCACCATATAACCGTAATATTCTTGAGTTTGCCATAAAACAGCATTCAAATAAACAAAATATCAGCATTTGCCATATTCGCATTTGAGGAATGACAATTAATCCTGAAGATTATTTCATGTCTGTGCGTTGTTTTGACAGTATCAAGGCCTCTGGCATTATGTACAAAAGGTAAACTCATACCAGCCAAGCTCTGAAACCTTCAATGAGAGAGATTTTGCGTGAACTGTATTTTCAGCCTAAATATATGATCTGTACACTACATACATTACATAACACCAGTGAGAATTAATTAATAGATATACTTTATTTCTTCAGTTCATTTTTATATTGTAGACAAGCTGTTTTCAATACTCCAGAGTCTGGACAATATTCATAACATGCCATAAGATTTTGTTTTTTATGTATTTCATTGAAACTTTTATTTACAGTAACTAATTTCAATTTTATCATTCACCTACATTTATTAAGATTATACAACTTATACACTATATAGTGTTACATGTATCATCATTTTAACACATCCTGAAATTCAATTCCGCTGAGCTGGATGCACCCAATTCCCAAGGTCTATGTTTCCATCTGTAATACACGTAAACAGTTTGTTTACATTGCAGTTTTCTGTATATCCTCTAATAATACTCTATTCAAGAATAATCCGTGCCCCACAGACAATCTGTGTCTATAATAAACTTATTTTACCACCGGCACCCAAGTTCAAGCACACAGTAGCTAAACAGAACAGTGATCTACATCTTAGTCAATTGAATGCTTAATTTTCAAAATCCAATACGGTATAACACAAACCGGAATTGAAAATTTCAGAAATTTGCGGAAGTGAAAATTCCAAAAGAGGTGAAAAAAAAAAACCGGTAAAAATTTAGAATGCGGCATCATCTTTGGTAATGCAGCGCTGCCCAAGAAACTTATGATTAATTTTTTTGTCCTAAGATTTACCTTTCGACATTCAACTTCAATCAGATCTTAACAAGACTAGCATTAATTTAATAGTACTTACAAGGATACGGTGAGTAGCATCTTTGGTATAGAATCTTGGTGTAAATCTGCATACTCAAACATATCAGTGTTATAAAGAGGTTGCTGAAAAACAAAAACTTTAAAAGATATTCTACCTTGCTGTACTACATTTAAATTACAACTGAATTATAACAAAAATAAAAACACCAAAATTTCCATGTTCAATCACATCTTAACAAAATGGTACTTTAACATACATTGTAACAGTTATACATGTACCTTGATGTTACCCAAAATACTAAATCCAGATTTGCCTACCTTTTGAAATGAAAAAGGAAGGTAATACCAAGAGAAGCGAGGCAACAAATTTTTCACCACTTTTTGTTGTGCGATGTAAAAATTGCTTACAACTACTGGGTATAATGATAAAAAAAAAAATGATTTGTTGTCACTGTCATTAGATCCATCTGTTGATATACTAAATGGTCCACATTTCATCATTTCACAGTTGATCTTGAAATTTCTGTTGCCATCTCGTTAGCACCTGTTTTAGTTCTGCCACATGCATACATTGCAGTAATCTTTAAATCCGGAAACAAGACTTGAACAGATTGCTGATGTTTTCAGTAGCATTGGGAGGTATATTTTTCTCTATGATGTGAAATCAAGAGACACCTGACTCTTAATACATATAAATCATTACTTGAAGTACAAAATGAATCTATAGTCCTATGTGACTGAATACTGGTTGCTAATTTTTTTATGTTTTCCTCAGCCCATGTGGCACAGGTACTTGTGTAATGCAATCCCCTGTCCCATGTGGGCTTTAAATATCGTTTATTCCGCAATGAGGAGCAGTATGGATATCACCGTACTTCGATAAAAATGTTTGATCCCATATCTTTTTCTTTTTAGTTGGCATGACACAACTAACGGACTCTTCACTCACGCTCCGTTTCAAACGGAAGCCATTTTCAAACCAAGCAGTTAACAGGTCTTAATAAAAAGAGCTGCGCTTTCAGAGCGCATGATACGCCTGTCTACATTGAGGTCTTCTCAAATACATTTGAAATGAAATATGAGACTTTTTCAATATAAAATCAGTCAGCATCTCCAATCTGCATCATATAATTTCTTTCAAAAGTTTAATTAACAGCAAATTATAAATCCATTTGGTTTGTTTATACAAATCACAAGGAAGAATCTTTGATTTAAACTTTGGTGACCTACAATTTTTTTAATGTTCAAACTTCAATTTTTTTTTTTTTGGGGGGGGGGGGGGAAATATTCTTTCACTTAAGATTTATTCATATGGCATACTAGAGATATAAATATACTGAGGTATAAATTTTATATCACAAACTTTTATTCTTACAACAATGATATCCATATTAACTTGTGATCAGAGAAAACGATTTCATTATTGCCACTTTCCACACAAGTATCAAATCAATATGCATTGCATAGAAAAGGCATAGAAAGGGATATTTTAAAAAAAAATTACTAAGTCAAAGGGCCATAACTCTGCACAAAATCATCCAACCGGAACCAAATTTGAACTTGATCTGTAACTAATTTAGATACAATGATATCCCAAATATCAAATCAATATGTAGAGGCATTGCAAAGAAAAGGTGCAGAAAGGGATATTTTAAAAAATATTTACAAAGTCAAGGGGCCATAACTCTGCACAAAATCACCCGACCAAAATCAAATTTGAACATGATCTGTAAATCTTCTAGATAAAACCAAATATCAACTCACTCTGTTCAAGCATTACAAAGAAAAACCCTGAAAACTGTTATTTTTCAAATATTTACGTATTTCCAAGGACCATAACTCAGCAACGGAAAATCAGAATTTAATCAAAATCGAAAGGGAGCTTGCATTTATGGTAAGAAACAAACTACCAAAGATTCACTGAAATCTGTTGAGGCCTTTTTGAGTTATCGTGCGAAGTGTGGACGACATACGGACGGACAACGGTATACCATAATAAGTCCAGTCAAAATTGATGGGTGTATAAAAACGTTTGACATTTGGTAATACATGTACTAATATGCGCACTGAAGCAGAAACTTAATAAATTCCAGATACATTTCAAATGTATGGGTGGAAGAAGAGGGTTAAAATCAGGTTTCACTTAAAAACAGGAGGGTTGGCAAGTCTTTAAATCTTTCTACTAATGTACTGTAATTTGGTTCTGTGTACATTGCCCAAATTGGATGTACAGCTTGTGCCCTAACCTATCAAACAAGATTTGTCAGAAGACAACACAGCTCATCTGAAATGGGCATAAATTTTTAAAATAGGTTTTTACCCACAGGTATCAGGTTTTAAGGTCAAGGTACAGTAAATATTTTGATTCCTTCAGGTCAGGTTAATGTTTTTGAAAAGTAGGTCAAGGTACCAAATGAAAGTTCTGGTCATAAGAAATCTATATGGGAAATATCAAAGCCCTCTCCTTCATGGTTTAAAAGATACAGCCGAGGTTAAAGTCCAATGCCTAGGTCACTAGGTCAAAAGTCAATGTACCAAATGAAAACTCTGGTCATAAGAAATCTATATACGAAATATCAAAGCCCTGTCCCTCATGGTTTAAAAGATACAGCTGAGGTTAAAGTCCAATGCCTAGGTCACTAGGTCAAAAGTCAAGGTACCAAATGAATTAATTTATATTCTTACCTGAAGTACCACATCAAATGGGACATCAGTGAGCAATTCAATCAGCTGACAGTAGATGTCTTGCCACCTGCATGGCTAAAAATAGAAAAGAACAATAAAATTAGAAAAAATAGTAAATCTGCAATCTTTACAACTCTGAACAAAATAACCCATTTGCCTTTTGAGTGTCAAAAATTTTCAACAGTAACTTTTATCTCTTTTTTGGGCCCTACATATTGTTGCCATCAATCATTCCCTATAGACCCTTTAGCAGTAACTGCAGTCCTGTGACTATGCCAGTCTTCTGGTTGGCAAAAATGATACAGATTCTCGGAAAATGATGTCAAGAAACAATCAGTTACTATGTTTTTGCAGGTATCTCTATCATTTTGCCAACCAAAAGACTGGCAAAATCACAGAACTGCAGTTACTTCTAAAGGGTCTATATCATCAATAACGCGTCTGTGATTCTGTTATAAAATACAAATGACATTGTTACATGAATGCAAATCTAGAATTTAAAAAAAAGAAAATATCTAGTAAATGACAGCAAAATACTGCTTTCAAATGATTGTCAACATAGATAGTACTAGTAGTAACAACTATAATGTATACAAACTGTATTGCATCAGTAAAGAACTTTGAACTACAGGATATTGTTTGGTCCTATTAGTAAACTAAAAGGAGACAAAGATGGACATTGTCAAAGGTTTCTGGATTTGAGAAAAATTGTGATGTCCGACGAGTTTGGAAGGTCCTGGGTTTAATTCTCGGTCTGACCACACATTTTCCCCCACCTGCTACATTTGTACATTTGGCGCCCTACTAAATAACTGTGTAATGATGCTCATGAAAGGTTTTCCCCAGGATATTATTTTAGTGAGTCCCAGGGACACACAAGAACAAAATTCCCAAGTCCATAATTAAATTTGAGAGTCCCCGAGTCAATGAAATTCAAGAAAATACACGAAAACAAAGGCACAGATTTTCAGTCTTAGATTGAAAAAAATAACAAGAGGCTGAATGGGCCTTGACAGTCACCTGAGCATAACTCCAATAAGGGTCGACCCGACAATTTCGGTTCTATAGAAAGTTTTGTAGATCTTTGGGGGCTGAACATTTTTGCCTCCATCAGATTCTTTCTATCTATTATACTTATTGAGATAATGTCAAAAAACAGCCAAAATACCCCATTAACTAAAGTGCCCCCTAGTGGCATGTTTATAGACTGATTTCATTTTAATTCACAAACTTTGTAGACAATGATGACAAAAGTCAACCGATCATTGGTTCATAAGAAGAAGATTTTTAAAGATGTACCAAGTTTTGGTACTTTTTGGCCCCTTTTGAGGCCCCTAGCCCCTTTTCCTTTGCAAACTTTATGCGGCTTCACATGGGGATACTTCCTGTCAAGTTTGGTTGAAAATGGCCCAATGATTCTTGAGAAAAAGTTGAAAATGTTTAAAAGTTAACAACACAAGACGGACGACGACATACAAAAGATGATCGCTATAGGTCACCTTGAGCCTTTGGCTCAGGTGACCTAAATATTACAGAATTTTTGTGCATCCTTAGGAAGTCACTGATATTCAAGTTTTGCATCCTCATGATCCTGAAAAGATTTTATGGTCAGAAACGCAGAAATCATGCGTAAGGGAAAACCCTGCTCATGGATTTCTGGGATCAGAAATCTTTAAAGGAGGGGGGAGGGGGGGTGTAGTGATGCAGAGGGTGTCAGCCCAGATAGCTCAGTTGGTATGAGCATCCAGCAAGTGTTCAGAAGGTCCTGGGTTCAATTCCCAGTCTGGTCACACATTTTCACCTGCCTTCTACAGTATACATGACCAAGTGAATTGTTCTGTAGATAAGATTAGATTTATATGGGTATAATACACATGGATTAAGAGTAAATCATTGAGTTCTCTTACATCTGGCCTTTTAAAATCAATATCTTCAATCCGGATTTCATACCCTTTCAGACAGGGTATAATCTGATCTGCAGTCAGTTGAGGGAAACTGAATTCACTCATATTATCTGAAATAGATATAAGAAATCAAACGTAATATTTATTGTCTCACTTCAAATAAGTAGATGAAAGGAAAAGAAAAAAAAACAATATGCGTGAGTCTTACTCTAAGAGAGGAAGTCCAGAAATGATGACACCTTCTGTTCTGTGTTCATCACTCAAAAATGACAAAATGATTCATAATCATATCATGTTTTAGGCAGCTGTAACTAGTTTAGGTCTAAACATTTCTGGTGTTTCATCATTTTCATTCTCACCAAGTATGATAATTAGGCACATGACAAACGGTGCCTAATCGTGCAGTAGTTTCTAGGTCCTGGTGGTTTACAAACAATTGACACTTAATTTGTCTTCACTTCATTCTTCAGTTCAGTAAAGAATTGTTTTCAACGGGGATATACAACATTAACAGTGTTGGTAATTGCGATCTGTCTACTAACAGGGGTGAGGTTGAAAGTATCTGCTTCCACATTAAAAACATTGTTTAAACTTATACTGAGAGATCAAATTCAATGTAATTATGAAAATAAGGTTCCACTAACTCTGAAAATGTAAACATCAACACCTAAAAATACTCACAATTCAAAGTGCGCGGGTACTATGGTTGACTTCCGTTACAAATTTAAGATTACAAATTAGACAAAACGAATAATGTAAGCTCCCCAAGAACACTCTGATGAAAACCATCATAGTGAATTTTCAAAAGATGGTCAAAATTTAATAAAGCATTTACGATAAAAAATAATTCATATTAGTGATATTAAATAACTCATATCTAATTTCTTTAAAAAATTGTTCCTGAATTTCAGCGATATATAAAGTTCATCAGCGTCGGAAGCAAATTGAAAGTGGGGGGGCTAAACCAACTTAAAACACATACATACGCCAGAAACGTCTGGGGGCTAAGCCCCAATTTTTAACCCCTATGTCTATCTTTGCAAAAAAAAGTGGGGGGGGGGGCTAAGCCCCCCCGGTTCCGACGCCTATGAAGCTAATAGCTTTATACATCGCTGATTTCAGGGACTAAAATCTAGATCTTAAGTCTATTAGGTTAAAATAGGCTCGTGAAGTTCCTATTGGGGGAAAGTGTTTAAATCTTCATTCTACAAAATTCTCAGAGGGCCTAGATAATGCGCAATTCATTTTAGTTATCAAACTTCTTCGAGCTTTCATGACAATAAACATTCATATGAAGTTTCAAATTAAAATGAGCAGAACTTATTTCTACAGATTTACAAAGGGCTATAACCCTGTAAATAACGGGCAAATAATTTTTGTTAGGTTAACCCTTCCTGTGACGTTTCGAATGAATCCGTATAAATTAACGGAAACTGTTTCAGCTATTCTACAAAAGGACATATAAACGCCGTACATAACGTGCGAATAAGTTTGGTTATCAAAGTTGTCCGAGGTTTCATTACAATAAACCTTCCCACGAAGTTTCAAATTCAATCCATTAAAAATCGGGTTACTGAGCGAAAACAGATGTGTGCGCGTCCACCCGACCGTGTGAAAACATAATACACCCGTCTTTCGACGGACTTATAAAAATCAGTCGATTTATTGTTAAATTAGACAAAAAATTTATCCTCCAAAATTTTTATTTTTCAAAGTCCAGAAAAGCATTTTCGTAGACGCTAAATTTGGGGACGTATTTATCCTTTCAAAAGAATCATTAATAGATGAAGTCAGCGATATACTTTCCCGATACATACTGTATAAAGTAGTTTGGAAGCCCGAAGTGGCATTTTCTAATTTCCAGGTACAAAACCAGTTTTCCATTTGATCCAGGATTTGTCACTTAGATAAAATTCTAAATTACAAGCACTGGGAGTAACATGGAATTTATAGAACATTCAGTATGCAAGTCTTATGTTTTCCAAAGTTTCGGTTTTGACTGTAACATCGCTGAAGCGAGTACACGTATGGTGAATATGCAGAATTAGTCTAATAAAAGATATGCCTAACAAATGGATAAAACTTGCGATGTCGGTATTTTTAAGTCTCAGACTGTAAATTAAATAATAACCTACCTTCCTCCATGATTGAAGTATTCAAATATTCTGCAAATAACTTTCAAATGGCCTGACTGTAAGGCACCTTCTCGTGCGGGTTGTGGAATCGGGACAATAACCTTTACAATGGGTCTATATTTAACTTGGTGATAACTGTTCATGAATACGTTGAGCCTGTTGAACAGTGAAGGAAGCAGTTGACCGATTACCTATATAACAATATATCAACACACTTATTTTATGCAATATAAATTATTACATATAAAAATGAAAGATTTATAAAATATACATGTACATAATTACACATCTACAGTATCTTAATCTACATTTCTATATCAAAATGTCTGTTCTTTTTACTTATACAATAAAAACATACTTAATACAAATGAAATAATAATAAACATCGCGTTTTCACTTTTTGATTTACCCGGGTATCGTTGATTCACATTTTACATCATGATACAGGGTTAACTTAAGAAGTGAAAGTATGTTATAATAGTGCGTAATATCTAGAATGACGTGCGTGTTATTTTGATCTTAGTTAATTTCTTATGTTAATTTTTGTTCTTGAGAAAGGCGTGTTTATTCCATCTGATTCAGGGGCGTATCCAGGAATTTTCAAGCTTTTAAAGTGAGTTCACACCCCATTTTTACGAGACGCAAAGTGGCGCGTTCTTCAAATATAACCATATTCATACCTGTTGAGAAAATATGTTACAACAAAACATTTTTGCAAGAAATCGAAGAAACCAATTTAAAGTGAAGTCAAACAGCAACGAAATTCTAAACATATGGACAAAGCTATGCCTATAAAACAACACGAGAACAACATACAAAACACAGAAAAATAAAGATTGGGTCTCCTACTAAAGCGGGGGTAAACTCAGGTGTTCATGATTAATTGAGCAAGTATAAACAACTCAGTGTGAAATTTTTGTTTGCGTTACTTCAACATGTATGAATATGAAAATTTATTGGTTAAAATTTATTATTTATTGGATAAAATGTATATGATTTTCCTGTGTGTTATTATCAGTTAAAATCGCAGAATTTAATCATCCATGATGTCAAATTCTTTACAGAGAATGAAAGCACTATTTTCAAGAGTTCGGCGTCTTTGCACCTAAAAAAACCCAACAACCCCCCCCCCCAAAAAAACCCCCAAAAAACAAAAAACAACCCCCCCAAAAAAAACAACATAAAAAAAAACCAAAAAACAAAACAAAACATCCCCCCCAAAAAAAAAAACCAAAAAGAAAAAAAAAAAACCCCCAAAAAAACCAAAAAAAAAAGAACTTGCACGATACGTTAATTTTACGTTAATATACTGGGTTAACCTCTCATACCTCGGTAACACTGAGAAATATTCCATTATAGTTTGGGCAGACATTCAACATTAACATTACAAATAGAAATGAAATTGGGGACCTCTGTTAAGGTCTATTTCCCAAAGTGTCCTACAGGTCTACCAGATTTAGTCTATATCTTAATTTTACATTTAACAGGTACTGGGCTGACCTCTCATATGTAGCCCATAGTGAGAAATATTGTAATATATTGTAGACGGACCTTCGACATTACTAGAAAGGAAAACATATGAAAAGGGGATTGGGATACCTCATTTTGGAGTTATTTCCATATAACCCTACAGAGAACTGCTTCAATGTTGGAACTGATGGAAACTTCTTTGTCTTCCATCACGTCGGAAACTTCTTTGTCTTCCATCACGTCGGAAACTTCTTAGTCGCCCATATCGTCGGAAACTTCTTTGTCTTCCATCACGTCGGGAACTTCTTTGTCTTCCATCACGTCGGAAACTTCTTTGTCTTCCATCACGTCGGAAACTTCTTTGTCTTCCAACACGTCGAGAACTACATTGTTGCCCATATCGTCGGATACTACTTTGTCTTCCATCACGTCGGAAACTTCTTTGTCGCCCATCGTTGGAAACAACATTGTCGTCCATCACGTCGGAAACTACATTGTCGTCCGTCTCGTTGGATACTACTTTACATCACATCGAAAACTTCTTTGTCGCCCATCACTTCGGAAACTACATTGTCAATCATGTCGGAAATTTCTTTGTCGTCCATCACGTCTGAAACTACATTGTCGGCAATTTTATCGAAAACATCTTTGTCGCCCATCACGTCGGAAACTTCATTATCTGTCACGTCGGAAACCTTTATGTCGTCCATCACGTTGAAAACGTCTTTGTCGTCCACCACATCGAATATCTTATTGTCAGCCATTACGTGGGGAAATACAAAGTTTGTGTGATTACAAGAACAATTCAAAAGGTTTGATCAATCAAGGAGTTTTGAAAACCAGAAACAGTTAAGTCATTGATATAATTGTTTGGAATGTAAAATTCTTTATCTAGCAAAGAAAATTACCATTCACTATCACCTGAAAAATAGAAGATTAGGCAATAACATTAAGCGAAATCGTAATAACTGTAATTTACTTAACGCATGTAGTAGAATGAGAAGAGAATAAAATAATTTAAGGAAATGTTTTAAATCAAATTTAAAGACCTTTGAATAAACTTGAATCTAAAAATTCTAGAATTCTTTTTAGAAGACTCAATGCATAGGCGTCGGAACCGGGGGGGCTGTAAAGATAGACATAGGTGTTGAAAATTGGGGCTAGCCCCCAAACGTTTCTGGCGTGTGTGTGTGTTTTAAGTTGGTTTAGCCCACCCCCCACACTTTCAATTTGCTTCCGACGCCTATGCAATGAAAATAAGAAATGCTAAGTAGAAAATACATTCGCAATAAACACAACAGAATAGAGTACATATTTTTCTAACTTATTACAGTCAAAGAAAGATAACTGCAAGCTTTATACCTACAACGATAATAATTTTGAAAAGAATACTCCTTTCATTAGACGTTCCATTAAGTTGTACAACTATTAAAACATACTTGAATTAAAATCATCTAAAATTGCTTGTTAAAATTTAATTTTAAATTAATTCACAAAAAATGCCACATTTATGGAATGATTAAAACTTTACAACGATAATAACACAAGGAATTAGACTGGTTATAAAATAAACATCAGTCTTAGTGTTGTCAGTTGCTTGGGTAAATTACTAACTGGTTTATCTACAAAAAATAAGTGACTTTTTAGAGGCTAATAATTTACCATGTCCTCTTCAAACTGTTGTCAGAAAAGTATTTAAAATAACGGATGACATTTTTGTTTTGAAAACATTGGTAGACAAATATACATGTATACATAAAAAAAAAAAAAAAAAAAAAAAAAAACAAAAAACAAAAAAAAAACAAACAAAACAAACAAACAAAATACTCGTATTTTATGTATGAAGAGTTTTCAAAAGTTTTTGATACTATATCAAGACCAGCATTTATGTATAAATTAATAAAAGGGAATTGAGATAACTTCTTTCGATTGATTAAGGACATGTAACAAAACTTTATATAAAGATGAACTACCTGTGAAACAAATTATTTATATCGGTAGCTTATCTTGGAACGAATCAAGTAGAAATCCCAACAAATCACTATTTGACATATTCTTGGATGACTTAAGAAGTTAATCTGTCCCCCAGTTCAAAACCTTCTAAACTTTGTGCCATTGAACTTATCTACACTCTCTTTTCTAATAGCCTAGATACTTATAACCTTGAAAATACCGTAACGAGAGGAATCTCATAGAAAAAAAAAATAGAATATTACAATCTTCTCAAAATAAAATTAACAACTTAACCAATTTAATTAAATAATGAACCTATAGTAATATAATCCTCGGCGGATATCTGATTTTAAAGTATACCTTTTAAATACAAACAATACTGCATTTGATAAACATCAAAATTCTGTACAACGATACTATAAGTCACCAAACATAACATAACAATCTATTTCCATATACCTCTAAAGACTAAAATTGTACACAAACGTGTACCAATACTACTAAAGATTAATAGCAATAAAACAATAAGTTTGACAAGACTATTCGTTATTAAATGAACTCCGAGGAAGATACAAACCTTTATAACAAACTCCGAGGAAGATACAAACCTTTATAATGAACTCCGAGGAAGATACAAGCCTTTACAATGAACTCCGAGGAAGATACAAGCCTTTACAATGAAATCGGAAGAAGATACAAATCTTTATAAGGAACTCCGAGGAAGATACAAACCTTTATAAGGAACTCCGAGGAAGATACAAACCTTTTTAATGAACTCCGAGGAAGATACAAACCTGTATAATGAACTCCGAGGAAGATATAAACCTTTATAATCAACTCAAAGGAAGATACAAACCTTTATAATGAACTCCGAGGAAGATACAAACCTGTATAACGAACTCCGAGGAAGATACAAACCTGTATAATGAACTCCAAGGAAGATACAAACCTTTATAATGAACTTCGAGGAAGATACAAGCTTTTACAATGAACTCCGAAGAAGATACAAACCTTTATAAGGAACTCCGAGGAAGATACAAACCTTTATAAGGAACTCCGAGGAAGATACAAACCTTTTTAATGAACTCCGAGGAAGATACAAACCTTTATAATGAACTCCAAGGAAGATACAAACCTTTATAAGGAACTCCGAGGTAGATACAAACCTGTATAACGAACTCCGAGGAAGATACAAACCTATATAATGAACTCCAAGGAAGATACAAACCTTTATATTGAACTCTGAGGAAGATACAAACCTTTATATTGAACTCTGAGGAAGATACAATATTGAACTCTGAGGAAGATACAAACCTTTATAATGAAAGCTATAAATCATGGCAAGAACATCTAAAAAAAAAAAGAAAAAAGAATGATCAACTTGCCCTTCAATATTATTATAAATGTAATGGTTTTTATAAAAAAGACTAATGACCACTTCAATGAATATAAATTACTAAAGAAGTTAATCTAAATTTCTACAGTATCACAATTAAACACTATGTAATACAAACCTACCTTACATTCATCACCCCCAAGGGTCTTAGCGCACATCACCTTTTCATAGAAACAGGTAGATATTATTAAAAATACTAAAGATATAGTTTTACAAAAGAGGCCAAACAAATAAAACTAAGAGCATCCACTTTAAAAATGAATATCTTAACTTGGAGAAATTTAGGATTTAAATGGTGCTATCTGAGCGAAATATTACTTTAGTATAAAATGATCGACTGGCACCGAAATACCAGGTACTGGACTTATATCTTCGGAGACTCAAACGGTCCACCAGCATAAGAAACTACCTATCCCTCGTGATGGGCGCTCTATTGCCCTATTGGAACTCATTTTCTGAAACACTGTCCGGCATATTTAGCAAATAGAAACAACACAGAATTAATTGAAAAATCAGTAGACATGACTAGCATAAAGAACCTAATTAGTTTATGGAACACAGTCTGTAAGTTCAATAAATAATCATTACTAGAAGGAAAAATCATTCAAAGTATTCACAACTTTTAATTCCTTATATAAACAGTAATTTTATCGAGGATTCAATTTTGGCATTATT
Organism: Atrina japonica; assembly: GCA_030159075.1. Classification (NCBI taxonomy): domain Eukaryota; kingdom Metazoa; phylum Mollusca; class Bivalvia; order Pterioida; family Pinnidae; genus Atrina; species Atrina japonica. Next base: position 978,795 of record BROG01000117.1, read on the forward strand.
AGCGAGGTTGTTGAGATCGCTAAAATTGAATATCGCTAACAATACATTTCTCGTCATAATAAGAGTTATCTTTGTTTAATAATAAAATCGCTAAAATTACTTCTAACTAACATTATATGTTAACATATTTTAGGACAAAATGCTAAATTTGCGTCTCGTTAAAATTTCCACTTATACAGTATTTTGTATCTTCTAAGTCACTGCACTGCACTTATATTATTATTATTTTTTTTTTTTTTACATTTTATGCTACTATGTAGATTGGACTGATTATTGTATAACAACATCATATATTCATATCTATTTGTAGACATGAATTTATATGCGAGATCCCAATGACACACTACAGTTGGAAATACATGATTTCTTGTCAATAAAGAGTTTGAATTTGATTTTGTGATAATTGGTCCAGGTATAAACTTGACTTACTTCACGTGTTGTTGGTTACGTCTAAATATAGCTAAGTAAAGATGATGACTAGGGAGATACCGTAGCGATAAAATGCAATTAACTTGCTGTTATGGCTTGTTGAGTACAGCTATTTCATCGAATTCACGCAATGCCAATGATCAACAAACATCAGTGTCTTTGTTCTATTTTCATCACTAATCTAGAAATTCGAAGTTATTCTTCATTGCTAATAAAAGTAGAAAGGATTAGAAATTGATTTATAAGCCCTAGAGTTCAAATAGTATTTCATGCCTGAGGTAATATTCTACGACATTATTGATTTATCAGAATTCGAATTTGTTTGCATTGATAGCAATCAGTTCATCTTAAGGTATCCATGCATATATATAGTTTGAAACACCTGATGAACATCGATCTTCTATATATAGTTTTATAGTAGCTGTTTTAAATACTCCATATTTGGAAAAGTTTTGGCAGTTTTATAAATCCTCACATAATATTATACTTTGGTATCTGAGACTTTTTATACAATGTACTTGATACAGATATTACTAAGCTGACGGGTTAATGTGGGGGATTTACCTAATAAAAACCTGGAAAGGATGTTTGATATGTTTTCTGTTCGTTGATACGATATTAGTACATGAGACATTCCAAAATAGCTAGCGACTGTTGTATGTCAGTGATCATAAAGCTGTTGGGAATTAATCACTTGTGCATTTTCCACCTGCCATAACCTTTTCTTGAGATTTTCTGTCGCTTTAGGTAGTAATTTCTCGCTTGTATCTTAATCATTATTTAGATTACTTCGACCCATGTTCCAAGCTTACCAGGGGTTGAACATATTGATAGAAGCCATGTGGTAAAGGGATTTGTGAGGTCCCAACTTTTCATTCCAAAGTTTGATATGTCGATCGAATAGTCCTTACGATATTTTTGTAAAATTTGAAAAAATATAAATAAAAAAGGACTTGAGATAAAAAAAGACTTTGTTTTCAATATTGTAGTCAAGATGAGTCTGTTTTGGTAGCTGTTTCTTATATCACGGATATTGTATTCGTTTTTTATTAGGATAACGCCTGTAATTATTCTACTGTAATAAGATTATTATAAAAACATCTAGCAATGAAAACATTGGTCAATAGGACTTCTGGATGTACAAACTTCCTGGTTAGCAGAGAAATTAAGCATTGACTGATTCTGTATTTGTAAATACAGAACAGGAAATCACAAACTCCCGATTGAAGAGGGGTGCTGGGCAAACATAAATAGAAATGACAGAACATGTAAACTTTGTAATTGTAATAAGATAGGGGATGGATTACAATATATTTTATATTTTGAAATTTCAACAAGTCCTCCAATGTCTTGTAATTGAAGAATAGTTGTAACGTTATCGCAGTCATTGATAACAAGGTATGTCCTCCTTGATATAATACAAGCATATCAGTTAATTGTAATCTGTTGAGCCACAGTCAACTGTCATTGTAGTGATTATATATATTGTATATCTCTATGCCATTAACTTACCTTCTTGAGATCGAATAAATAAGAATATTGAAATCTTACATCGTGCCAGGATATTGATACACTCATTTGTTAGAACAACGTGATTACTCTTGTTCCGCTAAATTCTAAGTCTTGGTTGGCTGCAAGAGTAGAAGGAAATAATATACATTTGCAAAATTAAACACAACGTGTGATATGAATACCCTAGAAACGAGGACAGTCAGTTCAATTAAGAAATGAGACCTGTGGTTATTTAGCACGTCTAGGCAATGGGCACTATTATTGGAAAAAAGAGTACAATTTGGTACATCTCTGAACTCTTCTCCTCAAGAATGGGCTCTCTAACTGCTTTCATATTTAGTATGACCACAATGTTTAAAAAGATTGCGAATGAAAATAAAATCCGGACGAAAATGCGTCTTTGTTTACACCGGCCAATATTTCAATTACAAACTGATCAATTTTAGATATAATGGAAAGTTATAAACAGTTATACTTTGAATTTGGTAACACACTTTCAAGGTCACATATATTAAACTATTATAGAGAAATATGAAAATGCCCATTTATCTGAAAATAATCAACAGTTTGTATGGGTATGCATTTGGAAGTTGTGCTTCTTTTATGAAGAATGTTTTAAGAAAGTGTTCATGGTCATAGAGTCAAAGGTCATAGGATCAAAGGTCATCAACATATGACTGAAACTGTCAATTTCCTTACAAACCGTCAACATTTTATATTGACAAAGTTTCAATGTCATTTGGTCAAAGGTCAAAGATAACGCTGCACTGGTGGTGACTGGGCATTTTCAACATTTTGTTTTGATATGCAGTTGAAATCAGGATGTTGTGACATGAAGACCCTTCTTGTAAAGTTTCAGTATTAACTTATTAAACTAGGGGCCTCCGTGGCCGAGTGGTTAGAGCATTGCGCTTTAAATCACAAGGCCTCTCACCTTTGGATCGAATCCCGCTAGGGTCATTTCGAATTAAGTGGGAAAATTTGTGGTAGGTCAGTGGTCTTTACCCGGGTTTCTCCTCCACCAATAAAAACTGAACGCCATCATATGACTGAAAGATTGTTGAGTATGGCGTAAAAAAAAAAATCAAATCAAATCAAATCAACTTATTAAACTCATGGCTATAACCGTGTTTTACCTTCTATAGACTCCTAGTACCTGGTATTTCGGTACCAGCTGTTCATCTTATACTAAAGTAATATTTGGCACTGTTAACACCATTTAAATTCGAACATTTTCTAAAGCTAAGATAGTCATTTTTTACAGTGGTTATACTTTTAGAGATATTATTTGGCCTTGTATGATACCACCTTATCTTTAGAAAAAACACATACTTTTCAGATTGGAGCTCAACTGATGAAGTCTAATTGACAGAAACGATATCGTCTTGAGCATTATAACTTTGGTATTATGTTTATAATATCTCTAAACATGTTAAGACTTCAGTATATATATTTAGTTGTTTGTATGAAAAAAGAACATTTTAATATTGAATTATCGACCATATTTGCGAGTTGAACGCCTTAAGGAACTTTGGATCTCTTCTCATTAATCTTGTATTCATTAACTTTATTGAAACATTTACGTAGATCTAAGTAATGTTTTACAATTAACAAACACGGTTATGTGCTAATTGAATGATAATAGAACATTGTATTGATGTATGTAGAAATCGACATTTGCTGTCAGTAGAAATTATAGTATGTATCATATCCACATCTCCAACAGACAATACTTTCTTTAATATAAATGTACTCTTGCTACCCGTTAGCTGAGGCATTAAGATATACAGTACCAGCCAAAATTAAGTAGTCACATCCAGGACATCTGATTCTCGCACTTGGGATAGACTGATGTTTTTTTTTATTAACACTTCAAAACTGTATTCGAAACTGCACAACAACAATAACAACAACAACAACATCAACACTTTATATCCCTACACATATCAGCTGTATTGTTTGTTAACATGGCGGATCAAGGATATTTTGGTGTAAAACGTTTACGTTGTTCAAATTCGTTATCAGTTATACATACATCTTACCCAAATTGCTTGAGAGCAAATAAATATATATAATGTGTATAATTCGGTTTTATATTTATTTACAGACGGTGGATGAAAAAAGGATGAGCTATGCGGGTACTAATTTAGGTCAAATAAATCTATGAAATTCTATGTAAACAAACGATATTTCAAGTTTTCCATGTGGGAGAAAAATAATCCAGCACTACATTTGAATTCCAGAAAGAAAACAATCAGTCTCGGATGGTGGGATGTATCAATATTCTAACCTCGGTTAGCACCTCCTTTCGGGATTATTGATCATTCCCTACCTGGACTGGTATAATTCTACAAGGAACTATAAGTGGAGCTAGATCATATTAGTACTGTATATTACTGAGAGCATACATACAGTAATTGTTCCTGAAAATGCAATAGAAAAAGTTGACAAAAGTTTTATTCCTGTGGAAAAAAATGTTTTGATCAATGACCTGTTACATACATAAAACATGATTTTTGGATTTTTCTTCAATATTATCATTCCATGTAAAACACTCTTTTTGAAGGGTACTTACCTTTGACGTGTACTGTAAATCAGAATAATATCAAGTAAATAATTTCTTCGGTTTGAGGTATCGCCTGGCAAATACAAAGTTAATAACCTTTGAATCAGGTAGAAGCTGACACGTTTTTTAAAACTTTTATAAATGTCAGTCGTTATTGGCGTTTTAATATCAGTAATCTATATCAAAAGTTTGAATACTTGCCGCTGAAGATGAACTACATTAAAATGATTTGTGAAAGGTATTCTCGTGCATTGAAATGTGCTCTCATGTAGATTGCCAGGTGTATATTCTAAGTTTTATTTTTGCGTAAACTTGTGTTTTTGGTTATTACTGTATATTTAGAAATTTTCGGTCCCATTTAAATTTAGCTGAACGAAAATTAAAAGTGATTGCGAAATTTTCAAACCAAATAACCACCACAGACATATATGTTATTCATGAGATTATGGTGATTGAGGGAAATTTTAGACGGAGTGATTATGTATTCTGGTGTAAAATGTCGAAAATAACAAGTGGCGAAATATTTCTGGTATACAGTATACTTTCATCGACTTAAAATAATATTATTACTAAAATTCCTGTAATAAGATAATTTTGTGCATGATTTTTTAAATACTGTATTAATTTGTTTTTATTTGCGAGAGTTCTTATCGCGTAATGACGTACGATAAAATTATGGCGAAGTGGGCATTCAAAATCGCGAAAATATCATCTCGCGAATAAATTTATACCTTGAATGTCGCGAAAATAATGTCTCACGACATTTCAAAGATTTGCAGTAGATTAACGGTAGAGTTACAGTAATTAACCCAGTGTCTTAGACGATATAGCAACTGCGTTCGTCATAATTATTTTCATACAATATAATGGATGATTTGTTTAGTATGAAATTCGTTGAAAGAGCACTTGTAGGCGTTGAATATAAAGCACAAATGCATTTATTTGTAAATTAATGGGATTGTTTTTATTGGATAAAATCCACTAGAATTCAACACCATTTGTAATTTCTTTTAAAGTTCTTTAAATTGTCGTGAAAATTATACAGCGAATACAAGAACGTATTATCACTCCACACGTAAACACTTCTGTTCGAGGCAAATAGTTTTTTATGAATTGAAGTAAAGACACAGATTGAGGCTTTTTATAAGATAAAGTTAATGTTCTGACATGAAAATCGGCTATTGATTATTCAGTATTTCACTGATGCAATTTTTATTTTTTATCTGTATGATAACGGCTAAGAAATCCCTCTGGCAAGATACGTGTATTTTTGCAACATTTCATTATGAACGCGGTATTAGCTATTTCTATCGTGTAAAACATTTATGTTACATTTGCCTACGGCATACTATGCCGCGAGTTGAGGACGTGACAAAATTCATTTATATATTCTTTGTCATTGTATAGAAGAGTAAAAGAATTCGAAATTTAAAGTGATGGAAACTGTAATACCAACCTTTCTATATGTATTTACTTTATGTGCAAATGTGCAAAACACACACACACACACACACACAGACAGACAGACAGACAGACACACACACACACACACACACACACACACATTAATAACAGAGGGTATGATTATATATTTCACACGAACGAGTTACAAAGATATATTTACACGTTGAAATAATAAATAAGCGACAATGACCAAAGTGTGCAAAAATCAGCTTAATCAGTGGCAATGCTATAATTATTTCTAATGTGAATTGCTAAAACAAAACACATATCTTATAACAACGTCTATCGTTCATAGATTGTTGGAATAGGCGGAATTCAAAATACACACCGTGTTGAAGTCTTATTGACAGAAACGATCGTCTTGAGCATTTACTTTGGACTCGTTTGCAAAACTATAACTTTGAAATTGTTTATAATATTAGATATATAAATAAATACGTGCAGATAAATGTTAAACTGGACAATATAAAAATATTGCCGGCCAAAACTTTCTGTTAAAATTTGAAACTTTTTGATTTACAATGGATGCAAGTTGTACACTTTTTTTATTTGATTGACTCCTATACTAAATGAGGCATAATTTATTTAAAACCTTGTTAGTTGAGAGAGAAGCAATTGGATTAAAAATTTTAATTTACCGTTGGATAAATAAAATGTTTCATGCTCGAAATGCAGAATTTTTCTAAAACTCGTCCTGACGACAACAATTTGGATCTATAATATATAAAAACTACGAAATCTTTTATGTCTGTCTATATGTCTAAACGTACTTCTACTGTGACGTAAGCTACCCATTTCAAAAGCAGATCAGTAAAGCATTGTACGATCATGCAGTTCTTTGTTAATAAGAAAATGCATTTGTTTTTTTTTTGAATTCGCAATAATTTGATTGCGCATGCCTTAATCGTAGGCATATGATTTATCCGGAGCATTCATGACGTAAAGCCTGTTATATTCAATCGTCAAACTTTCGATATTCCCTGATTTTTGCCACGACATTTAGTAAATATTCAAGCTCCTCTCCTTTTACTATGATTTTGAGATGGAACCATACAAAATTTGCACTTCAGTTGTAAATTTGTGTATATTTATAGACTCTTTCATGTTAATTGCGGTACTATAATTTTGAGTGATACAGATACCCACAAAACGTAGAAGTTGCTTTAGTAACTGGTTGTTTCTTGAAGTCATTTTCCGGGAATCTGTATCATTTTGCCACTCAAAGTTACAGGACCGCAGTTATACTGAAAGGATCTATTAAATATTATATAAAAAATTATTGCTGAAGAAATCATACTCCATTTTTGTCGAGGACCGTACTGAAGCTTTTCCCCCATTTTTATGGGAAAGTAATAAATTTGTATAAATGTTTTTGATGTATCATTAGCCGTAATTGGCTTTTGTTATTTCATTAGATGTGCTGAAGGTCGCTGTCTTGGTGCTTTTTTGTCCCTTTCTCAAATCAGTAATACTGCAGATGGGAATTTCAGATTATGTGTTTGTTACTTTGCCTGTCCTATATTCCAGCAACTTTGTCTTATTCATTTATCTGTTTATACATTATGTGTTTATTATTGTTATATTGATAAATGTTATTTTTGTGACCCATTACCCATGATCAACAGTTTGGATTTCATTACTGGCAACCGTGGCTTTTGCTATGCTTTGTAACCTTTGCCGAAGTTATTCCGAATATAGCCATTTATTTCTATATGTAAGACTCTTGCTGTACTGTATATCATTTCAAATTGTTTACGCTTCTGTTGTCTGGTGTTGTTTTGACAAGTTTTAACGTTTGCTTAAAATTTGGATACAAAGTTTTATTTAAGTAAGTACAGTGGTACCTGTATACAGAGACCACCCCATCTGCCACTAAAATGTGGTCTCTCAAGGCAGATGGTCTCTCAAAAGAGGTTTATTCAAAGCATTATTTAACTAAGTTGTTTTTAGAATGTGGTCTGATAAGAAAGGTGGTCTTTCAGGACAGTGGTCTCTCAAGACAGGTTCCACTGTATGTACAATGTATAAATAAGTAAGTATAGATTGTTGTTATTTACAAAAAAGTCTTAAGGAAAGTGAAAGGATAAGAAGAAGCATGAAAAACGATAACATTTTTATATACATGTAATTCTTTCTGTGCATAAAAGTATATTGAATAAAAAAATCGTTAAATATGTAGATGTTATTGCTAAAACTGATGTACTGATGTTTTATACATACTTAAAGAGTGGACGTATATTTCTCGAGTACCAATTTCCTATACTTCTTGAGTACGAATTTTGACAATGCATCGATTGCTTCACTGTTAAGTATACAGAACTTTAATTGCATCAATATCATGTACATGTCCTTAAAGACGGGTATATATGATGTGTTTTGTGCGTAGTATAAGTAGCTTAATGACGTTATTTAAAACTTGAACTTTGTACTCGTTGAGTATCACTTCATAAATAAATTTCTGTAGACAAGCTGAATATAGTTCAGTAAATTTCCCGTGTTTACAATGTTTTGTAAACCGTGAAATAAATGCCAAAAACTAGTACCAAATCAATATTACGTGGTAGTAGATAGAATATTGTTTACCGGATAATGTTTTCTGATAACGTTTTAGTTTGCATATCCATGCATATTCATTCGGTTACTTCGACAGAGATGCTTTTTATTGCAAGATTGAAATCAGACTTGCATTTACAATTTGTTTCAAAACATTTCTATAGGTAAATTTTGATTAAAAGCTTTAAGTACAATTTTCGTCCTATTAGTTAAGTTAGTATAAGTAATTCTATTTTTAAACACCCCCTCTCTAATACAATGCAAATGCTCAAGACGATCTTTTCCATCAATAAGACTTCATCGGTCGAGCTCAAAATAAATGTATTGCCAAATCCGTATCCATTGTAAAAAACAATCTGACTATCTTAGCTCTCCAGATGTTTATATTTTAAATAGTGCAAACTGAGCGAAATGGTATACAATAATCGGTTGGTACAGAAATACCAGGTATTGGGTTTATGTATACCCTGGAGGACTCAAACTGTCCACCAGTAGTAGCGACAAACCAGTGGGCATAAACATTATTTACAATACCAAAATTATAGTTTTACAAAGAGTATAATACATACATTTCGAACGTCCTGAGGGAATTTGATGAATATATGATCTACTGTTCGTGCTTTGCAAATTCTTATAGAGTTATACAAATTGTATGTTGATTTAGTATTTCAATAGAGATTTTATGTAATCAAATATACGACAAAATGGTCTAGCAAAGTAAAATGGCATATGTTTACAACACAACGAACCAAAATTAGACATACAGGGTGACAGGCTACCTCTCGGCACAAACATATTAAACAATGCAAGTCAAAATGTTTTATTTGTTCACCGTATGCATGGAAAATAGAGAGTACTGTTTTGCATTTTAACAGATCCCGCATGTGGCAGGTTATGTTGTTAGACCTATAATCGCAAAATAACTACATCTAAACAAATCAAAATTGCAATATCAAATTTGTTTTAAAAATATCATAATACTATTTACGGTAATAACATTGACAATGATACTTTTCATTAACAAGTGACGAAAAATATGAGTTTGTGTCATGACCTATGCCATAACTTCAAAGACTGTTGAAACTTCGTTCAGATAATTTAATATGCATTTCAACGAAAAGTTTGCTTACTTATTTTGGCAATGTTTTCTTCTTGAAATTTAGTTTTGATTGAGTTCAAGGAATACTATTTAATTTCCACAAAATATTTTTTTTGTCGTGTCAGAGAAAAATATCTTCATGGATTTACCGGAGCATGTCACCAATTAAGTATTTAAGGTCAAACGGACACTAACTGACCTTTTATAAGCCTCTGACACATTGAATCGTGTATACGGTGCACGATACCATTTTAAGAATCTTAAATTATTTTATCACCAGTTAGTCTGGGTATGAAATTCCAACTTAATTGAATGTATTTACTGCGACAGACTAGCGGGACTTTTGGACGTAAAGTTGATAAGGAAGATTAAAACATTCTGCATGTTTAAATTTATTGTTTAACACTTTGGTCGCTTAACCATATACCTCCAGTCTTTAAGATACATGTACAATGGAGATTTTTTGTCTTTCTCGACGTAAAAATAAAAATTAACTACGGTTGTTACAATGGCAATTGTACCCTCGACCCTCGACTCTCCAATACATACACTTTCAGAATTATAGTGAAGAAGGTATCAGACATGTTGTCTACGAACGATAAAGGAATCTATTCAGAAAAAGCATAGACATAATGATTATATACTACAGTGCTAAGAATAGGCGGTTCCATGAGGCAAACTACAAAATCTTATGCAGTACATCAACACGGATCCAGGAAAATCTAAAAGTGGATAAGTAAGTGAGGGAGTAGATGTTCCTTTTTAACTGGACAAATCCAAAGTGAACTTATAGTCAAAATGCTCAATCTGTATAAACATCTTGCAAAAAGTTATATTTTGCATTACAAAAAGTGAAAAATGTTATTTATATCAGAAATGTCATATCGAAACAAAGAAAGAAAAATATTAACTTTATACTAAAGTACTATTTCGCTCCGATAGCACCAATTAAATTTCTAACTTCCAAAACTAAGATATGTACTTATTTTACAGTGGTTATTCTTAGACGGAGTTGACATTACATTTAGCTTTATTATTTGGCCCTGTATGATACCACTTCTTTCGGAAATATAAAATTCGAGCTCAACGGACGGAAAGATCGTCTAGAACGTTTGTTTTGGCCTCTTTTGTAAAACTATAACCTCGGTATTGTTAATGATATCTAAAAGTGTTACAGACTTTCTTCACAGTATTTTTTTTTTATCTTTGTATCTTTTTGCCTATGGAGTTTTCACTTCACAACTTATACGTTATGCCAGGGCATGCTTTTCTTATGAATGTTTTAACCTGAGAGCTAAGCGACTAGCCAATAAACTACTTACACAAGGTTACGTTGTTGAACGCTTGGAGTCGTCGTTTAAGAAGTTTTATGGTCGAAACGGGGATCTTGTTAATCATTATGAAGTCCCCTTCTCAGAGATATTAAATAGTATTCTGGATCACGACCACAGACAGTGACTCCGTTTCACCAATCATGCTTTTTACCGAACTTGACCTCATCACCAAACTTGACCTTTTTACCGACCCGTTCATCGAACTAGAAGGATTTCCATGGAACATTTGCGACGGGTGTGGCATGCCAGCAGAAGACGCTGACTCCTTCCGGACACCTGGTCTTATCCAGTTTGGAATTCGTAACTGTTCTTCATGTTGAGTCCATTTGCACTTCTGATTCGTCGTGTTATAATGGACTTGAGCTTTTGATTGATTGGTACCTCTTCAATTTTACTTGTTTCAATCATAAACTATAACTGTTTGCTGAAATATATTTTAAATGTTAATCATTGTTTTAAATATTGCGTCCTTATTTGTTATTGTCTATTATTCAGTCCAAAGGCCAGCTGGCCTGTAGGTACATATTATAAAGATGTTTGGTATATGGAGGCAGACAAAATTGCCATTCGACAAAGATAAAATGATCTATGTTTATAGAAATGAAGTTGCATATTATCAAGATCAGGAAATGCAATAGGTCTACATAGGTCTATATATCACGCAGATGAAGATAGAAAAATCATTTTACTAATTAAATTGAATTAGATATTTGTCACGAAAGACATCCAATGATAGGTATAACATGATATACACCCGTTACTTTTTATATCAGTGTACAACTGCAAAACGGTACTGATTATGTCTAATGGCTCTAATAGCATAGTTTCAGACTTCTAGAGTTATAGACCTCTGATATATATATATATATATATACGATATATCTTCAAAAGATACTTTGCTAATTTAGAGGCACTATATTGTCTTAAATTCATACACCTCTAAAGACACATTTGTACTTGTCTATTTCAAAGAATGGCTAAGTCCACTGTCGGAATTCAAGTGTGTATGATTTTGAATCCAAATATTGTAATAATTTGATAAGCAAAATAATATGATAGTTGCCTATACTATGTATTGATTTGGGTGAGTCTAAAAGCGACTACATTTATATTTTAAATCGAGTTCAACGCGTCAGGTATCAACCAAAACATTAGTTTTCATTTTAAACTCTTCACAGTGCAAACACATAGAAAGAGTACAGTAAAGATGGAAAAAAGTAGCTTTAATTTCAATTCTTCATAACATTGCACCAATGTTGTTGATTGCAATTTACTTGGTGTTTACATTCAGTTTATGTACTTATGTTGATTGACATCTTTGGACAACAGTTACTTGTCGTCACAGAAGTATTAGAGATTCAGTAATGCATGGAGTCCGTGCAAGACAATATGTTTTACCCGTACAACCTATTTTTGGACAGTAGACCGTATTGTTTTGGTTTCTGACTAAACCAGGATGTGCCACTTTACATTGGTAGATCTATACTTGCTCTTATTTCGTGATTAATAGTTCTTGAGTGATGGAATACAATCCTGCATAGTTGAAGACCGTTTGATTATAAACAAAAATTAGATGTGTATTAAAATCCCGTTTGTCAATATCTGAAGACCAATTTCCTTTTACCGATCACTTGAAAGATATTTTACTGAATCTGAAATATAATATCAACATTCATATATAGTCACATATCAACTCGAAAACACATCTCCATGATAAGAATGATTTGGAATTTTATAATGACTATTGATATAGTGGTAGTGACTGACGTAGTGTTGCACAACTGTAGTGTTGTACAGGAACCGGAAGTAATCATCATTTATGTCCAGTTAATTACTATAATGGTGAAAATAAATATATATCAAAAGATTGAATATCTCAAATGAATTTGAGTAACACAGATAAATTGAAATTGCGTCATTTAAAATGGTAATGAATTTTATAGTTCTATCACGATATAGGGATGGTTTCAAACAATTAATTTTATTTCCGTTCTATTTTGAGGTACAATAAAGCGTTTATTGTAAAACATGGATGTTATAAATAACGTTCACCTAAAGTCAATTAGTGTGATCGTAATATTCGAAAATCACGGCAATTATATCACTCTTGTTTACCGTAGAGAAAATAAATATAGTAACATCAAAACAGTCGAGAGTTGTCATATACATTTCAAATTACTGTAGCCATTTCAACATCTATTGTTGATTTCAAATAACATATTTATGTTTCGGGATTTCAACACATTGAAATAGATCAAAGCACTTCAAAAGGTTATACACCCTACTTATAAATATCTGATAATAATTTGACACAATAAAATATGATATATCGTGTTGAAAAAATAGAACGATTAAATTTACATGTATATAGAATTCAGCGCACTAGAGAAGCTTCGATATAGGTCCCATATTTCAAGCTTACACGCCTTTGTGTAGTGAGATGAGGGAAAAAGTACGACCAACACACGCACCTATAACAAGTAAAACTGAGGAAGTACCAGTGGATAATCGAAACTCAAAGTCCATTAGAACACGACAAATTAGCACTGTAAATGTTCTCAATATTAAGACAATTGCGAATCTCAAACGAGATAGGACCAGGTGTCCGGAAGGAGTCAGCGTCCTCTGCCAGCATGCCACGTGGTACAAAATTTGACTAATTTGATATAAGGGAGGAATGCGCCACCATTACTCCCATGTAGGTCCCATAGTTCAAGCCTATACTCCTTCGTTTTGATGTTATGAGGGCAAAGTACGGCCAATATGCGTTCCTGTTAGAACTTAAGTTATAAATGGGACAACAGGCGTCACACATGGGCAACAACTAAATTGATATGAGGGACGGAGTATTATAGTCATGTATATATATAGCAAATAATTTGATATGAGAGAGGATAAAGGAATTGCATGTTCAGATATTACAACATCTTTGTTACAAGAGAGGAAGTACCACTCACACGCCCATATATAAAAACTTATTTGACACGGAGGAGAAAGGAGGACACACATGCGCATATATAACAAATGAATCGGTATGATGGAGGAAGTACGACATACGTATGTTCACATATAGCTAACTGAAATAAGTTCATACGACAATATAGTAAATATTGGACCCAGAATCCCGAAGTGCTCAGATGCCAAACAGGAGTTTGCATCAACTGCCACGATGCCATAGATTGTGTCTCTACAAATAGCACATAATGTATAGCTTGTGAAATACTTGTGAATACGATGTTTATACTTTCACTCTTTCAGAGCATTCTCATTTACGAATACCTATTAAGATTTCACCATTTTCAAAAATCGTTCACAGATTCGACATTAGCACGGACTATTACGTTCGACTGTGCTTGAAACACTTACAGTTGACTATGTACGACTAGAAATCATTCAATGTGGATTATGTCTTCCGTGATCGTCTTTGCTACTGTAAACCTGGAAATGTGGATAATGTCTTCCGTGGTCGTCTTTACCACTGTATACCTGGAAATGTGGAGAATGTCTTCCGTGGTCGTCTTTACCACTGTATACCTGGAAATGTGGATAATGTCTTCCGTGGTCGTCTTTACCACTGTATACCTGGAAATGTGGATACTGTCTTCCGTGGTCGTCTTTACCACTGTATACCTGGAAAGTTTTACTCCTGTTTAATTTTCGTATTTTCATCCTTAGATAACGGCGAATTTTAAATGAAAGAGAAATTTTTAAGCTGAACAGTTGAAGTACAGACATACATGCTATTCATGGGATTGGTTATGGTAAATTTAAGAATAGGCGAATATGAAAATATGAATATGAAAATAACAAACCGCGAAATATCCAGGTATACCCTATGTGGTAGTATGGTCGATGAAAACAGGATAAATGATTCTCCATATTGTTGAAATGTTCAAACTAACTGTAGCTGTGGTATTGGTATTATGTTTATGATATTTAAACTAATATCGTAGATATTGTATTGACCCCCTTAGTAAAAAAAGGAAAACAGGAAATATACATACACGGATGTAAATCCGATCAAAGAAGTTTTGAAATTAGATACATGTACATGTATGTTTGTATGATGTTTATGCCACACTCAACAATTTTTACAGTCATATGGCGGCGATCATTTTTTACTGGGTAGGGAGTGATAACCCATTTACAATGTACCCGGGAAGAGGCTACTAACCTTACACAAGTAAACTTATTCAGCAATTGTTCTATTTGGATACATGTATTTCTGATTAAGTTATTTCCCTGGAAACTACCCCGCGCTTAAAATCCAATAATTTTCATTTTTTATTTTTATTTTTTACAATAAGGCTATTCTTATCCGGAGAATAGTTTCTACTACGTGGAACATAATTGGGATTGTGTACCTAATTATGTCTAAAATTTGCTTTAATAAAAGGAATAATGATGGATTATTACTTTACACTATTCTAAAACTATGTTACATGTCTAGATCTAAGGATGATATATGTATAGATAATTGGCTCTTCGTGGATAACTGCACAACGTGTATAGTTGGAAAATACCATAAGATTATATACAATTGAGAAAATCTTTGTCAAAATTTAAAGAATTTTATTTATTCTCAAATAAATCAAATTAATGGGATAGGAAAAAACCCAACATATATACAATGACAATATTTACATACAGTGTTCAGTATTTAAAGATACTTAGTACTGTTTACATAAATATACCAATATAATAATCTTATATACAGTAGATATTATAAATCAAAGTACTGGATGATAATGAATAAACTGTATTTCTATATTTCTAATGGAGACCAATCTTGTTTACAATTATCCTAATGAAATTGCACAATTTTCTCATTTTCGTAACAATAGAGTTTTGAAAAATAGACTTAAACTTTGTAGTATTGATTTGTGTACAATAATATTTACTAAATGCTAACGTACTTTCATCTAGCAATGTAGAATATTCTAAAATATGATGAAATCGATCTCCAATTTTATTGAATAACATACCGTACACAATCTTTATGATCTATCTATACCATGCCACCAGTTTCTATTGAAAATTTATGATTACATGTTATAAATTTACAAAGTGTTATTCAATTTCCATCGTTTAAGAGGTCTAAATAATTTCCAAAGCCAAACGTATCTTTATACAATCTGTAACATAACCCTTTAGGTGAATTTTCAATCATTGATACCCAGTTTTGTTTAAATTGGTCTTAAAATTGTTTTGATATCTAAATTAATTTTTTTCACATTAGCTTATCATGCTCTTGAAAAATCTATATAAAATTCCAACCTCACATGTTAAAATGTTTCTTATCTTATCTAACCAAGAACTAATTGCTTGGTTGATCTATGTTTTATTTGTCTTAATATATCGTATATAATATTTTCAAATTTGTGTTGAACCTTCCTCTTCTCCTATAATTAAAAATTTAAAATAATCAAAAAGTGTTTCTAATGAAGTTATTCTTTTTACTTATTACTTTTATTTGAACATTTTTATTATTTTCCAATACTGTCTAAGATTATTTGATATGATATCATTTAATTAACTGTAGTTATGTATTTCTTCATTATGTATTTTCTTATAATCCTTTTCAGCTTGTTTGTATTCACTAAAGAAGAACACATTTCTTTGTCTTTTGTATCTACCTTTAAGTTGTCTGTATTTTTTCTTGCTTCCTTTCATTCTTTATTAGACCAAGGTTTATATAATTCTTTTTTTATTATCTTTACAAGTATTAGATGATATATTATATTTACCAAATGTTTTAGTAGCTGCATTTAATATAATATTACATATTTCGTCTATTATTTTATTTATACCTGACAAAGTTGTATTATTGCTTGTGAATTTTTCGATATCATTATTCACTTCTGATATTTTGTTTGAATCTGTGTTGTCAATAAATACTGTGTCTTATTATGATCCCATTGTTTAATTTCTTCTTTTGTTGTCTCTATTTCATTATTTCTATCATCTATTTTACAGTATAAGGTTAATTTGAGAGGACAGTGTACATCAGAGAATAACTTACTGAAATCTAAGACTGAAAAATTGCAAATAAGTGAGAAAAACATAGATGAACATATAATGTAGTCAACAACACTAACGCTTTTACAAGTAAAATCACCAATATTTTTATCTTAACCTATCCTTCCATTACCTATAAATATTTACAAAAATGTAAAAGTTCATTTCCAAATATGTTCCTCTTTTATCCTTATTTGTCCTGTTTTTGAAATTCCCGACTTATGAAAAACATTCAAATATAGAAGATTTTCAAGAATTTCATCATAAATTTAATCATCATCGTCAAAATTATCAGCTCTTATTCAATCATCATCCTGAGCACGTTTCGCATTTAAATCTTCAAAAAGACAACCCTAATCATAATTAGTACAAGAACTCTTCGTTTTCTATTTCCCCAAATGGATCACCAAAACAGTATTCTGAATTTTCAAGTGGACAATATATTTGTAATGTTCGGAGACGTGGTCTTTCATCAAACTGTTGGCATTCCTATGGGAACCAATTGTGCCCCTTTATTGGCCGACCTGTTCTTTTATTCATACGAAGCAGACTTCATTCAGAAACTGTTGAATCAAAAAAGGAAAAAGCTAATGGTATCTTTTAATTTGACATTTAGATATATCGACGACGTTTTGTCAATTAATAATGACAACTTTTATACATATGTCAATGCGATATATCCCAGCGAACTAGAAATTAAAGATACAACATAGTCAAGCACACACGCTTCATACTTAGACATTTTACTTACTATAAACACAGACGGGAAATTGGCAATTAAGCCATACGACAAATGCGACGATTTCGACTTTCCCATATTAAAATTTCCAGTAATATTCCATAGTCACCCGCATACAGAGTATATATTTCACAAATGATCCGATATGCCAGGGCATGTTCAACATATGAACATTATATATACAGATGTAAACTACTCACTGAAAAAATATTTTCACATGGATATCGAAAAGAGCGTTTGATGTCAACGTTCAGCAAATTTTACGGTCGGTATAATAGTCTTGTTTGCGATTACTCTGTTTCACTAGGTGAAATGTTGAGTTGCCTTTTCGTTTGCGGTTGTTGAGACATCTGTACCAATTGTGACGAGGGTTCGTTTCTCACGTATTTCATTTGGACTTGACTGTAGACTCACGGCATGTGACCGGTCGATGCTTATTCCTCTATGGCATCTGGTCCAACCTATATAATTTAAGCAAAATATTTATTGTTGCAATATTACTAATGAAATGGCTTAAGTAAGATTTATATGCAAGAGTTATCCAATTATTTAATTTTCTTAAAATGAAATCTAATCTTCTATGTCAGTTGTCATCGTTATACTTAAAAGTTTATCAGTTATACTAAGGTGGCGGATCTTTTTAAATGGTGTGGGAAACTGTGACAATGCTCCTCTCTCATTTATATATCTAGCGAGGCCCCAAACCTTACTTATTTGAGTTGTTGACAAACATTCTTTTCAATATTTTTAAAAACTGATGATAATCTACAATATCATGTTTCAATTGTTGTTTCTGAAATGGAAAACAAATCCTCGACCTATTTTTTTCGAAAGATAAATAAGTATTGAACATGTCAAGCCACTCCTGTGTTGATGATTTATCGGATACTAAATTTACTCTGCGTATAATGTCTGTATAACAAGGCATTCTAACTTTCTGTAACGTGAACAAATACATTTATTTACCCGTATTGATTTATCAATTTTAATGTTCTATTTTTGTATAATGAGTATAATAACAGCTTCACTAAGCGTAATAATTTATCTGAAAAAAATGAGATGTCGACAAGAAGAAATGGACATCTTTTGATACAGTGGTAGATATCCGTGCATAGTGAAACCCTAAATATATAGATAGATAGATAAATAGATAGATAGAGATATATAGATACTTAGATAGAGATAAATAGATAAACAGATAGATAGATAGATAGATAGATAGATAGATAGATAGAAAGATGGATAATTAGAGATAGATAGATTTATAGATAAATAGTTAGATAGAGATAGATAGATAGATAGATAGATAGATGGAGATAGATCGATAGATAGATAGATAGATAGACAGACAGACAGACAGGTAGATAGATAGATAGATAGATAGATAGATAGATAGATAGATAAATAGATAAATAGATAGATAGATAGATAGATTGATAGATAGATAGATAGATTGAAATAAATAGATAGATAATAGGTAGATTGAGATAGATAGATAGATAGGTACACTGGCTTAAGATAAATAATTTATAATAATAATAATAATAATAATAATAATAATAATAATGACAATAATAACTCGTTAAAGTGGTTTAGGCAGATCAATTATATTGACATTCAAAGCAAGCCAATATCATACGTGTGAGCGATCTGCAAAATAGCGTGAATGTATATTATAAACCAACGTATGACGCAAATACTCTCGTCTCCAGAGATTAATAAAACATGTAAAGACTGATAACCGGATGTTGCCACCGGTCGATAGTTCGACAACTCAAATCGTTGCTTCGTCTTAGGTAACGATTTAGAATACAAAAGAGGCTGTTGTTTACACGCCAAGAGAGAACAAATGCGAATTAGTAAGGTTTATTTGACAAACATTCAACTTAAAATCTTGCTGCTTGGTTTAATAACCATTGTTTCTCGAGGAAGAGGCATTCAACTGAATGCAATTCCTGAAGCGAAGAGCCTTTAATGATGACCTTGTTATAATTTCAAGAGAAACTATTTAGGTAAAATACAGATTGTAGTAACCTTTACAGCACCACATACCACAATAGACTGGTCTAAGACTATAGAAAAGAATATACCATAAGGATTCTTGGGGGTGAACAGATAAGTGAAATAATTGTCAATAGACCGTAGTTTTAAAACATGCAATGTTGTCTTTTCCCGTGCACATTGTAACCGGGGTTTTCCTGCATTATTTAAAACGGGTAGCTAACACGAGTTAGAATTGTCGCTTGTAGGCTACAACAACATATCTAACCATTGAAACATTCATAATATGGATGTAATTCAAAGTGATTGGATTGAAATGTAGATTGATGCAGTTTAAAAAAACAAATCTGTGAAGAAAAAGCTAAGCTGACGAATATTTTAGCCATTTAAAACGAAACAACGTCAAATGTCCAATATTATAACTCGCGGGAGCTAGCTAAAGAGTGTGTTCTAGCGATAAAGTCTGGTGACCAGCATGGGGCCATAACTTAAGTCTAAGAATATTCTTTATTTGCTCAGCCAATCGGATTGCTGGATTAGCTTAAGTTGAGTGAATAACTCATCGCTAAGCACTGCATGGGCATAAGATGCGAATGCCAAATGTATTTTGGATGGTAAATGAGATCCCTTTTAACGGTCGGTATTGCACATGAAGTAACCTTAAATGCATTGATTCGTATTTAAAGTACAGGTCAAGTTTAGGGCAAATCAACTAAAGCCGTTGAAGATTAATCATTTCAGTGATAATTCTTAGTTGGATATAAAATGATACGATGATAGTGTTAGAAATAATAATATTGGGAAACAGACGAAGTTAAATGCTAGAACTTCATAAAGTGTAAAGAAATGATATTTTAGTTCAACAAATAATTTGTAGATATTAAGATATTGATAATAAGTCTATCCTTTGGTACAAACTGTTATACGACCCAGTTGCACCTAACAAAGACTGATAGTTATTAGTGTTAATAAATGAGGTTACGCATCCAGTTATTTATATAAGATATGTTCAGGTAGATATAACTTTAATAATATCAAATTGGGCCTCCATTGCTGAGTGGGTAAAGCAACGCTCTTTGCATCATGGAATCTTTCACTTCTGGTCACAACAGGTTCGAGACCCGTTTAAATCCAAGCTGATTTTTGTGAGAAAGCTTGCCAGTTTACTTGCAGAAGGCCGATGGTACACTGTGACCGGATTATTTCCTCCACCAATAAAAACTGGCGGCCACCACATTAATGAAAAAAAAAATGTTGAGTGTGACGTTAAACACTATTCAAAATTCAAATTCAAAATAAAATCGAAAGGAAATGTATATTTAATACCAAATATAAAAATATCCATCCCACAGGAAGATACAAATGTACACACATACACGTTCCAGAGCAAGTGCATGAATAAGTCTTGAAATACAAAAAGTACCCAACTGCTACGAACTCCAGAAAACAGTAATAAACATGGTAAGTACTGAAAAAAAACCAGAATTCTAAAACAACGGAGTTGGGATAAGGTTTCATGGAAAATTTATATTCCCCTGCCAACTGGTCACACCAATTTCACACTAACATACAATCTCTGTAGTGATACTTCTCTCCGAAAATACAAATGACTGAAAAGTTCAACCGAGCTACAGAAGATACGTCTACGGTAAAATGCTATCAAAATATCTCGATGAATAAATTAGGCAAAATAGAAATACCTGATGACGCAGAACTATTTTCTATTTGAATATTTTATAATTGGAACATAAAACCTTCAGGAACATAAAACTAATCTATATCTCCTAAAAGTACGTCATTACTAATACATAAAAAATCATTTTATCTAAACGCATTGACACCAATAATTTTATCCGAAAAACGAAAAAACATTGGAAAATGATATTTCATTGAATTTTCATATGATCACATCCGCTAAGCAGACTATTTTTTAGGATTTCTTTCACAGGAGAGTGACTGCAATCACACGACGATATAAAACAACGCTACTACATATGACTGGCTGATTCAAGGGTCTCGAATGGCTGTTTTATAATCTCAATCAGACACAGAGACCATCCATGAAACATTGAATAAGAGTTCTTACGTCAAACGATATCTCTACTCTAAACTCAAATTAATGTTTATACAGTTAGCTATTTATGGTAAAGTAAAAACGGATTTTATTCTGGAACCCATCGATCAATATCTTTATAATGTTGTTAGATCGAAGACATGGCGTATTGGGTTTATCTATTTCCTTTTCAAAATGGAAATCATGTTAAATTTAGAAATTGGAGACATGGAAATTGAAGATATCGTTATCACAATATATATATATATATATATATATATATATATATATATATATATATATATATATATATATATATCAAACACATACTTCACTGCCACATTGAACATTCAGTATGTACTTTAGAATCCCGGATAGTATGCAGTCTGTGATGCAAGACTTAACGAGTGGTTAGAGCGTCGTGCATGGTAGTTATGCGGTAGGTGCCACAGTTCGAGACATCGAGCCCAGCAATGGTTTGGTGAGATTGTATGTGCCTTGTTATTTCTGTATTTTTGCCGGATATATGATTTATATCTAATTATTTTATCCTTTCCGAGTTTCAATGTCCATAGAAAATGTGTTCTCGTTAAATTTGTGCTTTATTTATACCTTATTTCCAACAGCTTTCACCTTTAATGAGATACTCATACGAATATATTGATATACACGATCACACGCTACAAAAATATCAATAAACATCACCATACACAACAATAATTTATGCACATACACCACTACACAATACAACAAAATAAGTATATAGACAACCACACAACACAATAATGTATGTATATAAACAACAACATAATACAACAATGTATGTATATAAACAATCATACAATACAACAATGTATGGATATAAACAACCACACAATACAACAATGTATGCATATAAACAACCATACAATACCACAATGAATGTATATAGACAACAACACAATACAACAATGTATGTATATACACGACTACACAATTCGACAATGTATGTTTATAAACAACCACACAATACAACAATGTATGTATATACACAAACACATAATAGTACAATGTATGTATATAAAAATTTCAGATACCAAAGTATAAATCAATAGGATGTCCAGGACATAGATACAAATCCAGTAAAAATGGACAAACACGGACCTATGGAAACAAAGAGGTGGGATCAGGTGCCATGGAGGAGTAAGCATCCCCTGTCGACCGGTCACACCCGCCGTGAGTCCACATTCAAGTCCAATGAAACACGTGAGGAGTGTATCCTCGTCACAATTGGTACAGACGTCTCAACAACCGCCAACGAAAAGGCAACTCAACATTTCACTTAGTGAAACAGAGTAGTCGCAAACAAGACTATTATACCGACCATAAAATTTGCGGAACGTTGACATTAAACGCGGTTTTCGATATCCCTGTGTCAATAATTTGTCAGTGAGTAGTTTACCTCTGTATATGAAATCTTCATATGTTGTGCACGCCCTGGCATATCGGATCATTTGTGAAATATAAACTCCATATGCAGGTGACTGAGGGATATTACTACTTAAATGTGGAAAATTTACGATGGGAAAGCCGAAATCGTCGCGTTTATCGTATAGCTTAGTTGCTAATTTCCCGTCTGTGTTTATATTAAGTAAAATGTCTAAGTATGAAGCGTGTGTACTTGATTCTGTTGTATCTTCAATTTCTAGTTCGCTGGGATATATCGCATTGACATATGTATGTAAATTGTCATTATTAATTGACAAAACGTCGTCGATATATCTAAATGTCAAATTAAAGGACACCGCTAACTTTTTCTTCTTTTGATTCAGCAGTTTCTGAATGAAGTCTGCTTCGTATGAATAAAGGAACAGGTCGGCCAATAAAGGAGCACAATTGGTTCCCATAGGAATGCCGACAGTTTGTTGAAAGACCACGTCTCCGAACATTACAAATATATTGTCTATTAGAAATTCCAGCATGTTTTTTATATCAACTTCAGTATACTTATGTGTAGAATCAGAGTGGTGTTTGACGAAATAAGTATCCTGATAGCCAATCACTAGATATTTAAATTTTCGGGTACCACCTTTAGTGAAAAAGCAGTTGTCTATGATGCTAAAGAGTCTTTCTTTTAATTTTTTATGTGGAATAGGAGTGTAAAGAGTTGAGAAGTCATAAGTTTTGATACTGTGAATTCGAGAAAAATTGTGTGCCTTCAAATTTTCTAAAAGCTGTTCAGAATTTTTAAGTATCCACATCTGATTTACACCGCTTCTGGAATAAGCAACTGTAGAGTATTTTTGAAGTTTCTCCTTAACAGCTGTCAATATCTTGGTAAGGAGTAAAGATAAAGGTTTGGTAGAACATTTGCTGGATCCTGCTATGTATCTTTGCTTATATGGGTTTTTTATGAAGTTTAGGTATCCAGTATAAATGTGGTAGCTCGAAATCGGTCTCCGTTGTAGGTATATCAAATGAGTGTAATACGGACACGTGATTTTGAAGGATCTCGTCCTTTGAAAGTGAGCTACGTGTGTATGTAGAATTTCCAGAATTCGTATTAAACCCAAGTTCTTCTAATAAACAATTATAGTTATGTGCCTTACAAATAAAAACTATATTATTTGAGGCTTTGTCTGCTGGTACCAGTACATATTGGTCATGTAACCTATCCAGTTCAGTTACTACTTCTGGATCATTAAATACAGAGGGATAACGTGTTTTCATAGTCCCTTTAAGTATAAAGAACCACACAATACAACAACAATGTATACATATAAACAACCACACAATAATACAATGTATGTATATTCACGACTTCGTAATGCAACAAAGTATATATATAAACAATGTATGTATTTTTATAATAACAGTGAATGTATATAAACAACAACACAATACCACAATGAATGTATATAGACAACAACACACTTCAACAATGTATGTATATACACGACTACACAATGCATCAATATATGTTTATAAATAACCACACAATACAACAATGTATGTATATAAACAACCACACAATACAAAAATGTATGTATAAACAACACATAATACAAGAATGTATATATATATATATATATAAACAGCCGCACAATTCAACAATGTATGCATATAAACAACCATAATACAACACCGTATGTATATACACGACAACTCAGTGCAACAATGTATGTATATTCACGACTACAAAATGCCACAATGTATGTTTATAAACAACCATAGAATTCAACAATGTATTTATATAAACAACCACACAATATAACAATGTATGTTTATAAACAACCACACAATACAACAATGTATGCATACAAAAACCACACAATACAACAATGTATGTATATAAACAACCACACAATACAACAATGTATGTATATAATCAACCACACAACACAACAATGTATGTATATAAACAACCATATAATACAACAATGTATGTATATAAACAACCACACAATACAACAATGTATGTATATAAACAACCACACAATGCAACAATGTATGTATATAAACAACCACACAATACAACAATGTATGCATTCTACCTATAAAAATATGTCGTTTTTCTCTGCATTCATAATTCTAAATATATAATAGGTGGACATCACTTGGAGACTACAGTAGTTTGTTACTACAGATTCTATTATATAAATGGGCAGTAACTTCATGGCATAGTTTTCTAATATTTCAATGATAAAAACATACATGGAAATATGGAGGAAATGAGAGAGACAAATAAATTAAAGTAATTTCCATTTTCTTGGGGTATTTTCAAAATTCTATGGAAACTGGCGATACGATCTGAAGATATGTAATTACATAAGAATCGTGATCCAGATGCATTTTAGATGCAACCAAACTAAAATGTCATTGAAGCAACACCTTACCACAACTTAGATGTCAGTATTATCTACATCTAAGCGCGTGACATTATAACATCAGGAATAATTGGTGCAGATGAATACAACGAAGAACAAATCACTACGTGTCATTTACACCTTGTAATTTAGTACAAGTATACAATAAATACAGTAATACCTCGATGAGCCAACAGATCACAAAGAATTTTCTAAAAAATCAGAAATTCTACTCATGAATGGTAACCATGAATCATACGACCTATAATTGTAGAACTGTTGGTGTTCATGACTGATTAAAATCCATATAAAACATATGTTAAGGTCATGGTATTTTAGTTAGTGCTAAAATTTACTTAATTTCCCTAAATTCAAACATGGAGTGCTTTTTAGAAGAAGAATTGCTGAGAGGCAATATCGTGCACATATAAATTGAGTTCGGATCATTTGTAGGTGTTTCGATGTTTTTACAGAAAAGAACCCAAATATTCATTCCAAACATCAATAAAACTGACTCATAAAATTCAATGTCCTCCTAAAGGAAGTATCGTTATGCGAAAAAACAATAAACAAACCCAATATTCACAATTTCACAATATTCAGCCCCTTGGCCTTTATCAAATGAAAGACAACAATATCTATAGGAGTTCCATAGTATCAAGGCTGCGTAACAGATTATCTATATACACGAAATAAATGTCTATAGGAGTTCCATAGTATCAAGGCTGCGTAACAGATTATCTATATACACGAAATAAATGTCTATAGGAGTTCCATAGTATCAAGGGCTGCGTAACAGATTATCTATATACACGAAATAAATGTCTATAGGAGTTCCATAGTATCAAGGCTGCATAACAGATTATCTATATACACGAAATAAATGTCTATAGGAGTTCCATAGTATCAAGGCTGCGTAACAGATTATCTATATACACGAAATAAATGTCTATAGGAGTTCCATAGTATCAAGGCTGCGTAACAGATTATCTATATACACGAAATAAATGTCTATAGGAGTTCCATAGTATCAAGGCTGCGTAACAGATTATCTATATACACGAAATAAATGTCTATAGGAGTTCCATAGTATCAAGGCTGCGTAACAGATTATCTATATACACGAAATAAATGGTTTATTATGCAGGCTTGGTACTATGTAACTCATGTTGATAAAGACCAATGGGCCGAAAATTAGTCAATATTGAGTGTGTTTACTGTTTTTTCGCATGACTCAAAGGTTAGAATTTTAATTTGGAAAATAACAAAATTATTCAAAAGTTCGATACACCAAGGAATTCGATATATTGAAATTCGATTACCAAAGTTCTATTTTATGTCATTGGGTTGATACATGTTCATGTAGGAAATGATTGTTCCCTCGTTAGCTTCTCGACATAAGAAATATACTCCATGGGTCCTTCGGATAAGATTTAAAACTGAATTCCTCTGTCACGGCAAGTGTGTCACTTTATAATACACTCACTGCATTAGCTTGCGTCCGTGGAGTAGGTGAAAATCTGTGGTTTGTCATCTAAATCTGGTGATGTTTAAAATGTTCTTGACGGGATGCGAAACATTAATTCATAAGATGCTTTTATACATTCAGTTGTGACTTTTGGCTTGCACTAACTTTTTCTTCAGTTGTTCCGGTATAGTAATATCGACCTAAAGCAACTTTACAGAACAGTACCCAACAAATTAGTGGAACATTTACTCAAATATCGTTTCGACAAAACACATATGGATAAAAAAAACACGAAAGGAAAACGACCATTACTACAGAGATCGTTTTAACATAAACTCAGTTTAGATCATGGACACCTGCAAATACGTTTTGTCCTGTGTAAACATTTTATTGCACTTTTTAAAATTACGGAACAAGCCTTTTCACAATGTTAATGTTTATCAAATTATCAAAGATAACTGCATACATGCAAAGAAGGAGGAAATGACATGGACAATTGTGTAAAGGTAATTAGATCCACCATTTCCTTGGGATATTTTTAGAATTCTTCGGAAACAAGAGCATTGATTGTATCAGATGTAATTACATACGAAGCAGGATTCAAATGCACTTTGTGTTTGATATGATATGAAATGCACCAAACATTTGACTCTTATCATTTTTGTTTATGATTCAAATATACATATTGTTATTGAACCTTTTTCATATTGGTGTAATTAACAAATAGATGTTAGAGTACTTACGGGTAACTAAAATAGGGTGCATGAACGCCTAAAGACCCCGTCACTGAGGAAACCGCCTCGTATTTAAGAGCATTTTGAAATGTTATTGATTAAATTACAATTGTTTTCTAAGGTAATTGATAAAATCATGATTACAACAACTTTAAAATGCAATTCATTACTCAAGATTACATCCAATTGCTTTTTAATATTTTGTGTGAATGATTATATCTTATGCCACAAAATTTAGTACACAATTGAATTTATTATCTCAATACAAATACTGTCTTCACATATTTTTACATCATGGTATTTCTAAAATCATCATTTATACCACGTGGAATGTATGTGACATGTTGATAGCAAGTTTTCAATTTATTAAAAACTTGAAAAATAATATCACTCTGATGATGCATAGTATTATGGTATTATAGTTACATATAATGGTTGTGTGTATAGAGTAATTAGTCAAACAAAACCTGGTATTATGAAGAGGTAACGTTTTGATTCAGCTTTACCGAGTTCTAACACATTTTTTGTGGTTTATTTGTTAAAAATTACACATACCGTGTGAAATTATTAATCAGACCAAGGCGACACAGTTCGTTCAAATTGAACCTTAACTCCTCCAAGGACAATATCCCCACCATATATACATGTATGTCTGATATGTGTAACCACATCCGTCCTGGGGGTCTCCGTGGTCGAGTGGTTAAAGCATTGCGCTTTGAACCATGAAGTCTTTCACTTCTGGTCAATGTAGTTTCGAGTCCCGCTGGAACCTTAGTTGATTTTTGTTAGAAAGTTTGCCAGTTTACTTGTGGAAGGCCGTAGGTCTCTTCCCGGGTACATTGTTACCGGGTTCTCTCCTCCGCCTTTAAATACTGCCTGTCACCATATAACTGCAAAATGGTTGAATGTGGCGTCAAACACCTATGAAAATTCAAATTTAAATCACATCAGTCCTTTGCATAACCAGCTTGCTCAAATTTTAGTATTACTGAAGTCTAAAAATTGTCTGATTGGCTGAGTAGGCCAAGGTAAGGATATTATATTAACACAAAATGACATAAATCGTTAATATATAGAAGAAATATTATTCAGATTAAATGAAATCATCTTAATCAAGCATTCTTATGCAAATATACACAATTCAAATCAAGTACATTTGAGCACTGATTAGAAGAAAACTAGAATAGATTTTTTTATATAACAATGTAATGTAAATATTTAAATATTTATGTAATTTAAGGACTAATGCGGTTACATATATTCAACCATTCCATGCCAGTCTTTGATTATGTCTTGGTCAGATTCATCATTATGTCATGTATGCCTGTTTAACTTTGGATGTCCTATCAACACTTTCCTTACAGCACAGCTCTTAGGATCACTGTAATATACGATTCCTCTCACCAAGATATTATGGTTGCACTGGAACTGTAAAAACGTATTCAAGACATAACCACTTCATTACAATGTAGTTCAGTGTTTGATGACGTTATATCTATTGCATAATGTCAGAACCAGAGATGGTATTAGGGTGATTTCATTTATTATTTTAGACATTTTCGATGAAAAATATTGATAAAGCTGGATTTCTACTAGTTAGACCCTTTCCCAGTGTTGGTATAGTGTTCAGCAGAGTCCGCTTAACAAGATCGAGGAGAAAGAAACATAGTTCTTAGCATTACTGTTATATACTCACTAAAATACTGGTAAGACTTGCTATGACAACAAGTACAGCTGTTCAATGTATTATTGCGCTTCATCACCAATTGTTTGTGTTGTATTTTTTTTAAAATATCGTTATTAAAATTTAAAATTTACTTTTTTTTTACTTTTTATTAAATTATAAGGATTATTATTAACTTTTCAGTCTTTTTAGTGAAAAATAACTACTGTATCCTTAGATAGTTCAAATTCAGCGTTTTCATGATATCATATACACAGCACAATGTCGGGGGCTCATATAACTTAATATTGACTGTGGAGGTCATATTGGATTGATTACGTCATATCTATAGCACAATATGTCAAACGTGCTATGATGTCATATCTACAGCACAATATGTCAAAGGCACTATGACGTCATATCTATAGCACAATATGTCAAAGGCTCTATAACGTCATATCTATAGCACATTACGTCAAAGGCGCTTGTTTAATGTATTAGGTTTGTTGTGAAATTTTAGACAGTTCCTATGCATAAATTGGTCACAAATCAAGACTATGTAGCTAAATGATGACCATAACACCCCTGTTGAACTGATGACGTCGTATCTATAGCGCCATATCGGAGATGCTCTGTGATTAATGTATTAGTTTTGTTTCATTGATAATTGCAGATTTTCAGACAATTTCAATGCATTAATTGGTCACAAATCAATATTTTGAGTATGGCTTAATATCGGTCATGGCAGCCATACTGGGTAAATGACGTTATATACATAGCCAAAATCAACAGGACCTATTAATAGGGTTGTCCTACTCATAATTGTATATTTTCAGACAATTCCAATACAGAAGTTGGTCAGAAAAAAAATAAATAATAGAAAATTAGTAAAAGCTTATATTTGCCATCTCAGCCATGTTGAATTTATGCTAATTAGCACCTTTCCCAGTGTCCGAGTTTGGCGGAATTTTTATATAATGTTCAATATGATCCTCTCAACAAGATGAAGCATAAAAACATTCTGTTGCAATTTGTTCAGGGTTCACCCAAATTTTGGTATAAATTGACTGGACTAATAGTTTTGTGGCATTGATTAAATAGTGCGTCTTAATTCGTTGGTCTGCTGGATCTGTACTTATGTCGTTGGCGTCATCGACATCATTATCATCATTAAAATTATTATTACTATTATAATTATTATTGCTGTTGTTGTTGTCATTATTAAGTATTAATAGTTATAAAAGTAAACAAGACATGTTTACTATTATTTACCATTGCAGTATAAAGACTTATAAAGATATTATCTTTTACCTGTGTCATCGTTCAGTTTGTGGAAACGCTGTTTTTGCTATCCATTGACGTATGCCTCCGGAAATGATAAAGCTAGTAGCTCTCAACGTTGTCATACATCCTGCTACTGATTATTCTATCGACAGCTGTTTTAACTTGCAGGGAATTACTGAATCCTTACACCAGGAACACTTGTAGAAATATGCCACTTTCATCACGACACAAATATTTCAAATGGAACTTATAATAATTACTGCAGCTTCCAAAAGAGCTTTTGACTAACGTTAAACAAGTAAATAAATAAAACTGAAATCTGTTTATACATATAATAAGACCGGAATCTACCAAGGCAAGTGTTATAGATGTTCATTAATAAAAGATCTGAATAAACATGAAAACATCTCTATATTGCTCCTGTTTATATATATATATATATATATATATATATATATATATATATATATATATATATATATATATATATATATATATGTGTGTGTGTGTGTGTGTGTGTGTGTGTGTGTGTGTGTTTTTCCCATTATGTCAAATGATCTGATATGCCATGGCATGTTCAATATATGGACATTTCATATACAGAGGTAAATTACTTACTGACAATTTATCGAAAATCGCGTTTGATGTCAACGTTCCGTAAATCTTACGGTCGGTGTAAAAGTCTTGTTTGCGATTTACCTGTTACCTGAGTTACCTGTTCGATATCGGTTGTTGAGTCGTCGGTACCAATATTGACGACAATTTCACCCCCTCAATATTTCATTTGAATTTTTACTGTGGATTCACGGCGGGTGTGACCTTTCAACAGGAGAATGCTTACTCCATCATGGCACCTGATCCCACCTCTTGATATCCAGAGGTCCGTGTTTGTCCAATATTCATCAGATTTGTAATGTATAACATCCGGACGATGTATACTTTGGTACCTGAAATTTTATAATACTACAGTCATAACTCGTAATGTCGGGATCGGTAATCTCGATTTACTCGGTTATCTTGAGATCCAGCTCCCGGCAATTTTCCTTCTATATCTTACTATAAGAAGACCTGATAACTAGAGATATGGAAAGTCGAAAAACCACTAATGTCTTTGTCAAAATATGGTCCCAATGTTAAGTTTCAGTGTGAAATTGACCAGTTATCCCGAAGTAATTTTTTTAAATCATTGTGATTATATGACTAGTGCAGGCAATATATGTTTTTAATGGGTTTTTAGTAACATACAATGAATAGGCATCTTGACAAATAATATGTTATTTTGTTCTCTGACCTTAAATCTATATGGCTAATTTCCTTTTTAGACTTTTCGTTCTGAAATGTATAATGATAGTGTCAATTCCGTGATCTAGAAACAGCACGGGTTGTTTCTATTAAAATGTTAGTAATGTTTACTTGCCAATCGGGTATTAAGAAATAAATACGCAAACATAATTAATTCCTTTTTATTTGCATTCAATATTGTTTGACAAAACACATGGTTTTTGTAGCCGTCAGCTTGCACATATACTGAAGATAAGAGACAAACGATATACATATAGACCTAAAAGTATTCTGGCAATTACCGAGATGCTCACCACATGAATCAGAGGAATTTAGTGACAGACCTTTTAACTCGAGGACCCGTTTTACCCTGACGAGATAATGAGGTTCGACTATATATTGAAATTCCGCTTGTTTTTAAAGTAACCTTATTTCCCAACAAAAATTTAGTCATGTTTATTATACAAATTTTGGGGATATTTCGAACCTGGTTATTTCGAATATTTTGAAACAAATTATCTATCGCTAGAACTGCTCGTAAAGTACTACTAATTTATACACTTACTTTAAATAACGGCATTCACATGATTCGTGAAACGTCCACTAAGTGTTAATAGGTCTGTGTATGCATGCAACTGTTCATTCTCACTTGTACTTTGAATTATATTTCCACTTCGACAACCAAGTAAAATTTCACACCTGTGGCTAATGAGTGGTAATCACACACACACACACACACACACACATACAAATTTCAGACCTGAATATATATATATATATAATATATATATATATATATCGTATAAATGGAAATTTTAGCGAGACGCAAATTTAGCGTTTTGTCAAAAATATGGTATATATCTTAGCGAGATATAATTTAAGCGATTTTATGATTGAAGAAGAGATAACTATTACCTACCATGTGGTATGAATTGTTAGCGATATTCAATTTTAGAGATTCTATCAACGTCGCTTATAATGCCAAAATTGAATCCTCCCTAAAACGTTTTGTTTAATCTCATTGTAATCTAAACTGGACAGAATATAAATGTTATATGACGGTTCAATACTTGATACCAATATCATAGTATAGGGACAGGATACTGTTTATCAGTCACTGTACATGGATACCAATATCATAGTGTAGGAACTGGATACTGTTTATCAGTCACTGTACATGGATACCAATATAGTGTAGTGTAGGAACTGGATACTGTTTATCAGTCACTGTACATGGATACCCAATATCATAGTGTAGGAACTGGATACTGTTTATCAGTCACTGTACATGGATACCAATATCATAGTGTAGGAACTGGATACTGTTTATCAGTCACTGTACATGGATACCAATATCATAGTGTAGGAACTGGATACTGTTTATCAGTCACTGTACATGGATACCAATATCATAGTGTAGGAACTGGATACTGTTTATCAGTCACTGTACATGGATACCAATATCATAGTGTAGGAACTGGATACTGTTTATCAGTCATTGTACATGGATACCAATATCATAGTGTAAGAACTGGATACTGTTTATCAGTCACTGTACATGGATACCAATATAGTGTAGTGTAGGAACTGGATACTGTTTATCAGTCACTGTACATGGATACTAATATCATAGTGTAGGAACTGGATACTGTTTATCAGTCACTGTACATGGATACCAATATCATAGTGTAGGAACTGGATACTGTTTATCAGTCACTGTACATGGATACCAATATAGTGTAGTGTAGGAACTGGATACTGTTTATCAGTCACTGTACATGGATACCAATATCATAGTGTAGGAACTGGATACTGTTTATCAGTCACTGTACATGGATACCAATATCATAATGTAGGAACTGGATACTGTTTATCAGTCACTGTACATGGATACCAATATCATAGTGTAGGAACTGGATACTGTTTATCAGTCACTGTACATGGATACCAATATAGTGTAGTGTAGGAACTGGATACTGTTTATCAGTCACTGTACATGGATACCAATATAGTGTAGTGTAGGAACTGGATACTGTT
The DNA here is from genome assembly GCA_030159075.1 of Atrina japonica. Classification (NCBI taxonomy): domain Eukaryota; kingdom Metazoa; phylum Mollusca; class Bivalvia; order Pterioida; family Pinnidae; genus Atrina; species Atrina japonica. The sequence goes on from BROG01000117.1 coordinate 1,012,875, forward strand.
TATCAGTCACTGTACATGGATACCAATATCATAGTGTAGGAACTGGATACTGTTTATCAGTCACTGTACATGGATACCAATATCATAGTGTAGGAACTGGATACTGTTTATCAGTCACTGTACATGAATACCAATATCATAGTGTAGGAACTGGATACTGTTTATCAGTCACTGTACATGGATACCATTACCATAGTGTAGGAACTGGATACTGTTTATCAGTCACTGTACATGGATACCATATCATAGTGTAGGAACTGGATACTGTTTATCATCACTGTACATGGATACCAATATCATAATGTAGGAACTGGATACTGTTTATCAGTCACTGTACATGGATACCAATATCATAGTGTAGGAACTGGATACTGTTTATCAGTCACTGTACATGGATAACCAATATCATAGTGTAGGAACTGGATACTGTTTATCAGTCACTGTACATGGATACCAATATCATAGTGTAGGAACTGGATACTGTTTATCAGTCACTGTACATGGATACCAATATCATAGTGTAGGAACTGGATACTGTTTATCAGTCACTGTGCATGGATACCAATATCATAGTGTAGGAACTGGATACTGTTTATCAGTCACTGTACATGGATACCAATATCGTAGTGTAAGAACTGGATACTGTTTATCAGTCACTGTACATGGATACCAATATCGTAGTGTAGGAACTGGATACTGTTTATCAGTCACTGTACATGGATACCAATATAGTGTAGTGTAGGAACTGGATACTGTTTATCAGTCACTGTACATGGATACCAATATCATAGTGTAGGAACTGGATACTGTTTATCAGTCACTGTACATGGATACCAATATCATAGTGTAGGAACTGGATACTGTTTATCAGTCACTGTACATGGATACCAATATCATAGTGTAGGAACTGGATACTGTTTATCAGTCACTGTACATGGATACCAATATAGTGTAGTGTAGGAACTGGATACTGTTTATCAGTCACTGTACATGGATACCAATATCATAGTGTAGGAACTGGATACTGTTTATCAGTCACTGTACATGGATACCAATATAGTGTAGTGTAGGAACTGGATACTGTTTATCAGTCACTGTACATGGATACCAATATCATAGTGTAGGAACTGGATACTGTTTATCAGTCACTGTACATGGATACCAATATCATAGTGTAGGAACTGGATACTGTTTATCAGTCACTGTACATGAATACCAATATCATAGTGTAGGAACTGGATACTGTTTATCAGTCACTGTACATGGATACCATTACCATAGTGTAGGAACTGGATACTGTTTATCAGTCACTGTACATGGATACCAATATCATAGTGTAGGAACTGGATACTGTTTATCAGTCACTGTACATGGATACCAATATCATAGTGTAGGAACTGGATACTGTTTATCAGTCACTGTACATGGATACCAATATCATAGTGTAGGAACTGGATACTGTTTATCAGTCACTGTACATGAATACCAATATCATAGTGTAGGAACTGGATACTGTTTATCAGTCACTGTACATGGATACCATTACCATAGTGTAGGAACTGGATACTATTTATCAGTCACTGTACATGGATACCAATATCATAGTGTAACTGGATACTGTTTATCAGTCACTGTACATGGATACCAATAACATAGTGTAGGAACTGGATACTGTTTATCATCACTGTACATGGATACCAATACTAGTGTAGGAACTGGATACTGTTTATCAGTCACTGTACATGGATACCAATATCATAGTGTAGGAACTGGATACTGTTTATCAGTCACTGTACATGGATACCAATATCATAGTGTAAGAACTGGATACTGTTTATCAGTCACTGTACATGGATACCAATATCATAGTGTAGGAACTGGATACTGTTTATCAGTCACTGTACATGGATACCAATATCATAGTGTAGGAACTGGATACTGTTTATCAGTCACTGTACATGGATACCAATATCATAGTGTAGGAACTGGATACTGTTTATCAGTCACTGTACATGGATACCAATATGAAAGTGTAGGAACTGGATACTGTTTATCAGTCACTGTACATGGATACCAATATCGTAGTGTAAGAACTGGATACTGTTTATCAGTCACTGTACATGGATACCAATATCATAGTGTAGGAACTGGATACTGTTTATCAGTCACTGTACATGGATACCAATATCGTAGTGTAGGAACTGGATACTGTTTATCACTGTACATGGATACCAATATCATAGTGTAGGAACTGGATACTGTTTATCAGTCACTGTACATGGATACCAATATCACAGTGTAGGAACTGGATACTGTTTATCAGTCACTGTACATGAATACCAATATCACAGTGTAGGAACTGGATACTGTTTATCAGTCACTGTACATGGATACCAATATCATAGTGTAGGAACTGGATACTGTTTATCAGTCACTGTACATGGATACCAATATCACAGTGTAGGAACTGGATACTGTTTATCAGTCACTGTACATGGACCTTCAGACAAATTTGTCTTCCTTTACAAGATTATGAATAAATGAGTCTGACATTCAGTTAGACATTCAGTGTAGAAAAACAATGAAGAAGGCGTTAAGAATATCGGTAACTTTTCTCCTGTATGTATTCACAATATCATTGACAGTCTTGTACTGTCGAATACAAGGATTTTATATTAGAAATGATTGATTTAGCCTGTTCTTCATTCTTTGTGATCAATATAGATTTACGGTAAATATGTTTCTTCCACAAAAATTGATGTTGATTATTAAGTTATAAAAGCGAACCTGCAGGATACAATAATGGAAGAAAAGAAGAAAAAAAATTAAAGTTTAAACCAGAATTGAAAAAAATGAATAATAATAAAAAAATAATGAAAAATTTCAATATAGAAATTGATGTGATTTTTTGCTAATTCCATGTCGATTTTTCTATTTTAAGTACTACATTCTATGACAATCAACTCATGATGCAAATATCCCCAGAATTCAACAAGCGTGAACAAAATTGTATAAATATTCTTTTTATGATATTGTGCATCAGTGGAATTTTTTTTATTTGTTTTTGGCGCTTTTTTTGGGGGGGGGGGGCTTAAGGTGGATATTTTAATGACAAAACGGTAGTTAGTTTAAACTGCGAGTTTTTGAATATATCGTTTTATGAGATATTTTATTTCTTAAAAGAAGCACTTAAAGTTAATAACTTATTTTATTAAATTTTGTCAACGGGCACAATATACGAGTACATTATTTGTCAAAGTTCACTTTCAATCTTACATAGGAATGACGTACACTAGGCGATATAACAGTGAATGGTGCAAGAACACCTCTCGTTAGGAGCAGTGAGCATCACTGCCGGCCTGACACATCCACAGTCAATCCATGAACAAATCCAAAACAGAACAAATATTAAATAACAAATATATATCAAAACCTAATATCTTGTATAATCCATGTACAAGATCTATATAGCTATGGACGAAACTACAGTGCATTAAGTGATCTGTCGTGTATGTTTAACAAAAGTTTATACTTTGTACATTTTAAGTGCTTTTTCTGATTTGGTATAAATATTTTGTGTACGTAAAAGTTTTCATTTGATGACATTTTATCATCCTTTTAGTGAGCAGCGCTTTATCGTGGTACAAATCGAAGCTATTAGTACATGCAAAATTGGCTCTAAGACGAGATCAAATCAGTAGTCTTTATTATAAGTCGATAACTTTCCCCGTTTACTGTTTCGATTGATTCGCCGCGGAAGTTATATTTATACTTTTTAATAATGTCACTATCAATATTGTAGAAGAAAGCTCTACTGTAGTACAATATATAGTACGTCAATATGTTTGTATCTATGTTATTGTTAATGTAACTCTTGCTCTATGTCATCAGATTTACGAGTTCCTTAATTCAATCTTCTCTATCAAAACAAGCAGAAAACATACAAAAATCAATTACTTGTATAAAATAGAAAAGTGATATTGGAGTTTTCTATAATACAATAAAGTGGAAACAAAAACCATAAAAGTCATACAAAATATGTAGTTGGAGTTATTTTTGAAAACCAAAATCCAACTCAGTCATCTTACTCAGTCTTACGGACTCCTTTGGTGACATGCGGTGCAGTATTTGTTTTTACTAAATTGTACGCACATTTTATTTATATAGTACACACAGTTTAACAAATATCATTTAAGACGAAATGTAGAGAAAAGAAATATAGAAAACCGAAAATAGACTTATCTATATTTGCATTGCTAATTACCAAATGACAAATAGTCTTGCATAAATTTTTTCACATTTTGAATTCATGTTCCGGACATAGGAAAACCTGTTCTGATTGTAAGCCATGTACAGAATTTTAAATTGAAAAACCATATATAAAAGAAATATGGTGACAATAACTGATATGAGTAATGGAACCAAATAAACTACATGTAGAAACTGAATAATCATCGGAAATAATGTGAGTGTTGAAGCGTGAAGGCTTTCACCTGTAATCAGCGCATGCGCAGGTCCTTGTCCCGTCAGGTCCTTAGGTGATTTTATGAGTAATTTGTAATTCAGTTGCAGAGGTCTGGCAATAACTTCCCGGGAACATTTCAACCAGACCTTGAAAACGTTCACCATGTTTGTGATGCTGTTGGTGTAGAAATGTCTGACAAATTACAAAATGATTCTATTTTGATTATCGAAAGTAGCAAAATGACGTTGTAAACATGTTGAGAGTAAATATATCTGCCATGTAATACGAAGTATAATTGAAGAATGATATATCAGATTATCATAATTAGTCTAGGTATTTTAATTCAAAGTGAATTGTGTAATGCAAGTCTTAAAGCGATATAAGTTGTCACAATGAGTATTTTTGTCCACTGACATATAGTCGAGAATATGATAAAATATGTGTTGTTTTATTAGAATTTAAGTTTTCCCGTATCTTAAAAAAATCCAGCTGTATTTCCAAACAATGACCTTTCAGATACACCCTTTCACCATATCAAATGTACTTCGTGATTCGGTCAGGGGATCTAAATCCTTTACGCTCTCGGAGTGCTTTATATTTATTTTTAAAATACAGGACGTGATTTTAGTGGAAAGTGCATGTAAATATGTAGAATATATGCTTATCAACGCTATTTTTAATACCTGAAGAAAATTGGATGATATCAGTTCATTAAAAGAAAAATTTCCTATCTTTAGTATTATCCTGAATGCTGACACTGACACAATCAAAACAATATAACTGTGAAAAGTATGCGTACCTAATGTTTCACAATCGATCCGTCGTGTCCTGTGGAGTTGGGCAATTCATGATCATATATGTCAAGAATGATAAAGCCGATATACCCAGCACGTGGACATTTCAGAAACGAATGTTTTGAAACGACGAAAAAGTCCAACTTTGCCTGATTTAGGTATGAAATATTCATGTACGAAAATTTCCGATCTTTAATGTTATCCTGAATGCTGATATTGACAAAATCAAAACAATGTAACTGTGAAAAGTATGCGTACCTAATGTTTCACAATCGTGCCACCATGTCCGGTGGAGTTGGGCAGTTCATGATCATATGTGTCAAGATTGATAAAGCCGATATACCCAGCACGTGGACAATTTTAGAAACGAATGTTTTGAAACGACGAAAAAGACAAACTTTGCCTGATTTAGGTATGGAATGTTCATGTACGATAACGCAAAAGGTAATAAAAATAAATGTATATGAACTGCGAATAGCATGTGTTAATTGGTCACTCGGTAATCTTCGTAAAAAATTACCGAAAGTTAATTTGCAGTGCTCAAAGTATGGAGGACAAAAATAACTGATATTACGGTTTACGTTTGGCAAGAGTGTTGCAATTTTACATATGTATTTGTTATTCTAACCACCAGATGGTCTCTTTGAAATATATATGAGATAGAATGTCACATAAAATGGGCATGTAAAATATTTAACCACCGACAGCTCATATCGCTTTAAACATATAACTCAAAAGTTTTATTTCAAGCCAGATTTTGTTATTTCAACTTTTCAAACAATAGTTTGCAATTATATTTCACTAAATGAAATGTTGAGTTACCTGAACGGTGGTGGTTGTACCAGTATGTGACGATAATTTATTCCTCACTTATTTCATTTGAATTTGACTGTGGACTCAAGGCGGGTGTGATTGGTCAACAGGGAATCCGTTACATTTCCAGAGATTCGTGTTTCACCAACATTAACCAGATTTGTATATTGTATCCCGGACATCCTGAATAATTATTCATACTTAGTTATGTTTGATTATATATTATATTCCGCTTCGACCGAGATTAAATGATTTCCTAGAGTGGCGTTGTAATTAGGAAAACAACATACACTTTCACCGTTACGCTGGTATACATACTGAAATGACCCTTGACTTTTGTTCAAACTGGGACTAAAGTAAAAATCAGTCAGATACTGATTGAATCGATAAACATTTCGTTCATGTATGAAACTGAAGAAGTGCTGTGTTATTGTTTTCAAGTGTAGTCGATGATGTAGCTGTTCATGTCACGAAAGATTGCCTTTTATTACTATAGCAATACAATTTTTGAAAGTGATGAAGATTAAGTAATATACAGTATCATCAGGACTGTATGTGATATATCGGTATGACTTTAATTTAGGCGATACAAATATATTTAAGATGCAATCACTAGTAACTGGTCTTTATATAGTAATAAACTACATGAATTTAAAATGTGACAAATTATTGACACAGGGATATCGAAAACCGATGTGTCAACGTTCCGCAAATTTTACGGTCGGTATAATAGTCTTGTTTGCGATTACTCTGTTTCACTAAGTCAAATGTTGAGTTGCCTTTTCGTTGGCGGTTGTTGAGACGTCTGAACCTACTATGACGAGGATTTACTCCTCTCGTATTTCTTTGGACTTGACTGTGGACTCACGGCGGGTGTGACCGGTCGACAGGGGATGCTTACTCCTCGATGGCACCTGATCCAATCTCTTTGTTTCCAGAGGTCCGTGTTTGTCCATGTTTACCGGATTTGTATCTATGTCCTGGACATTCTATTGATTTATACTTTGGTATCTGAGATTTTTTTTACTGTATATATAAAATATATATATATATATATATATATATATATATATATATATATATATATATATATAAATATATATATATATATATATATATATGTGTGTGTGTGTGTGTGTGTGTGTGTGTGAAAAAAGTCAGAAAATGAAGTTCAAAATGGTGTCAAGTGACATATCAAGATATCCGCTTTGGCGCAATGATATCTAATTCGCATTTGAAAATAGCAGTAGTAAAACTCTCTAGTAATATTACTTCCGGTCTTATTTATCAAATATTATTTCTGTTACAGTAAGTAATTGTTTCCTAGTTAATGAGTATTGAATTTCATGAATGACTTAACACATCTTTTCAATTTTCTGTCATTTGACTTTTTCAACTTTTAACAATTTATTTTGCAAATCTCTCTCTCTCTCTCTCTCTCTCTCTCTCTCTCTCTCTCTCTCTCTCTCTCTCTCTCAGTTTTCACTGAATCAATGACTACATTGTAATCGTTCATGAACTTGTATTTCTGAAGAACATTAAAATGTCGTTATCATTCGTTTCATGATACCGTGATTACTCTTTGCCAATGATTGTATATTTATCACCATCCCACAGTGGAAATAAACATTATTGAAAATAGCTTGTACAAAAAATAGATACTTCACCGGATTCTAAGTTATTTGTTTTCAATTAATTTTCCTTTGATGGTAAATATTGATGAAAGAATAAACCGAAACATTTTGCCAGGGAAGAGAGTTTGGAAATGACTGGATTTTCTTCACTCAATAATTTTCAGTAATTAAAATAATGTAATAATCAACAGAAAAACCAAGTTATAAAATGAAATAATCAGGGAATGATACATGCTGATACCTTTCTTATTTTCTAAGCAATTACATTTTTGTCTAGATTCAAAAAGTAATAAGATGTGTTCGGGAACCGCTATGTCCTTGAGAGCTAATGCATTTATTAAGATTTTAAAGTTCCATAACTCAGGCAAATGTTGCCGAATATTGGTCGTAATCGAAGTCGTCATAGATCATCCATGTTCGGGGCATGGATATTTAATTTGGCGAATGTAAAGTACAAGGGATCGCTACATTTTAAAAATGTCATCTACATTGTATTGTTTGTACAAAATCATGTTAGTAGTCACTTTAAAAATCTATCTCTGATAAACAAGTAAATATATAAATAAATAAACGATGAAATCATCATCATCATCATCATCATCATCATCATCTTATAGTAGTAGTAGTAGTAGTAGTAGTAGTAGTAGTAGTAGTAGAATTGTAGAAGTAGTAGTAGAATTTATGACGATGTCAAAATTGAATAAATAAAGATATAAATATAGCTACTTCGGCTATATTTTTGGCTGTTCACATATAGGTTCATATAGGAAAAGAGAGTGTTTGATAAAAGCATTGCGACTCAAAACTAAAAAGCTTGTAATGTACATGTGATATAGATAATATCTGATGTGTGAGTTGTTTATCTCGCCTGACTATATACATGTGACTATACATGTAAAACCAGAAATAACTTTGATATACGCACGAGATGAAAACATAATTTGCAATTACTGAAAACGGGAAAACTTATGGTAGATAAAGGTATAGCTTTAACCATACATTCATCAGTGATAAAAAAACAAAAAAGAAATGAAATAGTGTATACAACAAACTTAGAATAGTCATTTGTGTAAATTATTCCTTGAAAATATTTCAGAATTACATAGCATAGATAAAGCGTATGTAAAATCATTCACATAGACGATGCTAATTCAAGAAACACTATTATTTATGTAGGTCAATATTTCCTATTTTAGTATTTCAATGTCGTTTACACTCGGTATGTACAATATTGAAAAATCACTTCAGTTGCTAAAATTCCTTCACTCTGGACACCTGTCATCAGACACAATGGCAGATGTCACTGTCAACTTAAAGCAAGTGTAAATTGTAGATCGCTAATTTGTATTAATCATTCTACTGAATGACATACAAAACATTAAAATATCATTTTTTTCATTTGTGATGTACGCCATGCCAAGAAAGTTTCCATATATGGAGACGTTGATTGTAGAGCCATTATCTAAAAACCTTCGCTAGGGATTGTTGTCAATACAGCGAGTCTAACGTATGTTGCATCATGGCTTAATTGCAGATCTAAAGCAATGAAAATAAGATAAGGACTCTTCAATAAGATGTCTTGTTCTAATGGCAAGCTATAAATTCCAAACAATTCTCCGTGGTCGAGTGGTTAGAGCATCGACCTTTGAACCCTGAAGTATCTCACTTCGGGTCAGCGCATGTTCGAACACCGCTGGAACCTGAGGTGATGTTTTTTTTTTAAATTGCCAGATTACACGCGGAAGGCCGGTGGTCTCTTCTCGGGTACATTATAACAGGCCGCCACCATATAACTGAAAAGTTGTTGGGTGTGGCGAAAACACTAATCAAAATCAAATTCAGAACGACATCCATTGTAACGCGTTCTTGGAAAATCAAACCAAACGGTTCTTTCATTCATATGTACTTGAGCAACCGACGATTCAAAACATCATTGACAAGAATTGTATGACTGCAATATTATTTTTTCGGATAATGCTGATATAATCAGTGACATAATGATTTCCATTTAGGAGAGTCTCGAGTAGCAAAAATATACCTGAACTGTAGAGATTACACGTAACATCAATTAATTACGAGTGATAATATTGTCTCCATTAGTCATATTTAAACTGGTAACGTTACAATACGTTAAAATAACTGGACTGATACTATAAAATATATGTGAATACCTGTAACATTTTGGTTTAAGGTATTTGCTGTTTTTATTTTGTTTGTTGTATTTCATCTCGTCAAAGATTTTCACATGTATTGAGATGTCACCAGTTTTAGGTGAAGTGCCACAGATTTTGACCTGTGCTATTGACTGACTCCAATGCACTGAGGGTTCCTTTATGTGCAACGCCTTCCGCGACACGAGATCTTGGTTTTAATTGTCATCAGAGAGACCCTAGGTTTTTGCCTATGTGAATACACATGTATATTGTGTCGTATTTACTAGGTAACGTAAGAACAATTTACCATTTGATTAACTACCCGTATTGTTTTAAGAGTCTATTGTACACCTCCATACAAGTATTATATAATACTAGTAGTCTAAATTATCAAAGTCAAATCATAATAAGATAATCAAGAGAATAGAATTGTTTATTTCATGATTAGTTAAAAATCAGGATTGGTGTTTCTGGCAACATTTATTTGATATACTGAAACTTAGCAATTTTTGCAATTGTTGTGGAAGAATGGACAATGGATTCAAGACAGATGATTACCCCCAGTCAATGATATAAGTTTAAAGTTGGTTTTAAGTTGGTTTCCAGAGGCCCGTGTTTTACCATATTTGTATCTATATCCTGGACATCCTAAAGATTTAAACTTTGGTATCTGAGATTTTTATATATTTCAGAGCGTCCTGAAAATACAAAATTAAGATTTCACTGACTGAATGATGCAGTTTATGGTAGGAGGCAGACAATTTATTCATGTATAATGTACACGCTTAAAAGTTTTCATCAATATTCCAACAGCATGAATTTAATCTTGGAGAACAAAAACGGAATGAAAAACACGGATTCTGTTTGTTATTTATTCTATCAAAAATACGTTCTAAACTTTTGTAATTTTCCAAAATTTGAATATAAAAAACACAGATACAAATTAACCACCAGGAAGTCTAGAGGTATTCACACACATTATGCGGGCATAGAGCAAATAAGGACCTCAGTAAAACATAGAGGTAGGGTCACGTGTCATGGAAGAGTTAGCCCTTCCCCCGTCGACATGCCTCACTGTACTGAGTCCACGATTATGCAAAAATAAAATAAGTGAGGAAAAAATGTCGGTAATGTCATTACAGTACGTAAAGACGTTTCGATATGCAGTAAAACTTGCTCTAGCGACCACCTATGTATAAAGATCACCTTTTCTTGTGTCCCTAAGGAGCTCGTTATATATATATATATAAAAGTATATAAGTATCACTGTGTTTTGATGTTTACATATTTCTTGTTGCTGAAAATCACAGTTTATAACCCCGTGTATGTGATTATCATGTCGCGAGTTCGAAAACAAATACCATTGATAACAAACTAGTTTTTAATTCAGGGAGAATTATGATTGTTCTAGCATGCATATTGTTTTATTTCACATATTACTAAAATACTGTTGGGAGTGGCAAAGTGATGATAAGAAACAGAATTTGTTTAATAACATCAATTTCACCTTTTCAACTTCCCTGTATACATTTCCCCGTATATTCTACACTGGAGGTCTGTTTGCTAATTAAAGTGTCATTATCTGGTAGAGGACAGTCATGGACTCAGTGTGCCTTCATATCGTATTAAATGGTAATCAAACGATACAGCTAATGACATGTAATACCAGAATATTAACCGTAAATATAAATTGATTTTGACTTTTTCTGGAAATAGAAAGACCGGCATTAATTTATTTGTTTCATTATCTGTTCAGTTTAACTAGTCTCTATAGCATGCAATGCCACTCAGCATAATGCCATATGACGCACAAGGTAAGTAAACATGATCCCGTTGTCATGATCGTCGAATTAAAAAGATTTAGTCGGATGTATTTGTACTTCTATTATAGTCATGTGCTACAAATACTTCATACCCTTGAATACCTAGTACTCTAGATTTGATTTCGGACCCTCCAGATATATCTTTTATTAAGTAAAACATACGTTCTGAACGTTTGGAAAAGTAACACAATGGTAAAATTGGCAAAGAACAACAGACGGCTGGTTGATACTGAAAATACTTACCGTTTCAGGACATTATTTTTATTTGCCACTTTTCATATATCTTTCTCCGTAGTAGTTTTATTACGATTCGTTATTCCAGTAACGAATGAAGAGGTTGAAGTTATTGAATAAATTAAAATTAAACTTGACAAGCCTGGTGGTTGGTACCATTTAAACCTAGCAAGCTTCGTGATGGACACAGTCTAAACCCAGCAAGTCTCGGAATGGATAATACCGACATGAATACTTGGACTAAGATACTATTAATTATCAATTGTAGCGATTACCTGACTTACGTTTTAATTTCACGCCGTATCGTGTGTTACTTCCATAGATTTTGTATTTTTATTTTCATTTGCGAATTTTATGTAATACTTGCAATTTATCCCGCACAAATCATTATATGTCTAGTAAGAGATAATTTTCGAAATGTACGCACTGTATGGGCTCCTTGAGTCAGTGGTTAGAACAGCCTTAAATCACAAACGCCTTCACCTCCATTGAGGTCGGATTCGGTTTGCAGAAGGCCGGTGGTCTCCTTTTGGGTTCATTTTATTTTCTCCTAAGCCATTAACAAATGACCACCACGAGTTCGCTGAAAGTTTTGTTCAGTGTGGCGCAAAGACAATACAACAATTGTATTATTGTAAACTGTAATACGTAATAAGTATCATTTTCTTTAAGCATCATTTTCATTTTCAAGTCAAAAAGTTTTTTTTTCTATATTTTGTTGTTTATTACTATTTATGAATCTTAACGCCGTATTTTGAATAATATATATTTATAAAGTTTCACCATTTAGTGTTCTTTGAAATGTTTTTGATAGTTGTTTTTGGTATCGTATTCTATGTTTTCGTGATATTTTATTTGTTGTGTCCCTTGAATTCAATTTTAAAAAGTTCCACTGCGCTAATCGGACACAAAAGTTTGATTTAAGTCCCAGATTACACTAAACAGGAAGGAACGGTTCCTTTGTTAAGTGTTCGATGTATAGACTCGAAGTTACAGATGAAACTCAACTAGGCCCCTAGGTCCTCAACTAGGGCATTGTGTGTTACAGAGCTCTGGCAACAGTCCGTAACACAGATAAAAATTTTTGAACTTCACTTTAATCTGGTAACGTCTGGAATGAATAATGAAACGAGTTGACTAGCTTCGTTCCTCAATTATTCTAAATATGTGATGCGTTCATTAGCATTCTATCAAATTATATTTTTTATTAACCCGTTAATATTTTATGAAATGTTACCTCGCCAATTATAAACGTTTTTGAAATAGTTATTCAAATACAGAGAGAAATACAGAGGTGGGATCAGGTGTCATGGATGAGTAAGCATCCCTTGTTGACCGCTCACACCCGCTGTGAATCCACAGTCAAATTTAAATGAAATGGGAGAGGAAATCATAATTGGACCATACGATTCAACAACCCGTCATCGAACAGCTAACTAAACATTTCATATAGTGAAACAGAGTAATCGTAAACAAGTACCGTAAAATTGACGTTGACATCAAACGCGATTTTCAATATCCCTTTGTCAATGACTTTTCAGTATGAAGTTTACCTTTGTATATGAAATGTGCATATGTTGAATACGCCTTTTATATCGGATCATCTGTGAGTTACAAACACCATGTGCAGATGAAGGATAAAAGCAAATATTTAAAGTTGAGAACATGTTATATGAATTACGTGTTTTGGAATCGGTGGACATTACTTCCCTGAGTAAAAGTTGGCAATAGGAAAATGCATGCCTCTAAGGAATTTTGTTTTTGAAGTGTTTTAAAGTAAAAATGAAGAAGTACCAATTGATAATCGAAACACAGGTCCATTAGAACAAGACGAATTATATGTGCAAATGGTCTCAACATGAAGAACAATTGCGAATCCCAAACAGGATAGAACCAGGTGTCCGGAAGGATAAAGATTTAATTAGACTAGACAAGATACGCTTGAGACACAAATTACAAACGCGGTTCATTCTTAAAGGCAAAGCCAGATTCGATGCCTGGGACATTCGAGTAAACATTTTTTAAAGTACTTCAAAGGCCTATATAATTGTTATTACTATTAAATAGTTTATATAGTTTATGGTGAAAAACATGTAAGTGATGATTTTATCTATATATTTTACAATAAAACGTCATTTCTGACGTATCAACTGAAGTCTATTTATCCCATGCCCCCGTATTTACTTGAAATGTTTGTGTCTGGTTAAGTTTTTCTCTTGCGTCTTTCAATAAACTCTCTGCATTCCCACGGGCATTAATTATGTCCCTTTATTGGCTGACCTATTCCTTTATTCATGCGAAGCAGACTTGATCCAGAAGCTTCTGAATCAAAAGAAGAAAAAGCTAGCGGTGGCCTTTAAGTTAAATTTGTCATTTAGATATATCGAAAACATTTTGTCAATTAATAATGATAATTTTCATACATACGCCAATGCGATATATCTCAGTGAACTAGACATTAAAGACACAGCGGAATCAAGCACACACGCCTCCTACTCGGACATTTACTTTCCACAGACACAGACAGGAAATCAACAACTAGGTTTCCACATCTAAGTAGCAATATCCCTCAATCACCTGCATATGGTGTTTATATCTCACAAATGATCTGATATGACAGTTCAATATATGAAAATTTCATGTACAGAGGTAAACTACTTACTGACAAGTTATTGGCACAGGGTTATCAGAAATGGCATTTGTTGTCAACGTTCCTCAAATTTTACGGTTGGTATAATAGTCTTGTTTGCTCTGTTTCACTAAATGAAATGATATGTTACATGATGGATAGCGGTTGTTGAGTTTTCTGTACCAATAGTGACCAGGATTTCTTCCGCACCTATTTCGTTTGAATTTGACTCTGGACTAATGGCGGGTGTGACCGGTCGACAGGGATGCTTACTCATCCATGGTTCCTGACCTCATCTATGGATTTCCGAAAGTGCGTGTTTTTTCCAATATCACCAGATTTGTATATGTATCATGGAAATCCTTAATATCCAAGATTCCCTAGTGCTCATGCACGGCCTTTGTCTTTATATACAGGTAATTTTCATCCAGTTGGGGTCAAAATATACTTGTAATTGCTAGTCATGGATAGGAATCAGTTTATTGCAAATAGAAGTTGTCTGTCCTTTTGAAAATATTTGACAAAAGTAAAAAAAATGCCTATTTTGAAAACTTGAAAGTCTAAAGTAGCAAAGTACAAATGGATATTCGAAACTCCAAGTCCATCAGAATACGACGAATTGGATATAAAAATCTTCTTAATATGAAGATCATTGCTAATGCAAAACGGGATGGGACCAGGTTTCCGGAAATGTCAGCGTTCCCTGGAAACCCCTCGAGTTCGGTAAAAAGGGCAAGCTCGGTGGAAAGGTTGTTATGTTGTAAATATTGAATATAATGGGGGTTTGTATTTACCCCCAGTAAATTCAAAATTTTACAGCATGACAATGTCAGAAGCTGAGGAATTCTGGTCCTTATCATACTCTCAAATATCTCAATGATAAGAAGTACCATGCCATATTAGGTTGAAATTAAGGAAATAACGTATTTGATAAAATCAACAAAATATGCATAACAAATGTCGTGCTTTTAAAACAACATTTGTTATGCATATCAGAGGTAAAAATAATACAAATTTGATGATGTCCTAATGTGTACAGAAAAGGAGAAGACAATACGACAAATTTATATATTTACTTTGGAAAGTGACTTCAATTAGTTAATAACGTTGATGGTATGTAGATTGTTTGTAAGCCACCTTCGGAATACTCTTACACTGTGTCTTAATACTCTGTCTTAATAGGTTTTGCTAAACTTAAATTAAAGATGAAAACAAAACCGAAGTTTGAAGCAATTATAAACAATGATACAATAGAGACTTTGACACACAGAAATGATTTGACAAGTAAACTATCATTCTTGTAGAATTGAATCAAAATAAGCCGCTGTTTGATTCACTTATTTCCCCCAGAGAAATTCAACTATTACGTAACAGATGTGTGATGTAATTTAAAGTGTTTATTATTATTATTATTATTATTATTATTATTGTTATTATTATTATTATTTTTATTATTTTATTATTCTATTGCGATTATTATTATCATCATCTTTATTTTTCTGAATTTCCTCTTATCCTTTCCTTAGAGGAACTTTTTTTCCAAAACGAAAACAACAAAATGAATGTTAAATCGTAAATCCATTCGTTTCCAACACGTAAGGAATCGTTTGAGATCGTGTTGAGTGTTATCCCAGAGGTAATATTTCATATACCATATTAAACAAGACAACAACAGTTTCAAAACCAATCAGTTCAGAAAATTATTTAAGAATGAAATAAACAAATAACACAAGCTTTCAATCTCGGAACGTTTTGATCAGTATTATGACTCGACATCACGTAACTATTATGAAGTAATTTCAAGGCCATAGAAAGTATCCAGTTTTCCGACAACTGATTCTAAAAATATAACATGAAAGGTATGGTTTTTATTTTAAGTTTTATTTTCAATCCAATGTTGGTAGGGTTTCCGTGCTTTCTTTTAATAGATTATTGTCCTTCATAGTTCCATTTAGACATGAAATTTCCTTTGCAATCATCAATTTCCAATTGTGCCCATAGTAAACATTGTCAAAGAATTAATTATCCAACATTAGAATTGACAACAAGTATATTCTCGGGTACTTTATTCTTAGACTTGATGATTTGCTTTTTAGAATGTTAAACTGATTCATATCATAAGAAGGCAATTTATATTGCATTTTAAAACATGGATGGAAGATATTTCTTATCGTACACACAAAAATCAAAAGAGGTTGTATTGTTGTTTAACGTCAAACTCCAGAATCTTTCACTCATATGGAGACGTCACCAATGCCGCTGAAGGACTTCAAAGTTTGGCCTATGCCCGACACTTCCAGCCATTGAGCAGTGAAGGTTCTTTAACGTGCCGACACCTACAGTGATACGAGACCTAGGTTTTTACTGTCTCAACTGAAAGCCAGGAATCCGACCTGCCGCCGGCTGGACTCGAACTCACGACCTGACGATCAAGAATCGAGCGCGCTACCGACTGAGACAGGCCGGTTCAAAAAATCAAAAGGAAAACAGAACAACAACAGAAAGTATAATGAAGAAGTAACAATAGATATTCCACGTACACTAAAATACAACAAATTATATACAGCAACGGCTTCAACACGAAGAAAAGTTGCGAATCCCAAACGGGATGAGACCAGGTGTCCCGAGGAACAGAAACAAAAAACAAGGCAAAAACTCAGAGGCAAAGGATTTTTGAGAACCAAATATATTTTTATATTCAGCCTAACATATGTAACCCAAATGGATTTTAAAACTCAGCAAATTACATATAAAGCTTTCACTATTTACATTTTAAAGCATTCATTTCCTTGGTTAATGTTTAATATTCCATCGTTTAATTCATCACTAGTGATGATTCATTTGACTTCAAATACATAACGTTAAAGTAAATTATGACTATTGGTAGAGATAGAAATAACATTAATCGAACGGTAACTATACATTTGAAGAATATCGATAATTCTTATGAATATAAAGTATGTTTATGCGAAGATGGCATATACATGATCCCTTAAATATCAGTGTGTGAATGACATAAAAATGCGGTGTATGCAGGCTAATTGCTTAACTTTATATACAAAACTTTGATCCGTTGTCAAACTGCGATAGTAGATGGATAAGAAAGAGGTAGCTTTAAAATCTAAATTGCATTTGATTGTTTTTAAATTTTCTATAAAATTGCCCTCTGTCATTGATCTTGGTATATAGTATTTCAATTTCAATTTTCTCCCAAAATTGTATTAATCCCGAATCTATCACCTTCGGCAATAATTGAGTAGTCACGAAAAACTAAAGTCATTTATTTCAATACATTCATTGATCACTCATATTGATGTTATTTGATCCTGTAGTCATTCCGTTTCTGTAAAACTTAGAAAACCATATAAAATTACTCCTACACGTTTCATTTGAAATGAGAATTAACTTCACCGAGTTACAGTATATCGGCGTGGAAAAGTTAACTGCTTACCACAGACTCCAGAATTCAAAGCAAATCAGCGTTGATGTTTTGATGATTGAATGGTGTACGACATGTCACAGTATATACATGTGTAAGTGTTGTTGTGATATATATATATATATATATATATATATATATATATATATATATATATATATATATATATATATATATATATATATATATATATATATATATATATATATATGAGCCGACCTGGCTCAGTCGGTAGCGCGCTCGACTCTTGATCGTGAGGTCGTGAGTTCGAGTCCAGACGGCGGTAGGTTGGTTTCCTGTCTGTCGGATGAGACAGTAAAAACCGTAGTCCCGTGTCACAGTAAGTGTCGGCACGTTAAAGAACCTTCACTGCTCAATGGCCATAAGTGCCGAGCATAGGTCAAAATTTGAAGCCCTTCACCGGCATTTGGTGACGTCTCCATATGAGGGAAATATTCTTGAGTGGGACGTTAAAGAACAATAAACAAACAAACAAATATATATATATATATATATATATATATTAAGTTGTCAACGATTAACCGGTTACCCGAGTACTCGTCACATGATCCGATCATCGAATACTAAAATCAGTGTAATTTAAAAATCACGTGCATTTTTCAAATTTTGTCAATTGGTTTGTTATATCCAGTGGGAGTTGTTTGTATTTTATATCTGGAAGATATATACATGTAATTTATTGTTTTCAGTATAATATTCTGTTCATGATAATTCAGTATTAGGATAATTTTTTTCATTTAATGCCGTTAAACCAAAGATATGTAAAGCTAAATTGCTGGTTTAACATGGACAATTACGCCATTTACACATGAAGTTTGGAAAACAATTACATGTACATATAGTTGTATTAAAACATTTCACTTAAAAAACGATACGTCGCTGAATCAGTGTACGGTACCCATTTAAATTTGGTTTAATGTAGTAAGAATAAAACTTTGACGTATTATCATGGAACATATTGCCAAATCTTCTAGAAATGTTTCTTAAACGACTTGCGCCTATTGAATCTTTTATTTTCGATAAAAATAAAGCTACCAATATCATAGTCCGGAAGCTGTAAAATGACCCACAGAGCTTTTAAAATTAAACATTTTTCCGGATATTGTGGGAACAAGATAATACCCTCTCAGGCAAATAAATATCTCCGTGAACCTCCCACTTTGAATTATTTCTTGGGCTTCGACTACATTACTACATAACTGACCGAATAACCGAGTACCGATCGGAAACACGGTTAACCGGTTACTAGATATTGACCGATTTGACAGAAAGTGTCTAACATACGTACTGAGAGTACCTGTAGGAGGAATTCAAGTAAGTACTAACTAAATGTGATCTGAGGCATCTATTAGTGTGATTAAATTTTCGGTGGCGACGACGATGATGATTAAGATGGTGATGGTGGGGATGATTGTGGTGATGATGATGGTTGTGATGATAATGATGATGATGATGATGATGATAATGATGATGATGATGATGGAAAAGAAAATGATGAAGACGATGATGATGATTATTATCTCAGGGTTCACCACATGTGATACTTATCAAATGAAACTCGATGACGTACCAGCAGTAAAGATATACCCACCATCCGGAAATAGATTTTCCCAAATTTAATTTGATAATGCATTTGGTAGCTTATCAATTATGACGATAAAATCGAAAATAATATATATATATATATATATATATATATATATATATATATATATATATATATATAAGATTTAGAAATGTATAATATGTTTCAAAGCACGACATGAGTTGCTGTAAAAGATATACATTAATTAATATAGGAATAATACTGAAGAACCATAAATGACGGTCTTGGCTGTATAATATTCCGTTTAATTCTTTATTGGAAGATTTTGTATCATCCGAACGACCCCAATATCTTACTTCGTATGTCCAACGGATGGCGGTGGGACAGTCGCATCCCTAGTCCTAGGTAAGCCCTGGTATTGGGAATCAAAACCTTGGCCTTCCGCTTGCAAGTCGAACTTCCATTAGACCACCTCGAGCGGCTCAGAAAAAAGGAACACACGTAAGTAAATGACATTAATTACTTTATCTTAAAACAAATTCCAATTAGTCAATTATGCAATAATCAATTTGATTTGATTTGATTTTTTGTTTTACGCCATAATCAACAATCTTTCAGTCATATGATTAGTTTTTATTGGTGGGGGAGAAATTCCGGTTACCCGGGTAAAGACCACCGACCTGTAATAATTAACATGAAATGATTCACTGCACACGTTTATATTTTAATCTTTATATATATATACCGTTTCTAGTAAGTATATATGTTGGAGTTATATATCTTAAAGACAGAGATGCTTGTTATGTTTATTTACAGTACATTTAATTTGTTTATATATGTTGTTGGCACCGTTATTTCTATGTCAACTGCAAAAATACTGATCGATTGACTGGCCACATTTAAGTGCAGATAAGGAATTCTGACATCGTTCTTTCCGCGGGATGTATGTCAATCTTGTTATTTTAGAAAGTGTCCTAAGTATGATACCACTTTGTCTTCCGGAACTGTACATCTGTTGTATTTTATCTCAAATGATTTCATTGACAGAAACGATCGTCATGCGCAGTTGTCTTGCAATACTATAACTTTGGTGTTATGTTTAGATTATGTACTATGTATCTCAACAAGCCATAACTGCATTATGTTCCATTGTATACTAACTGCTGTTGAATGATGAAATGTCATTGCCTTTTTGTATCTAATGTCTCTGTTAATCCGTCATTCATAGCACCAACAATATATTATACTTGCCTCTTACCAATAAGACCCGTGTACGTTCCTCGGATTGGACAGTGGAGTATGCAAGATGGTGTCGCGGTTGCCAAGACAGACCCCTGACTTTTCTCCAGGTACTTGTTTATCAATCGCTGTAGAACATATAAAGTGAAAAGAAAATTATAGGTCGTGATTCAAAGTGTTCATTTTATGAGTGAAATTAATCTATGATATGCCTTTGGTGGTGATATCCCTTAGATACTTTATGTGCCTTATTTCCTTGTGATCACGGAAGATGTGTGTGTGTGTGTGTGTGTGTGTGTGTGTGTGTGTGTGTGTGTGTGTGTGTGTGTGTGTGTGTGTGTGTGTGTGTGTGTGTGCGTGTGTGTGTTCCCTACACCTATTATTCAGTATAAGACATTTGCATTACATCACGCCAATGGTATCATCAAGTCGATAAAGTCTTACATCAATCTCCTTAATTAAGATTTCTGTAAATCACTACTGTCTAAACATCTATAAAAAGCATACTATAAATATTTTATGTCTAAAATACTTTGCTGTGGTTTCTATTAATACCGTACACTCTTATTACTTTGGTCAGAGTTCTATATCGTACTTTAAAGCTTCCTGTGGTTTTACAGATCGCATCCGATAACCTATGCTAGACCATATTTGATTATGAACGTCACTTGTGACTTTTTCACTATGTGTACACCACCTATATGGTCGTCATTTGATACTTGTTCGTCATTACTATTTGGAGTCTCAAAACTGGGAGTCGAAAACTTGAGTCAGTCAATGTAACTGGTTTATATGATTGTAAAATATGTCATGTTTTCTACATTTATAATCATAATAACTGTGTCTTGTACAGAAATCACAAGTACATGTAATTATACTAATATCACAGATACTTGTTGTTATATGGATATCACAGGTACTTGTAATCATTAGGATTGACAGGTACTTGTAATTATATGGATATCAAAGTACTTGTCATTGTACGGATATCACATGTATATGTAGTTATACAGAGAAAACAGTTACTTGCCATTATACGGATATCACAGGTACGTGTCATTGTATGTATATCACAGGTACATGTCATTATAGATATCACAGGTACTTGTCATTATATGTATATCACAGGTACAGATTATAACAGGTACAGATAGGTACTTGTCTTTATACGGATATCACAGCTACTTGTCATTATACGGATATCACAGGTACTTGTCATTTTAAGTATGCAACAGTTACCTGTCATTATACTGATATCACAGGTACTTGTCATTATACTGATATCACAGGTACTTGTCATTATATTGATATCACAGGTACTTGTCGGTATACGGATATCACAGGTCATTATACTGATATCATTATACTGATTATACTGATATCACAGGTACTTGTCATTATACTGATATCACAGGTACTTGTCATTATACTGATATCACAGGTACTTGTCATTATACTGATATCACAGGTACTTGTCATTATACTGATATCACAGGTACTTGTCGGTATACGGATATCACAGGTACTTGTCATTATACTGATATCACTGGTACTCTTCATTATCAGCATTGACAGGTACCTTTCATTATACTGATATCACTGGTCTTGTCATCATACTGATATCACAGGTACTTGTCATTATACTGATATCACAGGTACTCGTCATTATCAGGATTTATAGGTACCTGTCATTATACTGATATCACTGGTCTTGACATCATACTGATATCACAGGTACTTGTCATTATCAGAATTAACAGGTACTTGTCATTACCAGGATTGACAGGTACTTGTCATTATAAGTATATCACAGGAACTGTCATTATATGGATATCACAAGTAGTTGTAATTATAAGTATATCACAGGTTCTGTCATTACACGGATATTACAGGTACTGTCATTATACGGATATCACAGGTAGTTGTCATTATAAGTATATCAGTCCCACGGTAGTAATGTGAGCATATATCGATCATATACATCTATAAATAAGTAAATCACAGCATGCACTGATGTATATAATTTGTCATTGGGAATTCATCAATATCTTACATTATATAACTATAAATACCACGGTCGCTAATCACTGTATATCGGAAAACTTTCGCTTTTGATTTCTTTCGTCCTTTGATGACAGAAAACATATTCATTCCATGAAATCGCCCTTCATCACTAGTCTTATGGACGGCGTGTACATGCTTGTGGTTCAATTATTTACCTTGAAATTGTCGCATTAATTTTAAATCCGCCGTCTTATCTAAGGGTAAAAATGGCCAAAATTAAACGGGAGTGAAAATTTCCATATACATTATATAATTACCAGAGGTATGGGGGCCACCTTCGACGAGTGGTTATAGCATTGCTCTTTGAACCAACATGAAGTCTCTAGTCTCTGGTCAGCGTAGGTTCAAACCCCGCTGGAACTTGATATTTATTGAAAGTTTGCCAGTTTTTTTTTGTTGTTGTTGATATTTTTGTTTTTTGGTGGTTTTTTTTTGTTGGTCTCTTCCCTGGCGCATTGTTACCGGTTTCTCTCCTCCACCATTTAAAACATGCCGTCACCATTTTACTGAAAATTGTTGAGAGTGGCGTAAAACATTACTGTATTAAAAATGTAAAACTTAAAATCAGTAATATCATCTTCCCATTGTACTCTCCAGTACCTTACGTCAGCAGAGAGAGAGAGAGAGAGAGAGAGAGAGAGAGAGAGAGAGAGAGAGAGAGAGAGAGAGAGAGAGAGAGAGAGAGAGATGTAGATGTAACGACATCAATCCACCATCTAGCCATCTATAATATACCGTAAATTAACAAATGTATTCACATACGGTCGTATTTCTTGAAGCACATATTTGATTTTAGAAAAGTCTATTAGGATATTATGCAAATAGAATATCTAATGTTGTGTGCAAACCGAGATTAACTTAAAGCTTAAGAATACAATTTACTTATCTATGCATTATTCTCACAACCTGGTACCAGATGGTTATAATTCATAACGTTTAAGACATCCGCTAAACAGCTTTGTGAATAAATGAATTGGAATCGTGTTTGGCGACATTAAGAGCAGATCGATGACTTTCAATCGTAACAGCTTCTCTGATTATAGTAATACGATTTGATTTTATGCTGTAAATATATTGAAATATTAATAGTTAGGCTTTATTGTTTATCAATCTATTAAAACTTGTTTATAATGGTCATCTATGTGTGACTTAGAAGTATGTACAACCTTGTGACGAGAACACAACATATATCAATTACCATTAATGTTATTGGAGTCGTGTTTACATATTGCCCAACTGTTGTACGGAAATCTGTAAAAGTGCATGATAGAAGAAGCTATTTGAACTTGCAATGCAATGTACACGATATAATAAGATGCACCAAATATCATACCTTCATAGTGGATATTGGACAGAAGGACCTATGGAAAATTAAAAAGTGAAACCAGTTGCCATGGAGTAGTTGACAGATCACACCCGCCTTGAGTTATTCATTACATCAAAATCAAATAACCTATAACATTAATCAAACAAGACATATGATTACATCTCCCCCCCCTCTCTCTCTCTCTCTCTCTCTCTCTCTCTCTCTCTCTCTCTCTCTCTCTCTCTCTCTCTCTCTCTCTCTCTCTCTCTCTCACCTTTGGGTTGTCACAGTATCATTAACAATATATTTTCACCTTCTCTTCTGAAGTAGTATTCGAATGCTTTTGGTAATCCTGTCTTGTCATCATCTCTGGTAGATATGTTGCAGATGTGGTATTTGCATGGTATTGGTGATTTGTCTCTTTAATGTCTTTAAATCACTTCTGTCGTTCATATGATCCCATTTCGTTTGACAAGCGTATATTAAAGTCATTTTACTGTTAATAGACTTAAAAGTCACTCGGCATGTTACTCCCATAGCTGATTAAATACAGAATCAGCCATAGATGACACTTGGACAAACTAATAAACTTATGATTATAAATCATTCTTTATCACTAATTCTATGTGTATTCAAGTTTTATTTATCTTATGCATATTACAGTTACTTATATTGAACACTGTTACATTGAAATCCCGCTCTATTTGAAATCATTTTTATTCCCCGGCAAAAATCTTTAGGCCTATCACCATTATAACCCGCTTTTAAAAACTCTGTTTATTTGAAAGACAATTCCCTTTCGATTTTAATATATCTGGGATCGACTGTGTTTAAAAAAGTAAAGAAATCTAAGTGTATACCGTTAAATCCATTATACATTTACAAATATGATTCCTAGGAACAGACATTCATCTCTGTAGTTATTGCCAAGTAAATATGGCAATTTTACATTTCTTTTCAATAGTTAAATTGGAATGGAAGTCATTACACTAAGAAAGAAACTCATCACCTGCTTATAGTTTACTAAATGATCATGTGACAAAATTACCGAAAACATTAGAACCTGTTATAATATAATAATTGATATCAAAACATTAGAACCTGTTATAATATAATAATTGATATCAAAACATTAGAACCTGTTATAATATAATAATTGATATCAAAACATTAGAACATTAGAACCTGTATCAAAATATTATATAATAATAATTGATATCAAAACATTAGAACCTGTATCAAAACATAAGAACCTGTTAATATAATAATTGATATCAAAACATTAGAACCTGTTATAATATAATAATTGATATCAAAACATTAAGAACCTGTTATAATATAATAATATATCAAAACATTGAACCTCAAAATAATAATAGAACCTATTAGAACCTGTTATAATATAATAATTGATATCAAAACATTAGAACCTGTTATAATATAATAATTGATATCAAAACATTAGAACCTGTTATAATATAATAATTGATATCAAAACATTAGAACCTGTTATAATATAATAATTGATATCAAAACATTAGAACCTGTTATAATATAATAACTGATATCAAAACATTAGAACCTGTTATAATATAATAATTGATATCAAAACATTAGAACCTGTTATAATATAATAATTGATATCAAAACATTAGAACCTGTTATAATATAATAATTGATATCAAAACATTAGAACCTGTTATAATATAATAATTGATATCAGTTTGAATAAAATATACAGATTTGTCCAAAGCGGTAATATGACATTTCATTTTCATTCAAAGGTAGAAAAAATGTTCTGATTCTGTCTCCGTGGCATTTTCCTAATACGCAAATTGAATTCGATACGAACGAGTAGGTGTACGTATTGATTAGATCCGAGTTTGTACCAACAGATATATAATGTATAGCAACATGACATGCACGTTCAGTAGGAGTGCCATCACAATACAACGCAAGAAACTCAGACATTCTGTATTCTATCGATTTCCTGATAAACAACTTCGTCTTTAAATGGTCAAACGATGAAGATATACCGTAGAACATGAATGATACGATACGTGATCAAACTAATATCTTCCGTGCAGCAACACATGTTACAAACTGACCCTGTCTCTAATTCCACTGGGAATGTACCAAACTGGAAACATACGTAGTTCCAATGTATAATGACGTCAAATAAAAATAGCAGACGACAACTGATACTGTGTGAAAACAACAAAACACAAATTTTGAAATTATACAGCGTATGAAAAAATTGCCTCCGGTATTTTTATCAACTTTAAAGAGTTCTTGTGAAAAAGAAACGAAATTTGTTTTACAACCGTTTTTAATTGGAACAATAAATATTAAATATAAAATAGGTACCACCATATATTTTTAGCATCATGACATACAATACAGTGTTTTAGTGACCATTTAAGGTTTCACGGGTTTTGGGTGAAGAGATAAGGCATTAATGGTTACGCTAAGCATTTTTAAAATTCTAAAATAAATTTTCCAAAAGTTAAATAATTCAATTACACCGATCATAAGTTTTGATTGGTATTCTTAATTTTACTGGATTGAACACAGCCCAGAAAAATCGAACTAGTCGAATCACCTTCCAATACCAATAGTTAAAAGCCTTACTGAGCGCCAGGGGGAAATTCATTTTCTTCAACATAGTTATTAATGGGTGTAGGCGTCTGGTTAATAGTTTATAATCTTGTATCATATATTATACATATTGATACGTAATGTCGTATTTAGGAACGCTGTGCTGATGTTGTAGCATTTGATTTACAAATCTAAAGACAAAATGGTTGGCAACATTTGTTTATAGTTCATCGGTTTTAACAATGAAAGTTAAGTTTAAGAAAAAAGTGAAACGCGTTTCTTACTGTTTCATACAAAATCTGTAGGCATTAGGTGAGCCTCGCCACATTACACTTGATATAAAAACTGAGTCTATCAGCCAGCAAATCTGGACGTAAAATGATGTTCCGGAATTTGTATCCATTGTTTTACAGTCTTCGGAACCGTGGAACAGGCAGATACAAAAGAGTGATAACCAATGTCAGTTGTAGGAAACTGTTGGTATACTCAATATTATTGGCAAGCATTGTCTTGTATAAAATGTATATCAGATTTGGCATACACTTGCAGCATGCGAACACAGTGAAGAAAAGCTAAAGGACAGAAACCAGATGTAACAGAATTGCAATAGAACATCATATGCATTAATTGTGAAACAGATATTTGTATTAAACAAACTCATATGATCCAATATAGTGGAAACTCATTCGCATTCGTCATAACTTGTAATATATCACTTCATTCATTATTATTTTACGTTTTCTTAAAATAAAATGAAGAGAAATTATTATTTGGGTGAAATATTTCGAATTAAAACACCCACAACAATTTCGGGAGTCCAATACAATTATTTGTGTCTTCATATTAAAGTTACACTTCACAACATTATACTCGTCATCACCAACAACAGATGTAGGAATGTCTGATATTAGTGTAATTATGTCAAACTGTCGTCGTTATCGGTGAACTAGTTATCTGTATCGGCATTATCTATCCCAAATAATTACATACTTTACGTGTCTCAATATATGTTTACCACTGGGTACATCAATCATATTTACCTCCCTTTGTAAGCTTATTTAAAGTGATATTATTCTAAATTAATGACACTTCCGGTAAAAGGTTTTTCGGATATATATATATATATATATATGCCAGTAATGAAAGTATTCTTCATTCTGTAGTATATTTGATATATATATATCTGATAAAATCTCAAATTCTACCACATTTTTCTCAACGGATTATTTCAGGGACCGGTGATGCAATCAATCATAGCAACATATCAGAAATACAATACAATGCTCTTACAGGATATTAAAAGGGTTAAAAATTAAGGGATACTGATTCGTCTGCAATAAAGATTCAACGTAAAGTTCATGTAATGCTTTTAGATGATTTGAATAAAATAATATGTTGTAAAACGAGTTATTCGTAGTAATTTAAGCGCATCACGATAACGAACAAACACGCTGAAGATGTCAGATATAATTTGGTAAAAATAGAACGTTACGGATATTGATATCCCAATATCTTCATTAGATAATATAAATTGGTGAAAAAATGGAAGGAAGGATATCATATGTTCAATTAAAGGCAGTGTAGGCGGAAATCGGTACTGCCACATAAGCTGATCGATAGGTTTATTTACAAGCACATCACATCAGGCATTTGTGGATGTATATTTTTCAAATACATCCATATAGAACTTCTTGAAATACAGATTATAACGGATATATATATATATATATATATATATATATATATATAAATAAATAATGGTGTGTATGTTAGCATGTGTGTGTCCAATCTATGTCGAACGTTGGTACATATAAAAACAAGGCAATTGAATTATCTAAAATACCAATTTTATTACAAACTTAAAAATATGTAGCAATATAAACAATACAAGATTTAACATTGAAGGCCTTGTGGAAAAATTTTAATAACCATATTGGAACTTCGTCCATATTGCACACTCTGTTCTACTCGGCACACCTCGGACACAGTCATTGTGGCAGTATTGATTCTCAATATACAAATGTAGACTGTGTAGCATTTGACAGTTTTTGGCAAATTATGATTGATTTTTCTCAACACTGATTCTGAGGAAATCATTAAGATACAAGTTGATTACAGTTTGACAAAGGAATTGTTATGAGACACAACACGTAGTGTTTGATAAATAAATGAAACTGCTTGTCGAAAACCATGTACATCAATAGATAAATGATGAAGAAGATACTGTTAGGCTTCAAATGTGTTAGTTCATATGCCATGCCTGTAGCTACGTCAATCTTAAATATCATTCCTTCCCATTAACACTCACTTATCAATATAACCCTCGTAATTAAATGAATTGCTCTAATTCTAACGACATTGAAGTATTGCTTGCCAATCTTCTGTAAAGAAATAAATCGTTGTGGTTAGGAAAAGATTAGAGTTACACATGCATTTGTTTACATGTGTAGAAACGAATTTTAAATACCAGTAGCTTTTCAATTGTTTGGACACATTTGCATTTTTATCAGACACTTAAGTTTACAGATTCTACTTTTCTATCCTGAACTACTCATCTGAGAATATCTTTTGTTAGCATTATTTGACTTTTGAGGTCTAGAAATTAAAACACCGTGAATGATTTTTTTTTTCACTTTGAAGTTTAATTGTGCTTCGAAAACAGATTGATTTATTTTAAGCCGACCCCTCTTGTGCCCTTCCCTTCGACCGTCATAGACTTTACACCCAACCTTTGAACAAAACATACTACCACATATTACTGTACATGATCTTTGTGAATGTACCCATTTTCTAAAATAGCGTCAAAAGGTTTATTCCAGGGTTTTAGATTCTGAATCTCTGATAGACATTGGATAATGACGCTAATCATAAATATAATTATTGCAAGCATATTCGATTTCTAATACTTCGGCTACGATTTACAATACAGTATCGAAGGAATATTAAACAACACATTTCCATCTGATTATAACATAGATGTCAACATCAGTTTTCTCTGACCTTGGCTTCCGGTGTAGCATGTAAACCTTCATGTAGAAATACTGTGGCAAAACAGAGACCATTTGTCTGGTCCGTCTTTAGTAGATCTTTAATTTCACGATCCAGAAACTAAACCTGATCTTGGCAAACACACCTTTCACCACATAGCAATGATGTCACTGCATTGAGACAATGTCTCATAACGTGTGTTTATCAGGTTAGGCAAAAACTGGACACTCGGGAGTGAAGCGAGATAAAATGAGACCAAGAAATATATTAAAATCCCCCTTGTTATCACAGTATGTCATTTTTATGTATCACGTAACATCGGTAAAATTACATCCGTGATAAAGTAATACCCTCAGATTATAGGTCAAAGACCACCTTAAATATTGTAAACCATGGTCATAGAGCAATGGCATATTACACAAAAAACGATGTTATGACATAGTAAATGTAGTAATTATTTTAGTCATATAAGATTTGTGTAATTCATACGGCATTTGTTATAAAGACTTATAAAAACACTGACACCCTACAGTGTTGAAATACACCCTGAACTCTTAGATAATCTATGACGAGTCAGTAAAGTAATACACACTGAATATTTAACAATGTCATAACATAACTGACAAATCACTAAATTACGACAACTACAATTATGATAATGACATACAGTACAGGTATGACCATGTCATACAAAACAACACACTAATTCATTTCCTATATGTTATTATGACATATATGTCGACCAGGAGATACAAAAAGTGGACGTCCAAAATAATACTTGTATTGAACAATGAATAAGCCTACACATGGAGTATAGCTGTACAATATCCATCCTGCATTTAACTAGATATATGTATAATTTCATTTTGCTTGAAATATATTGATACTGTTTTACACTATTTTCAAATTACACATCCTGATATGACATCATACTCATCCTGATGACATCATACATATTCTTTTATGACATCATAGTCTGATGACATAATATACACCCTATTATGAAAACATACACATCCTAATAACATATTACACATCCTGATGACCCATACACATGCCAATATGACATCACATATATCCTGATATGACATCAAACATATCATGAAATGACATCATGCACATCCTGATATCACATCAAACACATCCTAAGGACATCCTACACAACCTGATATGACATCATACATATCCTGATATGACATACACACCATACACATCCTAATGACATCAAACACATCCTGATATCACATCATACATATCCTGTTATAAATCATACACATCTTGATATCACATCATACAGATCCTGATATCACATCATACAGATCCTGATATCACATTATACATATCCTGATGTAACACTATATATAGTTCAAACACGCGTAATTCATAACAGGGATGAGAATTTTCTTTTTGCCAAATATTAGACTTTTGGTAATCCATGGAAACAGCAAGCTAAATGTTTTACCTGTACACTTTTCATTCTAAAAATAAACAGATTTTTTTTTACCAGAACCCTACTGTGACACTTTACATTGGTAGACCTATACTTCATAATCAATGTGTTTTGTATTTTTAACTTTATCATTAATCAACTGACATCTCCAATTTCAAAATGGTAAAAAAGCTTCAGTATGGTCATACATGCAGAACAATGTGTCAATTTGACTTGGCATGGAATATCTTAAAACTTATACGATGTTAATATGGATATGACAAATGTAATACTAACATATGTCATACAATGTTACAAAAATTGTGTGATACAATGTCGATATTAATTTTGGACAACTCACTGAAATATATAACAGATGTTAAACAGCATATTATTATGTCATTATATTTGACATATTACAACCTATATCATAGAAAATAGTATCATAGAACAGACTAAATACATGTAATGTTATGTATACCGGAATAAACATTTCATATATTACACACATACCATTTCTGTATTTCTCTGTAGGACTATGTGTATAAATCATTGTTATAAATTGTCTACCATTACATGTAATAAATGCAGTGTAATGTGTACCGGAATAAACATGCCATATATTACAGACATACCATTTCTGTATTTCT
This sequence comes from Atrina japonica, assembly GCA_030159075.1. Classification (NCBI taxonomy): domain Eukaryota; kingdom Metazoa; phylum Mollusca; class Bivalvia; order Pterioida; family Pinnidae; genus Atrina; species Atrina japonica. Next base: position 1,044,700 of record BROG01000117.1, read on the forward strand.
GTGTAGGTATAATAGGTATAAATTATTGTTATAATTGTTCACCGTTACATATGTAGACAAAGATTTATGTCATACAGAAATAAAATATGTCATACAGTGATGCAGATCAAATCTAAATTTAAACATATAATACATCACTATAAATGTGATTAACGTCATATTTTACAGAAATATAATGTCATATATTACAATGTATGGCAATACAGTAAATGTAAAATAGGTCTCACAGAACCGAGACAAATCTGCTCGTGTTATACAGTATAAAAATAAAACCTATGCTGAACCCCTGTGATACAAAAACGTAAGTGATGCAGTACAAAAATAAATCTATTTAGGAACACGAGTAAAAAAGTAAACCTACAATACCATAACGAGAGGGAATAAAATCTACAGCAATGTCATATAAAACAGATATATAAAGTATACAGAACAAAGAAACAGAAGCCCTAGAAGCACGTCATATAAAACAGAAATATAAAGTATACAGAACAAAGAAACAGAAGCTCTAGAAGCACGTCATATAAAACAGAAATATAAAGTATACAGAACAAAAAAACAGAGGCCCTAGAAGCACGTCATATTCAAATGAACATAGATATTGAGTGATAACTCATACAAAGCTGGAATAAATGTTTGGATGAAAGGAACGAGTCACGTGGAGCAAAAAATGTCGATCTTGACGCGTTTTCAACGAAGTTTGTTGTAGAGAAAAAATCATGTCAAAACGGCGCTACAAAGTTTGGAAGTTATCATGACGCTATATATATATTTATATAAAACACAAAATCTGTGTCCATAATTTGTCACACTATATTTACCGCGCTATTTCGAAACCTCTCTGTACCGAGGTTATATAATGTATTATGTTTTTACATGACACGACTGATTCAACGTTCATTTGTACAGTTGCACAGGATAAAGAAGCATGTAAACAATGTATACATAATTATGTTCAAGGTCATCGTTTTGGGGACCAAAGTTATCAATATTACTGTTTTTGTCTGGTCCTATTTGTATGTACACAAGAATTTAGAAATCTTTAATGTGGATCACCAATATTGCTGGCCCATTTGTCTTCTATTCAAGATAATACATACTTGTTATTATTTGGTGCACCTACAAACCTATATCCCCTCATTTCATCAGTCATTTTTCGCCGTTACCTCGTCGTCTGGTGTCTTCTTTATAAATCTTGCCACTATAATTCATCATTGAAATGTCCGTATCGTGTTCACCATTGTAAGTCTTTTTCCTTATTTGATGTCGATAAACATATCTCCGTCGTTATTGCATGCCTTTAACGAGTTTGACCTTTATATAACATTAAGTCGCCATTTTCATAGACTATTACAAAGCACGTGTCACATGACTAGTCTTTGAAATGTTTGGTATACAAGAGATCTTTTGTGAAAAATCAATTACATATTATGACTAGGATTTGTCTGTCAGATGCCTTTGTCATACTTTCATTTTATCAAAATCACTGTATAGTTTGCACCGAATGCTACATAATCTTGTAATCATTTGTGAAATAAACAATGAATGAATAATATTGTGATAATGTGATTATGAACAATAAAAATAATTTCTGATACAAAATTACCGCGCTTGACAAACGTAGAAAAGATAAACCTCATTTCCCAGCTAAATATATATATATATATACATATACCATCGTAGAAAGAATAAGAATATATATTATTAATTTACACCTAATCTGATAATTAAACTAATCATAAAATAATTTAACAGATTAGCTAAATAAATATTCAGGGTCACAACCCTTAGTATGGACGTGGAATTGTGTGAGCCAACCATCACAAAATCTAAACAGCTCCATGGTCACCCTACAATGGCAACTTTGAAGAATAGTTTGCATTCTATATTGGGACTAAAAACTTGCAATCAAATCATTATCCGATTCCCATTGGAAAGTAACACAAGGTGTCCTGGTGATAAGTATTTCAAACATGAGCTAAATTAGCACAAATGTGCCGTCGTTAACAAGATGTGGTCACACGGAAATTCATAAATAGCACTGTATCCTCGTACTCGTTAGTTTGCCAAGAGCAGATGAGGAAACTGATTCGTGTAAGAAACATTACTGAGATTATTTAATCCGTCAACAAAAGATTTATGGCCATCCGGAGAAACGGCAGTTGAACTAGCCGGAGACTGCACCGGGGAATGTCCAGGAAGCATCTCTGTCAAATTGTTGAAGTGCGGCGGTCCCGGAAGTGCGTGTGCCGTCGGCGATGAATGGCATATGCCCTCTGGAAGTCCTGAAGGAGAAATACTACTGTGTTGCTGGTGATGTTGCCTCTGCTGAAGCTGTTGTTGGTGAAAATGTTGCTGAGACATAAGGATCCTGTTTTGTTGATCAAGATAAAACTCAAGCCTCGGATCTCGCGGAGAAAGTGACCGTGGTCGCTGAGGAGAACAATATCCGCTGTTAGGGTGCAACACCGCTGATCTTTGTTGTCGGAAGTAATTTCCAAGCTCTGTAGGAGAGAGACGAGTTGGTCTTTTGGCATTGGTTTTCAGTTTAGTTGAGCCAAACTTTGTTTGCGCAAATGTAGCCGCAGTAAACTGGGGAGGAGCTGATTCTTTAGTTGCGTAAGCTGGGGGGGCTTTTGCTGCAAGAGTTGAATTAAACAAGGAACTTGACGGTGATGTTGACGCACTGCCTGGCCATCCCTTTGAAGAAGTGGGAGAAGACGGGGAAAGTCCAACAGGTGAAAGACTCAAGTTACTGAGAGAAGAGGACAGAGTGTCAATAGGCTTAAAGCATTGCGCTTCTGGGTTGAATCCTTTGCCTGCTGCTTGAACCTCTCTATCTGCTGTTTCTGTGCTTTCTTCGTCGCGTCTGTCACTGTATAATATTTTAACTTGACCCTTTTCTCCTATTCTGTAAGAAACTTCATTAGGGTCTATCCAGATTGTCAGTTCTTCCGGGAGATATGTCTTCACTTCGTCCAAATTCAGTCCACAAGCACTTGCAGCGGTGGATATAACCGGATCGACCTTTTCTCCATTGACGCGCACGCATCTGAATCCCGATCCTTTGAATGGTTTATCCGGATACCAATGACCTTCGAACTTTTTCTTCAGTCCTTTCTCTAATTCGTCAGCAAGCATATCTACCCTTCTCCTCGGTAGTTTATTGTATAAATAGGAGATAACAAAATTAAGTGCAACAGAAACTTCCACGTGCATCGTGTCAATTTTTATCTGTAAAAGTCAATTTTCACCTCTTGTTTGGCGTGTGTACAAATATCCTATGTGTAGATTTGGCACTTCTTATAGAACTGACTTCTTATCTCAGCGTTCACTGAAAGTAAACAACACATTGTAAGTACAAAAGAAAGCAACATTCAGCTAAAATCAATTATTGATTAAGATTTACGTGTATTTCTTTCAACAGATGTTTCCTCAGGCAGTTACATTATAAATATGCATTTTTCCTCCTGATACATTTTGTCTATCGGCGACAAATTTGTTATACGTGCCTATATCCTATACAATCGTATATCTGACGTCAGGGCAATCTGAATATGAGATGTTAAAGCGACCAAACGATATTGCTCCAATATTGAAGGTCATCATCACTAAGAAGAGGAAACAGGTCTACAAAACACGTTGTAATTTAAAAAGCTACACACACTTTTATAGATGGCGCCTGTCTTTATGATCTAAAATAGCTTGCATTTCCTTTCATGCTAAGTTCATTTACAATGACTAATTGAGATTCTCATTGTTCCATTTATAGCCGAGGCGTTATTAAGTCTGGCAGGCAACAACAAATTCCTTAAATTTGTTGCTAAACATAACTAGTTCAATGTACTTTACTTATCGATGATGATGTGGTTCCATAGGTTGTTAAAACTAATTCCCCACACATCGTGAGGAAAAGGCCAGTTGTAGCAATTTGTAAACATGAATACTTGATTACGTGGAAGTGGTATATACGTAGGCTTATTACCAATTTGAAAAAATAACAATAACATCTTACTGATACTTGTAGACATGACGAATTCAAAGTACTTTGGTTATCGATAATGATATGATTCGATTGGCTGTGGATTCCCCGAATTCCCCACAAAACAGGAAAATATTAGTGGGAAAATGTAGTGTATGAAGTAAACATGTATAGCCAATTAAGTTATATGGAAAGGGGTATAGGAATATTTTATCTTTAATCAAACAACAACAACAACAACTTTTTGATACGTATAGAGCATATATCTGTTTGGGTAACAACACACTTATAAGTGTTATAAGATAAGCTTGGGAAGGGTAAAATACACCAAATCAGTTAATTGTATACACAATATGCAAATGTATGTGACAGACGACAAGTGCAAATAAGTTGCCGAGCGAGTGTTCCGAGTACTAGAAATTATTTCGGTGTATGAAACATTCCCCACGAGTGTACAATTCGGATATATAGGAGTGTAAATTTTGTCTGTGCATACAAACATAAGTGTATTTATACACATCCATGAAGACAGATGTTATAGTTGCCAAGTTCAAGGACAAATGTTCATTGGCTATCAGGCAGATAAACAGGCATTTATATTTTGTGGTTCTAGGTATGTTCATGCTGCACGGGGTAGCGTAGTCAGCTTGCAGTGGCAGAAGATATACCGTATATTTACTTTTTATTTCCCTGACGGGGGTATACCAAAAAGTAAAACAACAAATATTAATGACAATGTTTTCATTCAAGTTTTATCCCCGGTTAATCGAAGCGGGGCAACATTAATATTATTACATTCTAAATTTAGAATAGGCTACATGCTATTTACAATAGATCTGGACAATACATCACAACATTAAAATGAAGTTTACAATTTAATAGTAGTTTTCATTAGCGTTTACAGTTTGCAAATAATTTTCAACAGGTTTCTATAAACCTCCGCTTTGTAAAGTAATACAATATCCAAATGTTTTCATCAAACAATTTGCCTATATCTGTTTTGTTTTGGTTATGAAGCAATACAACAGTCAAATCTAACCCTCGTTATCCCTGCTTAAACATTCACACGTGTAAAATGTTCAGACAAAATAGCTGACAGTACATTACATAACATAGATTTCTGGGGGTGGCGACCGTTTATTGTACGTCCATACGACTGTGAGACAGTTAGTGTATTTATGGGGCGTCAATCAACGGAAGACGATAGCTTTGTAATGACGAACATTATGTAGCCTACATACGAGACTGCAATGACGGTCGACATGGACACCTAATTGGTCAACGTAGCTCAGACATTATCGAGAGTAATTAAAGCAAATTGTGCTTCAGAGCTGATTTGACATTGACGTCCGTTTAAAGATTACCTAATGTCAAAATCAGGTAAATTTCTTCATTTAAGTGCATTAGTAATTTAGGTATGGTGTTTACAGCAGTAATTACAAAGTATGTGATCCTCGACGAAGAAGCGATCAATTTGTGAGGACTTTGTGCGGTGTTTAAATTTAATGCTTTAGTGTGTAATGGACGATGCAACCGAAAACTATAACACTATTGTAATCATTAATCGAAATGACGCAAGCTCTATATAGCATAAGCAAGTGTACGTTGATGTACGATGCATATGTTTAAAGCAATTAAACAGCGATAACACAAAACAAAGCCAGGAATTCCAAAGGGAACTCGAGATATTGATAGAACAACTATTGGTCTTTCATTTTACATAATGCAAGGTCTCTGTAACCACTAGGATTTAATGTTCATTGTGAGAAAACACCATATAGAATCTGTTGTGCACACTTACACGTCCTATGTTGTGATGTGTCTACCGGGCACCTGCTCTCAAGTATATCACTAGTGCATTGTAATGATAAAAACTACTCGTCTTTGAGTGATATGAGATAGACTATGTATATATTTGCTATCCTGTATATCAATATTAGTGGGATAAAACATCTGGAATATATATGTAACGCCATACGAGTACATTTGTCCTAATTTATATAATCAATAGAAGATATATATATACCGGTATATATACAAGTGGGAAAAGACACCTGAAACGGAACTTTGACTGCACATGAAATGTACATCGTTATTATATATCCTCTCTTGATATCAACAACTACATCTATAGTACATTTACATCATGTACATATAATGAACAACTAAATCTATGCGTACTACATGTATATAATAACATGTAAAGAAAAAAATACACACAATATTATGTACACATAATGTACAACTATATGTACACATAATGTACAACTATATGTACACATAATGTACAACTATATGTACACATAATGTACAACTATATGTATACATAATGTACAACTATATGTACACAAATGTAACTATATGTACACATAATGTACAACTATATGTACACATAATGTACAACTATATGTACACATAATGTACAACTATATGTACACATAATGTACAACTATATGTACACATAATGTACAACTATATGTATACATAATGTACAACTATATGTACACATAATGTACAACTATATGTACACATAATGTACAACTATATGTACACATAATGTACAACTACATGTTCGACTGCATGCACACATAATGTACAATTACATACACATAATATATACCTACATATATATACACATGGTATACGGTACAAATGTGTTTCACTTTTAGTGAGGAAAATGTAACGTTCGGATATCTGATGTTCTATGCAAACGATGTATATACAGTTACAAACAAGAATGAATAATTATATGACATCAAGGCATTTACAAACAAATACACACACGCATGCATATATATATATATATATATATATATATATATATATATATATATATATATATATATATATATATATATATATACGTACGTACGTGCGTACAACACACCTATGACATTTTACTTTATGATAAGTGACATCATATAGCGTGCACAATACATTCTCTGTTATTTAAAGAGACGACGGATTTTATTTTACCTACATCTAGTATGTGAAACGTAAATCGGAATGTTTATAAGCTCTGTGTGAGGCTATTGTTTTTAGAAGAGTCCGGATAATTATGTTGGAAATGAACTCGCGGTTTTCATTATGTATGAATAACACTGCAATTGTTAAGTGCCCCGAATCATAGAAATACACATGTATGTAGTTTTTTGCTGAATATTGATATTTTCTCTTTATATACGATCATACATATTTCTTTCTATTCTATCAACCCCTTCATCTCAATACTACACAGCTGCTGTGATCTTTGGAATGATATTCATAGCACATGTATAAAACTACAATGTTAATAAACTTACGCAGGTACAGATGATGTGATAACCAGTACTTATAACATCACTTTCAGATATACATTTCGTATTAGATTGACATATTTCCATTGTTCTGACAGAATCACACACGCCTACACGCGCAAACTCACATACATGGAGACTGAAAGACTATGATTAAATAGGATTCCCCTCTCGTCATATGCTCGCTCTCTCTCTCTCTCTCTCTCAAAATATTAAGCTTTATATATCGCTACACATGGTCTGAAAATACACAAGCAATTTAACATATGAAATAAACAAATAGATAAATTGATAAAACTTGACCGTATGTAACCGTGTGTTATGATAACAAATTAATTCAGCAGTTCAGTTCCTTCAATGATACAAAATAAACAAGTTTATAATGGATAGCTATCTAGTAAACAACGGCAACGCGTGGTTAATGTAGGAAAAATGTTGGAATTTCATACGCAGCCTCTTGTTCCAAAATAAGTTCACAAAAAGATACGGCACGGTAAATATAGCATTGAATGACGCAGATTCCCACGTAATGCCTACATTTCACCTTCAAAAACATTCGTACTTGCTACGTAAACAACTCCGAAATCGATAACTTTCCCCGTTATAATATATGGAATATTTGAACATTTGCTGAAAGAATAATTATAAAATCTAAATTAAATATACCAAAAACTTGCACAGATATCTCCCATCAGCTGTCAAAGCAAAACATATGTTAACAACTAGCCTATACACTGCGAGAAATAAGATATATCAAGAGTTAAAATTTCAGGTTTATGTACTTACCTGTAAAGAATAAAAATCAACCTGTTTCCATGTGAATGTATAACCATATATGATACATGAATTCGTCTTTTGGTACAAAAATAGAAAAATTATATACAAATATGCCGTGTTTATCGGTAACGCATGTTCTCCGTGTCTAGTTTGTATCGTGGTTTGCTTTACTATAAATACAAGCCTAGTTAATATTCATAAGGTCGCAATGATACATAATTCATTGAGTCGAGTCCAGGTCGATCAAATGACCCGACAGACACAGTAGATGCCCGAGGCGAATTTGTCTAATAAAATACTCGATAACCAATGCTAAGTGATTGTCAATTCGTGATCGATTCCGTCAGGAGAACTGATACTGCGAGGAACTATATTTTCAATTAGTTTACCTAGATATGTTTGTGTGGGAACTCGCATCGATTCATTGACAATCTCGGATAAGTGGTCCTGTGACCTGGCGTATTAATATATTCGATGTAACAGCTGTCCAATTTATCATTTGGTTTCGTGATAAAGAGCATCGTATATTAAGTTGATGTTGTTGACAAAGTCTTATAGGTCATTTTTTTGTTTATGTAAGCAATTCCTACAATAAAACGCTTTGACAAAAAATATACTTATGATTGATAATTTTGTATTTGCTTCATAGGCGTCGGAACCGGGGGGTGGGGCTAGGGGGGGCTTAGCCCCCCACTTTTTTTGCAAAGATAGACATAGGTGTTAAAAATTGGGGCTTAGCCCCTAGACATTTCTGGCGTGTGTATGTGTTTTAAGTTGGTTTAATCCCCCCCCCACTTTCAATTTGCTTCCGACGCTGATGTGCTTTATGGTGATTTAATAACGCTGATTTTTCTTATACTGATAACAAAAATTGTAATAAAAAACAATTTTGATTTTGAAATCCAATGTTACTTACTGCGCATGATTAATATTCTTTACAACTTGTAATAGATATCAGAGGCTGATCTAGATACTTTGTTGGACAAAAGTATCTCTGAAAGATGTTGAGGGTGAATGAGTCTTTCTCTTTGCGTGTACGTGTACACACACACACACACACACACACACACACACACACACACACACACACACACACACACACACACACACACACACACACACACACACACACACACACACACACACACACACACACACACACACACACACACACACACACACACACACACACACAACCCGATACAACATTACACCGACACTCCTAACACCGAAGCACTCTTCGAAACAAAATTACTAGGGTAGTATCGAATTATTAAGACATCGTGATACCGGGGCCACTCCCAGTAAAAAAAGTGATTTCAGAAAGTATCGTTATTAACTGAAAACCCAAGTTGCACTCACTGATAATGATGATGAGTTCGACTTTAAGTAAAATGTGATTCACCACGCGAATGTGATCAAAATTGTTTTGTTTGTTTGTTTGTTTTAATAGTTTATAACACAATACTCAACAATATTTTACTTTTACAGCCTGTTTAATTTTGAAGAAAAAAAGTAACGTTTGGAAGGTATTTTCCCGGGTTTCTAGAGGGCCTAGGATCCGGGCTGAAAAAAGACGTGGGGTTAATGGTTTAAAGGGCCATGGAGGACCCACACACAATTTGGAGATTTTTAATCGATTTGAATATCTCGCTAGATGTAATTATAATACTGACTTTGAAAATACAAAATAATAATAATAATAATAATAATAATACAAATCTAAGCATGAAGTCTATACTACAAAATAAAACAATAAATAATACTTCGATTTTAAAAAAATAATTATAACAGTAAATAAATAAATACATCAACACATAAAATTTCATAATACCAAAATTTCATTGGTGTTTCAATTAGCATCGTGAAGCCTGAATGTATACTTATATACGGTATTCTAGATCGTGGGGATCTTAACGAAATGGGCCGGGTTAGAGCATCACACTTTATATCACTATGCTCACCTCAGTCAATGTGGGTATACGTGCCGCTATAACCTAAGCTAATCAAATGAAAAAGTTTAAACCATTTTACACGCGAAAGGCCAGAAGTCTTCTCCTTGGTCCATTGAAAACTGGGTTCCCCCTTCCATGACCGCCATCATGATATGATTAAAATTTGTTGTGTAACGTAAAAGTACGGTAGCTGATGAATTTGTGCTATTTCGGTGTTTCGTATAAAACAACAATTATACAAACATTTGTCCTTATTTCTTTGCTAGTGATCTTCCCAATAATATTTTTTATGTCTGTTAACTCCCGGTTTAGTGTTTGCGCTCTAGGGGTGGATAGGGGTATTCCGACCAAGCAAAATAGTAGCGATGCCGGTTCAAGATTTTACTGCTTCATTGTGGAAGGTTGGTGTTTTGTTTCTGTTTACATTGTAGACGACTTTTCAACTCCACTTTGGAAGGTCGGAGTCAGTTCTATTTCTAGTTATATTGTAGATGACATTTCTGCTTCACTGTGGAACGTCGGTGTTCCATTTCTAGTTACATCGTAGACAACTTTTCTGCTTTACTATGGAAAGTCGGTGTTCCGTTTTTAGTAAAATTGTAGACGACATTTCTGCTTTACTGTGGAAGGTCGGTGTTCTATTTTAAGTTATATTGTAGACGTCTTTTCTGCTCCACTGTGGAAGGTCGGTGGTATTGTAGACGACATTTCTGCTCCACTGTGGAAGGTCGGTGTTCTGTTTCTAGTTATATTGTAGACGACATTTCTGCTCCACTGTGGAAGGTGTGTGTTCTATACCTAGTTATATCTGACATCTGTTGAGTGTGATGTCAAGTGCTACAAACAAAACAATAACAAATAACTCTATCGCAACTTAACCCATTGCGACTCATTTTGAAATTATTATCAAATCATTGTAGAAATGGAAGTCAACTCCGCATAACATTAGGGGCAAGTAGTTCATAACCTTCGGGTCCATCCCAGGTGTTTTTAGAGAAGTTCTTACAGTTGGTGTTAAGTCCCTTTTTCATGCACAGATGAATCAGGTTTTTTTTTCAATAATGACCAACATTTATGGATGTATGGTACCGAGTACCGGTTTAGTGCTCCCGCATTAAAAAATATTTCGAGATGCCAGTATTCATAAAAACACCTTTCTTTATAAATTTCAGAAGAAAGAAAGTTCCGATCGTTCAATACTTTTACTTATCAAGTTTGTATTATATCACCGAGTTTAATATTTCTGTCGTTACAGCACTTATTAAGTCTATTAGATTTCTCATGAATTGTTATTCACCTTATTAAATTGCAATGCGTCTTCCATCGGGTCTATAAAAAGCATTTAATTAAAACCGATTTCAACTGATGAAAAGAAAGGTAAGGCAATATACAAAAGGCATGTGACCTATATCAACTAATTAAAATAGTCGCGATAAAATTGAAATCATTCTTGTCATTTTAAAATATATGTAACCAATTTTAACCCGGATTTTATCTCAAAATGTATTTTTTTCGAAAATTTAATGATATAACCCAATATTTAATCAACATGTGCTGTAGAAACTTGATGGACAGAACAAAATATGCTGTGGCCCCGAAATCTAAGACTGTCCGCGATAGCAGACGACAGGGTGAAATGTCAAATTGATCAATTGTGATGTCTGATATATTAATTCATATCTAATTTATTTGTAAATGAATTTTTCATTATTGAACAAAAGTTGTGTAAGATGTAACTTTTATTAGTAAATAATAAATAACGTTAACCACTAAGCTAGTACACAATTTACGTCATAAGTTCCTGCTTCTTATTAGCATTTTCCAAATATATCGGCTGGGCTTATTCTTATGCATGCGGTCCTAAATCAATTTGTTTGTTTGTGTTTGTTTATAGTTTTTTAACGTCCCACTCAAGAAAATTTCACTCATATGGAGACGTCACCAAATGCCGGTGAAGGGCTTCAAGTTTTGGCGTATGCTCGGCACTTACAGGCATTGAGCCGTGAGGGTTCTTTAACGTGCCGACACCTACTTTGACACGGGACCTCGGTTTTAACTGTCCCATCCGAAAGACAGGAAACCAACGTGTTGCCGACTGGACTCGAACTCACGACCTCACGATCAAGAGTCGTTAGTCGTTACGTTAGTTGTTATGGTAATAAGACTGACTGGTTCAAAATGGAAAGATCTATGACCGAGTGCCAAACCCCGTGTAGTTCTGCAGGTGTGCTGGTGTCATATAGAACCCCCACAAAGAAGATCTCCCCCCGGAAAATTTTCTATATAGATAAGCTTCCCCCATCGGGGAAAGTTTTCTATATAGAATTCATTCCGCGTTCTCTGCATAAAAAAACTTTACCACCTGTTCGTTATATGTTTGACTTTTTATATAGATTTATATATCGTTTTGTTTTGTTTTGTTTTTTGAAAGTTTTTGTTTTTGTATTTTTTCAAACTATGACCCAGGATTCGAAATACATTATACATCGGTAATGCAAAATACAAACTGCAATTCTCGGTGGCGGATTACATCAAAATTTAATGTTTCTTTCGGTAACCACAATCAGTTTTCTTTTTGTATCATAATGATTAATCTTTTAATTAGCTGAATTTTTCTTTGCTGATTTAATCTAAAACTCAGATTATATTAGCTAATTTACAGAATATTTCGCGGCCAAGCGAAGGCCAAAATTTTAATAGTACCGATAATTCATATCAATTTGACTTTGATTAATTTGCTAAGTATGTAACTAATTAAGGCATGATTTACCATCATAATTTAAAGGGTCTAGTTTTTAAATACATGTATATTTTATAGTACATATTATTACACTCAAACTATGAGAAAACGTCTAAAATAAGTGAGAAATTATCCGATGAAACCAGATAAGTGAGAACGTCTCTTTATAATTTCAAATCAGGAAACATGTGGGTTTTACACTTAAGTATATGTTACCATAGTATATTATATTTTGAAATAATCGGTGAACAAATTTATTAATATTTTCTATATAGAAAACTCCCCGGGGGAACATTCTCTACATAGAAAAAAACTTGCCACGGGGGAATGTTTTCTATATAGTATTCCTTCCGGGGGAAGATTTACCACATAGGGGCGAGGTTTTCTGTATAGAAAACTTTCCGGGGGAAGATTCTCTACATAGAAAAAAAAACTTCCCATGGGGGAATGTTTTCTATACAGTATTCCTTCCAGGGGAAGATTTTCAAGGTTGGGGTGAAGTTTTCTATACAGAAAACTTTCCGGGGGAAGATTTTCTATATAGGGCGAAGTTTTCTGTATAGAAAACTTTCCGGGGGAAGATTCTCTACATAGAAAAAAGACATCCCACGGGGGAATGTTTTCTATACAGTATTCCTTCCAGGGGAAGATTTTCTAAATAGGGGCGAAGTTTTCTTTATAGAAAACTTTCCGGGGGAAGATTCTCTACATAGAAAATACTTCCCACGGGGGAATGTTTTCTATACAGTATTCCTGGGGGGGGGGGGAGTTTTTTATGTAGGGGCGAGGTTTTCTATATAGAAAGCTTTCCGGGGGAAGATTCTCTACATAGAGAAAAACTTCCCACGGGGGAATGTTTTCTGTACAGTATTCCTTCCAGGGGGAGTTTTTTTTATGAAGGGGCGAAGTTTTCTGTATAGAAAACTTTCTTGGTGAAGATTCTCTACATAGAAAAAACTTCCCACGGGGGAATGTTTTCTATACAGTATTCCTTCCAGGGGAAGATTTTCAAGGTTGGGGCGAGGTTTTCTGTATAGCAAACTTTCCGGGGAAAGATCCTCTACATAGAAAAAACTTCCCACGGGGTTATGTTTTCTATATAGTATTTCATTGTCTATGTAGGGGTGAGGTTTTATATATAGAAAGCTTTCCGGGGGGAAGATTCTCTACATAGAAAAAAACTTCCCACGGGGTAATGTTTTCTATACAGTATTCCTTCCAGGGGAAGTTTTTTTTATGTAGGGGCGAAGTTTTCTGTATAGAAAACGTTCCGGGGGGAAGATTCTCTACAAAGAAAAAACTTCCCACGGTGGAATGTTTTCTATACAGTATTCCTTCCAGGGGAAAATTTTCTAGGGCGGGGCAAGGTTTTCTATACAGAAAACGTTCCGGGGGAAGATTTTCTAGGTAGGGCGAGGTTTTCTATATAGTATTCCTTCCAGGGGATGATTTTCTATGTAGGGGCGAAGTTTTCTGTATAGAAAACGTTCCGGGGGAAGATTCTCTACATAGAAAAAACATCCCACGGGGGAATGTTTTCTATACAGTATTCCTTCCAGGGGATGATTTTCTATGTAGGGGCGAAGTTTTCTGTATAGAAAACATTCCGGGGGGAAATTCTCTATGCGGAAGGTTTTCTAAATGACACCGGTACTGCCTCGATAACACCTTTGCTCTCCATCGCATCCCTGCATACTAGCCTGACTGCCCCTAGACATGTCAGTCAGTTGCAGCCTTCAATATACTACCCCCATAATTAGCAGAACTATTTAAGGAACAAGTTTCTGTAATGACATCATTGACAAAATAAAACCAAGACCTTATATCACTAGATATTGAGAAAGATAGGTAATGAGAAGACTGATCCTTCATAATTCCTTAACAAACCTCGAAGTTAGAGGGAGTAATATTAGACCAAACGGAAAAAGAATTAGAATGTTCCTCACGCAGAGAAAAGACCTTGACAAAAAAGAAATTCCACTTTCCTCCTGGATCACTGAATCTGTGCTATTAGAGGACTCGTCGTCCGAACCATACGGTACAAGGGTCGCACTGGTGAGACGTGATCTCCTATGGCTGGGATGAAGAGAATCAGATAGCCCCTCCACATCGGAAATAGTAGTTACCCTTCTGAGACCCTGGACTCATGGATTTCATGTCAGCATCCTCTGTGAATGCATGCCGCAACTATAGTGTCTTAAATTCATTATGATAACGTATTTAAAAAATGAATGCATAATTACCCACCTATCTAAGTTGTATTTGTAAATCATTTTACGAAATAACGAAATCATAATTTCCAAGTGTGCAGATTTTTCGTGTATTTTACGCGATTTCACGCGTTTTATCAATTTGTCGGAGCGACGTTAAATTCTTTGATAAACCGCCCATGTCTACCAAATCAAATGCTAAGCATGGCAGTCCAACAATAATAACGGGTTCGGCCACAAAAAAAAAATAATAAAAAAAAATAAAGAAAAAAATTTTAAAAAATGCAAAGAAGTTTCCGTGAGATATGCAAGGGCAAAAATAAGTTACGGGGACAAAATACAATTGATGGACATGGATTTGAAGAACATTTGGAACTTAGAAATTCAAACCGAAGCACATCGGTGCGTATTTGGGCTGGCAATATGTGTCAGTCGACTAGCAATCCGTTCTAGATTGTGTTTATAGATGAAAGGGATGAAACAATTTCGTTACCACCAATTTTCAAATTAAGTTTTTACCCCTTCTTTATTCATTCTCGCTAGTCTCATGTACATATGCTTACACTATAGCATTTATCGTGTCTATTCGTCAAAATGTAGGTCGACACTAGTGTTTCTGGGATTGCAAATGTATAATTAATAGGTTAGATTCTGACATACGACACGACGTGTGTGTATACAGTAATTACGCTAGTTAAAGTAATAAAACCTTCTCAGGAAGTGTTTTCTCTCAAATCATAACAAGTGCTGTAAATGAATCGCATCATAGATATTAACTTTATAACGAAAAATGGTAGATAATTAGGTGAAGATAAAAACAAACTCAAAATAACGAAGTCTACCATCCGAAACACAGTTACGCCGCAAAGGACATGCTATCTCCCTGACCCAGTAAAGATTATAACCTTGCGACCAGTCTTGTATAATGACAAATCTTGTAACAAACTGCAACCACTGGTAAGTATTGCAAGGTAGGTTAAAGATCTGAGTGGTTTTAACAAATTCTTATGGATTGAATATACGTAAGTTTACATCAACCGTCACATTTTGACCTGCGGTTTGAGAAGCCCAGGAAAGGTAATTTCAGTTTAAGAGAAACAACACACTCAAATGAATACTATAATCAACGATAACAAAAGTAAGAAATAAATAAATAAATAAAAATATTTTAAAAAATGAATTAATGAGAAATGCAATTATTGATATTTTCTTCATAAATTCCAATCGTCGGAAATTTGTAATCAGCAGTACTACATCCTATATCAGTATATGGATGATAAGACCACGACGGACTTCCGGTAATCTACATCAAACACCCTAACAGACACCCCCACTAAAGGTTTGCTATGTTGCCAACCATCCTCTCATTCTAGCAAAATTATATCTCTGGGAATGTTCTGTTTATATCCGACCCCCTTGTTATTTCCAAGTGTTATACAGCTATGTCACATGGCATCACGCGGAATTCCCCGACCCCCGAGTGTCTCGCTAAATAATTATCAAGCTATATTAAAAAGCAAGTACGTTTGAGTTCAGGTATGGAGGTTTTTCTGTTTCTGAGAATATAGAATTATTTTCTCCTCAGTTGATATGTCCTATAAATCATTGGTTAGCAACTGACAGTTATAACGACTTTTTAAACACGTTCACCACGTCTCTTAAAGTAGAAACAAGTACCACGATGCACTTATAAACATCATGGTTACAAATTTATTATTTGATCGTGTCTAAATATACATTGTCCTCTTTAATCTTATTCTGTGTACCATAAGATTATTTGTTAAGTGTTTAATAAGGTACACATGTAAATTTTCGAGATGTTAAGTCGAAATTTGTCGAGATAGCTTTTCACTTTCGAGTTAACATATCGAAATGTTTCGAATTGATATTTGAAATTTTTGAAATATTTTCTTGAAGTTTTGTGTTATTAACTCGAAATTAAATTTTAATTTTTCGAAATTACAAGTTAATGCCTCGGTATTTCTTAGCCTAAAAAGCAGCAATTCGCTTCCGTACTAAGGAACCCTGCCCGTATTGTCAGTTTTAATTTTATAACTGTAACAGCTATCCTCTCTTTATTTAAAGAAAACGACACGTATATTTTCATATACTAGTATTAAAAAGATATACAGGAAGCTGAAATGTAGATCAATGATGTATCAATTGCAGATGTTAATTCAGTCACGGCATTAGATTTGCAAATAAAACGCTAAGGATAGACACTGTTTATTTATTGTCTGTGTGACACACCTTGTCGTTTTCATAGGATACCAAGGCAGAGATATGACATTTTATTTTAAAAATAACTTCTATCAATCTGAAGTATGAATAATTGTAGGAAAGCATGTGAAACACACACACGATATATTTATAAAACTGGGACATTTTGTATTTTTACGTACGTTTGCATGCGTGTAAAATGTGCAGGCATATCGTAGATACAACATTTTTATTTCGTTTATTTTCATGAAATCCTATTTTATTAATTTTTTTATCATGAAATATTCCCATTGACTGAAATAGATTATTCACTGCAGCGTTTTAAAAAGTACGTCCCCGTTTACGACACAAGAGATTGAAAAAGCTGGTTCGCGATTTAGGAGCCTTTGTAAGACCCTTTTATTTTAAATCCCATCCAGAAACGTTAATACATTTTATCATGGGCTTTTTAGTTGTTTAGATTGACCTCTTTACCTGACGTTTTTCTATGAAAGAGGACCTTTGAACGAAACGAGAGACAACAGCAGAAAGCGCATTGTAGGTTAACAAAACATGTACATGGTGCTTTACATTAAATATAGGAACAAATGATTTGACGAACTTAGATAACCCCAAGTAAAGTCAAATACAAGTTTACAACATGTCCGACATTTCCGTGCTGAACGTTTATTATAGTCCTTGTATGTGAACACAAACACAAGTCACAAAATATCGCCGACAAAGCTATATATGTAAACCATATTGCACGTTTACCTAACCTATATATAGGTAAACTATATTAAAGGGTTACCTAATATATAATCTCCTGGTTAATGTTATTAATACATATATTAATATTTTATCTAGAATATTACGCAACTTTCTAATTTGTGCGACCGAGAAAAACGGAATATTTAATAAATTATAATAGTTTCAAAATCAGACATTACAATCGTGATTGCTATTCGGCTAGTTTGTTTTTGTTCGTTTTTTTATCTTTCTTTGGGGAGTGGCCAAGAATCATTCATTCATATGGAGATGTCACCTACATAATGCGAAACGCCACAAATTTCGACATGTGCTTCATACTAGTGCCAATGCGACGAGAGTCCTTTAGAGTGCTACCATTGCCTCGGTTTTAAGTCTCACCCGAAAGTCAGTTTCACCTCTCACTCTGAGTGCTGGACGAAGGTACGGCCACACCCATGTTTAAAGTCTTAGTTATAACTCGCTTCCGGGAATCGAACTTGGGAATTTCCATTTTCCCAGAAAGTCAAAACAAAAACAAAAATTCCATTAAAAAAAAACCTACAAAAGGACAGAAAATGAAGGCCAAACATCAAAAAAATTAACCAAACTCACCAATGAAAGTAACACAGAAAAATACAAACACCAAACAAAAACCCATGCCTATAACCAACCAAACTTCGCAGCAAGGACACAATACTGACAAAGCAATCCACCAAGGGTAATAAAACCAGACCATAATAAGTATAAAAAATTAGCTACGAAACGAAACAGAAGTTGTACTGACATTGGGAAGATTAAAAAAAAGAAAAAATCCATATTGTAATTGGAAATGTGAACCAATCCAAAAAGGGTACCAAAAGCATAAAACCAAATACAAAATATAATGTACACTAAGATACAAAGGAAATAGCGGTTTCCAAGACATAAGACCGACAAAAAAGAAAGATACTACGAAAAAGACCAAAAAAACAAGTATAAGTAAGCAAGAGAGAAAGTTCCAGTACAATCACATAGAAAATAACCAAACCATCCAACCAAAAACATCGATCCAACAAAAAACCATTTCCAATCAGATAAAATTTCCAAAAACACAACCATGCAAAAAAAAACAAGAGACAAAAAAAAACCTCAAACAACAGACTTTAGATCTAGAAAATACTGAGACGAGTCAAAATCCATCAAGAAGAGACCCCTAGACAAGACCCACTCACGAGAACAGAACCATAAAAGGTGTGATTAACAAGACCAAACATCAATTTCCACACAAAACAAGCCGAGCAGAACATAATTAAACACTAGTAGAGATGACCATGCATATTTCCCAAACAAAATTCCAACGTATAAAAAACATAATCAAAAAACATCACTAGACTTAATAAAATTCCAATTCCAGTTAACCAAGAACAAAGGAAGAGAAGATTACAAGACCACCGCAAGTGCAAATTATTTGGAGGAAAGTTGTTTGGTTACCACTGTCCATGAAACCGAAATATTTATCATATTTTACAGTTACAATGATATCAGGATTTTAAAATTTACATATTTCCTCAATTTTTTTTTTTTGGGGGGGGGGGGGGGGGGGGCGTGCAATTAAACAAAAGTGTAAAATGTGTATTACCAAGGGTAACCTAAGTGGTGATTGGCGTGAACCTCTTCCTCTGAAGATCGAGACACTTACTCAGATATCGAGGAGAAGTCAGAATAATTGTAGTTATATCATGGTTTACATTTGATTAACCAGGAGTTATACCAAACAGGGAAAACATGATAAGTATTATGTTTTCACTTTTTGGTATAAACCTTGTTAGTTGTTATATACAATAATAGCAGGTCATACACATCACCGTGAAAATAACAGTGTGCGGGGTCATATACCTAATCATTGTGTGTCGTAGTCATAATCAGTGTGTCATAGTCCTAATCAGTGTGGTGTGTAGTCATAAACATGGTGGGTTGTATTCATAGTCACTGTGGGTCATGGACATAAGTGTGGGTCATAGACATAAGTATAGATCATAGTCATAATCAGTGTGGGTTGGACATACTCATCATCGTGCAAATAACAGTGTTGCTCATATTCATAATCAGTGTAACCTATAGTCGTAATCAGTGTGGGTCATAGTCAGAATAAGTTATAACCAGTATAGGTCATAGTCATAATCAGCGTGGGTTGGTCATACTCATCATCGTGCAAATAAAAGTTTTGTTCACAGTCATAATCAATATGACCTATACTCATAAACAGTGTGACATATGGCCATAATCAGTGTGGGTCATAGTCATAATCAGTGTGGGTCTTAATCATAGTAAGTGTGAATCACAGTCATAATCAGTTTGGGCTGTAATCATAATCAATGTGGCATATAGTCATAATCAATGTGGGTCATAGTCGTAATCAGTGTGGGTCATAGTCATAATTAGTGTGGGTCTTAATCATAACCAGTGTGGCATGTAGTCATAATCAGTGTGGGTCATAGTCATAATCAATGTTGTTTAAAGTCATAATCAGTGTGTGTCTTAATCATAATCAGTGTGGGTCATAAGCTTTATCAGTGTGGATCATAGTCACAATCGATGAGGGTCGTAGTCATAACCAGTGTGGCATATTGTCATAATCAGTGTGGTAAATCATAATCAGTGTGGATCAGAGTCATAATCAGTGTGAGTCATAGTAATAATCAGTGTGGGTCATAGTTATAATCAATGTTAGTCATAGTTATATTCAGTGTGGGTCATAGTCATAATCAATGTGGGTCGTAGTCATAATCAATGTGGGCTGTAGTCACAATCAGTGTGGGTTATAGTCATCATCAGTGTTGTTCATAGTCTTAATCAGTGTGGGTCGTAGTAGTAATACGTGTGATGATGTAGTTCTTATTCATATTCATTGTAATTAGTGTTGCCAGCGACAGTTATCAGAATAAAATTTAAAAATTAAGATATGGTACTGTTTCTTTTTGTCATAATCAGTACCACTGGGTCATGTAGCCATAATCAGCCTGACTCTATAATCATTGTACACTGTATGTGGTAATAATAAGCATGAAAGATGTCATTCTTTGTCATAACCAGTACTTTGGGGTCAAAGACATAATCGGCCTGGCATTGTATCCAGTGATCATAATCATTGTACACAGTATTTGGTAATAATAGGCATAAAAGATGTCATTCTTTGTCATAATCAGTACTATTGGGTCATAGTCATAATCAGCCTGACGTTGTACCCAGTAATCATAATCAATGTCATAGTATGTGGTAATAATGAGAATAAAAGATGTCATTCTTTGTCATAATCAGTACTTTTGGATCATACTCAAAATCATAATCATTGTACACAATTAGTCTGTGGCTAGAATTAGCGTACAAATGGACCATTCTTTGTCATAATCACTGATTTCACTCTATTTAATTAGAATAATATTTGGCATCATTTACATGTATTATATATAATTTAGATGAAAGTACACGACTAAAATGGAAGTCTACGAACATGTAATGACAGTGCTAACATCGGTGAATTTATCGTGCGAGGTTTGCTTGCACTCGAACAGGTGTGGATTAGCTGACAACGTGACAGAACTTGAATGTGAGCCAAATTGATTACATTGGACATGAAACCAGCCCTGAAACAAATGTTAAAACGAATCAGTCTGTCTCCAAGATCTGATATAAACCATCATAATCCAATAAAATTACCGGAATATAATATGATTGTTATACTGAAATCATAAATGCGATATTTACATTTTATTAATAAATATATTGTTATAAATAAATTTACAGTTTTAAATATAAAACTCATAAGATGTGATATGTAATAATAGTATTACTTTTACAAATGATTGTAATGTTATAAATTACGGTGTTAAATTAATTATGATTATGATAATTGAAACAAAACGGACGTGTGAAATTAGAAGTTAGAGTTCCAAGTTTAAGAGGTAATTCATTATATAGTGGTATAGGGAAAATGTATGTTATTATTTTTTTTCAATATTGGTGGGAAAATCAAACATCGGCCTACTTTTATTCCAGTAAGAGAGTGTGACTGTTTTCTTGCTACACCACCGGACAAATAATGTCATTATTATCGTTTGCACAGAAAGTCGTCGGCAATGTAAATCTTGTTAACACCTTTCAATATACCTGAGGGCAAAGACTATCTAAGTGCCGTTAAATTACATCGCATTTGGTATGCAAGCATACGTGTTACATGTAATAACATCATAACGGCATAAAATATGTCGGTAGTGCTTCCGACTTAGACAAAATAAAAATTTCCACATTTACTTAAAACAGTCCCGTTCGGAAGCGGGGAAGGGGTAAAACAAATTGACAGTGCATGGTTTTAATTGTGTTGTTATTAATTAAATACAGATAGTTTCTTGTCTGTAATAAGACTTAAATAATACAATCCTTTTCTGTAGCCCCCATTATGAATTCAGGGCATTCCGCTTAAAAGCAAAGTATACTAACTACTTATGGTGAAAGATAGGAAAATCAAGGAAATGTAAAAGAAAAGGAGATGGAGATGTGATGCAGATGAAAAATCCACATTGAACTTATGATATTAGAAAAGATACTGTCACGAGCAGAGTGTCATTAAGCTGTAGTCAATAGCTAGAGATGGCGTACCTTCATACATTTTGTGATAACTAACCTTTTTGACAACATAAAATATATTTTGATCGATCTTATGTGATGTTTGTGTGTAAACGTACTTTTGATAGTAATGCAACAAATACATAATGAGTGACATTATATACAGTACAGTCATACTTGTTTATAAAGTCCACGCAAGGGAACAGACAAAAGGAGCCGTTATAGACAGGTGGTCTTAAAAATTGGGTTTCTTTATTATAAAAAGTTAAGAAAGGTTTATGTTTCAATTACCTTTATAAGCAGGTACCCTCTATACAGAGATGATCTATAAAGCAAGTACGACCGTATTGTTTTTTCCTCTTGTTCACTGTATCAATTTATATTTGGTTTAAAAATTCGATTTTTTTTAAAGGAGTTAAAATATAGCAATACTTGTTTACTGATCAGAAGAGAAAAGAGATTATGTCATAACTGTTACAGTCTGAAATTATTATACTTTGAGTTATAATAATAAACCTTTATTTTCTTAAACTGCTTGTTCCTAAAATATAAACTTATCTAAAACTGAAATCGACTTAGCAAGTTGTTCTTGTATTGGAACATATCGTCCGTGTACGAATCATTTTTTTAAACATATTCGCGAATACATATGTTTGTGATTTCAAAGCTGCAAAAGGTTTTTTCCCGAGTTGCAAGCGGTAATATTAAACATATAGCCACATATTAATGTCCTAAACGTGGACAAAGATATATAGAACAGTAATACAAATACAAATGTATTAGCTATAAACTCAAATTCGCGAATATAACGCAAATTAAGCTTTTGCGAAATATAATTTCCTTACTGTACAATGCAAACATTGCTGGTGCTCCAAGTTATTGCTTCAAAGAAAAGTACACAGCTTGTTTTGTAATTTTATGAGCCAAAGGGTCATTGATTTATAATATTTCTCTACGACACGGCTACTATACAATATTTCATATACTGCTAAGTGCACCAAATATAACTTTCAAACAATTAAAAATTCCACACCCAATCTGTTCAGTCATTGGACAATGACTTTGTAATGCATAATGCATCTATTTTATTAGTATTACGGAAACTCCTAATAAGTCGTAAAAGGTATATTTTCAAAGATTGAAAATCTGTGATCCATTTTAGGGTCATTTTATTGTGATATTTCATTAAATCATAACTGTGGTATACTATTGCAGTTACTCCTAACATTCTAAATGTGTAAGGATCTGAGCCGGCCTGGCTCAGTCGGTAGCGCGCTCGACTCTGGATCGCGAGGTCGTGAGTTCGAGTCCCGCCGGCGACAGGATGGTTTCCTGTCTTTCGGATGAGACAGTAAAAACTGGAGGTCCCGTGTCGCAGTAGATGACGGCACGTTAAAGAACCCTCACTGCTCAATGGCCGTAAGTGCCGAGCATAGGCCAAAATTTGAAGCCCTTCATCGGCATTTGGTGACGTCTCCATATGAGTGAAATATTCTTGAGTGGGACGTTAAACAACAATAAACAAACAAACAAACAAATTAAAAGGATCTTTAAACTACAACATGCAGTTAGAGCACGACTGCTTTATACTAGTAATACAAAATGCATTTATAGTAATTAAAATATATCCTGTAGGCGTTAAAATGTTCATCTAATTTTGTTAATTAAAAGGAAATTTTACTGTCATATGTCATAGCATCATATTTCCAATATAATACGACAGAGAATGATGTCAACAAATTTACTAATACTTTATAATTCAAAGATGAAAAACAAAAGGTATTTGCTATTATTGGGCATTTTGCTTATTGATGGCATACAATTATAATTCATGATAAAAATTAGTGCTCATTAAATAGTCTGAGATACATACTCAAATTTTGAGTACCAAACTCAATGCATTTTTCATTTATATTTGACCTTATGTTTTTGATATTATTTGACCTTATGTTTTTGATGTCATTTGACCTTATGTTTTTGATGTCATTTGAACTTATGTTTTTGATGTTATTTGACCTTATGTTTTTGATGTTATTTTTTTGATGTTATTTCACCTTATGTTTTTGATGTTATTTGACCTTATGTTTTCGATATTATTTGACTTTATATTTTTGATGTTATTTTACCATATGTTTTTGATGTTATTTGACCTTATGTTTTTAATGTTATTTGACCTTATGTTTTTGATGTTATTTGACCTTATGTTTTTGATATCATTTGAACTTATGTGTTTGATGTTATTTGACCATACATATATGTTTTTGATGTTATTTGACCTTATGTTTTTGATGTTATTTGACCTTATGTTTTTGATATAATTTGACCTTATATTTTTGATGTTATTTGACCTTATGTTTTTGATGTTATTTGACCTTATGTTTTTGATATTATTTGACCTTATGTTTTTGATGTTATTCGACCTTATGTTTTTTATATCATTTGACCTTAAATATAAAAAAATCTCAGATACCAAAGCATTAATATTTAGGATGTCCAGGATAAATATACAAATCTGGTAAAAATTGGACAAACACGGACCTCTGGAAATCAAGATGTGTGATCAGGTGCCATTGGGGAGTAAGCATTCCCTGGTAACCGGTCACATCCGCCGTGGGTCCACAGTCAAATCCAAATGAAATACGTGAGGAGGGAATCCTCGTCACAATTGGTACAGAAGTCTCAACAACTACTATCGAACAGGCAGCTAAACATTTCAGTTAGTGAAACAGAAGTAATCGCAAACAAGACTATTATAGCGACCGTACAATTTGCGGAACGTTGACATCAAACTGTTTTCGATACCCCTGTGTCAATAATTTGTCACTGGTGAGTAATTCACTTCTGTATATGAAATGATGAATGTTCCAAATACAAATTTTCCACGATTTAGATTCCACTGCTGCCAAACTGTTATAGTATTGTAACATCCAGAATTATTTACCCAGTAAGGATAATTTTCCCGAGGGCGTAGGAAAAATTAACCTTTCCCAGGGAGACAGTTCGGGATGTATCCCTCCATAAAGGGTTATAAATATTTTATAAAACTACAGACACGTTTCAATTTACTTGAACACAGTGGAAAGAGTTGCTCAGTTGCTACAGCCTGAGATCTTCAACAAGAAGGTCTCTGGATTAAGACCCAAAAGTGCCAGAATTTTAGACGTGATATTTCATCTCCTTTCACATATTCTATGACTTTTTATATATAGATGGAAGGTAAATGGTTTAGGGTGTGCAGTTTGATATCTTCGTCGGACTGTACAAGTGTAGTGGCAGTTAAAAAGCCGTTGGAAATACGAACCACTCAAGATGGACATAAAAGCTTACAATAGATACCTCTCCCTACCTCTCAGGGACGAGTGGCTGAGGCTTTATGAACTAGCGTCCCTCGTTAAATCAGGCCAGAGCAAGCAATCAGGAAAAATACATCGTTTCACTTCCGGTTGCGTTCCACTAATGTGGCATTGGAAGGTTTTTGTATTTGTGATATTATTTTTCTCGATTATTCTTCACATGATCCAATTTCGATGAA
The DNA here is from genome assembly GCA_030159075.1 of Atrina japonica. NCBI lineage: Eukaryota > Metazoa > Mollusca > Bivalvia > Pterioida > Pinnidae > Atrina > Atrina japonica. The sequence continues at coordinate 1,070,740 of BROG01000117.1, forward strand.
ATGTTTAATATATACAATGTCGTGTGCTCATGTTTAATCCAATTAGGTCATTTTAAAGAAAAGTGAGATGTAATGATGTTTGACGATTATAACTCTGAAATAACACAGGCAACAATGTGATTTATCATTGTACTACGTACAACTAGTAATTAGTTTGATAGTCGACACTGTTTATTGTTGTTGTATCGTTTTAGTGACACCGATAATTCCTCACTTAAATGGAAGTTAAGTACCACAAATCTTGACTTGTGATATGATCAGAAAGCAATGCAATGATGATTCTGTTACGTGTCACGTCTTCATTAAAATGAACCCGGGACCATCACTTTTAAAGTAATGGGTATGGATTGAACTCGAGACCTTCCGCTTGTGAGTCGGAACGCATTGCCAATCAATGGCTATCGCAAGTGGTTGGATATGACCAGCAAAGTGCGGAAGTAATACACTTGATAAATCAAATAATTATTGTATGGCGTGTCAAACGTTGCAATATTCAAAAAATATAATTTGCATTCAAAAATATACATTTGCATTCCAAAAATATACATTTGCATTCAAAAAATGTACATTTGCATTCAAAAAATATACATTTGCATGCAAAAAAAAATTGCATTCTAAAAAAATGTATTTGCATTCAAAAAATATACATTTGCATTCAAAAAAAATGTATTTGCATTCAAAAAATATACATTTGCATTCGAAAAAAATATCATTTGCATTCAAACAATGCATTCTGGGTAGACTGTTGTGACGACGGTTTTCATTGGTTGCTAAATATAACCCTCGGGGAAATCCTCTTACTTGTGTCAAGAAAGAAGCCTGAAGCGGGTTGAATGATCGCATTTCACTCGGCAACAGGCATGTGCTCATGAGGAACCATAACTTAGACTCGGCAATGATGACGCCGATCTGCCTGTCCATCACAGAACCTGATTTTTATAAGTTATAAGAACTTGTTTTTCCATCGTTGTAGAATAAATAAGTTTATATTACATCTACAGTAACCTCCATAAAACCTGGAAGTGATTCGGTCACAGCTACTGTCTGTGAACTTAGAATTGGTTGGCGAAAAGTCGCCGTTAAATTAGTTGTTCACTCAATTTTCACAAAAAGATATCTTCTTGTAGCACTGTTTTTGTCGTAATAGGAAATAGATAAACATGCATTCTATATTCATTAATAAAAAAAAATCCTTCTTTGAGACTAGTAACAAAAACGGCCGTATTACGTAACGTCATGACGTTACTCTCGGTAGTAAATTACTAGTCTCAAAGAAGGAAAAAATTTCATTTTCGATATTAACATATATATTTTTTAAAAATCTGTTACGACAAAACAAGTGCTGTTCAAAAATATATTTTTTGTAAAGATATGAGCATCTATACAATTTTAATGACGATTTTTCGTTGACCAACTCTTAGTTCACAGACAGTAGGGACATGACTCTTTGATCAATGAATCCCCCACCCCCCGGTTATATTTAGCAACCAATGAAAACCGTCGTCACAACAGTCTACCCAGAATGCATTGTTTGAACGCAAATGTTATTTTTTTCGAATGCAAATGTTTATTTTTTGAATGCAAATACATTTTTTTTAATGCAATTTTTTTTGCATGCAAATGTATATTTTTTGCATGCAAATGTACATTTTTTGAATGCAAATGTATATTTTTTGAATGCAAATGTATATTTTTGAATGCAAATTATATTTTTTGAATATTGCAACGTTTGACACGCCATATTATTGTTAATTTCTTTACTGGAATCAAGAATGTGTTTTCTACAATCATATATATCTATATGTGTAACGCACGCGAATGTTGGGTTAGGAATATGCTTTTAATGAAGATTATTGACGGATTGAGGTTGTGCAACTGATCTTGACAAAGGATTATAGATTATAATTCTAAACTGGTTGGATCATTAAGTATCAAGGTTGTGTACTGCAGAGATATATTGACGTCATCATTTACGTTACAGAAAAATGATATTTATTTAGTAAATAAAGAACTCCTGACTAGTAAACATATTACATTGTATCATTGGCTACAATGAATCAATACAGATTTGGTTTTCAAAGCAGGGAACGGATTAAATCAGTTGGTCGGCTGTGATTTCTTCATCATGGCTATGTAAACTGCTGATTGCAGATATTTTGTACAGAGACAACATAAATCTTGAAAGTGACCAGCTGTTCGCGGTGACAGCTGGACTTCTAATTTGCCAGTGTCTTATTCGGAAACTTACGTATATATAACTGAATTTGTTTACGACATCTATATAAAGCTGTTACACCCATGAAAGAAAGTTAAAAGTTATTAAATATTGACAACTAGGCCTAGACCTAAGTCGACCTCCAAAATTTCAATTTTCCATATATTTAGGACTTGTGTTGCGTTGTGTTTTAGATAATGCTACACAAAGTTTGAGGGCAGAATAAACCACATCTACGAAATTACAAATTTATTCTAAAACTAAGGATGAACTGATTATCGAGTCATATCTGAATAATATTAAATCTAAATCTCTCCGATCAGCTTTGACAAGATTACATATTAATGCATATGATCTAAATATAGAAAGAGGCAGATATATGGGTGTGGATTGACAAGATAGGTTATGTAATTGCTGTAATATGGGTGTCATTGAAGATGAGTATTACTTTTTATCAGTCTTTCCTTTGTATCACGATTTGAGAGTGCGATATCTTTCTAAATATTTTGGCACTGGCGAAATATAAATGAGTTACTTAATATTTCTAGTAACGCCAGGCAATTGAAATTGGCATTATATCTTACAGTTGTTACTCTTAGACGGATTTTGATTCCACGTTTAGATTTATTATTTGGCTTTGTCTGATACCACTTTCTTTTTAGAAAATCTATTGAAACTGGAGCTCAACTGATGAAGTCTAATTGACAGAAACGATCTAGGCCATTGCCACTGATGGTGGACCGTTTGAATCCCCGAGGGTTTACATAAACCTAGTACCTGCTATTTCGGTACCAGCTGATATAGGTATTGTGTTTATAATATATATTAATAACTCTATTAAGCATAGATCATCCTTCTTGAAATTAAATTAGATTAACATTTCAATTTATTTCTATATATCAATTCCAATTTACCATAAAATCTCTGGAAAATCAAATCCAATTACATTCCTAAAATTGATTTAAATACTGGTAAAAATAATTATGTTCATTATATGTGCATGTACATAATTATGCATGTGTATGTGTGGTTACCGGTGTTAATGCTGTTATTTGTATTATTACTATGAGCACAAATATTGATACCATTGGTGTGTGCTGAAACGATCGCATAATTTTAATTCGCAGAGCGACATAAAGCATAAGGCCATTTAAAGGCAGACACACACACACACACACACACACACACACACACACACACACACACACACACACATATATATATATATATATATATATATATAAAATAATAAATATATAATTCTATAATTTCATTTAAAACATATTCATCGTTTCTTATTTCGGTACCAGTTGTTTATCTTATACTAAAGGAATATTTGGCACTGTTGACACAGTTTAAATTGGAAAATATTCTAAAGCTAAGATAGTCATTTTTTTTTTACAGTGGTTACTCTTAGACGGATTTCGGCTATACTTTTAGATATATTATTTGGCCCTGTATGACACCACTTTATCTTTAGAAAAAACACATACTTTTCAAATTGGAGCTCAACTGATGAAGTCTAGTTGACAGAAACGGTATCGTCTTGAGCATTATAACTTTGGTATTATGTTTATAATATTTATAACCACTAGGTCGTTGCCACTGCTGGTGGACCGTTTGAGTCCCCGAGGGTATACATAAACCTAGTACCTGGTTGTTTATCTTATACTAAAGGAATATTTGGCACTGTTGACGCAATTTAAATTCGAAAATATTCTAAAGCTAAGATAGTCATTTTTTTAACAGTGGTTACTCTTAGACGGATTTCGGCTATACATTTAGATATATTATTTGGCCCTGTATGACACCACTTTATCTTTAGAAAAAACACATACTTTTCAAATTGGAGCTCAACTGATGAAGTCTAATTGACAGAAACGGTATCGTCTTGAGCATTATAACTTTGGTATTATGTTTATAATATTCTTAAGATATAGCGAATTTCTCAGGTGATTATGTCGATTGCTACTTACTTTTATCGATTTACTATATGATTATTTCGATCTGTCAGATTATTGTCAATCAGTCAAATTATTATGTCGATTGTTAGATTGTTACGCACTTTTGTCGATTTACCATATTATTATTTCGATTTGTCAGATTATTGTCAATCAATCAAATTATTATGTCGATTGTTAGATTGTTACGCACTTTTGTCGATTTACCATATTATTATTTCGATTTGTCACGTGATTGTCGATTAGTCAAATTATTATGTCGATTACGTACTTTTGTCTATGCACCATATGGTTATTTCGATTTGTCAGGTGATTATTGATTAGTCAATAATTATGTCGATTGTTACGTACTTTTGTCGATTTACGATTTGATTATTTCGATTTGTCACGTGTTTATCGATTAGGCAAATGATTATATCGGTTGGTTAGATAATGCTGACCTGACAAATATGTCACTTTACAGGTGGGATACAAAAATGAATATTAACATCAAATGTGTCGTATATCAGAGGTTTTGAAGTGAAAAATAATTTACTGGTCAACCTGACAAGTGAATTACTAAATTTCACTGGTCGTAGCAAATTTAACTGGTCCTTAAATAAATACTACTGAAAAATTAAAAAAATAAAGGTGAGTAAAATTTCAGAACTACTAGCCCAAATGATAAAGTGGTGGTCCAAATATTTTGGACAAATATCATTGTAAAAAGTAAAGAAAAACACAAAGGAGGACCAGCAATTTATTATTCCTACACTGGTAAAAACAAACTATAAACGACTATTTTAATGCACATTAAAAGGATATAACAAATTTAATGAGCCAAATCTTAATTCGGTTGAAAATAAAAACATTGGGTCGAACGTTCCCTGTTTAAGCTGTTAACGATTACAGTTTAAGGCAAATGTATATAAATTAGATCTACTTCGCTTGACAGAAATGCGTTTTAATTAGCAGGAATTCTGCCACTTCTAGCTACATTGAAGTTTATTCTATCCATTTACAAGCTCTTTTGTTTAAACACATCTTTAATTTTCTGGGGAATGAACGACTTTTATTTTTAAACCTTACAAGGAGTATGTGATACTCCCCGTCAGTCATGACAGGTCGATGTTTAACCACATGGTTCTCACATTTCTGCGCGTGGACCAGTAACTACTTGTCTTTGTTAGACTTTGTTCACTTCTGGTTGCTCAGACACCAAAGTTGTCCCATCTGGCGAGCTGGCGACCGGTTTGTTTCAGGCGCTGATTATTTAAAATCATCTGGTTTTACCCAGCGTTTCTACAGAAATTAGCAAAAGCTTGATAGGCCACGAGGCCGCCATGTTTTACAATTATCTGAGTCAATGACGCGTTTGAACAGATTGAATGGTACGTAAGTTCAAGCCTTTTACTGATCTGAAACTATAATAAATAGAAACCCGCACATCCATAGAAGTAACAAAATCCGGACTTGCTGACGCAAACATTGACCGGTCGTTTGGACCGATCATTTGACGAATTTCACCGGACTTTTGTCAAATTTACCGGTTTTGCCATTAAGACCGGCGGATTTAAAAAAAACTCTGGTATATGTCGGTTTAATTTTTATATGTCATTTGCAACCTGATTTGTAAATGCTTACTTAGTATTAATGTATGAAAGCAGATTCAAGTAGGGTACAGTTTTATTCCGAAAAGTATTTCCTTAATAACCTTCTATTATTTCTTGTAAACTGTTTGTTCAAAGTTAATAAAATACATTTTATATAACATTTTCATTCAGCCTAGAGTCGTTCTTGAACTTCGTACACGAAGAACACTATGCCGCTTGTTATAGACAGATTTGGAGTTATTTGAACAGTTATCAATATAAAAAAGTATCAAAAGGTATTAGTTTCACAGCATTCATGAAGAACTGGAATAAATCCGTGACTGTTTATAGCGATTTGTGATTTTTCCATTTTGTTATAGCTGAAACACCTGATATCGCATAAAATAAACATTAGTTCTGTTGTTACAGATGACTATATCCGGGGTACACTGGTTCTGTTGTAACAGATGACTATATCCGGGGTACACTGGTTTTGTTGTAACAGATGACTATATCCGGGGTACACTGGTTCTGTTGTAACAGATGACTATATCCGGGGTACACTGGTTTTGTTGTAACAGATGACTATATCCGGGGTACACTGGTTTTGTTGTAACAGTTGACTATCAGCTGACTATTACTGGGGTACACTGGTTCTGTTGTAACAGATGGCTATTACCGGGGTACACTGGTTCTGTTATAACAGTTGACTATATCCGGGGTACAATGGTTTTGTTGTAACAGTTGACTATCAGTTGACTATTACTGGGGTACACTGGTTCTATTGTAACAGTTGACTATAACCGGGGTACATTGGTTCTGTTGTAACAGATGACTATTACTGGGGTACACTGGTTCTGTTGTAACAGATGACTATTACCGGGGTACACTGGTTCTGTTGTAACAGATGACTATTACCGGGGTACACCAGTTCTGTTGTAACAGATGACTATATCCGGGGTACAATGGTTTTGTTGTAACAGTTGACTATCAGTTGACTATTACTGGGGTACACTGGTTCTATTGTAACAGTTGACTATAACCGGTTCTGTTCTAACAGATTACTATTACACGGGGTACATTGGTTCTGTTGTAACAGATGACTATTACTGGGGTACACTGGTTCTGTTGTAACAGTTGACTATTACCGGGGTACACTGGTTCTGTTCTAACAGATTACTATTACCGGGGTACACTGGTTCTGTTGTAACAGTTGACTATCAGTTGACTATTACTGGGGTGCGCTGGTTTTGTTGTAACAGTTGACTATAACTGGGGTACACTGGTTCTGTTGTAACAGTTGATTATTACTGGGGTACACTGGTTCTGTTGTAACAGTTGACTATTACCGGGGTACACTGGTTCTGTTGTAACATGACTATTACTGGGGTACACTGGTTCTGTTGTAACAGTTGACTATCAGTTGACTATTACTGGGGTGCGCTGGTTTTGTTGTAACAGTTGACTATTACCGGGGTACACTGGTTCTGTTGTAACAGATGACTATTACCGGGGTACACTGGTTCTGTTGTAACAGATGACTATTACCGGGGTACACTGGTTCTGTTGTAACAGTTGACTATTAGTTGACTATTACCGGGGTACACTGGTTATGTTGTAACAGTTGACTATTACTGGCTTACACTGGTTCTGTTGTAATCGTTGACTATTACCGGGGCACACTGGTTCTGTTGTAACAGTTGACTATTACCGTGGTACACTGGTTCTGTTATAACAGTTGACTATTACTGGGGTACACTGGTTCTGTTGTAATTGTTGACTATTACTGGGGTACACTGGTTTTGTTGTAACAGTTGACTATTACTGGTGTACACTGGTTTTGATATAATAGATGACTATTAGTGGGGTACACTGGTTTTGTTGTAACAGTTGACTATCAGTTGACTATTACTGGGGTACACTGGTTCTGTTGTAACAGTTGATTATTACTGGGGTACACTGGTTCTGTTGTAACAGTTGACTATTAAATATATCTGATAATGTTAAGACACCAAATAAAGTATTCGTGAAGTATACATATAGGTAATTTACAATATGTCAGGAAGCTTATTTTTTTATTTACAATATATATATATATATATATATATATATATATATATATATATATATATATATATATATATATATATATATATATATATATATATATATATATAAATCACTAGGTGAAGATAAAATAGGGCATTAACGTCCTCAATTGACATTTGATTACTTTCATCAATTTAACTTAGCTGTCACACCTGAACAGACAGGTAGAATGACAGATTGAACAAGGATAGTCAAGTAACTATCATAGCTGATTAAAGTATAGACGTGAAGCCAAACAATAGCCACTTGCACGATATTATAACTTCAACGTAGTTTAAAATAATCCTCTATTCCAAAATTTGAAAAAATCAGATTCAAACAATGAACAAAAGATCGATGTTGTTACAACACCGGTTTGTTGTTTTAGCAAATTAACCCTAATTGTAAAATGTACGAGTGCTATACAGGTAAATTTACATATCTTTTTCTCGCTTGCACTTTATATATTGATTGCGTTTTTTAAATCACAAAACAGAAATACTAAATGATTGTGGTTTTAAAGTGTAGAAATTTCAGGGATTTGGTTGACAAATATAGAGTGAACAGCAATCCATGTAAATCATATGTCATCAGTTATTACAGAAATGCAAGCCGGAAGTTGAAAATTCGTGATAAGGGTTTTGATATAGATTGTCTAAAGAAAATTTTAATTTGATTATTCAGAGAGTAGCGAAAGCATTACGTAAGACTTTGAACCTGCAACCGTATTCTTCAAATTGAAACAGTGTGTTTGTTAAACAAACTTAAATAGAAACGAAAACTTTTGTAAACCATCGAAGTAATGTAAATAATGAATATAATGGCTTTTTAGTTAGATTGTGATGACGGCTTTATTCAGGGCAATACTTTATCACATATAAAATAATTATGTCGTATTTTGGCTAAATAAACTTTAGTTCTATTTATGACATATATATATTATCGTTTTGAGCATTATAACTGTGGTATTATGTTTATAATTATATTTATAACCACTAGATCGTTGTCACTGCTGGTGGACCGTTTGAGTCCCCGATGGTATACATAAACCTAGTACCTGGTATTTCGGTACCAACTGGTTATTTTGTTCTAAAGTAATATTTGACACTGATAACACAATTTAAATTCTAAATTATACAAAAGCTAAGATAGTCATCTTTTAACAGTGGTTCCACTTAGACAATTTGGATTTGCATTCAAATTTATTATTAGGCCTTGTATTATACCACTTTCCCTTTGAAAAATATATTTAAAATGTGTTTGATGTCAACGTTCCGCAAATTGTACGGTCGGTATAATAGTCTTGTTTGCGATTACTTTGTTTCACTAAGTGAAATGTTGAGTTGCCTTTTTGTTGGCGGCTGTTGAGACGTCTGTACCAATTGTGATTGTGGAATCGCGGCGGGTATGACCGGTCGACAAGGGGTGCTTACTCTTTGTTCCCACCTTTTGGTTTCCAGAGGTCTGTGTTTTACCGGATTTGTATCTATGTCCTGGAAATTCTATTGATTTATACTTTGGTATCTGAGATTTTTTATATTAGCTAATTGACAGAAACAATCGTCTTGAGCATTATAACTTTGGTATTATTGTGATTTCAGTGTTTTCCTGGCCGATATATCCACAATCACAGTCAAAATTCCAAGTCTATTCATTTTTAACATCATATATATGACCAAAATTTACTTCATGATTATATAATTATCTAAGGGCCTCCTTGACAGAGTGGTTAGAACATCACACACTTTGAATCATGAAGTCTTTCACCTCTTGTCCGTTCGAGTCCCACTGGAACCTAACCTGATTTTGTGAGAGAAAGTTTGCCAGTTTACTTGCAGAAGGCCAGTGACCATCATATGACTGACATATTGTCGAGTGTGGCGTAAAACAACCTTGAAATTCATATCTAATAAGACGGGGAGTGTTCACTGGTTGTGTAAGCTAGAATTTCTTAATAATATTTCGGTTTGTTTCCGAGGGCTTGATATTTTTTTGCTCGTAATATGTGTCAAATTATGATATCCTGCCTACTCAAAGAAATCCGAAAACAATTATGCGTAAGCAAAAATTTGAATTCCGCAAAGGCAAATTTATTAATAAGATGATTTTACGTTTGCAAATATCGGTTATTGCATATCCTTAAATCGAATTTTTAGCCTAGGCAAATACAATTTTGCATAAGTAATATTTAGATAAATTTGGCATATCATTGCCATATCATTTGGACTGAAGGTTAAGTTTTCTGTACCATTGGTTATTCGCAAGGATAATATTAATAACTCGAATATATTTGTAAATAAGACAGACACATTTCTGCTAGCACAAACACCTTTCTAGCATTAATAACGTGCTGTCGTCTCCGATTGTAAATTAAGTCTTGCACTGCAAAAGTAAATGACCTTTGTAGCTGTTATCCTGGACTACGCAGTACTTTTGGTTTTTGCGTTGAAATGGGTTCAAGTTACAATTTCTGTGCTGCTATGACAACACAATTAATATTTGTTTTATATACATGATACAGTGAAGGTACAACGTGATTTCTTATTTCATTGTACCTTTTCGCCACATCCTTCTAGGCCAATTAATTATTTGTCATATCAGCTAGAAGGAAATAAGCTGCTAAGAAGTGAAATGTGAGTATTGTCTAATACGGCATATTGATGTACAAAATTACGTTGTTCTTTTTCGTTTTATCGTCTGTGAAATACACAAAACATGTATTTCACATGGTTATTTGATTGCCAAACGTTAAATAGAACACGTATTTCAATAATGCACCCACAAGCGCATAACCCGTGTGTTAGTGTGTGTGTGTGTGTGTGTGTGTGTATGTGTGTGTGTACATGCGTGTTATCTTGTTTTGCTGTGTACGGTATCATAATGAAGGGTTCAATTACCACAACATAAAATTCGAAGAAAAGTGGTACATCCGGGTTCTATAGAAAACAAAATAAAATAAAACACTATTTTTCTTTTAAAGGGTTAGTCCGAATAATTCAGTTGTTATATTCCGTTCGTACGATGGAGAGAATCGGAGACGGAGCGGGCTTGAAGTATTCGAGTTATTGAAGAATACAAATATTTGGCTTGCTCTAATTCCATGATTCACTATGGCCCCGAGAACTGACCTTTCACCTCTGCTGTGATTTATTTTAGGCTCGCTGTGTTGATCAACATGTGTCAGTTTATCTTCGGGAAGCTATATAAGTTCATTACTAAAAACAAGAGAGTCAATTTCGGTCGTGTTGATAATTCGCTAATCATGTTTTACTGATCATTGTTTCCCCAACCTTTTGATGATAATCACAATTATACGGCTATGGGTATAAACGTCATGTAAGGACAGTAACTCTCCATGCAAACGTGATTTCATTTCATAAAGAGATGGAGAGAAACATTTTTAAACAAATTTTAATATAATCAAAGCACCGAAAGTGCTGACAGCCGGGTTTACAATTATTGCATTTCTTGCACAATGTTATTAAACATTCTGATAAATGTTTGTTCATTTTGGAAGAACTTGGTGCTCCAGGCTGGCATTATGCCAACTACATGTACATTCAAAACTGACTGATGGACAGACTTATTATGTGTTTCGATGACACACGGTCCAGCATTTGTTTTTCATTGTTAATTAATTGCCTAGATTCTTTGTAAGACCGATATTCACAAAGGTCAAATTAAAAAAAATTCATATCCAGAATACCTACAAATAAAGTTGTATTAGTATAAATCCAACCCTATCAAGACTCTATAGTCTAGTCTATATGACAAATACATGTAACACATTATTGGTAAGTCGAATATTCCAAAGTCGAACAGGAATTAGTCGAAAGGACTCGCTCCTGTCTAAACCTCTGCATACATGTACTATTTACATTTAGAATGAAGGCTAAACAGTACAAATATATACGCCTTATTATATATACTACAAGTTGCATTTTCTATTTACCTAAAATTACACGAAAAGGTGCTTTATCCTAACATATACACGCTCCGGTACTACTTTTATGTTATATTCATACGCGCTAGAGCGACAACACGTTACGCAAATATTTACGTTACTGTGAGTTGTTGTGAATTAAATAAAATATTTTTTTTAAATAATAAGTTATTGAATGTATATCTAGAAATATTTACAATCTGGTTCTTGGCATGGATAACTCGGGCATGAATATTTCAACATATAAATTCATTACTATATACCGTTCAACGCAAATGTAATGGAGAACTTATTCCTGTAAACTAGTACGATATATCAATTGAAACAATTTAATACATTTTTGACATGACATAAACGCACTATATCGCTGCGTGCAGTAATTTGATAGTCTGTGGTGTACATTTTCATCTGACCGACCATATTGTTATTTGGTGACTATGGAAAGTAATATAGTGTTTGCCTCTTTATAATTCGTTTAGAATATAAAAATCTCAAATACCAATTAAAAGTATGAATCTTCAGGATGTCCAAGATACAATATACAATCGGTGTATATTAGACAAACATGGATATAATGTAATCCAGAAGTGACATCAGGTTCCTGGATGAGTGACAACAGTTGTCTCTATATTAGATACCGAAGTATAAATCTTCAGGATGACTAGGATACAACAGAACAGTTAATAAAACTGATGTTAGCAAATTTTGCGCGTTGATTATTACGGTAATGCGGGCGACAAATGCGCCGAACAGTCGAATTGGGCATAAATACTGTCCATATAACCAACTTTGGCCTTACGGGAATTCCGACTATGCATATCATTGTAAAATACAGGGTTTCCATGCGTCAAATTACAAGAAGTATAATGTTTAGTCACTTAGAAGCAAGACTAATGTTATTATTAACAAATACAGTCGAATCCGAATACATTGAAATCATAGGGGAATGAATTGTTCTTTCAAATAAACATGGTTATAATGATAGTAAAGAATTTGGCCGCCGTTGAATCAAAATCATTTCATATTAAGCGGGATTTCGGTGTAATGGGTTCAATATAAGTGGCTTCCATGGTACATGTAAATAATACACTCATCCATTGACAAAACAATGTATATATTATACAATAGTTTTTGACAAGTTTAAATAAATGATTAAATGCAAAATGGGTAAATACAGCGAGTTATAGGGAGTCAAGGTATGTGAAAATTTTAGGGAAGCCTGTATGTCATTTTAAATAGTAATGATCATATGCATAAGTAGTGAATTTTGCTTCGCTTTTATCCGAGTAACAATGATCTAGAAACATGAGACATAAAAGAACAAAAATGACATTCAGTGCAATCAGAGAGAGAGAGAGAGAGAGAGAGAGAGAGAGAGAGAGAGAGAGAGAGAGAGAGAGAGAGAGAGAGAGCATTTTGAAATATGAATTATTATCATCAGCAGTATCATTCAGTTGACAGAATATACAGATGTCAAACTCGAGTGCTGTAAAAAGATAAATATATTCTATATCACCGTCTTTTTATTTGCATGGTCTATTTCCAGCGTAAATAACTGATGTTGATTCAGTCATGTATGCTTTTGTTCCCTTGCCACAATATGTTGTTGCACAAACACGCTGGTACACACGATTTCTTACCGATAAACGTTGAAATTTCAACAACAAACAACTACACACTTAGTGCTCCGAATATTGATTTTAATGTCTTTATCTGCCTTTATCTTCAAATTTGACCTCGGCAACACAGACTGCGAAAACATATGGATCTAAACTAGCGACACTCCTTCAGCAATTCAATAATTCTATTCATATATGACATAAATATTGATATCAAAATGAAGTATTTAACTATGAAATGACCTCTGTAAATTTAATGTGAAGTTCTGGTGTTTGTTTAACGTGGTACAGAAAAAAAACCAGAAAGTTATCACAGTTCAACAGTGTATGTACGGAAAATAGTTACGGAAAACATCATTTTCATGTAAAAATTAATTAGACACAATTGTGTCGAACGATCCCGAAATCTCCAATTTGATACTGGTCAGACACAAGCCTGGAACCACCCAAAACGGGCACTTAACTATGAAAAGTATGATGGACTCTACAAAAGTTTTTTTTATATGATGATTATTATGATGATAGTATTAGTAGTAGCAATGACATAAATACTCCTACTGCTGGTACTAACACCACCATCACCGCCACCAACAACAATAACAACAACACCACCACCACCATAACCATAACCAACAACACTACTCCTCCTCCTCCTCATCATCATCATCATTACGAAAAAAGCAAATATAAAATCTTTTCTTGAATAAGCAAGATATATTTAAAATCTACAAATAAGCAACTATTGCAATAATTGACTACGTAACTATAATTGTAGAACTTCTAACTGTAGAGAGCAACGCCAACAAAAAGTTATTGAACTGACGACAAAGGGTGAGCAAAACCTTTTGTAAATGACACTTCGATACAAAAATCACTGAAATTTAGAAACCAAACTGGCTCTACATTTTGTCAATTTGATGTCCATGAATAACAGTAATGACTAGATTATTCTCAGACAAGGTAGTGACATGGACAGGAACATTATGTCAGTTCTTTGATGTTACATAATCACCAACATTGACTTTACTGTTAACATGAAATAGGAACTTCCTTACACTGTAAATATATCTGTTTTATAATTTAAGACATCAGCAGTTTAGTTGTGAGTCACAGGGCCAGGGCGGTCGTTATCTCTTCAGTTATGTACCAAACAGGGATTATTATTTAACAACTTTACATAAAAAAACCCTAGGATGATTAATACTTTGAAAATACTTGACAATACAATATACACAATTCAAGTCCGAGATACAACGTACACAAAAATTATTCTGAAATACAAGTACGTTGAGTTACTATATATACCATTTGATTAAGTTGTAATCGAAACTTATCCTTCCCTTAAAAGAGTAACATCCACCTTCCGTCTGTATGTCTATCTCTCTGTCCATTCATTCTTTTATTACTGTACCACAACGTAGAGGTGGTCATATCCCGTGACATACTGGCATAAAATCAAATAAACAAACAACTTTGTACAGTGATAAACACTGTGAATTCACATGTTCCTTCAAATATTGGTTTGTTATTATATATGTCGCCTAGGGTAATATATTCACAAATATTCGTAATCGTACGCTTCTGTTTCCATTTTTCTTCGCCGGCGCCGATGGACGGACGAGATTGCATTGTCTAAAAACTTAATTTTACAACCGAAAACGGTTAATAGTATGTTATTATTAGTTCCGATTATCATTCTGATATTCATTCAACTGATCGTGTCAGATAACAAGATATATCATAATCTGAATGCTGAAAACGAGTCGTTCATTGTGTAAATGTAACATTTAAAGCAAGCGAGTAATAAGCATACATTAACACAATGGAATCGAAAAA
Source organism: Atrina japonica (assembly GCA_030159075.1). Classification (NCBI taxonomy): domain Eukaryota; kingdom Metazoa; phylum Mollusca; class Bivalvia; order Pterioida; family Pinnidae; genus Atrina; species Atrina japonica. Next base: position 1,085,973 of record BROG01000117.1, read on the forward strand.
TGATATGGTGATAATTATGGTGGTAAGTTCGGTCGATATCAAAAGTCACTTTTCAAGAGTGATAACTCGCACGGAATTCCAGAATAGTAGAAATGTTATGACAGTGTATTCTCCTAGTATTATATTCTCGACTATTATACGTTTTGTTCTTGGTGCAATTATGTCACTGATTTACTCATGCAATAACAGTACGTGTAGTTACAGCGTAAAACGAAGGCATTTTACTATTTTGGTTTTTTTTCCTTCTAGAAACATGAAAATAGTACAAATACATTTTCTTTGCCGCTGAAAATAAATAATAACAGATATTGTATACATTTTAATTTGTAAAAAATTGACGAAGAGTTGTGTATATTTAGCTTACAAAAGGGGCATAAAGACAATGATCTTGTACTTCTGCATTGTATGAAATAATAGCACAGAACACAATACATTTTAGTTGTTCAATTATATACGAACGTAGATTCATGGAAACAAAGTTAAAATGAAGATTCGAAAATCCAACGGTCTTTACATGAAGAATTCCAAAACGAGATGGGGCCAAGTATCCGGAAAGAGATTACAGGATCTGCGATACCTATGCAAAGTCGAAGTGACATCGTTGTCTAAAATCTGTTATTTTAGTTGTTTGTCTGTCAAAATGTTCTTACATGTTGCATATTGTACACAATTTGAAATGTTTCCATTCCTTACAAAATAAAGGGCCTTCAAAGAAATATGAAACGAGCTTATAGAATTTTTATATGTAAACAGGAACAAATAATGGTAGGAGAGAAGTATCTTATCTGCTATAAGATTATTACCTTAATTCATTTTTTTTATATTTTCGCACTATTGGTATGGAATCGTTTAACATCAATTAAACCTGAGTTAATTTCTCCACCCATATTCTTCGTTTACTCATCAATATTCATATCTTTCTTTAAACACAATCTCGTCTTTTCATCGAGACTTCAACAATAACGTTTGGATGATAGTTTATATATATTATAAAATAAAACCTCCTACCATAATGTACAATATGGTTTTGATTTGGTTATCATGTTATAGCAGCAGCAGCAGCAATATCAACGACAACAACAATAACAACAACAACAACAACAAATCACTGTAATATTTGTAATGAACCGAAGATTTTATGTCAATGTAGCCTTATTCAAAATGACAATTATAACCTCATGTACCAGTATAATTATGGTTTCATATGGTTACAACATGAACTTGTCTGAACAAATTCCCCATAAGTTAATAGATAAAACCTCATATTATAAAGAAATGTTGTTAAAACAAACATGAAATCATACAGTAAAATTTCAGACTTGTCATATTCTACACCCGAAATTTAATAACTGATATTCAAAAATATGAAATACAACCTAGAGCATCTAAATTTAGAAAAAGACTCGAGTTTAACATTTTATTTTTAGAATGAAAACGTGATAACATATACATATTGGTCAAGTTCAATATGCCGGTAACAATGACTTTACCTAGGGTCACTAGCCTTTCACAGGATAGGAACGGGAAACGATTACATTTATGGCACCTACGGGTCACCGTCGGTTTAATGTCCTGTCTTTTTGTATGGTGCATTCAACAGTAACGTCTCAGTTTTACACTGGGTACCACGCCGTTGCGAAGATTATATTGCATGGTTTCATTCACTTGTGCACGAACGTTTCAAACAAATATACGGTGACGACCTATAATTTAGAGGTTACAATCTAAGAGCGAGCTATTATGGCAAATAAAAATATAATGCATGTTAAAAATTCTTGTTTGTTGAAAATTGGACAGGGTCTCAGAAAATATTGGCACCCTTCCTTCAACTTTATAAAGGTATTTCTCATATGTAGCATAAATTATGTAGTACATTCCATATTTTAAAATGTGGTTAAAATCTGTTGAGAAATGCAAAATTGAGAGTGCTGAATGAATTGGAAAGGAAAAACTAGGAGAAAGGAGAAACGTCCACAAAAAACATGAAGTTGAAAAATTAATTTAAGGGTATTATCTCCTACAAAAATTATCTGACGGTACTCGTTTTTAACTTGATAAAGACATTGCCAATATACACCTTTCCATATCAATTTGGTTGAAATCCATTGAGAAATGTAGAATTGAGAATTCCGATAGGAAAATCAGATCAAGGGGAGTAACTCCCACAAAACGTGAAGTTGATAAGGAAAAACTTGCAGATTATATATATATATATATATATATATATATATATATATATATATATATATATGCTTTCAAATTTGTGATTTTAATGCCAACTCCGAGGACTTCAAACAATACACTTCTCCGGGGAAAATTCAAACACAGTACCGGTAAAACTTCTTTCAATCCATTTGTTTACAAAATTCCTGTGGCATTTTAACTACCAATACCCAGATGCACAAAATATTGTTATATTTAACCTATGGTTACACTATTGGTTTCATATTCATTGTGTTAATGTCAAGTTAGATTTAACAATGTATTGTGCACCTTGGTCCAAGGTGTTACATAACATAGATATTAATGATGTTCAGTAGGAGTGCAAGTATACTTCAGGAGGAAACTTCATGCACTAGGTACTTTTTTTACCCAATACTTATTATAATATGTGACTGACTTCAACACAAATCTATCTACTCATTATAGAAAGGTGGCCTCTTAATATGTGGCTATCACCACTGCGAGTCTAGTAATATCTACACAATATAGCAAGTTTCCCACGCAAGTGTTGGCCATTATTTACTGTGAGTCATTATCTGCTGTGAGTCCAGTATACATCTCTACAGCACAACTTACATGTAAGTGTTGGCAGCAAGTCCAGTATACAAACTTTACAAACTTACATGTAAGTGTTGGCCATTATTTACTGTGAGTCATTATCTGCTTTGAGTCCAGTATACATCTACACAATACAGCAAGTTACAAACTTACATGTAAGTGTTGGTCATTATTTTCTGTGAGTCATTATCTGCTGTGAGTCCAGTATACATCTACACAATACAGCAAGTTACAAACTTACATGTAAGTGTTGGTCATTATTTACTGTGAGTCATTATCTGCTGTGAGTCCAGTATACATCTACACAATACAGCAAGTTACAAACTTACATGTAAGTTGGTCATTATTTTCTGTGTTGGCCATCTACATTTACAAACTTACATTATTTACTGTGAGTCATTATCTGCTGTGAGTCCAGTATACATCTACACAATACAGCAAGTTACAAACTTACATGTAAGTGTTGGTCATTATCTGCTGTGAGTCCAGTATACATCTACACAATACAGCAAGTTACAAACTACACAATCCAGTATACATCTACACAATACAGCAAGTTACCCACTTACATGTAAGTGTTGGCCATTATTTACTGTGAGTCATTATCTGCTGCGAGTCCAGTATACATCTACACAATACAGCAAGTTACAAACTTACATGTAAGTGTTGGTCATTATTTACTGTGAGTCATTATCTGCTGTTAGTCCAGTATACATCTACACAATACAGCAAGTTACAAACTTACATGTAAGTGTTGGCCATTATTTACTGTGAGTCATTATCTGCTGTGAGTCCAGTATACATCTACACAATACAGCAAGTTACAAACTTACATGTAAGTGTTGGCCATTATTTACTGTGAGTCATTATCTGCTGTGAGTCCATTATACATCTACACAATACAGCAAGTTACCCACTTACATGTAAGTGTTGGCCATTATTTACTGTGAGTCATTATCTGTGTGAGTCCAGTATACATCTACACAATACAGCAAGATACAAACTTACATATAAGTGTTGGCCATTATTTTCTGTGAGTCATTATCTGCTGTGAGTCCAGTATACATCTACACAATACAGCAAGTTACAAACTTACATGTAAGTGTTGGCAATTATTTTCTGTGAGTCATTATCTGCTGTGAGTCCAGTATACATCTACGCAATACAGTAAGTTACCCACTTACATGTAAGTGTTGGTCACTTTATTTACTGCGAGTCATTATCTGCTTTGAGTTCAGTGTTGGTCATTATTTACTGTGAGTCATTATCTGCTGCGAGTCTATCTACACAATACAGCAAGTTACAAACTTACATGTAAGTGTTGGTCATTATCTGCTGCGAGTCCAGTATACATCTACACAATACAGCAAGTTACAAACTTACATGTAAGTGTTGGTCATTATTTACTTGTACTGCAGGTCCAGTAGATACCCACATGCAACAATAAGTTAAGTGCTGGGTATTCTTTACTCAAAATCTAGTAAATCTCACATGTAACAGTTAGGTAGAACCTGCTAACCAGTTTTTCCATTTTTCACTATCTGTCTAGTATATTTGATTATGTTAATGCAAACTCTTATTGTTTTCATTTCCTTTGATTTTGATTTATATAACTGAAATAAACAAAGTTGTTTCTATGTGATTATTTCTTAAAGTCACATTCCGGGGACATTATTGTAATTTTCTGGATGTTATTGCCATTTTTGACATTTTCATAAGAAAACTACATACACTCCTAACCGACGAAAATGAAAATAATTTAAAAAAAATTTGATCTATTAAAGCAGTTATTAGGTGGGATTCCATAGGAATTCTTAAATTTACCCTGGTGTACGAGTGATATAAAGGGTTTGCTCGATTTGCCACGAGAGTATTGTTCCAGCACAGTCTCAGAACATGTTGCAATCGAATATACCAGGGTAGGATGTAGTTATTTCAAGGATGTTGATAAAATTTACATACTTCACATAAGTTTATGGCTAAACTGCTTGCTCAGGACAGTGTTCCAGGGCATTTGATTGGTGTTCCACTTGTCTGGATTGTCCTGGACAGTGAAACGAACACGCTCAGTAGAGCGTAACTATGTGACCGCCAACAACTTACTGTTTATAAATATATCAATATCTTAGGTGTTTCCCACAATTAATTAACTAATTAGTTGGAATTGGACTTTAAAAATACCTTGAAAGTTCACATGAATACACATTAAGAGAGTACAAAAAATTTATTTATGAACATTACTCCCCGGAATGTGTTTTTAAGACAGATAAAACATCAATGACATTATGGAATATACATATTAACAGATAAATGAAAATGAAAATACAAAGTAACTTCATAATTTTTGTTTTATTGCTAACAGTTGCATTACAATCACCTGAAAATAATTTTTATCAATGTTTCCCATGGAAAAATATCAAAGATTAGTAATACATGTATAATAACTCTATTGTAAAATAAAATAATAAAAATAAATGCATGTACAGGAATGTTTTAATTGGACGGAGCAAAATGTCAAAAACAAGGATACTATGAGTGAAAAAACTCACCTGGTATTTATTATTGTATCCAACATTATGTATAGACTATCTGACTAAATAAACTCTACCTCAGTATATTATTGTATATTAAGACAATTCATACCTACAATCACAGGTACTTGTATGTTTCTTAGTTATAAAGTGAACTTTTTACGATATCATTGATGATCCAGACACAAGATAATAAACAATAGTACACTTTGTACCTTGATCATCATGTTTGCTTGTAATTCTGTCTGTCATTTTCATCATGCTATGTATCAAAATATATTATTGATCAATATAAATAAAATATCAATACTAACACAAGTTTGTTTTAAAATATTATGCAATCAAGTTTTAATACATTTGTTTTTTACATGTACTGTACATAAAACTGAATAAACACGATTGTGACAAAATTAATGGATTTCTGTGTTCAAAAGTCTAATAATTCACTGTTAAGGACACTTTCTGCTGATTTACCTCTAGCCAATTTATAATAAGATGGATTTGTTTTATTTTTCAGAAGTGTTTTATGCCACAATCCATATTTCCTGACATTATCTGTGTAGGTCCACGAGCATTGAAACTCAAATTGACTAGAGTTGAGAGATTATGTGATTTACAAAACACTGGCCACATAGGCCCCAAAGAGCATGAAAATGACTAATTTCTAATAACTAAATTTGTGTTTCGAAAGAAATGTAAAACAAATCTCTAATGGACTAACAATAATCCGAATTAATATTGTCATTAAAAAAAATAGTATTCTTGCTATGAATGATTGAGCAATATTTACCTAAATATAAAAAATATTGGAAAAATGCTGTTTAACATTAAACAAACAGATGTACACAAGTCTTTTATACAAACCAATGCTATGTGAACGAGATTTTGTATTTTTCAGTTACAACACGGTGGCCAGATTTTAATGATGGAGGTAAACAAAAAGAGACCTAGTTGTAACTTTGAAAAACTTTGAAAAGACCATCAAACTTCTGTATGTAAATGGACAAATGTCCTCGTATAAACAGCTTCAGCTCAGGTGGGGTTAATACCTGTAATGGATACAGGTAAGTGACTTTGTAATTTACAGTAAGATGATCTTAAAAAGGTTTGACACAGAGGCCCCTTGCCATCAAGACTATTATATCTGGCATACAAATAACAAATCACTGCTGATGAAATGAAATTACCCTACTGTATACCCCCCCCCCCCAAAAAAAAATACAAAACTCATTGTATGACACATTACAACTGGTATAAGAGTAGCACATGAACTGTTCTTTGCAAATCAGTGGCATACGATTTGTGTTTAGCAAAGGTGTAACATTCACTTAACTTATTCACCCCTAAGACACATCTGGGCTGGTCTAAGTACATGAAATTGATTTACAGAAGAGTCTATTGTTTTTCAGGGGTTGATGAGTTAATTTAGTTGGATAGCTCAAAAACTTCTCATAATATAAACTTTATGAACTTCTCAATCAGTAATACTTTGGATGCTTAGTGATTGTACTGTTAATATAAATAATACTACTGAACACTGCTATACTGTTATGTTAAATCATTTAAAACATCTGTATTATTATGTTGATCATTTGTGATATAATTTGTACTTATGTACATTTTATCAAGTGATTTAAAAAAAAACACCTGTTATACTATCTTGATAACTCCCTGTGACATTTACAGTGTTAAAACTGGAATCTACCTGCAGACCACCTGCATCTTAACATTGTACTAATTCACTTACATGACTTTTTCAACATACTTTTCCATTACATATATATTCACAAAACTACAGTGTCCACCAAAATTTAGTACTCACAATGACAATATCTGAATATTATTGACTGGAATCATGACTCAAAATTGTATTACCAAATATCACAATATATAAAAAGCTTATCACCATGTATCAAGATATAGCATACTGTTAGAAATATTCAGTGTAACATGGAAATAGTATTGTGAAACAGTGAATATAGAACTACTAATTATTCCTTACATCTTGTACATTGGTTTCTACAAGTATAAGGTATAAGATCGCTAAAACTCTTGTCTTAAAAGCACTTACTGATATAGCATAGGTGACACCAACAAACACTGACATACTAATAAAAGAACCAATATAATTCTGGAAAATATTGATTTTTTTCTTCTTATCTTGTATTGTCAGAAATAAAATCACAATGTATCATTGTATTGTTACACCACTATACATAAAAAATGTTTACAGTACAAGTTTATAACATTTGCTCTTTAAAGAAACACAGGCTGTCAATTTGATACAAAAAATCCCACAATTAGACCAAAACTCTGATAAAAAGGCTAAAACGATAAATTGCAGTAGAAAATTTTATCATACATATATCATACATATACTGCCTAGAATGAATGAAATACCCAGATGATTGATATTCCTGTTGTCCATGTAAGAATACAAATGTTTAATATCCCATTGTCTAGATTAGATTACTTTTCACCAATGTGACATTATAACAAGTTTTTTTTCAACCCGGGATTTTTTAAAATTATTTTATTTGCTTAAAATGTCGAATATTTGAAACAATGCAAACAAAAAACTCTTTAAAATGTATGAGAATTTGTCAAAAGATGTCACTTAACAGACAAAACTGATATTCAGATAATCAGTGATTTTGGCATAGTACTTAATATTTTAACTCTTTCTTTATTTTTGTCATTCCATGTAAAAAACGTTTTGGTGAGTACTTATTTTGTAGGGCACTGTATCTTCTTAAAAAATAACTTTGCTTCTAGGATCTAGAAATATGATTTCAATTCAATTCATGTAAATATAAAGATTTAGAGTGGAGCTAACCGATTAGCTCAAACACTATCATGACCAAATATGATGAAATCTACAAATTTGCCTCCTTAATTAGGAGAATGAATTATCAACAGTAACAAACCATGCTTCACCTGGGTCACCAATGTTGATCTCTTATAAGTATTCTGAATTATGAACAACAAATACATGATCAACAATGACTGCAGTTGCACAGTTCCGTGTTTACACCAGTGATGCAATGTATAAACTGTTCTCATCACCGCCAGCTGCGAACATCCTTCCACCGTGAGTTGTAGCAATAGCTTGTACAGGTCTCTGCATTTGTATCTCACCAATAACCTGAAAAACAACAAAATGTGTTTGAGAAACACTAGGACTCCAGGAGATAAGCCATTCGTGAAAAATATCAAACCCATAACTCTGGCAAATAATATACAATTGTTGCAATTCGGACTAGATTGATATTGTTTTTGTACTCCAAAAATTCTCATATCCAACCAAAAGTAGAGCAATAATTTTTTTATTACATTTTTATTTAACAAACCATCGACCATTGAAAGAAATATGGCAAGATCTATCAATCCCTCTGGTTTGTCTCAATTTTGCATGCAGTCAGAGAAGTTGACACTAAAGAAATTCAGCTAAAACAGTTTTGTGATGTCATAGCACTGCAATATGATAAATTATCCGGTTTACAGTGCGATTTCATTTAAAATGGTACATTTGGTACACCTGAACAAATGGAAATGCTGAACAAAAACAAAAATATAATATAAATGCTGATTGCTGGCCAATCTTTTGTTAATTGATATAAAGCATCATACCATAAAATTTTATACAAAAAGCTCAAGCTATTTGATGAAATGTTTTAAATTCAGACCCCCAGAATATGCCTCTGACCTTCAATCTGAAGGCCATACAGATATACACTGACCTAACACTAAATGTCTGACACATGGCTCTCAATGTGCATTTCTGATATTATTTTATTGTGATGTCATAATCCAACAAATGCTTGACTTGCCATTTAATTGTGATGTCATAATGGAAAAGTCTGAAAAAGGTGTCAGGTACCTTTCACAAAAGGTCAACTGAGAGAAAGCATTTATGTGCCTGCAGGAATTGCTACACATATATTTTTTTTTTAAATTCTAGTTGAAATGTTGATCCCATGAATAGCTACTGAAATTTAGAAAATGGTCACAGGAGCTCAGAAAGTGAGGCTGGTTCAATCTCTGTTACCATATGAAAGCATGCTCTTGAAACTATAATAAAAAGACTTTTACAATTGTGTTAGAGAAATATTATACCACCAAAAGCAAAGTCATTCATGAAGATTTTAAAGTCCCACAACTCTGATAAATATCATCAACTATTGCTATAATCAAACTCTCATCATATATTTCATTGATACAAACTCAGAAGCATCATAAATCCTCTAACATTTGCCCCAATTCTTTAATGAATTATAAAAATATAGGTTAATAATATATGACAAAGTACAAACCTCATTTGTTTCAGTATTTATAGCTTGAAGACTGTTAGTTCCACTACCTCCAGCTAATACAATATCATTGTCACAAAATCGGGCACAGTAAAGGTATGCTCCTTTAAGACCAGGACCCGTTGGAAATGGAATGTTTTTCTTTAATTCCCCTGATGTGTAATCCCAAATCTGAAGACAATTTTGAGCAGTCCAGGATCCTGTCAATAGGTCATATTCCTGAAATCGGAAAAACACAATACCAACTAAATACTGAAATACTTTCATGTACCAATTTAATTTTCAATTCAAGGTCATATAGACATCCCTTCAATATTACTGTATAGGGAAATCTGTTTCTTAAAAAAACAGGCATACATATTTAGCGTATTCCCTCAAAATATGGGTTTGTTCTGTAACTACATACTAGTGATGGGACAATAATCTATACTTGAAAATCAGTGCTAGTTAGTTTATCATTTCTGATTATTCTGTAATCAATTATATCCTCTCAATGGGTTTTCCATGCTTTTAAAGACATCTATTAAGCATAGTGCTGGAGGAATACGCTTCTGATTGTTAACCAATCAGTAATCTGAAGCATAGTAAGGGGCTCCTGATATGGAATGTCATAGCCATTGATATTTTTTTGATCAACCAATCAGTGAGATTACAAGATTTTTATACATATTCAAGATGGAGACAGGGGAACATGTAAATAACACTTATGGATAGCTGGAATTCACATCGTTTATAAATGGAAGTATGCCACGATACAACTCAATGCCCACTGGTTTTTAAAGATAAAAAAATAGGTAAGAAAATCACCAATTTCAAATGACAGGGATGAGAAATACATATTTAACAAGATGTGTTTGTGAAACACAAAAAAACCCCGGTCCTTACAAAAAACTGCACTTTATATGTAAGCAGGTCAGATTTATGAACAGACAAACACTAGATGTCGCCGGCAAATCTTTCAGGCCGGGGGCATAAAAAGATTGATATGTTGCTGTGTGAAAATGTCACAGCATCTTGCTTTTACAAAAAAATGTTTACTATATTTTTGTAATTTAATTGAGCCTGACAAAAATGTTGCACGTGCTATGACCTGAGATTTTTTTACTCAATGCAGGAAATGTCCTGCAATTTCACTTTTAGAGGTTGACAGGTATGAATATGTACAAATTTTTGGCCCATTTGGGGCCCTATAGGTTCTAGCTCCTTTGAACTGCCAATTTTATATGTCTTAATTCATGTGGGTATCCTTCCTGCCAAGATTGGTAAAAATTGGCCTACTAGTTCTTGAGAAGTCAAAAATGTCTAAAAATTGACTAAAAAGTTAGTGCTTATGACTTTGGCCATTGACCTTGAAACAGTCAAAATGATCCATAGATACTTCCTAACAACTTCCTCACAAATACCTGTATACAAAAAGTCAATCAGATTTGAGTTAATAACAGTCCAAATGTGTCTTTAGGGGTGAATGACTTAAAGGGGCATTAGCTGTGGGTTTTTTCAAAAATGTCCCTTTTTAATACTTAGATTGATATACAATTACAAAAAAGAGATATACAGAGGCAATTCTTAAATTCCTAAATATTGTGAAAATTTGCTTGAGAAAACCAGGTTTGGCACTTTTTCAATTGCAATTGATATATTAAACCATACAATTTGCATGTGGAAATATTTTTTCTGGTAATGCTACTTTAAGGTTCATTTATGGACAGATTTTGTTATCATTAGCAAATAGTTGTAAGTATTTACTAAATAATCATGCATACTGAATTTGGAAAAATCTGATCTTTGGTTTATGAGAATATTTTTAAAAATGCAGAAAGGCCTTTTTCTTACTAGGTCAGTTAAAAATGCAGATTATAGGTTTTTTATGCTTTTGCATTGTTCTAAGTCAAAGTAGTTAACTTAGTTATTACCAAAAACACAACTTTACTGAAAAAGACCTTATTCCCTTCCAGTTTGTGGAAGAGTATCTTTCAATTATTCAATTACCTTATGTAATATTGGGAAATACGGTTCAAAGTTACTATGATTTTCCAATCAATTAGATACTAATGTGTTGTGACCTTGGTGTGTAACTACGATTAAGAAGTTCCTAGAATATATAGAACACATGTCTGGGTTCAGTCAAAAGTTTTTATATTTACAAAATGAACTAACCCTCCAGTCTAGGCTGTCTCCACAGAGGTGAGGTCCCGGTATTGTTCTTCTCACACCATCATTATTTTCACAATTCCATATCTAAAATGTTCATATTTATAGAAATAATTTGTATACATGTTTGAAGACAAAGATATTTGAAGCAAAAGCGAACAGATTAGGAACATAGAATTATACATCATTAATTCAATATATTGACATCCTGTTGTTCCTGTTATTTTGTAAAGTTTTCCACTTTAACAAGACTCATCTCAACCTTTGCCTTCTCCTTTTAAAAATATAATTTCAGTAAATTTCACATATGTAATTTGTTCATAAGAGGTTGGGGCCTCTCTGAAAATGTAGCATTTTCCCTCAATGATCCCCATCCTCAAAACATATATATATTCCTGTATGTCAAGTAGATTTGAATGATATATATGGTTAGTCCTCTGGGGTTATCCCGACCCCTAATATCTTGTACATGGCTAGCCCAAAATTCTCCCTTCATATCCTAAGAGAAGAGGGGAGAATTGCCTAACCAAAAGTTGTTCTACATTCATGTACTGGTATTTGGCCAGCCCATAATTCTCCTTTCATGAAATAATAGGGCAAAAGAATTGCTATCAAAAAGTTTCCCCAATCATGATCTAATAGTGAGAATGAATTGACTAGTCAATTAATTCCCCAAAGGAAACTTTCAACTCATGTACTAGTATTTGGCCACCCCAAAATTCTCCTTTCATGAAATAATAAGGCAAAAGAATTGCTATCACAAAGTCCCCAATCATGATCTAATAGTGAGAATGAATTGGCTAGTCAATTAATTCCCAAAAGGAAACTTTCAACTCATGTACTAGTATTTGGCCAGCCTAAAATTCTCCTTTCATGAAATAATAGGGCAAAAGAATTGCTATCAAAAAGTTTCCCCAATCATGATCTAATAGTGAGAATGAATTGGCTAGTCAATTAATTCCCCAAAGGAAACTTTCAACTCAGAAGGTGGGGGACTGGCTTAAGCTGTCAGTTCCCCTCTCAGGAAAGTTTCAGCACAGGGAAATAATTGGCTGCAAGAGTAAATTCCATAAAACCTGGTGGGGGTGGAGTCATGTGAGCCCTTTCTTGACCTGAACAATTCAAAGTTATGGTAAAACATTAGAATTACATTGACAAGAGTAGTAGTTACTATATTATCATCATGATTATCCAGTTGGTTATAAAACACAGGGGTGTGAAAATATGACTATCATGCACTTGTCCCTGGGCAAGTAAATGCAAAAAAATTGGTTGCCCAAAATAGATTTTTACTTGTCCAATATTTACTGACAAATTTTTATATACAAAAATACTTTAATAGGACTTTGAACTCTAGATTTATGTTTTTTTTCCCTTCTCTTTATAATGCACTTGTCCACCGACAATCAAACTAAAAAAATTCACATGTCTAAACAGTTAACGTAACAGGTCGGGCATAGGATTTCCTCATCCCTGAAACACTTTGCTCATGAAATCTGTCGTAACCAAAAAATTAAAAGAGTCACCAGTATGATAATCAAAGGATTACTCCACAAATCAAAAACTAAATCACTGGACCACGGCAAGCATGATACAAAGGATGACATACCTTTAAAGAGTTATCCCATCCTCCAGTGACAAATATATCGTCGTTTTCAGGAGAAAATTTTAGTGCAAATATTTTTTGTGATGGTTGTTGACTTGTTGTGCTTGACTTATTACTGTAACCTTCAAATGTTTTCTTCCACTGTAAGAAATAAGTAATCCGGATCAAAAACATAAAAAAACATCATTAACCTAAATCAAGTGGGAAAAAATTGTCAAAATATCGTTTTCACCCCAAAAAGGGAATGACAAACTTTTTTTTTAAATTTGAAACCTCAATTGACTTGCTACAATGAACATTCTAAAATGGGAGAAAACAATCATTCCAATTCTTGCACTACTAAAACTAGACAAATAATTCCTCTGAAACCGAAGACACATATCTTATATTATGCTGCTTGTGTTGTGGCCGAACATGTTAATATTTGTATATATTGGTCATGGATACGCAAGACATTTGCAGTGGCAAGCATTATGGTGAAAATATACTTTCCAGAATGAATAAAAATGTTATATTCATATAATCATGACAAGTCACAATGAAAATCACAGCAAATCATGGTGAAAATTTACCTGTATTAACAATAATGACATTTGAAACTTTAAATTGCACTAGATATTTGTGGACATGTAAACTAGCAAAGTTAATACAGATCAAATACAATGTGAGTAATTAAACATTTTAGAAGTTATAGGATGTTGCAAGAGAAGGATTTTCATTTTGTATATTCTTATATTACAGCCATATTCACTTTTTGCTCACAAGTTTTTAAAACAGCAACTTAAATCCAGATCAACTGATTACTGAATCATTAAATACTCTAGAAGAAATTACAGGATGAAGAAAGTCAGTGATTTTCATTTACACATATAGTGTTAATAGCAACAGAAAAAGCCTGCAAAAATCAATCTACATTGACAAAAAATGTCCAAGGGGCCTTAAGTCGCTCACCAGGCAAAATTGGTCAACATTGCAGAAAACATAAAAAAAAAGTGTAAAAGATAAAAAATCTAATAAACATGAAAAACAGTAGGCTCACTGGGCCTTAAAAACCACCTGGGTGAAATTTATTTTACTGACAATATACTAAATATTATAAAAGCAACCAAAAGCATGAAAAACTCATTGAAAAGGAGAATTAACTTGCATAAGGGTAGATTTGCCTTGTTGACTTTTTTATAGATCTTTCAAGATACATGTAATGTGCAACAACAGTCGAAAACATTTTAAAATCCATTTAAAGGGTGAAATAACTTTCACAAGGATCACCCTCACAATTTCTGCACAAAAAATGTTTTCTAGATCTTAGTGGTGATCACTGGATAATAGGGAAAAACAGACCAAAACATGAAAATATCCACTTAAAATGGGAAATAACTCCCATAATAGTCAACCTGATAATTTAATTCCTGTTGACTTTTTCGTAGGTCTTTGTATACTTAACATTTTTGCTTCTTTCTCTTTCTCTCTATCTATTATAGTTTTGAAGATAATAGGACAAAACTGTAAAAAACATGAGAAATCCACTAAAAGGGAAAATAACTCCCATAAAGGGGCAACCTGACATATTCAGGCCTATTGACTTTTTTTGTAGATCTTTGCATGCTGAACATTTCTGCTTCTTTCACTTTTACTCTACCAATTATACTTTTCAAGATAATATAAAAAAAAATCCAAAAACATGAAAAAAGGGGAAACAACTCACAACTCACCCGACAATTTCCACGTTAATAGATTTTTGCAAAATGCTCATTTTAAGTTACGTTTTTTTTTCTAGCTTTGATAATTTTGGAGATACATGTATTAAATTAAAAAAAAATGCTGACTCATTCATTCCATTTTTAGCCATGACAGCCATGTTTGGTCCTAGCCCCTTTTCATCCACAAACTTAATGCAGCTTTACATGGTTATACTTTCTGTCAAGTTTGGATCAAATTGACCCAATGGTTCTGGAGAAGTAGTCAAAAATGTTGAAAATTTTACACAAAAAAACCCACATATTTTCCATTTACTTAGGTGTTTGTGACCTTGACCTTTGACCCCATGACCTTGAAATTTTGTCAAAATGATCCTTAGATAATTCCTAACAACTTTCTCATATATCTTTGTATACAAAAAGTCTGGGTTAAACAATTTGTTAATCAACTGTATCCTGCATTACTGAAGTGCTCCCTAGTGGCTTGTTTATGAACATATTTCATTTTCATTCGCAAATGTTGTAGATATTTATTGACTTTGCAATCATGCATACAAAATTTGAAAGTCATCTGATCACTGGTTCATGAGAAGATTTTTAAAGATGTACCATGTTTTGGCACTTTTTGGCCCCTTTTGAAGCCCCCATGGGTCCTAGCCCCTTTTCAAACTTTAAGCGGTTTCACATGGGGATGCTATATACCAAGTTTGGTTGAAATTGGGCCATTGGTTCTTGAAAAGAATTCAAAAATGTCTAAAAGTTAACAATGCATGCCGGACACAGGACGACAACAGAGAAAACACGATCGCAATAGCTCAGATGACCTAACAAAACTTAATTATATACCTTCATTGTTGAAGTCTGATACAATCTTACACGAAGGTCCTTTCCAGCTGTACAAAATTGGAATCCATCACGACAAAAATCTATGCAATTAATCTCATTTCCTTTCTCTGAAATTACAAAAAATTTGTTACTCAACTGTTATTTGATTTTATTTGAGTTTCAAGGCATTTTTTCACAATAATCATAATCAAAATGAACTGAAAATACTGATACAAAGAGTATTGGGCTTTTTCGTATCAGGGCTTGTTTGTACCTAGGTTTTTCGTACTAGGCTATTTTCTTTACACACAAACTTATATATAATAGTTCATAGAAAATAAAATAAAAGATACAAACTTTGATAATTCTGATAAAATAAACTCATCCAAATTGAAATATACATGTGATGTAGCATCAATTTAAATCACGTTGTTGCATGCACAAGGATTTGTATACCTGTGCGATGGTTTCATCACCGAGATGAATGCTGAATAGATTTAAAGGGTACCGATTTAAAGAAAATTGAATCATTTTAACAAAGTACATGTATCTAAGTTTTATAGTTACCAGTATAGATCACCAACTAAACTGAACCTTGGTTTTTTTTTATAATTTTGTATTATCTTGTAGG
This sequence comes from Atrina japonica, assembly GCA_030159075.1. Classification (NCBI taxonomy): domain Eukaryota; kingdom Metazoa; phylum Mollusca; class Bivalvia; order Pterioida; family Pinnidae; genus Atrina; species Atrina japonica. The sequence goes on from BROG01000117.1 coordinate 1,102,505, forward strand.
TAACATGAATTTTCGTACCGGTACACCCCACAAATGATTTTCAAGGGGAAGTAACCACTGCAACCCATTCTGGAATTCATTATAAATAAATCTGATTGTCAATGCTAGGGACTTTCAGAACTGTATCAACAATATATAAAGCCCAAGTTAAGCTTTATATATACATCTATATTGCCGATTGTATTATAATAAAAAAAAATTTGATATATATTTTCATGTGGTTTATATATGTCTTTTGATATATTTTAAAAAGAAATTTACATGTAAAAATTCTGCGCTGGTGTAATAGTTATAAAATTTGGTTTGTATGGTTGGTACTTCGAGTAAAAATTATCAATGACTTCATCTAGGTATATATTATGATTTATAGGTAAAATAACAACCCTTTCTTTACTTCGACAGATCCTGCTCCTCCATAATTACAATTTCATTGCTTTTTTTCCAGTGTGTATTGTTCCAGTAAATGACTTTTAAGAAAACAGACTCACTCATATTACTTGTACCTATTTGTATATGTATATTTGAGAATGAATGATTATAATGATTTTACAAAAGGCAAATGATATAATTGATATTTATTTCCAGTGTATTTCACTGTATTTGGCAAGTTAATTGATCATGATAGGCAGGGGGAGTGGTGAACATTTACGTGTGTAAAGCACCAAAACTGTATATCCAGCGATATATAAAGTTAACATAACGAGTATATGAATACAGATGTATTGTTTTGTTACAGTATTTGATAGATTGAAAAGCTAAAATCAGCGATATATTAGGCTTTCTATCACTTTTAAAATGAAGCTTAGATCATTTTGCCATCCTTGATTATGACGAAGTTGTCAAAAATCTACTGACTTTTTGAAATCATATATTAGTTTATTACTGAAACATATTTTTTATAGTAAATATTCATTATTTCTCATTTATGCAGCAACAAATTGTAGAAAATCAGGACTTATATTAGTATTCTGCTATTACCTGATAAACTGTGCCATTTGTAACGTTAATATCACGTCAACATCGATGTAGATGTCTATATCATAAATGAGAAAATGCTTGTAGATTTGTCTAATAGTCCGTAGGAAATAATTACCGATATGTTCAAATCAAACACAATTAACACTTTGAAAAATTCCAATTTCCTTTATAATCTTAGTAACACTTGCTCTATATTTTACTCTGGTACGAACAAGCCTGGACGAAACATCCCAGGGACGAAACGACCTAGGGGCGAACAGGATTTGGTACGAACAAGCCCGGAAGCATACAGGGTGATGAACAATAGACTATATAATGTCTTATACACAGTGAAACATGTGTGTGTGTGCGACTGTGTGGGTGTGTCAATCACATGCTTTGATTTCTTACTCAAAAAACTGTAATTAAAGGCATACTAACTGTAAAAATAAGATATTTTGTTTGTATTAAAAGTTTCAAATAATAGATCTTTTATACAAATAAAATGTTTTTAAAAAATCCTGGGTTGAACTTGAAAAGAACTTGTTGAAATGTAGTATTTGTGAATGATTTGTATACTTACGTAATTGGCAGGAAAATAAATTGTTGGCGTATTTTATTCATTTTAGGCAATATATGCATGATGTGTTAAAATTTTCTATAGCAATGTATCGTTTTAGCCTTTTTAATAAAAGTTTTGGTCTAATAGTGGTATTTTGTTTTTTCATCAAAATGACAACCTGTATGCCTTTAATAGGACATTTTACATTACCTTGATTGACATGCAGCTTCAGCATTTATCACTGAAACATCAATCTCTAAATGACCAGTGAAGTGGGTATATAATTAAAACATACTTCTGTAGGTCAGTTCAATAAGTATCACAAATTTTATTTTGTACACAACACCACATTGTCATAAAACAAAGGTCGGGAATCACTATTCTCTTTCCTACTTGTAGTTTCATGTGCCCAAAAGTTTGTAGCTAATAAGTATCTATAGGGAATAGGTGTGTCCAATAGATTGACAAAAGAAATTATTGTGTAGTCTGTTGATCTAATACAATTCTGAAATTATTTTAAAATCTTGATCTGATTAGTTGACGAATACAAGCGCTGCTTACTCACATTGGCTGAGGCTTCATGAATAATAAAAATATGCACGAGTGATTTCAGGCACATAAAAGCACGGGTAGGAAAGAGCAGAGTGATTCAGGACTATGTTTTTACGACGATGACAGCACCATAGCATGATTGCATAAAAAAGGTAGAATTTCAATAAATTTCAGGAAATATCTTCCATATTTACAGTATTTCCACTGAGGTATCATCATTTCATTTACCGTATCATCAACTAAATTCCACTCTTTGCTGTGGACGACAAACTATATATTTTCCGTCAGGGTTCAAATTTAACAGTAGTCTGCCAGTCCGAGACTACTGGTAGTAACTTTTGCAGTGGACTAGTCAAGGTTATGCTTCAGATAGTCCAACTGACTAGTAGAAAATATGTACATGTACAGACATGACAGTATAAACATTAGCTATGAAATTTTGTAATTTATATGTACAGGTCTACCATGGTAAAGTGGCGCATCTTGTTTCAGTCATAAACTAAAACAATACAGTCTACTTTCTAAAAATAAGTTGCACAGGTAAAGCATACCGCCTTGCATGGACTCCATGCATTGCTAAAATCTCTCATACTTATGTGACGTCGAGTAGCTTGTCACCCGATATGATTTGATTTAGACTTGTAGTGTTTGTAAACATGTGCCAATTTACTTTGATAGACTTATATATATCAGAATTACATAATCACAATCAGCTCCTTCAATTTTTTCTCAAATCAAACTGAGATAATCATACATGTAGTTGCTTTGACTCATGATAGTATTAAAGCACAAAAATAGTATCGATTCACTAAATTTGTGCCATTTGATAATTCGTCGTACCACTATGGGGCGAGTGAATTTGTCATAGGACTAGTAAAATTGTTTCCAACTGACAAGTGAGACAGACTTGCTAAATCTGACTCCTGTTCTGTAGCAGTTATTTGTGTAATTAGCGTATTCTGGACAGAAGCATGGGAACACCATTTTACTGTTTGAAATCCAATATAACAAACATATGTGTATGTGACATAAATGGATATCATAGGAATATCTTCATTGTGGATGCATCGCGATTGCTTTTAATCTTCAGTACAATTATTCATAAAACATCCTTGATAAACTTAGTATTCATCTTATTTTTCAAATATATATTTTTCAAAAGAAAACATTACATTCTTGTGCAAACTCTTTTTTCGAACACATGAATAAAATCAGAGATCACTGATTTTTAACCTCAATTTGCAATCTAACAAGGAAAAACCTGTATCACATTTCAGTATTGATATCATCTATATTCCAATGAACTATATCCAAGAAATAGATAATTGAAAACTGCAGCTATTAGGTGTTCAGCCATTTTCTGTACCAGTAGCTTACCTGTTGCAACCTCTGTTTCCGTGTTACTTTCAATGTCAAAAGCCAAAAGTTTTCCATCACTAGTACCTGCCAGTAACATTTTTGGATTTCTGGGATTGAACTTCAAGGACATAACTGGGAGCCCTCCATGTCTGGATTTACGTAATTCTGAGTGAAGTTCCCCTGTCCTTGAATTGTACAACTGCAAATGAATTCAACATTTCATTTGTATTTTGGAATACATGTACATTTGTAGTATCTCCACTAATGTACTGATATATCATAGTATACATAGTTGTGAAATTAGCAAAACACTTCAATGCAAATAAATGTATGTTAACTGCACTAACAAAAAAAACTGTGATACAGGAGTCTTTCATTACAAAACCTTTGACCCAAGAGTCACTATCTGCAAAACCCCTGATCCCGGAGTCATTATCTACAAAATCCCAAATTCAGGAGTCGCTATCTAAAAAACCCTGATCCATGAGTCACTATCTGTAAAATCCTTAATCCATGAGTCATTATCTACAAAACCCTTATCCATAAGTCACTATCTACAAGACCCCTTATCCAGGAGTCACTATCTACAAAATCCCTGATACAGGAGAGACCATCTACAGAATCCATAATTCAGAAGTCACCGTCTACAAAACCCCTAATCCAGTAGTCACTAATTACAAAATCCTTAATTCAGAAGTCATTATCTAAAAAATCCCTAATTCAAGAGTCACTATTTACAAAATCCCTGATCCAGGAGTCACTATATATAAAACCTTGGCCCTACAATATCTTCTACAAGCTAAAATATTACTTTTGACAAGGTATAAGTTCTCTATTGATTTAATTGATTATCTAAATTGGCAGATTAAATGTTAATGACAGAATCAATTAGCAAAAGTTATTTTCCAAAATATTTTCCTTTGAAATTGAAATGCTTTTAACAGGCAATAAAGTCTTTTAAAAAAATAATTCAAATATGAAACAAACTTACCCTGATCCCACCATTTCCATGGCCTGCAGCTAGTAACTCACCATCAAGTGAATATTCCAATGAATATACTTTATCCAAATGTTTGTCAAACTCAATTTCTTTGATGATTTTTATACCAGTGAACTTATCTGGCCAATCTTTTCCTGAAAAATAAAAACATAATTTAGTCATTAAACAAGTCTTCCTAAAAACGAAAAGGATGACTGAAATTAGCATTGTCTGTCTTGCATTTTTCATTACTTGAAGGATTATCTGGATCGTTAATGATATAACTGATAGAAAGTGCTTATACTGAACTGATAGTGGCAAGTTTGTATAATGAGACTGTGATTGGACCTGATGTGTAGTGTTACTACTTAAAGCCCTTGTCAGTTGCCCCAGTGAGACTGGGAGAGATGTCTACATAATGTAGTGTTTATCTGTGTCCTTCTTCTTGATTATATTTCCAACAGCTTAGATAGTGCAACTACACTTGCACAATCTGAAAAGGGAATCAAATTGCACAACCTAGACCCTTTTAACATCAGTTTACAAGGGGTCCAACGTGAACAGGAGATGACAAATAACCTCGGAAAATCTTCTGTGTATTCCCTTCTTGTTCAATTATGCTTTCTAATGATGATAAACTATGCACAGTTCACCTATAATAAAATGTGAGCATGTCCCAATTTCTTTTCTTATTAAGGGATCACTGTTTTGTATAGGTTCCTTAAGTTGGCGACCACATAGTGCTTTTGGTGGTATGCTCGTGAATTTGGGACATATACATGTACCTGTCATTTACCTTCTTATTTTCTATTACCTAATTACTATCTAAGCAATGAAAGAGAAATGCAGAAACAGATCAACAGAAGCACAGACAAGGTGCTTCATAATGTATCAAAAATCTTCATAAGTAAAAGTGGATTATGACTAGGCCTAAAATATGCTGCCCAAATTTATTTTTTTGACATTTTTTGTATCCATATATTTTTTTCCGGTCCAGTTCCATTAACCAATTTTTATCTACTTGTTTCTTTAAAATAGTGTTTATATGCTTGAATCACAAACCTGAAGCTCCTTCTTAGATCAGGTGAGCTAATAATATATAACATGGATACACATATCAATCTTCACATTAAATATATATACCAGAATTTACATTGTATTAGAATGTTTACAGAGAATAAAGGCAGGCATTAAAGCATACCATTCTTGCTTTGTCTGATTTCCTTTTTTTTGAAAAAAAAATTTGCCTACTAATACCTACCCATAACTGAAAGGCATTGACGGACAACATCACACACACAATTTTTTAACAGTGGCCCTATAAAAGTTCTATATGATGGAAATAATGGTTACTAATATCCCTGCGATTATGCTTACATGTATATGCATGTTAACTCCTAAAGAGATAATGTGAGTGAAATACAATAAAGCAATTTATTATACACATCTTACTTAGAGATGTACATGTGAGGAAATGGTTAGAATATGAGACAGGAAATACACAAGACAAAGCAGCAGATTCTGTATAGACTATAGTTAAAATCTGATCCAATATGTTTTCATGGAAGTGTGTGGGTTGAATGAAATAAAACAATTTACACATTTTCTGTATGTCCACATCATCATGCCTTGTGGTGGGAGGGGAAGACAATAGAACTGGTTAAAATTTGCAAAGATTTGGTAGACTTGAGACTGCTTACAAAAAAAAATCAGAGTTCAAACAAAAACTTCCAAGAAAATAATGGTATGGCACAGAAATTCGAACTTGACAAAGTCACAACTATGATATAAATTTTATAAGAATTCATTTAGAAAGGTAGGCTTGAAAATTATAATACTGGATGTACGCCTGGCATCATTGTCCCCTGCCTGCACCTTGTTACAACAGGGGACAAATGGATAGGGTTAATGGTTCTTACTGATACAAAAATGATTTCCAATTTTTAAGATGTTACCCACTATTTATTCAGTTACGAAGTGGTGGACATTAATTTCTAATGGCAAAATAGACAACCAGGCTACATTGTACCAAGGAAAATAATACTGGCTTTCTGCAGGTAAATTGGCAAACTTTCTAGTTTAACCTTTTACACCCAAGTATATTAATGGTATGCTCATTTGTCTTGTATTAGACAAGTCTATTATGGTCTGTGGGGTTGAAAGGCTCCAGCCAAGCTGAATCTTATGCTGAAAGAAGTGAGAGACAGGGTGGTGTACTGTCAGATGCTTTAACCACTGGTCAGGAAGGCCAAATTAGATACCGAATAGTTGTTTAATTTCACAGGGAGAAAATTTCGAGTTTTTCTGAAAGGAACTTTTTCAGGTATTAATATTCACGCTAGACCATTTCCAAAACAGAAGTGTAATACATGTAAGAGTTATTACTCTTGTTTTCCATTCATTTAATGATCTTGTGCATTGCTCTATTACTGTGGGAAGTATAAGGTGAGTACTTTGCCATATATATTTTTCAATACTAGTATGCAAGGTGTGCTTATGGTAATAATTTCACTATTTTGATTGATTACATATTGTCTTTCTGACACTTCATAAGTATAAAGTATTATGGTCATCGGTATTGAACATGTTTAATTTCACAGTACTGTATTTGACCATGAATGTAGCAAAATTAAATCCTCTGCAAATAAAAGCAACTATGCAGTAGGTGAGTATAATAGTAAAACTATTCTGAAAAGTATGGTAGACAGTTCTTAAAGTAAAATGTTGTTGAATATAATGACCTCTGGAGATGTTTAATTGGTTGTTTTACCTTTCCAATCAGTGAGTCAGATTGTATCCAATAATTAGACTTTGGGATTTTCAGGCTACAAATGTACATATATCATAATACAAAGAAACTGCTGTATTTCAGTGATGATAAATGTGGTGAAAGAAACTTTAATTTCAACTTCTGATTCATCTGTAGGGCATAAATTTCCCTCAGATTCCTGATCATATAAAAGGTTTCCAGCATTAAAAGAAGACATATTGATCATGCCAACAGGAATCGAGACATTGCCACACAAACATCAAGACTCTTTTGTCACACCAACTGATAGCTAATGTTAGAACATGACACGTTAACTTTCTAGATAATAATTACCCATCATAAAAATCAATTACTATTATGTTTTTCATTTTTAGTTCAATTATTCTCTTTTGAAAGTCAATTCAAATAGAGATGTTTTGCAGACTCATTGTAAAGTCATTACATTCTAGGAAAAGGTTGAGCAATTAATTCAAGCCTCCTTAACATTCAGGTGACTGTCTTTAAAACTGTTCTTAACAGCCATGCAACAATGTTCAGTAAATTTACTGAAATGTAGACATCAACTGCTCTCCCTGTAATATAAATTATATTACATTATATAGAGAATTGATGGTCAGTGTCTTAAAATACAGGACAAGGGGTTTTTTCTTTTACCCGATTTCCAATACAACCCGTATTTTAAGACATCAACCATCTAATCTGTTTATCCTGTATCCTTTTATTGTTACAATAACTAAATTAATTTATAGTGCAATTTCAATGTATTGAAAAAAAAGGGTGCTGCCATTTTGCCCAAGAATATCTAACAAATATGTAAGATGCTATTTGTTATAGGACGTGTGATGTCATTCCAACAATAAATTAAGAACAAAATCATGTCTTTGATATCTGTCACTGACCAAATACACTTCCGGTCTTAGCTGCAAGATAATGGTAATAACATAACATGAGATCACTCTACCTGTAAATATGGGCCTGTGCCACACCTGAAGTTTTTCAACTACCCTCAGAATTTCCCCACCGTATTTAAAACTTCTTTCCATCACCTTTGGAAATGTCATTTTCAATAATTTTCATTGTTAATATTTATAGTAAATCATTAAGTTATTGATAAAAATTCCTTGTTTTTGTTCTATACAAATCATATATCATATTTTTATATGTATGAGAAACATCAAAGTCTAAACCCCAGAACATATCTGCCACCAACAATTTTTATCCTATGGTGATCCCTACATATGATACAAAAACATTTAAAAGGGTATGAGCCGTGTTTTCCAAAAAAAAAAAAAAAAATTTTTCTTTTTCAAAAAATTAACAAATAGTAACAGTAACAAATAAGAGATATACACAGGCATAAAAATTCTTATGTTCCTATACATTTTGTGAAAACAAGGTATGAATACCATTTCCAATCTGGGTTTCTCAAGCAATTTTCATGAACTATATAGGGATTTAAGAATTTTTTTTCCTGTGTATATCTCTTCTTTGTTAATGTACATCAATCTAATAGTAAAAAAGGAAAGAATTTTTTTGAAAAAAAAAAACTAAATTTTTTACTGTCTTTTTTAATTTTCCTTCAGAGATACCCTATTATTTGATGCATTCAAATAAAGGAATTGATGTATTCAAATAAAGGACAGCATAATTCAGTTTGTAGGAAGCACAGGAAAAAAGTTCTTTTGTTTGATCCCTAATCCTTGGTTTTAGATTCCCGATTGTGTCATATTTTCATAGGTGATTTTTTATTGCCTGTCTACACTGGCCCCTTTTGCCCATCTCTAGTCACCTTTTACCTCCCCTTCTATGCCTAGATGGAGATTCAATGGTTCTAGGTTGTGAAGTTCAATTTCTTTGTTAGACTGTACAAGTAGTAGCCACATCGCTCAATAAATCAAGCAAAAGCAAGCATATATTTAAACCAACTGACATTCCATAATTTAATAACCAAATGGCAAATTACAGTATTCCACAGCAAATTGAAGGCTATACATCAGAAAGCAATTAGAACCTTTAACAAACAGGAAATTGGTACTTTATTTGTCATGTTATGTTTTTACTTGCTGATCATTCTGTGATTCACATTAATATTTGTTTCAATCAAGTGGATGAATAACAGACCTTTCTTACACAGCAAATTAATATGATATAAAATTTTGGAGGATATTGGTTAGAAATTAAGTTCAAGAGAACAGAATCTTAAGAATAACAAGCATCCTGAGAGAAATTGGAGAATCAATACATGTTCCCTACCTGAAAAACCATTATCTGGTGAATGGTGAGCAATATACAAGACCAGATCAGGACTAAAGCAAGAATGTATATTGATAAAATCTATACTCACAGTCCCTCATACTCTCGGTTTCACTAGAAGGGGACTAATAACCTGATAAAAAGTCCCTAAAGTCATTTTAGAGTCGAAAATGTGAAAGGTTAATGAAAAGATGACAGACAAAAGGTGATCAGAAAAGCTCACTTAAACCTTTGGTTCATATGAACTAAAAATCAACATTATCCAAACACACATGTATAACGCAAAGAGTTTAATTCTGATTTTAGATTAAATTACAATAGGCCAGACTGACAATGTTTAATTCTTTGGGCTATTTATTACCACAACTTTCAGCACTGACATTCAATTAATTTTATTTTGTTGACTTTTCATTCATGTACTTTGAATAAATTTTCTATCATGATTCATACAAAGTATGGATGACATTTCAATTTTGTGTAATTACCTATATTTTCTATGTAAAGGGAAACACTGATAATTTAGTCAAGGATAAAGCCAATCAAACCAATCATGTACACAAAACACTGTGTGTATACACTTGTAAACGTCATATCATTGTATAGATTGGCTCTAGGGAAGTGGCCGTCTAATACATTTATCTAGGTATTTTATAGGATTTACCAAGCATACTCAACAAAAATGGCTTAAAAATTATCTAATAAATAGGTTTACTGATTTACCACAGTACAGAAGTTCAAGTGATTCTCAGTAGAAAGTTCAGGTGATTTATTATACATTTACATGTAAATACACATAGATTAGAAGTACATTGTAGTAGCTTGTCTTCAGAAATACTTGAACATGAAAATCTAAGTATTATCTCCAGCTCATAGTCTGAGGATTCACAGTTAATTATACATTACAGAAATACTTATGTTGTGGAGCAGACTGTTCAATTCTAGTTTTTGAGAAATCCTTCTACCTGAGGGAAATACCTGTCTTACTACCATCTTGACAACAGATGAGTGTCACAACTTATACATGTTTATTATCTGATTACAAACCAAGGTGTTGGGCATATTGTTCATATGATAAATGAAGCAATCCTGTATCTCTATATATAGCAAACCAAATATATCAAACTAATAAAGGAGAGTTTGAATTGCAGTATTTTGCGTCATTCATCAAATCCACCAATACAGCTGTCAGAATCTTAAGTTACCAAAATCTGGCATTGCTAGATAAATGTTGTTTTACATCAATTACACACCTACTTTCTGTGAAGCTCACTTGGAAATTAGAAAATATTCGATATTTCAAATGCGATGAAATTATAGTGTACAATGAAGGCTTCAATGGCTGAAATAAGTTGTCTAATAATTAAATGTAATCTCATATCATTATCTATTTACAAATGTAAATGATTGAGCAAAAATGATTCAAATAGAGTGGGGGTGGTGTTTTTAATGTTTAAGTACTGCCGTCTGCTGTGGAGGGGATTCCAGCATGTAAACAATGTCAGTTGTGGACAGTTCCAATTTTCAACAGGTACACAATGTACTACTGACTGCAAAATCAGTCTCAACAGGCTACTTGAATGAAAACTGAAGATAACAAAATATGAATCAGGTTTTAAAAGATTGATGACTTGTTTTAACCACGAAGAGTGGGTGATGAATGAATAATGATAAAGGAATTGTCATCCATTCCCCTCCTAATTTGTTGAAATGCACTGTTCTAGATATTGCACCGACACTGGGATGTGAATTTAGCATGGGGAACTGTCTACCAAAAAATTATTTCTGGGGATATTGGCAGCTTTGTTTTAAAATTCAAGGATTGAGTGCAATATTTAAATAATTATCAATAAACCTTAACTGGGAGGGAGTGAAAATACTGTCATATATGATACATGTATAATTAAAGAACTGTGGACGATTTTCTTATCTCCAAAGTGAGCTGTGTGGACAGTAGATTTTAAGTAGAGTAAAATTCTGAGATAACAAATTCCTGTAGACATATTGTATTGAAATGGTTATAAGCGTAATTTGTATACATTTATAGCAAATACATAACTTAATTTAAACAAATTCGTTAGAAATATTTGCTCTACATAAGAAAATTCTTTTCAAGACATATATGTAATCACTTCTATTTTAAAGAAAAATATTTTAGGAAATATACATTTTCATATACCATATTCGACCCATTAAGCACCCATGTCCCTATAAGCCCCCTTCCTCTTTTTTTCATACAATCAAGAATCTTTTCTAGTTGATTGATAAGGAGATGTGGACCTGAAAAAACGTAAATAACAGTTTCTCTATAGCTCCCCAGCAACAGAATTATATTGATGTGTCCTTGGTGTTAACAACAACTTTACCACTGTGCCCAATAAAATTTAACTGTTCTATGTCAATTTGACTATTGATTGGTCCCATTAAGCGCCCACCCCCTTTTCCTGATTTTTGTAGTGCCCTGGGCGCTTAATGGGTTGAATAGGGTAATTAATTTTTGTAATAATAATAGATATAAATCATTATTAAATGTAGTTGCATAATAACTTATGTATATAAATGTATATGGTCTGTTGTTGATAAATTTGTCAACAAAAAGTGTACAAACAAACAAAATCTATATCCTTTTAAAATATGGGTCAAAGGTAGACTTGTTTTTTGCAGTCGACACAGCAGAGTAAATAAAGAGTATTTTACATTGAATTTTAAGAATTCAGAGATACCACAATTCTCTGAACTCTAGAAATTTAATGTACCATGTAAATGATAAAATAAATGCAAATAAGGTTCAAATTGTTTATCATTTGGAATCAGCAATTCCTTAGAACAAATATTATTAGAAATTTTGTGTCTCATGCAGGTCGCATAGTACAGGAGGCTGATATATACATATATATAAATTTTATGAAAATATGTTATTAAAGTTAAGTTTACATTTTGTTTTAAGTCAAGGGGAGCAGAAATTACTTCATTATGAATGTAAATTCGTTATAAGCATGATTGTAATAGATGCAAAACTTTTGTAATACTAAGCAATCTGCCGGGAAAATTTCGCTTAGATGTACATGTAGCTGCAAATTCGCTATACCTATGTTCGCTATATTCAAGTTTTATTGAAAAACATTTCTTGGTTATGGTAGTCCTGGGAGGTAAGTGGGAAGCAGGCTCTGCTGCTCAGAGTAGTTAAAGCATTGTACTTTGAATCATTAAGTTTCTCAACTCCAGTCACATTCAACCCTGAGTTGAGTATGTGAAGAGGTTTTCTCCTCTGCCATGAACAGTGCCACCACCGTGAAAGAGAAAAATTGTGTTATAAATTATGCATAAAACACCATTAAAACAAACATTTTGGTGATCTTTCATACATAAATTTAAACTTAAAGGAAGACAATATAATTTCAAACTACATGTCAAAATTTTCAGCAGAAAGTACAAACATACACAATCTAAGTCTAGATAACAGAAACCATTGTAGAAGTTTATAGCATTTATAAAAGAATTTTCAAACTTGTTAGTGAGCAAACAGAGCTGAAAGTGACTAGCTGTCACTTGAACATTGATTAATGTCACTCTGACATGTAAGAGAGAATCATGCTGGCATGTATGGCAAATTTATAGGATGCAATTCACCAACAGTATTTATCTAAATATTGGCAGTCATATATCATAAAAAAGTTACATACAAGACTAAGTCCTTTGAATATACCTGTTCCTTATAAATCAAATGTATAAAATATTATAGGCCTAAATATACACAATATAAACCCTCTCTTTACCTGATAAAAACTAAAATGGCAACATTTACACATCAATAAATTGATCTGGAAATATACATCAAACTACTTACATAAAGTAAGTGTATAACATATGTAACATTAAGTTTCAAAAACACAAACACAGATTTATCTATTGGTATATCAGAAGTTGTACATTTAAACGATAAGCTGAAATAGCCCAGATATAAATACCTTCTTGTTTAATAACTTGTCCTGAAAGAATTTAAAATAGTCCAGATATAAATACCTTGTCTTATAACTTGTCCTGAAAGAAGCTGAAATAGTCCAGATATACATAAATACCTAGTTTTATAAATTGTCCTGATAGAAGCTGAAATAGTCCAGATATAAATACCTTGTCTTATAACTTGTCCCGAAAGAAGCTGAAATAGTCCAGATATACATAAATACCTAGTTTTATAACTTGTCCTGATAGAAGCTGAAATAGTCCAGATATACATAAATACCTAGTTTTATAACTTGTCCTGATAGAAGCTGAAATAGTCCCGATATAAATACCTTGTCTTATAACTTGTCCTGAAAGAAGCTGAAATAGTTCAGACATAAATACCTAGTTTTATAACTTGTCCTGATAGAAGCTGAAATAGTCCAGACATAAATACCTAGTTTTATAACTTGTCCTGAAAGAAGCTGAAATAGTCCAGACATAAATACCTAGTTTTATAACTTGTCCTGATAGAAGCTGAAATAGTTCAGACATAAATACCTAGTTTTATAACTTGTCCTGATAGAAGCTGAAATAGTCCAGACATAAATACCTAGTTTTATATCTTGTCCTGAAAGAAGCTGAAATAGTTCAGACATAAATACCTAGTTTTATAACTTGTCCTGAAAGAAGCTGAAATAGTTCAGACATAAATACCTAGTTTTATAACTTGTCCTGATAGAAGCTGAAATAGTCCAGACATAAATACCTAGTTTTATAACTTGTCCTGAAAGAAGCTGAAATAGTCCAGTCATAAATACCTTGTTTTATAACTTGTCCAGCTTCCATAGCTGGGCCTAAATTTCGGATTGACATGTCTTCTCGCTAGAATATAACTGTCTATGCTTCCTTGTAAGTTTCACTCTATTTACATATGTATGTGCACTTGATCAATTGTTCCAACGGGACATCTATTTCATGTCTTAACCAGAATCTTTTCTGTCAACACACCTGTAAATATATTACTCTCTCATATTACAAAGAAACATTTTTAAAATTCAAATTTATAGTTTGTGCAAATATTTGTGTATGGTATTTTAAAACTGACAACATGTTTCCAAGCTAAGCGGAGTGAAAAAACAACATTGTTCACTGATAGAAGATTAAAGCCATCCCTCACTCCTTTTCATATTGAAATTCAAACATCAATCTGACATTAATGAAGCTTTTGTGTTTGCGAATGATAGAATATCAAACAATTCATGCATTAGCATATAGGAAAACTCAAGAAATCAGTATAAATCTATTTCATGCTTCATTTGCATTTAACAGATTGAGAATGCTGATAAGTGATAATAATATCTGAATGTAAATGAAATGTAATGATCAAATTTACCTGCTAAAACACCATTCACATTAGGGGTGACTAGGGTGAAATCATTCAGTGTCTGACAAATGACTCATTGTACAATTTCACCTGTGACTCCACAAATATTTCTCAAGCAATTTTAAACTGTTACCTCTTTTATTAATCATTATCCTCTTGATGTTGATCAGAATTCCTGCATGTAAGTACTACTGACTCCCACTTACAGTGCAGTATCCAGGATTATATTATATCAATGACTTGGCATGTCTGCAGGCCCTTTTCTGTAAATTTTGGGAAAATGCCATTGGCAACACAAGTGGGAATTCTGACATAATTTGTGTCAAATTGGGAAAAACAGTTTGCACATATTGGAACCTAAATGTAATGGATTATTAGTTTTAACTGCATTTCATGTTACACTATATTATTTCTCATTACTGTTGTGGCCTCAACACTAACTTGGGAATTTTTTTTCATCAAATTAGGAAACAACATATGTATTTTGCATTGGGATTTGGGCTGAATTTCGACCCAGCGGAAACTGTAGAAAAAGACCTGGTTTGACAAGGTAGCTTAGTTGGTAGAGTCTGGATTTGAAACCCAGTCAGGCTATTTACTCAATTACATTTTCAATGTTACTATTGTTGCCCAACTAAACAACTTGTGATGTTCGAGTCTCCTGATATGAAATCTCAAAATGAAGAGGGGGCGTATTACAGAGACTTAAGGTACAAAATGTATGTCAGACCTGGATGCTCATTTGGTATATCATTTGCACATATTACAAAAGGCTTGGGTTCAGATCCCAGTCTGGCCTTTAACTTTCCCCCTCCAGTTACTATATATTATCCCTATATACATGTCTTCACAAGAGATACCACACAGTTAGAATTTTGTGGGGATTCAGACTTGAAATTATGATAAATCATACCAGCAAGCTCCAATGTTGCAATAAATTTCTTCCTTATACTATCTAGATATGAATAATATTATAATTTGTGTTTAAATCAGCAAGTATTAAAGCCATTACACTGATAATTCAAACTACTAAAAGTTTTAAATGATTTTGAATGCCAATCGTATTTTTACATCCACCGTTAAATATTCTCTCATGAATACCTTTTCTTGAACATAAAGTTTAATAAAAATCCTGACAAAAATACAAAATGATTTTTTTACCTGCTAATAATTTCCACAACACTTCAGTCGAATATTCAAACACTTTACCTGTATCAAATCATAGCTTGCCAATGCACTTGTAAGGTATTGATCTACACTTATTTAAATGGCAAGAAAGAATTAAAATGTAGTACTTCTCATGAAAAGTTTTGTGTCTGGGTATTGAAGCTAGATTATAGAGCATAAACAAAGGCAAGACATGTATGTAGCATTTCAAACACTATAACTTATAAGTCTACAGGTGAACAATCTGATAAATACAGTTCTCAATACTGCAATATTAAATGGGCCTGAAATGTTGTACAAAGTTTGAAATGAAATATTTATATTACACACAGTTTCATACAACGCTGTGAGGTAGTTTTTAAAATGGTATTATAAGTCCTGAAAAACTGAATTCTATCTGTCTTTTGTCCACTTAAAGTGTCATAAGCCTGTAGCAGAATCGTATTTTTAGTCCTGCATTGTATACGTATTGTATTTAAATAAACAGTTGTGGCAAGGTAATATGTATGCTAAAGAAGTTCCAAATTGCAATTTGCTTATTCATGATCTTAAAATGGTAATTGTTATCTGAAAAACATAACATTGGGTTAATCATGTTAAAATAATTTAATGAGCTGTCAAAATACTGGGTGCAGAAATAGCGTTCATGTGTGATATATGGGTGATCAGTCAATGCATTTAGTTACTCGACATGCATTGTATTACCAGTACAAGTAACTACATATAATACAATGTAGCTATTTGAATCTGATGCTGTATTTAGAATCAGAAAATTTTGTTGTGGTTTTTAATTTTGTTTATTCTGTTGTTTTAATGTATCAACGGAATTTAAACCATGACAAAATTTTACATAAATTATATGTAGTAAAATTAATAGGTTCCTTTAGAAACATGCTCTTTATTTCAATGAGATCGTTTTATTTTTTAAAACAACTGAATTTTAACCCCACAAAATTTTCTGATTCTAGAGTATAGTGATTGTACATGTACATGCATATACACCATTATCATATCAACATATTGTTTGGTGCTATAAGTCTATGCATTTAAACAAAGCAACTGAGGAGGGGTTCAAGTTTGGGTCTGAAAACAAACGTAACCAAGCAAGCCAGAGGGTCCTAGGAGCTTGTAAAGGTTCAAGTTTGGGTCTGAAAGCAAAAGTAACCAAGCAAGCTAGAGGGTCCTAGGAGCTTGTAAAGGTTCAAGTTTGGGTCTGAAAGCAAAAGTAACCAAGCAAGCTAGAGGGTCCTAGGAGCTTGTAAAGGTTCAAGTTTGGGTCTGAAAGCAAAAGTAACCAAGCAAGCTAGAGGGTCCTAGGAGCCTGTAAAGGTTCAAGTTTGGGTCTGAAAGCAAAAGTAACCAAGCAAGCTAGAGGGTGCAAGAGTGATGGGCATAAACAAATAGATGGGAATAAAGGGCCAGGTGAGCTAAAAAATGAAACCCATATTAGAACCCCTACAGTCATAGTACCCCTTAGAATCCTTCCACAAAGAAATATATATTGTTATATTAACAGGTGCTACAGACAATAAGAAATTACCTGGGTGGGCCAGGATCTCAAGAGCTAGAGTTACAACAAAACATGAAACTAAATAATTGACTTCCAAGCCCAAGGTCTAAGCAATCGTAACTTCCACACATTACTAACATAGACCAAATAACCTTGAATAAAAAATAAACAGCACAAAACAAAGCCATATTATTGAAACTTTGCCACCATGTGATCAATGTGGATAAAATTATTCAATTGACAATGCAAGAATATTTTGGTCTTAAACAGTTATTTATAGATGTGTATATCCCTAGTAGCCAAGTTATACAATGTACTATGCAACTGTAAAAAAACAATTCAAGAAATGCTCATCAGAAATCTAGGATTTATTTTATTATCCGATACACTAAGACTGATTAATAAACCAGCCTAAAATATTTATTAAAATTTTAACACTTACATGTAATTGAAACAAACAGGTTTTACTCTGTCTTTTTGTTAATCAAGAGTTTTCTCCCATGTCAGCAGATATTGATTGTGATGTCATGTCTTTAAGTAAGAAAACTTTGTTTTCACACAAACAAATGACATCAAGATTGTTAACTTTTCTTATTTTACACACAAACAAATGACATCACAATCAATACCTGCCATTAATATTCTGGATAATGAAAATACCTAATATTATTGTACAAATATTGAATAAAACCAAGCAGAGGTATACTTTATAGAATTTGCTTCCCTAGTATAAAGATCAAAATGAAAGTAATTTTTGTCTTGTGAAAATTGGATGACAGTGTGGACCTATAAGAAACAATTCCTAGACCCTAACTTTAAGTATTGGTAAAGTCGCATACACTTAAAGAAATGAAATGTATATATAATTGATTGATAATAAATGCTCTGACATCTGTTTTCTGTTGAAGTTAAATGACAAATCACAGTGCAAATTTATTGATTAATTAAAGAGTAAATGCACATGATTTGCACTAATTCAGATTCCTTTTTAAATAATTCACATATACAAATGTATGTAAATTGTCTGACTGACAAAAATGTAATAGATAAAAACAAATTAGAATGCTAGTATATATACAAGCCACAATGTAAAAAGATGTATATAACATTCATAAGACGACTGACTTACCTAATCTAGATGTCAATAATCACTTTCTGCAGTTCTGAAGGTTTAAATACACATGCAGATCGAAACATACAACATATATAAAAAGGGTACCTTGCAGACAGGCGGTTAAGTATTGTCATTTAATAGGGGATTATTCAGGGTATGATTTTAAATCAGACAAGCATTAACATGCCTCAAGGAATTAAATCAATATTTGGAATCTGCCCAACCAGGAATTTAAAATGAACAAAATTTGGATAAACAACTGAATCATTTTACAGTCACACAACATGTTAAATAAACAAGCTAAGGTAATCTGACACTTTCTTTTGTGTGCAAAAACTGGTAACATCATTGACGAATTTATCTAAATTAAATTCAAAGAGAGAATTAAGGTTTATGTAAAAATAAGGACTAATTTTACGTATTCTTTATATCTATGATGAGGTTAAAGGTAAATGAGATTAATTTTCACAAAAAAAAAAAAAAAGTTAATGTCATTTAATGGTAACAGCTCACAATCAATTTATTTATCTCTAAAGTTGATGACTGGGCAATCAGGTCAAGCTAGGATTGAGTCATGACCAATCACAACATCAAATAAACAATAAATTAGCTGTGCTAAACGGGAGGGGTATTTGTTGATACCAGTATGTTGGTTAATATGTATAGTGTTGGATATGCCAAATATGAAATGTCTAAGTATAATATCTGATGATCAATAAATAAAAAAGTCCCAACCCCATTCTTTTAATCAGTTTTGAATCCTCTGTCTCATTTTTTCTTTGACATAATTATGGAAATTTTCTCTCAATACCAAGATATCAAAAGGAAATAAAAGATAAATTATGTATACATGCTGATCCAGTCTTCTAGGAACAAGGATCAGGTACAATGGAATGTTATATACTGACCCATCATGGTGAATTGATTGTCAAGTAAACACATAACTCTTTCACCCTAGAGACATATTTGGACTGGTTGGTCTAAGTAACTGATTTACAGCAGAGTTCATTGTTTTTCAAGGGCTGATGAGTTAAACAATATATTTCAGACTAGAACTGGGGGGTGGAGGAAGGAGAAATGATTGAGTATTCTAGTACAATGGAACCTGTCTTGAGAGACCACACTTTCTGCCCCTAATATGTGGTCTCTCAAGACAGGTGCTCTTTAAAAGAGGTTTTCTTTACAGAAAAATTAAAATGAATGGTTTTCAAAATGTGGTCATACATGACAGTGGTCTCTCAAGACAGGTTCCACTGCAGTAGTACAGATCCTGCAATCGATATCAACACAGTTTATTTTATGATTTTACATGCATGTGACACTGGAATACACATTTTGTAGAATACAATACATGTATAATACAGATTGATTTCATCACATTCAACAAAAGAGGATTAGTTTTAACTCTGGGTAATCTACATGTACATGTATACATGTATATACTCTTGGGAATATTGGCCTTTTAAGCTATAAATGCAAACAATTGTATTTATACTTGTACATACATTAGTCACTGATGTCAATACACTAATTTTATGTTTGTTTTGTTTGTTTGTTTATTGTTGTTTAACGTCCCACTCGAGAATATTTCACTCATATGGAGACGTCACCAAATGCCGGTGAAGGGCTTCAAAGTTTGGCCTATGCTCGGCACTTACGGCCATTGAGCAGTAGGGTTCTTTAACGTGCCAACACCTACTGTGACATGGGACCTCCAGCTTTTACTGTCTCATCCGAAAAACCAACCTGTCGCCGGCGGGACTCGAACTCACGACCTCACGATCCAGATTCGAGCGCGCTACCGACTGAGCCAGGCCGGCTCACTAATTTTATGTAAAACAACCAAAGTACATGTTTGTCAAACATATTCTCTAAGTAATTACACTCAGGAATTTGAAGGGTAACTATTTTTTTGAAGCAGCATTATACTTTGATCTGTGTTAGTGTGTTTTAAATTTAAAAATGATTGGTTTGAAAATCCTTTCTCATTTTTCACTGATTTGATCTTTTCTCCAATTTTACAAATGTTTGTAAACCACAGGTACTCAAGGACAGAACCCTTTAAGTGCCTCTTGTCCATAACCCTTTGTTTCCGAGTCTATATTCTTTATTCTTTTCTTCAAAACATAATAATTTTGAGATGTAGGTCAATACCTGAGAATATTCAAACATAAGACCAAACACAATTACATGTACACTGTATACATGTCATGTATATAAAAGGAATGTTTGATGGACCCCCTCGTTTGACCATATTCCCTGATATATGTCAAAATTATCATGTTTTGAAGAAAAGAATAAAGAATTTAGACTAAAAAAACCAAGGGGGTTATAGGCAAGGGCACTAAGAGGGTCCTCTGTCCACAAGTATCTGTAGAATCAGAAAAATTAATTGCAGATTTAATTTTGTTTATTTTGTAGTTGTCTTTATCAATGAAATTTAAACCATGATAAAATTTTACATTCAATCACACCTAGTAAAAGTAATAGGTTCTTTTACAAACAGTTTTTTTTTTATTTTCAAGAAATCTAATGTCAATAAATTTGTTTGATTCTTAAAACAATAAAATTTGAACCCAATGAGTTTTTCCAATTATACAGTATTTCTTTTGTAAGTAAATATTAGTGGATATTGTCATTTTATTTTTGTAGCCCTGATACTAAATACAAAAGGTTTCTTCATTGATTATGTCTGTTACACTGATTACTCAGTTTGGTTTTAGATTGGGCCTATATGTTGTGAAGTAAGAACGTGCATTTTGGCTGCTTTTGCAATTTTGACCTTGTTTATAATATATTAGTTTACATATTGGAATAATGTAATCACTAGTAGTGAACAAGCAAGAGTATTGGTGAATATATACATGTCCCCTACCTGTGAAACGGTCAAACCATTACCAATATCAAGAGAATGATGAATGATTACAAAATTTTTTTTAACATAGCCTTAACTGAAACACATTACAGGAGCTGAAAATTTTATCTGTAAGTTAACTTTGAGAGTCTAACACCTGATCATCAGACAAACACCTAATGACCTACAAAAAAGGGTTTGTCTGATGATCAGTTGTTTGACTTTTTATTTTAACTCATTCACCCCTCAAGACACATTTGGACTGGTCCAAGTCATTGATTTATAGAAGAGTCCATTGTTTTTAAGGGGCTGATGAGTTAACTTACAGATAAAATTTCCAGCTCCTGTGACTGAAAAGACTATATATTGCTGGCGATTGGAAAGATGCATGCAGAAAAAAAAAAAACAGTTTTAAGTGATAGGGGACTAACTCTGACTAAGGATACATATATGTAAAAGTACACATATATTGTACAGGAACTATTCTTTAAATTACAATTGAGCCGGCCTGGCTCAGTCGGTAGCGTGCTCGACTCTTGATCGTGAGGTCGTGAGTTCGAGTCCAGCCGGCGGCAGGTTGGTTTCCTGTCTGTCGGATGAGACAGTAAAAACCGTGGTCCCGTGTCACAGTAGGTGTCGGCACGTTAAAGAACCCTCACTGCTCAATGGCCGTAAGTGCCAAGCATAGGCCAAAATTTGAAGCCCTTCACCGGCATTTGGTGACGCCTCCATATGAGTGAAATATTCTTGAGTGGGACGTTAAACAACAATAAACAAACAAAATTAAATTACAATTGGTATGCACTCCTAAACAGTTGTTGTTTGTCATAAACAGTAATTAAGTATGGTTAAAATTGGCCCATTGGTTTCTCAGAAATTGAAAGTGTGTAAAAGTAAAAATAACAACAAACGATGTACAGTGCCAGACAAAAGGTGGTTGAAACATTTTACCGTGAGCCTTTGCCTTAGCCTAAAAACTAATAAACATACTTATGAATGGACCATAAACAAAATGCCCCAGATCTTTAATTTCAAGGGCAAGAAAAATGAAATATTTTAGGAAAAAAACAACTTTAACAGGCAAACTATGATATTTGTTTATTCTAATTACATGCTTCCATTTTTGATATTAGTATTAATTCAGTTCAGATCTATATCTGAAAGCTCACGAAGAATGACTGAATACAGAATAGTGACAAAAATGTGTCACATTTTTGTAATTGGTTTCTTTTTTTATTTTCTCCTGTATTCAACATTCATGATATTTTTCTTCATCTAAAACTATCTGTGTCATATATATTGGTCAAGGGGATTTTGTTCTAGCTATTTGTCCAGCGGTTTGATTTCACACCAGGTTATTGATCTATTAGAAACAGAATATCAAGATTTGATGATTAATAATTAGGGGATAACTATGTTCCATTGGAATATTTGGCACTTTACTGACGTCAATCTGTAATTTTACCATAGTACATAAACTCATGTACATAAGTTTACCCAGTATTGCTTTCGTGGATAAACAGAAATTTACGTCATAACAATACCAACTGATATTGGCAAATCAACAAAATCTACTAAATTTATCTTGATTGCATTGCAGTTATCACATATGTTTTGTACAATAAATTGTGATCCTGTTTTTAATCTTAAATTTGTACATAGCAAATGTCACATCATTAATTTTTCTGAAATCTTTTCAGATTATACAAAGTCCTCAGAAATAGCATACATTATACATGTATTCAAGAGACAAACATTTTGTGGTTGTTATCAATAGCAGTAAATAATATACTTAGAAAATAAACTCCAATCATTCAACATTAAAAATTTATGTAAATGTCTGAACATATATTGTACCTACATGTATTGAAGAAAATAAATGTTTTGCAGTAATGCTACATTAATTTGATCAAGTTGATTATTAGGTCACTTTGGATGTTTGGTTCACTTCATCTTTACAGTGGTAATAATTTTAAATCATTAAATATATAGAAATGTGTAGGAAGATTTTAGTCAATAATACTGTTTTCCTCTGTACATGTACATTGTATGTAATTCAGGACTAATAAGATGTGTTTGTAAAACACGAATGCCCTTGTTCGACAACAAAGTCCAAAAAAAAAAAAAAGAAAAAATGGGGGAACATCAAGGTCAAGATCACTACTTTGGTCTCAATGTGAAATATGAACGCCCCATCACTTACATGCACCATTCAAAAGTTATGGCCAAGTTTTAAGGTTAAAGTTTTGAAAAATAGGTCAGGCCCCAAAGACGAGGTGATAAGGTAAAACATTTTGGTCTCAAAAGAAAGGTTTTGTCACAATGAATACGCATGTACAAGCCCTATCACTTACTATTTAAAAGTTAGATGGAAGGACAGACCAAAAACTATAATACAAAAATAAAATAAATTTCAAGATTTCAAATAATTATGAATGATTTATATAAATTACATGACATGGAGGCCTATAAGAAAAATAATTTAAGTCTCAAATGCTGAAAAAAGGATGCAAATAGTCTACTGTCTAGAATGTGAAATAGGCTACATGTACATGTATGTACCAAATTGGACCAGAGCTCATCAGTGGCATAGCATTTCAGTTGAAGCTGAAAATATTCTATAAAACTTTTATACATGTACATTAAACAAATGCTGAATGTTAACGTAATAGATAGAAATTATCTACAAAGTAAAGTACCATATGAGAGATGAAGTACAGACAATTTATAATCAATTTATTGTGTTCATATAAACATATAAATGATGTTAATGGTCAGTTAATGTGCTTTAAATGATATTGATTAGGGAGCCCTTTGTTAGAATATGTGTAGTACAATGTACATTACATTGTGATAATGTATTGTATGTTGGCTTATTCGTCCATTGTGCTAGATGTGCTCACAAATTATTAATAAAGGGGCATTAGTGAGTTTACAAAAACAATTATTTAAAATTTTTCAACTTTTGCTTCCGGTACTTGATGTACAATAACAAATAACAGCTTAAGACACAGGCATAAAAATCTTATTTTGTGAAAAAAGGTCAGGTCCAGTATGGTATTCATATACATATGTACAAATACATGTAGTTACCGTAAGTTGAAGTGCCAAACCTGGGTTTCTCAAGCAATTTTCACAAAATATAACAGGATTTTAAGAATGTTTCCGCCTGTGTATATATCTTTTTTGTTATTATCTATCTAAGTAGTAAAAAAAGGTGAGGGGAGGGGATAATAAAAAAACAAAGCTAATGCCTCTTTAAAGCTTGCCAACTAGAAACATTCTACAACATACATGTATAATAAATAGTTGTCAATATTGAATAATGTAAATTATTTTTATTTCACACCTGCTGACATAAAAGTGGTACTTTGAAGAGTACATAATAAACTTGTAAATTCAAACAAATCTAAATTACTGTATTCTACCCAATAAGCGCCCATATCCCTATAAGTGCCCCTCCCCTATAGTTCAGTTTTACTAATTTTTTTTTTTACACACAATTCAAAATCTTTTTGAGCTGGTTCACAAGAAGATATAAGTTAAAATTAATTTCTAGTCTCCCCCCCCCCCCCCCAAGAAACAGGAGAATGGCAATAGGTGCTCTCGGTTATATCTACAACAACTGTACCAACAAGTCCTATATAAAAAATTACCATAACTGTATTCTGTCAATTTGACTCTTAATTGGTCCAAATAAGCACCCAACTTTTTCACTGGCAGATTAAGAGGGTGTGTGGGGTGCCCCCTAAAATTGCCTTATTTCTTTTTTAGATAGAAAATAGTATTATGTATATAAAGTTTTCATGTCTGGAAGTCAGAAAATGGCCTCTCAGAGATTTTAAAATAATTTTTTTTTCCAGAAATGGCTTCCTAGATCTTTTAAAATAAAACATTTTCTGGATCCAACTTGAATTGCTCTTATAACATTTGTGTTCCTTGAAACTCAATTTTTTTGTGAATAATTAGTCTGTCAATCAAATGCATTATTTGGGATAAAAATGAGTCACAATGTGAAAATTATGTCTGTGCATTTCTGGGGAAATGTCTTGGACCACGGGGCAAACGTAGTCCTATAACACAGGACATCAGGTGGCGATATTTACATTTTCTGTTTTTCTTTTTCATTTATTTTGTTATATACTATTTTTATCTCATACTTTCACTATCGAACTGCTACATTTCAAGAAAAATTAAAAATGTAAATATCGGCATAAAATCATGAAATAATAAAAATACAATTTGAAAGACTAGGGGAAAACGGTTTGTGTCTGGAAGCTAGAAAATATCTCATCGGGCTTCCAATTAATTGGATTATTCAAAATTTTATCTCAGGAGTTTACTCCCGAACCCCCTAGTCATCATCAAATTTCACTTCAATTTCAGGTTAAATTAATCTATATTGGAAAAGGTCATAATTCAGTGTCTGGAGGTTATTACTAATTAAGCCAAAATTCTGTCCCAATTTTAGGTTACTTTTTTGCTAAAACAACCTTCCTTTGAGAAGGATAACCAGTGTGATTTATTAGTGGAATTCAGGCATATTTTCTGTCTGGAAGTAAAAAAATATGTGTATGGACTTACAAATTTCAAGTTTTTTTCTGAAAGATGTTTAAAATACAACCCAATTATGATCCAACACTTAGTATAATGTGTAGCGACCACAAAATTATTCAGGAAGAAGCGCAGTGAAAATATAGGTTTAAAACCTTTGATTTTTAAATTAAAAAGCTGGAAAACTAATAACAAATTTCCAGAAATATTTGTGCCTGGCTCTGCGGCAACAATATTCTACATTTGCAACCTTCAAAGTATCGGAACTTCTAGTTAGATCCTGTCTATAAAGCTTCCAAATTTCATGATTATTTTTTTTTCTAAAAATAACTACGTTTCCCTATAGTCTCAAATGAATTATTTCTTTTCCCCACTTTTTTTAAGAGCCAGAAATAAAGGGATCTGTTAAATGTTTGATGTGACCTGATTGACCACTCCAAAAAAACCTAAAATGTTTATTGAAGTAGTTTTGCCATCTTCTTTTACTCTCTTGAAAAATTGATATCAATTGAATTTTATGCAATTTATATATCAAATTGAAAAAAGATATATGCCTAGACTAACCGATCTAGATGTATCCGGTACTTTTAAAACTCTTGGTTGGAGTAAATCAAACAAATATTTTTAATGGTGGCAAATGAAAAAGGTAATTTTTTCTAACTTTCTTTGTTATAGACATCATACATTAAAGATATTCACATCATTAATCATACTCAAGATAGACTTTACATATATACATGTAGTAACATTTTAATATAAAACTTAAGAGCTGGAACCTTGAGATAATGAAAACAGTTGTTGGGCATATGTACACGTAATATATGTACTAAAATGTACACACTGGTATATTATAATTTTTTTACTGTAATTGAAAATCATTGACTAAATATGCTGTTTTGAATAATAAAGAACAGGAACTTTTCCTGTCTAAACTTGTAGTTGTTTATCAAAGAAGATTTTAATTCATTATCCTAAATATTTCATGTAAAAAAAGTACATTTGACCCAGGAAGTGTATTAGTGTTTCTTTGGTATTTATTTTTATCTTTTTTCATTTCCAACAATAAAGTTAAAGTTTTAAACCCAATTTTAGACATGATTGAATGGAGGCACACAAAAATCATACAAGTTACTGCAACATAAGACAAATGACAAAATTACTGATACCATATACATGTATATCAATTACATTGTACATGTATATCAATTACATTGTACATGTATGTATGTATATCAATTACATTGGACATGTACTATATATACTATATATACCTACATGTATTACAGCTATATATGTAGAATGAAGTACCGGTATTACAAAATAGTTGGCAGACCATACAGTTCGCCTGTTCTATGCTTGTTATAATTTGGGTCAAAATTAGGCCACAGCAACCAGCATCCCCCTGCACTGTTGAGTATTGTCCTCCAACAATGCATGTGAAATTTGATGGCTGTAGCTGCGGTACTTTGCCCACAATGGACTGAAACAAAAAGCTTAACACAGTACTATTCATATAGTAAATGACCAAGTCCAGGAAGCTGGAAATTTGGGTCAAATTTAGACCATAGCAACCAGGATCCCCCTGCATTGTTGAGTAATGACCATAGATAATGTGCATGTGAAGTTTCATGGCTGTAACTGCAGTAGTTTGTCCACAATGGACTGAAACAAAAAGCTTAATACAGAACCTCAAATGCTCAATTGAGAACCATCTACAAATGTAGAAAGAAGACCAAAAAGAATATGTACATGTAGGCTAATCTGGCCAAGAAACATAAATACTGCAGTTTTAAGAAATTCATAAAAATTTCTGTTCTTATTCATTCCTACTCAAAAGATACATAAATTATTAATAACGATGGGAGGGAGGGTGGGTCTAAATGCAGCAACAAAAATCCTTCGAATGAGTGAAAAGCATGCTAAATTAAATACCTGTTTAACAATTATGAGTACTTTAAATACTCACCAATGGCCATTAACTTCCGTTAATACTTATAAACAAATACACGTGTTCTTATATATATAATAGATAAATATCTTAAAATTACATTTTAGCAAAATTGATGCACAAAACATTTCTTCACCTAATTACAAGTAAAACACTTTAAATGAATACAAGGGGAGGTAATCAAAGAAATAATGCAAAAATGAATGAAAATGACAAAGTCTGAAAAGACCTTAAAAAACTGTCAAAAATCAATATTGCGATTTCTATGAAAATTACAAACTTGAATCATACATCCATGTAGATCACTCAGAAACAATCTGTTTTTCAATTCATGTAGCTGTTCTGGAAAAAAAGATTTTGAAAGAGGGATACATTATAGGACCTATTTACCTCATCCGGATCTACCCCTGGGTCTATCTCGCTAAAAGATATAAACTTGGTAGAGGACCTTGAAAACATACTTCCTGTAAAGTTTTGTCAAATTCCTTCAGTGGTTTTAAAACAAATGCTGATAGTGATAGTGTGAAAAATGCACCACACCCTCTCTTTTATGCAGCCTTAAAAATTCATACAAAATTCTAGAAATTAAATTTCCTCAAAATTCTTGCACAAAAACATTTCTTCACGTAATAATAAGCAAAACACATTAAATTAATGCATCAAAATGAATAAAAGAGGAGATAGTTCAGGAAATCATGCAAATATGAGTGAAGGTGATAAAGTCTGAAAAGACCTCAAAAACTCATTAAAAATTAATACATGTACATGTATGTATTCTGATTTCTATGAAAAATATAAACTTGTATCATACATGTACATCCATGTAGATCACTCAGAAACCATGTTTTTCAAGGCATTTGTATAAAACAGTTTTAAACTAAATCTACTTTGTCTATTGAAGTTCATATTCAAACTTTGTAGTTTGCAGATATTGACTTAATAATCATTTCATTATGCAACATATTTAAAAGAAATCTGTTCACTGGTTGAGCAGGTTCATGAGAAAATTTTTAAAGATATGCTGAGTGTTTGTGTCCCAGCTAAGAATACTAACTTCATAAACTTGAAGCAGCTTTATATAAGGATGCTTCCCACCAACTAGGTGAAATTGATCCATTGGTAATTGAGAAGAAGTGAAAGTTTATAAACAAAAACCCCTGGTATTTTCAGCCTTTAGGTGTCTAAGACCTTGACTTTTAATCCTATGGACTATAAGACTTCGTGATTTATAATCCTATAAATAGGATTTATATGGAATAATGTTCATAAGTTAACTTTTCTGTATGTACTTACATGTAAATCATACAAATGTTTGATACAAATGTTTTGAAGACATTTTTTATCATATATTTTCCATAAGTGTTTATGTTTTAAAATTGATGTCATAATTAAACTAAACTGACTTCATTCTGCTAGAAAGGTGTTGCCCTTGTGAGATTGGATCAACTCCCAAAGAGAATTTTTCCCCTCATTTGTAAAACAGTAGCTGAGCTCGCTTTCAAGTCATAGTTCATAGTTATTTTTTTCAAAAGAAAGTAACATTAATCATGTTTAAAATACACAGTGGCTATTCT
Organism: Atrina japonica; assembly: GCA_030159075.1. Lineage (NCBI taxonomy): Eukaryota > Metazoa > Mollusca > Bivalvia > Pterioida > Pinnidae > Atrina > Atrina japonica. Next base: position 1,131,984 of record BROG01000117.1, read on the forward strand.
TGTAATGTATTTTCACCCGGCCATTCTTACATGAATTCTGACCAAGCATGTGCACTCTGGAATTGTCAGACTTGTTTTTATTTTGTGGTCTGCCATAAAAATAAAGATAAATAGTTATTCTTATGTGAATGTAATGTTTTTTTCACCTGGCTATTATTACGTGAATTTGGACCAAGCATGCAGACTGCAATTGACTGACTTACGAGAAAGTGCATCGACTTTGTGGTCTCACGTAAAAAATAAACAAATAGTTATTTTTAGTATTGTCACTGTCAGTAATATTTAATATTTGCTACAGGTGTGGCCTATCTTGAGGAATTCCTAGCTGGCATTTGCAGACTGAGTCTCCACTGCAAATTTCATTTGGACATATGTTTTGTGAAAATTTATCTTTATTTATATATAAGCGTATAAATGGATGTAATTCATTTTCGTTTGCAAACTTTGTAGATATTGAAACTCATTGGTTCATGAAAAGAATAAGTTTATGCAGTTTCAAATGGGAATGATACATGCCAAGCTTGGTTAAAAATGGCCCACTGGTTCTCGAGATATTTAAATGCAAAAGTGAACAGACGGATGGCAAGAGACGACAACGAACAACAGATATTTGGCCATGTACCAATAGCTCACTTGGTCCCTCAGGCCAGTTGAGCTAAAAACCATAGATAAAACATATACAGTTTGATCTTGTAACATTTTTAATTGTTAATTAGGAAGTTACAAACCTTTATTCTTGCTTGAGGAAATATGCAACCAGGCCTTTTTCTATAGTTTCCACTGGGCCGAAATTCTGTCCCCATTCCCAATACAAAATACATGGTTTTTCCCCTCAATTTAATGAAAAAAATCACCAATTTGGTGTTGAGGCAGGGAATGTACTGGACTTTGCCAATGTTGCAAGATGCGATTTTTTTTATTGCAACTGGTGATAAAAAAGAGCTTCTGGCGACATTTCTGCCACTTTCATAAGGAAAATGGACTGATGACCTTCTTTATTAGTTCATGTCCTTAGACCATACACAGGGGTATACTAAAATTATCAGAAGGGTGCTTGGGGTATTCATATCTGTCAACATTATGAAATATGTTTGGGGTAAAAAGTGCGTAGGCCTACATGTACAAAGGTTGAACTTTATGGAGGTATTATGTTTCTCATATATACACCAGTCACATTGAAAGCATTTAAATAACTGTAAGGGGGAGAGTATGGGTGGGGGAGGGGGTGTTCCCCTCCCTAAAAACAAGAATAAATTATAATTTTAAACTTCAATATCTGCCATTTTATGCATCTAAAAGGGAATTATTGTCAATAATATTGATGATAAAAATATTGCATTTCTTTCAGTTTTCTAGTCAACTTTGCAATTTATAAGAAATAGACATAGGCGTTATTTTTAATTTTTAATGCATGTAATATATATACATGTACACACATGAATAAAATGATAAAGATTGTAATAAACACAGCTTAGGAGACTTAAAATGATGTAATGGTCATTGTGTTATATTAGAATTTTTAAAATTTAGTACATGTATTTATATACTAAATTTTGAATATTCTAATATAATTCTGAAAATAAATAATTAGACTTACCTGGAAGAAATATAATAAAAGATTGATTGCTAATTATTTTGTAAATAGTCAAAGTCAAAAGCTTGATATTTTTTCTTGGGGATTTGAACATTTATTACCAAAATATTTGCATACTCAAATATTTATTTGAAGGTTTTTATCTCCATATTGTACTTTTTTCATTAAATGATAAAATAAAACAACAAATGATGACTGAAGAGTTAACTAAAAAAAGAGATTTGATAGGAAATATCAAATCTGCTTTTAATGAAAAAAAAAAAGATTATTGGGGTTATATAAATGTGTTAACTGTCATTACTGACAATTTATTTAATTCAATGAGTTACAAGAAGACATACTTGTCTTTGTTTAAAATATTATGTACATCCTTTTTGTATGTGGAGTGCGTAAGTCATAAAAGACACCACAATCTAGTTCGTTATTTCTCAACTAAAGTTTTAAAATAAAATCATCAAGGATTGATCCACAAGCTGCATGAAATTAATATAATATTAATGATGTTAATCTTTGATGTCTGTATATAGGACAAAACATATGGATAGTGATTATAGGTGTGTAGGTTTAAATATACAAGTAATCAATCTGTATATTACCGTATATAGTATCACAATGACAAAAATAGAAATCTAACATGGTTTTGACCTAATTTAATGGTATTTGTTCCAATTCTACAGGATTTGTTCTAAATGTTTTTTTTTGCTTTAATTCTATTGGACATGTTTTAATGATAGCCAAGTGTTCTAATTAATAGAACTTTCCAATTGAATTAGACCACAACATCTAACGATCCCTGGAAAATGGACAAGTGGTAGAAATTTATGGAAATTGGTTGAAATTAGAAAAATCGGTAGAAATGGGTAAATTTTTTCTCAGTGGTAGACAAGCAGTATATGAATAAAAAAATCAGTAGAAAACCGCCGAAATCAGAAGACTTGACAGGTACATGTAATTACACAACGACCAGTAGTGGTCAGGTACATATTGATTACATGTACCTGTATATTTAAACTTCCAGTTCCACACATATAATTATTCATTATCAATCTGTCCCATATACAGATCAAGTTTGATAACATAAATGTTATCTACATTTTGATTTCATGTTGGTTGTATATCAGTCCTCATTGATTTTACTTAAAAATTTTAATTGAAATATGTTGAAGGCAGCAATATCATGGTGTTTTCTACACAAGGGGTTGGGCTGCCAAATTTTCTCAAGTCAGATTATTTATTTTCATACCGTCTCAGGACAGAATATTTATTTTCAAGCAGACCAGGCACAGATTATTTATTTTCTTCATTTTCCTTTTTTTGCTATTGTCATATGGTCAAAAATGTAATATATTGCAATGGTGGATTTAGAAATTTTTCAAAGGGGATGTAACATATATATATATATATATATTTATATATATGTATATATATATTATATATATATATATATATATATATATATATATATATTTATATATATGTATATTTACATATACATATAGTAGGGTTGTAATTGATAGACTTGATATCAATGTATCAATATAAAATTTGATTCAATATTATAATCAATACATTTGTTTTTTAGTATCGATACATTTCATAAAGCATTTCAATTCACAAGATGTACTTTTTTTTTACAATTTCCAGAATTTTCCATTTTCTTCACAATGATTAATTAAATCTTCAGACAGTAAAATACACAATATTTGTCAATAAAACACCTAATATTATAATGAATCTATATATTTTGAATGCATTTGGTAGAAGTACCAGATTATTTGATTTATCGATATATTGATACTTTTCTCATCAATGACAGCCCCAGTATATACTTTTCAAAAGTGTTATAAAATACAAACCTCGCTGCACATTGAATTATTGTGAGGCAATATTATGATAAATAACCCTTAGGATGGCCAGAATATTTATTTCCAAAATCTGCCAGGCTCCCCCACAGAATCAAATGGTCATCCCCTGATAAGAAATATCACATTAACATAAACTCAAAAGTCTTTTAATTCTGCCTGCTTTGAATCTGGCTTAAAAAAATTCAAACTGGTGATTTTGATAACTGGCAAATTTTTAGCCACATAAATTCTTCAGCCAGTGCCACTCATGTTAAGGCCACACCAAAATGAAAGATAAATCAATGTAATTGTAAAGGGAATTGCATTTAAAATATATTCTATCATATTTAAATTTCCATAAATACAAACAATTTTTCCCAATTTGACACAAATTCACGTTAAAAATTTATAATTGCCATTTTCCCCAAATTGGCAAAAAATGGCCTGGCAACACATGCATTACATCTTAGTAAATTACTCCAAGAAAATACTTGTTGAAAGAAAAATAAGTTGTAATTTGGTATGTCAGTATAATAATTAGTGATTAATGAGAAGAAACTATATATATCATGGATAAAGATCCAAGAGAATCAAATTTAATTAAAAGAAATGGCCCAAAAATACCAAGATAATAAATTTTAAAAATATATATAATTTTACATAGAATAAGAAAGTAATGAGAAACTTTTTTGATAAAGTTATGAAATTGTACTGTATATGTCTTATTAGTTATTATCATTATTATTATTTATGATGATCAAATGAAGAAGATAAATATTCTCATTGTCTCACTGTATTGTGTATTTAAATGCCGCTGCCCCAGAATGACGGATCAGTAGAACCCGAACATGACTGAAAATGAAAGACTTTTGCGTTTTATCATCCTTCTTATATGACATCTTTCATATGCCACAATGTATTTCACAAAAGGAAGAAATTACATTACCGTTTCACCCATGCAATGTTAGTCTTTTCTTTAGGTGAACTGCAAAACTTCAATACCCCGAATACACGTGTGTTGTCTGTCTGTTGTTGCAGACGCCACTGTCACTACAAACTGCGCACGCAGAAGTAAAACATATATTTCCGATTCCGTTCGATTTGCACTTCGGAACTTCTCAAGTATCATTATTAATATTGGATGGAACGACAAGAGAGACACGACAAAAATGGCGACCCTCATTCAATGCTGAATTTTCCATGCCATTAGCTGATGAATTTAACTTTTCATTGTAAATGCATTGCTCTGAATCGCAATAAGATTGCAGAGGTCTTTAGATATACACAATCACCTTATTTTATTTGATCTGAACAATATTTCTTCTTTATTTTGTGTTTTAGTTCACAAATAGTTTTGACCTTCTGAAACAGTTTTTGGGTTCTCCCGTTTTGCAACTTGCTTTTTGGATGCAGTGATAGAAAGTCTACATCAGCTAAAGGAGAATGTGCTGCGTGATACTTTTTAGCATCATGTAACGGAAAATAACAACTAGAAGTTTTGTTTACCTGAATATGTCGTCGAAAAAGGATGTTCGAATTCTTCTCTTAGGAGACCGTAAGTGTTTTGTTAACAGAAATGTCAGTATCGTGAGAATGTAGGTTCATTCATCCTGATGCTTGTTCCCCCTAGGTCGTTTCACCCTTATTTGTATAATATGAACTAAGACATTGCCTTAAATGAGAGTGCAGCTCCTTCCTTTACAACAGAAGAAAAAAACATTCATTGAGTAGGGGTTTCAGGTTAAAATTTGAAATGCAAAATTTGGCTTATTTTGCAGCAGAACTCATTTTATTTCATTTTAAAAATATCAACTACAACCAAAGTTACATCAATTTTTTATTGACGAATAGTCCATATTTTGTACTCAGAAGTACTACTGTAAAAGTGAAGACAATAAGGCACTTCACTTTTCGATAACAAGTCAAATGACGTCACTGAATTTGGATAACTGCAAGGACAAGGGATATAAAATCCATTTCCCCGCAACATTCATTGAGTTTGTGTTCACTGGGTTTGGCTGATTAAAATAAAATGGTTGATACCTACCTCTTAAATTGAATGTAGCAATATTCAATGCATTCTTAGTATTTTATCCATGTCCATGACAAAAATCAATCTGTTTTGTTATAGATATTCACTCAAATTACCCCTACAAGACTTTTACACAGATATTTGATGCCGTCTACTGATGTCCAAAAGCCGAAGTAAAAGAAAAGGAATGCTTTTTGGTCATACTGATTTAGCTTGGCTCACTGATCAATGAAGTATGATTGGGCCAGAATCCCAGGCTAACACTAGATGAAATCCTCTGTTAGAAGTGTTTTCAGAACTTTTCAAGTATTATTGTGCGAAAGACATGATTCGGAACTTTCCAAGTATTGTATTGTGAAAACAAAGGTTACTGTTAATACTCAATCACAGATTCCTTATGACACTAATATATTTGGAGTTATTCCCCTTCATGTAACTCTCTTTTCAAGAGAGATGTGACTATATTAATGATTACTCACATGACCCAATTTATTGTCATCGCATGTATAACACAGAGATTCCTGTAGGAAGAGTATTTTCAAAAGTTGAACTGACCAAACAAAGAAATAAGTATATAGAAACGATATAAAGAAATAAGTATATAGAAATGAAAAAAACCTCCATTTTTCGACTAAAAAAATATACCGGATCTTTTGTTGAATACTGTCGTTTTTACTTATATCAGTAATAGTATATTTATTTTGACGATTGGTTTATATTAAAAAAAATGCTTACACGAAGCGGTAAAAATGAGGATACATTTTGAAGTAAGGCCAGTACTTCTATGACCTACTCAAACTGGGGATGTGACCGAAACTCAGACTGATAAACAAAAAGTTATAATATGACTGAAATATGAATGAAATTTAGAACATAATTAGCAAATAACATTGAATCTGGAGTGTTACCATGAAAACTTACCATCTGTGTAACAGAACATTTGAAGTAGTATGGTTTGCTTAGTAGAATTGGGGGTTGAAGATTTGGCAGTTAACTATCTCACATGTCAAATTTATTGACGTAGAGTTAGAAATTGATGAAACAAAGACAGATTTTTTGTAGTGTTCACGACAGTCTTTGTCATTTTTCCCAATTTTGAACTTTTTCCCAAATAACCCCACAGGGGCCTTTTCCCAAAATACCCAGGTTGGTTGCTTTATAGTATTGCATTTCAGAATGAAATTTAGAACATATTATTCTGGTGTTACTAATCATTAACATTTGTAGTTGGTACTTAGTAGTTAACTTGCAAATGGACTTTTTAGTCTTTGACATCTAATCGACCTGTGCCCTCTATAATAGAGCCTAAGGTGAAATGGCAGTAGCCTGCACCCTAACTGAAGTTGCATGGTTACATTTTCCTTTTAATTGTTTACTTTAATTATTCAATATTTCTGACACTGACTTTTTTCTGACACTATCCTCAGTTTTAATTATGCCAATATCCAAATCTTACAGTCTTGGTGTTATCATAAGACAATATCGTAACCCTTTGAAGCCCTAACATAAACTCCTGTATACCCTGTGGCAGGGTTTTTGGCTGTGAAGTCATTCAGTTATTTAGAATTTTCTGTAGCTCTCATTAACAAATCAGAGCTGTAACATCTTGTATTTGATAAATTATGCTTTTGCTGAAACTATAGAATGTTTCTAAAAATATTGCTCTGTATCTTGGTTAAACATGAGTATAATGCACTCAACCCTGTTAACAGTTGATGAAATTCTTGAACTGGTTACACTCTTAAAATGAGGAAAGTCTGGGTAACAGTGAATTTGGAGAAATTGATTTTGAATGGGAGTAAGATTCAGATAACTCTGTAGATAATTATAAATGTAATGATTTATCGTAATAATCAGGGGTCAAATGGTTTGACTATCGCGTTTTAAACCATGAAGTCTCTCACTCCTGGTCAATGCAGGTTCGAGCCAGTTTGCCAGTTTATTTTCGAAGGAAGGTGGTTTCTTCCTGAGTAACCAGGTTCTTTCATCCACCATTAAAAACTGACCACCACCATATACATGTAACTGAAAAGTTGTTGAGTGTGGCATTAAACACCAAAATTATAATAATCAATTTACAAACAAAGAAAAGAGGAAATGAGAGATATTTGAATATTTTGCATTTCTGTCTGCTAGTCCAGGGTGGGAGAACCGCTCATTTCAGGTGCCCAGGGTTCAAAGGGTTAAAATATCCAAATCACAGACTTAGATATTGCACAACTTTCTTGTAAATGATTTGAAATATATCATGTATTGTTAGCACAATGAAGGTTTACTGAAATGATGTGTTATTAGAATAAGAATTAAAATGTTTATTTCTAATCTATGGGTTTCTCCATTTTATTTAATTTAAATGAGGTCCAGGTTTGTTCTGTAAGGATCTCCTATGATCCTTTGATTCCTGATTTAGCTGTGCACAAAGGGGCTGTTATCATAGATACTTGATCAACATTATATACAGTTGTATCTGTTATCACTTCTAATGTGCCAAATCAGCCACTGGTACTAAATTAAGTTTTTCAAATGCCTCTAGTGGAAGAATTTTACAAAAACCCTGAGGCCATGTTTGATCACAAGTATTCACCTTGTAGGCAGTTGCAGGTCCTACAAACTTCAGAGAAGGAATACAAATCTGTAATAAATCTATTCATATATATTCATATTACTATATAATTAATGAGGAATCTTTCTTCAGGAGCTCCTGAAATTTTGTTTTAATTCTTTTTGGAGATTACATTCAGACATAAGAACTTTATCCTATAGGTACATAAAAGGAATTTGGATGCATCATAAGTTGGAGGGGGATGATAGTACATTGTACATGCATGTGTATAGTTATAACTTACAATCTATACATGTATAGTGTTCTTACTAGCTTATTCAAATGGGATTTTCCCCTTATTTGATCAATAGACATGGCTCTACAATGTGAGTAAATCACTTGCATTTGCGAGTAACTTTTTCAAAATGCAAGTAAAGTTTCTAAAGTGGTTGCCAATTTGTGAGTGAAAATTTCCAGAAATAATTGCATTTTTTTATCCAGTCATATTTTCTCTTTTCAATTTTCCACGTAATGTAGATATCCGACTGATTGAACCGCGCAACTGACTCAGACAATCTATTGGTTCAACTTGTAAATCACAAGTGAGAGAGTTAGCTAGAAATTAAATCTGTCATATGATTACTTTCGCTGTAAATAAATTGCCCAAGTCTGCTGATGATGCTAAATTAGCAAGTACAACTTGGCCAAATGATGTAAATGAAAATGTCCATTTGTTCGGTATCTAGATCTGAAAATTGAAATTTTTACTAGACACTTCAATGTTCAGGTGTAATGACTCTAAAAATGATGTGATATTTTCAGAAATATCTAGAAAGGTACGATAATCTATCTGCATTGCTAATAATCTAAAACCTTGTTTGAAAAAAAACAGTTCAAGTTTGAAAGTCGTATCTACCATTACAAAAGTAAAAATACAACATGAAGTGTTTTGATACAGGACCACATGTAAACCTAAAGTATGTCTCGGATCAAGAGTAGTACTGACATGAGTAGCTCACTTGTCTAACTCTTTATGATTATTTCTTTAAAGCAGTCAAAATAAATAAAGCTTGAACAGCTGAGAATGAAGTTCAGTGGTAACTATTATTAGGTTGGTTTGCCTAAGATAATCTAATCAAGAAGTTTAGACCTCTTTTAGTGCAAGAGAGAAAAATAATAATGATGTTATATTTCTAATAATTGTCAATTGCTTGTGAAATGAAAGTGATTAAATTTAATTGATAAAGTAATATGGTTGCCATGTATACATTATTAACATAGAATTAAACATGTTATGCATGTAGGCTTCACCAGTAAGGCCCTATTCGATAGACTTGACAAAACTAAATGTGAATAAAGTGTTTTAAAATAGATCTAAAAATATGTTGAAATAAATACAATACTCAATAATACAATTGTTCACATATTTATATAATTTTTATTTAAATTATATAATTTCAATAATAATTTAAAGAACTGGCACCCAGCTAGTAATAAATCCTGTTGGCTAGTGAAAAATGTCTCCTTACTAGCCAAAGGCTAGTAGCAGATGATATGAACCATAGAGCCCTGATAGAACTTATGGGTTGAAAACCAGGGGTCACAAGTGTGAGTACCTTCAGAGGCAACAAAAATATTGTCTTTGTAAGTTTATTCATCAATCATGTATCTATGATTATAGATAGGGAAGGAAATAGATGCAGCCTAGAAAATTCACCCATAAGTTTCTCTGTATATTGTATTGTTTTATTTGTTTGTAATATATGTACTTATGTGACTGTTTGTTATTATGATGTACATATATTAGTAACATTGACATTGTTTATAATACATGTATCAACATTTCATCCACAGCTGGAGTTGGGAAAACCTCATTGATTCTCACTTTGGTCAGCGAAGAGTTTCCAGATGAGGTAATTTGTTAAAAATTTGATAGAGATATCTGTAAATACTTCTACGTATTTTGTTGTGGTAGCAAGAATAGGATTATGATAGAAGAACACCTAATGCATAATAGAATCTACAAATAATTCATCTATTAACAGGAAGTATTCAATTTAGTATAATCAGATGGCAATTTTTATAATCAGTCACAAACTGTCAAAGCATTTATCTTATTCCTGAATGTCAGGATGTATTTAACACACTTGATGGGGGAGTGAAAATGAGGATTACCAACCGCATGTAATCTTATTGTCACTGTCTGAATCGATTAGATGTAATTTTGACATTTTTTATATGATTAAGATGGGGCTCACTCCACCATGCTACTCTCAGACTTATTTTAACCATATAGAAATGCCAAAATAACATCTTACAATGCCAAACCAGTAACCAGAATATTATGGCATGACCTGTGAATGAATGAGCCCCTCACTGTCACAATTGGGTAGTCTGTAGCATAGGTCTTAGTTTATGACAATTCACCTATGACTGATTGTTCTATAATATATTAAGTAACATGCATCTTGTTCTAAAAATCAATGTTGAAACAGCTGTACCATTTTGTTTTAAGGTTCCAGCTAAGGCAGAAGAGATTACAATACCAGCTGATGTAACACCAGAAAGAGTGCCCACTCATATTGTGGATTACAGTTGTGAGTTTTAATAGAAAGGTTATGAATTAATGAATGGTTTAACAGCTGTATTGTGGCAAGATGACACGTTTTCCGTCAATTATTTCTCTATAGAAAAGAATGACAATTTTATTATCATTAATTGGCCAGATGAAAAACATGATGTAAAACAAGAAATTATTTCTGCATGTAAATGATTTAGTTGTTTTTTTAGTTTGACAAAAATTACAACATACCACATCCTATCAATGTTATTACACTTATTGAATGTTTCTTATAACAGTATGAGGTTGACATTTTGTATGTCACAATCTAGAGAGACAAGGTCCAGGCATGTTGTTTTTTACTTTATGCCCTGGAGACAGAAGATTTGGGGCATATTGTTTTTTTTACTTCATGCTCTAGAGATATAAGATTGGTGGCATTGGAGACGGAAGATTGGGGGCATATTGTTTTTTACTTTATGCTTTAGAGACAGAAGATCGGGGGCACATTGTTTTTGACTTAGTGCCCTAGAGTCAGAAGACTGGGAAATATTGTTTATGACATTATGCCTTTGAGACAGAATATTGGGGCATATTGTTTATGACTTTATGCCCTGGAAACTGAAGATCAAGGGCATATTGTTTTGGTCTGTCTGTTTACAACATTGGTTTCGTCAAATACATTGCGTTTCTTTCCTCATATCTTAAGCAAATTTGGTGTGAAATGTTATATATATAAGATCTTAAATGAGTTTGGTTAGGGCAAACATTTGGCAATATTTGCTAGAGTTGTCAGATTTCATATGCTTCATAATTAATTGACTTCTCAGCAGCAATGTGTATCTTAAAATCAAAATCTTTTATGATAATACTTAAAATTTATATCTTTAGATTTTACTAAGATATTACATTGCACACACAAAGTTCCTTGTTTCAATGATGAATTTAACATTCTTCTTTCTCTGTAACTTTATTTCTGTATTTATTGTATTAAAATTTTCCTTCAAAGCTCAAGAACAAGATGAAGACATACTCCAGGAAGAAATATCAAAGGTATGTTCATTTGTATGTATCAGATCAGGAAGTTGATGTTACCAAGAAGTTGATATTACCAGGAAGTTTGATGGTAGCAGAAAGAAATACTTTATAAAAAGAACTACGGAATGAATGCTGTTTTATTGTATCATGGTTTTAAAACATAACAACATGATGCACAAGTCATTACTATTGTACCTGAAGATCTGTTTATTCAAACAATTTTCAAAATAAAACCTAACTGAATCATCACATTCAGTGATTTGCCTATCATTGTCGTTATCCTTGACTATAATAAAATGTTTGTCAGTAGCATTAAATAACAAAATTATTTTGACAGTAGTTTGAAACATATTGAAGTTCAACTCATATAGTACCCACCAAAAGCTGGTATTTGTCAAAAATTTTTACATGGAAAGACAACAATACAGAATACCGTATTCGGCCGTGTATAATCCGCACTCTTTTCACTCTAAAATTTGTCTCAGGCAGGGGGGTGCGGATAATACAGTACTACAGAATCTTAGGACATTTTTTCCGCAGGAACTACTGCATGAGATTCGATGTGGGTGGTAAGCCTGAAAAGTTTTTTCGTAATAACGATGTACGAGTCAATGTATACCATCATTTATGTCTACAGTGACGGTGAATAAATCAATAAATGAATCTTGTTGTCTTTTATTTTTGTGTGTTTCAGTTTACAAATAGGCTAGACTACACAGGCACTTGTGTAATGCAATCCCTTGATTGAGGGTGTTGTGATCGGTGGATTGCATAACGCAAGTGCCTGTGCAAGGCTAGCCTAGTTGTGATGTTTGGCGAGGAAACAGAATAGTACAGTACCTGTTGCTTATCTTCATCATGAAGTTTTGTTATTATTGAAAAATAAAACAATCTCAACAAGAATTCTAATAATTATTTCACGCTGGTGAACGACGAAGCGAACAGCCATGTTGTAACTGTAAATGAGGGGGCTAAATGGAAGAGCAAATATGTAGTATCTTGTAGTTTCGTATTTTCCCATTTATATCATACTATGTAGTTTTGCGTTGTTTGTTTTGAGACGATGACTATATACATTAATAAATAAAACAATGTTTTCTGGGTGTTTTGTTCTGTGGAGGAATGTTATTTTACACATTTCGTACAAAAGTAACTCTCTTACTACCGTACATCTACAGTGTAGTACTAAGTTATGGAACATGCCAATTATACAGGTAAGTACGATGAGTTAATTTTTAAATTGAAAATATGATAAAAGGTGTAAAATAACACAATGCCACACCAAGGTAATTAATGTTTGTAGTATATGTCTCCATTCATAATCAATGATGCGTGTTAACAGACAACAGTATACTTGGATCTGTATATATATCCCTTTGTTTCAATAATTACGCTATACACGCGTATTCTGGATATATAGATCGCTTGTGTACAAGTGCTCTCCGCTAATTAAAATTGTTACAAACTTTTATGTCGCCGATTTCCGCAAATATAATATCTATTTCAAATGTTGTTCTAATACATAATATTAATTAAATATATAGGCTACCACGTCAGCAAAAGCAAATGATTGCGCTGTAATTAACGGAATGTAATTTTACAAAGACTTCGACTGATGTTTTGATATTTCTTTTGTTATTTTTGCTTATCATATCCCTTATCTAATATCTTGAATATATATATCTATAATAAATATTTATCTATTTCTTCCAAATACCGATCTGCAAATTTGAAAATATTTCCGATCGTCATACTGCACTTATACACAATAATAATCAATCTCGCCGACGATTTTCGGTCATACGGCCGTGGAAAAAAGTCAACGCGGATTATACGCACGAAGTCCCTTTTTCTCCGAGATCTGATGCTGAAATGGGGGGTGCGGATAATACGTAAATGCGGATTATACACGGCCGAATACGGTACTACAAAAGATCAAATCATAAATTTGTAAAAATTCATTGATCAGTGTCTTTTACTTAGCCTTAAATTGTCCATCAGATGACCTGCCATGTTTTTTGAAGAACCAAAGATATGGCTGTTCCTCATGGTGGATTTTTGTTGATTCACAGGGTCATAATTAGCATACATTAGTTTTAGTTTGTACACTTGTCATCGATTTTTTATGATTGAATTAGGATGAAAAGATGTCTCCTGACTTTAAATGATATAGTTTGTCAATATATGTCAAAAATGGGGTAAACACATAAAAATGTCAAACTTTCTATATAATCTGTTCCAAATATTACTCATGAAACCATAACACATCTTATTTGCTTACAAAAAAAAGTTGAATATACCCTAAACTTTTAAACAAGTTTTATGAAGCATTTAGGACACTCCCTGTTACTATTTTAATACCAGTACCCCTTTTGATTGGTCAATTCAGTCATGCCCCATGACTCTATGATAACATCAATATGAAAGAGAGATGGAATAAGGTCTGTGTTTGTTAGTTATTTAGTGAAATGTATTTTGCCTCATGACTTAATTAGAACCAATGTTATATGGCAGTATATTTTAGATTTTGTTAGGGTGTGTAATTACTATAGGAGGGTACTGTATTAAGTATATTGATATGTCATGTGAGTGAGTGCAAACGTGTACTTATTTGATGTTTTGTTTTATAGGCAAATGTATTTTGCATTGTTTATTCTGTGGATGATGAAGATTCTATAGAAAGGGTAAGTATTCCAAGACTGGTGCAAAAATTTATCACTTATAACAGTACAGTAAAACCTATCTTGAGAAACTGCTCTCATGAATGACCATCTTATATCTTATAAGACCACAGTCAGAATACGATTCTGTTAATTAAACCTCTTTTGAAAGGCCATCTGTCTTGAAAGACCATAGTTCAGTGGTGGAAAGAGTTATCTCTCAAAACAGGTTTCACTGTAGCATAGAATTCATAGAATTATTAGGGATGTGCATAATGTTTGTTGTGTTAATACATACAAGGTATACCAATGTTTTACCTGTGTGTATGTGTTTATACATTATGATAGGAAAACACAACACAAGATACAGATTTTATTCTCTGGAATTTAGAAAATTTGTTTTTTGTTTTTTGGAAAGAATTAGGCAGTTAATTCAAAATATAGATTCACTAGGCAGAATTATGACAAGTAGAGAATACTTCAAGGTTATAACAATTCTGGGTTTATTTTGTTTATTTTTTTATTTATTTCAGATTACTACCTACTGGTTACCTTATTTACGCAGTCAACTTGGGGATGATCACAGAACTCCAGTCATTCTTGTGGGAAACAAATGTGACATGCTGGACTTTAGTACAGAAGAGGTTTGTAATCATCTATACTAATAGTCATCCTCCTCTTTTCCTTCCTCCTTTACTTTTCCCTTTTATTCTTTATCCCATTCTTCTTTGTCCTGCTCTTATGCCTCTTATTTATCAATAAAAGATTATTAGAGTTTATGTTTCTTATATTTTCATTCAACTTTAATGAAATATATCATATCTTTCTTATTGTTGTTATCATCATTATCATCAAACTTGACCTACATTTTTATTACAAGACTATTGTGCCATTTTGGCTGCTTTGAGGTAGATTTTTGAGTGTGTTCATAGTCTTACATAAATTTATATTTACATAAAAATTTTTGCCACTGAATTCCTTGAAGCCAGTTTATATGCTTAAAATACCTTTACTTCATTGTAGACAATGCGACCAATAATGAATGACTTTGCTGAGGTGGAGACCTGTGTAGAGGTAAGTGTACAACCTTTTTATATCATGGTGGCCAGTATTAAATGGTTGAGTATAGAACCTGGTTACAATGATCCCTGGAAGAGACCACCAACCTTACTCAAGTAAACTGGCAAACTTTCTCTTAAAATCAGCTTAGGTTCCAGCGGGGCTCGAACCTGTGCTCGCCAGAAGTGAGAAACTGCATGGTTCAAATTGTGATGCTCTAACCTCTCGGCCATGGAGGCCCAATAGGCCTATATAGACTAAGAATTGATGTTATATAGTTTTATACCATTAGAGGTTAATTTATACAGTTTTTATGCCTTTGTTCAGGTAAGGTAAAACACTTTATCTTCCAGTGTTGAAGTAGGTAGTTCAGTGTTTATGCACAAACTTGTGCATATGTGTTATGATATACTTACCTAGCATTTTGTGTTAAAGTCAGTTGATATACATGAATAAGTATTGTTGTGTATTATACTGCTAGTACTGCTGCGTCTCACTGTATGTGTGATTTGGTCTTCTAGCTCTGTATTTCAAACCAAGTCTCTTTTTTTCTAAAACTTAAAATATTTTAAAAAGATTAGAAAAAGTTTGTAAAAAGATGTTTTAAATAGAATTTTGATAGAAGGAAATTTCATGTTATGGTCTTTAACATTTATATGAGCTTTGATGGTTGAACATTTTCAGTGTTCAGCAAGGACTTTGAAGAACATAAGTGAGATGTTTTATTATGCCCAGAAAGCTGTCCTTCACCCGACTGCTGCTGTGTATAATCCAGAGGAAAAAGAGGTAATATTATATTCAAGAACTGTACAAATAAATTCAGAATTGTAAAAGAGTTACTTTCTTTGAATTTTCCATTTAGGGGGTGGTGATATTGTTTTTGGTCTGTTTGTCCATTTTGTCTGTTCCCAACATTTTCATTCAGTCAATAACACAAGTTTTTTGTCACAAATTTTAACAGAAATTTGTATTTGTTTTACATCAATGAAGTTTAAGATATATGGCAAATATCTGGCAATATTTGTCAGAGTTATGTGACTTGACCGTTTTCATGAATGACTTGGCTTGGAATGGCATAGTCTTTGTTGTTTTTTCATTAAGATGTGTATCACTCCATGATTCCTTCTAAATTTCCAATGTCATTTTTCATATAGATTTAAAGTAATTGAGCTTTATGTAATAAACTTATCAATTAATTTCTTTTTCAGTTGACTCTCCAATGTAAAAAAGCTCTCACAAGGATATTTAAAGTAAGTACAATTTATTTTCAACTGTGATTTTGTGCTAAGTAAAGTTGGTAAGTAAATTAAGTAAAATTAAGAAGGAAATAGTTGATTATGACGAAAGTTACACTTCAGCTAAGAATTTTCTACTGGAATTGTCTTTTTTTTTTGCCACAACTATGTAATTTTGCATGTATTTCATAGTTATACAAAGTCACTGAAAAAGTATGTTTATTTTTATATCTATTCATCCATTAATAATTTGAAACTGTAAAATTCTTTTTTAAAAAAAAAAAAAGAGAGTATTGTAAAGAAAGCATGATATTTTTCTTTCAGAATTGAATCACAACATTTTCGTTATTATTGAGTTTCATGTTTTGAATTTTTAAAAAGTTTTTGTGTTCTATATTTTACAACAGATTTGTGATTTAGACAATGACATGATCCTAAATGATGATGAAGTTCACCTGTTCCAAGTAAGTGTTTAATTACTTACTAATCTAACTACTTTGATCACAATCTTGGTCCCTGTAAAGTGTTTGTTATTATTTATGTTTATATTTATTAATTTTTTACTTGTCAATTTATTTATTTTTTGTATTTTTTAAATTCTTCCAATTTATTGGTGGATTTTTGATGTTATTGATTAATATCAATGTGTGGGTCTTGTAAGAGGACCCATTTCCAATACAAAATTTACCATTTTTTTCCCCAGTTTTTAGTAAAAATTCCCAATTATGTTCACCTTGTCATTCACATTCAATATTAAACAATCAAAAGATAGTTTTAGTATATGTATAAACTGCCCTTAGAAGTCTTCAGATGAAATCCATGTTGTCAATCAAATAAGACAAGCTAAATTTTGAATCACAAGTTTTGTGTCTTTATACTTATGACTTAAAAGACCATAGTTACTTTTTTTCCAATTGGGCCCATTGGGGGCATTAAAATTCCCAATTGGAAGGGTACGAGACCCTGTCCCAAAAAGGTTTATTAACCCCTGCAATATGGGGGGGGGGGGCTCCATGGCTGAGTCAGCATCAGGCTTTAAACCATGAAATCTATCACCTCTAGTCAGCACAGCTTAGTTGCATTAATATGTTGTGTTTAAAAAAATTTCATAAGTCAGGGCTCAACACTAAGGCACGTCCGACCGACCCTGACTAGTAAAAGATTGGTCCGGTCTAGTTAATTTGTGTCAAAGTAGCCCGACTGGTCGGGTTAAAAATATCACTTCAAATAGACTGAAGATCTATTATTAAAAAAATTGTTGTGAAAAACCATTTTCTTCTTTTTGTAATTTATTTACCGATAGTGGGACATTTATTTACATTACCGGTGATTATGATAATAGATATGTCCCTGATATTACGTGCCGTATAGACTTACTTTCATTTCGTCAATTTTGTCGCCATATATTGTAATACGCCCTCTGGTGAGAGATTGGTATATAAAATAACCGGAAAATGGTAATATTACCAGGATGACGCTTAAAGCCACTGGAATGACACATCAGATTATGTTTTCGTCATTTTTAGATTATTTATGTACAACTAAGAAGAATAAACTATTTCAATGTGAGAAGGGAAACAGTGTTCAAGGAATTTTGCTACAAATTGTACGAGTAGTTACGTCGGGTTCAATATCACACTAGTACTGATATGGCTTAAATATGAAAAGCTGGATTGGTAAATACGAGGACAATACCGACAAAATATCTTTTAATTTAATGTAAAACCTATATTATTAACATTTAAAAGTAAATTATTCCACAAAATTATCATTACTATGAAAAGGAGCTTCAATCCAGTTACATGTCCCGTCATTCCGGTAATTGGCGTCTTTTCGGTAATTCTATGGACCCGCAAAAATTCAGATTGAAAGTGAAACTGAAAGCTTCGGTCATAAAATCACGAGTGCGTGCAGCTTCACTAGCCTAGCCTAGGCATATTTTAATTTAACCGGGCATATAGAATGGTACATTTCTTTTTGGATAGTTTTGTTTGAATTTAGTCTAATAAAGCAGAACAACTTACGATAACTATCGATATCTGATTACACTGAGTGACTGACGACGGCTTCTTTATAGTAGTGGAGGCATAACTAGAGATGAGGGCGTATCAAGGAAATCAAAGGGCAGAACAGAAATCAGAATTTATTTTACAATAATTAGGCCTAAAAGAAAATTTCAAACTTACATACATACTTGTTTTTTGACTTCTATAAATAAATTGTCAAAGCATTCAAGCTAACTGTCTATTCAGGTTTTATTTTGTTCTTGATAAAATTATAAATCAGTGGAACAATCAGCATGAATACAGTGTACAAATTGAGGATAATTTACTTGCACCACTCAGAAATGACATGTATGTTTTATACTGTAACAAAATATACTTGTATTCCAGTCCTACTTATTAGAGTTAGTAGGCTTGAGTACTCTAGAGATTAAATGGAATTATTTCAATCATGAAATAATTCATTAATTTCTTTCTGTTCTTATTTGTTTTTTTATATTGTTTAAAAAATCAAGTAAATAGCATTTAATGGTGCAGCAATAGCTAAAAATGAGACATAGATATGCACAAGTCCTCTGCCCGTCATCGAGTTCGTCGGGCAATTTATGAAATTAATATGAGCTATATTTTACCACTTTTTAAAAATTAAAATATAGTGTTTTCATTAAAATCTTTAGATGTAGCATACCCTAATTAAGTAGGATATGAAACTCTGGAAGAGAGATATCGATAGATATGATGTAACCGAGGTCAGGTCTAGTGATGTTGAGGTCAGGTCTAGTAAAATTTTCTGGTACTGGTCCGACTGGTCTAGTTCTTTTTAAAGTTAATGTTGAGCCCTGCAAGTATTGATGATGTTGATAGTTAATATGTGGAGTTCATACAGGTGTTTTCTAATTTTACTCCATTTTTTAAATTTTATTTATGTTTTCAATCTTTTATGTGTTTTCAACATTCTTATTACAGAGAAAATGCTTCAATGCACCATTACACCCACAGGCTTTAGAGGACGTGAAATCTATCGTCAAGAGAAATATAACAGATGGAATTGTAGACAATGGAATTAGTTTAAAAGGTGAGGTTATATATACATAAAATACTAGCATAGGGATTGTCTGACAAGTTTGATATTGTGTACGGTATTAAAGACAGTCTACATCATACATCTACTGTTTACATGTATATATAATTTTAATCCTGTTTAATTTTTGCCATTTTTTCCCTTAGATGAAAGGCCAAATTAAAAATGAACATAAACTTTTCAAGTTAAGTTACTGAAGCACAGATATACATGTCATTCATGAGACTATGGTCAATTAGGGCAAATTGATGAGGAAGCGAATATATTTTCTGTTGTAAAAGGGGTGAAAATAACCAGGGCAAAAATTTCTGGGTATACAGGATATATTTTGTTTGTTGGTGATTTTCATGATGTTATTTTATGTCCTTTCAAGGATTTTTCCATTAATTGGACATGTCATCAGCTACAGGTAAAATGACATGGACTCAATGTTTTTTTATGAACAACTAAATAGACAAGTATTCTGAGAGTATTAATGAATCGCTACATTCCCCCTACCTGTAAAACCAAAATCATGTGAATGATGAAGAATTACATTACTTTAACCAGAATTACATCATTTTAACCAAAACTGTCGACAGACACAGACAAAATATATCGGCCTCCCCTTCCCCTGTTTCACTTGTAAAAAACTAATGGTACTTCAAGGTAGAACAGTAAAGTATAGTTTTTTGGAGTGACATATCTTTGTGTGACATCATATTATAAATGAAGATAAGTCAATGTGTGACATCATATTATAAATGAAGATAAGTCAATGTGTGACATCATATTATAAATAAAGATAAGTCAATGTGTGACATCGGTATTTGAGGCACTTCGTTTATAGTTGATATAATGCCATCTAGAGTAACATTGAATCAGTAGGAAGTTGCTACGGCAGATGTATTAAATACAGAAAAGATACAATAAGCGTATACCATGTATAAAAGTGATATGTTGATAGATAACGCTTATCATTCTCAATCATATAGGATGATGCAATGAAGATCAATCTTATTTTACAGGCTTTCTATTTCTACACACTTTATTTATTCAACGTGGTCGACATGAGACAACATGGACGGTGCTGAGGTCATTTGGTTATGATGATAACTTACAGCTCACTAAAGATTTCCTCTTGCCTAAGTAAGTCATTTTCTAGCATTTCTACAAGAATATTGTCAACAAAACCAAAGTTCTCCATATTTCTTTTTTTTTCTCCTACCCTCTAAACATAAATATATATGTTTGTAATTTTTCAGAATACAAGTGGGACCAGGTTCTACAACAGAGCTGTCACTTCAGGGAATCCGGTTTTTAACAATGCTGTTTACGAAGTATGATGAGGTAAGAACCATTCTGTCTATAAGAAATACTGACTCCAGCTTTGACACGTAATATCTCCACTTTTTCCCACATGAGATAATGGTGAATTAGGGCAAATTTAAAGCCCAGTTCACATGATCAAAGTTTTCTCTGTCAAAGAAAACTTGGTCAAAGTTTTCTTTGATGAAGTTATCTGTTCACACTATCAAAATTTTTTGAGCAACTTGTACAAGAAAATGCGAAAACCATATGCTTGTAACATGTAAACATTGATTACGTCATATAGAATATCTGCTTTGATTGGTTGATTCCATCAAAGTCCTTCAAAGTCTGAAGAAAAATAAGATGAGTATCAATTCCATCAAAGTCCGTCAAAGTTGTTTGATAGACTTTGATCAATTTTTTTTTTTACTGTTCACATTATCAAAGTTTGCGTCAAAAACTTTTACCAAAAAAACTTGTACAAGAAAACTGATCATGTGAATGGGGCTCAAGAAGGGGTGAATATGCTTTCTGTCATGCCAAGGGGAAAATAACCAAGGCTGAAAATTATCAAGTTTACAGCACGTATTAGGGTAGGAACAATTCTTACGGTTAGCTGTAGTTAAGCTGATGTTTGTTAGCTCACTGGGCTGAAAGTACAGAGCTAATGTCATACCCCAAGCATCATCGTCATCATTGGCGTTGGCATCAGTAGACAAAACTTTAACCTGGCCTATATCTTTTTAACTGCATGGGACAGGGTTTTGATATTTCACATAGTGATTCCTAATGACCAGAGCTTTCATTTTTGACCTTGATTTTTTACCTAGTGACCTTGACCTTTGACCTATTTTCAAAAACTTTAACCTCAGCTATTTTTTTTAAATCATGAGGGATAGGGCTTTGATATTTCACATAGATTTCGTATGACCAAAGCTTTCATTTGGTACCTTGACTTGTGACCTAGTGACCTTGACCTTAGAGATTGATCCACTTTTCAAAATTTTTAATCTGAGCTAAAGGAATCAAAATATTTACCAGTCCTTTGACCTTAAAACCTGACAGCTGTGGATCAAATACCTATTTTGATAATTTACACCCATTTCGGCGTGCTTTGTTGTCTTCTTACAACTCTTGTTTGATCTTATCCTAACCTTTGGTTGTTAATATCATTACAGGACAATGATGGATGTCTTTCACCTACAGAAATACAGAATCTATTTAGCACGTGTCTAATGATGCCATGGGGACCTGATGTAAATAACACAGTCTGTACAAATCATAATGGATGGATCACACTTCAGGGCTACCTAGCACAATGGGAGTAAGTGCTAACATAAACTTTTATCAAACTATGACAAATGTTTGTTAAGATAATGCATATTCTTAGTATATAATCAACTTCAATGAAGCCTCATAAAATTCAAGTGAACAGAAGTTTGCTATATATCTGGAAAGATTGTAGGTTGTGGAGTATTGATGGTCTTTTTCTTCATGTTGTAATGGACAGCAGTCTAGTGGTAGAGCATTTGACTTGCAAGTGGAAGTTCTAGGTTCAATTCCCATATCCAGGTCATACCTAAGGCTTTAAATAAGGTAGTGCTGTTCCTTCATCAAGCACTCAGTATAAAAATTGAAAGTCATAGGTCTTTCATATGAGAATTAAAACCAATCTAGTATCATACATATGGTCATATGATTTGTTGTAAGGGTTGTATGCTTAAAGGGTGCAAGGGAATTGTTCTTTCTTCAAAAGACATGCTGTTGTATTTCAGTTTTGATTTGATTGTTTTGTTTTATTTCAGATTGACCACATTGTTAGATGTACCAAGAACTATAGAATATTTAGCTTATTTAGGATACCATTATTTACATGACGATCAGATTTCTGCATTAACAGGTAAGTAGACTTTTACTTAGTAAAATTGACAGGTATACCGTATTTGGTAAAATTGACAGGTAAACAGTAATTTACTTAGTAAACTTGACAGGTAAACAGTAATTTACTTAGTAAACTTGACAGGTATGTAGACTTTTACTTAGAAAAATTGACAGGTATGCAATATTTTACTTGGTAAAATTGACAGGTATGCCATATTTGGTAAACTTGACAGGTATGCAGACTTTTCCTTAGTGATATAAGCAGATACACAGACTTACTTTATTAAGGTGTAACAGTAAGAATGCTATAGATGAAATGTAAGAAATAAAAGTGGTTTTTGTAACAAAGGGAGACAGGGAAATTTATACTTAATGAAGGTGAACACAGCAAAGTTAGGATTTAGAAAGCATCTCTCTAATTGAAAGACCAGGAATATCAAAATAGATAACTATGCCACCATCATTTCACAATTTTTCAATTATCTGATTGGAAATTTTTTCAGGATGTTTAACTTAATAATACATGGTGATAAACAGAAATAAAAACTTTGAAAACATGATTAAACTAGTTCTGTATAGCGAGAAAATAACTTGTGGTTTAAACATTCACTATATTCACTATAAATAGTGAAAAAAAAAGGGGTATGATGTTATTGTAAGCTATTCCCAATCTGCAAATTCAAAACACTTGGATTGTTTCAGATGAGAGGAAGATGTGAAAGTTACCACCCATGGAATTAATACCCTGTACAGTACATGGATTGGTTATTATTATTAATTGTAGCCTATGTCTAATTACACAGAAATGAAATCAAAGTCATCGCAGTATTTGTTGTAATTGTATCAGGTGACTTGATCTTTTTTCAGTAACGAGAGACAAGAAGATAGATCTGGATAAAAAACAAACAAGCAGAAATGTATTTAGATGTCATGTGTTGGGTCCTAAAGGAGTTGGCAAGGTAACACATTTTCATTTCATTCAAGGTGATGTTTGGGGGAAATTTGAGACTTTATTTATTTGTTCATATAGAAAAAATGGAACTTTTGCTTAATCTAGGGGATACTTAACTTCAAGGATTTGATATCTAAGCCATTGAAAATTCAGTTTACTCACAAATTTCTTTACTTTGCTATTAAGACCATCAAACTGACTGGCTCAAAGTTGTCTGCCTAGTGAGGTGGTCTCGTAAGTGAGTGTCTGGACTTATTTAACATTTAAGAAGACATTATCAAGAGTTGGGACATTAACAGTCTTAAATTCAGGTTATTTGCTAAGAGAGGTGGTTGTTAGGCGAGGTTCAATTGTATTGAGTAAATAAATAATTGTCAACAAATTTACATAGTCTGATAAGATCAGTTACTGTACATTGATTTTTTTGGGATTATATTTTCAGACTTCTATACTCCAAGGACATTTAAGCAGAAACCTCAGATATGTAGCGACTCTCAATAAAGAACATCTCTCTAGTTTTACTATTAATACAGTGCAAGTCTATGGACAGGAAAAATACCTATTGGTATGTACTAAATTTGTTGTGTCTGCCCTATGTCAAGATGGCGAAGGGTTTCTGTATTTATATATTTTGATAATGCTTGATTAATGTTACCTGACCAAACTTTTTTTTTTACTGATCCTTACTATTTTTAGTAAATTTTGAAGAAAAAAAAATTAAAAATGATATTTGTTTATCTCTCTTTTAAAATACAGTTCTACATAATTATAGCGGTGTCTTGTTTTTATTTGGGCTTATACAGTTATGCTTCTTTACTTCAAAATATTTTTATCAAAATAAGCAAGAAAACTACAATGCTCTTATATGATCTATCCATATGTATAGAAAACCTGCTCATCTCCACATAGATAATAGACTGGCTTATAACAGAAAAGAGCATACCATTATTATACTTTGGGTGTAAGTGAAGCACTGACAACACTCTTTACATGTTTTATTTTTCAGCTACATGAAGTGGATGTAGCAGTTTGTGACATGTTGAATCCAACAGAGATGAACTGTGATGTAGCCTGTCTGGTGTATGATGTAACAAACCCCAGATCTTTTGAATTCTGTGCAAGGATGTACCTGGTATGTATAACAACGAGTTTTACAGTACTAAATTACAGACTATATGTCTTACCTGTACACATTTCTGGTCACTATCAATAATGGATAAAAATCTAGTATCATATTGAGTTTGCTCTCACCAGTATTTTCTGTTCATGTCTTGTTAGTGTCAAGAGTTGGTTGTGGTGAATGCTTGAGGTGGCTCAGTGGTAAGAGCGTCGGTCTCACAAGTGACAGGCCCAAGTTTGTTTCCCAGTATATGCCATACTTAATACGTTTTGTCATACTGGTAGAAACTTCGTTTACAAAACACAATTTAAAAACCGAGTCTTGGGTCCTTTGGATGAGACAGAACATCAGCAACGATGTGAACTTTTAAAGAAGTCTACTTCCATAGCTCAGGACAAAATATACAGAATTTCATCTATAGCTAATAATGTCACTGTTAAAATGAAAAATTCATCACAAGATATATAACGATAATAAACAAAATACACAGATGCTTATGTTTACTGTGCCAATGTCAGGGATATGATAAAAGACAATTGAATTTCTTCCTATTTCAAAATTAGATTCCAAACAAAGAAATGGCAAAGTAAATATCTCCCCATCCCTAAAACAAATTGTGAATGAACAAAGATATAAACACTTAACCAGGATCATTATATGTCTCCTACTTGAAAAATTGGGAGGAATATGACATGTATAGGTTTTGTTTTATCTGTCAGTTCGTCCAGTTAAGGTTTTGGCTAAAGTTCGTAATTGCTTACCATTCACTTATTAATGTTTTCAAAGGTAAGGGATATATATTTATTTATCAATCCTCTTTGAATGCTTGTTTCTCAGATAGGGGACACATTGATTCATCAATACTCTCAGAATGCTTGTTTCTTAGATAGGGGACATATTGATTCATCATTACTCTCAATGCTTTTTCATAGGTAGGGAACATGTATTGATTCATCATACTCTCAGAATGCTTGTTAATTCAATACTTACATTTTTCAGCGACATTTTATGGATAGTCGAATACCTACGTTGGTTGTGGCTTCTAAAACAGAATATCCAGCTGTGAGACAAGACTATGAAATGACACCGGCTCAGTTCTGTGTCAAATTTAAACTACCACCTCCACAAAACTTTACATGCATTGATAAAGTCAACAAGGAGGTGTACATCAAGCTCGCAACAATGGCAGCCTATCCGTAAGTAAAATTTATGCCATTTATAAAGATCTAGAAAGCTGTAGTCTGCTTATTTTAGTTTTGTTCTAGTGCAATTAGGTGTACTTTATGTACCTGACAGAAAGATATTAAAGTGAAATTTCAACAACAACTAATGTAAAACAACAGAGTAAATGATATTTTTCTTCAACACCTTCTCTCGTCATTGTAAAATCCAGTAAATGTTGGGTGAAGTTTTTTCAGTATCGCTAGTTATCGCTAGACGAAGTAGTGTCACTTAGGTTGAACATAGCCACAACAATACCATTATCAGTTTTAACATTGTGAAATAAATCATTTCTTTCTATCCGTATAAATTTAATTTTATGATTTTGATTTTTTTTTCACATATAACAAATTCTGAATACAAACAGCATCAAGTTTTTTGTGTCCATTAATTTCAGCAATTTGAAACGCTTGGTACACATGCTCCTGGTCAGGCAGAACCCACTTTGGCTACAAGAAAAATTGAGGTCTCCATATTACTTATTTGTATCCTAGCTTTTTGATGTTGTCATGACGACCTTTGCATGCTTGCTTCTTTGTAATCAGTAGTTATATTATATCGGATCAATTTTGCATTTATTTCTGGATTTATGTTTTTCACATGATTTGGTTTTAAGTATGGCCTTATGTCATGTGATCATCATTTATAGTTTGTTAATTTGGATAAATCTGCACTTCATCCTACTGATAAGATAAAACATGTAGTCACTGGTGGTGCTACATCAACATGTAAGCATGGTGATACACTGTCATGCAGTTAGTTGTGTATAGTGTCGTAACTCTGGCGACACTTTTGATTTAGTGTTTATCATAGGTAGTTGCATGTCACATAGATAGTTCGAAAGATATTACTTATATGTAGTAATATTAGTGTAACAATACCTGTGTACATAGCTTGATATTTTTGTATAATTTCAAGTTAATATGATAATGTGTGCTTGCGGTGGTCTAGTAATAGAGTGTCTGACACACAAGTGGAAGGTCATGGTACCGGGTCATACTTTTAAAATGGCAATGTCTGTAGACATGGCAAATTAAGGAACCCTAACTGCATTAGCATCCATCCATAGCAAAGGTCCATAGTTCTGGCACTTCACCTAAAGCTGGTGACATTTTAATACAAGTGAAAAATTCTTTCTGAACAACAATAAAACAAACACCATATAACCAGCATATGATAGTTTTGACTGTTGTGAAATTAGTTTAGTGACACTTGACTTTTGTCAAGTTAGTATAGTGATGCTTGACTATTTCCAAGTTAGTATGGTGACACCTGACTATTGTCAAGTTTGTATGGTGATAAATATAGTCAAATTAGTATGATGACACTTGACTATTGTCAAGTCAGTATGGTGACACTTGACTATTGTCAAGTCAGTTTGGTGACACTTGACTATTGTCAAGTCAGTATGGTGACACTTGACTATTGTCAAGTCAGTATGGTGACACTTGACTTTTGTCAAGTTAGTATGGTGACACCTGACTATTGTCAAGTTTGTATGGTGACACCTGACTATTGTCAAGTTTGTATGGTGATAAATCTAGTCAAGTTAGTATGGTGACACTTGACCATTGTCAAGTTTGTATTGTGGCAATTGACTTTTTTCAAGTTAGTATGGTGACACTTGACTATTGTCAAATTAATATGGTGACACTTGACTTTTGTCAAGTTAGTATGGTGACACTTGTGTTCAGTCAGTATCATGACACTTGACTATTGTCAAGTCAGTATGGTGACACTTGACTATTGTCAAGTTAGTATGGTAATCACTGATGTATTATGTACAATGTATTAAGCTTGGTGAAATATGTATGAAGTCATATAAGTTTGTTGTTACTTGTATGTCATGTATCTTTAGTGATACCTGTGACGTATGTAATATTTTATGTGTAGTGTGTATCTTGGTTGTTTACCTGTATTGATGTTTGTCATTGTGTAAGTTTTAAATTGATTTGTGATTTTATAAATGTCAGACCTTGTGTACAGGAGCATTGTGTTTCTTAGACGCCTCTTGTTTTATTTACCTGTCGCTTTGTCAGTCTGTTTAATTGTGTTTGTCATTAGTCATTGATTACATTTGTTAGTCTGTCTGGTGTGATTTAAGTTTAATCTGTGACTTTTTTGTTGCTTCTAATCAGTATCTGTGTCACAGTTCTTTTCACTAACTGGGGTCTTACTAACTTCACATGCGCATAAACACTTCCGGATGGTATCAAGAAGCTTTCTAAATACACAGTGTATGATTTGTCTTTCAGTGGGTGTGATTAGTCTTGGTCTTGATATTGTCCGGAAGCATTGGTGCATAAGTGAGATTAGTAGGATTGCAGTTATCATGAAAAGGTCTATTAATTACTGTCTTTGTTAGTTTTTCTGTTTCTGTATAACAAAGTTGGATGTTTAGGCATGACTGTCATTGTTCACATGGTACATAGAAGTGATTTCTGGTGATGGTAGATTCAGATACCAAGTGCTGTTTAATGATGTAAACATTACATTTTTGTTGCTCTGTGTTTATTCAGTGTTTATTGACAAGGATCTGGAGACCATAGATGTGCATGGTTTTTATCATGGTAGTTGTTTACAGCATGAGTCATTTTGTTTATTATTAGACTATGTATAATTTACTGTTACACATCACTATACATACTCTGTGGCTGTTTGGTTATTTTCCAACCATCTTGATTCCTGATCTGTATATCATTTCTAACACCTTATATGTAGTAGTATTTGGTACAAGGCATAGACATTTTATTTTGGATGGTAAACACTACTTCAGTATATATCTTCACCTCTAATTATCTAGATAGACATATGCAAACATAACCTCCTATATTTATTATTAACTGTTGTAAGGTTCTACATTGTGCTATATGGTATATTGATTTGCTTGTTCCAGATATTTGTTGCTCTTTGTTATTTTTACATTTTACTATTTGTTTTAATCATTTTATCCTTGTTATAAATATGAAAAAGTGTTTATTTATTTAAATGCATAAATAGCAATAAGATTATATATTTTCAGGCTAGCATTGAGTTTATATATCTACATGCCTGCATTGTGTTGATATAATTAAATGTCAGCATTATATATATACCGGAATATATAAAGCATTCACATTGTATACTTACATTCTAGCATTGAGATTGTATCCTTACATGCTAGCATTGAGTTTGTATACTTACATGCTGGCATTGAATGTGTATACTTACATGCTGGCATTGAATGTGTATACTTACATGCTAGCATTGAGTGTGTATACTTACATTCTAGCATTGAGATTGTATACTTACATGCTGGCATTGGGTTGGTATACTTACATGCTAGTATTGGGTTGGTATACTTACATACTAGCATTGAGTGTGTATACTTACATGCTAACATTGAGTGTGTATACTTACATGCTAACATTGAGTTTGTATACTTATATGCTAGCACTGAGTTTTTATACTTATATGCTAGCACTGAGTTTGTATACTTACATGATAGTACTATTGTTTCTAATCAGAATTCATAGTTTTCCCAAAATTGTAACAAATAAACCCAGTGTAATTCCAAAAATACTGCTTTGTACTTTTGGACACAAGCATTGATTGTGTAAGTTTTCAATTGAGCCCCACCCCAAAATTAAGGGAAACTTATTGCATTTACTATGTTTCTTCTTCTTTCTGAACTTTGTCTGACACGTCACTAAGAAATTGTCTGCTGAATGCAACTGAAACTTTACAGTGGTAATATTACTAGTCTAGATTTTCCTTGGGCAGTTTTTTCCCAATTTATCAACCGATGATTGGGTTAAATTTGTCAAACACAGTTATAAAATACTGATCTGCCGGACCCTAATCAAACTTTATAGGAGATATAAAGCAAGTAAAGATGTACCACTGCTCCATCATTTGGAAGATGTCCAGTTACTGGCCTTTATTTGAATATACCTTGATAACAGTGAAATTTCCAAAAAAAATTAAAAATATATATAATTTGCCCATTACATTTACATAGGCTATGTTCTATGTAAGTTTAAGTTAGTATACAAGATTGTTTTTATATAAGGAGGCTGTAGCAGACATCTGTAGAAGTAAATCTAAATTAAACTTGTTATCCCATGTTCACATTTATAACATTGATTAACTATGATATTAATGATCAAAGTAACAAAGTTCATATGTAGAACTTTCTATTGCTAACATAAGTAATAGATTTATTACACTGACAATACATTTCTATACAGATATTGGTATAGAGCTCAGTAAGTGTTTATGTAGAGTCATACACATCACCTTTATCTATCTGCAGCACTAGCACTAGTGTCTGTATGTTTGTCAAAAGGACTGATCGTGATACACCAGTAGTAAGCAGTGTTGGTTTACCAAGTTGACCGTGTATCATTCATTTTCTATTTTCCCTGGTGCACCACTTAAGAGCAGTGTTTATTAACCAGAGTGATGATCTGTGACTTACTATCTCTCCAGGGACCACTCTCTAGTCCAAAATTCACCAGTCCAACAGAAAGAATTTGGTACATTAAGAAATTTTTACCTAATTCCCCATACACAATTTTGGCCTTCCATGGCAGATTTAGGAGTAGGTGGATGCTCACCCCATCCCCTAGGAGTGACCAGTGACAAGTTTCATGTGTCAAGAAGTATAATTCACATAATTTATAAAACTTTTCCAAATTTTTCTGAAACAGGACCCCTCCGGCTACAACCCCTAAACCAAAACAAACAAATAAAAAGCCCATTTAGATCCCTGTCAGGTATAGCTGATTTCTTCAAGATAATGTCTATTTAACTTGATAATTTCATATGCCAATAAGTGAGGATATTATTTGAACAAGTGCATTACAATTTGAAAAAGTTGTGCATGTTTACGTAGTGGAATAAGGATATTCAATGGATTATTAATTGGCATTTTTCTCTGCAATAATTTTCAAAATATTGATGACAAAATTTTAATACTTGTTCATTCAATATCATCTATACAGGCAATGGTGATAGATTTCATTAATTTGTGTATTTTCAATGTCAGGTTGAAATCTATTAGTGTGCATTAGACTGGGAAACTGATACCCAATAATGCTTATTAATTAAGATTACTAGAATCTTATCTAATTATAATTACTAAATCCTGACAGGTGGTTTGTTTCTTTTAAAAATTAACATGGATATCATCAGTTTGTAACAAAATTTGTATACTCGTCTTTTTATTGGCTCTAGTCGAGTTTGAGTATCTAAGTATTGTCCTCATATATTTGGTTATTGTAATCTGATTGGTTAGTTCTTCTACTGCAATTCTTCCATAGTTACAGATTGCCAAGGTTTTCAGTTCATAAGTACAACTTGCAAAGTATACATCTCTCACATAATTACTTTGACATCCAATGTAACTATAATTAATTTTTGTTGTCACAAAACTAATTCTTTTTATTGCAATAACATCCTACATATCAATTCTATCATAAAAAAACTATCTATAGAAACCCACTTACTTTATTCCAAACTATATAGTCTCATTCATTTACATCCCTAAAATAAAAGAATGAATTTCACATTTTTTCTTCAGATGATTTTGTTGTTTGATACCCTTACTATATACCCTTACTATATATGTCTTCCCTTGTTCAATTTACCTCTCATTTTTTATTACATGTATATCTATTTATTATTTTACTGGATTTTGAATATTTTTACCTTTCATGATTTACACTTGCCAAGTACAGTATTATGTCATAACTAAGATCAAAAGATATATTTTCTCTAGTAAAATTTTATACAAAGCTGCATATATATTTTTTAAAAATATTCTCCCAGATTTGTTTACTGTCAAAAAAGTTACACCAATTAAAGGCATACAAGCTATCAAGGTGGATTTTTTTTGTTTGTATTTAGTTTCAAATATTCAATGTTTTATACACATAAAATGCATTTTAAAAATCCCAGTTTGAAATTTTTCTCTATTATGTTGTATTTGTATATATTCATAATATGGTAATTTTTTTATGGCAATATATCTTTTTATCCTTTTTAATCGAAGTTTTGGCTTATCACTGGATTTTTTTTATCAAAATGACAGACAGCCTGTATGCCTTCTTTAATAGAGAACTTTTAGCACTTTCTTCGTGATGATTTTTCTCTTTATAAGTTCTTAGATTTGGAAAAATTATGGTTTAAATATGATTTTCATATATTATATTCCATGTCATTGGCTATAATTATATAAAAAGTGGATATTAAATTTTAGAAAATTGGAACTGACTGCATACTTAACAAAAAAATAAAATGTAATAAATAATTAAATGAAAAACAAAACTTAAATTAGCAAAAACAAGTTGAAAATTTTATGAAAATCCCCCCAAAATTGAATACATGTAAATTCTAAATGAATATTTGAAAAACTTAAGTTGTATTTACTTTTTACCCGGTATAAGAAAAATAGATTTGGGAACTTACTTTGTCCTCCTACTGTATATAAATCTTGTATATAGTTTTTCATATCAGAAAATATATACCAGTACTACAAGTACCGGTATATGAAATATACTAGTACTGGATACAGATAACTAATGGATGTATATTAACTCATCAACCCCTGAAAAACAATGGACTCTTTTCTAAATCAATGACTTAGATCAGTCCAAATGTGTCTTTAGGGGTAATTGGGTTAAATGAAATGTATAAACTAACAGATACATGTACCTAATTGACCTGTATTATTTGGAAAATACCTAAAGATGTAAATAACTGATTTAAATATATTATATGATATATACAGGTAACATTGATCTGTCCAATATAATATATACAACCTAAATAGCACACGGTATCATCAGATTGCAAAAGATTGTTGCCCTGTATGAAATGAAACAAAAAAACAAAAACAAAAAAAATTACGAAACATAACTTAAAGAACGGTTTGATACGAAATACAGTTGAACCTGTTTTTAAAGACCACCTGTCTTTTGAGACCACTTTTTGAAAAAATTGTGATTTTGCTCTCAGTCCATACATTTTTATTCTTATTTTACTTTTCCTATTAGTTTATTATCAGTTTATGAAGTTATAACACATCTACATATCTGTATTGATAGTTAGAAAAGCTTAACAGGTGTGTACTACATTCTTTAAATTACTGGGTGTTATTTAAGCAAAATGTCATATCTGAGCACAAACCAATTTCAAAACCCTGGAAACAGTACAGTGAAACTTGAATATAACAACCTCCTCAGGGACACAAGAAAACTGGTGTTTATAGGGAGGTGGTCTTTATATAGAGGTTGATTTGTACACAAATTGTACTATTGGGGACAGCAAAAAATGGTCTTTAGGACCAGGTGGTCTTTATACACAGGTGGTCGCTAAAGCCGGTATTACTGTATTATGATAATGTTTTCCTTATTATACAATTTTGATAGATACATTTACTTATTTAGGACTCTCACTTTAAAAATTGATTAATATGTCTGTTAAGATAAAAAATATGTAAACTCATCAACCCTTGAAAAACAATGGACTCTTCTGTAAATCAATGGCTTAGACCAGTCCAAATGTGTATTTAGGGGTAAATGAGCTCAGACTGAAATTCTTGTTATCTTAAAGTCATATGTGTAATTTGATCTTTGTCATGATTGTCTTACATCAAGAGTTGATACTGCTTAAGACTTTAGCACGTGATTGACAAATTGTGTTTTTTTTTCACTTTCAGACACATGGGTGATGTCATAAGTAAGGATGAGAAGATTTACATCAAGATCGGTGTGGGTGCGGCAGTCTTAGCTAGTTTAGGATTTATAATTTACAGGATAACTCGGGCACTCAGATAACAAAATGGAATATTTGTGTAGTATTTTGACTTCAGAACTTTTATGCGATCTGTGTATGGATATAACAGTATGTCATACTCATTGTCAAACTATTACCAAGACATATTAAGATCCACCGAAGGTTTTATTGTTTGTGAAACACAACATAAATGGTGTTGGTCAATATCAACTGGTCAGTCTTGTATTATAAAGAGATTAATCATAATAGTTGTGAATGGTGATGATAAGTTTGTAATCGCATTTCATTATAATGTACATTTCAATTCTTAACCATACACCATTATTTCATGTGCACTGTCAATCACAATGTGTGTCCTTAAATCATCATCCCCTGAGAAACAATGGACTCTTCTGTAAATCAATGATTTAGGCCAGTCCAAAATGTGTCTTCAGGGGGGGGTGAGTTAAAGGCTGAGATGGGGAAGCTTGATATAAATCAAACAAAGCTATGCATTGTCACAGGTTCTTAACTTTCCAATACACATAGAAGTATGAATGATAGGTTAAGAGTCTAGAATTATTTTTAAATGTCGAGTTATCCAAAATTGTGAATCTGTATAAACAAGATCAGTGTTTTATATTTTGGTATTTGTGCATGATCTCTTTCCTGGTCACTATACGAGTGAAAGATTGCACATGATTTATATCAAGAATGTAAGGATTGTGTAAACATGTACGTGGAGTTAACACTCCAGTTATTCAATGAACTTCACTTTATCTCATTATATTTGCTGTACATTGTCTTATATTTATGCCTGTGTCATTTCGTGTTTCCCTTTTTTTCTGCATACCCCTTTATTTATGCCTGTGTCACTTCGTGTTTCCCTTTTTTCAGCAGACTCCTTGCAAGACACAATATCTCACCCAGACCAAGTAAAAAATGATGTAAGGAAATAATTACATTGGTGTCCCGATTATTAGCTAAAAATTCTTGCTTCATAGAAACTCCTGTATAAGAGGTAATATTTGCTCTTATGATAAAGTGAAATTGTGATTGATTCAGGGAGGTGTCTTATAAGAAAATTTTTTTTGTCATCAATGAATGCATAGCAGTCATAGTCATTTATATGATTACACACACACACACACACACACACACACACACACCCCACATCTCTACATACTTCCACATGCAGCATCTGAGGACAAATGTATTTTACATGTTATCCAATCATATTTACTGTATGTAACAGTTTTGTTAACATTTTTGTATGTATGTGTTACATTGACTCTTAAAAAGGTTTTTCACAGTAGTATGTTAAATATGTACTTGCTGTTGTGACATGAAAGCAAAATTCTTAAAGAAATGCTGCTTTTAAAACATGTTTTTGACATTGCAACTTCTTTGTATTTTGGGTCATGCAACTTATTTGTTGCAACTCTAGGCTTTTTGTATCTTCAATCATTTATTTGATCACATACATTCAGAACTCAACCCAAAGAAGCATCAAATTTCTGAACTACACAAAGTGCACATTAGAAAGTGCACAAAACACATTTCAGAAGCATTTTATTCATATATATATAATTGATCCTTATTCATAAGTGTCCTGTTTGTATCAATCATATTTTATCAGGAGTTTATGTGTCATTTTCGTCAAGTTTTTTTTAATAAACCAAATCTGTGTTGCTGAGATGCTTGTAATATCAAGTCTCAGCAAGATAATATAACCCAGATTAGATCTAAGTAGTGCCTCATTACCAGATCGTGTCATTCAGCATTGCCACCTACCAGGAAAAGTCTGCAGAAATTATTCTATTTTTAGGTCAGTGAATTGTTTGGGTATTTTGAAAAGTGGCCAGTAAAAATGAAATTTCAGCACAATCCATGAAAATGACATAAGACTGAATAATATTGTCATGGATTGTTTGTATTGATCTTTTGTGGAAGTTTGTTGATGAAAAACTGTATAAAATAAATGGGAGGATTGGATGGCTGTAATGAAAGAGGAATGGCATTGAAGGGGTAATGGTCTGTGAAAATCACAATTTGGTCAGGAAGAACAGGGTTTTCCTGGTTGATGGCAACCCTTTCTTTATATTACAGATCATGAACTATTACAAGCACATGTCACATTGAATTAGTGCCTGAGTATTAATCCATATATTGAAGAGAAATCTTTTTTCCTTCGTGAACCATGAATTTCATATTCTTGTTACATATGGAGCTAGTAGTATTAGAGAGATAACATCTTCCATATTGAAGATAATAAGATAACAATACTCTTTTCAAAGATGATACCTCATTTATACTAAGATTATCTACACTCAGCACATCTCCATGAGATTAATAAGAAACTTGGAGCTATATGTGTGTGCATCACGTGTCTTCTGGTGTAACATTTTTCATGTTAAAAGAGTTACAGGATTATGTAGGATTCGCCTTGTTTTATTTGTGTTCAATTTTGTCTTACATTTCAGTAAATATTTTTGTTGTGAAAATATTTAATTAAAATTTCATTTTACACCAGAAAAGAAAGAAAAGTCATTATATTTTTAGTGCTTCATCTACTTTGGGACAAACACTGTATTGTAGGATAAGTAGGTCATGAACACCTAATTTTGATAACTATTTAGATGTTTAATGGTATACTTGAGTGTGTTGTTATTCTGATTACTACTTTTAACACATGTTATAGAACTAACAGGGATTAGGAGGGGTATAGTCAAACAGATCAATGACAATGCCCTGCCAGGAAAGGGGATTATGGTCAATCACATCTATGACAATGCCCTGCGAGGAAATGGGATTATGGTCAATCATATCTATGACAATACCCTGCCAGGAAATGGGATTATGGTCAATCACATCTATGACAATGCCCTGCCAGGAAATGGGATTATGGTCAATCATATCTATGACAATGCCCTGCCAGGAAAGGGGATTATGGTCAATCACATCTATGACAATGCCCTGCCAGGAAATGGGATTATGGTCAATCATATCTATGACAATACCCTGCCAGGAAAGGGGATTATGGTCAATCACATTTATAACAATGCCCTGCCAGGAAAGGGGATTATGGTCAGTCACATAGATGACAATGCCCTGCCAGGAAAGGAGATTATGGTCAATCACATCTATGATAATGCCCTGCCAGGAAATGGGATTATGGTCAATCATATCTATGACAGTGCCCTGCCAGGAAAGGGGATTATGGTCAATCACATCTATGACAATGCCCTGCCAGGAAATGGGATTATGGTCAATCATATCTATGACAATGCCCTGCCAGGAAATGGGATTATAGTCAATCATATCTATGACAATGCCCTGCCAGGAAATAGTGTTATGTTAAACATGACTATTAGTAATATCCAAACTGGAAAAGGGGGTTGTAGTCAAACTGACATCTGTGACAAAGTCTTAGAAGGAAGGAGAACTGAAGTTAAATCTGTGACAGTCTTGTTATGAAGGAGATTACATTTTCCCACCTTGGACAGGCATATCTGCATTTTGCCAAGCCAGAATTTCTCTGTCCACACCCGAGGGTGTAGACAATCTACACGCTCTATGATGTCATAGCAGAATATTATAACATGGGACTTCTTAGTTCTGTATGATTAGAATACAGTGCATTAACATGCATAAACAGTTGTTTGAAGCATGGGAGAAAAATAATCCAACATAGGTATATTGGTTAGAACGGGAAACCTCAACCCTCTTGATAAGAATCTGACGGTCCAATCCTCGAGATACCCTTAGATTGGACAACCAGATTCTTACCACTTTGGTGGAGATTTTCTTATCTACTCCCCACATCCATGTAAGATTGTATTAGTCCAATATGTCTGTAACACAGCTATAACACAGTCCTATCATAAAGAGGGATTATTGTCCAAAATACCCATGCCACTGAGTCGAGTCTTATAAAAGGGGAGGGAAATTGTAACCAAACACATCTTTGACCAAGATCTATCAGGATGGCAATTATTGGTTTCTCATGAGGGATCGGTTATTTTTTAAAAGATCATTTTGTTGAATGAAACTTTTAAAATATGACTGAAAATATGTATGTCTGAAAATGGCTATGTCCTTTTGTTTTGTCACTGGAGTCTAGTATGCCAAGCATAATTCATGACTTTGGGTTGCCATGACATATTTCTGACAAATACCTTGATCTATTGACACCAGAAAGCATCAGAGAGTTGCCTGTGATGTCACTTCCTTTATTTCACTCTAATTATCCCTCACATTATATGATCCTCAGTAGGACCAGTGATAGTTTGTATGTACCAATTCTGCATACCTCTATTGTGTGACCTTACATCATGATATTCTGTATGGGTGTGACCTGGTACATATTCTGAATAGCTCTCCATATTAGGTGTGTTTCACACATCACATGATAAGACAGTATGGGTGTGGCTAGCTGTTTATTCATCTTCTGAATAGCTTTCGATATTAAATGTGTTTCACACATCACATGATAAGCTAGAGAGTTGGTATGGGTGTGGCTAGCTATTTACATACTTTGAAAAGCTCCACACATTGGGTTTGTTTGTTTATTGTTGTTTAACGTCCCACTCAAGCTCCACATATTGGGTTTGTTTGTTTATTGTTGTTTAACGTCCCACTCAAGCTCCACATATTGGGTTTGTTTCACACATTGCATGATACAAGATACACCTGTCTGTATGGGTGTCGCTAGCTGTTACTTGTATATACATATTTTATGTATACTTTAGTATTTATTATGCATTTTTTTTAACAATTCTTTAAATTCTCCGAATAAATTTATGCCTTTAGAATGAAATATTGAATATTGATACATGTACAAAAATGTATATGTTATTGCATAGCAGTTTCTTTTTATGTCTTTCTACATATAATTTATGTGATTTCATTAGATGCCTAATTAGACCAATGCATGTATGTCAAACATTGATCTGTTTTAAGTATATGATTACTACATTAGTGTTACGTTAGTCTGTTGAAAGTTTGCAATGGCTATATTACATTAGTCTGTTGTAAGTTTGCGATGGCTACGTCACGTTAGTCTGTTGTAAATTTGCAATGACTGTCGGTACATTATGTAAGACTATTGTAAGTTTGCAATGGCTACATTACATTAGTCTGTTGTACGTTTACAATGGCTACATTACATTAGTCTTTTGTACGTTTGCAATGGCTACATTACATTAGTCTGTTGTACGTTTACAATGGCTACATTACACATTAGTACGTTTGCAATGGCTTTACATAAGTGTTGTAAGTTTACAATGGCTACATTACATTAGTCTTTTGTAAGTTTACAATGGCTACATTACATTAGTCTGTTGTAAGTTTACAATGGCTACATTACATTAGTCTATTGTAAGTTTACAATGGCTACATTACATTAGTCTTTTGTACGTTTGCAATGGCTACATTACATTAGTCTGTTGTAAGTTTACAATGGCTACATTACATTAGTCTATTGTAAGTTTACAATGGCTACATTACATTAGTCTGTTGTACAGTTTACAATGGTCTACATGGCTACATTACATTAGTCTGTTGTAAGTTTACAATGGCTACATTACATTAGTCTGTTGTAAGTTTACACAATGGCTACATTACATTAGTCTGTTTGTACGTTTACAATGGCTACATTACATTAGTCTTTTAAGTAATGGCTTTACATTAGTCTGTTGTAAGTTTACAATGGCTACATTACATTAGTCTGTTGTAAGTTTACAATGGCTACAATGGTTGTATGTTTACAATGGCTACATTACATTAGTCTTTTGTAAGTTTACAATGGCTACATTACATTAGTCTTTTGTAAGTTTACAATGGCTACATTACATTAGTCTTTTGTACGTTTGCAATGGCTACATTACATTAGTCTGTTGTAAGTTTACAATGGCTACATTACATTAGTCTTTTGTAAGTTTACAATGGCTACATTACATTAGTCTGTTGTAAGTTTACAATGGCTACATTACATTAGTCTATTGTAAGTTTACAATGGCTACATTACATTAGTCTTTAGTCTGGCTACATTACATAAGTAAGTTTACAATGGCTACATTACATTAGTCTGTTGTAAGTTTACAACGGCTACATTACATTAGTCTATTGTAAGTTTGCAATGGCTACTTTACATTAGTTATCAATGGCTACATTACATTAGTCAGTGACAATGTCTACATTACATTAGTCTGTTGTAAGTTTCAATGACATTGCCAAGCTTGTTGTATTGATTTTTGGCAATGGCTACATGACATTAGTCTGTTGTAACTTTGCAATGGCTTCCATTTACAAGTACTTTTGTAAGTTTATAATACACATAGTTAACTACTTCTTCATGACAAAAGATCATTTTGATTCATGATGGCTTGTAACTTGATTTTTGGCAGACTGAAAATTTCAACTAGCAACTTCCATGACAAGTACCTTGGGTTATATACACGTAGTTAACTACTTCTTCATACAAAATATTTTGGCATCTGGCTTGTGTCAGTGGGGAAATTGTCATCATTCATTATTTGTTAAAGCATCACATTGGTTATATTGTGAGTCTGGCCCCTGTCTTAAGATATCGTTCCAACAAGCTGTAATACATGTACAATACCTTGTACTTATTCAGAACTAATAAAATACCATTTTAGTTAAAGATTCATTTCACATTTACTATCAGATCTGATGTTTTCGTTTATTTCTAGATTAAATCTA
The DNA here is from genome assembly GCA_030159075.1 of Atrina japonica. Classification (NCBI taxonomy): domain Eukaryota; kingdom Metazoa; phylum Mollusca; class Bivalvia; order Pterioida; family Pinnidae; genus Atrina; species Atrina japonica. The sequence continues at coordinate 1,172,577 of BROG01000117.1, forward strand.
TGAGAATTCTTAGAGTTGAAGGATATCATTTTTACACACCATGAATATCTACTGTATTTTTATGCATCTGGAAGAACATTTCTGGATTTGTGTGGAAGCCATAACTTCTGTCAGTTCATTATGCAAGTTTTGATTGGACCAATGGTCTTTCTTATGTATGTCAGTTGTATGTGACACTATAGAGTCTGATGACTTGGCGTTTGTTGGTAAATGTAACTCATTAGAATCGAGTCTTCTACATAGATGGTGTACGTAGGTTGAGGATATCTGGCCCCACACACAGTGATACATTATCAATTAAACATGTACTGACATTATGTAACATAGCTGGTCTATTTTTCTTTGTCAAATTCAGATATAGGGTTTCTTAATAATACTTAAATAGTAGGCTACAGTTTTTAGTTGTACAAGTTAACCCAAAAAACATTTGTTTGTCTCTACCATAGAGACATTGGTTAAATGTAATGAATAATATTCTCTTTGGAAGTGGTAGATATAAAGACTCACTTATATCGTTCAAAACGTATATTGTCCGATTCACACAACTTGGCAGCGTGGAGTAATATTTGATTATCATACAGATGATTCTACTCAATATTCAGTTAAAACACAGGAAATTGTTAGTTGTTATTCTTTCATGAGATAGAAAGTCCTTAATTTCGTACTTAACTTCGACATTACAATTTTTCTAATGACTTTCTATCCTTTGTGAAAAGCACAATTTCTGTTTCACCATTTGGGATATAACTATGACAAATATTCTATATCATTATGTGACATGCACTTTGTTAGACTTGAAAGTTGGTTGCAAATTTTGCGTGTACCTAACTGTACTTATGGCTTTTTCTGTGGGTTTAAGAAGTTGCCATCAAATGATCGCAATAAATGTAATAGTTTTTTCTTCTGATATAGACTGATGTACATTGGTATTCACACAGTATTATTGTAAACTAAACCCTCCCCTGTAAAACATTTGTCTTAATTTTTATAGTCATTTAAATGAATCAAGAGTTTTAGACAGGTTTTGTTTACTTTGCAGAATCTAAAAAAAATGTTTACAAAATCTAACTTATTACTGAAAATGTTTTGAATGTATATGTAGCAGATATTCTGATGATAAATTAAACTTTATCAAACTTTTGAATGTGTTCTCTCTGTTTTATTATTCAAAATATAGTTTTACTGAAATTTACTGAGATTTTTTAATTAAATTTGGACTACCATAGAAGTAGGCCTATACACTATATGTACATGTACTCTACAACAAGAAAACAAACAAAAGTAGGCCTAATTCTGAATTATATTTATCTTAGGGAACTTTTAATTAGCTACCCCTCCAGATTGATCATAGTAGAAAATACTTATAGCTGGTTTCAGCCCTACTGGACGATTCCTGTTGACAGAACAGGGATCAGTAATTTAGCCACCAGGCCCTCAGAAATTTCAGTTATCAAACTACCATAAGCTTCTGACTGATACTCAGTACTGACTTTCTAGATGAAGGAAAACCTCAAATGAATCCTATGAATGGCATTAGCAATTTAAAGAAGTTGTCTTTGGCAGAAAGGTTTTTTATGATAAATGAAATCAAGAGTCAAATCTGATAAGAAGAAAAAATACAAAAAGGAATTGCAAAGTTACATTGAGATCAGGGAGAGCTGTAACTGAGGAAGAAACTTTTGATCTGATTACACTGAGTCAATGGTTCATACAGACCTTGAAAAGTGCTTGAATATAGCCTAGAGTCAGTCCTTGAAAAGTGCTTAAAAACAAATGCACCCTTGAAAAGTGCTTGAATTTAATGCAAAACGCTTGATTTATTTCATCAGAGTGCTTGAATTCTACTTCTTGCATGTTTATTCATCACTAAAGAAATACTTTTAAAGTAAGAAAAATTAGTTCAATCATATTATGCTTCACCTAGTATAATACAATTTGAGTAAAACATTTTTGTGATGCTGTACTGCTGGATCTCTTTAGTGTGTAGTGAAACTCTAAGCAGTGAGGACCGCCATTGAAATGTGAAAGAACTTTGCTGTCAGTGTTTCTTTTTTACGTCTTGCTGAAAGTTCTTGAAAAACACAATAAAAGTCCTGGAAAAGTGCTTGAAAAATCTTTTTCATTGACTGTATGAACCATGGTGAAGAACAGAGCTCAAAATAGACCTCCAAGTAGCACAAATGAGGTTTGGGACCTAATTTCTCAATCACATGAACTTGCTATAGACACAAAAATAAAAAATATAATCATAACTGGGGATTTCAACGAAAACCAGCTTAACCCAACTAATACAAAGTTAAAAGATATCCTACTGACATACGACTTATATCAACTTGTTAACAAACCTACATCTATTTACGAAAACTATTTATAACCAACAATCCACAACTTACTGTGATGTTGTAGAACCTTTCCTTGACGTCAATTTGAGATATCATTGTCCCATAGTTTGTATACTAAACATAAATAAACCCAAACAATTAAAATATAAACGACGAATTTGGTTATATAATAAATCTAATTTCCATCTGTATAGAGAAATATTATCCTCCCAAAATTGGGACCTAATGATTCATAGTGACAAGTCAATCGACTCCAATACAGAATCACTTACTGAAACTATCCTACACACCGCATCTACATGTATACCCAACAAACTAGTAACAATATATCAAAATGATATTCCGTGGATGACAAATAATATTCGCAAAATGATAAGAAAAAGAAACAGAATTCACACTAAAGCTAAACATACTAACAGTACTAATCATTGGGCAGAATTTAGGACTATATAAGGAATAAAATTATAAATGAACTCAGAACAGCAAAGCAACAATATTACGACAACATATCTAACAAAGTAAATTTAAATAAATTTGGATCTAAAGACTAGTGGAAACTTGTAAAACAATTAACATTACCTTTTGCATCAAAACAAAATATTCCTGTGCTTATAAACGTCGATGATGAGGTTTTTCGTGATGACATAGACAAAGCTAAACTTCTCAACACCTTTTTTGCATCCCAATCCACTATAGATGATACAAATAAGACCTTATACAAACTCCAACTCCTACGCTAGAAAATATTTTTGTAACTGAATCTGATGTATCTGATTTTATTAAATGTTTAAATCCAAACAAAGCAGTAGGACCGGATCTTATAAGTTCAAATATGTTAAATGAGGCAAGAGATATATCTAAACTTTTTAATTTATCCCTGGCTACACGAACATTTCCAAACTCTCGGAAAATTGCAAATGCTGTCCCTGTCTTAAAAAAAATAATCCTAAAAAATAGAAAATTATAGGCCAATTTCCCTTCTAAGTATTATTGGTAAGCTATTTGAAAATTGTATTTACAAATATATCTATAACCATATAATAAGCTATAACCTTTTGTCGCCTCATCAATCTGGCTTTACTCAAGGCGACTCTACAGTGAATGTATAATGAATTTTCAAAAGCACTAGATAATGGTAAAGAGGTCAGGACTGTATTTTTGGACATAAGCAAGGCTTTTGATAGAGTGTGGCACAAAGGGCTACTGTACAAATTACATTCCTTTGGTATACGTAATAATCTTGTACAATGGATTGAAAGTTACTTAAGTCACAGAAAGCAAAAAGTTATACTGAATAGCAAAGAGTCTAATTTAATACAAATAAACGCTGGAGTCCCTCAGGGATCTATTTTGGGGCCACTACTATTTTTAATTTTCATTAATGACATTGTCCGAGAGGCTTCGTGTAACATAAAACTATTTGCAGACGATACATCAATATATATTACCATTGAAAACCCCATCCATGAGGCACAGACACTTAACCAAAACCTCGAATAAATCACATATGGGCAGAAAGATGGCTAGTGAACTTCAATCCGCAAAAAACTGAAAGCTTACTTATTTCCAACAAACAAACACCTACTATACATCCAGTCTTAACAATGAACAACATTCCAATAAAGGAAGTTACTGAACGCAAACATTTGGGACTAACATTTAACAACAATCTTCATTGGGGAACTCATATTGATAACATCATTACAAACGCAACTAAGAAACTCAATATTTTACGCACACCCAAATTCCAACTTAACAGAAAAACACTTGAGAGTATATGTATTTCTCATTCGTAAGACCTCTCTTTGAATACTCTGATATCATATGGGACAACTGTCCCAACTATTATAAAGAAAAAATTGAAAAAAATCAATATCGAAGCTGCTGAATTGTCACTGGAGCTACTAAGCTAGTAAGCTTAAGTCTTTTATATAAAGAAACTGGCTGGGTTACACTTGAAAAAAGACGTGAACAACACAAATTAATCCAATATTTCAAAATTTTAAAGGGTCACTCTCCTAGTTATCTTGCAAGTTTCATCCCCCTCGGCATGCCTCTGTTCACGGACACAACCTAATAAATATTCAGTGCTTTACTACTTACCATTACAAAAGCCTTCTTCCTTCACCTATCCGACTATGGAACAGTCTACCATTTCATATTCAAAACTTGAACTCCATTGGCAATTTTAAACAATCACTAAAACACACTCACAATATCACTGTACACCAACACTTTTATGTAGGAACTCGCCGGGCGCAAATACAGCACGCTAGGTTACGGATGAATTGTAGCTCGTTAAAACACCATCTACACCTAAAAAACATCGAACCAGATCCCATGTGCTCATGTGGTGCTGTTGAGTCAACTTCTCACTTCCTTTTAGAATGTAGATTATACACGCACCAGAGAGCTGATTTATTAAACAAAATAGGCAGGCCACTAAATGTGAATCTTCTGTTATATGGAGACTTAGAAGCATCATTTGTGACAAACAAAAACATATTCTTACATGTGCATGAATTCATTGTAAAATCAAAGCGTTTCAATTAGTTATTTATGAGTTATTCGTATATCATTACAACTACGCCTTCCCTTTCAAAATTCATAACTTTGAGGCAAAGACTAAAACAACGTTAGCCTAGCTGTAGCTGCAGTCGTGTGCTACCTCCATCTGTTTTTGTTTGCAAAATTCTTTCCTTTTCATTTTTCACTTTTTTCTTTCTCTTTTTTCTCCATACTATTTTTCCTTTTTATGTACATGTACAAGTTTTTAATTAATATGTGACTGCTTAATGTTTTGTATGGTTACCTGGGAGATGAATTAGTATAAGCACTATGCTTGTTTTCAAATCCCAATTTACTCTGTATCGTTTTGTCATATGTTTGTGACTCAAATGAAATAAATATTAAACTAACAGAGCTCAAGATTTAAAAAAAAAAATCAAACCTACACAAACACAAAAAGATAACGATGCATGAGAATTCTTATCTTGGTCTTGAAAGTAGATCCCTAGTTGTCAGACAAAATGATTCTAAAAACAAATTGATTACAATTAAAAACAACCTTTTCACAGAAAAAAAAACAACATTAGCATATTTATCATGAATAAAAACATGCTGAGTTATTTTATTTTTATCAGTATAATTAATGTAAATACTGTTCATGGATCAGTAGTCAGCTATTACATGATTTCGACTTTTGTGATTTTTTTTAGATCAATCATCAAACGTTGGATATTTTTCTCAAACAGAAAAAAATAAATATTGTCATGGTACATACTAAAGACGAAATCACAACACTGCATGCTACTGGTCCCTGACCAGTATTATTTGAACTAAAATTGATTAGATTTAAATTAAAACCAACTTTTCCAGTGCAAAAGTGATAATCAGTTTGTTTTTAAAAAACAAAAAAGATTTAGACTATAACTTTATATTCATTTTATATATTAATCTATACTTTATCATTATTGTTATTTCTTTGTATGATTTAAGTTTTAAAACTAATAACAGATTGAGATTTTTTTTAAAGTTTTGAATATTCCCGCTTAAACATTATGAGAGTCACGTTATAACTCGCACCTTGGCGAGATTAAACAATCACAATGGCGGCTGCTACAGGTGCCATGGACGGAGGCAACAGTGATGGTCTTGGAAAGGGCCATGTATTAGAAGAATTTAAAGAAATAAAGGAAGTCAAGAGTCTGATTGATGGCTTGAAAAATACTTATAATAACCTTACAGCCAGAGAGACAACATGCGAAAGGTTTACTTGTAAGTAAAACGCGACAGTTTAGATCGAGAACTGACAGTGACAGGATGAGTCATTGATATGATAAGTTTGGATTCCAAACTTTCGACTGAAGCAGACGGTCAACTTGTGCTTAAATATCGATTTTATTAAACGCCAAAGTTACAGTCATTATTTGAACTAAATAAAATGTATCTCGACCTATAACGACACAGTTTATTTGCGGTGTTATTGATATGCCCGTTTTTACTATATAGGCCGAACTTTCTGCCCTGATTTTAAGCGAAAAAATCGCTTAGTTTTTACTTGCCTAAAACTGACAGTCTTTGGATCTTGCAGTTGCATGCAAATTAGCCGTTTAGGATGTAACCATTATTAGTGTTTGAGGAGGGGGAGCTATGGTGAATTTTGAAATAAAAAGGCAGGTCCAAAATTCGTGGTGAAAAAATCTCTGTGAGCGGTCAATGTTCAACACTGAAGGTTCCAGTCCGAAGGTCCACTAGTCTGATAGTGCCAGACTCAGGTTTTTCTGTACCTCAATAATATTAGAGCTCGCTTTACTTCGGATATGCCGAAGTGCTAACTAGTGCACAAGTCAAAAGTATCTTGCTGTGTTACCTCTAACATTGTTGGAGTATGGTAGTTTTTCTGGTGATACATAATTTCTGTTGAAATGTTGAGGTCATACTTCCCACTTCTGTTTCTATTTACCCATTCATAAATTGTGTGGGAAAAATCTCCGGCAGACAGGCCTCATTTAAGTCGCTGAATTTTCATTTATTTCCACTTGACATGCAAAAAATATTCACGATTTAGGTTAATAAATAATTCATCTTTAAGAATTCATATTTTTTTTTAATCTGTGATAACATTAAATGATGCTAATTAATATTTATCGTAATTGTTTACGATTCCCCATGCCCACCATACTAATTTGAACTGAGGTCACCCGAGTTCACGCGAGACGCAATTGAGGCCCAGAAGATGTAATTTCTTTTTGGCACTTTAATTATGTGCAGTAAATACATGCTGCCGAAAAGAAATTCCCTCTTAAGAGCCTCAATTGCATCTCTCACGAACTCATGTGACCTTAATTCGAATTACAATGGTTCTTCATTCTATGTAGAAATCAAACCCAGTCACAAAGAGAAAATTGACCCAATTGCCTGTAGAAAGATTTAGAAAATGTCCAAGTATATTGATCCATACCTATAGGAAAAATTAGAAAAGGAATGGGTATATTTTGAAAAATTCTACCAATGAAAATGATTGACACAATCTTGAAAGTTTATCGAATGGTAAAGGGATATAAACATAATATTGATCATAATCAGTAGTCTATAAACACTAGTCAGTCTATAAACACTAGTCAGTCTATAAACACTAATCAGTCTGTAAACACTAATCAGTCTATAAACAACTCTGAAAAGTTTTAAACAACACTGAGCACACAAGATCCGGAAGTAAAGAATCATCTCGTATCCATGGATAGGATCGACCCACAAAAGATACTGTGAAAGAATTCTGTGGACTAACGATTTCTTTATCATAAAAATGAGGTACAACTCTTTACCATTCAATACTTTTAAGATTGCATAAGAATCCTCTCATATCCATGGATAGGATCGAACCACAAAAGATACTGTGAAAGAATTCTGTGGACTAACGATTTCTTTAGCATAAAAATGAGGTACAACTCTTTACCATTCAATACTTCCAAGATTGCATAAGTCATATTTTCATTGGTTGACCAGTACACACCTACAAAAGTTACTCACAATTAAGAAATTACATTGGAAAAGAAACCAGTATTAAAGATTTTATCCTAGCATGCCCCACCCCTTTAAAATCAAATACAGTCAACTACACTTATAACGAGTTACTGGTTACAATAAGAATACATCTATTCCCTAGAATTTCTTACATTATTCTGTTTTAATCCAAATAATAAAATTCAGCTGTAACAGTCGGGTTAAAATCTATCTTCCTTCCATTTTGTTATAAGTGGAGTTGACAGTATTTGATCCCTTAAGCTGACCAGTAATTTATGACATGAAACCCATCAGAATCACATTATTCATTTATTGATAGACCTTAGTATTTATGGCTTAGGCTGACCAGTAATTTATAACATGAAACCGATCAGAATCACATCATTCATTTATTGATAGACCTTAGTATTTATGGTTGCCAACATTGAATGGAAACTAGGGAGATGCTCAAATTCACCATCTCATGACTTTGTGGTTGAAATTTAAGCGAAAGTTATTGTAGTACCTTAGTAACTGCCCTTAATTTTATTTTGGACCCCTTAAAATCTATATAGTAGAAGACAGTGATGCTAATTCTCATTAAGGCGCAGGAGCTTGAATACTTTGAAGGTTTCACCCCTCATTACAGAAGACAAGCTTATATATACAGTCAAACCTTGTTATGTCGAGATCGGTAATCTTGATTTACCCATTATCTCGAGATCAAACACCGGTCCCGACAATTTTCCTTCTATATCTTACTATAAAAAGACCTGATAACTCCAGATCGGAAAAGTCGAAAAACCGCCAATGTCGATGTTAAAACATGGTCCCGATGTTTAGTTTCAATGTGAAATTGACCAGTTATCTCGAAGTTAATTTTTTGTACATCGTCATTTAATCATTGTGATTCTATGATTAGTGCTGAACAATTATGTTTCTTATATCGTTTTTTAGTACATACAAGAAATAAAAATCTTCACAAAAATCCAGTTATTTTTTGCCCTCCGATCTTAAATTTATATGGTTACTGTTACTTTCTATAATTCGGTTTTAGACTTTCCTTTCTTAAATATATAATGATAGTGCCACTTCAGTGATCTAGAAAGCAGCATGGGATGTTCCTATTAAAATGTGAGTGATGTTTATTTGCCAATACGTTTACAAAATAAAAAATAAATATTCAAATATAATTAATTCAGTTTTATTTACTTTGCTTTTGCATTTTTATTTTGCTTTATTGTTTGACAAAACACACAGATTAGTGTGTCTGTCAGCTTGCACATATACTGACGATAAGATAAGAGACAAACGATATACATTTAGGTCTACAAGTATTCCGTTCACGAGAGGAATCAGGATTGTATTTAGTGACAGACCTTTTAACTCGATGACCTGTTTATCCCGAACTTTTTGTTTGGTCCCTACGACTTTGAGATAACGAGGTTTGACTATAAATAATGTATTATGCACACACAGACAGAATTTCAGGCTCATGTGGTGTATGACATTGAACACGACCTCCAGACATTCATGTCACTTCAGAATTCATCTGTTTGAAGTTGTAGTCTCATACCAGTCAAAAACAAAACATTATTCAGAATATAACATACCGGGTATTTGTTTTATTTTAGGTCAGTATGGTGGTGAGTCAACATCAGATGTCAATGAGGGACAGTGTATGGGATTAAGAATTTTTTTTATTATAGTATCAATAATGCACTCACTTATACACTGTGCCTCATTGATGTCTGCTTACTGCTGTATTGCCACTATTCACACAGAAAACCAATGTCAAAGTTCGGTTATGTTTTTTCAAGTTGTTTGATTTCTATATTATGTACCTACTTTTAGCCAGTGAAACTAAAAATGATTAATATTTTTTTTAACTTTTAAAATGTTATTGTTTGCTTTTGAAAAGTTAAATGCTGTATTTATGCACATACAGAATTTAAAAAAAAATCTTTTTCCATTTTAGTCATTATAGATGAGTACCAAGAACAGCCACACCTTATAGATCCGTTCATAGGTAAGACTGATACCTCAGCATTGATGATTTTAAATTTGGGTCAAAATATAAAAAAAATCATGTATTTGATGTGCACAGGAAGATCTAATATCTTGATTTTTTTTTTTAGCAAAATTGTCATTGTTCTGCTGATAAAACTATCTTAAAATGATAATAGTAAAAAAGAACCTCTCTGACCTACTCACATTTGAGGATATCTTGGTCAAGGCATATCAGTAATAGATTTTCTGCTGTAGGTCTGTGTTTTATATGCATGTTTTTGAAAGTGCATTTAACATGTACTTAGAATGTGAAAAGCTTGTAAACACCGAACCATATCCTATACTTATTTTCCATGATAGGTATTCTGTATATACTAACTGTAGTAGCCAATTCTTTTCCCATCTAAGTTTCCAAGGGGAAAGAATTGGCTAATCAGCATTTTCCCCCAGGAAAATTTCAGCAAGGGAGCAAAGGATTGGCTGCTACACTGGTATGTGATTCCTGTTTGTATTTTAGGTAGTTAAATGTCTTTGGACCTGTACAATTCTGTATGTGTATTTAAATTAGCGCACTCATATTTTAGCGCTCTGAGGTGGTATAGACTTATTAGCGCAATCTTGAATTCACACAATTATGACAGAATATAATGTAATCATAATGGCACACACTGAACTATGCACACAATAGATATTATTTTGTAGTATAAATACCATTAGCTTTATCATGTATGCAGAATGACAGGATGGATAAACTTTAGCACTGCATTTGAATTAGTGCAATGACTTGATCGCAAAAGGTGCTAATATTAGAATACCACTAAAATAAGTACATGTACAATAATAACTCTGAATAACCCCACTGGAACCTAAGCTGATTTTAGTTAGATAGTTTGCCAGTCTACTTGTGGTAGGCCACTGGTCTCTTCCTGGGTACATTGTAACATTGGCTCTCTCCTCCACCATTAAAAACTGGTCGCCACCTCAAGATTGAAAAATTGTTAAGTGTGGCGTAAAACAGCATTCAAAAATCAAAACTCTGAACAAACAAATAATTATATATACATAACCAAAGATTCCACATCTATGTAATTTGCAATATTGATAGATCAGGGATAGGCCATACTGTTTGATTAAAAAATACTGAGTTATGATTTTAGCAGCTTGGAAAACATTGATATTGGAATGTCTTGCCATAATACTGTAATGTACTAGTACTGTAAATGGAATGTTCTATGTTTTTTTTAAACAAATGTCTATTAATTTTGTATATCAAATTTATATCATTTTTATTTCAGAATCTCTGATGAATCAGATTATAGATATTGTGAGAAAACCAGACAACCCTCCTTTGCTGACACAGGAAGCTTTTAAGTATTTGTATCTCATCACCAAGGTAAACTATTATCATTGTCTACAGTGAAATGATCACAGTACACATCATCAAAGTATTGATGGTCATATCAACATATTTGATATATACAATGAAACCTGTATATGAAGACCCTCTTACAGAAACAACAAAACCATTCTTTATAGTGAAGTGGTCTTTATACAGAGGTTGAATTGTACACGAATGGTACTATTGGGGACAGCAAAAAACAGTCTCTATGACCAGGTGGTCTTTATATACAGGTGGTCGCTAAAGCAGATTTTACTGTACAGTGAAACCTGGCTATTACGATTACCTGACTGACTCAAGGTGGTCTGATTAAGTGAGGATCTGGACTTACTGTATACCTGGAAATATTTGCCCGTAGTAATTTTCGCCATTTCATGACAACAAACATATTCACCCCATCTTAAATTCGCTCTAAATCACCACAGTCTTTTAGATGGCATGTATGTCCATGTTTTAATTATTTGGCTTGAAAATTTCACTTCCATTCAAAATTCACCCTCTCATCTAAGCTTGAAAATAGCAAAAATTAAACAGGAGCAAACATTTCCTAGTATTCATTATTTATTAAGATATTTCCGAGAGACGGAATATTTGCAGTCTTTTAGAATGTGAGGTGGTCTCCAAAGCAAGGTGGTCTTTAGCCGAGGTTCCACTGTATATATAATACTTATGGTGGTATATTAATTCAGTGTTCTACTTGAAGGCAGATGGTCCTGGGTTAAATTCCTGATACCAATTCATACCTCAAAGGTAGTGACTGTTCCATTGCCAAGTGTCTGATTTAAAAAGTTAAAGCCACAGGGCTTTTGGATGAGACTTAAAGCTGAGGTCATGTGTCACAGCATGTTAAAAGAACCCTCTTTAAGAATGCATGCCCCCAGCACAGGTCAAATTTTGTGGCACTTCATCTGCAGCTCATGACATCTCCATATGAAACATATCTTGCTCATTTCAAATTAATTTTGTCAATATCTCAGAATATAAATAAATTTCAAGAGTGCTTTGTAGCCAATATTAATCTGTTAATTTTTTTAAGCCAGTTCAGGGGAAAAGTAGCCGATGGCTACATTAGCTTACCCATAAAGCCAGTCTAGCATAAGTATCTTTTTAGAATCTATTCAATAGAAATCCTTTTCAAATGCTGTTTCAATGTTAATATCATTTTATGAAATGGTCTTACAGTGTTTACTTTTATGATGTATTCATTTGAAGACATAGCAGGTATTATTATTTTTGATATAGATGAGAGGGTTTAAGATCATGGTACGTCATTTTCCACACGAAGTATCAGATGTAGAACCTGTTATTGCTATGCTGACAGCACAGGACCCGAGTGATCGTGAGGTATAGTATACATGTACATGGCTTATAAATATCACAGTGCCAATGAAAATCCCAACCATGTAATCATGATAATCCATCAGTGTATAATTATGCTACATCAGTAATTAATGATACATGTACTTTGGTGCATGATGATGATACACCAGTGTATCATGATTTCACACCAGTAAAAATAATTATATATCAGTTAATAATGATGATACATCAGTAAATGATTATACACCATGTAACATCAGGACATGATGGTGATACATCAGAAAATGATTATACACCATGTAACATCAGGACATGATGGTGATACATCAGTAAATGATTATACACCATGTAACATCAGGACATGATGGTGATACATCAGTAAATGATTATACACCATGTAACATCAGGACATGGTGGTGATACATCAGTGTATAATGATTGTACACCATGTAACATCAGGACATGATGGTGATACATCAGTGTATAATGATTGTACACCATGTAACATCAGGACATGATGGTGATACATCAGTGTATAATGATTATACACCATGTAACATCAGGACATGATGGTGATACATCAGTGTATAATGATTATACACCATGTAACATCAGGACATGATGGTGATACATCAGTAAATGATTATACACCATGTAACATCAGGACATGATGGTGGTACATCAGTGTATAATGATTATACACCATGTAACATCAGGACATGATGGTGATACATCAGTAAATGATTATACACCATGTAACATCAGGACATGATGGTGGTACATCAGTGTATAATGATTATACACCATGTAACATCAGGACATGATGGTGATACATCAGTAAATGATTATACACCATGTAACATCAGGACATGATGGTGGTACATCAGTGTATAATGATTATACACCATGTAACATCAGGACATGATGGTGATACATCAGTAAATGATTATACACCATGTAACATCAGGACATGATGGTGATACATCAGTGTATAATGATTATACACCATGTAACATCAGGACATGATGGTGGTACATCAGTGTATAATGATTATACACCATGTAACATCAGGACATGATGGTGGTACATCAGTGTATAATGATTATACACCATGTAACATCAGGACATGATGGTGATACATCAGTGTATAATGATGATTATAATACATCAGTAAATGATGATTATCATTACATCAATACATAATGATGATACATCTTTATCAATGGATATGCAATGTAGCAAAAGTGATGCCGTTTTCTATTATTCTTATAGGACAGACACCACCAAATATTTTCCCATAGGCCTCAATGCTAATTTACAAAACTTCAGGTCACTGTCACTCCCATGTTTATTAAATCTGGGTCAAATAAGTACCCTGTGCTGAAAGATCAATATTTTTGATAACAAAATATGCAATTAAAAGTATAGGTTGCCGTTGCATTTCTACTTCAAATTTTCACTTGTTTACAACTCGTAGTATTCCGCACCAAAGGAAAATATCTATTCTCATATGACCCCTCCCTTTCAATTTTCATCCGTCAACCCTATAATTTCCAAAGTACTACCAATATTCATGTATCTTTTTTATCACCTTCATTTCACTTATTAATGGCAAAACTAATTTTTTCATTTAATGACCAATCAGATCTCTGGGCTCATTTTACCCTCCGCACAACTTTGGGTGTCCAAAATGTCTGCGCCCATGTTGTAAACAAAGCAGGTGTTTTTCCATCACACATTCCACTCATATCTTTTATTATAAAGTATAAAAAGTAGAACCAGTATTCATATGATTTAACTATATCTATATATATTTCCATATTCAAACCTGATATATGTTGCACTATTTATACAGACGTGGGAGACACGATACATGCTGATACTGTGGCTATCTATGGTATGTATGATCCCGTTTGATATGGCAAGGTTAGACAGCAATGTAGCTATGTCCTCAGGTGACAAGAAGAAACCAGTCGTGGACAGAATTCTAGACTTGGCAAAGGTAATGTTTACCTTAAGTACCCATTAAAACCTCATATATAAGTACAGTAAAACTTGCTATAGCGGCCACCTCTATATAAGGATTACCAGTTTATTAAAGGCCAGTTTTTTCATGTCCCTTGACTGCATACTTCAACTAAATTGAACCTGTGTATAAGGGTCACCTGCATATAAAGGTCAATATTTTCTGGTCCCTTGGGTAGCCCCTATATACAGGTTTCACTGTACCATAATTACCCTGTAAAACCTCAAATATAAGTACCATAACTACTGGTACATTAAATACATTTTACAGTAAATTCAAATGTACAGTCTATACATCCTGAAGAATTACTATGGTACCAGTTTTGATACACATATATGCACATCATGCAATGATTTTGTAGTCGGAATTTACAGCTGTTTACACTAGAATTTGTGTGTTATTTTCCATAAAATTCAAAACATCAGTTACCAGTTTTTCTGAAGAAATATTTAGTCTCTGTGTAACGAAATTTTCCCAATTAGGAAGGCAGGATCGTTTCTGAATACAGATAACAAATATTACTGCTATTTTGTATTTTAAATAGCAAAAATGTCTTCATTATTAACTCACCAGGACAAATTGTCTTGTGAGCTCATACCATACACCATATCAGCATCTTTCGACAAAATCTTAAGCCTTGGCTATATCTTTTGCAAAATAAGGAAAAGAGCTTTGATATTTTACAAGTTCAATATTTGTAATTGGCCCTTCCAGAATGAGACCTACATAATGCCATTTGACCTCGATCATAATATCCATATCTAAGATCTATACAATGCTGCTACTGGTGAATTATGTTGTCCTCTGACAACTTTTGTCTTGTATAAATTATGTTAGCTGTATGGACATTGTTTATCTCCGTTTGATTTTAAATTTATCTATTTCTTTAGACCTACCTGACCGTAACTGATAAATGTCGAGATGCTGCAGCTTACCTAGTGTCCAGATTTTGTACGAGACCAGATGTCAAGAAACAGAGACTTCCAGACTATCTAGATTGGGCTCTACAAACTTTGCACAAAGCTGAATGTAACTATGCCAATTTTAAAACCAAAATTATACATTGTTTGTTTATGTTTATTTTACTGTTGTTTTACATCCACTTATACTGAGATGTCACCAGCTTTAGGTGAAGTGCCACATATTTTGACCTGTGCTATGGACTGGCTCTAATTTAGTAAAGGTTTTTAAGTGCCAAACCTACCATGATACAGGACCTGAGTTTAAGTCTCATCAGAAAGACCTGTGGCTTTCACATTATATGCTAAGCACTTGGCAAATGAACATTCTTTGGTATGACCCAGTAACAGGAATTTAACCTGGAACCTTCTGCTTGCAGGTCAAACACTCTACCAGACCACCGCAAGCAGTCAAATTATACATTGCAATATAACTGTAAATGACACAGATAATTGTGAATACCGTAATTTATCTAATTAAGGCGCCACCAAGACCAAAATTATGTTTATTTATTTTAATAAAGGCACCCTTTGAAATAAAAAAAAAAAATACCCCCCCCAAAAAGAATGAAAATGAAACATTTTTTTGACAGCTTTAATGATAACATACAGTAAATGAATAAGACCAGACGATCTTTTAACCTCAGGTCGATTAAATCATTACCAAACTGATTTTAGATACGAACAGAGACTGATTAGATCAACTCACAGCATCTTCTCTTCAGTCTCCAGCTGGAAAGCAGAACCTATTTTCCCTCGGGCAGTTATGTGATTGCAAAGTACAGTTACTAAGTTTAATCCGAGTTGTGGTGTTAAAGCGTCCATTATAATTGTTTTGTAATACTGTCTTGACTTTGTATTGGTTTCAGACGTTTATTTATTTGCCTTGGTATTTGATATATAGATTTCTAAACTTCATATCGGTGAATCAGCAGACATTAGGCAATACACTTTAGTCGGTACTTCGATCCCGATGTTTTAACATTTCCGTATCGGCATTTTTAATTCAGCATTGTCAGTTACATAATTGATACCAACAGTCATTATTGATTGTTTATTTAGGGCATGCCTAATTAGTAACTGGCTGATTTACCAGCTAACAGGTACTTTTAAGCAGTTAGGAGATGGCAGCACAGGTTAAAGTCTATTTCTTGAATGTCTGACAAATAATTTCGTACATTACTGGGATTTAATTTTCAATTTGAAATCAGCTTTCCTCTTGATATAATTTATAACAATATGAATTTAAAGACTGGCTACATTAATTACACCAGCATGATGATAAAGAAGAGTATTTATTATGACAAACTTGATTGATTATGGATCAGTACTTGTTAAGAACAGAGTATAATTCCGAGTGACAGTGTGGACTCGAGTCCTTTTCATCATGCGGTAGACTAAATAAACAACATAAAAGGAATGTATATTCACAGAAATCTTTCACTTTTATAGATGCTTGTAGCTGATAATGATCTGAATTAACTAATACAAATAAATAAACAGCATCTAGACCGTATTTATTATCGACATGTTGCATGGATATTTGAGGTTGATTTCAAACCCCAGATCGACGAAACTCCAATTAAGGCACCTTATCAACTGAAATTTAGTTTTTTGACACAAATTAAGGCGCCCACAAATCTGAAATACCCCCAAAAGGGCGCCTTAATTAGATAAGTTACGGTATGTCCCTTATAGAGATAAATGTATTATATTTGTACACAATCAGATGTGACAATGCTAGTTATATATGTAATTGTGGTAATTTTTTATGTTTTGTCAAGTCAAAAGATTCCAAGGTCATTATTAGACTCCACTACAGGAATATGGTGTTGTTTCAAAATGTTTTCCAAATTTTAAATTTCAACATATTTTTTTATATTTGGAGATATAAAAACATAAAAATCATTCATTGATAATTGAGATTCAGTATTGATTGGACTTTTGTATTAGTATCTCAACAATTACAAACCACAACATTTAGCCTACTAAATGGGGTTATAGCAGGGCAGTTTTCAACCTATTAAATGGGGCTATAACAGGGCAGTTTTTAATCCACTAAATGGGGCAATAACAGGTTAGTTTAAACCTACTAAATGGGGTTATAACAGGACAGTTTTTAACCTACTAAATGGGGCTATAACTGGACAGTTTTTAACCTACTAAATGGGGCTATAACAGGGCAGTTTAAACCTACTAAATGGTGCTATAACTGGGCAGTTTGTAAACTACTAAATGGGGCTATAACAGGGTAGTTTTAACCTACTAAATGGGGTTATAACAGGGTAATTTTAACCTACTAAATGGGGTTTATAACAGGGTAATTTTAACCTACTAAATGGGGTTATAACAGGCAGTTTTTAACCTACTAAATGGGGCTATAACTGGGCAGTTGTTAACCTACTAAATGGGGCTATAACAGGGTAATTTTAACCTACTAAATGGGGTTTATAACAGGGTAATTTTAACCTACTAAATGGGGTTATAACAGGGCAATTTTAACCTACTAAATGGGGCTATAACAGGGTAGCTTTAACTTACTAAATGGGGCTATAACAGGACAGTTTTTAACCTACTAAATGGTGCTATAACAGGAAAAACACCTGCTATGTTTACAACATGGGCGCAGACATTTTGGACACCCAAAGTTGTGCGGAGGGTAAAATGAGCCCAGAGATCTGATTGGTCATTAAATGAAAAAATTAGTTTTGCCATTAATAAGTGAAATAAAGGTGATAAAAAAGATACATGAATATTGGTAGTACTTTGGAAATTATAGGGTTGACGGTTGAAAATTGAAAGGGAGGGGTCATATGAGAATAGATATTTTCCTTTGGTGCGGAATACTACGAGTTGTAAACAAGTGAAAATTTGAAGTAGAAATGCAACGGCAACCTATACTTTTGATTGCATATCTTGTTATCAAAAATATTGATCTTTCAGCACAGGGTACTTATTTGACCCAGATTTAATAAACGTGGGAGTGACAGTGACCTGAAGTTTTGTAAATTAGCATTGAGGCCTATGGGAAAATATTTTGGTGGTGTCTGTCCTATAGAGAAATTCACATTTGACACATGTAGGCTGGATGAAGCCTTAAAATAAGTAATTTCTCTCATTGTTATCACCTAAATTGCAATTCATTCACTTTTACTCATACTTTTAAACAGATTTGAGGGTCTCTATGAAATGGAGCACCTGTTGGGAGTCCACAAGGTGCAAATTTAATAGGTGTGCTGCCTCTACACACATTATTATGCATTTGTTGCATATTGAGATCTCTTAATTTTATGTGTATGTTTTATATTACACCAAGAACTAATATTTTATCATTTATTGGTCAAAATTCCATCTGTACTTGGAAAATTCAAGTATACCCCACCCTCTCCTATACAAACATGCACATGTTCTTTGATAAAAAATCATATAGTTATGGTTATGCATAGTGACTAATTTTAGCAAAATATTTTTGAAATGATGTTTCTATTGTAAATTTTAACTCATTTGAATTAAAATCAGACCTTTTTGAGGTAAAGACTGGTTGATTTTCTTCTTTTGAGGGCAAAATCTACATATTGGACCATGTCATTCTACTCGTGCAGTGTATTTTGTACCTTTAGCTCTATATATGTACTGTCTCTGAAGGGTAAGAACCATCTCATTTCTAAGAAAATTGTATTAAACTGCATTTCAGCATTTAAGTCTCATCAGTAAAATATTTCATCATGCCATATACACTGTAAACAGTATAAAAATTAATCTAAATACCCCCCCCCCCCCCTTATGCTGATCTGTACACAAGAATTTCCACATTTTGGTTAGGTCATATTGTGTTAAATTTGGGTAATAGATAATTTGTAAATAAAAAAATTCTTTAGAAATAGGGCGTTTTAACATATTTTTCATATCTATCAACATTTTCTGTAGAAGGAATATTTAATTTCTAAATCAGGAAAACAATAAGAGATTTTTTTAATTAACCTCAAGTACCTGTAAAGAAGTATCCATTTATTTTTTTCTGCATTTCATCTCATATTCATTCATTGCATGTTTTCATAAAATAAATTTTCAGTCATGCATGCTTTTTTGTTTGAAACCTTTTTTACCCCCCCCCCCCCCCCCCACTTTGTCACCTATCTAATTCATCCAGAAAAAAAAATTAACTCAATTGACTTTTACTGGTTTCAAAACTGTATAATTAAAAACTTAGTTTTAATTATAAATAGTCATATCCTTTTAAAAGCAATTTGACTAGCATTTTGAAATTTTAAGTTTCTGTCATTTTAAAGTCAGACTCATATGCCCTCTGTATTTTCTTACAATTGCATGATGAAACAAAACATGGACATGTCTGATAAGATTACATTTCTAAATTTTTAAATGAACATAGGTCTATTTTTTTGTTTGTAAGGGAATCCCTCCCAGAAGTTTTTTTATTAAGGGTGCACTTCCCCCCCCCCAATAAAAGCAAATGTCAAAATGACATGGTTTACTTTTAAGTGAGCTTCAGAAATTCTTCTTTACTTCTGGTGCCTAATTGGTTCCATGCTCATTAAGCAATGATCCAAATTTTAAGTTTTTGTGAAGAAAATGATATATTTTGCCACTTTTTCCATTATTAAGGGGTACCGTCTACCCTTATTTGATATCATGGTCAATATTGATAAATAATGGTATGAAATCATTCAAAATAATGAAGTATATGTGTTACAAACAATTCTGAATATCATGAAAGAAAAAAAAAAATTAAACATTTATTTGTTAATATCTGATGGGATTGAGAGGTAGGGGTGTGACACATTTAGACTGTGTTTCTCTTCTGGGTTCCCATCCTTAAAAGGGGGCTTAGTTATAATTAAAATTTGATTTTTGGCAATGTTTTTAAATCTGAAAAACACCTGCTATGTTTACAACTATAAATTTTGGACACACCCAAAGTTGTGCGGAGGGTAAAATGAGCCCAGAGATCTGATTGGTCATTTTGAAAAAAAGTTTTGCAATTGAAATGAACTAAAAAAGATACATGAATATTTTACTTTGGAAACCATTTGACGGTTGAAAATTGAAAGGGAGGGGTCATATGAGAATAGATAAAGTGCGGAATACAGAAACAGTGAAAATTTGAAGTAGAAAAATCTGCAACCTATACTTTGATTGCATATTTCAAAAATTTGATCTTACATGATGGGTAACTTATTTGACCCAGATTTAATAACGGGATGACAGTGACCTGAAACAAGCATTGACTATGGGATTTGGTGGTGTCTGTCCATAGAGTCATTTGACACAAGGCTGGATGAGCCTTAAAACAAGTAATTTCTCTCATTGTTATCACCTAAATTGCAATTATTCACTTTTACTCATACTTTGAAACACAATAGGTCTATTGAAATGGAGCACCTGTTGGGAGTCCACAAGGTGCAAATTTAATAGGTGTGCTGCCTCTACCACATTATTATGCATTTGTTTTTGAGATCTCTTTTATGTGTAATGTTTTATATTACACCAAGGTCAAAATTGCATCTGTCTTGGAAAATTCAAGTATAACCCCCCACCCTCTCCTATTGTCACATGTTCTTTGATAAAAGCAATTTGGTTATGCATAGTGACTAATTTTAGCAAAAATTTTTGAAATGATTTCTATTGTAAATTTTACTTTTAAGACCTTTTTGTAAAGACTGGTTGATTTTCTTCTTTTGAGGGCAAAATCTACAGACCAATTCTACTCTTTATTTTGTACCTTTAGCTCTATATATGTACTGTCTCTGAAGGGTAAGAACCATCTCATTTCTAAGAAAATTGTATTAAACTGCATTTCAGCATTTAAGTCTCATCAGTAAAATATTTCATCATGCCATGCTGTAAACATTAAGCAATACACAAGAATTTCCAATTTTGGTTAAGTTATTGTGTGAATTTGGGAAAATGATAAATAAAAAATTTTTAGGGCGTTTTAACATATTTTTTAATCTATCAACATTTTAACCTTAAGGGGTATTGTCCAATAAGAGATTTTTATCTAATTACCCTCAAGTACCTGTTTGATAATTATAAAGGTCATTTTTTTTTGCATTAATCATCTCATATTCATTCAAATTGCATGTTTGAATAAGTTTTCTAAATTTTCAGTCATGCATAATGAATCACCTTTTTTTATATGTGTTAACAATACCAGAAAAAAAATTCTGAATGGTTTCAAAATCATAATTAAAAGACTTAATCTGAAACAGACTATAAAATGTCATTCTTTTTCAAAGCAATTTGACTGCATTTATTTAAGTGTTCATTTTAAATCAATCAGAATCTGCCCTCTGTATTTAATTACTTACATGAGACTGTAATTAAGGGATGAAACAAAACATGGACATGTCTGAAAATGATTACATAACATATTTTATATAAATGAAACACAATAGGTCTATTGACACATCCCAGAAGTTTTACACTTTTATTAAGGGTGCACTTCATTCCTTGTCAATAAAAGCAATTTGATGATATAAAAAAATGACATGCTTCAGAAATTCTTCTTTTGGTTCCATGCTCATTAAGCAATGATCCAAATTTTAAGAAAATGATATATTTTGCCACTTTTCCATTATTAAGGAGGGTACCGTCTACCCTTATTTGATATCATGGTCAATATTGATAAATAATGGTATGAAATCATTCAAAATAATGAAGGTGTTCTGAATGAAAATCATGAAAGAAAAACAGACATCTTCATATAAATGCATTTATTTGTTAATATCAATGGGGGCTAGGGGTGTGACACATTATAGACTGTGTTTCTAGTCAGGTTGGGTTCCCATCCTTATTATTAAAAAATGATTTCCAAAAAATGCAAAATGACCATTTTTGGCAATGTTTTGGATAAATCTATAGGAAAAACACCTGCTATGTTTACAACATGGGCGCAGACATTTTGGACACCCAAAGTTGTGCGGAGGGTAAAATGAGCCCAGAGATCTGATTGGTCATTAAATGAAAAAATTAGTTTTGCCATTAATAAGTGAAATGAAGGTGATAAAAAAGATACATGAATATTGGTAGTACTTTGGAAATTATAGGGTTGACGGTTGAAAATTGAAAGGGAGGGGTCATATGAGAATAGATATTTTCCTTTGGTGCGGAATACTACGAGTTGTAAACAAGTGAAAATTTGAAGTAGAAATGCAACAGCAACTATACTTTTGATTGCATATCTTGTTATCAAAAATATTGATCTTTCAGCACAGGGTACTTATTTGACCCAGATTTAATAAACGTGGGAGTGACAGTGACCTGAAGTTTTGTAAATTAGCATTGAGGCCTATGGGAAAATATTTGGTGGTGTCTGTCCAATAGGACAGTTTTAACCTTCTAAAGGGGGCTATAACAGGGCAGTTTTATATTTTATTTATACCTGAAATTGGGCTGTATCTCAATTATAATGTGTGGTTTTTTTTTCCAAAATTGTCTAGGAAAATTCCCAGTTTAATCAATAGAGAAATTGTGCCAAATTAAAAAACTGGAAAAAATCAATGTATCATTACTATAATCATTATATTGTGGATTAAATGTAAAGTAAGTCTGATATGATTACATTGCACTTGTAATTTTTCAGATACCAGTATATCACTGTAAATTTTTACTGATCAGAATTCCCAAATTTTAAGAAAAAAATTCAAAATTACATTGCCGTAGACTGTCATGACAAATGGATGAAAAAGCCCCAAATAAAATTAGCAAACAAAAAGGCCACAAAATATGTAGAATTTGTTTTATTATCATTCATGTGCTATGGATATTTTTTGTCATTTTTTTCAGTTGACACAATGGCCGGGATAAACAAAGTAAATGGGATGTTAACAATGTTAGCCTTAATGTTCAAACATGGCAAAAGAGAAGATCTGCTGCAGTATGGTAAGTTTGTTTGTGTTAAATTTCTTGTCATATGAAGGTACAGGTCATTTTGTATTTCCTGATAATTTAGAAGCATATGAATATATATGATACAGACATGACTGACCAAGCTGTGAGTCGTCAATACATCATATAACATTATGATATCAACCTGACTGACCAAGCTGTGAGTCATCAATACATTATATAACATTATGATATAGACACAACTGACCAAGCTTTGAGTCATCAATACATCATATAACATTATGATACAGACATGATTGACCAAGCTGTGAGTCATCAATACATAATGTAACATTATGATACAGACATGACTGACCAAGCTGTGAGTTGCCAATACATCATATAACATTATGATATAGACCTGACTGACCAAGCTGTGAGTCATTAATACATAACATAACATTATGATACAGACATGACTGACCAAGCTGTGAGTCGCCAATACATCATATAACATTATGATATCGACCTGACTGAGCAAGCTGTGAGTCATCAATACATCATATAACATTATGATACAGACATGACTGACCAAGCTGTGAGTCGTCAATACATCATATAACATTATGATATAGACATGACTGACCAAGCTGTGAGTCGTCAATACATCACATAATGTGATATCGATCTGACTGACCAATATTATGATATAAACATGACTGACCAAATATAGGCATGATTGACAAGGCTGTGTGAGTAGTTAATGCATAAAACTAAATCATGAAATGTATGTGTTTGCTTAATTATATGCTTATGTAATTTTCTATATTAATTGATAATTTCAGCACTTATGGTGATGAAAGTTCTAGAAGCTTTAAAGCTCAAAGACAAAAATGACACACTTTTGAGGAAGATGGGGATAAAAGTAACCCAGAGATTAGGTCTTATTTTCCTCAAACAAAGAGTAGCACGCTGGAGGTAAGTTATCCTTTTGACATATTTACAGAAATTGTTTTGTAAAATTGACTCATATTGTTGTATTTTATAAGTCCCCCATTAGGTGAAACCCAGGTGTATTCTGAGCTACAGGTTTTGTCTGTGTCTGTCCAGCCATCCATCTGTCATTTCATCTGGTTAAGGTTTTGATTAAAGTTTTATAACTCACTATTCATTAATAGTTTGTTTGGTAGAGGACATGTTTATTTCATCAATTCTTTCGGAATGCTTGTTTAGATTAAACAGAATAGAACAACAGGCATCTTTATAACCGTATTATTATTATGTTATTATTCACATTTCATTTTATCGGTTATATATTGTTTACTTATTCAGTTTTTATTATCAGGTATCAGAGAGGAAATAGATCACTGGCAGAAAATCTGACTGAGGGATATGTTCCTAACACCTCACAGTCAAACTCTCAGTCAGAGGAGGAGGAAGAAGAATATGATATACCTGAAGAACTAGAGGATGTCATTGGTAAGTCCAGTTCTGAAAAATGTCATAGTATGATATAGATTTATTCAGATGTTTATAAAATATTGATCATTAGAATGTTTTATAAGGACAACCAAAATCATACATTTTAGGTAAAATTAGTGTAGTACTAGTAATCCAAAATTGTGTGGAAATCAAGGTTTTGTTTTCCCTTCCCACAGCTTTATGGAATTCATTTACAATTCCAGAATCGTATTTACACCAGTTTCACTCACTGATTTCAGTAATTAGAATCAACCTCAGGAAGCAGGTACAGTTTAAACAACTCATTTTGCAACCTAAATTTTTATAGTTTTATTCATTGGCTGAAAAGAATTGACCAATGAGCATTAGAATAACAAATTTATACTTGAAATGGAGGTTGATGCTGTTTGGAGCTTAGAAGTTAAAGAAATCATGAGTTATTGATTGAACCGTTGATCTAAAAAAAAATCATGATAATGTCTTTGTGTTGGATTGAATTCATAAAATTGATTTGATGGGTTAATATCGATGTATTATATATTTACATAGTTGCAGCATGTGTGGTACTGGAAAAAGATTTTAACAGTTGTTTGAATATGAAAAAATCATGCAGTAAATAAAAGTGCTATACATGTATATTTATAATGAAAATACAAAAAATATTTGTAATGAAAATTCAAAACAAAGTAACTCTTTGGCCCAAAAAAATTAATCATTAGTTTCTCGGGCACTTTTTTGAAAGATCTGATGAGGCAGGCAGGTTTTTTCTTTTTTTTTCTTTTTCTTTTTTTTTTTTGCCGGATAGATTGTAATTTTCATACACTTTCAAAGCAATGTACATGTATATAAAATTTTAACAAAACCAAAACACTTTTCATTTATATCATTTATTGAAGACATAAAATAAAACCTTTATATTTTGAAAATCAGCTTGAGTTAGTTTCTTTTCTTTTTATCATGTTCTGCAGCCATAATATGCTTCCTTTTAAAGGGACACTTTTTGTTTAGCACTTGGAACATACAGCGTATGAACCAGTCTCCTTGTGGAGATTATCATCAGTACCACAGTAAAAACAAATATCTCTGAAACAAGCACTACTGAAGTAAGGCACCTCAATAGGTTTTATACATATCAAGTTACTGCCAGGATCAGAACTATGTTGGGAGTCAAAATCATTATCATCACTTTCTTGAAGGTTTTTGTTATGGCTGTCAGACTCTATGTGGTATCTTATATACCTCCCAAAGACAGACACAATATCATTTACTCATAGAGATTTCATAACCTTATTGGTAAATTCACTTTTACTTCTCCCAATTTCCACAAAATTTACAGAATATGACTTGTACCGCGCTGGGGTACGACGAATTATGGAATGTTGTAACTTGTTCTTTTTTTAAAAAAAAAAGAATATATATATTAGAGGGCAAAGCCCTCATATATGTAGAGAACCTCACGTTTTTATTCTTACTACATCCGGGGACCCGTACTACTAATGGTAAAAATTCTGCTCACATCGGGAAGTTGCGCGAGACACAAAACAAAATGCGCATTACAGAGGAGGTAATAAAGTACCGTACTAGCAAACGTTTTGCAGACTGAGACTAGGCCATAACGACTAGGGTTGTACATTGAACCCGATCATGAAGCGCAGCCATTATCCGGATAATGTGAACTGCACAAAGTGATAGATACGCTGGGATAGAGTAAAATAGATAGCATAAAACATAATGTTGCATTTATTTCATGAGTAATAAATAACACATAAGATTATATTTAAGTTTTAACACCAAGGAAACGGTCAGCCACTCAATATTTTATTCAGAACAATGAGTGAATGACCGGGACACTTACATGATAAAAACACTGAACATCAAACCCTTTGGGGATTCTGTCGTGTTGCCCCCGCCATAGGGATTAACTAAACATGTAAAACTGTTGATGAATGCTTTCGTCCTCCCCATAGGTTTACATATGTATTATCATTTATAATTTAACAATAATATGATTAATTTGAAAGGATTACTTCGACTAGACATTTCTGATAGGTTTCATTTACATTTAAATGTAATATACAGGGGCCAATTTCAACGTTGATGTGCAAGTCTATACTAATGTACATTAATGTTATATGATTCTTTATTCCACTGAATCCAAGTAATCCACAGTTGTGTTGACCACTGAGAGTGAGAGGTTGAAAGCACAATTTCCCAAGTTAAACTAGCAAGTTACGACAGACTTTCAAATGAACATTAAAAAAAAATAGTAAAACAGGCCTCTGTATCCTACATTTGAAAATGAACATATCATTCACAAATGGTCGAAATATTAGAGAGCGAAGCCCTCATATATGTAGAGAAGCTCACATTTTTTATTCCTACTACATCAGGGGACCCGTACTACTAATGGTAAAAATTTTGCTCACATCAGGAATTTGCGCATAAAATAAACAAAATGTCGGAAATGCAAAGTCATTACTTAAAAGCGCATTGCAAACGAAGTAATAAACTACCACATTAAGAAACGTTTTGTAGACCGAGACTAGGCCATAACGACTAGGGTTGTACATCGAACCCGATCACAATTCGCCTCCATTATTGTGGTAATGTGAACTGCTCAAAATGATGGATACGCTGGGATAGAGAAAAATATATAGCAAAAAAACATATTTGTGCATTTAATTCATGACTAATAAATACCACATAGATTCTGTTTTAGCACCAAGGAAACAGTCAGCCACTCAATATTTTATTTAAAACAATGAATGAATGATCAGGGCATTTACGTGATAAAAATGCTGAATATTAATCCCTTTGGGGATTCTGTCATGTTGCCCCCTGCTATTATTTTTTTTTTGCCTTTTCTATTTCTTGTAATTGAACGTTTCTTCTGTTTTGATCACAATTATCAGTCTCATCAAGTGTGTCTAAATACTGAATGTGTCTGGTTACTAGACAAGACTGCATTCATACATGAAAGTCTAGTGGTTGAGCACTGTCTTGCATACAGAAAGGTTAAATGTTCAAAACCACACTAGGTCAGAAGTACAATTTCATATTGCTATTAGCAGTTCACTCACCATGCATCCAACATGAGAAGTGAATATCAAACATCATTTTGTATGCACTATAAGATATATGTCATCATAGGCTCTGACACAACCTCACTGCATTGTTCTGAGTAAATAGTACAGGTAAAAAATTTCAGGCACATCTCTTATAAATGATGGCGGCACAGCATGAATTAAAACAGTTGCTTTGGCATTTAATTCCAATTCTCAATTTAAAGCAGGGTTCATTTTAACATATTATATCAATGTATGGATAACTAAATTTCAGAGTACCTGTTAAGTGGACTGAAGGACAAAGATACAATTGTTAGATGGTCAGCTGCTAAGGGGTAAGTACATATGATTCATATCAACATTTAATAAGTAAATTGTACACTGGAATCTCGCTATTAACTCATTTACCCCTAAAAATATATTTGGACTGGTCTAAGTCATTGATTTACAGAAGAGTCCATTGTTTTTCAGGGGTTGATGAGTTAAGACCACCTAACTATTTGATTATTTTTTTTTTCTAATTTTGCCTATTTTAAAGAATTATTTGATATGAAATGGAAATAAATTGTAGTTTGAATCTTTGGGTAATTTTGTCTAAATAACAATCCATTTCAGTACTTCCTGTACTTTGGTTATATGTATGTTTCAGTTCATTCTGTATTTTACTATACACAGACTGGGCAGAATAACCGGAAGGTTACCGAAGGAGCTGGCAGATGAAGTAGTGGGATCTGTACTAGAATTATTTACACTCCAAGAAACAGATGGTGCTTGGCATGGAGGTACAGGTCTTTTTATTTATTATATATGATGTTGTCACTTAGAATGTAATTGAAGCATACATGTAATAGATGGACGATGCTAGTTTCAACACAGAAAGAGTCAGATCTAGATCAGTTTGTGCAGTTTATGTGCACCACAAAGTCTGCTTACAGAGTTTGAAATATGAAGTGTAAATTCAGTTCATACTTAGATACTTCGAGAGTACAGTTTCTTACTTAGATACTTAGAGAGTACTATTTTTAACTTGTACAAAATCATGGAAACTAAACTTCAAATATAAATGCACCATTTTACCATATCTCTGTAGTGAAATATAAGATTATGTATGATTCAGGGGATGAAATTTTCCCTCCAATTGGAGGAATTCCTCCTTTTTCAAACTTTTGCTGCAATGTTAAAGATTTATTTTCCCAATTAAACCTCTGTAAATGAGTCATTTTCCTCCTTTTTCATTATTATGGAATCACATACCTGATGTTGTTTCTACATTGCTCAAATCAATTCTGTCAATAACATATACATAACTCATAAAAAGATATACAAAAGAGATCAACTTTGGATTTACATGCTAAAACAATAACTGGTGCAACATGTCGGTCTTTATATATAGAATGTTTGCCAAGTGTCCTCAGTGTTGTTTTAGATTATATTGGAGTGTAAGAGTATTGTAAAATAAAACAGTAACATTGATGTTGCAGGTTGTTTGACATTAGCAGAGCTTGGACGAAGGGGATTACTACTTCCTCAGAGACTTGACAATGGTTTGTGTTGATACGTATACTGTTGATGTGGATATTTCCGTGTGTTGTTAATTACACAATTTTCTTATTCATACTATACGTGTGGGATTAATTATGCGATATCACAACTTACTATGAGCGGTCCTGTATTAATTAAACAATAATTCTTAGAACAACTGTGGGATTGGTACACAGGGTAATTTACATGGAAAACTCAAGTATTTAGTGTAAATTACTCCCACGTTTTAATTTCCATGTTTACAGTAGATGAATACTTCATATGTATTGAACCAATAATAAATAAAGAAGTAGTGTGAATCACTACTGGAAGTATGTACACTGACTTTGAACATGTCTTCACATCTATACATCTGATTAGATTGTTGTCATAGCAATTTATCAGATCTGGATGTTATCTGGTCTAGTTGTCATCAATGCTGTTTATCAGACCTGTATGTTATCTGGTCTAGTTGTCATCAATGCTGTTTATCAGACCTGTATGTTATCTGGTCTAGTTGAGATCATAGCTATTTATCAGACCTGTATGTTATCTGGTCTAATTCATTGCTGTTTATCAGACCTGTATGTTATCTGGTCTAGTTGAGATCATAGCTATTTATCAGACCTGTATGATATCTGGTCTAATTCATTGCTGTTTATCAGACCTGTATGTTATCTGGTCTAGTTGAGATCATAGCTATTTATTAGACCTGTATGTTATCTGGTCTAATTCATTGCTGTTTATCAGACCTGTATGTTATCTGGTCTAGTTGAGATCATAGCTATTTATCAGACCTGTATGTTATCTGGTCTAATTCATTGCTGTTTATCAGACCTGTATGTTATCTGGTCTAGTTGAGATCATAGCTATGTATTAGACCTGTATGTTATCTGGTCTAATTCATTGCTGTTTATCAGACCTGTATGTTATCTGGTCTAGTTGTCATCAATGCTGTTTATCAGACCTCTATGTTATCTGGTCTAGTTGTCATCAGTGCTGTTTATCAGACCTGTATGTTATCTGGTCTAGTTGAGATCATAGCTATTTATCAGACCTGTATGTTATCTGGTCTAATTCATTGCTGTTTATCAGACCTGTATGTTATCTGGTCTAGTTGAGATCATAGCTATGTATTAGACCTGTATGTTATCTGGTCTAATTCATTGCTGTTTATCAGACCTGTATGTTATCTGGTCTAGTTGAGATCATAGCTATGTATTAGACCTGTATGTTATCTGGTCTAATTCATTGCTGTTTATCAGACCTGTATGTTATCTGGTCTAGTTGAGATCATAGCTATTTATTAAACCTAAATGTCATGCTATCTATATTAGGTCTCAATGTCATGTTATCTGCATTAGGTCTCAATTTCATGTTATATCCACAATGGGTCTGGATGTCATCATGGCGATTCTTTAGTTCTTGATATCAATTACTTATGGAAGTCCAGTGGGCTTTTTCAAGGTTCATTTTAACCTTGTGGCTGCAGTACAACTGTAAATTTGTCAAGTGTGAAGTAAAACACTATGAAAATAATCTGTATACAATTGACTTAATAAATCAGGCCTCGATGTTTTGAAATTTATATGTTGTATTGGTTATTAGTATCATCGTTTACCTTGACCCTCTATCTTGGCATTGTAATTTTTATTCCATATGATTATGATATTTTTTTAAATACTCTTTTTAATGTCTTTTGTCATACTGTATATTACAACAAGAACTTCATTTTGTTTGTAGTTGTACCAGTAGTACTGAGAGCCTTAGACTATGATGAAAAAAGGGGGAACTTCTCCGTTGGAGCACATGTAAGAGATGCTGCATGCTATGTTTGTTGGTCATTTGCCAGAGCGTATGATCCCCAGGAGATCGTGTCATATGTTGAAGATATAGCCAAGTATGTTGATATAGAATTTGTAGCTCACTTGAGCTAAACAATGCAATGTAATCTTCTGTAGTGTAGTGTTGGTCTATATGTAAGGGGAGATAATTTTGAAATAGTGATATTTGAAGCATCTCAGGAATCAGATGGCCTTTAAAGACAAAAGTGACATGTTTTTGTGGAATATTTGAATTCACATTTTTTATAGTGAAAATTATGTTGTAAAAGACAGCAATGACAAATTTATTAAAGACATAGTATCTACGAAAATGGTTATTTTTTTTAGTCGGCAATTTTGCGGAAATATCGAAGATATGACTGAATAATGATCTTCCACGTCGACACTTTTTTGTATAATTAGCGTAATTAACGGATAAATGCTGATTTGTTGTCGTCGTCTGTAAGAATCAAACTCATTAATTATGCACAGAAACAATCCCAGAAGCACACGCAATGACCTAGATCGTATCGATATCAATCAATGGATGCTGAGGTAAGCACGTGTTGATTTATTTTGAGATCCTACATTTAGACGGTCCTTGAGGCTTATCCATCGATCATGCTCCTTTCCAATATTTATCTTGGTCTTGTTGTATTTCGCCAGAACTTCTTTCCGATTTCTTTTTCTAGCTGAATCTGTCAATTTAACAGGTCGGCCACGATTTGTTTTTGCTTTGGACGCCATGCTTTTCACTATCAACAATGGAAATGCGCATGCGCAAATACAGGTCACGCTAAGGTTATATGAATATGGGCGGGCTTGCAAACGAATTTTTGTCGTACCGACAAAAAAAAAAAAAAAAACGTGGAAAGTTGTGAAATACAATAAAACTATACTTCTATGTGTTTTAATTCAACAATTTTTCGTTTTTTATCTCCAAATATTAACATATTTGACCCAAACAATTGAGATTGAAATATTTGAGGAAATCGTAGATACTATGTCTTTAATGTTGCCTTCACTTCAATATAGATTTTGTTGACCTGCGTCATCAGATTTTAATCAGATTTTAGAAAACAAAAATAGAGTTGTCACCAAGTAAAGCTAACAGGATTTATGACAAGACTTCAATGTATTTGTAGATGCTCATGAGATTGGAGGGAGGGGGATATATTACTTATGATCTGTCTCAAATTTTAATCAAATCAATGAAAGTTTGGAGAGGCTTAATTAAGGCCAATATTTGTCAGACTTTGGGGGCATAGTGTTTTGCTAATGTATCTTGTTTCTTTTTAGTTTTCTGAATAAACGAGGAGAGACTGATTTGATGAAAATTGTATACACAGTCAACTCCACTTATAATGAGATAATATATAACGAGATACCAGTTATAACAAGATTATATGTATTCCCTAATGCATTTCTTAAAATATTCTATTTAATCTGAATAATGAAATCGGGCTATAAGGAGGTTCAAATATATTTCCCTATCAGTTTGTTATAACCTGGAGCTGAGTGTATATTCAGGCAGGCATCATCAGTTTCTGAATGATAACTTGACTAAGCTCAAACTTATTTATCTGAACTCTCTAAAGTTTGGGGTAATTACAAACAAAGCAAGGGTCTGAATTTAGCAGATCTCATCTTTAATGTTTACTCCTGGAGCACTTTATAATTCATGATATTAAGATAGCAGATTGATAAGATACATCTTATATTATTTTCAGTGCGTTAGTCAAAGTATCGATTTTTGATCGTGAGGTAAATGTACGTCGTGCTGCTTCAGCTGCATTTCAGGAAAATGTAGGAAGACAGGTGAGACTTTCAAAATAATTCTTACTTGCAGAATTAATATCCAGATTCAATTTGGCCCAAAATAATTTGTTTATATTATTTACAACAAATGTCTATATCTGTGGAAAACTATTATCTAACTTTAAAAAAAAACAACCTCAATGACCAGGGATTTTTTTTTTGGGGGGGGGGGGGTCTGCAGGTCTGTTACAAGGCCCTATTCTCAATAGCAAAATGATAACATCTTTTTGAATTTCAGACCAGGAAGTTCCCAATTTTGAACTCTTAGAAAAAAGTGATTAGTTTAAAAATGAAAAAGAAAATGATAACAATTGTTGTTGAGTCTTTTTTAGCGAATAAGATACAAAGCCAGCTTTGTAAATTTGAATAAATTAGCTACAGAAATATATCAAAGAAATTATATTGATATCTATTTTTAATACAGTTATATTATCCCCAATTTCTGGAAGAACCCTGCAAAATTCACAATTGGAAAGGTACAGGCCCCTGTTTCTGTAGGGTAGAAAAAAACCAGCTGGTGACATTAATATGTTAAGTTATTATCATGAATTTTGTCTATATAGTCTTGCAGCTTTTTATTGGATATACATTCTGTATATCGCATATACTGTAAAACAAATTCTATTTTAGATTTAATTTAAGCTTTTTTGTCCAAAAAAAAATAAATGTTAATTTCTATGTGCCTCAAAATTTCAAAGGTCGATATGAACACAATTAATTAGGTACTCAATAATCTGGTCACCTATTTTAAAAAATGTTTAATTTAACCTGAACGAAATCACTCTCAGCTGTCAAAGTTATAAATACTGAGTGCATCAAATCAAATAGTTTTACAGTATATACACACATAAGTCTATACACATTTTAGTGACATAAATCTTTTATTTTGGTAGGGAACATTTCCACATGGTATTGATATTCTGACAACAGCTGACTATTTTGCCGTAGGAAACAGAACACAATGTTACCTGGAATTAAGGTATGATATTTAATTTGTTCCTTTATATATTTATAGGTAGATTTTTACAAGGTATCAAAATACTAATGGAGTTAAAAGAATTAGTTTATCATTATATACTCATAAAAATGAGTCAACTTTCTGTTAAATACTTGCTTTCAAGAGTTTAATAAAGTTTTATATGTAATAGTCATGTTCTTGTTATATATATAGTGTCATTAATATATTGTTACATGCTATACTATTGAAATACATGTACAATTATATTTCTATCTCAATTATTTGTTTGTAGTTGTCAGATAGTTTAGAAGTTTTACAACCAAATTGAGTTAATAGGTAAACTAGTGTAATGTTACAGACAAAAAGGTTATTGTTTCTTCCATTTACAGTGTATTTGTGGCACAGTTTCCAGAGTACACGCTATCTATGATAGATCATCTAGTCGACAAGAAACTCAATCACTGGGACAGGTAAACAGGACATTACTTCTACAAACTACCTTACATGTGAAACATGTGGTGACAAAGATTCTTTATATGTGTGTGTGTGTGTGTGTGTGTGGGGGGGGGGGGGGGGGTTCATCCTCTTGTTTTTGTTAGTTGACTTTTATTTGGGGGTTGCAGTTTTTAGTCCCGTACCTTTGAAACTGAGGTGGGGGGGCCATAAGTTTTGTGTTTCTTTAAGTCAGTTCATCCTGTCAAAGTTTTAAGTAAAGTTTGTAATTGCTTACCATTCACTTAATGATGATTTCACAGGTGGTAGGGCACATGTTTTTATTTATTAAAACTTGAGATAGATGTGATATTTTAACTACAGTGTGATGTATATATATGGAGTGCCATGTATATAGTTATAGGGTCAGGTAAGTTCTCAGTATTTTTCTATGGATATTTTAAGTGACAGTTTTTTATCAATGCTTGTTCTGTAGAGACTTTCATTTATCAAGTACATGTTTAAAGTAATTGATGTCATTTTCAGTGTAATAAGAGAACTAGCTGCAAAGGCATTGAACAGGCTAACTCACAAAGCTCCTCAACACATGATTGAAACAGGTATGTGCTCACAGTTAAATACAAAGCAGCATGATACTGATACTTGTACAGTGGGATATTGTTATGTCAAAATCAGATGAGTAGAAATTCTGCTTATGTTAAAGTTGAATATCCCATCTCACTTTGTGATAGAAAAGTATGTTCATTAAGATGTTGATCATCTCGAATTCCGGATATCTCAAAGTGATATGAATTCTAAGATAAAAAGATTCCACTGTATGTGCCTGTGATTACAAGTAAATATACTCACACCTCACCACGAGACATTACTGATACAGATTAACACATTCACATACCCTAATACTTGATTAAACCCTGAAAAACAGTGGGCTCTTCTGTAAATCAATGATTTAGACCAGTCCATATGTGTCTTTAGGGGTGAATAAGTTATTACAGGTATGTGATAATGTTTACAGGTAAATAATTCAGATTCCTAATTAAAGTGGTTATTTTCATCCTTGAATTATATCTTACATAATAGATCTTTTGATTAATTCATGTCAAATATTTCTGTACTCCAGTGCTTCCGAAAATTTTACCTTGGACAACAGGATTTGATCTTTTCTTGAGACATGGAGCAATATTAGCTGTGTCTGAAATTATTTTTGCACTTTCCAAAGTGGGATCAGAAAAAAACAAGTAGGTATCCATTATCCTGAGTAGAACAAGGAGAGATTACCAAAACTTAAATTTCAGTATATTTGTATTCCTAGTTCAGAAAGTGGGAATTTAATAGAACAAATAAATGCTAAGGAAGGAAATGGTATTTGAATTAAACGATAAAATATACTATTTCTTATAGATAGTGATTACTGTGTTGTATTTTGAGTCAATAGATCTTTACAACTAAAATTTCTTTCTCACGGGAAATATCATATTGTATATTGTGTGTCAAAAATGAAGTGAATAAATTTGTCACAAGGAAAATATTTTATGTTATTGGACAAAAGTGGTGACATGATTATCTAATCAGTAAGAAAGACTTTATCAATTGTAATTTCTTTCTAATTGATAATTTTTATCGTATTTTATGTTGTAGGTCAATAGCAGATATGATTGATTCTTCATTGATTGATGTGATGAAGGATATTGTCAAGAAAGTAAGTTTTTTGTTTTACTATAATGCTCTATAACAGTTAAAATATTGTTTAACTGTTTCAGTATCTTGTTTCAGCATTAGGCATACTGTAAAATCAGTTATTTTCATGGGGTTTAAATTTTTGTGGTTATTCTTTTAATAACTAATTTGTTTAGATTGATTTCTGTGATTTTGAGATATCCTATTGTCCATCATTCAAGTAAAAGATTTCATCATGGATTTACTTTTGTTGATTTTGGTTACCCACAAAAATAACAAAATTACATCCTCAACAAAAATGAATGATTTTACAGTATTACAATTTGGGGTTTAAGTAGTAGTCATATTATTAGTTGTGTTACAACAAAAGAAATTCCTATAAACTAGAGGTGAGTGATGCTTTGACCTATTTTTTCAGCACTTGGAGATCTACAAATAATTGATAAACAGAATTAACCCCTACCTTGAGGGTATGACAAAGGAATCTCAATCTGAGGGTATTGAATGACAAACCCTCAGCAATACTCTGGTTTTTCATTCAAGAATCTTATCCTGTGGATTGAGATTCCTTTGTCATACCCTCAAGGTAGGAGTTGATTATTTTTCTCCAATGTCTTAAAAATAAATGTCTATGTACATCTATGCAGATCTATGTCAAGTCTGAATTAAATATGCATTCTAAAAGCCACAGAAGTTCTGCATTATTTTGCACTAGTTATAAGGATAACTCTGTGAATATGGGAGAAAAAATTGGTTTTTTTTGTGTAGTGGATAAGGTGGGGTTGGGGGGGGGGGGGGGGGGGGCATTATTATCATTTGTATAATTGTTAGTTTTGTTACAATTTTTAAAATTATATTTATGATAATCATCATCCATCACCATGATTATTGTTATAATCATCATTATTAATAGTACAATGGAACCTGTCTTAAAGGATTATTGAAAAATGAGGTCTCCCAAGATAGGTTGTCTTTTTATGACAGTGGTCTCTCAAGACAGTTTCCACTGTAGTCGTATTATCATTATTATTATTATACACCCATGGTAAGACAGAACATTTTATGGTATACTCTCTGTCTGTTAGGTTTGATAGTCCTTCAGTTAACTTTCCTTGTTATCTCTCTGACACTTTCATTTCTTCGCTGATTTTGATGACAGTTGGTCCATAGATTCAATACCAATATACCTGGGAGGAGTTTGACAATACACTATTTTGTGAAAATTCAGTACATTCTCAAAAAATAATCATTTATAACATATGTAACACAATTTTCTGAAAACTGTCTCATATTCTTTACACAACAGAAAGTATGTTCAAAGAGGGAGCGGGAGTTCATGATCTTATATCATTTGCAGTACTTTTGTTGTTATTATCATTAGCCTATTACTAGTATTTAAGATGATTATCATCATTTTAACCATTGTCATGATTATGATCATCTTGCAGCTTAATGGTGCAAAACAATTCCGAGGATTGGGAGGCGAATTCATGAGGAAGGCTGTAACATGTATGATAGAAAAGTTATCACTGGCAAAAGTGCCTTTGCATGGTGATCCTGTTATAGGTTTGTAGACTTTTACTTTACTATAGGATCAGTTTTGGATGCTTTAAGATATGTAAAAGATATATATGACTGCCCTACACTTTAAAATTTATGAAAAAAATTGCTTAGGATATCACAATCATATTTCCTTCCCCTTCTGACTGAAGAAATGGTCTGTATAGTTGAAAATGCAGTGTAAAGTGTTAACTTAATTTGATTTGGATTTTACAGCTTTGACTTAAGTAAATAGTTCCCAGTGCATTGTATAACATTACTGTTACAGTATAAAAGGAAGTTCTGTTATTTTGCCGGTGTAGCTGCGACATTCTTGTTCAATATCACAGCATCTACACGTAGAACACGTTTTCTGTGACAGATTATATCTGAAATCTCAGTTAGTAGTAAAGATCTGCACAAAATTAGATGATTTTATTTGATATTTTTATCATGGTCATAAATATTTGCTAACTGAAAATAAAGACAAAAATGTTGTCATTACAGTTATCTACATTTATTTAGATTATTGTTAGCCTTCAAAACATCATAAATCCATATACCATACTTCACATATTTAATTATAGCAAGATTCTATCTTAAGAACTGTTCCTAATCTTTTAACAGATCTCTGGCAAGGAGTCATTGATGATTGCTTACGACATTTGGAACCAGAAATCCAGGTTTGTGGCTTTTGACACTAATCATTACTTACCAGTATTGATTTAAACTATTGCTATATGACATTACGTGTTTACACTGTCAGATATAGGGTTTTGGCCGAGTGGTGAGAGCATTCTTGTTCTCTATGTACAAGGAACAAGCAAAGCTGAATGTAAGCTTCGTGTAGGTAACCTAAGCTGATTACAATGTATATGAGGAAGTTTACATTTAGAGTGTATTTTGATTTATTGGTGTTTAATGCCACATTGAGCAATTTTTTAGTTACAAGCAATTTTTTAGTTACATGGTGGAGGCCAGATTTTAATGTCCCCCCCCCCCACTGTTTAATTAAAAAACTTGTTGAGAGTTCCACACACACATATTAAAACAAAAGTTTGTGCAGAAGTTTGATTTTCTATCTATGGGCCATAAAGTGACAATTCCTTAATGATAAAAATAAACTTTATTTATTTTACAATAATTAATAAACAAGTTTTTACAATATTACACATTATTATATTTACATATTAATGTCTCTTGTTGGCACTGATGTTGGCATGACGTGGGTCCTTACTGTGGGAGGAACCTGGGGTACCCAGAAAAACCCATGTGTCCGAGCTGGTGACCACCTTTCCATCTCACTTCCCTGTCCAACCTGAGGATCCAACTACATGTAGGCCCACCATATCTGGTAGATGAACTCATCTTGATGGGATGGAATGGAATGTAGAATAGCAAAACAATGCCCCTCTATCCCTTTTTTATTCAAAGTTATTCTCCTTTAGTGATTTTATTATTTAGGTCTGAACCTATGATCAGGATATATGATATCGGTACATGGCTTAGTCCTGGCGGCATGTTTCTCAAATACTGGTTGCTATGATCTTTTTATATTGGGATTTGACATATTTTGCAATTATATATTTACAATAAAGATATAGTGCAGGCATTATAACATAAAATTGATTTCATGTTTTTTTGTAATTCAGAATGCAGCTGCTGCAGCAATCCCAGCATTCTTTACTGAAAATTATATGAATGAATCTGGCAAGGCCAAGCCAGAAGAACAAGGTATGTTTTACTGGATGTTCTGGGTTTATGAATTACTCTGATTCATTGTTCTTTATTTCCTGATCTCTTGTGGAGGTCTAGTGGTAGAGATTTAGACTGCAAGCGGAAGATCCAAGGTTTGATTCCTGGATTGGGTCATGCCAAAGACATTAAAAATGACTGTTCCTTCGCCAAAGTCTTGGCATACAGAGTGAAAGTCACAGGTCTTTTGGATGAGACTTAAAAATGAGATCCCGTGTCGCGGAAGGCATGGCACGTAAAAGAACCCTCACTGCAATGGTGTCAGTCCATAGCATAGGCCAAAATTTTTAGCACTTCGCTTAAAGCTGGTGACATCTCCAAATAAGTTAAAGATTCTTGGCGGGATGTAAAACAACATTCAAACAAAAAAATGTTTTTTTCCTCAATAGTGAATTAGATAAACTCTTAGTGACAGTAGTGACAGTATTGTTTGTATTGTAATTCTGTGTATAATGTAGTCTTATGATTCTAAGCTTTAGTAGTACATCAGCAAGCATAACAATACTGGAAGCTTACATTGTTATGTATTACATCTGTTTTGTATAAGTAGTGTACTTGTAGCTGACATTATTACACTCATGTAATGCATAAATAAATGCAACTGCAGATTTTATTACACTTTTCTATTACATAATATCATTTTGTATAAGTAAGTGTAATAGTACTTGTGGCAGACTTTATTACTCTTTATTACATTGTATCGTTTTGTATAAGCTTGTGTAACAGGACTTGAGACAAACTTTATGACATACATGTATTACATTATGTATAATTCTAGAAGAGCTGGCCTGGTTCAGTCTGTAGCGCACTCGACTCCTAATCGTTAGGTTGTGAGTTTGAGTCCAGTCGGAGAAATTATATTTTATTACATTCATCTGTTAGATGAATCTGTAGATCACACGAATGGCACATTGTGATATTACAAATCTTGTTTGTTGCTTTATGTAACACATGGTTTTTCTTTTTTTCAGAAAAGATAGTGGAAAGGTACCTCAAAGAGTTGAAAGGGTCAGTGGAAACAACCAGGTAGGTTTATTATATAACGAAAATTAATACTAGTGGCATGAAAACCTTGATACACGTCTGCATGAAAGTTTTAATGGCATTGAATTATATAAAGACAAAAGCTATAAGAAAATGTGTTATTTTCTCAGATTCTTTGTCTTGTTTAAAATCAGTTGAAAGTGTAAACCTTTCTAATATTATAATTTTCAAAATAATAGATACAGTACATTATTTGACATAAGATCAGAGATAGTCTTCTGTTGGATTCCTGGCCATATCGGCATAAAAGGAAATACCAAAGCTGATGAAGTTGCTAAATTAGTCATGAGAAATTTACCGTCTGAAAATAAAATTCCTTACACAGATCTTAAATCATCTATTACAGATTACATGACTGCAATGTTCCAACAACATTGGGATCTACAAATTGAAAATAAATTACATGAAATAAATACCAAATACCAGTCTTCACTAGTAATAGAAAAGATGAGGTTACTCTGACCAGACTTCGTATTGGTCACAGTAAACTTACACATAGATATTTATTATTGAAAGAAGAGCCACCGGAATGTATACCGTGTGGCTCTAGACTAACAATTAAACATATTTTAACAGAATGTACAGATTTTAAACATACTCGAGAGAAATATTACTCCGAGACATATCTTAATAATGTTTTTAATAATGTCACTGGCAACATCAATTTAGAATATCTGAAAGACATTATTTTTTTTCAAAAATTTGAAACGTCAAAATACTCTTTTATTGGAAATCTATAAAATATTATATTGTAGGAAATTTTAGTGTGCAAAAGTTTTATAAGATAAAAATGCTCCATTTTTACGTTGAATAGATATATTTTACATTATCCCGCCACAATATAACTGAAATATTGTTGAAAGTGGCATTAAACAAAAACAAACAATCAGTACTGTGATTTCAGAATATTTTGTCCATGATTGACACAAAAGTATGTTTGTTTGTTCATAGGATGGGATTTTCTCTGGCGATTGGTGCTTTACCCAAATTTTTTATATGTGGAAAGCTGAAAGAAATTTTAGACAGTTTAATAACAGCCACACACATAACAGAAAAGGAGAAAAAGTGGGCGGAGTTTAGGCGAGATGCTGTGAAGGCATTGGCAGGGTATGTATAGAAGTTTGCATTAGATAACAGATATAAATATTTTGATGATAATTTCCAACTTTAGATATGAATATTAAGGATATGAAAGAAGACAGTATTGCTCTGACTTGCTGGATTTCAAAAGTAACTCATATTTGTAAAATATAAAGTATGAAATTGTGTTTATCTGTATGTGGTAGATTTTTACCCTGTTTATCAGCAATATTGTTGTGAGATAGGTACATGCCCTTTTTGTACTGGCATCATTTGGTACACAAATATTGACTCCATTTTAGTGGAGAGTATTTGCAGTGCATTTTATTTTAAATGGTATTTTGCATGTTCCATATAATTTTGATATGTGTTACAGTCTGTGCTGAAGTGGGTGTAAATTCCTCAGGGAGTCCTGGTGAAGTCCTATGTAAGAGTAATGTCCTTGTAAAACTTTGATATATGTTACAGAGTGTACTACAGTGGGTGTAAATTCCCCAGGGAGTCCTAGAGAAGTCCTGTGTAAGGAGTGTGCTAGGTGTAAACTCCTCAGGGAGTCCTAGAGAAGTCCTATGTAAATGTAATGTCCCTTTAAACCTTTAATATATGTTACAGAGTGTGTATTATAGTGGGTGTAAATTCCTCTGGGAGTCCTAGAGAAGTCCTATGTAAGGAGTGTGCTAGGTGTAAACTCCTCAGGGAGTCCCAGTGAAGTCCTATGTCAGAGTAATGTCCCTTTAAACCTTTATCATGTGTTACAGAGTGTGTATTATAGTGGATATCAATTCCTCAGGGAGTTCTAGTGAAGACCTATATAAGAGTAATGCCCCTGTAAACCTTTATCATGTGTTACAGAGTGTGTACTACAGTGGGTGTAAATTCCACAGGGAGTCCTAGTGAAGTCCTATGGAAGGAGTGTACTACAATGGGTGTAAACTCCTCAGGGAGTCCTAGTGAAGTCCTATGTAAGAGTAATGTCCCTTTAAACTTGATATATGTTACAGATTGTACTACAATGGGTGTGGATTCCTCAGGGAGTCCTAGAGAAGTCCTATGTAAGGAGTGTGCTAGGTGTAAACTCCTCAGGCAGTCCTAGTGAAGTCCTATGTAAGAGTAATGTCCCTTTAAACCTTTGATATATGTTACATAGTGTGTATTATAGCGCGTGTAAATTCCTCTGGGAGTCCTAGAGATATCCTATGTAAGGAGTGTGCTAGGTGTAAAATTCTCAGGGAGTCCTAGTAAAGTCCTATGTAAGAGTAATGTCCCTTTAAATCTTTATCATGTGTTACAGAGTGTGTATTATAGTGGGTGTAAATTCCTCGGGGAGTTCTAGTGAAGTCCTATATAGGAGCAATGTCCCTTTAAACCTTTATCATGTGTTACAGAGTGTGTACTACAGTGGGTGTAAATTCCACCGGGAGTCCTAGTGAAGTCCTCTGTAAGGAAAATGTTCCACAGGTGTATGATGCCCTGTTGCTTGCTATGAAGGATTACACGCTGGACAGTAGAGGAGATGTTGGGGCATGGTAAGTGATTACTTGATACAGTATTTGATAGCTGTGGATGATTTAAATTCTCAATTTTATCAGTTGTTGCATTTGTTGTGTTTTCAATTTTTTCATGTAAATCATTGAATAAATCATTGAATTCTTTTTCTATTTCCATCATTTATCTTTAAACTCACATTCTGGGGAGCAATGTTCAGAAATAAACTTTTCTATACACACTTAATGTTTATTCACACATACTGTTGTTGTATTTTTGAAGTTTTATACCAATTAGATTAGTTAATTAATCATGGGATTTGATAATAACTTCTTGAAATAGGAGATCGAAAATTAGGGCATGAAAACCAAAATAAACTGTCCATAATATACATGTATAGCCTAATCGAGAACCAACACATGTACAGGTCTACATAAATCTTAAATTAGCATATATGTTGCTTCAGTTAAACCTTATTGAACGGGACATACAGTGGTTTTATATGAAATATATAGTAAAAACTGATGATGTCTATAAACTTTTGGCAAGTGGCTGTACATTAGGCCGAAAGTCTGTCCCGAATTAAAGTTATTTTGTTTGAGAAAATCCTGCCTCTTCATACTAGTAGAAAGATGCGATGTTATTTTCACCGCAACATATTGATCTTTTTGACTAAATATTTCCTGCGCTGCCGTCTGAAATTTGGTCAGTTGTTTATCTGATCAATTATTTTCATTAAT
Source organism: Atrina japonica (assembly GCA_030159075.1). Classification (NCBI taxonomy): domain Eukaryota; kingdom Metazoa; phylum Mollusca; class Bivalvia; order Pterioida; family Pinnidae; genus Atrina; species Atrina japonica. The sequence goes on from BROG01000117.1 coordinate 1,216,405, forward strand.
CCAGAGGCATCAAGTTGCGTCATGATATAATTGCAAGAAATTTAGATGTAAATTCCAGGTAATCACTTTCATGTACATATTGTCCTGACTCCATTACATATTTATAAGAAAATCTGATATGCTCGCTGATTGACTGATGGTAAAGCAGTCATGAGAATGACAAGTTGCCCAGTACTTATGTGTGAGTTGCCTCGTACTTCTGTGTGAGTTGGTTTGTTGCCACAGCTAGGTTGTGTAATGATTATTCTAAAGTTTATCTAATTTTGGGTACATTTATTTGGACTCTTTCATATAAACAAAAAAAAAATGATTGAAATTCTCACTGGTTACCTCTTGCCATGTAAATAACTCAAAATATCATTATTTACAGGGTGAGGGAGTCTGCCATGTCGGCACTTGAGAAAGTGACATCGCTGCTGGTTGTGTCTGATTCATCTTTACTTACTTGTGATATGTATGTATAAAATATATAGTGGGTGTGTCTTGTTATCAATGATGGTATTGAAATAATTTTGTATGTACAGCAATGTACTAGTTAAAAATACTGTTAAATCATGTAGCTACATGTATATATTACTGAATTTAGTTTCAGTTTATGCTCATCATATGAATACTCAGATATCTAGTTTCACCAGTTATTTTACAACAGAAAATGAAATCTAATTTTTAATTGTTTCAGAGGATGTCTTTATTTCTTTGTTTTCTTACAGTTATTCATTGTTATATGCAGATGTATGTGTAGTTTTAAATACATTCATGTTTTGCAGATGTGAAAACGTTTTTAAAGTTCTTGTCCAGCAATGTTGTGAGAAGATAGACAGGACTAGAGCACATGCTGGAAGTGTATTTGCATCCCTTTTATATCATAAGTAAGTGTATGTCATGGAGAGAATAATGTATACCTGGACATTTTCGCAATTTTCACACCTAGATGAGAGGGCAGATTCAAAATGAAAGCTTGGTTTTCCAGTTAAACTATTGAGGCATGGATATACATGCCATTCATGAGACTATGGTGATTTTGGGCAAATGTAAGATGGAGTAAAAATATATTCTATTGTAAAAGGGCGAAAATAACCAGGGGCAAAAATGTCCATGTATACAGTATTTTGGTTTTGTAACCAAGTTCTTTATGTCATCTTTATATCCCTTGATTTACTGTGATTTCAAAATTTTCATTCTCGTCATTATACATGTTTCAGTTCTGTGCATCACCAGTGACAATTTTTTTTACTTTTGTTTTACATTCCACAAAAGATTTTTCACATATATGGAGATGTTACCAGGTTTAGGTGAATTGCCATAAATTTTTACCTGTGGTTAGGGCTGACAATGCAGTGAAGGTTCTTTTACCTGCCACATCTGCCATAATATGGAAACTCAGCTTTAAATTTCATCTGAAAGACCAGTAACTTTCACATCTTGTGCTGAGCCTTTGTCAAAAGTAACAGTCATTACCATTTTTAAAGTCTTAGGCATTTTAGGTATGAACCAGTACTAGGAATCAAACCCAGGACCTGCTTGTGAGTCGAATGCTTTACCACTAAACCACCACAAGCCACCTGTAAGTGTTTAAAGTGGATCTTGATATTACTGACTAGGTTGTAGCTTATTGGTAAACAAACTTAACAAAGCATTGTTTTCTCCTTATCATATGTTATACTAAAAAACCAAAACAAAATGTAAAGGATGCCAGTTACATAATATTGGTTTACATCCAAATAATTTTATTGTTTTATTTTTTCCAGACCAGAAATTCCGCATGTTCCTCATAGATCAGAATTAGAAAGAATCTTCCCTGAGTGAGTATGATTTGAATACATCTACAGAGAAGTTTTTGTAAATGATAAATCCAAAGGTATAAAGAGGACCTCACACAGTTTACTTAGCTACAGTAAATAAAACACAAGATGATTATTTTACATATCTTTTTGAGGATTGCTGTATGACCTGCTGCCTCAATGTCAGACATGTATCAAAAGTAGTTATATTTGACATGCCCACATTGCTATTGTTCGACATGTTTTAACACAAGTATTATCTTTTGTGACCACAGTAGTGTTGTATTCATTTCATGTGTTGTGTCCACATGTCGACAGTATTATGTTGTGTGACATGTCCACAATGGTTTTGTATGTATTTGACACGTTATGTTGTGTGAGACATGTCTGAAGTGGTGTTGTTTATATAATCTGATAACTATACTCAAATATTAGGCCATGTTAAACCAATATACTGGTTCTCAGACAATTAGCCTTCCAAAATGGGCAAGGTAGGTAGATGTTTTATTTTTATTTTTTATTTCCTAATTGTTGTTTATATACCTTGAAGGTAAGAAAATAAGAAGACATCATGTAACAAAAAATGTCTTTTATTGAGACCTTCAATAAATTGTAACAAAAAGTTGTTTGATTGTCTTGTTCACTTCGTTTTAAAACTGAAATATCAACAAAAATATAAAATAGCTAAAAACATAAGAATGTTTTGAAACTACAAGAAAATGAATTGTAAATGCATCATTATAATTATCATTATCTTTTCTATTTTATAAAGCTGTAACTACTATGTGCTTAAAAATCAATGCAAATTCCAAAAGTAAGTTTTCATTTTTGAAAACAATAGCCATCCATTTTTATGTATTTCATTAAAACGTTTATTTACAGTAACTTATTTTACTTTTATCATTCACTTATATTTAATTCAGATTTTAAAACTTTTATACACTATATTGTGTTACATGTATCATCATTTTAACACATCCTGAAATTCAGTTCCGTTCGGTATCAGTTTTTTCATTTAGCACCCAACTTCCACTTCCTCCATAAACTGCAAGCAACAGCAGAAAAACACGATGTATTCTGTGACATTTTTGGGCATGAGGTAAAGATTTACATGTTGAATTGTCAATAAAATAATTAATTTAGTTTGTAATTTGGTTTTAGAAATGCATTTTGAACTACAAATAGAAGGAAATGGATCATTTTCGAAACTTAAGCCTTTTGAAATGACTGACATTTTTACTTGCCGCACGACGGTGATTTTTTAATGAAATGTGAATAAAATGGTTTCATTGGCAATTTATTATTACGCGCGGCGGTGTCTGAGAACCAGAATTATTTTTTTTACTTGGCCTTACAATCATACCACAGTATGTAGCTGTAGAAATTTTATATAATTTTATTTTTTGAATTTCAGATCAAAAATAGAAGGAATCAATTGGGCTGCACCATCTGACACATTCGCTAAATTTACACAATTGTTGAAATGGGACACATACTTGTATAATACTTTACTGGGCCTCACTGTTAGTGTAGGTGGATTAACAGAGTCATTGGTAAGTTATCACTAGAGTCATTGGTAAGTTATCACTAAAACTTCAGTTATATTTCAGATATGTAGAATACTGTTATTAGTACACAACCAGATTTGGGATGGCTGATGGGGGTTATTTTCCATCCTATCGTAGAGGGCCAAAATAAGGCCCCATTTCCAATGCAAAAAATGATATATTTTTTTCCCAAATTTACAGTTTAAATTTCCAAATTAAAATCAAATGCAAAGAGTTTGAAAATATTCTTGTATTTTCACAGTTTTGTGTATTTTTAGATTTGCAAAGTTCAATAAATATGTTGCTAAAATTCCCATTTAAAAAGACAAAGGCCTCATGTGGATAACCCTTGCTCTTTCAGTTCATTCCTCTATTTATGCATTGTCTGTGTTATTTTCTTACCAAATCTGACTATATTTGATGCAGATATACATTAAAGACAGATGATATGTTGTGTACATAAGATGCACTCAAATGACTCCTGTCTCTACAGGTAAACAAACCCCTTTGTTGTAATGTGCTTGTTGTATGAACTCTGGCAATATCAAAACTCATGATTTCTCATTTGCTGGGAGACTGCGATTCTTCAGATTTACCTTGTTTTTATGTGTAAATGTCAGCCACATTTGTCATTATCATTTAAAAGATATGTAACTATACTGATAATTGTCTATTTTGTTCAAATATATATATATGCAGTAAAACTTGAATATAACGAACTTGGTTTGTACGAATTCATGCACATAACGAATCAATAGATAATCCCCGACTGCACCTCTATAAATTCTTAGTTGAAAAACAATTTTATAACAAATTTTATACAACAAATTTTTGCCTATAACAAACCAATTTCCATGTCCCTTGACATCCCAACCAATGTCTTCTATAGCATTATAACAAAGCGATCAATATCATTAAAACAAAAGTCAGTTGTTGACTTTTTCGCCAAGCATAAGTAGGCTTAATTTCTGATTAAATAAGTTGTATCAATAAAAAGTAACAAAAAGTTTGTTTTCATTTTACTTGATAGGAAAGTTCTTTTTTTTTCTTCCTAGGAAAGTTCCTGTTTAGACAGAATTTAGAGTGATTTTTTGTTCTTAATGAATTGCATTATAACCATTCAGCCCACTTCGCTATAACTATATAACAAACTGTACTTATAACAAAATGAAAAATAAGGTCCCCTGAAATTCGTTATATGCGGGTTTTACTGTACATGTAATAAGTAATTTTTTGTTATTACATTAGTTGTGCTACTGTGGTCTAGTAGTGTAATGTTTTATGTCCTCTACTGGGAGGGGGATCGTGTGGGGTGGGGATATTCATGGGCTTCCAAAAGTTTTGAGTAGTTTTCACAGAAAGGGGGACATGTATTGATTGATCAGTACTCAAAATGCTTGTTTCATAGGTAGGGGAACATGTATTTATTGATCAGTATTCTCAGAATGCTTGTTTCACAGGTAGAGATAACATGTATTGATTTATCAGTACTCAGAATGCTTGTTTCACAGGTAGAGGACATGTATTGATTGATCAGTACTCTCAAAATGCTTGTTTCACAGGTAGGGGACATGTAATGAGTATCAGTATTCAAAATGCTTGTTTGACAGGTAGAGGACGTGTATTGATAATCAGTACACCCAGAATGCTTGTTTCACAGGTAGGGGACATTTATTGATTCATCAGTACTCTTAGATAGCTTGTTTCATAGGTAGGGAACATGTATTGATTCATCAGTACTAACAGATTGCTAATTCTTGTTACAGGTGATGCATTCCAGTACCTCATTACATATGTACCTACGTAGTATAAACAAAGACACTAATCTTCTGTCACATTTTACTAATGTAATGCTACAAATTTTCAAAGACCATCAGAAAGATGACAGGTAAGTTAAAAATTTCAAACATGTCAAAAGTAATTGAGTGTTTTGGGTTTTTTTTTTTGCAAGTTGATGTCTGTTTAGATGGGTTCTGTGCTTTCATAGTGTTGCTTTTGGGAAGCCAATATTGCCAGAGCAACTACGATTATTCTGCTTCCCAAAGTTGTCCAAGAACCAGCTGATGTTTTAATAGATGGAATTATATAACTACAGTAGAATTTATACTAGATAAAGACTTCTTTTTGGTTTATGGACCGCTTTGAAAATGTCTTCTGATATCAAAGTCCTTGTGACTTTTGTAACATTGATGATTACAAAGTCAACTTTGGCTTCAGTTTTCACAATGTCAGAGACAGAACCTATTTTACATATGTCACTACTGAAACTGACGAAATCTGAGTCATAGATAAATGGACATTGATCTTTGTGCACAATTATTGGCTTTGGGAACAATGTTTTCCCCAAAGTCATTCTGTATCTTTATAAGTCCCCTACTGGAGGGGGGGGGCTATAGGTTTTGTCTGCCGGTCAGTCCACTGGCTTATGATTTTGGTAAAAGTTTTGTAATAGATCACCATTCATTAGATTTTGGTCTGGCAGATAGAGGGCATGTATTGATTCATCAATACTCACAGAATGCTTGTTTACATCTGATTCAGCTAACTGATGTTCATTACATTTCAGAGTATCATTTCCTATGTTGAAAATGTTAGACCAACTCCTATCTAAAGGTTGTTTTGACATCTTTGTCAGTGATTCCAGGTAAGTTATACAGATGCAGTAGAACTTTGATGAATCAAACTTCAATGAGTTCGGTATGTTTTGAACTATTGACAAAGATCCAAATAGTTTTCTTATTTAATGCTACTTATTCAAACTAATATGAGTCAAATTTCTTGATGTTTGGAATAACTTTTTGGGCTCATTTCTGTAAAAACAACAAAAAATACCTACATATAACTAAAAACGTATGATTCTCGGATACCATCTATGAGTCGAAGTCCCGATGTTTCAAACTTTTCAAGGTAGCCCCCTTGAACTTGAACTCATCAAACTTCTACTGTATTTCTGATTTACATTTAATAAACATTGTATCTAATTCACCCTACTCTTGTTGTTATACAATAAATAACCTTTCTTAAAAGACCACCCCTGCTGTCACTGAAATGTTGTAATACAAGACATGGTCTCTCAAAAGAGGTTTTATCTAAAGGATTACTTAACCAAATAGTTTTCAGATGTGGTCTTACAAGACAGGTGTCTTTATGACAGTGGTCTCACAAGACAGTTGGTCTTTATGACAGCCAGGGCAGTAAAAGTATATTGTTAAATTATCAAGGAGAGATGAATGACAGATTAGATTTATTTCTTTATAAGAAATGTAGTTCTTCTAACTTCTGTATGCTGATACTGGACCAGTTGTCAGCTAAGACCAGTAGTCAGCTATTATATTGAATGTGATTTTGTGAGATTTGTTTAGATCAATTGTTGGACAGTGTAGTCGAACAGAAAGAAAAAAATATTGTCAAAATACATACCAAGGACAAAATCACATAATAGCCAACTACTGGTCTTAGCCGACTACTGGGTCGCGACCAGTAAAACTTTTGTGTTTTACTGTTATCACATAATTGCTTTCTAAATTTCAGTAACCAATTTTCATTACAAGTTTTGAACCTAGCCAAGACAGAAATATCTAGGAGTGGAGATCCAAACAAAATTTTGTCAGCAGCTGATGTGTGAGTAGATCTATTGGACATGATAAGGGCTGAAATGAATGTTTGAATGTTTGCCAATGAATAGTAAATAGGGCATAATTAAATGAGAAATTAACATTTTAACATTTGGTCACATGTCTAGTAACAATATATTACATTATTTTGCCCTCACTAATCGGTATTGATAAGATAAACTGGGTATGGTAGGATATACCCTTAAAAATTCTCTTGCATGGATTGTCAGACACTAAGGTCAAAATGAAAAAGTTTGGTTTTATACAAATGGCTTAATAATTAAAAACTGATAGCTTTTTTCTATATGAAGAAATATGAGAAAGTTGTTAGGAATTATCTGCGGATCATTTTGACAAAATTTCAAAGTTCTTGGGTCAAGGTAACAGGCACCTACATAAACAGAAAACATAAGTTGTTTTTAAAATTTTAGACATTTTTTACTTCTTTTCATGAATCAAAGGGCAAACTTTAAACAGACTTGACAGGAAGTATCCCCTTGTGAAGCCACACTAAGTTTGGGAATGAAAAAGTAAAAGAACCCAAAGGGGCTCCAAAAGATGCCATGAACGAATTATCAGATGACATTAAAATTTTATATGCATGATTATACCAGTTTTGCTAATGAAATCTAAATCTATTCATAAACGAGCATTTAGCAGGCACATCAAATGACATAGGGTATAACTTTTAACAAATGGCTTATTAACTCAAAACTGATTGACTTTTTGTATAAAAGGATATATTAAGAAGTTGTTAGGAATTATCGAAGGATCATGATGACAAACTTTCAAGGCCATGGGGTCAAAGGTCAAGGTCACAGGTACCTAAGTCAGCAGAGAATTTTTCTTCAACTTCTAGACATTTTTACTTCATCTGAATCAATGGTTCAATTTTAAGCAAAATTTGCAGAAATTATTTCCATGGGAAGTCATATAATGTTTGAAAATTAGAAGGTGCTAGTACCTATAGGGTCTCCAGAAGGGGCGAAAATTAGTACTGTTTCACTCAAGTGACCATTAAGGATCATTAAGGTTAAATTATAAATATCCAATATCTCATATTGTATGTCTTATCATGTGAGGTAGGGTGTGTGTATGTATGTCTGTAAGTGTCTGTGCCTCTGAATGCATTAATTTATTTCTATATAGATACTGTGGTTTACTGCAATTTGAGGCAACGACAAGAAGCAAATCTCTGTTCCAGTTACTGCTGTTGATTTGCCACAAATATCCACGAGTAAGTAATTGTTTATATCTTAATGTTTCTTCGTTTCAGTGATTTTTATGCTACACCCAACAATAGACCTTTTTTTGATTTGTTCCAGAACGTCACAGTTTGTCATCAGGGCCTGGCACCATAAAACCTGAAAATTTACTCAAGTCTGAGAATATTCTCAACTTTGTCTGCTCAGCCAATCAGATTTCAGAATTAGCCAAAGTTGAGTAAAGTTTTTAGACTTAAGTAATTCTTAAGTTTTATGGTGCCAGGCCTAGTATGTAGCTTCACAGAAAATGTGACCTGTGTCATTTCCGGTTAAGAAATTAATCATGAAGATAACCAGGAATATGAATTACATACAGTAGAAGGATTCAGATTTGAAAAGCAGTCTACAGGAAAGGCATGGCTTTTGTCATTTCTACAGGAAAGAATATTTAGCTTAACTTTTTTCTCTCTCAAATTAAATGAAACAAGATATCATTGAATTTCATCACAAAACTGGAAGTTACCCAGGGCACATTTCTGTTAATGTCACAAAGTATTCCAACAAAGTTGAACGGAATGGAACAATTAGGAAAAGATCTAATGTTCAGTTATACAGTGGCAGCTAGTTATTAATGATGGAAGAGAAAAATCTGGTTGCATTGTACCTGACAGTAGACAAACCTTACACAAGTAAATTTATTAGCGTTCTCACATAATTAGTTTAGGTTCCAGCATGGCTGTACCCATGCTGACTACAGATGAGAGATTTCATTCTTGATTAAACCAGGACACTTGAGCACAGAGGTCCCTTATATCTTAGTGACCTTGACTTTCTGTACTTGTATAATGATACCATGTTGTCACTGTTCCATATTAATTTTTGTAATAAACTATTCAGTTTTAAATGATGAAAATGATTCGAAATCATGAACGATTCTATTTCTGTATCGGAGTATCTTAATTTTGATATTCAAACAATTTTATCATTTCGGTTTCTTGATAGGTAAGAAAGTTGACTGCGAACAAATTATATGAAGCACTTGTAACTTATGATGACATCGTTCCAGACGAAAATATGGAAGAGATCACATCCATAATAAGTGAAACTAGCTGGTAAGTCTGATAGAAAATGTAATTGAAACTGCATTCTTAGTTATTCCCATTAACTTTGAAGTCTGAGAGAAAATATAAGAAAAGATTACACCCATAAATAGTGAAAATAGTGGAGAGGTCTAAGAGAATATATTAGATTTAAGATAAGATAGTGTCCATAATCAGTGAAAGAAGATAGTTTGTCTTAGGTAAAAATACAGAGTTAATCACATTCGTAATAAGTAGGACCAAATATATATTAAAAATTATGACCAAATATTTTTTGAAATATAGAATTTAAAAATTTATAGAACAAAGCAGGTACCATTAGTAATTCAGAACCATTTTAGTATGTGGCCAAATAAGTAAGTTTAAGTTAGATATAATATATTTTATTATCTGTGTGCCTGTAACATTTATGTGCATCAGGAAGTAAAAAAGGATCAGTTTCACATCTAAATAGCAGATGTACATTACTGGCAGATTGGTGCTGCAATTTAAATTTTCAATACTTATAAGTTTACTTTCCTTTTGATAAGAAATTTGGTCAATTGCACAGAGTGAACATATACCTGCTTCATTCTTAACCTGTGTATATGTTACACTTGTATGTTGATGTTTTACAGGGATGAGGAGTTGACAAAAGTTCGGCTATTAAGAAATCAGTTGTGTGATCTAATGAATGTCAGCCGCCCTGTACTAAAGGTGAGCTATAATGTGCAGGTGCACTTTTCACAAAGGTGTCTTTTAGATTAGTGTTCCTATTGATCTGTAGGCCAGATTTTAAAAATGTGTTTCTCGGCCAATATCTTGTATTAGAATTTTTGGCCTGTGGGGTTTTTCTTGCTGTATGATAAAAAACACCCACCTACCCATAATTTAGATTTGTGTAGGACAATGTTCCATAGAAAGAAAACATGAAAGCCCCGCCCATATCGGATTGGAAATAAAAGCCCTACCTACCTTGTCAAATTTTCAAAATCAGTTGTCTGAGAACCAGGGATCTGTTGTCTAAGAACCAGAGGCCAAAAATCATAAAAATTTCCACTTGTCCTACAGGACAAGTATTATTGAAATCTACTTGTCTGAATGCAAAAATCTTTTGTCCTAAAATGAAATGTAAGATTTATTAAAGATCATATTTTGTATTTGAATTAAAGTAATTTTCTTTGAATTAATTTTTGTTTACAACAATATCACTGATTTCTCTTGTCTGATTCCAAAATGGACTTGTCCTGGACAATCAAACAAATTTGATAGTTGAGCCAGGGAAAGAATTAGCCAGTCATTATATTTCCCTTGTGGAAATAATTGGCTGGCCATCTCCTCCCCCCCAGGGAAATAATTGGAAAGCCAGATTTTTTCCCTGTGGAATGTTTAAGCAAGAGGGGGTGGGGAATTGGCTGCTACACCAGTTTTATAGGAAAATGTATCATTTTGTTGTCTACAGGACTACATTTATTTGATGCAGATGCTGTTAGACCATGCAATTTGACATCTATACCTCTAGAGTTGTGCCTTTTGATAATGTAGGAAAATGACTAAGCTAGTTATATCTTTTTTTAGACACAACAAGGAGCAAATAAGTGAGCCAGCACCAGAGAAATGTCACATTGATAGTCCCAGGTCAGAGACTTAATATTTAATAACCTCAAAGGAGCTTGGACTTTAATTTCTGCTTATAATAAAGAACCATTTTTTATATTGTGTTGCTTGTTTTTTTTTCACTTTTTTGTCTCATACCCATGGAATTGTGGTGAATGGGGGTCAGTAGGTGTTTGTCCTTTTCTGTCTGTAATTGCTCACCATTCGCTTACATTTCACAGGTAGTGACATCAGTACTGTCAGAACACATGTTTCCCATGTAGGGACATCAGTACTCTCAGAATGCTTGTTTCACAGGTAGCCGACATGTATTGATTCATTAACACTCTCAGAATGCTTGTTTCATAGGTAGGGAATATGTATTGATTCATCAGTACTCTCAGAATGCTTGTTTCACAGGTAGGGACATTTATTGATTCATCAGTACTATCAGAATGCTTGTTTCACGGGTAGGGGGCATATACTGATTCATCAGTACCCTCAGAATGCTTGTTTCACGGGTAGGGGGTATATACTGATTCATCAGTACCCTCAGAATGCTTGTTTCACAGGTAGGGTGCATGTATTGATTCATCAATACCCTCAGAATGCTTGTTTCACAGGTAGGGTGCACGTATTGATTCATCAATACACTCAGAATGCTTGTTTCACGGGTAGGGTGCACGTATTGATTCATCAATACCCTTAGAATGCTTGTTTCACAGGTAGCGGACATTTATTGATTCATCAGTACTATCAGAATGCTTGTTTCACAGGTAAGGGAAATACATTGATTCATCAGTACCCTGAGAATGCTTGTTTCACAGGTAGGGACATCAGTACTTTCAGAATACTTGTTTCAGAGGTAGGGGGCATGTATTGATTCATCAGTACCCTGAGAATGCTTGTTTCACAGGTAGGGACATCGGTACCCTCAAAATGCTTGTTTCACATGTAGGGGCATGCATTGATTCATCAATGCTCTCGGAATGTTTGTTGTGTCATTGTATCTGTGATAATTACTTGAAGTACTCACCAAAATAAATACTGAACAAAAACTTTTTACATTGAAAGACAAAAATATAGAACAGTACAAAAATCAAATTATATGTAAAAAAAATCACAGATCAAAATTGCTTTTAACTGGAAACTATCAAACGATCCTTCTTTCACAAATTTCTATGTATTTTCCAAAAAAATAATATATACAATATTCAGATTTTGTTGGAGTGAGAAATTTTGGCGAGTACTGTATACCAGTGATATAAACTTGTAATTCTTCAACTACAAAACATTTTCAGTAGTATTCTATTTAGGACACTAACATACCTTTGACCACTGGCACTATTGTCATGTATAGGATAAAAACTCAAATTCTTGTACTTTGAGATGAATGTATATTTATTATTATTCGTATGTCTTGTCTTCCATTTCAGTTATATTTCCCTGAATGTGATATCAATATTAGATTTTGACAAAATAATTTGACTTGCAGTGTTGGCATGTAAATAATTCAATATTTGGGTCCAACTATGAGAACAGGCACCCATTGACATGAGATGCTATGATGGAGAAACATTGAAATTAGACATATCAATTATACTGTAAACCAAACGTCATGTGACGATATTTGAATTATTGTATACCTGTAATTTTGCGCTCCAATTTAATTTTCACTCTTAGATGAGATGGCGAATTTAAAATGAAAGCAAAATTTACAAGCTAAATTTCTAGTTTTGTTTTATGCCACACTCAACAATTTTTCAGTTATATGGTGGAGGCCAGTTTGTAATGGTGGAGGAGAGAACACGGTTAAAATGTAGCCGGGTAGAGACCACTGGCCTTCCGCAAGTAAACTGGCAAACTTTCTCACAAAAATCAGCTTTGGTTCCAGCGGGACTCGAACTTGTGCCGACCAGAAGTGTATTTGGCGCAGGTTTATTATTTATTCACTATTTTCTAATATAAAAAAATCATTTTTTGAAATAAAAAAATCATTTTTTATATCAGAAATCATTTTTTGATATCAAAAAATCATTTTCTGATATCAAAAATTCGAATTTCTGATATCAATCAAAATTTTGAAAATGAATTTTTGATATCAGAAATTCGATATTTTGATATCAGAAAATCATTTTTGGATATCAGAAAACACTCATTTTGTGATATAAAAATATGTAGTATTTTTTTATATGAAAAATTCGATTTTTTGATATAAAAAATGAATTTTTGTTATCAGAAATTCGATTTTTTTTCTTCAGAAAAACATTTTTTGATATCAGAAAATCATTTCCTGATATAAAAAAATATCTAGTGTTTTTAAATATCAGAAATTCGATTTTTTGTTATCAAATAATACTACATATGTTTTGATATCAGAAAATGATTTTCTGATATAAAAAAATAAAATTTCTGATCTAAAAAATTCACCTCTATTTCCTGATATAAAAGAATCGAATTTCTAATATCAGAAAATGAATTTGTGGTATCGGTGAATAAATACTAAAACGGCGCCCCATAAAAGTGAGACTTCATGTTTCAAATCCAATGGTTAAGGAAGAATTTACGGTGATGATAGTTTATGTATGTATGCTTTCAGAGGGAATACACTCCTCATCTAAACACCACCTCACTTAGGAGATCACCTCACATTTAAGGCTAAATATTCAGTCTCTTGAAAATTTCTTAAGATTATTGAATAAGTGGAGACCCTGACTTATGATACCACCTTGCTAATCAGACAACTTTAAGTCAGTCAGTTATGTGGTTTTGACACCAAGATTCCACTGTACTTCATTTTAGCAGTTTCAATTTTAGAAAGATTTCTGGAAAAAAAAGTTCTTGCTTTTCAGAAAAAAAGCATTGGCACAGGTATTCTCTCGGTTGTAAGAGTGATTTACTTGATCAGCGCTATTGGTTTTGATGTGTTTATAAATAATAATGTCATTTTTGTTAAGTAATGCATCAAACTTATTATTTATCTGAAGGTTACAGATAAAAAATTGTATTTTATAGAATCCCATCTGTGTCCTTCTCTTTGACCTTGATCTCTCATCTCCACCAGTAAATAATGGATGCCACCTTATACATACACATTAACACAAACGAAAAAACTATATTAATGTCCTTCATAGGGAATATTTTTTTATAATAAGTGTAAAATGGCAATGAGTGTAGATGTTTTGCCTTATCCATTACATGGTTTAAAGAGAATTGCACGGAATAGACACTCCTGAGAGGAGTGAATGCGTCCATTTTTTTATAATGAAAATTAATATTTTCTGCTAAGCTGAAATATACAACAACTCCCATCACTTTTTTGTATCCATTAGTGTGAAGGATTTATATAGAGGTGACATTTTTAATCAGTATTAATTACATCCATTGTTTTTATTATTTTTTTCTTTGACTTTTTTGGTCGTGTTTGTCACCTTGGCGACACATTTTGATCCAATTTCATCATCTAAGTGTGTTTTGAATATTTTCAATGTCATCATGAACTCTGCAAGACGATTTTTATTCAGATTTGGAATATTCTCTAGGCTAAGAGAAACACGGTTGGTTTGTAAATGTTATGGTGGTATGACACAAGCTCTCCTTGGAGCCTTAAGCTTGGACTGATAAGGCCTTTTTTGTACACCGGAACCTGTCATGAGAGACCACTCTTTTTGAGACCATATTTTGAAAACTATTCAATTAAATATTTCTTTAAATAAAACCTCTTTTGATGGACCACATGCCTTGAGATACCTCAGATCAGTGACAGAAAGGGTGGTCTCTAAACTCATTAACCCTTAAGTCACATTTGGACCTACCCATTTCAAAGAATGATTAAGTCCATTTTCAGAATTCAGGGGTGTTTGATTTGAATTAGAATGAACTTTATGATAATTTTACATCCAATGTAAACACTTCTGAATTATGACCGAAGACCATACTACTTATTGATTTGAGTGAGTCAAAATGTGACCACAGGGGTTATCGAATTAATACAGGTTCAACTGTAGCCTAATGCTTTGTTTGATTTTGTAATACACTGATTAAGCTATAGGAGAAAAGAGGATAAAGCAAGCATAGTACTTAACACTATCACACCGATAAACAGCAAAGTTTTATGGTTTCACGGTCATTGCTACAGGACATTTAGAAACGTGACTAGAGGTCTAGAGGTGTGGAGAACAAACTGAGTTTTATACAGACTCTAGACTTGTTGTCATTTATCAACAAATTGTACGTGTGGCGTAAAACACCATTCAAACAAACAAACAACAAAAAGGTATCAACTTTCATTTTTATTACTTCACAGTATAAAATTCTTAATGTCTTGCAACTGTTTATATCTTAATATATAATATCCGAAGTGGGATTATGTTCAGATCGTCTTCTTGGCATTTCTTTACTTATATTTTATGTGAGCATTTTTTAAAAATGCAGAGTAATTATATGTACAGTCAGTTAAATGATGGGAATATTGAGAATGTCCTGATGAATATAATTTTGTTTATATATATATATATATATATATATATACTTTTGGACTTACCCCGACAAAATATGAATATTGTATATTTTGGACATTAAACATATAAGGGTAGCTGTTTGATAGAAAAAATTATGTTCAAGTGAAAATAGGTATTGACTAGTAATTTTGGAGTATAATATTATTGCTTTGCTTGGCACCAATACAGCTTAACTTGACCCAATACAACTGTACTAGGACATAATACAAGATCAATATGAAAACAGCCATTGAATAGTACTATGCTATAAATAACTTAGAAGCCTTTATTCTGGCATTATTCTGTATGGATTTGATATATTATTATAAAAAGACTCACAAAGCGTTCTGGATCTGATGAATACTGGAGGAACACGGACCTCTGGAAATCTAGAAGTGGGATCAGGTGTCATGGAGGTGTACGCATCCTTTCTAGACAGAAAAAGGACTTTCATAATAATAAAAATGTTAATAGTCTGCGAAAAAGCACCTTTGAAAAAGAAAAAGAAAATGCTCTTGATTGAATATACTAGCTAAAGATTTAGCATAAATCACGCAAGAAAAATAATCAAAGAGTAAATAGAAAGATATATGTGATTGCAGAATCATGAGAATGATGAAATAGTTTCTACATCACTGAAATAATTACAGAGATTTCAAAGAGTAATTTTGTCTAGAGGTGGCATTTATAAAACCTTATAGAGTTGTTGAAGGAAAAAAATTGCATTGTATAGGACTAGAATTAATTGTTGGAATTCGTTGGAATATTACTTGATAAGAAAGTAGGTATGTATTTTCGTGTAGCCCAGAAGGTTTTACATAAACTGTATAATAGAGGGAATCACTATCATTTCTAATGTCTATGACCAGCTTTAATACATTGACCAATGAGGTAAAGCATGGTTGACCTAGCTGCAACTGACCTGTGATTTTTGACCAGCCTTTATATTCTGACCTATGATATAAAGAATTATATACCTATATACAGTTGACTTTTGATTCATGACCAGCCTGAATACTTACTCCATTATTCATATATTTAAATGAAATTTACTAGATTCTTTTATATGTAACTCTTTTATATATCACGACACTATCCTATTTCATCCACCATTGTCAGTTTAGATTAATGTCTTCATGTAACTCAACCTTTTTATATAATGAAGTGTATTAACACTCTGACACCGATTGTTTATGTATTCTATGTTCATGTCGACTACAGTATTGAAAAGAATGAATGGTTTGAATAAGTTGTGGCCAGAGCTTGTCATTTCACTTTAGAGCTAATTAACTTGTCCAGAGCAATCAATATTCTCATCTAATTACACAACTTTATAGACCTCCAAGCATATGTAGTAGTCACAGTGTGTCATAATAGTGATGTTGGAATCTGCTAATGTGGGTGTTTATTAGTGTTGGACCTTTGTACACGCTGCAGTGTTCAAACATCCCATTCCATTAATACATGACCTTTTATTTTCACTTAGATAGGTCCTAATGTGATGTTTGTTTTGACATAGCTGGATATTGACATGTACTTTAGGAAGATCTTATTTTAGTGTGGGCGTTATTATACAAAGGTTCTGTATTCATAATTAATATTTCTGGTTTAAAGTAAGCTGTAACTTGATACCACATATATGATATAAAAGAATATTTGTTGTCAAAGTATGTAATGTCATACAAAAATCTCATAACATTCCATCATTTTATGCTGAAGGTATTATTAACATAAAACTACAATCTTCAAATATCTTGATGAAGGTCTGAGTGTAAGAAATCCTTAAATATCTTGATGAAGGTCTGAGTGTAAGAAATTTTTAAATATTGTAGTGAAGGTCTGAATGTAAGAGGTCATCAAATGTAGTGAAAGTCTGAGTGTAAGAAATCTTTTAATATCGTAGTGAGGGTCTGAGTGTAAGACATCTTTAAATATTATAGTGAAGGTCTGGGTGTAAGAAATCTATAAATATTATAGTGAAGATCCGAGTATAAGAAATCTTTAAATATCGTAGTGAAAGTCTGAGTGGAAGAAATCTTTAAATATTATAGTGAAGGTCTGGGTGTAAGAAATCTATAAATATTGTAGTGAAGGTCTGAGTTTAAGTAATATCTAAATATTGTAGTGAAGGTTTGAGTGTAAGAAATTTTCAGATGTGTGAAGTCTGAGTGTAAGAAATATCTAAATATCGTAGTGAAGGTCTGAGTGTAAGAAATCTTTAAATATTGTAGTGAAGGTCTGGGTGTCGTGAAGGTCTGGGTGTAAGAAATCTTTAAATATTGTAGTGAAGGTCTGGGTGTAAGAAATCTTTAAATATTGTAGTGAAGGTCTGGGTGTAATAAATCTTTAAATATTTTAGTGAAGGTCTGGGTGTAAGAAATCTTTAAATATTGTAGTGAAGGTCTGGGTGTAAGAAATCTTTAAATATTGTAGTGAAGGTCTGGGTGTAATAAATCTTTAAATATTGTAGTGAAGGTCTGGGTGTAATAAATCTTAAATAAATATTGTAATATAATAAAGATCTGAGTTTAAGAAATATTTAGATATTGTAGTGAAGGCTTGAGTGTAAGAAATCTTAAATTAATATTGTAATGAAGGTCTGAGTGAAAGAAATCTTTAAATATTGTAGTGAAGGTCTGAGTTAAAGAAATCTTTAAGTATCATTGTGAAGGTATTGTTAACATAAACCACATTGTAATGAAGGTAATAAGAAATCAAATATCCTAGTTCGGAATGTAAGAAATATTCAAATATCGTATTTAGAATCAGAGGCTGTAGTATTTCCTTCAGAATACATTTAGAGTTAACTTTCAGTATGTGAATCAGTTTTTGCCCTCTGATACTTACGCACAGACTAGACCACGACTAGTGGTTAGAATGTCTCACCTCTAATACTAGTACTGGTCAGGGGGTGGGTTTGAGCCCTTCTGGAGTCTAACCTGTATATGTAAGGAAGTATTCCGGTGTACTTGCAGAAGGTTGTATAACTAGAAAGTGTAAAACATCAATATAACAAGCAAATAACAATTTATACCGAAGAATAGGGAAACAGTTTACAGCTCCATTGGCTGCGTGTCATCTAAACTTGAAAGTTGATGGATGGATAATTGGTGTTATATGATTTTTATGGCTAAATATGCTTTGATCATTGATTTATTTCCGTAACGTGTTGTTTAACTGTAAAATGATATATTTTTATAATAATTAATATTTTTTCTATTATATTAAAAAATGATTAATCACTGCATTATATCACGTTTGGTACTGATATGCAAATTGTCCTAAACTTTCAAAAGTTGTCATTAGTGATGCTAGAAGTTGTATATATAGTTCTAGTGCAGACATAATGAAGGTGATATTTTTTGTTAATAGTCAGTCTTACAGTCTGAAGTTACCTCATTTTTTTCAGATATTGAACTCTCCAACATCCATCAATTTCAATTTGAATACAATTCAATGGGGACTTTATTTGGAAGTGTCCATATAAAACACAAGGAGTAATAATTGCAAGAAACATAATTTTGTTTGAGTCTGTTATGTTGTGATAAGAAATCTGATTACATTATATTATTTGCTTGTGTTTGTATTTAATGTTCATATCTTGGTTTTTATTACATCAGCATATCAAAAGGTCTGTTTTACGATGATAATTGGCATTCTGAATTTTATCTGTATTTTAGATTTAGGTCCGATCTTTTGATGTTTGTTGATACCAGCATATGTCCTGTATTTTCTCAGATTACACTTTACTTTGTTTTCTGACTTCTGTTTCCACTGTTGTCTGTGTCTGTCAGTTGTCCGACTTCTGTTTACACTTTAGTTTGTCTTTTAGTTGTCTGACTTCTGTTTACACTTTAGTTTGTCAGTTGTCTGACTTCTGTTTACACTTGAGTTTATGTCTGTGAGTTGTCTGACTTCTGTATATACTTAAGTTTGTGTCAGTTGTCTGACTTCTATTTACATTTTATTTTTGTGTTTATTAGTTGTTTCTGACTTCTGTTTCCTCCTATGTTTGTGTCTGTCGGTTGTCCGACTTCTGTTTACACTTTAGTTTGTCAGTTGTCTCACTTCTGTTTACACTTTAGTTTTTCAGTTGTCTGGCTTCTGTTTACACTTGAGTTTATGTCTGTGAGTTGTCTGACTTCTGTATATACTTAAGTTTGTGTCAGTTGTCTGACTTCTATTTACATTTTATTTTTGTGTTTATTAGTTGTTTCTGACTTCTGTTTCCTCCTATGTTTGTGTCTGTCGGTTGTCTGACCTCTGTTTACACGTTTTTGTGTCTATCAGTTGTGTGACTTCTGTTTATACTTTAGTTTTATGTTTGTCAGTTGTCTGACTTCTCACTTGAGTTTATGTCTGTGAGTTGTCTGACTTCTGTATATACTTAAGTTTGTGTCAGTTGTCAGACTTCTGTTTACACTTTAGTTTTTGTAAGTTGTCTGACTTCTGTTACACTTTAGTGTTTATGTCTATCAGTTGTCTGACTTCTGATAACACTTCATTGCGTTGTTTACACTTTAGATTATCTGACTTCCGTTTACACTTTATGTTTGTGTCTATTAGTTGTGTGACGTCTGTTGAGCATTGTAACTTTGGTATTATGTTTATTATATTTAGTTATCTGACTTCTGTTTACACTTTAGATTATATCTGTCAGGTGTCTGACTTCTATATATACTGTAGTTTGTGTCTGAGTTGTCTGACTTTTGTTTATACTTTAGTTTGTGTCTTTCACTTGTCTGACTTCTGATAACACTTCATTGTGTTGTTGACTTCATTTTCTCACTTCTGATTTCTGTGTCTCCGTGTTGTCTGTTTTCAATGTTAGAGTTTATCTTTTAAGACACCTGATTTAAGTCATATATGATTGATTACAAACATAATGTTCATGAAGTATTTCCAAATAATAAATAATGATTTAACAAGAATAAATTGTAACCTTACTCTGTGACCCCTTGCTATAATTTTTTCTAAATCTGACATTGTGTTGTGATATGGTATATTACTGGTTGCCTCTTTTCCTTTTGACATTAGTCACATAAACACACAGATATATCTAACTGCTAGTGTCAACCTGAAACTGAAACAATTTTAAAGTATTTGCAAGGTGATATAAATTTGTGTCTCTGACACTGAGAATATATACACATTATATATATCAGGTAGTTATAAAAGTTTAGCAAGCCGTTTATCTGTTTATTTATTTATGGTAATATGTTAAAAATCTGTTTGTCAGTTTTGTCAGGTAGACATTTAAACATGTTTGCACTAGTGTTTTAATGCATGTGTATATATTTAAGATGACGATATTCTTTTCCTGATTCGCCCCGCCCTGTTGTGTACCACACACCCTATTCATGCATCATACGTTTTTAACCCGATATACGCCATGTTGTACAACACACCCTGTACGGGTAACATACATTTTAAAACCTGATTTGGCCTTATCATATTACACACCTTATACATGCACATCATATGTATATTGCAAGCCAAACTGCTGTTACACAACCGTTCTTATACATGTACTGTATTTTCATATACCTGGCACTGTCCATGTTAAATCTTGTGTTAACAAGAAATTTTTTCTCGGGATATAAATTGCTGTCACCTTCTTATTTTTTGTCATTTGTCATGTTCAGCTGATTACGTAACAAATTCCCAAACAATCAGGTGCGTTTCCTCAACACATTTTTCACGTAAAAATAGCTTATTACTTGGCAACGGTATAACATCAAATATTTGTGCACATAAGTTAAATCTTTAAACTTATGCATTTTCATGTACTTTTATATCGGCGAATGTGTTTTAAACTTTATCACTGCAACTACATTTTATATTTACATTTCTAAGTAGGTACTCCAAGTTTGTGAGATTTTTTCTCGTCACTTTTTGAAATGAGCATATGTATGTTACATTATTATAGATTTACATTACAGTTATTGCTGAATGTTCTGTTTATCTTTACATTATATATTAAACGTTGAGAATTCCTACAAACCTCATTACTACAATGTACATAGCATTTCATATGCCTTTCTAATTACAATGCATGGGTCATCAAAGCATTGTATCTGGTTTTAAATAACTACCTTTCTTATTTCAATGTACATATAATCATATCATTGTATCTGATTTCTTATTTCAATATACGTATCATCATGCCATTGTATCTGGTTTTATAAAAGCAATATACGTTTCATAATGGTATTGCATCTGCCTTTCTAATTGCAATGTTCATATCATAACATCTGCCTCTCTAAGTATCACAATACCATTGTATCTGGTTTTATACTTCAATGTTCATATCATCATAACATTGTGTCTGCCTCTCTAAGTATCACAATACCGTTGAATCTGGTTTTTTAATTCAATGTATGTATCAACATAACATTGTATCTGTCTCTCTAAGTATCACAATACCATTGTATCTGGTTTTATAATTCAATGTATGTATCAACATGCATTTGTATCTGCTTTTCTATTTTTTTTTTTTTTCATATTTTATTTGAATTTCCAATAATTCTACATTTACAAAATAACTGACATCAACATAATGACAAATATTGTACATATAAATGACTTAATTAAGGCTGAGACACTTGTACAATGATATTTGTTTGCCATTGTCGCGGAGCAGTAAAGTTTAGCATTTAATTCAATGATTTTATAGTACATTGCATACGATATGGCTTGTTCAAAAATGGGAATTTTATCGTTACGTCTGCAATTATAGATAATATTTTAGAAGAACAATACAAAAATTGACTATATCGAGAAAATCACCCACATATATACTAAATATAAAAATCCCAGGTAGTAACTCTATAACCCCTTGCATTTTTCTATATAGTAAATCCTTAAAGGAGCCTTACATGTGTTTTTTTTCACTTTCACTTTTCACTTACTTAGATTGATAAACAGTAACAAAAAAGAAATATACATTGACATAAAAATTCTTAAATTCCTATATATTTTGTGAAAATTGCTTGAGAAACATATTGCTTGAGAAACTTATTTTCACAAAATATATAGGAATATAATATTTTTATGCTTGTGTATAGCTCTTATTTGTTATTGCATATGTAGTAAAAGTAGAAAAAAAATCGAAATATATTATTGGTAAATACAGCTAATGCCCCTTTATATCGTATCCATGTTGTTTTTCAATTCCCATAGATGATGCATAAGTGTTTCTTTTGTATTGTTGCAAAATCTACACAACTCGGTTTTAAGAATTTATATATTTTTATTTATAAAGTTTTATAACCTGTCATTTTGTATACACAATTTTATTTATTATTTGGTATTGAAAAGCTCTGAGAAGTGTGTCATCTGTTAATTGGCTTATATACCATTTTGCAACATAGTTAGAAAAATCTGGTTTCAACTTTTCAATCAGTTTGTTGGTGGAGTGTTTTATCATTCTTTCTGCTCCTTTAGGTAATAAATAATTTAAGTATAAGCGTTTACAATTTTATCATCATTTTTTTATTTAGTCTTCCGCTGACATGGAATGGCTGAAATTAATCCATAATAGTCTAGGATACTCATGTTGTTATGTGTATTTAAAAATTCTTGCTGTGTAAAGATAATTACATTATCATCTATAAGGTCGTCGAGAAAAATATTCCTTTTTAAATCTATTTCTTTTTTAAAAATTGAATTATTATCTATTTTAATCATTTCGTTCAACCATATTGTTTAGGTCATAATTTCTTTGGGGGGTTGCATGGACATCAATGTCGTATGCTTGATTTAACAAATTTCGTTTTACTTTATCAGGTTTCCCTTTTGAAACGAATTAAAAAAATATAGATTGCATATCATTAGCAGTTTTGTTTGATATATTGGGTGATACTGATAAAAAGTTGCAGCAAAGTATGTCAAGCTAGTGATTTTATAACTGTTATTTTCCCTATTTATTGATAAATTTCGAAAAGACCAATCATCTAATAATGTTTTTATAGATGCACACTTTTTCAATTCTTCAATATATTCTCTTCAAAGAAGTTGTCCTATATTTTATACCAAGAAGTTTAAATTTGCCACGGAAATTCCTCTGTAATTTTACATTGTATCCATGCAACCCCATCTGGCCCCAATCCATACTGTCTCGGCTTTGTTATAATTTAATTTGAGCCCAGAATATTTTGAAAATAATGTAATTAGGTTGAGTGCTGAGTATAGGGACATTTTGTCATCTGTTGAAATCAAAGTCGTATCGTCTGCGTATTGTACAATGGTGAATTCGGAATTATATAAAAAATATCAGATACCAAGGTATAAATCTTTAGGATGTCCAGGTTATAGATACAATTCTGGTAAAAATTGACAAACACGGATCTCTGTAAACCATTTTTATTTATTTATTTTTATACTTTTTATATCTGTTGGAATTTCGTGACTGCTGCTAATAATTAAAGCAGATAAATATTGAGATGAAATTGGGTATCTCGGTCTTGCTCCCCTTTCAACAAGGAAGTCGGAACAATGACCGTTCCTAATTTTATTACACGGAACATCTGTAGTCAAGTGGTTAAAGCACTGTGTTTGAAAGCATAGTCTCTCTCTTCTGTCGTCAGTGCGCATTTGAGACCTTATGGAAGCAATCTAATAGTTTAAGGAAGTTTGCTAATTTATTGGGGAAAGTCAGTGGTCTTTTTCTTCGTACATTGCAACATGAGAAATAGTAGTAACAAGACTTGTTCAGGACGGATGGACGACCACGGACTGACCACAGACAGACCACAGACTCAGCGTGATTTGAATAGCCCACCACCTGTTGATGGTGAGCTTATACAGTGATTTTCCTCGACCATTAAAACTGGCAACCATGGAATTTACAAAAATATATATTGAATTATGTATGCGACTTAACACAAAAGAGACAAATATAAAACAAATAGCAATTGTTCATTTCGCATGTGGTAACAGCCTATAAAATTGAAGTCTGAAATCATAACAAAATTAATATATGTTTCATAAAACACATAATGTCTAGATAATGCCAATATACTTGTTTGTATTTAGGTTTCAAACCGCTCACTTAGATCTAATTGTAAGCGTTCATCAAGCTGAACGCCCCATGTTTGATTCCTATAGTACCTTACCTAAGACTTCTTTAACCCTTTCACCCCTAAATATTGAAATGGAATGCTCTTTTCTGTTGTTTAGACCAGTTTATTGTGGCTTGTAGGATTGAAATGGTTAAATATATAGTGATTGTTTTACTGCCAATTCCTTTTTATGGTAGCGACATATTTATGCATCGTCACTGCATTGGCAAAAAGTCATAGCACAGGTAAAATTTTGTAGCATTTCACTAACAGCTGGTATGTTTATTGACACAAAACAACAGTGAAATAACTTTGTTTTCAGTTCCGTATTTAATATCAATGAAGTCAGTTCATTTATTTTCAGCACAGTCAGGTGACAGTGTCAGAGAAATATTAATATACTGACAGGTAATCGCTGAATATAAGTACATGTGTATATCTATAAAGACAATTTATATACGCGCACGAAATTTATTAATTAGTTTAAATATGATTCACTGAGTGCAACTCTTATTCGGATGAACAGATGGTTAATATTTAGGATTTTTACTTCATAATAGTTGATATTTAACATTTTTATTTCTGAATGGTGTTGATTTCAGAACAGTTAATATCTAGGATATATGATTCTCCGTTCTCAATAGTCAATATTTAGAATATAAATTTCAAGGAAGTTGATAATTGGGCTCTAGGATTTTTATTTATGCGTTAACAGTAGTTAATATTTAGGATGATGATTTCGCAGTAATTAATTTTTAGGATTTTAATTTTAAAAACGTTGATGTTTAATATTTAGATTTTGTTTCTGTTTTCAAAACCTCATATAAACAGAGGTACATAGCAGGACCCAGTAAATGTTCCATCAAACCTTTATTTTTACTCCTCACCAAAATACTAACAGCCGTTAAGGAGAAACTGCAACAATACTAAACAGTTGCTTATTCCAGAATTAGTGTAAATCAGATGTGGATACTTGAAAATTCTAAACAGCTTTTCGGTAATTTAAAGACACACCGTTTTTCTCAAATTTATAATATCAATGCATATTACTTTTTTTACAAACGGAAAATTAAAAGAGAGAATATTTGATATCATCGACTACTTTTTTCACTAAATATAGTACCCGAATAGTTAAATATCTAGCGATTGTTTATCAAGATACTTATTATATCTATTATTATTATTATTCAACACATACATACACTGAAGTTGATATTTAAAAAATTATGGAATTTCTAATTGACAATATATTTCTAATGTTTGGAGACCAGGTCTTTCACAAAATGTCGGCATTCTCTTTGGCACCAATTGTGCCCTTTTATTGGATGGCCTGTTCTTTTATTCATATAAAGCAGACTTCATTCAGAAGCTTCTGAATCAAATGAAGAAAAATGAAACTAGCATTTGCCTTAAATTGGACATTTAGATATACCCACGACTATTCCATGGAACCTGATCCCACCATCTTATCTTCACCAGATTTTATATTGTCTCCTATACATCCTGAACATTATTACGTTGGTATCCGTGATTTTTAGATGAATATTTACGATGTTGATTTCATTATAGTTAATATTTAAGATTTTGACTTGCGTGTTTACAATGATTTATATATGTATATAAAATTTTGCAGATCTGCTTTCCTAATATTAAGGATTTTACCATCTCGGTGCTTTGAGTAATATTAAGCTATATAATTGACAGATGGATTGAAATTCAGCATGCAATTAGATCTGCTGAGACAGAAGTAGGTATATAGACATACACAGTATTGCAACTCATATAGGTCAATTAGAATCTATGTTGGAATTAAATCTGGTAGATATATTTAATTATGTCAGAAGTAATCAGTATAGCAGACACATATTTCATTGAGGCATGTAAAACTAGCAGAGCAACATAATGATAAGGTATTTAATGGTTTTAACTGGAGGTACACACCCTGATGGAAGTTCTTGA
Source organism: Atrina japonica (assembly GCA_030159075.1). NCBI lineage: Eukaryota > Metazoa > Mollusca > Bivalvia > Pterioida > Pinnidae > Atrina > Atrina japonica. Next base: position 1,242,747 of record BROG01000117.1, read on the forward strand.
GTTATATACTGCTTCTACAGAATATTTCTATAAATACAATATGTAAATGAAAGGCATATGTCACAGAATTTATTTACGTTGGGCACCTTACTTAAAATTAAAACAATAATGTTTGAATCTATTGAATGTTACATAGATTGTAGAAATACACATATATATATTTTATATGTTTAACTATTTTGTTGCAATCTGACCACAGGCTATGAGTGACATCATTTGGTAATTTTTCTTCATGTTGAATAAATGTCCTCGTATTAGACTACTGGATAAACATTAGGTGGTCACGTTTATCTTTCCCATGTGTAGTGAAGGTGTATTTAACCACTGGGTACACATCAAATGGTCAATTTTATCTTCCATTTTGCTGTAGGTCTGTTATCGGTAAATACGTGGACATACTTTATGTAGTCAGTTTTATTCTATACCAGATAATTTCCTTTCTGACCTCGCTTAATACACACATTTTGGGACCTGGAGATTAACCTAATTAAAATATCCTTCTGTTTATAAAGGTCATCCTATATAACTGTTGAATGTTCTTGGTGATGTATAATCAGTTATCTGTGTCCTATCTGTGCAATTGAAAAGAAAAAAATGAGCTCTATATATTTTGTTTCAACTGTTATTGACAATGAATTGTGTCTAAATAAAAGTCTAAATATAATTTTTAAAACTTAAATCATATTTATAAATTACAACCCATTTATATTGAACCTGTGACACTGAAATCCCAATTTATTTGGAATGATTTTGACTGCCCGTCAAAGTCCTTTATTACCCTTCTAACCCCCTTATTTCAAAAACCCTGTTTATTTGAAAGAAAATTTCATTTTCCTTCGATTTCCATATACCCGGGCTCGACGATAGATAGATAGATATTCTATTCCCTTTGTGTACTTGAGAAATTTAGGACCACCAGATATATATCTACGTCTAATACATGTATATATCTGTAGATTATAATTATACATTGACATTTTTCGTGTAGTCAGGTTCCTAAGTGATAAAACAACTTTCCGTGGGTAGATTTATTGAAGATAGGATAAAATGTTTCTAAAATGTCGAACTGTAAATCAGGGTTTGTTATTTACTCCCACGGTTATTTATACACAAACAGCTGATGGCAGTTAGTATATTAAGTTATATACAAACAAACATCACAGACATTTTTTGCTGCCTTTCTCATCAAATAATGCATGTTGATATAAAACGTTTTTTACTTTGTGCATGGATTGGTTTAAGAAACATTTTGATTGAGGCAAATCCTAGCAGACATATTGTTTATGTGCTGTACTACATGACTGAAGATAAGTTTTAGAAAATAGGGACAGCATTATCATTATCGTATTATTATTATTATTCTCATTAGTGATGGAGGTCCAATAACAGTACTGTATAACCCCGACCACCGCAGCTGCCGACTGTCTGTGCACCGGTGTGTTCAGCTGTTATGTATGCATCGCTGACTCCATGTTAGATGCAGTTATAATTAAGTTGGTATTATATAGGATTGTAAGAACTCTATTAACCACGCAAGCTCGGCAATTTTCTGTCATCATTTTGTTAATAATCCTTATTAGATATTTCTTTTTCATTTAGCTTTGTAATCATGACCAGTTTTGATGGCGATAGAACATTAATTTGAATCATGTGCCATCGTAGATCAATTTTGAAAAGTGAAGGTTTTGATTTAAGCGAGTACAACACTCTTTCACAAACTTTATATCCTCTGATATAGATTTTATATCCTAGATGGTTTTCATTAAATACAAAAGAATTCGGTCATGGTTAGGGTTTTTTTTATGCCAACAGCTATGCTGTTTTCTGATTTTAACAAAGGATCAAATTTGATATGAACAGACTTATCAAAGTAGCTCTGTATTTCATCTTAAATCAACAATGTTCAAAGCTTTAAAATATGTATGAAATGTGACAAATTTTACATTCCAACATCAGAAATTTAAAACATTTTTAAACTTCTTTATTCATATTTTTTATGGCGTCAAATCTCACGAAGTTTCAATTTCTACTTAAGTTCACATCGAATGTTGTCTGTAGAGCTTTCCGAGAATTTAGAAGAAAAGTTTCTCTTAGAACTTCCACGAACAGGCTCGATGTATCATTTGTAAACTTAAACACATTCTCTCTGTACACTGTTAAAATAAACACTGAGAGTCTGTGTACACGATGCTTTTCTAATGCTGTCCGCCATTGTGTGGATGTGTCTAATAGTGTTCCGAGTGGCGACTCACCGACATCTGATTCGGACCAGTATCTACGGTGTTTCACCGTGAAACACCTGATCCGAACTATTGCCTCATTTTTTATTTCAAATGTTTATTGGTGTTTTATGCACAATCAACAATTTTCAGGGAGGAGAACAACGCCCTCACCCGCATGTAAACTGGCAAACACAAAAAAATAAGCTTTGGTTCACGCAGGACTCAAACCTGCTGTGACCGGAAGTGAGAGACTACATGATTCGAAGTGCTCGCCACGGAGGCCCCATTGTGCCTCATAAAGAGTGTTCCGAGAACTGACCTACAAACATCTGATCCGTACACATATATACTGTGCCTCATAAACGGAGTAATGACCTTCCAACACCTCATCCGAACCGGTATCGACGGTGTCATATACAAAGTGTTCCGAGTAACGAATACCAGCATCGACCATTTCACATACAATATTTCGTAAAACGACCTGCCAACCTGATCTGAACCAGTATCGACCATGCATTATAAGGATAAGTACGAGTGTTCCGATTATGACATTCCAACACCTGACCCTCCAATACCTGAACCGAACCAGCATTGACCATTTCACATACAAAGTGTTCCGAGTAACGACCTACGAACACCTACTCTGAACCAGTATCGATTGTGCCTCATGATACAGTATTCCGAGTAATGACCTGCGAACACCTACGCCGAACCAGTATCGACTGTGTCACATACAAAGTGTTCCGAGTAACGACCTACCAACACCTGATCATAACTAGGATCGATCGTATCACATACAGAGTGTTCTGAGAAACGGCCTACCAACATTTGATCAGAACCAGTATCGGCCGTGTCACATTGTAAGTGTTCGAGTAACGACTACCAACCCCCGAACCCCTTGTCTTGAAACTATACAGAATATGTTTGACAAAAAGATGGAGATACTGGCTCAACATTGAGACAGTAACGTTCCAGCTTTTGCAAAGAACCTATACCAAACATGTTTTGATCAAGTAAGGTGGATATACTGGCTCAGTATTGAGATGGCGAAGTATCTGCCTTGCTAAGTAATTGTAATAAACATGTTGTTGAACGGATGTATAAACGCTGATAACCATCCCTACAGTATTTCTTGCCAAGTTCCATAATGTAGATTTTTTGTAAATGTCTTTTTATAATTAGATATATGAGTCGTGCCCAGTCGACGCAATACATCAGAATAAAAAAAAAGAAAAATTAACGAAAACTGTCCGATATAAATGTGTTTACACATCAAAGTTTTGACCTTGTGGCCTACACCCATCAGAAGCTGTGAATTTTGTATCGTATACCAAGGCCCAGGATCCTGAGTGTCATTATTTAAGAACAAGACGTTACTTCTGTAGTCCCAAAGTAATGAGGATTGAAGAACGACATCAGTTTAAAATTGTATTATGAACCAGGACCCAGAAAGTGTGGACAAACTATGACCGGATGTGGTAAAAACGAGGTTAAACAGCTATTTTAGGTCAGATTATGACCGATGTGGTGAAAGGAAGTTTACCAAGGATGAGCGTCAATACAGAGGCCTTATGGACAGATATTTGTGGGTCGCAATCAGGAGGATGTTAGGTACAGATGCTAGGTCGACAGATGTACAATAAAAATATGTTTATCATTACAATTTGATACCTAAAATATTTGTGAACGAAATGCGACCGGAATGCGTTTGGGAAAGGAGGCGAGTGTACATTTATTTATAAAAATGATGTCTCGAAGCTCAACATATTACGCTTGGAAATATGCATTTCCCGGTAACCATAATGAAAAATTTTGTATGAAAGATATGATATATGGAAGCCATTGCGACAGAGTATGAACAAAAGTGATATGATTAGACGCTTACTAGATTGAGTAACGTAGGCTAGTGTAGCGACCACGACAATTACTACTGGGAAATAATGAAGCTAATTTTACCTAGTTGGTATTCACAAACACACATCGCCATTTGTCTTCCTGGTGTACATGCAAGTATGTAGCTATCAAAAATAACAAAAGATTAATATTTTGTATGCTAACTACTTCTCATTAAAGAGGCAAAATAAATGGGAAAAACCTGACAAACATGGAAAAAACAAATGATAGTAAAAAAAACTGTGACACTTAATGAATTATGTAGGTATTTATACACAACATGTAATCTCAAGTTCATATCACTGTCATGTCTGTATACGGTATGTACCAAAATTTTCCGAATGTTGGATATTTTTATGGTTTTTAACATATGTTTTGAGAAATGCAGTGAATATTGTATATTGAAGGTAAAAAGGAAGAAACAAAACTTAAATTCAAGTAAAATTGGTTTTGATAATTGATATTTTGCAATGACATTTGTTCTTTTTATCTGAAGTTGTTCTTTAATTTTTGTTGACACTTGATATAAAATGATTAAAATGAGTACTTATTTTTGTTAGGCACTGTATAACAAGAACATACCAGTCCTCGGAAGTAGGAAATTCTAAATACACATATAACAGAGACATCATTATGTAAGATAAATTATGATGTCTTTGTTTCAGAGATATTAACTAGTCATGAAGTGTTATGTAGAATAATGTCTTTACCTAAATTGGGATATTTCATATCTAGCAAAAATAACATCTCCAAATAATGATGCTACATTTCATAAACTGAGAGGTATGTTTTCATGGACATTTATAATTTCATAATTACTATTTTAACCATATGCTATATCTGTAAAGAAAGAGAATATAATACATCGCATTGCTTTAAAAGAACATCCCCAATCAAGACGCATAGTGATTATTAAAACGAGCTAAATATGTCTACTACGCCTTGAGTTGTAAATCAACTTCATAAAAACATGCATCATACTATTGACTTAAATGCTTTAGATGGTCCTGCGTAACCTAGTGGTTTGAAGATTGCTTTTCAGTACAGGTTTGACTCCCGGAAGTCAAGTGGTCTCTTCCCAGTTACATTGTAAACTTGTTCACTCCTCCGTCATTAACCCTGATTTGAGGGTAATGAAAAAACGTCAATAAACTTGAGCGTTATTCATTTTGTTTTAAGTTAATTTGATAATGTTTAATGCACCATTACTAAAATCATCTAATGAACACTACACTCAAAGAATGAAATAGCATATGAGTCCCATAATGGCTAATTTTATTTGTCTCAACTGTCAGAACTATATAAACAGAGATTTTATTATATATTTTGACAAATTCTAAATCGGTCAGAGGTTCACCATCATTGTTATTGTATAAATCAAACAACACAATTCTATAACATATTTATGTTTAGCAACTCTGTTTTATAACAATTATGTTGAAAAACTTAATTTTAAAACACAATAATGTTTAATAACACATTTTTATAACAATTATTTTGAACATTTTTTCTACATATGTTTACGAATACTTTCTAATTTGGATATCAAGATTTGACAAATATATAGACCTATGTACATAAGCAGGGAATTGAATTTGTTATCATAACTGGGATTGATAGCGATTGGACTTTAAATAAAACAAAAAGAAGCGTTCAAGAGGCATGGGTCATAAAACTGGAACAAACGAAATATATATGTGTGTCTATATACTAAAACATAAACAAGTATGCAACTTGAATTTAACTAATTGTTTCATCTGCATCCGTCACTGGTGCAAAACAGAAACATAATTTTTCTAAATTTCAAAATATTGTATACTTTGAAATAAATCAAAATTTTACCACACAAAATGCAATTTGTAAAAGTCGACCGAGCATGGAATAAACACATGTACAGGGTCATAAGAACGACATTAACACAGCAGCAATTAGTCATAAACCTCTATAAATATATCAAACCATCAGCATATGTTTTACCTCTTTAAGTTGCTGTGTATACACGACTGGAAATTTTACATTGTAGTTTCAGTTTAGCGCACTTTGATGTTGGCATTTAAGAGTTATCAGGGGTAAAATTGAAGCATTCTGTTGATTGGCTTCGTGTTTATTTAGGGCAAACAGCAACTGTCAGCTGTCGGTTATCTGTCCTGTCAAAACACTTATCCCCAATTACTTTTATATAACTACAGCTATTCAGCATCAGTTTTTGTACTAGTTATGCTTCCATAGCTTGGGAAGAGATGTTTTTGTATTCATCTCCAAGTTGATGTAGCAAATTTATTATTTTTTTAAGTTTTCAAAACATACTCATGTATGATGATTCTTTTTTTTTTAGTTTTCGTATTGAAATTTTTAACATTTCCAAACATTATCTTTGAAAAGTTTTCACATTTCTGTGTTATTTTACATTTTGTAAATTATTGTTTCAATGGAATTAGCATTTACAGTCACGATTGAAGAGAACTGCACGCTGATATCGGATAATTTTTGTGTAAAAGATTCCCTTAGATTAAAGAAATATATCTATGCAGAATTTAAAAACCTGAATTGCAACAAAAGATGAACAGAGAAAGTGATGTTAAAATCACTTATTGCACGCATTTTAGTACTCGCAAGTGGGATGTCTTTTGTTGATTCCCGGTGCCGGATCTTGCATAACATTTTGAAGAAAAAGAGAACGGTTGTTTGTTCATCAAACCCTAAGCATGTCGAATGAGGCTTAAACTTGTGTGACACCTTAAAATCCTCACGCCATTAGTATCAGTCAGTAACATAGGCCAAAATATGTTACATTTCAATTATAGTTCATGATATCGCTTCGTAAATGATATTTGATCTTGACTAGACGAAACAACAATAAGCATGATGAAGAAATACCAATGAATGTTCTAAACTAAAAGTCCATTGGAACACGACAAATATAGTAACGGTCTCCGGTGTCCGGAAGGAGTCAGCAACACCTGTTAGCATGACACAATTAAAGCGCTGAAAATATCAGTTGGTGTTTATAATTTTGTCTTGGTCATGTTATTACAACGATGCTGATGTATCTTTATAACAGACAAAGTCTTGGCGTCAAACAACAATAACACACGATATTTCGTACATTAAGCAAACAATACTCCATAGTTTGACATTCACTTACAACAAGTCTTCCTAAAGTAACTCGTAAACAAAGTCTTGCATTGAAGATTTTGTTTTGATATATGATGCTAATTTTTGGACATTGTAGTTATCGTTAACCCATGTTCTCCTAAAGACACCTTTGGACTGGTCTAAGTAATTAACAGAAGAGTCCATTGTTTTTTCAACGGCTGATGAAATAATGACAAGAAATAATAGAAAATCTATTTTATTCAAGTCATTGTGTGTTTGTAAGCACGTATTCCTTTTCTTTCGATTGTAGCAATTAGTCCGTTAGCATATTTTCCCTGTATTACAGAAACATCATTATGTATTGCCGATGGGTTTTATATAAGTACATGTGATACATTTCGTAAGTTCATCGGATATGGTATTGATTTGATGTTTTATGATAAAGGATTATCTGAACACAATGCTTTTAGATGGACTTTGCAAGATAATGGCGTGTATTACATTGGCAGGGTAAATAGTCATTAACCGAAGTAAATAATTTATGTGATATTTGATAGTCTGTTTTACAAAGTGATGGTCTCAAATTGTCTCGAAAACGAGAGGGTGGTCTTACATGACTAGAAAACTAGAGAGCTGGTTTTGATTTTCTAAAAGAGTATGTTTATAAATTGTCAGGAACACGAAATGATTATCAAAATGCGGATGGTTTCTGATTGACTATTGATGACTTTTTATATCTAATATAAATACAATCAATTCTCGATAAACGATAAACGGCCATATTTGTTATTTAGAAATTATGTCGATTTATCGAGTTTGATGATTGTATTCAATTCACGCATATTAATGAAAATATAGTTACCGTACGTTCTTTGGTATCATAGAGATGTCGTTAATGAACAGAAAACGGGTCATTTTAAGTAATTATTTTATTTATATATTTCTTCAATTGCCTGTTCTTACATCTTGTTTGTACATGTGTCTGAATGTGAATTTATACTGTTTGCTAAGTATTAAACTATTTTCATTGCCAGATGAAGGCTTTTTAAGATAAAATTTCAGCAGTTCAATTCTTGTATTTTATCATTTTTAATTTTCAACCGGTTATGGTTTTATTTCCGGAATTCAATTCCCCGCCCTTTTTGTCAATGAATGCAAATTCTTAGAAAAGTAACATCAAAATAATTATGGCGATGACAAGTGCTGAGCAGACGACATGGCACTAACGCCATTGATATTATATAATATATTTGCCATTTAAGAGTAAATGTATTCAAATATTATTTTTGTGCATAAGTCATAAAAGTAATAATCTGAGAAAATTGTTACTTTTGATAATATTCTATACATGCATAAGGAATCCATGTGAGGTAGTTGATTCACTAATTCTCAGCCGTTTCATTTATATAAATACTGTTAATTAAAGGTAAACAAACAAAGTGTTAGAAAGTGTGTTCCAAAACTAAACCCTAAAGTATTACAATAAATAAAATTGATTTTAATGATTAATATTTTCCTTTGATATTTTCTGAATAAATTATAAAAGAGAATCTGTTGCAATAATTGATGTAAAAGGTTGACACGACATATTCCGGATATCACGTTCTATGTGAGGTGACATATGTTTAATATTCTGTCAACAGATTATTTTCCCTACATTTGATCAACATCACTGATGTATAATCAGAATCGGATAATCCTTTAACACTTTTTCTTTGTGACTTATGTGTAAACAGACCCTGATCCTATCGAGTAGCATATTGTGGATTCATTGTTGGATAAATATCAATGTTTGCTTGCAATTCTCAAATTTTCTACTCGCAAACAAAGTTAGGAAGGGATATAAAGTTTAACACACAAGCACATATGTTACATTTCTTTAGCAGCACTGTAGATTCTACATTTCTCAACATAATTCTCTAGTTTAGTGGCAATTCCTCTATACTAGCCAAAAACTCACTAAAAATTATCAACGTGAGAATACGTTGTCCGTATCATATTGAATCATAAACTAATTACATTCACATCACTTCACTTGTGATGCCTTGTTTTAGCCATCTGGTTTGAAGGGCAAGATGTGTTATTTTTACCCCTTTGAATCCGTTTCTCTCTACTGAAAATTACCGATTTCTGCTTGCTAGCAATCAATCACCTAATATTTATCAAATTAAACTGTTGTAACATATTCAAATAGTACTATTTCACGTAATTTCATAAAATTTTCTTTTTTTCTTTTTTCTTTCTGTTTTCTGGAAAAATATTATTTATTACATATTCATTGAATGGAAAATTGCACCTTTTATTACGACGCGCGGTGGAAAAACCTATAGCGTCCGTCATGTTGTAAATTTTGAATATACCGGATGGGGAACCAGTTCATCGTGTTACAGACGTTAAGCTATAATTATAAACAAAACTGAGCCGACCTGGCTCAGTCGATAGCGCGCTTGACTATTGATCATGAAGTCGTGAGTTCGAGTCCACCCGGCGGCAGGTTGGTTTCCTGTCCTTCGGATGAGACAGTAAAATCCAAGGTCCCGTGTCACAATAGGTGTCGGGACGTTATAAACAAACCTCACTGCTTAATGGCCGTAAGTGCCGAGCATAGGCCAAAATTTGAAGCCCTTCACCAGCATTTGGTGACATCTTCATACGAGTGAAATATTCTTGAGTGGGACGTTAAACAACAATAAACAAACAATAAAACAAAATTACTCATTGACAACAATGATTATATATTTAGAAATTTTCTATACTAAATATTGTTACTTCATCAAATTAAAACGTCGCCAGAGATTATGATATATATTAATTACTCATGGGTTAACGTTTACGATTTTTTAGATGAAATGCATTTTTATACGTTCGACACCTTGTATTAAAGTATTGTATACAAATAGCTGAAACTGAAACAAGTTTCAACTTTGTTTCTAGAACAAACCATGATTTTCTATTCCGTTGTTACAACAATATTCATTGGTACTGAAGTTCACCATGAGTGTTTTTCCATAGCAACCAATGTTTAATTACAATTTACACTTTTGTTCTCCTCAAGAAATAAAGAATGAGGAAGCTTGAACATGATAACCTTTATTAAGTTAACAGGAAGAAGCAATGACAATGCCCATCAGAACGAGTTAAAACTTGGTAGTAATTACTGTCTTAATAACTAGTAAATAGCCGACTTCTAGTATTCTTTTTTTCAAAACACCATTATTACTTGAACTATAAGAGCCCATTTTGTAAAGCGTAGTCGAAGTTATAATTGAATTTTTCTTAAAGACATACAAGCTGTCGAAATGGAATTTTTGTTTGTATTAAAATTTCAAATATTTGAATATTGTTCTTATAACACCCCGAGTTGCAAAAAATCTTATTATTGTCAAGCTGTCGAAATGGAATTTTTGTTTGTATTAAATTTTCAAATATTTGAATATTGTTCTTAAACACCCCGAGTTGCAAAAAATCTTATTATTGTCGTAATTTACAAAAAAGAAATCGAATGTAAACAATGGCCAGGTTATCATTGGATGTAAGGGATATCAATCTAATTAAAGCGTATCTCATTAATTCTAGGCAATATATGCATGATATGTTAAAATTCCTGCGGCGATATATCTTTTTAAATTTTTTTAATCAAAGTTTATTTCTGATTTCGGGATATATATTTTATCAAAATGACAGCATGTATGTCTTAAAGGTGAATTTGAACTTTAGAATGCTTTGATGAATTCGTATTTGTAAATTTTTATTTATCCGTTATTTTGAATACCATTCATTTACATGCGAAAAAAGAAATATTTGGATTTTACATGAAAATGCCTATTTCAGTTGAAATAAATATATTAGATGCATTTTGTGCGGTAGAAAAGCAGGCCTTCTTAAACAAAGAATTCATTTATCAAGATCTGAGGTATTCATAAACTCTAAGTGAAGTAGATTCAAATGAATCATGAAACAGAGTACTAATATTTATATCATTAAAATTTTCCTAGACATAAACAAAAATGTTTTAATTACTTTAAGGAATATAAAATGTTCTATAAAAGTTAAATATCAAATATGGTTGGATTATCCTTCAACATCATAGATGTTATGTGTTGTAGTTATGTATATAACAGTAGTCTTGTTTTCTTTGTAGCTTTAGAAGTTTATAGCAGTACAGAACAGAAGAGGCATTTTATGATAAGATTCCAGAGTACCGATAAGCACGGCGATATTGGTAAATAGAGAACATTGAACTCAGCTGGCAGTCTGTTTTATAACATTTACAATGTTGTGATTGTAATACATTGACATGAGGCACTATTTATGATATGATATGTATTTGCGTTGACAAAAACTGAATTTCAATGTAAAACCTTACCCATAACTTTGTGCTGCTTACCTGCCAGAAGAAATTCTTGTATGCATTGCAATAGAAATCTCTTTATACTTATTTATAGACGCATGTCTGTTATAAAATTGTAACAACTTTTTAAAACCTTTTATTTCTAGTCAAAAATATTCTATTACCTAAAAATATATGGGGCGCCGTTTTACTTTTTATTACCAGTTTGTGATATCATTCTTTCGAAAGAGTGATATCACTTATATGAATAAGTGATATCACTTATAAAAACAAATAGTTGTTGTAGGATTTGGAGTTCAGTCTTCAAAGCAGACAGAGCAGACAGAAACCATACCGTCAACTTATGTATAATGCCCAAGATGACACAAGTCATATTTTTGTTAGACCCATGAATATATTATAATATATAGGGAGCATTTATTGGCATTGATTCATAAGTAATATCACCTATTCGAATAGGTGATATCACTTTACTAAACAAATAGGTGATATCAGTCAGTCTAATAAGTAATATCACATAATCGAGTAGGTGATATCACTCATTCATATGAATAGGTGATATCACTCATTCGAATAGGTGATATTACTCAATCGTATAAGTGATATCACTTAGGAATTTATAAAAGTGATATCACCTTTTCGCATAAGTGATAATACCTATTCGAAAGAGTGATATCACTAACTGGTATCAAAAAGTAAAACGGCGCCCCATAAAATATCGTTCATAAAAGTTTAGAATAAATGCATCCCCATCTATTACGCCACATGGGGAAAGGTATATCTAGTTCTGTCTTCAAGTTACATAAACTCTTTCAGTGACATGGTCATTTATACGCCTTTTAGTCGATGTAGATATGTTTTAACTCATCAAATAATTATTGTATACATGAAATTTTCGCCCCTAGTTATTTTCACCCTTTTCCGACAGCGGCCATATCTTGTCTTAAATTTGACGTCATACATGTATGTTTCATAGTTGATATGTATGTCTGTGTTTTATTTATGCAGCTTAAAAATTGTGCGTCAATTTTAACGCCCTCTTATAAGGACGAAAATAGCAAAAATAAAACGGGGGCCAAAATGTTTAGGCATACAGTACCAAAACGTAATCTGACTCCACTACCGGGCAATCTGTGAATGAGCACCTGTAAGTGCCCTAGTTAATTGACGAAGGGAGCAATAACAATCTTGTAATAATTCATCTGAGGATAATTCTACAACAATCAAACTGCACAGCATAGATGTAAAGTATAGCTTTTTATGTTCCACTCCAAAGTTGGTTTTCTGTATACACTGAAATATGCTAGCAAAGGATAAATTTGAATGTTTACAACAGTACACAGAATCATTTGTTTTTCCGGTTATTAGAAATTGTTTTTGTATTATTGTATGACACTATATTATAACATCTCTGTTGCAGTCATAGCGTCATGTCTATTTTTGAACATTTACCACCAACTGTTATAAAACACGACTTTGGCATTATCAGCCATTATTACATGTAACTAATAGATCAAGTTTATTTCAACAGTACACTTCACGTCGAATTCTAGCGTGAAACTGACAAGTATTGTAATAAGGTACTAATAAGCTGTAATATGATATGTTTCTACTGGAACAATAATTTTGCTTTTTGTCGTATATATGTCTGTATACAATATTGAAATAAAAGGAAGTTAATTTGCATATTACTTCTATCTGTGTTGTTTCTAGAGACAATGTATTACTTTACTTGCGGAAATACTGGGTTTGTTTTAATCGGATGTACACTTTCACCCTGTCTTCACATGACTAGAGAGTCGTGGAGTGTCAATAATAAATAAATAAATAAGCAAATAAATAAATAAATAAATAAATAAATATATAAATAAAACAAATAAATAAATCGATAAGTCCATCTTTGTTCTACACACAGTGCATAATAGCTTTATTTGTCTGTACATCATTTTACATCCAATCAGAAAATCAATCAATCAGGCTGCATTAGATAGTCATACATTACAATTCTCTACAATCCCCTATAGAGTAAAGTAGGTATACAAATGCATATATGACAGGTGGAAAGTAACTATACAAATTAGATAAAGATAATGTCATAATTACGCTCAAAATATTTCTATGGATTTTTTGTTTCAATTATAAATATTTACATACCGACTGTAATTTCCTTCATTACAGTTATACAGAATGACTGTATTGTTGTATCAATAAAATCAGTGATCTAAGTGTTAACCGCTAGCTGGCGTAGGAATACCTGAATATCTAAGAAACCCTTTCCATGACCATGTTACGGCAGCGATTTGTCGGACAAGTATTCTCTGAACATATGAATGAATCAATAAAGAATAAATAACACATATTCATTCAATATTTTTATTTAAAGCCATTAATTACCACAAAACAAACAAAAATCACTGAAAGAAATCGAAAACACAAGACTAGGCCTGCATCTGTAGCACACTGTAGATGCCCATATCATAGGCCTATTGCGATAGATCTAGGTCATGTTATGAAACAAAACACAGGCCACAGAAATGAAAATTTGCTTCGTAGTTACGTTGCTTGTAAGTTTGAAAAGGGAGTCAGGTCTAGTGCAATTTTGTCCTGCATCTCTGATAAACAGCTTGCTTTTTCGTCACCATATAGGCTATTCCTTGTCAGAAACAATTCGTCACTCGCATCGCGTGAAATCGACTCTCAGTTCACCTCAAATCCTATTAATTGCTAGGCTAATTACCAGACCCATCTTGTTTTTCACAACCTGTAATGTTAATGCCGAGCATAAGTAGTATCCATAGGTTTCTCTGTAAATTGACGGGATACTGTATATGATCAGCTGGTAAAAACTGAAGTCTGAATTGACATATGGATCTATTATACTTATATACAAAATGAACGTGTCGATAATTATCTTTTAAACAGAACAATAAAAGTTTGTTATTTCAAAACATAATCTGCATTTGTCTTGTATCAATTGATTTGAAGGATTTGCTAGTGGGCTAGCCCATATACTGAAATAGGTCTACTTACGAAATCGTCACCCCTTCACAGTTCACGGCATTTCCCCAGCTGATTCAGCGATTGGTAAAATATCAAATAGAATGGTTACTTCCAGTTGTCATCAACGAATATTAACAGTCACACTCAAACTTTCTGTGATATATTCCACGGATAAAATATCAGAATTCAACGAAAATTTGTTGTAAACAACGATCATCTGTTGCTATCCAAATCGCACATGGTAGGCCTATCAGCCATTTGCACACGGCCCATTCGGGCAATTCTCTTCCGACACATTTAACCCGCCACTACTAAATGGTCGAATATTAAAAATCGCGAACTAAATCTTAGAATAAGCATTCAAAATTGTCCATATCACTAGTTTCTTTCTTTTCATGATATAAAATAAAGAAATTAAACCTTAATTTCATTAGTATTTGCGATCAGAAAAGAGAACTACTTCTCATGTCAAAGCAGCTGTCGAGCCATTACGTCATATGACCCCCCCCCCCGCATTCTGGAATGAATTTAGTATCCAGTGGACTACAGTTTCACAGAAAAATGGTAATGTATATAAATATAAGGATTGTTTTTCATTTGTTGAACAACATCGGGGTATAAAAGCAATTGCTCATGGAAAAAAATTCATTGTGAATTTTTCCCATGAGCAATTGCTTTTATACCCCAATGATGTTCAAAATATGAAAAACAATCCTTAAGACTGTCCATTTAAATAAGAACGGTCTTTGTTTGTTCGCATTTAAAAAAAATAATTACAATATTATAATCTTATTGAAAAGGTATAGTTGGGATTTTAGAAAGCTTCAAATCCTTTGAAAAAAATAAGTCTTTGTTTGATAATATACGCACACAAACGCATTGTAATTACGGTAATTTATACTTGCAGAAGAAGTTTTTATTCTAAAATAGAGTATCATTACATTCACATTGAAATTTAATAAAAAAAAGACTTTACAGAAGATATTTAAAAAATAGCATTGGTATCCAGGAGTTTAATGGAGGTGGTGATCCTATTGTACTATAAAAGATCAGTAGGCCTAGTAACTCTGTCCGGAACATAAGTTAGAATAATCGATATCAGCGGATTATTTATACTAAAGTAATATTTCAAATGAATCCCACCGTTTAAATTCTTAACTCTTCAAAAATCCAAATAATCATCTTTTTACAATGAGTTACTCTTACAGAAATACATTTACATTTTTGGGTTTTGTTTGATACCAGTTTTGCAATGGGTTACGTTTACGGGGATTTAGAAATACATTTAGATTTTTTGGATTTTGTGTGATACCAGTTTTAAACAATGGCTTAACTGATGAAGTTACTCTTACGTCTTGGCATTTGTTTATGTTCTTTTCTATTTATTTATTTTTTACAAAATTATGACTTAGGTAGAAATGAAGCTGTTCCCCATTGTCTCGCCTTTATTTGGGACGGAGAAACGTGTTTGATACATTTTATATCAGTTTTTGTTCTGGACAATCACTACGATTGGCTGCTTCACAATTTTTTTTAATTCGAGCTTAACTGATGAAGTATAATTAACAACAATGATCGTCTTGAGCATTTGTTTATGTCCTTTTCTATTTATCTATTTTTACAAAACTATGACTTAGGTTTTGTGCATACATTTAAACCTGAAGCTGTTCCCATTGTCTCGCCTTTAAAAAACGATTTGTGAAGACGGAGAAACGTAATATGAATAGATTATCATTTTATATCAGATATATCATATTATGTGAGTAATCCCAAACATGAAAATGACAATCAAAATATCTTCTGAAGCAAAACAGATTGGCTGCTTCATTAATGAAAAGAAAAAAAATATTCAGCGAGCTAATGCACGACCATAGTATGAAAATAAAGGCAAAGAAAAATCTAAATCTTCACTGATATTGGTTACTAGGGTGTTAGCTGCCTCTTTTTCTTGTGATTCATCATGTTTGCTTAATCCTCTATGTAAGTTCAGTCTAGATAGAAGGGATTAAAGTATCATCCAGCTTATGTCTCGAAGTCAATTTGTGAAAATTTCAAATGTTTTATTTGTTTTTCACACGCTTCATCAATGCTTGACTTTAATCTATCCATGTTTCAATACGAAATCAATGGTGTCTATTTCAACTTCTTCAAAGGTGGACTTTTTTGTGGAAATTTTTGTTTCTACTAGTTGCTTTTTTGCTTTATCCCTTGTACATAATTCACATAATGAATTTGACTACTTCTTGTCAGAGCCCCTCTGGGTACTGTAAATCCGACTTTATTTGCGAGGATTTTATTTACGCGTAATTTTGCAAGAGATTTCATCAATAAAATTTCAATGATAAAATTATCGCGTAAAGAAATATCATAATACATACTATGACGAAATGAGCATTCGAAATCGCGAATATTCTCGTGAATAAATTTAGAACTTGTGTATCGCGAAAACAAAGTCCTGTGAATATTTCCGGATTTACAGTATATGGTATGTTTTTGTTTCGGAATAGGTTTTGCATAAAAACATTTAAAACGAAAATAACCCAAATCTAATTATAAAGGGTCTTCCGCGGTCGAGTGCTCCATCGCGCTTTTAACCATTCATGTCAGCGCAGGTTCGAGCCCCGCTTGAACATCAGCTGATTTTGTGAGAAAGTTTGCAAGTTTACTTGAGGAAGATCTGTGGTCTCTTCCCAGGTACATTGTAACCGGGTTGTCCCCTATTAAAAACTGGCCGCCACCATATAATTTTAAAATAGTTGAGTGTGGCGTAAAACACTATTCGAATTTCAAAAATTCTATTTATAAACTTTAAGTAATATAAAAATTTCAGATACCAAAGTATAAATCAATAGAATGTCCAGGACATAGATACAAATCCGGTAAAAATGGACAAACACGGACCTCTGGAAACCAAGAGGTGGGATCAGGTGCCATGGATGAGTAAGCTTCCCCTGTCGACCGGTCACACCCGCCGTGAGTCCACAGTCAAGTCCAATGAAACAAGAGAGGAGTGTATCCTCATCACAATTGGTACAGACGTCTCAACAACTCCATATGCGGGTGACTGAGGGATATTACTACTTAAATGTGGAAAATTTTCGATGGGAAAGCCAAAATCGTCGCGTTTATCGTATAGCTTAGTTGCTAATTTCCCGTCTGTGTTTATATTAAGTAAAATGTCTAATTATGAAGCGTGTGTGCTTGATTCTGTTGTATCTTTAATTTCTAGTTCGCTGGGATATATCGCATTGACATATGTATGAAAATTGTCATTATTAATTGACAAAACGTCGTCGATATATCTAAATGTCAAATTAAAGGACACCGCTAACTTTTTCTTCTTTTGATTCAGCAGTTTCTGAATGAAGTCTGCTTCGTATGAATAAAGGAACAGGTCGGCCAATAAAGGAGCACAATTTGTTCCCCATAGGAATGCCGACAGTTTGTTGAAAGACCACGTCTCCGAACATTACAAATATATTGTCTATTAGAAATTCCAGCATGTTTTTATATCAACTTCAGTATATTTATGTGTAGAATCAGAGTGGTGTTTGACGAAATAAGTATCCTGATAGCTAATCACTAGATATTTAAATTTTCGGGTACCACCTTTAGTGAAAAAGAAGTTGTCTATGATACTAAAAAGTCTTTCTTTTAATTTTTTATGTGGAATAGTAGTGTAAAGAGTGGAGAAGTCATAAGTTTTGATACTGTGAATTCGAGAAAAATTGTGTGCCTTCAAATTTTCTAAAAGCTGTTTAGAATTTTTAAGTATCCACATCTGATTTACATCGCTTCTGGAATAAGCAACTGTACAGTATTGTTGAAGTTTCTCCTTAATGGCAGTCAATATCTTGGTAAGGAGTAAAGATAAAGGTTTGGTAGAACATTTGCTGGATCCTGCTATGTATCTTTGCTTATATGGGTTTTTATGAAGTTTAGGTATCCAGTATAAATGTGGTAGTTCGAAATCGGTATCCGTTGTAGGTATATCAAATGAGCGTAATACGGACACGTGATTTTGAAGAATCTCGTCCTTTGAAAGTGAGCTACGTGTGTCTCTAATTGAGATATTTTTGTTTCACAGCAACTTTATACTAGAATACAGTAAAAACAATTGGACAATGTCTTGAAGTGTAAAATTCATTGGTCGTCTTTTAAACAAACACCTGTGCTAACTTTGTCACTTTGTCTTGATACAAAACATTGAAATTTCGACAACCTGAAAGAAGAAGAGAAAGGTTATAAATGTGTATCCCATTTTGTAGGATAATGTATAATCATAATGGTACAGTCCTACTGATAACTTAAAATTCTCCATAGCATATTTAGATGTTGGCTCACCCTACATATTTAGAACGTAATAATAGCAACTGTGAACTATAGATAAAATTTTACCTGTGAAAACACTGTTACATTTATAAGACTATCTACAAGGTTTTGACTAAGGTAACGCGGATGATATCATTAATGACAAATGTTTTGCTTTATAGATAACAAGTGTCATTGCCAGAGTCATAGTGCAATGAGTTCGATGTAATTTTACCAACAATTTTAGACAATAAATGATAATCAATGTGCTTGATAATGAATCGAGACGTTATACTCAGTACTTTTATTGAGATATATTTGTGTCACTGCTTCCCAACATTTCGACTTTGGTCTTGTTTTTACAATCTGTTTCAGAAGTTGTAATTTCCAGTATATCAACACTAAAGTGCGTTTGTTCTCAGATAAATATCGTCGGTAGATGCAGTGTAGTGCTCGGGATATCGACGGCCATAATCAGCCGGTCTGACTGTGCAACCACTTCTACACTACGATCATTTGTCACTACATAAGACAGTCAGGGTACATGGATGCAAAAACCATTTGTCTCAGGCGCGCAAATCTATATTCCTACACGTTTATACCTTTGGTATTTTTCCAGTTGTCATTTAATCATCTTAATCACAGGTAAGGTCCTGTTCCTACATGTTTATTTCCATTCACCGAAGTTCTATTATGTTCTCTAGATATATATATTGAATCGTGTTTTGTGATCAGTGACCCATTTGAGACACCCGCAAGAATAAGTTTAATTTAAGAAATGCAATGTCTACCAGGTTAGTCCTACATTTTGACTTTACTTACAGTATATCAGTGGTGCATTGTCATCCATGATTGATATGACTTCACTCAGTTCAAATTACTTACTTACGATAAATACTGATGTAAATTTAAACTACTTTGATTTTCTAAAAAAAAATGAAACCACAAGAATTACGGTTTCATTATCTTTTACTTAGAAGTACCCGGTCAAACTAAATTAAATCTTAATGATTAATATTACTACATTGGAGCATTTACCATTTACACAACAAATTATTTTTAAATACTAGAATGATTTAATGATTAATTCTGTTAAAGTGCGTCTCAAAATCCAAGGTTAAAAAATCCGTTACCCCTGTAAAGTATATGATTCCTTACTAATCAAATTTCATGGAACAGACAAATTATGAAGTCACAGTAGAAACCCTTTTTTATCACTATAAAACATAAGATTCTTTACTTATATATTCCATTGTAGAGACAAATAATAAAGTTACTGTAGAAACACTTTATTACCCCTGCAAAGTATAAATATCTTTACTAATTTATTTCATGGTAGGCTTACAGATGAATATCAAAATTATTTACAAAGAAACCCACCGGTACCCCCGTAACGTATAAGAATTATATACTTATTCTAAGATTTCATGGTGCAGACAAAATATATAGTTACTGTAGAAACCCTTTGTTAACCCTGAAAAGTATAAGATTTTCACAAATCAGACTTCATATGGTACGGGCAAATTCAGATCAATGTTTATTTCATTTACCTTTTCTACTTTTCATTTGTCTCTTTTGCAATTTAAAGAAGTTTGATTATATATAAAGTATGATACACATGTATATTAGTACATTTAGATTCTGTGTCTCGGTAGAATATCTTAGACGTACCTTACAGAACTTTATCAAGGAAGCCGTTATAGTAATCAATATGGTCAACGTGATAATCTCGGACACGTTTGATTAAAGTTGGGTCAAATATTACAAACTTGTCGATCAAATTGGATTAGAACCTCCTCAACGTAGGATAAAATAATATAGTTAACTTTTTCTGTAAATTGTTAGATTTCTTATTTTTCATTACAAATTCTGGCCACACCTAAAGTCAGACAAAACCAAGCTTCGTCTTATAAATATCGGAGGTAAAACTTCGTTCATGTTGACGCCAAACAAGAATGGAGCAAAAGTTTTCGGTATATTTTTATGTGATCAACGCTCTTCTTCCACCCCGTCAAACTCGCATTACATCTCCGAAGCATGTTCAGAATGCCATTGCCGAGTGAAATTCGGCTTAGTTCTTTGGGGTCAAACGCACATACAACGACTAAATGTGCGGATGGTGCAAAATGTTTCTTTTTTCTGCAATTGTTTTGTATACACGCAGTATAACGACCTTTTACGTGATAATGTTTCTGACTGAATGACGAAGGGCCAATTTCACTGTCTGTCTGTCTGTCTCTTCTCATGTATGTATACTTTGAGTATGCATCCGATTGGACCCTCTTCTGTGACGAAAACTATTCACCGAAGAGGGTAATGTTTTATATCATAAAGTGTTTGGTCTCTTTCAAATGTTCAGCCACTTGGCCTTCATCGGCAGATTGTATTAAGGTTATGTTAAACCCATTGTTTCCCATTTCCCATTTCCCATCATAACATTTCCCATTATGTGAGTTCCTTACACAAACAATATAAATCCCTTGCAGTAAACAATTGGAAAACAATAGATTTCACATAACCTGGATACCTGTATTAATCTCCTGAATAAGGTCAGGTGAGAAATTTGAGAAAGAGACCAAATTGTAGTTTTATATATCTACACTGTATATCGCCTTAGGGATAACAACATTTTCAGTAGGTATCATAAATAGATATTTTATATAGACAGGCTTAAATAGCAAGCTTAAAGATGTTCTTTCACATAATTTAATGACATTTTAAACATAATTATTCCAATCATAAAATATGTCTGTTTGCTGAATAATATCTAATGCATTATTTAAAAAATGCATCCTCATATAAGATGCATAGGGGCGAAAAGTTCAGAAAAAAGATAAACATGTAGGACGCTATTTGAGTTCATTATATTAAATACATAAAACCATGCATAATGTAATTATTTTTTTTTTGTTCTAAATCAGTTATATAC
Organism: Atrina japonica; assembly: GCA_030159075.1. Lineage (NCBI taxonomy): Eukaryota > Metazoa > Mollusca > Bivalvia > Pterioida > Pinnidae > Atrina > Atrina japonica. Next base: position 1,264,549 of record BROG01000117.1, read on the forward strand.
CCAACATAAAATAAATATTTAAAACCTTTGCGTGGTCAAAAATTTTGACTGGACACGTGACAATCTATGAAAGATAATTGATTATGATATTGATACAATATTGATACTTGTTAGGACATGGTTTACGCTATAAAGCACTATGTGTTATGACGTGTTTCACGTTATATAAAGCACTATCTACTAGGACATGTTTTACGTTATATGAAGCACTGTGTTATGTCATGTTTCACGAGATAAAAAGCACTGTGTTATATTATGTTTTATGAGATATAAAGCACTATTTGTTATGACATGGTTTACGTCATATAAAACACTATTTGGTATGACATGTTACATGAGATATAAAGCACTATGTGTTTTGACAAGGTTTACGTTATATAAAACACTTTGTTATGACATATTTCACGAGATATAAAGCACTATGTGCTATGACATAGTTTACGTCATATAAAACACTATTTGCTATGACATGTTTCACGGGATAAATAGCACTATGTGTTATTACATGGTTTAGGTTATATAAAACACTATTTGTTATGACATGTAACACGTGATATAAATCGCAATTAGTTGGTTCTAACATATTTCACGTGATATAAAGCAGTCTTTAATGTCACGTTCTTGTGATATAAAGCCCTATTTGTTATGACATGTTTACGTTATTCAAAGCACTATTTGCTATAACATGTTTCATGAGATATAAAACACTATGTGTTATGACATGTTTCATGCGATTTAAAGCACTATTTGTGAGGACATGTTTCTCATGGTATAAAGTACTATTTGTTAGGACACGTTTCACAAGATATAGAGCACTATTTGTTAGGATATGTTTCACGTTATATAAAGCACTATGTTTTGTGACATGTTTCACGTTATATAAAGCACTATCTGCTATGACATGTTTTACGTTATATAAAGCACTTTGTGCTATGACATGTTTGACGTTCTATAAAGCACTGTGTGTTATGACATGTTTCACTTTATATAAAGCACTATCTGCTAGGACATATTTTACGTTATATAAAACACTATGTGCTATGACATGTTTCACGTTATATAAAGCAGAATCTGTTATGACATGTTTCACGTGATATGAAATACTATTTGTTATGACATGTTTCACGTGATATGAAATACTATTTGTTATGACATGTTTCACGTGATATGAATTACTATTTGTTGTGACATGTTTCACGTGATATGAAATACTATTTGTTATGACATGTTTCACGTGATATGAAATACTATTTGTTGTGACATGTTTCACGTGATATGAAATACTATTTGTTATGACATGTTTCACGTGATATGAAATACTATTTGTTATGACATGTTTCACGTGATATAAATCACTAGTAACTATGATATGTTTCACGTGTTTTGGAAACCTTGAAGGCATTTCACACAAAACTGCTGTAATATACATCTACTGCAAAACTATTTTACTCACAATACATCATCAGTTATTGCACTGAGCTCTCAACATCTATTCTCGCCAAAATATTAATACCGTTCGCAATTGATGCTATTATAATATCAATTTCCAGTAAAGCCAGTCTACTGACGGAAACTTATATAGATATAGATTGAATCTACATATGTATATCTTCGACTTATTCGGGAATGGGAAGAAGGAGTATGGAAGATCAATAATGACAAGTGTAGGTTCAATGTCATTGTTAATAACACCAAATATAAATGTGTTTACACGAGTCATTTGTCAATTCTAAATTAACATGTTTCGAGCATAAACCACCTGGACAAATTAAAGGGAATCTTGCTTGTTTCTTATCTAGGGTATGTTTTTAGGTTTTTGATTTTTTAACGAACGTGATTCATTTTTCAGGTGTTTAATCTTAGTATATTTATAGTTAAAAAGTATAATTTTAGCTGGAGAGAAAATGTTATCTCAAACCCTCGAAGGTGCCATAACATTTCTTGAAATTGTTTTTACCTCGAAATTCCGATCAACTTCTTGCTGCAGTTTTTGTTCTAAATGTGTCACTTTCTGTTTAGGATTCATCATAGTTTTCTTTTAACCTCCTCATCTTGAAGACTATAAAAGATAGGGAGAATTACTGAAGACAAAGCCCATCAGCATGGCATGACAAAGTCTGAAAATGTCAAAACGAGGCCGGAATATTTCCCCCGTTTTAGATTTTCAAAATCATTCCTAAAATTACAAGCATTTTGTGTTTTTAAGTGTTGTTGAATCTCTTTAGGAATGTTTACTTACGTGGTGTAGGTTGTGAGATATACGAATATAAAAAGGGCTTTTTTATCCTTAACATGATACTTTACCCGTTTTAGAGTTTGAAAATAATTCCAAAAAATAGAAGCAATTTATGTTTAAAGTGGTATTCCTTCAAGAAATGTTTAATCATGGCGAAATCAACATCTGTAGGTGAAATAGCAAGGAATTATAACCATTCAGGTATGCAAACGCTTTGAAAATCCTTGTACGTAACACGCCTACCATGATAGATGACCTCAGTTTTAAGTCTCGCCCACACTTCCGTTGCTTTTCACATCTACTGCCTAACTTCTGACAAAAGATTAGTTCAATCTTTCGGTTACCCGGAATTTTGGAAAACATCCATACACATGATTGCCAATTCTAATATCTTGTACATTTTAAATTAGCAGGCTGATGACAAAAACGACCAAAACAAATAGGCGTATGCTTGACCCTACATTTATCGATGACTAAATTACTTAGTCGGGAATATTAAATAAATACACTTAAATGTACTTTCTCATTTATCAATACCGTTTTATTTCCATCAATTAGGGAAAAGGGATGTTTGATGTTCCGTATTTGAAACAATATATTTAAAACATTGAAAACTGTTTCGATATAATATAGGTCAACGAAACTGTGGTCCCACCGTAGTAAGTACTTAGGTGATGTCCTATAAAATAGCAGTGAAACATCTATCCCCTGCAATTTTTTGAACTTCACCGACAAATGAGATGGAAATAGATATGAACATCATATATAAATAAGTCAATATCTTACAGTAGAATTTGCTAATTTGTTTTACTGCAATATCAACTATTATCTTGAAAACTACAGTTGTAAAAAAAACTCTCCCCGCGAAATGATTCTGCTAAGAATGACATATCTAATTTTATACAATGCCTTTGGGAGTTCATGTTTGTACTTATAATTCCTTTACAACAAGTATTAATTAACTACATATTTTTTCACAAATACCGAATGCTGTTGATAATACACAACGTTCTGCTTAATAATGAATTAGATATCTCTAGCAACATGAGCGGCGGCTTTATATAACATGATTTGAAATTGAATATTGATTACAAATGAATGTAACAAGACTCCAACCACATGGTTTGAGCATCACGCTTACTAACTCGAATTATCTAACCCCTGGACAGCGATAGTTCGATCCCTCAGAATCTAAATTAATTATATTTAGAAGCCAACACACTGTTTCTCTCTCGACATTATATGACTGTAAAATTGTAGAAGGTAGCATTAAACGACGATAAAAGAAACAAGAATGAGTTTGAACACTGACTGTTGTGAGTTGCGTTTTCATGTGAAATTCGAATATTCCAAAGTTCGTTTTGCTCTTACTGATTAAATTCAAAGTTATTAATTACATTACCCGGCACATGTCACAAATATTCTGTAAAATATCGCTGCACGATCCAGAAAAAAACTAGAATGTGTAACACCGCTGTACATAATAGCCAGACTCGACATAGTCGCTCGTGTAAGAACATGTGGTATCTCACGATGTTCATTTCACAAACATAAACGAACTATAAATGAACATTGACATTGTAAATAAACAATAGCAGAAACTAAATAAACAACATAAGCAACAAACATGTAAATAACTGAAATAAAAACACAATTATGTTTTGATTGAACAGTGATACAAGACGATACATGCCAAAGTGGTAACCTCAAGGATGTCAATTATAGCATCATGAACGTCTAGGTTAAAGAGGCATTAGCTATTTTTACCCAAAATTATTTGGATTTTTTTTTTTCAACATTTACTATATGTACTATGTAAATTACAACAAGTAAGAGCTATACATCGGTACAAAAAATTCTTATATTCCTATATATTTTGTGAAAATAATGTCAGGCCCATTGTGGTATGTAATACAAATAGTAAGGTTGAGTTAATCAATTGCAAGTGCAAAACTGCCAAACTGGATTTCTCAAGCAATTTTCACATTTTTTTTTTAGGAATTTAGGAATTTAAGAATTTTTGTGCTTGTGTATATCTCTTTTTGTTATTATATATTAATCTAAGTATTAAAAAATTGTTTTTTTTTTAAAAAAGCACAGCTAATGTCCCTTTAACTCTGGTGAATTTCAAAGGAAAATGCAGATTTTGGCCACATAAGACCGGGGGTCAATTCACATAAACTAACTGGACAGTTGTGACAAATTCTACTTATCTACATGTACAGGCAAAATCAGGCATGTCAGAACTAAATTCACATTTGGGATCTACAGAAAAGGAGACTATTTATTGAACTGTTGATGAAGACAAGAAACTACCTGTTAGTAATAACAATATAATTTGAACCATGCACTGTCAAAAATAAAATTGCATAAAACAAATCGTGTAGTTGTCAAAATATTCATTTACTGAAACCATGTAACACACTGTTGTTCATTTTTACTAATAATTAAAATACATGGGTTATATTGAAACCATATCAATATTACCAAATGTTATATTTAAGTTTTACAATTCAGGGAATTGAAAACTATCTATAACAAGATTGTTCATTTCCCTGAATTGTATAATATTTGATGTGACAAAAGTACTTTCTTAGCAACTTTGTCCGTGATATTAAGCCTTGTCTTCTATCATGACTTGGGAATGGGACGCAAGTTTTACCAAAACCCTGCTAACCCATATCATAGATACCAGGAGGTATCTATGAGATATCCGACAGTTATATGTAGGATATTAGATCATATATCTGAATATCATCATAGATACCCCATAGTCTAGATATCGCCTAGTTATTACTACTTTTAAATTCATGCATAGCCGAGGTTTCAATGGGATATTCCGCTCATATCCTGTATACCTGCAGATATTCTAAGATACAGAATTATTGGTGCGCCGTTTTAAACAAAGCTTTGGCATTCCCATTCTAATTCATGTATAGCCGACAAGCTTACGTTGCTCAAAACGGCACCGATAGGGGGCGACGAAATGTTCAAATTCATCAACACGACTCGTTATGACGTCACATGTTATTGACGCACAGCAATTATAACTTTGGCCATATTTACCGGTATTTTTCCGACACATTTCAGCAGAGGATGAATGGGTAGGAAACCATGTCATACGGCGAAATGCACGTTGCATTTATTGTGGATATCATAGACCCTAAAAATGAAACATTTAAAATGTCAATAACATGTGATGTCCTAAATAGTAAGTATGTCATTAACTGAAGTTAATAAATTGGAACTGTCAAATTAATTTATTAGATTTTCTACTCCCTTTCGGCGCTCCCTATCGGCGCCGTTTTGAGCAACATAAAATCGTATATTATAATAAAGTGCATCAATTTAATAGTATTCGGCGTCAAATAATTTGGAAAAGTCAAGATTTTCTTATCCACTTCATTACTCACACACCTTAACAGATTTGACCTGTATATTGTGATTTTGCGGCGTCGATTTTCATTGGCTACCGGAACAGTTTCCGGAGCCAGTCAGAACGCGTCTAACAATCGATCACGCATCGACTGAAAGATAGAAATACAGAATAATGGCGACGTGCAGCCTATGCCACGAATTTTTTCATTCGCTAAAGTCAGGGGTCAGTGTCGGGTCAATCTAAGTGAAATTTTAGATCGGCGGTAGATATCGCAACAAGTGACCACTAAACATGAAATGTAATTTTTCAAGGTGTTTGAGGAACGACGTTGATAAGCGAAAGCCTTGACTTTGGAAGATGGCTTAGGTGTAGATCGTAGTCTAAATGAAAGATTCCAGATTTTCCTCGCTAGATTTTATTTGATTTTTTGTTTTATGCCATACTCAACAATCTTTCAGTCATATGATGGTGTCCAGTTTTTATTGGTGGAGGAAAAATCCCCGTTACCCGGGTAAAGACCACCGACCTTCCGCAAGAAAACTGGTAAACTTTTCCACTTAATTCGAAATGAACCTAGCGGGATTCGAACCAGAGGTGAGAGGCCTTGTGATTTAAAGCGCAATGCTCTAACCACTCGGCCACGGAGACCCCTCCTCGCTAGATAAATCCGCTGCCGTGATTGTCTGATGGAAGAATTTGTATCTTTGTGTATTAGAATATCAGAAATAGCTGTTTTGATTGGTTGTCGGGTTTCTATAATTAAACGGAAGAATAAACTCGTGTCTAGGAATAACAGAGTTTAACAGCTATTTTTATTGGATTTTACGATTATACATAAATTAGAAATGGAATGCCAAGGTTTTGGTTAAAACGGCTCACCAACAATTTTGTATCTCAGAACACCCGCTGGTATACAGTGTTAGAGCAGAGCACTTCATTGAAACCCCGGTTATGTATAAATTAAGACGTAATAACTCTGAATATCTGGAGGTATTCGGGCTTACAAATCGGCCTTCCCAAACCCTGCTATCCCATATATACCTCCAGATATTCCATAGATACCAAGAGGTATCTATGGGAGAATAGCTTATCCATAACCGTGAATACCTGATGATATTCAGAGATACGATGTGTTATCCCATAGATAACAGTCTGGTATCCTATAGATACCAGGAGGTATATATGGGATAGCAGGGTTTGGTTAAAATCACGTGCCAAACTTGGGACATCTTACAGTTACTTAATACAGGTCAGTCAGTGTAAATAGAAAGGGTCGCATAACCATGACCCGCATAATCAAGACCAGGTAAGACAGATTAGGTATATAGGGTATGCCATAGTGCCATATAAGACAGGGAGTCTTTACATACAGGGGCTACTATGGCAGTCTAGATTGCATAGTAATACTGGACAATAATTATGAATCTCTGGGATGGTACTTACATGCGTATTAGAGTAGTAATGTAATTGATGTATTACAATTTAAAAAAGAAATGGTTAAAAGTGTGAAATATTACTCAGATACACACAGACATTGCACACAAATACACGCACGCACGCACACAATCGCCTGTGTTTAGATTTAATCTGTTATCTTATCTCATACCCCCGAGATCGGAGAAGATATTGGTTGTCCGTTTGTCACATTTTGGTATAATCAAATAACTGTCATGTTACTTTACCTATAAAAAGATGTAGCATGAAATAGATTTTCGGTCAATAAAACTTCGGCAATATATTGAGTTATGGGACTTAACAATAGTCGTGGTTGACTTAGTTCTCGGGGACATTTTATTTTTTCAAACACATGCTATTTATTATTATTATACTGGTTACACTAGTGATCAAGATTGAGTGAAATGTAATGAATTGCACTTTGTATTAAAAGTGATGTTTTGACAGATCTATCACCTGTACATGTGAACTTCATTTGTTGGTTATGTCGCTACGTCAATTTACCTGTTGCCAACAGCGAACTTAGCCTTCTGGCAATTTGATCACCGTGAAAACGAAGACGAGTCAATCCCCGTCACCAGGACGAAATATATCTGTCTGTGTGTGTGTGTGTGTGTGGGGGGGGGGGGGGGGGGGGGGTTAGATGGATGTATATATATATATATATATATATATATATATATATATATATATATATATATATATATATATATATATATATATATAGAAAGTCCAACAGAGAAATTTATATTTACAGTCAGAGAGAGAGAGAGAGAGAGAGAGAGAGAGAGAGAGAGAGAGAGAGAGAGAGAGAGAGAGAGAGAGAGAGAGAAGAGAGAGAGAGAGAGAGATACATTATTTAGATATTTCGGCGTAATGATGTGTATGGAATTTAAATGTCAGCTTTAAATTGTCGTTTTAAAATCATGTTGAAGTCAACAGAATTTACATTTGATAGTTGCGTCTGGTTTGTTGTGATATTGTTGGACCTGCTATTTCAGTACATAAGTTAAACCACTATAACTATAATCACGTATTACGTCTTATCTGAGATTCCACCCAATGACTTTATGTGACACGAAGCTATTCATTCTGAAATTTCGCGTAAGAAATTATAGTTGATAAGTGTAGAACAAGTGCAAATCCATCGTTTTTCTATAATTTGATCATAATCTCGATACATGAACATTTTCCGTACAGATAATTTTCAGAATTTTATAACACTTTGATATCCTATAAATTCTTGTGCCTACAATATCTTAAATCTGTTAGATCCACCTCTATCATGTTATATATCACCTGTTACCCCCTTGTAACATATAAACGTCAGGTGCATGTGCATACATAATTATTTTTCATCGCTGGCTTTAAATACCAAGTGGAAGTGATTCGGGCCTGTCCTTACAATACGAGTACGTGTAAACATTACAACAAATTCAATAGAGCTCGTCTGTAGAAGGTAACGTTTGCAATCGTAAAATCTTTCAACCTATATTGTGGAAAGCTATCCATGCGTGGCAGTCTATGGCAGTGTTTATATATCATAACTGGCGTTATGAATGATAACACATTTTCTGTTCCCAGGTCTTTGTAGTCTAAAACATCGAGAGTAGAACAGTAATAATTAGTCGACGAGGATAAAGAGGGCGTTCTCAATCTGCGCCAGCGCGTGAAAGTTTGAATGACAGTGGGTTGTCATCTTTAGTAGTTCACCGGTGTATCGCGGAAAAGTAATGGTGATTTCATTTGTAGAAGTGTTTCACGTGTTATCAGCAGGGAAAATTAAGAAATTATGGAAATGTTCTGATGTGAAACTATGAAGTTAAAACATAGACTTTTATGTACTGGTGTAGTTATATCATTTTTCTGTTCGTTTATATATTTGTTGGATACTGTACCGAAAATTCTCAATGGAAAATTCAGTGACTTTCCTTTCGTGTCGATGTCTCGTCATCAAATTAATAATCAACTCGAAACGGACGCTCATTTTTCAGCATTACGAAAACGACTGAACAAGAGCAACTACTCCAGTGACGATTTTAGTCCTGAGGGAGCTGAAAGTGAGAGGGATGCTCTAAAATATAAAACCAATCACAAAGTGAACGATGAAAAACACGGAGATTCCATGTATAAATATGGAAATTATACAGATGAGTTTGTAGATGAAATGCTAACAAAATTACAAGATTTTAATCGTCGTATGTTTGATATAGAGGAGTTGCGTGTAACACCGTATGATTCCGTTTTATGGAACTTGAAAAAAAGAAGCCGGAAAAAGGGAATTTATTTGCCAGCTTATAGAGATTACGGAGGGTAGGTATCAAGGCCTCTGGTATCTTGTCGGACGTGATATATAATGCCAGCTGATAAAAAGCGGTTGACAAAATTTCATTGTAACTAAACAAATGAGTATCTTTCAGATAAATATACATAACTCGGCAGCTATTTACCCTAAGTTTTTATTGTCCGCCTAATGTTTGCCTAGAAGGTTGAGCGCTGTGTCGTTTTTGATTCACTGCGAAATGATACATGTATGTCTAGGTGTAATCATTTACATCATATTGACTAAACCCAACATTCTTCTCCCATCCCAAGTGTATCTTCAATGTAATTACTTTTATATTATACAAGAGTCGCTAGATACAAGATTTTTTCTCTCCCTTTTCCCATGTTGACATTAGCTTTGTTAAAAATATTAAACACACTCCGTATCATACTGTGCATTCACATACGGAAAGCTAGATTTTAGTTCCATGTTGCATGTTAGGTAGATATAAAAACGCGTAACACGCACAATAGAATCACCATTAAATACATCGGAATATAATTCCTTATAGTTCGTCAGTGGTTATGATGAAATATAATTACAGTAATCAATACAATTAATGTTCATTGCCAACAGCTTCAATCTGTATTTTTCTCTCTATTGATTCTAACATGTTACATCGAGGCGTCGATTTTCTCATCGTAAAAACACGCCGGACATTTGCCGTTCAACTGACAGTAAGAATTGTTTGTAGAGTTGTCTCGATAGCTACCGATCTACTATGTTATTAGCAAGAAAATTACATTTCAATTAAGTAACAAGTCTAAAACGCCGTATTGTATCTGCAGGAGACGAGTTCAGAATTCAAAGGGATATTGTACATGTATTTTTATTGACAATACATGTATTCAAAATTGTATCTATCTTCAAAACTTTGGAAAATTCAGTACATTGTATTTATATTTATATATTTTCCAAGATATGGAGAAAATTTCTAAAATTAAGAAAACATAATTAAAAGAAGGAATAAATGACTTTAAAATTATGAAAAATAAGATTTAAAGATTTAAGTAAAAATAAAATTTATTATTTTAAGGGTGGGGGAACTGCCTTAATCGTACAAATTAGTACATCGCTCGCCAGACATTAAAATTCATTATTCAAATTAAAATTTGAATAGCTAATAGAATTTAAAAATTAAGGACATGGGCACTTGATACATTTGTCAATTTGCCAATATTTTACTGCCCCATAATAAGTTGACTTATATATCTCATACACAGTTAAACACCCCATACATATAGGTTAAGTAAATCAGGCAGAACATGTTCTATATTCTCCATTATGTCATAAACCGGATAACAAAAGAAATCTTCTAGATCTGATTTATTAACATAGAAATCATAATTGGTAGATATCTATCATCCAAATGTCGCACATACCCAATCAGATACGATCTGTCAAAACCAGATAACATCGGTACAAGTATACCGAACAGGTTTTAAGGATGTAAACACACACGCTGTAAATTATATATATATATATATATATATATATATATATATATATATATATATATATATATATATATATATATATATATATATAACGTATGTAACGTGTGTGTGTGTGTGTGAACTGGTTTACATCCTCAAAACCTGCTCGGTATATATATATATATATATATATATATATATATATATATATATATATATATATATATATATATATATATATATAATGTGTGTGTATATATATATATATATATATATATATATATATATATATATATATATATAATATATATATAATATATAATATATATTTTGATGAACTGCATGCTTTTGTCGTTTCAATTTAAAAGTTAGTAAACGACACTTTTAACAATATTAAAAAATTTTTTTTACTTACATCACAAATTAATTGTTTCTGATTGACAGCACAGGGAAATATACATGTACATATAGCAAATTTACGTTAAACAGCGACATGTAAAGTACTGTAAATCTCTGCCTTAAATAAGCACACTAACTTAAATGTATATAATGGTAATTTTAAATTCTTAGATGAACCTTTGGAATGACAACATGATCATGTTTACACTGGGTCAATAAAAACATTGAGAATATGAGTAAGTGCCTTTAATTTGACCTTTGGCAAAAATTATGAAATTGCCGTTGCAGACCAAAAATTGACTCCGTCAACAGCTAATAACTAGATATATATTATCAAAGCGACAACACAGGTAGAAATCATTATCCGTTGTTTTCGAAGATTCTAATTATTATAACAATCGGAAGAACAAAAATTATGAGGTATTGGTGCTTGTCCTTCGTATTTGAAATTGAACGGAACTACATATTAACTGAATTCTTTAGAAGTGAGTCGTTTACCGGTATTGCAACTAAAAATCAAGATCAATAATTCGACATAGTTTAGTAATACATCCTTTAGTCTTTACCAGAACAAATGAATTCATCAGTGACCATAAACACGTCAACAGACTGTCTAGTATATATTGTATATATAAGAATCACCCAAAGTGCACCTGCCATGTGTGATATACATTGTTGAAGGAATTTCCCTTCTGGTTCTCCAGAACTGGTCCAGTTTTTGACAAAATCTGTCTTGAACAGAGATGTCACTCTCTCACTAACAATACACGCCCCTCGATATTAGAATCATGTATCCTTTTAAGCTGTCAAAGCACTCTTACTAAGGTATATTCCATAGAATTCTTTGAAATAAGTGGTTTGTCACAACGAAAGTTTGTTTATGTTTATTGTTGTTTAACGTCCCACTCAAGAATATTTCACTCATATGGAGAAGTCACCAAATGCCGGTGAAGGGCTACTAATTTTGGCCTATGCTCGGCACTTACGGCCATTAAGCAGTGAGGGTTCTTTAACGTGCCGACACCTACTGTGACACGGGACCTCCAGTTTTGACTGTCTCATCCGAAAGACAGGAAACCAACCTGTCGCCGGCGGGACTCGAACCACGACCTCACGATCCAGAGTCGAGCGCGCTACCGACTGAGCCAGGCCGGCTCCCACAACGAAAGTGCTCGCCAAGAACTGGTTTGCCATCTGTGGTCCCTCCATGGAGTGCCTGGATGTCTGGGGTTTATCTGTGTTCTCCAAAGAGTGCCGTGCAATACATGGTGTGACTATTCAAAATGCCTTACATAGAGTGCTGTGCAATACGTGTTTTTGATACTAAAAGTACCGTCTATAGAGTGACCAGATATTCATGATTTTTGCTACTAAGTTTTTCCATTGTGCCTTGTTATCCATGGTTTTTGCCCATCAGAAAATGTCGGCCATAATATGTTTTTCTACCCTTGCTTTTCCACACAAATGGCTCTATCAAGCACCTTTTCCACCCCCGATCATTACAAACCATATACCGAAGAGCTGTTGCCACAGGGATATGCAGACTCGCGTTTGAAGTCAACATTCCGTAAATATTACGATCGGTAAAATGACCTTGTTGGAAATTATTCAAAATGTTGAATAAGCTGTTTGTCTTTACCAGTCGACACAAGAATTTATTTCTCATTTATTTTGATTGCGGACCCACATTGTGCCAGAGATTCCACCTCTGGGTTTCCGAGATGTTCGCGGTATTTCTTTGATATTTCCCATGTTTGTGTATTGTCATCAGGACTCTCTTACAAATTTGTACCCGTATTTCTTTATTACCCGATGGAATCATGGCAGTGGCCAATGATACACTGGACATTATTGAGTATATATCAATGACACTTTAGAGAACTATGGAGATAATCGTTATTCTCAGTATTTATTGTCATTACTGTATATGAGAATAGAGACAGATTCGAGGTAGTTTCTTCCTCAAACAGATACAAGTCATTTATAAGTCATATTAAAAAAAAATCAGAGAATATTCTCAACCTCGCATGCTCAGCCAATCAATATTTAGGCATGACAAAAGTTGAGTAAAATTTTTAGATTAAGTGATTCTTAAATTTTATGTTGCCGGGTCCTGGTATTTAGGGATATCGTTGTATATCTCTTAAATTAGTGTTAATTTTGTTATAGCTACCATGATAACATAGGGATAATTAGAGTTTTACCTAGAATTGCTTTCAAAAATAAGATATGTAAGGAATGTTGATACATGTATTGTCTTTTTAGTACCTTCTGTTAACTAACACAATATTGACTCTATAACGAGTGATCTAGTTACGTAACATCTATTCAAAATTGCAATAACTTATTCCTATTAAGTGTATTGACGTAAGCGCATACCGCAAATTTAATATTACAAATAAATTAATAATACAGTCAGATAGCTGGATACAAAATGTTTATATGTTAGTATTTCATTGACAAATTTAAAGGATTTTGGGGGATAATAACTCAAAATTCCTGACAAATCCTCTAGTTGGTCTAAATGACATTTGTATTTGCTAAATAGTAAAATATTACGATGCTTTGACATTTTGTTATGTAAATAACTTACATTTTAGGTATTGCGATGTGATTCACGTGTATGATTCACGTGTACAGTTTTTGTCTTTACTATATTGTAGTCTACAGAAAATATCCGTTGCTGTAATGTTTGAAGTCCCGCCGAGAATATTATATTTAAATGGAGTCGTCTCCAGCTTGATCCAAATTTATGGATTGCCCCACTTTTTAATGTGCCATGCCTGCCTCGATATGGTGGGTCAGCTTTCACTCTCATCAGAAAACACGTGGTTCTCACTTTGTATGCCGAGTTTTTGATGACGGAAGACCCAATGCAATTGGAGTGGTGCGAATGTAAGACCACAGCATATAATGATGATGGGAACGATTGTTTAGTCAACGTGTATGCTTGATAAGACAGGCAAAACATTAGCTATCGTACCAATGCTGTAGTGTCTTATATACCAGGTGCTGACAGGTAAAATCTTGGCTACGATACCAATGCTGGAGTGTATTGTATACTTGGTACTGGCAGGTAAAACCTTGGCTACCTTACCAATGCCGTAGTGTCTTGTATACTTGGTACTGACAGGTAAAACCTTGGCTACGATACCAATGCTGTAGTGTATTGTATACTTGGTACTGGCAGGTAAAACCTTGGCTACCTTACCAATGCCGCAGTGTCTTGTATACTTGGTACTGACAGGTAAAACCTTGGCTACGTTGCCAATGCCGTAGTGTCTTGTATACTAGGTGCTGACAGGTAAAACCTTGGCTACGTTACCCGTATGCCTTGTATAGTGTGACAGGTTGCTACGTTACTAGGTGTACTGACAGGTAAAACCTTGGCTACGTTACCAATGCCGTAGTGTCTTGTATACTAGGTACTGACAGGTAAAACCTTGGCTACGTTACCAATGCCGTAGTGTCTTGTATACTAGGTGCTGACAGGTAAAACCTTGGTAACCAATGCCCTTGTATACTGGCTGACAGGTAAAACCTTGGCTACGTTACCAATGTTGTAGTGTATTGTATACTTGGTACTGGCAGTTAAAACCTTTGCTACCTTACCAATACTATGTGCTGACAGGTAAAATCTTGGCTACGTTACCAATGTTGTAGTGTCTTGTATACTTGGTGCTGGCAGTTAAAACCTTGGCTACCTTACCAATGCCATAGTGTATTGTATACCAGGTGCTGACAGGTAAAACCTTGGCTACGTTACCAATGCTGTAGTGTCTTGTATACTTGGTGCTGGCAGGTAAACCTTTGGTACTATGCCAGTTCTATAGTGTCTTGTATACTAGGTGTTGACATGTAAAACCTTTGCTACCTTACCAACACTGTAGTTTTGTATACTAGGTGTTGACAGGTAAAACCTATGCTACTTTAAGAACACTGTAGTGTCTTGTATACTTGGTGCTGACATGTAAAACCTTTGCTACCTTACCAACACTGTAGTTTTGTATACTAGGTGTTGACAGGTAAAACCTATGTTACCTTAAGAACACTGTAGTGTTTTGTATACTAGGTGTTGATATGTAAAACCTTGGCTACCTTACCAATGCTGTAGTGTCTTGTATACTTGGTGCTGAAAGAAAATAATTGTCTACCTTACCAATGCTGTAGTGTCTTGTATACAAGGTGCTGGCAGGTAAAATTTTTGGTATCATACCAATGCTGTAGTGTCTTGTATACTTGGTGCTGAAAAACCTCCCACCATTAAAAACTGGTCGCAACATTGTAACCGAATTTTGCCTAAACCACTGTTTGACAATTAAAGCAAATCTATCTGTACATGAAAAGGTTTACTGTTTGGCCAGGTGTATGGCTCTCTACACCTGAACTTGACATATTCTTGTACAAATTTAACTCTTACCGACCTTTGTGGTCTATTTCAAAACAGATTTAAACGTATTATCGAATGTAATGATAGAGTGTTCTCTTTAAATTCAAATTCATGCAACGAAGCGGGCCAATTTAAAATTATTTCTGTTGGTGATCTGGGATATTATGTACCAGACTGTGGCACTGGCGAGCGTTTTTGTTCCAATTAATTACTGTTTGTGTTGCATCAAATATTTGATGGTTATGGATTTCGCAGAATCTTTGTCCTATGCTGTAGAAGAAACTTTCTACAGTTTTTGTTTAGGTCCGTTATGTCTCAATGAAGGTGCTGTGTGATATGATTTCTCGGATTGATTATCTTCTATTTTACAATATAAGATACTAACTGAATAATATCATACATTGAGTTGTTTTAAATAATAATGTTTTAAAATCACCGAGTGGTTGGGAAAGGGCTGTTCCTAAAACGGATAAACGTTAAATCTAAATTTTTGAAAGACGAAATGTTCCTCATATCTATAACTTTGTTTGGGCTTGTATGATACCACTTTATATATTTATATTAAATTCTAGTTCAACTGATGAAGTCTTAGTGACTTAAATGATCGTCTTGAGCACTTGCTTTGGCCTCTTTTGTAAAACTATAACTTTGGTATTGTTAATCATATTTGTTATTTAAAACTTTAAAAAATGCCTTTCCATACCCGTTTTGGTGTCATCCTTTGATATATAGATATAGATAAAATGTTTAGAAAGTTTTTTAAGATTTTTAATGTATTACTATCTTTTGTGTAACACATGTATGACAACAATTAGGTTTTTTTCTTAATTATTTCGATATACGATATTGGTATTTATAAAGAGATTAGTAGTATATGGATATTAAACTCTTGATAAAGAACATTAATGGAATTGTGCCGACAAAAATCAAGATACGAACAGCAGGGATCCGGAAGATTTAGATGCCATCACTTATATGTTACACTCGTCAAACTGGTGTGTTTATAAATTTACTTCGGAACTATGTGTAAATCAAGAAATACGTTCAATTTACTCGCTAACAGCTGAAGTAATTAAACCAACATGGAATCCATGCTGATTCAACACTCTTTATATTTTACCCATGAAGTATAGAAATACTTGTATCTCAAATACATCATATACCATCAAATAAAATCATAAGACTTGTATTGCATCGTGACCGATGTTTGCTTTTGTTTTATGACTAAATATGATGACGTCATTGGTTATGTTAAAAACACAAGTTCTTGTAGTATCTCTTGTAGCAAAGATTAAAGAAATCTATATCGCATGTTTTACATCTTGCTGCTTCCAGCAAAACTTGATGTTTATGCAACACGCAAGTTTTGTTTATCGCTGGTACTCGGGAGTTGCAAGTCTCAGACACTCAAATTTTCATTAGAATAACTGCCACCAAATGTTAAAGGAATTATAGTGATGTGGATAGAGTCAATGTTATCACGAGCTCAAAGGGAGGTTTATGTTTTATAGTTCATACGCTATAGATGTAGCCAATGAGATAAGTTGAGAGCTCTCAGGAAAGATTTCCAATAAAAGAGTATCAATATTCCAACTCACACGAGAAACAATCGCTCATGTTGCCAACGGTCATATCTAGCATATGATTATAATTTACAAGATATTATTTTCTTTGAAGATGAATTAAATCATATTACAACATGCTCTTGTATTTAATTAAACTTTGGGTTAATGCGTGCTTCATGTGATAAAATCTTATAAAATGTCCGTTCAGAGATTTTTCTACTCAACAACTGCTAGGCCATATCGACGTATGATGTTAGTCAGCGGCCATGTGTCGGGCAGAAATATGAGTCAACTAACCACGTGTGAAATCAGTGCTGTCACCATAGTGAACATTTACTACTAATATAAAGATATAGGCCTAATGGCTGTTTTCTGTTCAGTTCACACATTCTGATATTAAGGCATATAATTGTTTTTGCCGTTTTGCCAGAATTATATTCCTACTTTATTTGTTGCCTAGACAATACAATATCCGCTTCAGTTTTAATCTTAAACATTTAGTGTTGTTTTGAGCCACACTCAATAATTTATCATTGATGTGGTGGCGGCCAATTGTTTTAAATGGTTATGGAGAGAACCTGGTTACAATGTACCCGGGAAGAGACCATCGGCATGGAAAATTCACTGACAAAATCAGCGTAGGTTCCAAAATAATTGAATAGAAGCTCTAGTGTACATCAAAATTTTATATTTTCTCATGTCGTTTGCATGATAAATCTGTCCTAATCCGATACATTATATAAGATGTTATTTATTTGCTTAAATATTTCGGTACAAAATATATTCACTAACTATACCCAATCATAAAATATTGAATCACGTTCCTACGATGGCATAAAGCTGCCATCGACATATTGATATAATCTAATTAGTTATGTCGACGACATGATTTTCGTCTAAATTAAGTCGTTTTGTCAATATAACGCAATTAATTATCACACCATGTCGACATAACTAATCGGATTATCTCAACATGTCGATGGCAGCTTTATGCCATCGTAAGTTCCATAATTATTTTTCAAATGATTGCTTTTTAAACCTGGATAAATCTAAATGTATGAGTGTGGTTTTAAACAAACACATACAAGAAAACTCTATGTTGTTAATTAAAATGATCAACGTACGGTTTTAATGGATTCTAAATGAAGATTTGATAATATATGTAACATTAATCTTCTGCAATTCAGGGAATTGAAAACTATCTATGACATTGATTTGGTATGGATTGAAAACAGGGAACGCTGACTCATTCCTGACACCTGGTCCCATCCTGTTTGGGATTCGCAGTAGTCGAGACCGTATTTACATCTTATTTGTCGTATTCTAGTTTACTTGTAGTTTCGAAAATCCATCATTATCTCTTCATTATAGTGTAAAACTTTAATGTATCAAAACTTTATACCTTGGACTTTAGGTGGGTATCAAGGGAGTTGGGGTCAGGATATCCTATGTAACCTATCGCACATTTTGATATTCTTTTTGTCGATGTATAAAGTGTTAACAATGTTTTTGATACTTATTCTATATATATTCTGTATACTGTTTTAGTATGATACATATCCACATATATAAAACCAAATTACTAAAAAGGTGAAAATTATTATTTTTTCCATGAATAATGGATGTGACAGTGAGTTTATATATATAATATTATCTACCGACACATCACTTTGCATGTAAATTAAACTCGGTTCCATTTCACGTGCGCGTTAACAATTTGCGGTAAAGATAATCTTGAATGGTAGTCTGAACTTTAATGTCAACTACTGTTTGACGAGTTTAGTGTGAAATTTTGTGTGCTTCATAAGCCAATTGTTACAGTTCAGACAAATTGTGAGAGGTTATAAATCATTCACCGAAAAAACAACCTCCAAACAAGTCGGTCATTCCCGACATCAGTAGCCTTCATGAGGTTTGATAGTTTCCACAAATTCCAGCGGCGACATTGAAGTGAATTATTATACTGTCTGTAACATTAGCTGAGGTTAATATCTACCTGTAAATTGCCTCCCAGCGATGACGTCAAATGAATGTAATAATTAGATGGCTTGTTTTCTTTTGATGTAACATATTTTACAATTCTAGCGAAATTTTCGTAGAAAAAGATACACCATATTTTTACAGTAACGGTACAGTTAATTGTTCGAAATATTTTTGGAAACATTTCATATCTTGTCAAATACATATATGAAGCCCTGAAGTTATGAAGTAGTAAGATAAATGTTTAATAAATTAACCATGACTCTATACTGATATGGTGAAATGTCTAGATTAGGATGAAAGTTTCAAGGTCCGTGTTGTAATATTACTGTAGTGATGGCGTGTTTCTTCACCAAGTTGCAAATGTTAGTTTTTCCTATTTGTTCTATTGGTGTTAAATCAGTTATATGGTGGCAGGCAGTTTTTAATTCTGGAGGAGAGAATCTGGTTACAATGTACCCGGGAAGAGACCACCAGCCGTCCGCAAGTACACTGGCAAACGTTCTCAAAATCAGCTTAGGTTCCAGCAGTACTCGAACATGTAATGAAAAGGTTTGAGGTGAGAGACTTCATGATTTAAAGCACGATTCTGTAACCTCTCGGCCACGGAGACCCTTGCAAAGTGTTGGTAAGCCTGCGTGATGGTTATAAAACAAGCACTAATTTATTTTTGGTCAACCCCTTGTCGATGGAATCCGTGTTTTTACGTGAGGTAAAACGCAATATGTGCAGAACAATGGCTTCGGTTATACAATATAACCCCAGTTATGTTACGATGGCATTTAGTATTTGCTCCAAGACTTATTGATGGGACATATGTGTGTCAAGCTTCTCTTTTGTGGTAGAAATTCGGTAATGAAATGTACGTGTTTTAGACTTTAATACAGTGGAGACTATTTGGTGATATAATATATGTGCCTGAAGAATGTTTGAAAACCTATAATGGTTGAATGTTCGTGTGGCATGCGTGTCAGTAGTGATGTATTCTAGATTATGGAATTCCTATAAAAGAAGGTTGTCTAGTGACGATAAATGATGGAATAAATGTGCAAGAAGTTTCTATACCACGGAGCGAAATACGTGAAGGGTGTCAAATGTAGTAAACCTTATATATATATAAAATGATAAAATTTGCGTGAAAGCTATCACTTGTTATTTATTCTACTTGATGACATTTAAGTGCATGACTATGGCGTGTCAAACGTTGCAATATTCAAAAAATATAATTTGCATTCAAAAATATACATTTGCATTCAAAAAATGTACATTTGCATTCAAAAAATATACATTTGCATGCAAAACAAATTGCATTCTAAAAAAATGTATTTGCATTCAAAAAATATACAAAATGTATTTGCATTCAAAAAATATACATTTGCATTCAAAAAAAATGTATTTGCATTCAAAAAATATACATTTGCATTCAAAAAAAATGTATTTGCATTCAAAAAATATACACATTTGCATTCGAAAAAAATATCATTTGCATTCAAACAATGCATTCTGGGTAGACTGTTGTGACGACGGTTTTCATTGGTTGCTAAATATAACCCTCGGGGATTCCATTGATCAAAGAGTCATGTCCCTACTGTCTGTGAACTTAGAGTTGGTCAACGAAAAATCGTCATTAAAATTGTATAGATGTTCATATCTTTACAAAAAATACATTTTTGAACAGCACTTGTTTTTGTCGTAACAGATTTAAAAAAATATATATATGTTGAAATCGAAAATGAAATTTTTTCCTTCTTTGAGACTAGTAATTTTTTGCCGAGATTTTACTACCGAGAGCAGCGATATATAAAGCTAATATTAGCTTTATATATCGCTGCCGAGAGTAACGTCATGACGTTACGTAATACGGCCGTTTTTGTTACTAGTCTCAAAGAAGGATTTTTTTTTATTAATGAATATAGAATGCATGTTTATTTATTTCCTATTACGACAAAAAGAGTGCTACAAGAAGATATCTTTTTTGTGAAAATTGAGTGAACAACTAATTTAACGGCGACTTTTCGCCAACCAATTCTAAGTTCACAGACAGTAGCTGTGACCGAATCACTTCCAGGTTTTATGGAGGTTACTGTAGATGTAATATAAACTTATTTATTCTACAACGATTGAAAAATAAGTTCTTATAACTTATAAAAATCAGGTTCTGTGATGGACAGGCAGATCGGCGTCATCATTGCCGAGTCTAAGTTATGGTTCCTCATGAGCACATGCCTGTTGCCGAGTGAAATGCGATCATTCAACCCGCTTCAGGCAAGTAAGAGGATTTCCCCGAGGGTTATATTTAGCAACCAATGAAAACCGTCGTCACAACAGTCTACCCAGAATGCATTGTTTGAATGCAAATGATATTTTTTTCGAATGCAAATGTATATTTTTTGAATGCAAATACATTTTTTTTGAATGCAAATGTATATTTTTTGAATGCAAATACATTTTTTTGGAATGCAAATGTATATTTTTTGAATGCAAATACATTTTTTTAGAATGCATTTTTTTGAATGCAAATGTACATTTTTTGCATGCAAATGTACATTTTTTGAATGCAAATGTATATTTTT
This sequence comes from Atrina japonica, assembly GCA_030159075.1. NCBI lineage: Eukaryota > Metazoa > Mollusca > Bivalvia > Pterioida > Pinnidae > Atrina > Atrina japonica. Next base: position 1,286,288 of record BROG01000117.1, read on the forward strand.
GAATGCAAATTATATTTTTTGAATATTGCAACGTTTGACACGCCATACATGAGGGATATCAGCCAGTTTTGGTAAAATGTACGTGAAGGTATTTATATGCGTGAAGGGTGTCAGTCGGTTGTGAAAATCGCGTTGAAGTTTACGGGCATGAATGGAGCCCGTCATTTGTGTAGAAATACGTGATGTGATATATGAGCGTGACATTTGCCAGTTTTATTTGACCGATTAACAGTGAAATGTATGCACCCCTTTTCTATTTTAGAATTAATAAAGGACATACCGGGTATATTTTCGAGAGGAAATTTACTATCAGGTTGAGACGAAGATCATATGACATGTGTCATTGGTTCTGTTTAACGTTGAACATTAACTAGAGTCTAGATTTAAACTCATCTAGCCTTTAGATTAAATAAAACATTTGTGTCTGAATTATGTCTATATTTGGAACTCGTTTTTGTCAAGTCATTTACAATTTAAATGTACATATTTGCTCAAGTTTAAATTTCTGTTTAGATCAGCGTTTTAGCGTACATATGTATAATGATAGTTTTAGATGTTGGGTACAGAGATATCAAATGAATAATATGTAATTATAGGAAATATACATATAAACATATATATTAATAGTACAATATAGACATGTCCATAAAACTTGTGTCTTCAGTCATGGTTCAGTAGTTCAGGAATATAGACAACACGCCCTAAGGGAAAGGTAATTAGCGAAACTTAATCCATTAGTATTTAAAATTGTGTCACAACACAACACCTCTTAGTAGGGTCGTTGACTCGTTGTTGCTATGGCAACACAACAATGACACTACATAATAGAAATATTAGGATATATAGGGAATTATTAGACGAAATTGTAATAAGCAATAAACAACAACAACAACAACAAAAACTGGCTATGACGAAGGTGACAAGAAACGTAGGTATAGGCAAATATACTATAACCACTACTCTGTATTGTTGTAATGTCAGAAATTTTCTCCCACGCCAATGACAAGTGATTAATTTCTGTTTTCAATCATTGACGCTTGTTTATATACACGTTAAGTTTATTTCCTGTTTTATGGTGTCATTCATTGAGTTAAAATGATAATGAACTGTCCTAAATGTCAGGTTAGTTCATCTTACTTCAGTGAGTGTAACAAGTCTCGCTCAACAGCCATGTAAGTCTATGTTGACTATACCAATTTAGAAATCGCAGATACCGAAGTATTAATCTTCACGATACAATGTACAAATTGTCGTAAATATTGGACTTCTGTCATATAGTTTGATAGGTCTCACCATTTTATTAAAATACTTTAGTCAGTCCCAGTAACTGTGATGGTTAAGACTGTCTCACCAGTTGTAATAGATTTGTTTATCTAATATAGTCAATGCAGTTGTCTTCGTTGTTTTAGTCTTACCGAGAAGAAATATGATTTGGACTACACTACTAGTTGTGATATATGAACCTGGACCAATAGATATACGATTTATCCTGGAAGATCAGTGATAATTAATAGTTTAATCTTCGTCCAAATGATTCAGATTTCCCAAACTGTTGGGAAACGTAAGCTCAACTCAGTAGTTGGGATATATAGCAAGTGTTGACGTTTAGTAGCAGTTTCAATACGCCTGATTTCGTTCATTGTTAACCATGGTTGAGATAGCAAGTCCACCCTGTTATCACTTCCAGGAAGACCTCAATGTACTATCACTACCATGATTAGTCCTCCCTGTTACCACTACCATGATTAGTCCACCGTGCTATCACTACCATGATTAGTCCACCGTGCTATCACTACCATGATTAGTCCACTCTGTTACCACTACCATGATTAGTCCACCGTGCTATCACTACCATGATTAGTCCACCCTGTTACCACTACCATGATTAGTCCACCCTGTTACCACTACCATGATTAGTCCACCCTGTTACCACTACCATGATTAGTCCTCCCTGTTACCACTATTATGATTAGTCCTCCCTGTTACCACTACCATGATTAGTCCACCCTGTTACCACTACTTTGATTAATCCACACTAAGAGTGGACTGATTATACCATTTTAGTTGAAATAATTTCTTAATCTATAATCTCTATACTCGTAGTAGTACCAACTCCACCAACATGATTATTTCTAATAAAATATTTTGTGTCTATTATTTTGATAGAGAGTTGTATCGGTCTTTATATTTCGAATAATCATACCATGTCCCTAAAGTCATGATAGTTTACTCAATATGTATGATAAATATTTACGTTTATCATAATAGCCATGATAGTGTAACCGTCCTCGATAACTTCTGTTTAGTCTCCCAACAGTCATCATTGTTTACGTTTCCTCTATAGGTATGGTAGTTGAGGTGGAAGGCTGTACGAAAGTGACTGCTTCCAGGAGTTGTACGACTTGTGGCGTCTAAGCGATATACATATGACAAGCTATTAACCTTTTATTAACTTACAAATCATACAAATTTGACGTTTCCATGTAATAATGTATTCTCTCCTCAAAATTGAAATACGCTTTGCATAAATTAATCTGCATTTTAGAACATTTGTCTGAAGGAGTCAACAGATTAGTAAGGTTAATCCTATGAGAAGTACATCGACACAAAACTTCATTCATTTCAGTTACAAAACAATAAATAAATTGCTTAAACCAAAATCAGATTTTGTCAGTAAAATGATAGCATAAACATAATTTTTCAAGACAGGCATAAAATTTGATGATAAGGTGAAGTGATGAATATAAAAAAATTAACGCTTGCCAGAAATACACAATGACAAAATAAAAAAATTAAAAAGTATAATAAAAATCTAAAATACAATTGACTGGAAAACAGTAATTTTTAACTAAATTCGAAAAACATATAATGTAAAGAAGAGTAAAAGGTAGTTAAGATATAATCACAAACTTGAGTGGCATATAAGAATGAATTTAACAGAAAATTTAAAATTGTACCGGATAGCTGAAAAGGGTTACTGATAAGGAAAAGAACTGAGACCATAGTATTGTGTTCTAAAGGTCAGAAGTACAATATACAGATATGGTATGGTGATTATTACATAAATGGGATCAGGTATCACGGCGGAATACACTCCCCTGATTAGAGGATATATACATATTATATGTGTATATTGTTGCAAAACAGTAGCTAGTCAATGATAATACTTTTATTTGAAATCAACAAGATCTTGTAAGTTAGAATTGAAAATACAGTGGCAAGTTACAGTCGATACAAATTTGCGTTTTCAAAGGAAGTGACAAAATTAGTGTCATACTGTATACAAATATATTTAAATGTGTTGGCAATATGGCGATGGTACGGTCGTAATAAAAGTGGAAAAGGATTGTCAAGAATGATAAGGCAATTAAACATTTACATATACAGGATCGATAAATATCTTCACATAAAATCAACTCAATTTAGAACTTTAACATTTAATGAAGTTAAAAACGGCGACACTGTCAATAAAACTGAAAATAGTGTAGCATTGCTGTATAGTATATTAAACAAATGTACATTATGCAAGAAAATGAATATTCCTTTGATCAAAGTGACAAAATACTGAGGTTTCTGTCTTTGTAGTCACACACACACACACACACACACACACACACACACACACACACACACACACACACACACATATATATATATATATATATATATATATATATATATATATATATATATATATATATATATATATATATATATATAAGAAGAAATAAAAGCGTTTGCGTTTTGTAGTGTTGTTTTCTTTATATGTATGGCGAACAAGACGATTGATTTTAAACTAAAATTGTAATTTATGTCAGTGTCATCTTCAAGGTCATATGACCACTGAAGGTCACTTTATGACTATGATACTACAGACTTATAATTATAGGTCTATGATTGTACCCAACACTTATCCCTATTGTTTGGCTCGTGTAGACCGGAAGGTTTTGTTGACGTCGTCAGTTAGACGAACAAACAGACATACATACAGTATGCTGTAAAGACCGATAGACAAAATAACAAACAAACAAAATATGGAGAAACTATCGAGGTCAAAGGTGATTAGATTATACATGGTTTATTCTGTATGCATCACTATGTTGACAGATATGTTTAAGCCGTGCTGAACTTTTTATATATATTTTATCTTTTTGTACACTAGTAAAATGTCGTGTTGAACTTTTTATACATATCTTTTATTACACTAGTAAAATGTCACGCTGAACCTTTCAAACATATTCTTTTTTCTGTTTTTACATTAGTAAAATGTTGTGTTGAACTTTTTATACATATCTTTATTACACTAGTAAAATGTCACGCTGAACGTTTCAAACATTTTCGTTTTTTTTTCTGTTTTTACATTAGTAAAATGTCGTGCTGAATTTGTCATACATATTTTGTCTCTTTTTATACTATATGACACTTTGATAAAGCAATCTTCTCATCTATCCAGAGAGATGCGTACTGTGATTAGCATCCTTTCTCATGTAATGTTTTAGCAATAATGTGAACAATTCCTCAGTGGCCAATCGCTTAGTGGTTAGATAAGCATGCTTTAAACAATGAAGTCTCTCTTCTAGTTAGTGCTGGTTCGAGTTCCACTGGAACCTAATCTGATATTATGAGAGTTTGCCACTTTTCCTTTTGAAGACTGGTGGTCCCTTCCAGGATGCATTGTAACCGGGTTCTCTTCTCCACAATTGAAATACTGACCGCCACCATATAAATGAAGTGTTAAGTGAAGTGTAGAATATCATTCAAAACAAAGAAAATGTACTTTGGAGGATCGTATACGTAATTACATAAAATTTTATATCAGCATAAGATTGTTTAACATAATTTTCTCATCAAGTTTAAATTTAGCATTTGAGATATGAATTACCTACACATTTTGTGTTTCTTTGCACAGCTAATGTGACCTCGAATACGAGATAGGTAGAAGACAAGCCAACGAGAACGAAGGTTATTTGATAGACATAGTATGTTATTATTATAAACATAATACCAAAGTAATAACTATTACAATATTATTTCTTATGTATTAGGCGACGTCTTAATTTTCCGACAAAGAGATTCTGAACTTGTTAGTTCTGTACAGAATTCCATTTGTATCGTCTGATCAACATGTATATAAATTTTTATGTGCTTAAACCTTTGTGGTATAAAAATAACAGATACCAAAGTATTAAACTTTTGGAAGTCCAGGAAACAATATACAAATCTGTAGAAAATTGGGCAAACACGGACATCTGGGAATCCAGAGGTGGGAACAGGTGTGAAGGAAGAATATGCATCACCTGTTGACCAATCACACTCACCGCTACTCCACAGTCAATTTAAAATGAAATAAATAAGGAATAGTTTCTCGACACAACTGATTCATTTTATTGGAGTTATATCTGATTTAAATTTTGCATAATTATAACTAAATAATTTAATGTCTAAAGGTTTGTTATTAGAATTATCGTTTATTATTCATCGGAAAAATACTTGTACAGGAAGTCAGTGATCGCTTTCTGCTCTATAAGTCATGATTACAGATTACGAGGCAGAAACAAATAATTATTTGTGTTACAATGCACTCTGCATTGATACGTTATAAAATAGATACCGAATTCAATAATATGTTTATTAATATCTTTTTTAAAGGAATGGATTGGCGTCATGGGAAAAGTATCAGAAAGGAATTAATCAGTTTTACCTGTATGATCCCGATGACCCGGCTATAGATGCATTGTTATCCGACATGACCGACTTACCTGTTGTCGACGTTGGTAAGTTTTCTTCATTCAATTTATGTTTTTTATCATTGTTGTTCTACATACCACCAACACCTGGTCTTTTTTGTTTATTGTTGTTTAACGTCCCACTCAAGAATCTTTCACTTATATGGAGATGTCACCAAATGCCGATGAAGCGCTTCAAATTTTGGCCTATGCTCGGCACTTTAACGTGGGTTCTTTAACTTGCCGACACCTACTGCGACACGGGACCTCGATTTTTACTGTCTCATCCGAAGGACAGGAAACCAACCTTCCGCCGACTGAACTCACGACCGACCGATCAAGAGTCGAGCGCGCTACCAACTGAGCCAGGCACCATGCCACTTATACGAAAACACCACCACGGTTAGGTGAGGTATCACAGGTTCTTACCTGTACTATGGACTTTGCGAGGCCTCCGTGATCAAGTGGTGAGAGCATCGCGCTTTGAAGCATGAAGTCTCAAGTTCCTCACGTTTGGTCAACGCAGGTTCAAGCCCCAAACCAAGCTGATTTTTGTGAGAAAGTTTGCCAGTTTACCGTGTTTGCAAGAGTCAAATGTAGTTAGGGTTCTTTAGAAGGCCACGTCTCTCGTGACGCTAAACCTTGTTTGTAAGACATTCACTCGCGGTCAAAGAAAAATACTCTACCTTTTTATAGTATTAAGCATTAAGGGGTACCGCGAATGGAACCCGGACCTTATGCTTGCGGTTCAACTCTTCTACCACAATAAAACTCGTACAAATAAAAGTCGTATATAAAATGCATTTCGCTGTTCTTGATACTACCTTGTACAGCTACATCATTATAATACATACATTGTATAAGGAGACATCCGACATATCAAACGTGTGTCAATTACTGTGATATTTTATGGCTTATGCAAATGTATCCTAGGGTCTATGTAACCATATTGACATAGAGGCAGAAATAAACATTAGTTCATAGTGGTACCGAGCAATTACGAATTATTCGTTTTAGTAAATTCCATTACATCGTTTTTTTAACCTCTGTTTACTAGTAAAATTCATCAATGTTTTGTCAGGATCATGTAAATATCAAATATCAGTATCTGACTGAAATCAAATAGTGTGGTGGTACAAAGTTTACATTATGAAGTATTTAGACAATACATGATGGTACTACAAAGGATGACGAAGTTGCACAGAGTTTCAAAACATTTTTTTTTATTTTTGACTGGAGGTAGATAAATTCAGGACGTTCCTTATTTTACATATTATATGAAATTTGTTAGATATTACCAACTTTTCCAAGGAGGCAATGGCTATTTAAGTGCAGTATAGCGACGTAATATGTCAGTAGGTCATATTTTGTATCTTTGACACGCTTGATTACAATCAGTCAAACATTCTAGAATTCAGTATCTCTGTATTTGTCATTCCAGTAAATGTTCTCTTTAAATGAACAAGAGTTTGACAAATAATTCATATCCTTTATTCTTTAACTGTTGGAGATTTACAAGTAAATGTTCCCTCTAGAGGAAACATAGTTTAGTTTGAGGAATAGTCTAAAATCTAGGACTAATTATGTAACTGATGGAGACCTACCGGTAATGTTCTCTATAGATGAACAAGTGTTTGAGGACATACCAGTGAGGAAATGTCCACAATGTAAGATTATCTCTGTAATTGTTGTAGACATACCAGTAAATGTTCTCTTTGAATAAACAAGATGTAAAGGAATAATCTACAATCTAGGACTAAGTATGTAACTGTTGGGGGCATACCGGTGTATGTTCTCTTTAGATGAACAAGAGTTTGACGAACATTTCATAACCTAGAATTAAAACTGTTAGAGACATACCAGCAAATGTTCTCGTTAGATGAACAAGAGTTTGAGGGTATGTCCACAATCTAGGATTGACTCTGTGACTGATGGAGACATACCAGGAAATGTTCTCGTTAGATTAACAAGAGTTTGAGGTAATGTCCACAATCTAGGATTGACTCTGTAACTGATGGAGACATACCAGAAAATGTTCTCGTTGGATGAACAAGAGTTTGAGGTAATGTCCACAATCTAGGATTGACTCTGTAACTGATGGAGACATACCAGAAAATGTTCTCGTTAGATGAACAAGAGTTTGAGGTAATGTCCACAATCTAGAATTGACTCTGTAACTGTTGAAGACATACCAATACACGTTCTCGTTAAATGAACAAGAGGTTGACGAATATTTCATAACCTAGAATAAATTCTGTAACTGTTTGAGATTTACGAGTGAAGATTCTCTTTAGATGAAGATGAGGTTTAGGAATAATGACCAACGTATGTGAATTTTTTCCAAATGTAAAGAGAAAATTCTTGGAAAAAGGCATCTCGTTCCACGACAAATTAATGCAACCTAAGTTGAAGATACATATGTTTTCTGACCAGAATAGACACTTCAATTTTTCACAATCAATTCCATAACTTACATTAGAATGTTAACATTTTCCACAAAATGAGTTTCACATCGGCAAACCACAATCAACCTACACACTTTATTTGCAGTAACCCGATAAAAAACAATTAAACAATACAAATGGCTAACGCATTACAAGTTATTAACATCAAAACGAGTCACATTACGTCATGTTATTCTCAAACGAGATCATTGACACTAAACATCTTTAAAAAATGAAAGAATACAAACACGAAATGTCATTATTTTACAATAAAATATACCGTAGATAATGAGCTTTGTGTTTTGAATAACGCGGTATTTGTATTTCTAACAAGTGTTTGATTTACAATATGATTGTATATCATTGCTTTTGACAGTTATCATTTTAAAGAATAGCTAATTATAGATTCTAATTATTTGACATTTGTCTTCTAGTTGTTACTTTTACCTGTTAAATAATTGGATATTTTATTAAATTGTTATGACACAGTTTGTATATATGGAATACATAAGATCATATGCCTGTTGCTTAACATAAAGAGCTAAATTTTCTGACAGGGATCTTAGGGTCATCTTAACATTATCTTCTACCAGGAACCTTAGGGCCATCTTAACATTATCTTCTACCAGGAACCTTAGGGCCATCTTAACATTATCTTCTACCAGGAACCTTAGGTCCATCTTAACATTATCTTCTACCAGGAACCTTAGGGCCATCTTAACGTAATATTCTGTCAGGAACCTTAGAGCTATCTTAACGTAAATTTCTGTCAAGAGCCTTAAACATGATTTTCTGCCAGGAACGATATGGTCATCTTAACGTAAGTTTCTGTTTGGAACTTTAAGGTCTTTTTAAGATTATTTTGTTGTAGAGACCTTAGGGTCATCTTACCGTAATTTTCTGTCAGTCACCTTAGGGTCATCTTAATGTAATTGTTTATCAGGAACGTTAGGGTTATATTAACGTAATTTTCTGTCATCTTAGCGTAAATTTACAACAGGACCCTTCGGGTCATCTAAACGTAATATTCTTTCAGGAACGTTAGACATATCTTAAGGTAAATTTCTGTCAGGAACATAAGAGTCATCTTAACATTATTTTCTGGCAGGAACCTGAGCATCATCTTAAGGTAATTTTATGCCAGGAACCTATAGGTCATGTTAACGTAATTTTTTTTCCAGGAACCTTAAGGTCAAGTTAACGTAATGTTCTGTCAGGAACTTAAGAGCTATGTTAACGTAATTTTCTGTCAGGAACGTTAGGGTCATCTTAACGTAATTTTATTCCAGGAACCTTAGGGTCATCTTCAAGCAATTTTCTGCCAGGAACCTTAGGGTTATCTTAACGTCCCTCTCCATACATTTATTTGTGCTCTTTCACAGACTGACAAGTAAAAAGGTAAAAATGTATTTTTACGTTAAATGATATTTTTGTCAATTTGTTGTTGAGCTGTACATAACAAAATAGAAATAAACAGTAAGAACAAGTATACGAACCTTTTATTGGGTTTATTTATAGCACTCACAGATCGTTTTGGACGCTATAGGTATTTCCCAAGATATAAATGACATTTTGAGATATAATAATAATTGAATGATAAAAACCCAAAACCTGAAAAAGATTTTAAGAGTCTGTGAAAGAGAAGCTGTAAACGTCAAAAATAGTGAATTCAGCTTGTCAACCTTGACCACTGTCAAATAACAAACTTAAAATGTTAACAATGCATGTCTTACGCAGTCATTATCCTAAATTTAAATTGAACACTAGAATGTATGAATGACATGTGCAGCTATGATTCAATAGCCAACTTTCACCTTGTGGATAATGCAAGAAATATACATCTTTTCTAATATCACTTTTCAACAGTAAGAGTTATGCAAAACAGACAAATACAGTGACAATATAAGTGAGAATTAACGTCAGATATTACATATTGTTCATTTTAAATCCTGTTGTTTTACATCTTGGCATTAATATTTGTCAATTTCATGGGAATGAAATCAGCTGTTTGTGGAGTGACAACAATTTACCTTTGCTATGGACATTTGTCATGACAGCGAGGATGCTTTCATGTGCCATACCTGTCATGGCAGTGAGGGGTTCATGTGTCACACCCCTCATGACAGGAGATCCCAGTACCTTACTCTCTTGTCCAGAAGACCATGACCTCCACTTACAACACCCCAAAATATTTCATAAATGAAATTCTTGACTTCAATTTCACTTTTATATCACCGGTATTTAGACAACAAGAATCCTGTTTTACTATAATTGACATCATGCTACTGGCCGTGTAAGGTGTTCTTCCAATAAAATTCCACTTTGATCACATAACCTATAATCTCTGTTTGCTTCTCATGTACAGTTTCAATTATTTGTAACCTTTTTTGTAAACCATGTGGAGTACATTATCATTTTACTAAACAAATGTACTCACAAAATACAAATTAAAGTTGCGGAACCAGGATATAACATTCTATTAGTGAACGTGAAAAGACTCAATAACAGTGTTGATGTAGCGGTAAGATAAGAAATTCATGGAAATGTTGACATGATATGAACTTCAGGTTTAACATCTTGGACACCCAAAGTTGTAAAATGAGCCCGGCGATTTGATTGGTCATTAAACAAAAAAACAAGATGATAAAAAAAGATGCATAAATGTTAGTAGTACTTTTTTAGTAATAGGGTTCACGGTTGAAAATTTAAAGGGAGGGGTGAGATGAAAATAGATATTTTCCTTTGGTGCGGAATACTACGAGTACACAAGTGAAAATTCGAAGTTGAAATGCGACGACAAACTATACTTTTGATTGCATATTTTGTTATAAAAAATATTGATATTTTAGCACAGGGTACTGATTTGACCCAGATTTAATAAACATGGGAGTGACATTGACATTGAGATTTGTAAATTAGCATTGAGGCCTATGGGAAAATATTTTGTGTCGTCTGTCCAACATATTTTCGTGAATCAATTTCTGTAAATTTAATTCGTATAACCCGTGCCCGTACTTGGTGTTTAGACGAGGAGGAAATAAATCAACAAAAATATATCTAGAATCATAGAAAAGATTTCATATATCAAAATGACGCTAGAATTAAAATTATCTACATAAACAATACCGAAAATGGAAATTTGCGTAACGCTAAACAGTAGACAAATTGATAGCATTATATATAAGGGAAATAACTCTAAACAAACGTTAGAGTACTATAATAATTAGCTACATATTCATAATATCATTGTAATATTCTTTAAAAGCAATAAAATGGAAATGAAAAAACAGTAATTCTGGTAATAAACAAACTACCAGAGTATATTTTAGATTAAATTTTGAAATTTTAAAAATGAAAACTTATTGATCCCATCGTTTCGTTTCTACAGACGAAAGTTTGGACACCAGTGATGAAGGTATTGATATTACTTGCAATTTGAATGCTGTGTAAATAATTTATGAATTGTTGATAACAAACTTAACTATCTAACAACGGAGGTATTGTAGTGAAGTAACGGAGTTACTGTAGTGAAGTAAGTGGACCATAATTAAGTTGAAGAGTTTTGTTTAAATACGTGTATGGTTTCGAAATCTATATCAATCTCGGTAAAACGTCGCCTTATAATGTACAGTTCACGGATTGTTAAATAAAGTACAAATATTGTGAAAAGAATAGTGAGATAGACAGGCTGTATCAAATCGTATAAATAATTACGACGGCAACTGCTACTACTGCTACTAACCAACACTTCTACTATTACTACAACTGCTGCTGCAACTAATACCACTTCTACTGCTACGACTATTGCTAAAACATACGACTACTACTATTTCTACTACTTCTACTACTTCTAACTACTACTACTTCTTCTTCTACTACTACTACTACTACTTTTCTTGCGGAAGGTCGGTGGTCTTTACCCGGGTAACTGGGATTTCTCCTCCACCAATAAAAACTGGACGCCATCATATGACTGAAAGATTGTTGAGTATGGCGTAAAACAAAAAAAATCAAATCAAATCAAATCAAATCAACTACTACTGCTACTTCTACTACTATTACTACTGCTACTACTACTACTATTATTATGGCTACTACTACTACTACTACTACTACTACTACTACTACTACTACTACTACTACTACTACTACTACTACAACAACTGCTACTACCACTACTACTACTACTACTACTACTACTACTACTACTACTACTACTACTACTACTACTACAACAACTGCTCCTACCACTACTACTACTACTACTACTACTACTACTGCTACTACTACTACTACTGCTACTACTACAAATGCAAACATAATTCAGAAACAACAATTATATGTCACACCAATGATGATGATTATGATGACTTATACTGATTCAATGCAGCTTAAATATATAATAAATCTAAAAAAAATAAAAAAAGTAAAAAGAAAAAATCTAAAAACAAATAAGAAAAAAAAAAACAAATAAACTAAAAAAAAAAAAAAATAATAAAGAACTTATAAAAAAATTAATTTTAGAATTTTCAGAACAAAAAGATGGTGGCACACAATTAAAGCTGATTATAACTTTCAGTGATGAAGGACAGGCGTTGTTTAAACCAATGAGGTAGGTCATTGTACATATATATATATATAGACAGACATACAGACTGACAAACATATACATGTAGTACTGTTTTGTCAAGATATATAGATACAAAGTTACTTTTACTAATTAACTATAATAAGGTAGCGGGGTAATTCCAATTGTATTGGAATAGAGAGATCAAGTAGAAAAAAACATTTCCATTTTATTTGTAAGTGGAGTTTGTAAAGTGGATATTTGTTGCATATTTGTTTTGGCTAGATACATACTGGGTCAAAATAATTTTATCAAATATAATGGTCATAAAGTCCAACCTCGTATTTATCTATTATGACGTCATAATGTACCCGTATAATGGTCATAAAGGGTACGTCTAAGTCCAACGTCGCATTTATCGATTGTGACGTCACAGTGTACTCGTATAACGGTCATAAAGGGTACGTCCAAGTCTAACGTCGTAATTATCTATTTTGACGTCATAATATACTTGTAGACTGGTCATAAAGGGTACGTCTAAGTCTAAAACCGTATTTATCTATTGTGACGTCATAATTTACTCATAGATCCCTTTTCTCAAGACAGGCGATAGATAATAATGTTTAATTACTCAGGGAAATTTAATATTTATTTCATTGACCGTCATTTACATTGTCTTTATAAATCTAATTATATTTTGTCTGTTCAAACAAATTTTCCTTATTGTAAAAACTCCTTTGCGGAAGGCCGATGGTCTTCTGCCTGGTTCGTTTTAAGTGGGTTTCTTGCCAACACTAAAACTGGCTGTGGCTGTAGATCTGAAGCCTTGTTTAGTCTGACGTAAAACATCACTAAAACTAATAAACAACATTGTAAAAGGGGCGTAAAAACCAATTTAATAGAATACTTTAATGTAGCATCAAACTTCAACGAAGTTCTTTTGTCGCTTCATCATTATGTGCTAGTGCTTTGAATTTTTGTTTGTTTGTTAATTAATTATGAAAGGAGTCTTCTTACAAATTATGAAAGGCATTTTGTACTTAAACAGAATTTATTACTGATTAAAGTTTTTAAGGTGAAAGTACAAATTTCGCTTTTAACAAAAACATTTGAAAATTTTTAATATGCTAATAAGTAGTTATTTAAGCTCTTATTTACTTCTTTGATAGTTCTACAATTGTATATAATTATGTTTGTAATTTATATTTTGATATTACAGACATTATATATATATATATATATATATATATATATATATATATATATATATATATATATATATATATATATATATATATATATATATTTATATATATATCAATGATTGTAGATTTTGAAATGAAAAAACAAAATTCTCTTTCAAGAAGAATTGTTTTATTTAACAAAAGTTATTTATTAATCGATGAAAACATTGATATCGGTAAACAATATATATTACTGATTGAAAATTATCAGATAAATACAAAATTTGCTTTTTACAAATAAAAAAGTTCTTTCTTTAAACAAAAATGAATCTTTATGATATACTGTGTAGATGAATTTTAAGTCAAATTAACTCAGATTTAGTTCTTTGATAGTTCTACAAGATTCGTTTTTATTGATAATTTGATAGAATATCTATATTTATAGATTTTTTAACCTAGTTTGTACACAATAAAGATGAGGGGAACATATACTTAACGTTTGTTGGTTGGTGGTAATTTGCTTGATATCCACGGTTCCGCCATAAAACCATAACATGCCATTTGATAACATTTAAAAGCAAATCAAGCGATGTTAGCGGGTTTAGCTAGTGTGCCTCAGTTGATTTAATGGAAAGTAAGAATTTTTGCGTAACAGATGCGATATACATCTAACTGATATCATACGAGTCTTCACACTTGAGAGTAACAGGAAAACGAATCGTCTATGAACCGTGTGATATCTCTGCAGTTGTTCTTCATTATGTATTCAACACTCGAGCCCCACACGTCAGTTTGTACTGGAAATGAACTCGAAGTGGGAGCTGAAAACACTTGTGATATTATGATTTAGATTACACAAATATGCCATTGATAAACTTTGATTACATAGCTTTAAGAAATTGCTTTTTTTAACTGAATCCCGTCGTCTTTTGCAGATTTCCCAGAGAAGTGGAAACAAACCCGAATCACTTTTACTTTAGTGACTATGAGCGTCATTACTCTGAAATTGCGGCATTTCACCTTGATAGGTATAAAGTTTAAATAAATAATTCAAAAAATGATTTTAAAGGACTCTTTCACGGACAAAAACCTCGAGTAAGAGTATTGCTGGTACCCAAGCTGATTTTGTGTCGTTTTTTTATTTTTAAATAGTGTTTTACGCCACACTCAACATATTTTCAGTTAAATGGTGGCAGCCAGTTTTCAATGGTGGAAGAGAGAACCCGTATACAGTGTACCCGGCCTTCCACGAGTAAACTGGCAAACTTTCTCACAAAATCAGCTTAGGTTCCAGTGCTGATCATAAATGAGAGACTTCATGATTCAAAGTGCAAAACTTTGACATCTCGGCCAGGTAGACCCCTGATTGTGTGTCATAAAACACCATTTTTACACCAACAAAATTAAGTACCGTTGGTTAATAGTATTAATTCATGTACCACATGTTAACCGATAACGTTTGTTCGGTACTATTATCTCTGATGGTGATGGAACGTAATTTTACGTAATCTTCCCGCTGAAATGACGTTACCGAGGGAGATCGTCTGCTAGCGTCATTCCATTACTAATAGAAACAATATTTCCGCACAAACGTTATCGGGTATCTTGGTACATGAATTGGTCCCATTGTATTTCTTTAAAGAAAAATACCTGCTGCCTTTCATTTCTTTACTTAAAAATGCCACATCGTTTTACTGTAACAGTCAAATCTATCTACTGTTTTAAATGTTTGTGAAGGTGGACATTTTAAACAAAACAAATATGGCATTAAATACGGCAGCTGAAATTAATTGCACTGAATGACCAGTACATATTTGAATTCCTTCTAAAGTGCTAATCATTTATTTCTGTATCCTAAACGTTCCTATAAGCCTCGGTTGTTTTCCCTCAAACAAAGCTATCTACAGTTCCACTGCAATAACAAGATGCATATTCTTTTTAATTACCATAATTAAAAACTGCCTTATAGTTAAACATATGCATTTTTCTTACCTGTTTGCTTTGTATTTTTATCAACATTCGAATTGTATTTGGTTTGACATAGATTTGCATACTATGAAAGGCAAGTATACAAGAGAGGACAACTTGTATAATCATTTTTAAAACGTCTGTCATTTTAGACGTAAATAGAACGTTCTTTATTCAGATGATTCCATAAAATATTATCTAACGATAAAAATCTATGTTCGATTACAGAATAATAGGATTTTACCGTGTACCCCCGGTAGCAGGAAGACTCTTTAATCTTACATATGAAATCAAACGTTTGGCCGATCGAAAACTAGCCAAAACGTTCTTCGTCTCACCAGGTAAATATATGCTTAAATATTCTGTATTCCACACATACATTCATGTGACGTCATCTATTCCTGTCTAAATATTGAGAATGTACATTTGTCAAACATTTGTCATTCGTGTGATGTTGGCTGTATAAATTTCCTCTAGACATACAATTGGTTTTTGTATCGATGCTGTAGCTAGGTCATTAATGAAATCTTTTGATTGATACCTAATTGCTTTGACGATGATCAACTAGTTTAATGTATTACAGGTAATTAGATAAGAAATACTAATTACTATTCATCCTTGAATTACGTTTCTATTGTGAAACTGATTAAACATGCGAATGCAACGACTTGAATTTATTCGTTTGAATCAATTAATGTCCAACTCTTTCTGTAATTGTGCATGTTGTTGCAAAATAAAAAAAATCGAAATGTTTGTTGATTTAACAAAGTATCAATGTATTTCACCCAGGTAATTGTTTTCACTACAACACCTGTTGTCTTGGAAATATTATCCAATCTTAGTTGGCTAAACAGCAGATCCTAGTAATTGTACACACATAATGTTTGAAAACGAGAGAGAGAGAGAGAGAGAGAGAGAGAGAGAGAGAGAGAGAGAGAGAGAGAGAGAGAGAGAGAGAGAGAGAGAGTTGTATCAATGTTTTTCGACTGATGTTCGTTACAACGCAATTGTCTTATTTTCCATCAGTAAGAGCGATGTCAGCAAGTAAAGCGAACATCTTTTATAAAGGTCTTGCTATTACACCAGGACAGATAGGGTGAAGATAGATAAAAGTCAGAATTGATAGTGAAAGTGATTTGGCTACGTACATAATGAACTTTCAGGAAACGTCTTATTATTGTACAATTTTTTAAAATGATTGAAATAAGAATTCAGCCGTATAGCGAATAATGTTAAACAACAAAGAATGTGTAGATCATATACCTGTGTACTGCATGTTTTGTAAATCATAAAGAGTTATCGTTACTTAACAGTACTTTTCGCAAACACATAACATTTAATATTCTTTTACTTGTAGCTAATAATGTGTGTTTCCACGGTACATGTTCCTATTACTGTGACACCGGACATGCCGTGTGTGGAAAACCGGATATGCTACAGGCATCTCTCGCCACGTTTTTACCCCCAGAAAAAATGGGAAAACGAAAAACATGGCGGAACCCTTGGAAGAGGTCTTACAGTAAGCACAGAAAAGCTTACTGGGAGGTTTATGATGACTTATGTGATAAAGTGAGAACAAAACCACCATATGATAATGGGAGACGGCTTCAGGATTTAATTGACTTACATATTTTTGATTTTATAACAGGTAGGAACTACAACGGATGTTAAGGCTTTTTGTGTTCTGTATATAATTCCCCAAAAATTTATTGAATTGATTTATTATGATTTTGTTCAGTCTTTGATAACATAAATTTGCAAGTTTCAAGGGGAAGTTAAGTCAAAGTTTTTATAACAGGGTACTCAATAAGGTTAACACAATTAGACGATCTGGACAACTCATTGGTTTAGATATATCATGCTTACTCTTCACAACATACTCAATGATATCATAATTATACATCAGTGATGGAAAAACAAGTTCTTAGTTTAGAATAGTTAAATGTTTATCACAAAAGAATCACAATAGAGATTAATTCGCGGACAAGTTATCACAAACCCTAAAACACACACACACACACACACACACACACACACACACACACACACACACACACACACACACACACACACACACACACACACACACACACACACACACTCTCTTTCTCTCTCCAACATTAAAACCTGACTGTATTGTCCAAAACATGTAAATATAATCACTGTAAATGTTTCTTGAAACAACGATACTGCCTAAATGGAAAATGTACACTCACTGTGACTCAAATGGTCGACCAGCATTGACTTCGATTCATATTTTATATAAAATGATGGGTTTGGATAAGTCCGAAATAATTGTCCTAGACGATCGTTTGTGTCACTAAGGCTTCATCGTTTGAGTTCGAAAGGCAAAAATCTCCAAAATTTATTATGTAAACTGTTTATAGGAGTAATCACCATAATATGTTACTATCTTAAATATATCATTCTTTGAATGGTTTTATCAAATGATGGTCATGTGACTTTTTCTGTGCTTGAAAAACACAAATTTAAAAGTATTCCAGTAATCTGTAGGCATTGAAAACGTTTCTATTAAAACTAGATCTTGGATATTTTTTTTCAGAAAGCTACTGGTAATCATTACCTATAATCGAAAACTAATTATAGAATTCAATTCTTCCATTCATGATTGGACTTTGGGTTTTAATAACATTTTTCAAATTTCATGATTTTAGGCAATATGGATCGTCACCATTATGAAACCTTCCGAGACTTTGGAAATTTCACATTTCATATGCATTTAGATAATGGCAGAGGGTAAGTGTGAAACTTAGATTCAAGAATGTGAAACAATGTGACTTATAACAAATACAGTTGTGAAATGAGGTGAATGTATATTGGAATACCTAATTAACATGAATTAAAATTATCTCGTTTATCTAAAGGTTAGTAAAATGGTTATTAATGTGTTAAGAATGCTGAAAGCTATGTATGAACCAATGAGAATCATTACATTCAAATCTGCTTTCTTCAGCATACATTGTTATTTAACAACCACATAAAACCTGATTATTCTGGTTTCTCTACAATACAATGATATCGACCGAGATATAGACTATTGTACATATAGACTATTGTTATATGCACACTACAATGATATCGTCTGATTTCTGTACAGTACAGTAATATGGACCAAGTAATACACCAGTGTACAAGTCAGATGTCTGTTCAGTGATATCGACCTAGTTATAGACCAATTTACAAGCCTTGTTTCTGTACAATACAATGATATCGATCTAGTTATAACCAGTGTGCAAGTCAAATTTCTGTAAAATACAATGATATTATAGACCAATATACAAGCCTGGTTTCTGTACAATACAATGATATTATAGACCAATATACAAGCCAAATTTCTGTAAAATACAATGATATTATAGACCAATATACAAGCCTGGTTTCTGTACAATACAATGATATCGGCCTAATTATAGACCAGTGTACAAGCCTAGTTTCTGTACAGTGGTCTTGGTCATTACAAGTGAACCTGGTGACCATTCGGTTTAGTGTGTTCATGGTGGTCTAGTCATTCGACTTGAAAGGGAATGTTCCATGTGCAGTTCCTATTACAGGGTCATACCTTAAACGTTTATAAGGTTTTCACTGTTCCTTTTGCAAGTGCCGGGTATAAAAATAGAAATTCACCTGTCTTACAGTGACATTTTAGGCCCCGGGTCATGACAGGTGTAGATAAGTTGACAGAGGATGTTTACTCCTCCATGACACCCGGTCGCACCTGTTGATCTACCGAAGGTCCGTTATTTCCAATGTTCACTAGATTTGTATAATGTCCGAAGGTTAATACTTATATATCTGTCTTTTATATCTCTAAGAAACCTCGATACCTTGGCAAAATTCCATAACACAAGAAAAAGTTGTGACAATTTGTCTTCACCTGGTGAATTCTCGTTTCATGTGAACAATCTTTGACAGGACGTATACCATTAATTAAACAACACAAGCAAA
The DNA here is from genome assembly GCA_030159075.1 of Atrina japonica. Lineage (NCBI taxonomy): Eukaryota > Metazoa > Mollusca > Bivalvia > Pterioida > Pinnidae > Atrina > Atrina japonica. Next base: position 1,306,143 of record BROG01000117.1, read on the forward strand.
TCCTTTTCATATTATATCTGTAAAGTACAGATTCTATTTATCCTGCAGATTTGTTTTGTCAGAATTTCCAATAAGGTAATGTTTTCTGTTAACAAGTAGCTATGACCAGGTGTTTCAAAATTAAACAATCTGGTTATCACAATGGTTGTGAAACATCATGAAAACAAATGATTTAAAACGTTTAAAATAGTGTTTTTAGATATATTTTTCTTCCTTACTCTATATGGAAAATGGACTCTTAACTGCTATGGGCGATGAGTCACATTATCTTAATACATATTTTGGATATATCTGTAATTTGATCTCATTTCGATCAATTTCGAATTAGTAGGATGTTAGTTGAAAACATGAAATATTTCTTAACATCTAATTTATAGCAGGTGATTCGAAATTAATAAGAGACATTCAAATGTCAATCAATTTACACGACTGAATGCTAATACTATCGATTATTTAAGCGTGTGGGGAAGTCCTGACGTAAATTTCACAATTAACACCCTCAGAAATGATGAATTTGTTACTTTTCTTCAAAACATAAACATTTGATCATATGTGAATGGCCGTACTTATCCTTGTAAACGACATTCTTATTTACACCGGTATAGGTCTACCAAGGTAAATTGACCCATGTGTACAAGCAGAATGAGTTGAAATTAGATCATAACAGGGGTGATAGGCTACTTAAAATACTAGAGCTACAGTAGTGTATGGAATCTGTGCAAGGCAATATGTTTTATCTATACAACCTTTTTTTTTAAAAGACCGTGATGTTTTGGTTAATGACAGAACCCGGATGTGCCACTTTATCTTAATAGACCTGTAGTCCTGTCGCAGTTCATAATTTATTGTCATAGAAAAGAAATTCATATTTTAAAAAACATCAACATTTGATTTGAAATGAATGTAAGGGATATTCAGAAATTTAGACGATAAAATTAACATTTTGAGTATTGAAAAAATCGATGTTATCTGTAAGCGTGTGGCTAATTTTGAAACTGTCTGAAACTTATTTACATTCTAACCTCTGTCACCTACCCGGGCCTGGCACCATAGAACTTACGAATTACTGAAGTATAAAATGTTTCCTCAACTTTGGCTACATCTGGGCCCGAGACCATAAACGGAAAATTCCGAGACATTCCGGACAATAAAACGTCTTACGAATTTTCTCAAATGAGTTAAGATTGTTAAGGGGCAGTGTAAATGGTAATAGATATATACCTTTTTTAAAAAAAAAAATTAAAAACGTATTGTAAAATGCATTAACATGACCAAAGTCAGTAATTTATACATAAAATATGTATAATGTACATAAAAACGATATTCAAGATACCCAATTAACTAAGTACACTAGATGAGATAAATGACTCGTGATATACACTGAGGTACATATATCGGACAACATTTACACTGTTCCTGTTGTTAATGTAAACAAACGTCGTATGGTCAAAACAAGCCAAAAGAAAAAGAAGTGTTGGTCTCCTAAACCTATATCGTTCAAATAACACGCCATTTTCGAAAGCCAAAGGATTAAACATGTCCCGGAATACTCTATTTATCCCAGGGCGAACATAGAGGGCGGCCATTTTCGCTGTTACGAATTGCTTTAATTGCTTAAATCATTTACAGATTTATCACTTGAGAAACAAACATATCTGAGAATTACTTTATGGTCCATAACTTTACCCACGTTCAGAAAATTCTCAAGATTTGAATAAAATCTTAAAGTTGAGTAAATAAATTTGTCTGAGAATAGTTTTGTGACTCTGGACCCTGAAATCTGATTGGCTGAGCAGATGAAGTTGATAATATTTGCAGGTTTGAGTAAATTCTAAAGTTTTATGGTACAAGGCCCAGATGTTGACAATATTGATTACTGATTTTTTATTTTATTTTATAGACGATATTGCTTACATTCATTTATTAACCTATACCATTTTGATATTAAAACGGAATATACGTATTAACAGCAATTGCTATCCTATGAACATATGCTATTAATAAGATAAATGGCATATCTAGTCCATAAGTAGTACGATTTTGCGGAAACGTTTCTATATAAGCTTATTTGTTGCGAACAATTGCAGACAAATTAACAAATCTTGTCACGTCTCTTTGCACTCATTGCAGATTTTACAGCATGACACGCGCTACTAATTAGCTTGTCTTGTTAGACACGACTCATATTAATTATGAAACACAAGTTTCCTGATATCCGTACGCCTAAAAATTCCGGACTTCTTTGTTGAGTTCTGAAACTTGACAATCAGATAACCTTTAACTGTTGTACACCACGAAGTTAACGAGAGAAACGTGGACATTAAACTCGCTCAAAACAGCCGTGATACATTGCCTCTCAAAGGTATTTATATCCTCTAAACGATGTCTGGGAGATTGTGTTTACTCCAATTCTTTTTTCATCCTCTTCTTCCTCGGTAAGATGTATCCTATTGAGCTTGAGATCAATGAGACGACAAAGAGCAACATATCTACTTTTTACCTAGATTTACTACTGTCGATTGGGAAGTACGATAAACCTCACAATTCCCTTTATGACAAACGCAACTATTTCAATTTCCATATCACGAACTTTACCTTCAGTTCCTAAGTAGTAATATTTCGTCTACTCCTGCCTGTGGCGTTTTCATATCACAGTTTATGCATTCTGTCAGAGCATGCTCTTCTTATGGATGTTTTATTCTGAGAGCCAAACGACTCTCCAAAAATTACTCACACAAGGTTACGTAAATATTATTGTTCAATGTAAGAATGGTACAAACATAATGTATTGTATGTGATCATTAAGAGAATCAACTGTATCAATTTGTCTGTGTTATTGTTGAACGTTACCTCGGGTACTTTGATGTATGTGTCGTGTAAAGAGCTATGACAAATGTTGATATCAATACTGTTAAAGTGTAAGTCAGATTAGATAGGACATTTAGAATTTAATTTCGATGCAATTAATCGTCCGATGCTGATATCAATAAAAAAACCAATAAAATATATCCTGTATGTTTTCTACATACATTTTTCTTTCTTTGGTGGATTCAAGTTTTGAAAGTATTTTTACGGGAATCTCTGTGTTAGCCGTGCGATGTCGATAAATTTGTCATGTGGGTAACAGTTAATTTACTCCTGCCAAAAGAGTGATTTGAAGGGGAATAACTCCCAGTGTAGTATATTACGTAATAAAATGAATACAGATTACACGATAATAGTAGGAATGTTCCGAAAACATGGCTTTCGGGTGATTTTATTTTACATTCATTTTTAGCAATAAACGGTTCCTTTCTTTCACTTCCGCTTTCAAACAGTAACAGACGGCGGCCATTACCTATGCAAAAGTCCCGTAGGGGGTATTTGAGTGTGAATATCTAGAACAAAACAGATTATTTTTTTTATTTGTCATAGACATGGATAAATTAATCAGTATACATAGAATATCGCTACGTTCAATTTACGTAGGTATCAACCATTTTATTTTAATCAGCCAAAACTAGTGGACACAGATAATCTGACTTACGTTATAGATGTTTAACACAATACGATTACTATGACACGATGATGTTGGTCTTAATCATCACCCAAGCACCGCTTACTTTCACATAATACTTCTAGCGCTTGTTGGGTGGCGTGACTACTGAATTATAAAGAGTTCGGTTTAATGAGGTCCATTTTGATGTCGAAAGCTTTCTTCTGCTTACGAGTTTCACAGGCTATCAATGAAACGTTTGCAATTTTATCATTTTGAGCCAGCGTAGTAAAGTCTTTGAATTGGGTCACTTCACTTTCCGCTGTTTATTGAAACGTGCTTTATCAAGGAGACATGCCACAACAACTTAATGTAAATCCGAAACGCACCCTTGATTTATAATATGATGCAAACCTATCTTATTGATAATTTGATTTGCCGATTTTACGTCCCGTCAAGAATAATTAATTTATATGTATGGTAATTTCTTTATCCTGAATTATCACCCCTTGATACAAATGACATCATGATGTCATTTGTATGTGCGTAAAGTGAGAAAAGGTATCAATTGTGACGTCATATGTTTGTGTGAAAAGGACGTTGTTTCCTCACGTAAAGACATGACGTCACAATCGATACTTGCTGATATGGGAGATAACTCTGACAAACGAAAAGACAGAATAGATGTCACCAGTTGTAGGTGAAGTGCCATAACTTTGACCTGCGCGATGAACTTTTTAGAAAAGCACTAAAGGCTAGTCTCAGTAATTATGGTCTCATCCAAAAGATTCATAATGTTCAATTCATATTCTGAGCTAAGAAACAGTAACATCCAGCCTTTTTGAAGCCTTGCGTATGATCCAGTGTTGAGTTGAACGTTCTACCATTAGATATTCACAAGAACCATATTTGTTGACTGGTACAATATGTGTCGCCAATTTCCCGTTCTCTCAGCCTTATTTGTTTGTTGTGATTTTAAACATAAGCAAATATTTTCTGCATTTTATACGATATTTGAAAAATGTATCCTATTTCTTTTCAATTTACAAACATCGTGAGGTTTTGGCCATATATGGTTTTAATAATAAAAGTTGAAAGTATTTCAATTATTTTCTGGCTAACACTAACTAGTTTTGATGTTTTTTATTTTCAGATTTGGAAAGTCGAAACATGATGAAATGTCGATACTAGCTCCTCTTTATCAGTGCTGTAATATAAGATATTCTACTTTTATAAAACTAGCCAAATTTTATACGGGACCAGAAAAATTAAGTAGCCTAATGAAGAAATCCTTGAAACACGACAGTTGCAATCCTATTCTCTTGAACCCTATGTTAGATGCCTTGGACAGAAGAGTTATGAAGATTCTAAGAGAGATCTATAAGTGTCTAGAAAAAGGACTCGAAGTACAAGAAGTTATCGTAGATGATTTTTTCTGATACATCAGTTTACCCATGCGAAACATGAGTCATCTAACATTAGATCATTATAAGTATTTCATTTGTGAAATTAAAATATTAAGACTAATATTTTTACAAATATTTTTTGCTCGTATCGATTTAATGGTGCACAGAATATCGTAAAATTCTATTCATTGGAACTAATTCAGGTACATCGTGATAACCGATAACGTTTGTGCTGTACTAGTATCTCCAATGGTGATTGAACGTAACTCTACGTAATTTTCCCGCTGTTTTATGCGGTTTTTTGTATAAAAAAATTAATTATTCATAAATGTTGAATATTATGCTTTTTAGTTAAAAATCGCCAAAAATATAAGTTATCATTAAAATTAAATCTTGGACCATACTACTTTATCATCTGTGAAAGAGCACCTGTTAAATGATTTAATCATTTATGTTATGCGTGTGACGATAAAGTAAAAACCATAAAATGGAAATGATCATACTGATGATCTTAACTTTTATTTTGAGTGTAATATGGTATTCCATTAAGCAAAATAAAGTTATATATTATACAAGGAAAACTACAAATGTATATATATATATATATATATATATATATATATATATATCAATAAGAACTGTGTGTGTTGTATACTTAAGTACAAATATCTGTTAATCTCTTAATTACGTGAAGAGACATGAAGGCTGTTGTGGATGATTTGTTTTTTTTCTTCAGGAAATCCTTATTGTGAAAGGTTTATGTTGTCTCTTAACTTCGGACAGTAGGCATATCTGTATCAATAATTAATCATCATATAGTGTTTGAATCTAAAGCATTCCAAAAAATTGAAATGTACCAAAATGAGTGAACAAAAATTATTTACAATGTCAGCCAAGATATCTTTTAACGTCATATTTATTTAAATTGGTTCTGTGTATGTATTTGTGTGTCATTTCGAGTGTGTGTGTTTGCGTGGGTGTGTGCGCGCGCACGTGTGTGTGTGTTTAATTTCGTATGTATGTTTACTTTGTGACGAGGTGTATGTTTAATTGTGCTATATTGTGTGTTCGTGTGGTGTTTATTTCCGTATGTGTGTTTACTTTGTGACAGTTTGTATGTTTTATTGTACTACTGTGTATGTGTGTGTGTGTGCGTGCGTGCGTGCGTGTGTGTGTGTTTAAGAGTGTAAGGATGTGTGCGTTTATGGGTTGAGATATATGACACGAGGATAACGTTTTGCGTGAAAAAGATAATGTCTAATTTGTTTATAACAAAATAATGATGCATTTAAATGTTTAATTAAAACAAGTAACTTAATACTAATGGCGTTTTACATTGTTTGTTATAATCTATGTAAATTGACAACAAGAAATATAAATAAAAGTATTGAGGACAGTGAAATCTCGCTGTTAAGACTACCTAACTGACTGACTAAAGGTTGTCTGATTAGCAAGTTAGTCTATTTAGTGAGGGTAGTATCTTTATTACATATTTATTTAGAATTTTTCACGAGACATGATATTTGCGGTTTTAAATGCAAAATGGTCTGATAAGCGTGGTGACCCATTGGTGAGATTCCACTTTATTTTGCCTCATGATTTCTATTTGTATTCTGTTGATCATTTCCTGTAGGAAATAGAGTCACAGTTATTTTGTGTTTTCAATGACATGACCACTGTTCCTCTTCTGGTATCGAAGGCCACACTCAAGTGGTCAGTATATATTTGCCTGAAACAAAGTGGATCTAAACATCTGTATTAATAGTGTATATATATATATATATACATATATATATATATATATATATATATATATATATATATATATATATATATATATATACATTGATATGGATATAAAATGCTGGTGTCTCTAGTTAACAATATCATATGAAGCCTTTGGAGACTTGACTTTATTGGTTTGATCTGAAGTTGATTATATACGGACATCTGACTCGTGTGACCGGCCGACAGGGGAGTTTACTCTCCTGGGTTACCTTATCACCCCAGGATGTTCCAAATGTTCCATGATTGCCCAATGTTCACGATATTTGTTAAGTCCTATGGACCTGAATATCTTCATACTTTACCTTCTCCAAGCAGAAATGGTCTTAATTTAGATTTGCGTAACCCCCCTAACTACCACATGCCGAGGTGTACAGAAGACATTCAAAAGATCATTTGTTCCCTCCCCTATAAGCTTATGGAATGGACTTGATAATTTTGTGAAGAAAACATATCCACTTTGCACTTAACATGAAAACATCACCTGTGTCACCGGTTTTACCCAAATATTTGAATATTTCTCATATATTAGCTCGAATTAGGCACGGTTGTAATGCTTTTTTTCATGTAGGTATTTGTCCCATACATGTCTGTCGGTGTGTAAAGGCAACGAAGATGCACATAATTTCTTTTTAATCTATTCACAACATTCCAGTTTGCGAATTACTCTGTTTGATACCCTTATGGACTTTGGTATTCACCCCTGTCAATAAGTCAATTTCTTTCTATGGGAAATCCCAAATCTTCCATATCAGACTAATTTTCAAATTAAACTGACCATTCAATCATTTATTTAAGCATTTGAAATGTTCAAATTTAACTAGGAACAGTCATTGTAAACCTTTCCACTTTAATTCTCTTCCTTCTTTCTATATTTTCCATCTTTACTAGGTTTTTTCTTTACTAAAGAATGTCATTACTTGTAAATTGTATTGCATATAAGCCATGTCATCATGTGTTATTTCAACTTATTATATATTGTATTAATTTGGTCTAGTAAGTTGTCAGAATTTGTGCCCAATCCTTTTGAAAAATGAATATTCAATAAAATATGTTTTTAAACCGAACTCGAAATTTCGTTCAGTGAAAGAACCCACAAAACCGTATACATGCGTCAAATATGTACCATAGATAATTGGTATCAAAATTATTGACAGAAAGAGCCGATAACGGATTTGTTCACACCCGTGTCATTTATATAAAATACAAAGAATTGTATTTATCCATTTCTATATTTTGTAAGTATAAATAATTTATATATAGATATTTATTCAACTTTCAAAGACGGCACGATTGCTCATATATGTGTATAACACGCCACTGTAAATGTGGGCAAATCATTACAAATGTAAGCTAGATAACTCCGGTAGACCTAATACTTATAAATCTATCGAGTTAGGACGTTCCCATTATCTGTTCATCATCTACCTTTAAAGTTTTTGGTTCAGACGTAGAGTCTTTCACTCGAATGCACTCGAGTTTGAATCTCGGCATTATATCCGAGACATTTAATTAATTATACTTATTGTTCCCTTGCCAAGAAAAGTCTACAAAAGAATATCGATTGTCATAAATGACGTGGGCAAATTAGATTATCTTTAATGTTTCTGAAATTGCAAATTTACATATATAAACACAGGTTAACTTCGGGTCATGGTAAATTCTCAAACAGGTGATGTTTTCACATTTCTAGACTTATTGATCCAAGACATTCAAAATGTACACAAACAATTTAATTGAACATGACAGAAAAAAGCCGAAACGAGATTTACCATAGTTGTATTCGTAAGGTGATGTCTCTTTTTTTTTTTTGGGGGGGGGGGGCATACGGTGATAGTTACAATATACTTTGACTCTAAACATTCTTAATCATCCTAGTAAAAGACAGGTAATCAGCCAGGCTGCATTTATGTCGGTGATAAGATTCCATAATTACCTCTAAACCGGAACTACTGAAACGTTAGTATAAAAGGATGACTGTCAACTTTAGGTCAAATATTTTCTGCAAAATTTTCAGGGTGGTTGTGATATTTGATTGTGTATTTGATATATAATGTTTTGTATAAGATGATAAAGCAATTGTTTTGTTCAATTGAGCTTTTCTTGCATACAATGTACTTTAATATTCCAAGGGATAACAAGATGTTTTCCTCCTGTAATATATGTTTCCTATATGTTACCAGACGACATTTTTTATAAAAATATGTAAGACGTTATTAAATATCAAAGTGATTAACTTAAGCATTTCTTAACTATAAGAATAAGTCATGCCATAATCCATAAAGGCATACGAGCTGTCAAAATGGAAGTTTTTTGGTTTGTATTTGAAGTTTCAAATATTCGACGTTTTATACAAATAAAATGTTTTAAACAATCGCAGGTCGAAAAAACGGGTTATAATGTCGTATTTGTGAAAAGAAATTAAATGTGAAAAGAAATCAGATGTGAATAATGGGCGAGTAAACATTTGTATTCTTAAATGAATGACAGGTATATCAAATGTCCACGATGATCCTTCTGTCAATAACACTTCATCAGTTGAGCTCGAATTTAAAATAGATGAAATATGAAAATCACATCTACCAAAGTATCAATCTCCTGGATGTCCAGGAGACAAATGTACAAATCTGGTGAACATTGGACAAGCGCCGACCTCTGGATATCCAGAGGTACGATCAGGTGTCATGGAGAAGTAAGCATCCGGTTTTTGACCGGCCATACCTGCAATTAGTCCACAGTCAAATTCTAATGAAATATGTGGGAAAAAATCGTCACAATTCTTACAGACGAATCAGTAACCGCTATCGAAAGGTAACTCAACATTTCATTTAGTGAAACATAGTAACTTATCAATAAGTAGTTTGCCTCAGTATATGAAATGTTTATATGTTAACGCTCGAGTTAGAAATGCTCTGATTGGCTGACGTAGAACGCCCCCCAACAGGAAAATTATCTCCCAACTAACACACAGTTTTACAGGGAAATAATTTTAAAATCCTAATTAGATGCGCCGGAATGAAAAAGAAATGTAACCTCTGAGATGCTTTTTTAGTTTTTTTTTTTCTTCTATACGACTCCATGCATACGAAGGTCGAAATGGACTTTCATCGTTTAGTCCGATGGTATTATTTTGAACTCGTTAAGTTTACAAATCAAGTGCATTATTTACGCGAAAAATAAAATTTTGACCTGATCTCCAAACATCATGTGAATCAGCATCTTAAAGTTATTGCAAACACATATATATATAAGTGATTGAAACGAGTCTCAATCAATTGATTGAAAGTAAAACCAAGAACCAAAAATTACATCCGATCGCAATATAAGTACATTTGATATTTAAGTTAGTCAGTAAAAGGTTTATGAATCTACATGTTATGAGGTACTTGGTTAGATCTTTACATTATACAGATGGAATCACGTTAATGCAATTTAGAAGTCAGCTTGTTTGTAGAATGCTTTTATGTGCTTTTTTGGTACACATATGGGATTACATGTCTGTACATCTAGACAACCCAACATATATCTAGTTCAAACTCATTTATTTTACTTGTCGAAATATGTACATGTTATTAAAAGAAACGTAATTTACCATCAAAGACTCGCATAGGAGTCTGATATAGTCTAAAGATAATCACAAAATTGAGAGTGAGCGCAAAAGATGTTCACATGTGACATATATATATATATATATATATATATATATATATATATATATATATATATATATTATATATATATATATATATATATATATATATATATATATATATATATATATATTGACTTGTGTGTCTTTGTTTAGAACCAACAACCTAGTATACAAAGTGATGTTGGTTTTAGTGCTTTATATATATATATACATATATTTATATATATATATATATATATATATATATATATATATATATATATATATATATATATATATATATATATATATATATATATATATATATATATATATAATATTGTTATACATTTGTTTTCAGTTGCAAAACATTGCCCTTTTTGCATGTGTCTATCACTGTAGAACATTGACATTATCATTGTTTTACTTTTGTCTAACGCTGTAGTACACTATCACTGTTTTAATCATTTGAATCAGGAAGTTCCATATCATATCTGTTATGTGATCATTGTCTTAGCTTTAACAAATTATCCAACAACTACTAAAATGAAGCACTAGACTAAAACTAATCATCATAAATTTATCACAGCCGTTGCCTAAATCGCCATAAAATAGTTGTAAAGATATTATTTGTTTTTCAGGGAGCAGAGTCCGATGACTATACACATAGTTAAAATGTCTTCGTTGACGAAATACTAGAGCTTAAACTATAATTAAATAAAAAATCACAGATACCAAAGTATAAATCTTCAGACTACAAAATATAAATCTGATGAATATTGGGCAAACAGTAGCAGCTTACATTCTTCGTGTTATTTGAAAATTACTAAGTGTACTTCTTTCAACATGTCTGTTCTTTTTAATTGCAATTTTGTAAAATCTAAATTTAGATGAACATGCGTTTGCAATTTCTAGGCTCAGTAAAAGGAAAGTCTACAAAACGTCATAAACCGTATTTAAATATATGCAAATATCTATTGTACATACAATAAACCAGGCCCCAAAATTTTGAATTATTCTTAACGAATGTTGAATTGTGATGCATGAAAACTTAATAACACAGAGATTCCACAACGAGTGTTTGTCGATTATCATGTTTATCTAACTCGAGTTATTTAATTTTCAAAATTTCAAATGACACGAGGTTTAATGATTGTCTTTTCAAATTTTGAAAATTACTCGAATAAGATAAAGAGGATAATCAATTTTCTTAAGTTGTTGAATCTGTTTCTACTATGACTGAAAACTTGTGTAGTATGAAACATTAGCGTACATCATGTCTAGACACCATCGGGCTCGGACTCTCGTGACCACCTAAATCCTGTATCTCGCTTCGATCACAATTTCTCCAGATTACATCACTGTGTAGGGAACAAGCATTGTTAGAGAATTCAGTAACTTGTCTCCTTTCCTTCCAATTTTATAACATATCCTACTTTGACCGCAGGCAACAATGCTGATGCATCTTCCGATTTGGCCTACTTTTTCATAAGAAGTGCGGGGTCAGTTTAATTTCTCAGCCAATGAGATTTATTCAGCCCCTTTGGTTATTTGATACATATGTTTAACTAACTGCAGCCTGGTTTATGCAACCTTGTGAAAGTGGTATAACAGCACAAGTTATGGTAGAAAAAGCCTTTACGAACTATTTTCTGAAGTCAAGTCCAGAATTTGGTTTTAAAGGTATTATATAACAGAATGATCGTGAGTATGATTAACATCTTTCACGTAATCTTTAGGTATAGCTCTTAGTAACCCCTGTATTAATTTTGGGTGCAATAAATATTTCAGTGAATAAAAACATTGATTGATAGAAAAATAAAAACAATTATAAATACATATTAATTCGGCGAAAGAGCGCCTTTAAACTCTTGTTATACTGATGATAAACGACAAATACAAGGGCGTTTCTGTATTTATATAAATTCAGTTCATGATTTTACATATTCTTGTATTTGTACACATTTCTTACTTGAATATCTGTCTTTTGAGTAATTAAGCCATGCAATAAGCAGTGTGAATGAATTTAAATTTGCACTTTGCTTTCACAAGAATCGGAAATGTGTCTGCATTGAACGCCAGATATATGGCCGGGAATATTTTTACAATAATAAAATAACTATAAAATGTTACTGGAATTTGAATTTTAAGCCTTTGTTATTTTTTTGGCTTTCAGATACATTTTAAACAAACGATTTATTAGTTTCCAAGGAACATAAAACCCCTTTTTCCAATAATGCTTAAAATGTATGTTTTCGTTGGAAACGAGTACAAGCTTTTAACACTTCCTTTCAGGAATGTTTTATCATCAATTAGTAAATAAAATGCGACATGGTCAGACATTTGTTTGTGGTTAAGTACTTCCACAAATCGAATGACTGATAAATGTGTTCTATAATGAAATGTTATGAAGTTCTATTTATTCATTTATTTATTTATTTATTGTTTTATCAGTAAATATTTCCTTTTACAGAATAAATATAATTGATGTATGGTTTTGAAGATGCTCTCTAATTAGAAAACTTGGTTGAAAAAGAGCTAAAAGCGTCCATTACGTTTTGTGGGTTCTTTAATCGCAACTGAGAAAATCTTGTAGAAAATAGCAAATTACAAGGTTTTTGTTGTTTAAATTGTTTAAAGTAAAATGAAGAAGTGCCAATGGGTATTCCAAACTCCAAATCCATTAGAATACGACAAATTAGATATAAAAACGGTCTCAGTCCTGGCACCTGATCCCACCTCTTGGTTTCCAGAGGTCCGTGTTTGTCCATTTTTTCCGGATTTGTATCTATATCGTGGACATTCTATTGATTTATACTTTGGTATCTGAAATTTTTATATCTCAAATGAAGTACAATTACGAATCCCAAACAGGATGGGACCAATTTTCAATTATGCTTAAAATTGTTCCGCCATTTGGTCCACATTTGGTTGACCCAGTGTATATAAATTTCACAAATTGTTCTCGAGCCGTTGGACATTACATTATACTAAATATTTGCTATCTTTCCTGACAATATGAACACTTGAATTTTCAATAAATTTGATGTTTTGCTATTTTGTGCTATTTTGGATTTTCATCTCGAAATTTCTAATTATCCCTTCGTAATTATGTGTTTTCTAAGATACTGAGTTATTTTCTCGATATTTTGTACTTGTATCTCGAAATTTCGGATTATCACCTCGTAATTAGTAAAAATGAAGAAGTACCAATTCATAATCGAAACTCAAGTCCATTAGAGCACGACGAATTAGATGTGCAAATGTTCTCAACATGAAGAACAATTGCGAATCCAAAACGAGATAGGACCAGGTGTCCTCTGCTGGCATGCCACACCCGTCGCAAATGTTCCATGGAAACCTTTCTAGTTCGATGAACGGGTCAAATTCGGTGAAAATGTCAAGTTTGGTGTAAAGGTGTTATCTCGAAAAATAGATTTTTTTTACTTTAAATTATATATATATATACATATATATATATATATTATATTTTTAAATTTTGAGTTTTTATCTTTAGATTACAAGAAACAAATGTTTACTCATCGCAGCAAAACGTTCCCGTACTATTGTTACTTACTGTGGAGCAAAACATCTTAATGTAAATTACTGTCACCATATATACAAAATAAATATACGTATACAGTCTGCAAGATATATTGACTACAGTATAGTTATAAATATGTTCTACAGAATAATTCCACATAACGCCATCACTATAATCCATTCTGACATATGCTTTGTGCAAACATTACTGTTGTAATAAAGCCATGGCTATGGTCGGAGTAGTTTCCACTTTTTATTAAAGATAAAACTCAATTATCAGGAACATTTATGTAGATGAATATTGACTACGTGGTCCTGGGCAAGTGCATTAAGAGTGGAACATGTAGAAAACACAAGAATAGCACGCCAGAATCACAATAATAATTTAAACCTATTTTTTCTTAGTTAAACCTACTTTCTCTAGTTAACGCGAATTTTTGGCTAAATTTACGTTCAACTGAAGAAAAAACTAGGTTATTCATTAGTATGATTTTGGCGCATCAATTTGAATTGAATGGAGAAAAAGTAGGTCTTACTGACAAATACTGTAACTTTGGCCAAGGTAAACATAGTTCTCACCATTTAATGGCAACACTAGGTTTAATTGAGAATAACTAAATTTCAGTCATTTATGTGATTTTGACGAGCCATGTACATGAGCATAAAGTAAAGTGACAAAGCTAGTTCCAGTAAACATGGTAACTTTATAACTGATCAGAGCATGTTAAAGGCATTTGTGACAGAGATAAAAACTTGTAGAAAGCTAAGGTGGCAAATGTTTAAAATATAACCCAAACAGAATTTGTGGTGATTTATTCATAAAACGCCTAAAATATAGCGAATAAATTATAAACACTGAACCCTGGTGGATCTAATTTTGGGATCAGGTGCCATGGAGAAAGCGAGTCAAACATACGAAACGAGAGAGAGAGAGAGAGAGAGAGAGAGAGAGAGAGAGAGAGAGAGAGAGAGAGAGAGAGAGAGAGAGAGAGAGAGAGAGAGAGAGAGAGAGAGAGAGAGAGAGAGAGAGAGAGAGAGAGAGAGAGAGAGTATAGAGAGAGAGAGAGAGAGAAAACACGTGGTCATGTAATCCACAGAATGTATATGATAACCAAATTACACAGAGTTAGGAAACTTTTCACAAAAGTATAATCCCTATATTTATATGCATTTTTAAAAAGTATTTTCACCTCAAATAGTTTTTTTATTATGTCAGCACTACAAATATATGCAGACCGATACCTTATAAAGAGCAAAATATATTTAGTAGATTTATATATTTTGCCAGAAACTGACAAAAGTCAAGACGTTGACAAAGATTGTTGAGGAGTGCAAGGACCGACAACTCTGTGTATGAGATTGCCATAGACAGTCATGTGATTCGTTATACCCAATAAAATGACGACATTTCAGTCCGAGGCAGAATAAATGGTTCTGTTTGTTTGTTTGTTTGATGGTGATTTACGCCACACAGAATAATTTGACGGGTCATACGGTGACAACCATATTAGTGGAGGAGAAAACACGGACACAATGTAAATCAAGCGGACAATCTGACATACCCAGGTAAAGGTTCCAACTTGCAATCTTCACGACATTTGTTTTAAGTATAATCAGCAGCAAAACTAATTATGTTGAAAAATTTATTTTAGACTTTTCTTATTTTCATTTTTTTTCATACGAAACAATGATTTAAGGTGCTGTGTCTGATTTTCCAATGAAGATCAAAATGAGAAGATGGATATTTTATCGGAGTTCGGAGTACTAGATGAGAAATGACTAAGTCAGCGAATGCGACAATTGATGAGAATTTCACTGAGCCAGAAAATGACGACGGGGTTTTATAGACTGATATAGATCTGTCTTACGGTACGCTGGTGCAATGTGTGCTGTAGAGTTTGCAAGAGACTGAATTTGAACATGTGGTTATAATCGGTAGTGCAGTGTCAATAACCACGCTATTATTTGTTATGCTGTTATTGTATATTTGGCTCTGTGGCTTACATTTTTTATGCCAGGCGCCAGGTAAAGGATCAGTCTTTACACTTAACTCTCTAGTACCCAGTTTAGCATATGTGTTTACATTTCTTAATATAAAATGTACCATATATGATGCATGGGTACTAAAGAGTTTAAAGCCCCATGATTGCCCGTTTACGCCCAGCAAGGATGTCAATTTTGTTTTAATTACACTTAAATCTTAAATTCGATGACTGTAAAAAAAACAATTAGTCATATTTTTTTTTCATTAAATGATCAATTCAGAATGGTTAACAATTATTTATATTCAATAAAACAGGTTGCGGGTATGTAGTGAAGAAATGACACCTTGGAGTATGCCAGAATTGAGGATTATTTTTAACAAACAATACTTTAAGAGAAAACTGTACAACCATTTAACTTTGAGTGTGACTTTGAACATGACCTTGATCTTGCATGGGCGATGCACCTCATCAAAAGGAACCTTTCCTGTAAGTTTCACAAAAGTATCATATACAATAAGAAAGTAATGATAATTTATGTCAACATATGGTTGTACCAAGAAAAACAGACAGTGGGACAATGTGAAGCTGTGCTCCATAGAAGACACAACAACATGGCTGTTAAATTATTTTTTATTCACAAAGAACAACTTACTTTACTTCTTGATGTGAATTTACCATTCAGTTAATGTCTTATTGGACTTTGCGTCATCTGTCATTTGTTTAGATTGCCAACATCAGTACCAGTTTAGATTACTGGGGTGTCCTTATTAAAGGTAAGATGGCGTTGTGGTTCATGCGGCCTCAGATAAGAAAGTTAATATACATGCTCAGTCGTCTGTTTTCAATCCAAAACAGACCGATAACATCCATCTTATTTAGAGATGAAACAAATGAATCTTTCAGCACACCATGCAGACATTTCTGAAGAGTGATTAACGCCATGTTTTGATTCGCTTTCCATGTAGGAACCAAATTACAGATGGTTTTAGGTATCTGTACCTGGTTTTTCACAGTAAATCGTATTCTCGGTTGACTATATTAAAGTATATCATAGTTTTATGATCGTTTAATAATTTCCTAAAAATTACCCATTACCTATATAATGGGACTTTAAAGACATAATTAACTATATTGCACGGTACTAGAAACCGAACCTTGGACCTTCCACTTCCTCCGCTTCCCTTAGGACACAATTTTCAATTGTTTTCTTTTTGTTATTCCATTCCATACATTCGTAATGTCTTTTGAAATTATCTGTTGTTGATATTTAAACGTTAAGACTGTATGTTATGTATTCATTGATCTTCGCCACTATTCATTGTTTTTTTACCCTTTTTATTATTGTTTTCAACTTTCTATTGGTCATTCAGCCGACGTATTTGTCGAGGATTTTGTTATTACAAATGCCAATGGTTACAAGTTTAAGAATGCTACTTATATCACAAACCTCATATTTCTCGCTGCCATGTCATCGGTAATATAAAAAAAATCTCAGATACCAAAGTATGAATCAATAGAATGTCCAGGACATAGATACAAATCCGGTAAAAATGGACAAACGCGGACCTCTGGAAGTCAAGAGGTGGGATCAGGTGCCATGAATGAGTAAGCATCCCCCGTCGACCAGTCACACCCGCCGTTAGTCCACAGTCAAGTCCAATGAAATACGTGAGGAGTGCATCCTCGTCACAATTGGTACAGACGTCTCAACAACCGCCAACGAAATGGCAACTCAACATTTCACTTAGTGAAACAGAGTAATCGCAAACAAGACTATTATACCGACAGTAAAATTTGCGGAACGTTGACATTAAACACGGTTTTCGATATCCCTGTGTCAATAATTTGTCAGTGAGTAGTTTACCTCTATATATGAAAATTTTATATGTTGTACACGCCCTGGCATATCGGATCATTTGTAAAATATAAACTCCATATGCGGGTGACTGAGGGATATATTGATTCAGCAATTTCTGAAATCTGCTTCGTTTGACCGCAGGTAACGACACTAAGTCTCATGTTTTACAATGGCGTCTTATCAGAACTAATCTGGCGTACATATTCAATATTGTGAATATTTTCACATTCACCGAGTGTCGGCATCAACCATGCATGCATTGGTATAGCACCTTCTATATATTCTAAACTCAACAAAATAAAAGTATTATCTATATAACCTGGCGAGTAGAGTCTTGTGAAACCTTTTCTTGACCTGGACCTTAAATTTTATGTCATAAAGCATAACATTAAAATTACACTGACAGGAATAATCGTTCTTACTTGTCACCATATGTAAGAGAGTATCCAGTGAGGATAGTCATAAAAGAAAATTAAGTAAAATAATACGTATGATAACAAAAGGTCACTCCGCCTCCCATGTTATGTGAATCAAACAATACGATGGTCGTCTTTTTACAGCGGTTACTCTTAGACGAATTTAGAATTTTTTTAGCCTTGTACGATACCATTTTTTGTTTAGGAACACTACTTATTTTAAAATCGAGCTTAATTGTCTTGCTGACAGAAACGAAACGATCGGCTTTAGCATTTGTCTTGGCCTAAGGTCAGTTTATTGTATTGACGTCAAAATGTATAGTAAAGTGTAATAGGAGATAACATAAAACTGTAGCTTCTCTATGAATTGTATACAATTATCATAGTAACTAATTAATTTTGTTGTTGGTGGAACTTTTTGATATCACAGACATACACATTGGTTGGCTCATGGCCATAGAACGAACGTTTTGGAATTTATCTATACTCTCATTAGCCATAGAACGTCGGATAATTTCCCATAATCCTATTGACTATAGTACGTCGGAGAATATCCTTATAATCCTATTTACCACAAAACGTCGGATAATTTCCCTATAATCCTATTGACCATAGAACGTCGGAGAATTTCCTTATAAGGATTTCTCTATAATCTTATTGGCCATAGAATGTCTGAGAATTTATCTGAAATTTTATTGGCCATAGAACGTGGGGAAATTTCTCTATAATCTTACTGGCCATAGAATGTCTGAGAATTTATCTGAAATGTTATTGACCATAGAACGTCTGAGGATTTCTCTATAATCTTATTGACCATAGAACGTCTGAGAATTTATCTGAAATTTTATTGGCCATAGAACGTGGGGGAATTTCTCTATAATCTTATTAGCCATACAGCGTCTGATAATTTCTCTGAAATCTTATTGACCATAGAACGTCGGAGAATTTATCTATAATCTTATTAGCCATACAACTCCTGGGAATTTCTCTGAAATCTTATTGACCATGGAACGTCGGAAAATTTATCTATAATCTTACTGGCCACAGAACATCTGAGAATTTCTCTGAAATCATTTTGGCCATGGAACATCTTAGAATTTATCTGAAATCTTATTGGCCAAAGATTGTCTGAAAATTTCATTGAAACCATAGAATTCGAGAATTTCTCTGAAATCTTATTGATCATAGAACGTCGGCTAAATTCTCTGAAATCTTATTGACCATAGAATGTTGAGAATTTCTCTGAAATCCTATAAACCATAGAATTGTTCAGATATATTATTGGTTATACGGATAAGACTAAGTATACATGTATTCTTAGATTTGAAATTATACTGAAGTGTCGTGGTTCCGGACCTTGAAATGTACGTATTAAAAAAAAATAGTTATAAAATCTCAAGACTATCAGCATGATTATTCTTAACTATGATAATTCTGGTGTATATTAGTATAAATGAAGCACTTTAAAACATTTTATGTTTATCTCATTATCCATATCTATTTTGGCTTTTAGACTTTTGCCGATATAATCTTTCTGGTAACAGATACATGAGGAAGTAATTCGACTGGAATCACTTTCATTAATGCTTACCATTATTGAATCAAGCAAAGAAGATTAATTGGGCGTGGGAATATATAGGAGTTCTCAACTGATTTAAAATCGACGTAGAACATGCATGGCGAAGGAATATAACAAGATTCAATAATTTTTGTTTTCAATGGTGCAATGCTGCAAGTAAAATGACAGTTTCCCACACAATCAACAAAGGTTCCAACAGACGCCGACAAGAGGAAGATTATTGTGGCAATAAATAGAGCGATGTTCTAACAATTCGGCAACGAAGGTCATCGTTAAAGAGAAATATCTTACCAAAAAAATGGCTGTTCAGTTTGAAACACATGCGTGAAGATGTTTTTGAACACTTTTTTGTGTTACGTTTTCTACTCTGAAAAGGAAAATAATATACACTTAATCTCATGTTTGTTAAATTTTAAATTCTGCAGGAAATTTCAGTACTCAGACACACAAATTAATATTTCCCACTATTTTACCGTGATTACTCTTAAGATGGTTTAAACAATACGCATAGGTCTAGTATTAAGTTTTGTATCGTACCACCTTTTTTTCATAACCCTTTCATCCCTAAATATCTAACTGGAATGCTATATTCTATTGTTTAGACCAGTCTAGTGCGGTCTGTAGAGGTGAAAGGTTAACTATTCGTCCATTTAAAATTCGAATTCAACTGATGGAGGTTTCTGACAAATCATCATTTATTTTTGCCCTTTCTGCCCCTTTTATATTTTGCAAACTGATTAATAAATGTTAATTTTCGTGTAATTATGAAGTGTATTTCCGATGCTAAAGAACCAACTTTTCTATACAACAGATACATGTTTAAATATTTTAAGGGCGGATTTTGTTTGCAGGTAAGAATGTTTTATTTTTATGTGTTACAAATAAATGAATACCTCATATGCAACAGTTCAGTCAGCAAACATTAGTTACGTAGTAATGTGAACAGGCACTCCCTACCCTGTAAATTTGTCGACTTGTGAGATATTATTAATTTGCAAAATACTTCGTGATTAAGGCTATCATTGCCAGGTGTTATAATAATCAAATTGCAACGAGTTACATTTTTCTCTAGATATTTCTAAGCTTCCGACGGACTTAATATTCATATTTTATATTAATTTCCATTGACGTATGAAAAAATCATCGGGAGTTATCATGCCATGTATAGTGTATAAGATTAATGACAGTCATTAAATATGTTTAGTTTGCTATTTGCGAGCTATTTATCATGGATACATAACTACTTGTTTTAGATACGTAAGCACCCGATGGATTTATACACTACACTGTTGATTCTATAACCTAATCCACATTAGCTAGAGAAAAACTAGGTTTAACTGAAAAAACTAGGTTAAACTGCACAAAAATCAACACATTAAAATATGACATTGGTGCAGTTAATTCAAATCACGAAACGGAAATCGAATTAGTGACTTAAAATATGTTTAACTAGAGATAAAGATGGTTGAACTCACTATTGCTTTAACAATGAAAAAATCTTAGCTTTATCAGTTAAAAGTAATAATACGCCAGTCGATACTTACTTTAACTATATAGCATGAAAAACACTAAACTGGGTGTTTACAGCGCATGTTGTCAGTAACGTGTTGCATTCCCACTGATTTTTGAAAAACTATCTTGCACATGCCACAGTACACGCGGCTTTGACAGTGCAGCTGTAAGATTTTATAAGTTCAAAATGCCCCAATACGGGTCCTTTCGATTTTTACAATTACAACCAACTCCAGCCTTCCTTCTGTGTCTATTGTTGATAAGTTTACAAATGAGTGAATGAGAAAAACACATTTTATCATTGACGCAATTTGTTGAAAATACGAAGAAATCAAGGGACCAAAAGTCCCGAAAGGTAATTTCTTTGTCAAATCTGGATTGCTGACTAGTGTTAAAACATTCAAAATTTTAAAATGTATAAATATAATTAAGTCTTTGTTTGTGTAAACATTGTTCTTGTTAAGATCCAGGGATTGTAAATCACACCAAAAATGAATATAAAAACCCCAAACTATAGACCAAGACTGTATTACGTTACTATAGAATAATAAATGTAGGTTGATTATATACACGTTCAAAATGTATACAGCAGGATGATTCATGTATGTGTGTGTGTGTGTGTGTGTGTGTGTGTGTGTGTGTGTGTGTGTGTGCGCGCGCACAGAATGGATATATAGTAAAATCTCTTCATAATGTCCCCGTTTCATTTGCTCAGCTTGTCCAGTTCCTTTTATAATTTAATTCTTTAAATTC
The DNA here is from genome assembly GCA_030159075.1 of Atrina japonica. NCBI lineage: Eukaryota > Metazoa > Mollusca > Bivalvia > Pterioida > Pinnidae > Atrina > Atrina japonica. Next base: position 1,328,086 of record BROG01000117.1, read on the forward strand.
CTAAAATAGATAACTATCTAGAACAAGTGTAGTATAGTGTGAAGGAATATATATATATACTTATAAACATATATAATCCGCTACACTTGTTAGTAATATAGTGTATGGGATTTATGTCAACCAACATGGTTTGCTCGTCAAATTTTACTCTTCTCCATGGGTATTCTCCAAAATGACGTCATCATATGAAACCCCTCCCTTTTGAATGGTCTCATCAAATCAGAATGGAGAAAGTTGGAGTGACATTCGACATCATATGAAACTCAACCCCGTTGAAGGAGTTCTTCCATATAAAATGGAGAAAGTTAGAATGACAATCGGATCGGAAACTGGGATCACGTGACTAGAAAGGAGACATGAGGTTCCCGACGGTGTATCAGAATTAGAATATAAAAATGTAAATTTTGACATTCCCCAGGGAGGTACCTCATATTTTTCCAATTAAATTACGAGATGTCAAATATAATTCAAAGGGATGGTGTTTCAAATAATGACGTCATTTTGGAGAACACCCAAGGAGAAGAGCAAAATTTGACGAGCAAACCATGTTGGTTGACATAAATCCCATACACTATATTACTAACAAGTGTAGCGGATTATATATGTTTATAAGTATATATATATATTCATATTTCATTTTTAAACTATGAGGATAGTGACATATCGCTTAAGCATATCAAATTTGAACGACATTTTTTCATCTTTTTATGAGAAAAAATAATTTTAAATATATACCGAGTTTTGGTCATTTTTGGCACTTATTAGTTTTTGGCCCCTTGACATGAGGGTTCTTTCTGCCAATTAGTTTGATTCGAATTTGTCCACTGGTTCCCGGGAAGTTGAAAATGTGTAAACGTTACGACGCACGACGCAAAATTTGTTAGCGAATAGGTCATCATAATCCTTTGGCTCAGGTGACCTAAATTCTGGAACATCAGCAAAATCCAGAGCTGATATCAGGTGTTAGGAAGGATATAATATTTATAGACGATCGATCTAACCTGTACCTAGTCTGCAGTGAATAACAAATGAAAACAAAGTAGTTTCATGACCTATTTAAAACGTGTGTATTAGTCGCAAGGGCCTACTGATGCAAGACATGGTTGTACGGCAGCACGATATTTTGTCAAAATCCCAGATTATCACGAACACTCCTGGTAGCTACCGTTATAAAACCTTTACAAGATAAAAACAGAATTATCGACGTAGCAGGAAAGTTATTATGAAAATTTTCCAGGTTTCATTATTAGAAGCAACGGAGCACACACAATTGTGTGTAATTCATTACATCTGCCTACGGCTGACAAGAAAGGGTCGATCGAAAGCAACTTATAAAAATGTACAAGACATATCGAACATAGTAAAAGTTGTATTCCTGTGAAGTTTTGGATTACACTCGCTACGAATAGTCATTATAAAAGAAATGCAGATATTTTAATCATTAATGAAATTTCAGAATCCCGTAAGGGGGGAAAGAGCGGATTATATCGATCTAAAATAATGTCACCGTGCCTTGGTATATCACACTTGTATAACTAAAGAAGTACCAAATCATCCTGCATTTTCAATTATACAGAATATATGCTACAGGGTATAAAGTATCCAAGACTTGACTCAGACCTTTATAGAGATTCGAAATATAAATGATAGAACCTCCTATGTAAATACGTTTATAACTTTTTATCATTACGTCAGAAGATGAGCAAACGGTTAATATGAATTAAATTTACCCTTCATTCTTTTATTGGCATTTCAATATAGAATGTTGTCGATGTCTTTTTATAGATATCAATAAGCTGCAATGATACAGTTCTCTGTATTTTGTCAACAGAGTTGAATAGAAAACAAAACGAGTTGAAATATGAACTATTGAGTTGCCTGTTTCAGAGCGGTTGTTGAGTCGTCTGCGCCAGTTATGAAGAGGATTTGCTCCTCATATTTCATTTGGATTTGACTGTGGATTCACAGCGGGTGTGACCAGTCAACAGGGGATGGTCATTCATCCATGACAGCTGATCCCACCTCTGGATTTCCTGATGTCCATGTTTATCCAATATTCATCGTATTTATATATGTCCTAGGCATCATAAAGATTAATACTGTGGTATATCACATTTTGATATTCCAACAGATAAAGCAACAACCAACATATTTAAATAGTAATTCTCTCTGTGAGCACCACAAAATTGACATACGGCTACGATACGTAGCGGTTGATTTTGGAAAAAGCTTTCAGAATATGATTGGATCAGTAAATTAACAAAAATACGGGTCTATTCTATTTTTCATAAATGTGGTTTCCACGGAATCGCATAAGCGTTGTTTTCCCATTCACCTGAAAAATCAAATTGAATATTTATGATAACTAACTATGTTTCTATCATGTTACATCTTTTAAATTTATTGTTGCAAATGACATATCAATAGAAGTGCAAGTTATGCAATACAGTTTCTGCAGAATGTGAATAATTGGCTGAAAATCTGCCATTATATTAAAAAGTCAGTTTTGGAATGTTTTCTTGAGAATTATATCAAATTTGCAGCTATTGAGCCAGACTGGCTATTTTTCTAGGGCGTATACATAGTTTTAAGCGTATAATTACAACTTTACCTCAGAAGAACTGATTTAATGTCAGTGGTTCCAATACGTTTATTTTAATTTTAATTTGTCTACAGACTCACGGTTGCTGCTCTGTGGCACCTTATTTCAACCCTTTGAGTTTGTTTAATGCTTTTTAATAAAGCATCTATGTATCAAAGAGCATAATTATTTCTGTAATACCTCTATCTTGACCCTGAAATATAACAATTTCTCTAAATTTCTACAGATATTTGTACGAATACTATATTATTCAATATTTTCTCCTGCCTTAAAAAAGAGAAGGTTGAAAAACATAATGATTTTATAGAACATATTTAATGTCGATAAACAAAGAAAACTCGAAATCTTTAACACAAACTTTCTTCCAGTATTTAACATTTTAACAGCTCACTATATGAATACATATATGCGAATTAAACATCATAATATCATTTGTGGAAATCAATCCAACACTGCCAGACACGTGAACACGAGGCCTCCAAAAGGCCTTAACGGTCACCAGAGGCAAAATGGCACTAACTGGGCACAACAATATTTTCTAAGATAAAACATATTATCACTATATGGCTATATTGGTCCCATCCCAGACTCTGCTTCCAGGGTAATAAATTTCGTACATTCAGTATAGGGATTGAAAGCAATATCTACAAGATAAAAAGTTTTTATTTACAATGCTTAAGCGCAGTGATTTTCTAATACTATTATGTAGATCATCACTATATGGCTATATTGCCCCAACCCATACTCTTAGTCCCAGCTGACAAGGTAATAAAGTTTAGATTTAGTACAGTCGTTCCTTTACAATTACTAGAAGCAGAGATGAGACAGTTTAGGACCATGCTGGCTCCCTTAGGGATTGCACCTTACACTTTGGATAATGAATTTCACAATTATGTCGATAACTTCGTATCCTTTCTGCATTCAGTTTTTGTGCTTGATATGCATGGGCAAAGATCCTAAAAGACAGTTTTGGCCTACCAAATGGCCCAAGTACACGAATGACAAAATCACCACACGCGTTCAATTTACGTTTTAGAAGATTCGTTAGTAATTTGAAGATAATTACCAAGGTTTGCAAGTTTTTGGCAAGAAGAAATTAAAAATATACAAATGTTTACAGACGACGGCGGACGAAGGCCGATCATGCCAATCATGCCAATCATGTGTCATATATATATATATATATATATATATATATATATATATATATATATATATATATATATATATATATATATATATATATATATATATATATATATATATATATATATAAACCTTTATTTATTTTCACTCAAAATGTTCTTTTGTAGCTTTAATACAAATATCATCTATTGGCTCTGAAACTATATAATCATTAAAAATCTTCATATTCAACATTTCATAACTGTTGGTGGCTGTTCCAGGAATTGTGCAATGGTTGTGCTTTGAAAAAAAATGAAAAAAATGAAAAAGTCGGATAGCATAGAAGTTAATTAAACATAAGTATTGAGTTGCTGTCAGTTGGCTTTCATGGGTTAAGAATGCTAACTGGATAAAGCAGTTCAATGCTTAAAACGACTTCATTTTCGGTTAATACATTGTGTTATAAACCAAGAAAATGGTATTTCCCCTCGGCCTCGGGGAAATATAACTTCCTAAAATAAATATTCCTTTTTGTTATTTTTCTTTTATATATATTAGCAAGTTAAGATAATCATGTATTAAAACATTTGCTAACTTTTGAACACATTAATTTATCAACATATGGAAATGTGATATTGACTCACAGTCTTCTTGTAACTTGACCTGATGTCAATGGACAACATTTCGACTGATGTCCGAGAAACTATGAATACAAACTTATAGATAGATAGGAAGAAATAGATAGATAGATAGATAGATAGATAGATAGATAGATAGATAGATAGATAGACAAACAAGAAAAAGTTACTATTCACAATACATAATACAGGTAATAATAGTGTTTCCTGACAATAAAATGATTTTAAAAATATATATACGTGATTCCAGCACTTTACTTCACTCAACTATAATCCTGAAGTTGTTGAATTAATGTTATATCAATTGATATTGAAACATAATATAAACACATAGGATATGCAAATTGAAGTATTTCTTCAAATTAAACTTTCCTCTTCTTCTTCCAATTCTGAATTAGTGCTTTCGTCCGTACTGCTCTCCCAACTCAAATCGTAATCGTCGTTATGAACACTATCAACTGTGAAGAAAAGGTCAAATGAATTACAAAACATTTTCTTGAAGTCATTTTGGGGGTCATTTGTGTGAAAATAATGTTTAAAATTAGGTCATTCTAAATTTTTATTATGTTTACCTTCCATTCTTAAAATCTATCTTTCTATCAAGAAAAATACAAAACAACAGAAAAACAAGAGAGATTTTAAGGAGAACAAATGCAATTTAATACACATTTTAAGTATTTCCCTAATATGTTAACAAATAAACATATAATTAAACATTTTAAAACCATATCTTTGGTATATACTAACAATCAAATAACCTATGAAATGATGAAATAACTGTTTAACTGTTCATTTCAGGGATGTTTTTTTCTTCTGTTTTATGATCTCAAAACAAATCAATCAGCGGACGTTAATCAGAGAAAAACTTGGAATGGTCTTACCTTATTGAATAGTTGTCTTAACAACACGTTGAAATGAAAGAAATATAACGGTAATCATTCAATATTCAGGACCCAAGACTTCTTTCACTAGACAGTTTAATAACGAGTGGGAACAAAGATTTTTTTTCAACATATTCAAAAAATGATAACAGGGAAACATGATTATGTTGTCGAGATAAAATCAATTTCAAGTAATTGTCAGAAAAAAACAGAACCATTGAATTTCACATATCTATGGCACGCCAAAATCACTTTCATGAGTTAAATCTAGCTTTTCTCAATTAAACCTAGTTTTTCTCAGGTTAAAACTAGCTTTTCTCAGTTAAACCGATTTTTTTTTTCCAGTTTCACATGTTTAACATGTTTTTCATATTCCGAAATTCGGTGAAAAATGAATTAACACAATGCGGTTTTTTTCGACTTAATACGAAATGAAATTCATTTCAGATTGCTATTAACTCAGAAACCTTATGACATAGTTAAACTAGTCTAACAGCAGTATCAGTGGTATGACACATGTGTGAAATGTTTTAATCTACTAACACAGATCGACTAATGGAATACTCCACCAGTAATGTAGTTTGGAACCTCTTATTAGGATTATTCTTTTTCTGGATGAATACAAACCTGAATAATTACGTGTTTCAAATTAAAGACCTCGTTTGCAAAAACATCTCTAGAGTGTAGTTTTAATCCACTATATGAAAATAGACAGTCTTACTGGAGACTGAATAATGAAATTTGAAACAGGAGTTCGGATAAAAATATTTCTTCTAAAATTTCATTAAAACGTTTCATTTTAGAATGAAATGTAGTTTAATGTAATAACCTTGCCATTCATGAAATTGTATCACAAAAACCAACAAACCAAGTGTTTCTTATGTCTCAAAGGAGTCGTTAATAAGTTTAACTAAAAAGATAGCCAAAAAGTATCTTTTGATAGTCGCCGGGTTTTAAAAGACTATTATACTATTATTCACTTCTTCGAGGTACAATATCTTATCTACCAGATTAGATAACTATTATCAACTGAGACACAGTGGCCTGATGAATATTGCTTTCCTATAACTAAGACAATATTACAGTCAATGGTTCTATCGACAGGATAAACCGGACACGAGACAAAAGCTGTATTTTGACTGAACAAGGTACATGCATGCTTGGTTGCAATGTTATATTCACCTTTGGAAGCACGAGAGGAGAACATAAGTTTATACAAAAAATCTAGATTTACGAATTTGAATCTAAGATCACATTCACAGACAGTCATGTGATTTGTATATTTTCTCCTTAATATCTCTAAGATTAATACTTTGGTATCGACTGTGATTTTATATAATAATGGCACATAGTTTTAGTGAGAAGATATCAGATGTCAATTCTCACTCACTGATCTCAGTTACAAGCACTTGAATTGTTCTGTTGGCCATGAGAGAATTATAAGAAGGTAATATAAATATAGTAAAACAGTTCTGGAGTATATCAAAATTAGAAGTAAAATCAATGTGAGAATTTGATAGAAAAATACAGTGTACCCAGAAACATTGAACGCTTTACAATAATTTGTGAACATTATCATTGTTGTCGACAGACTTGTCACGACCGCTAAGTGGTATCCAGTTGAGATTGCCATCTACACGGCGGAATAAAAGCTAAATACTCAAATTTCCATCACTAAAAGAGCTAAAAGAATTAAACAAAAACTTAATGTTAAGTTATGAATGTCTCGAGAGTTTTATATCGTACTAAATTGTAAACCTTTGTAAATATCTTCAAATCAGCCTTCCAGCAATTATATAATCGACAATTCTTTGATGTAATATCACTAGTGTCTGTTAATAAAATTCGTGTTTCAAAGTAACACATGTCCAAATATGAATATCTGTGTACAATATAACAAATCACTACAAATTGGGTTTTAGACAGGGACTACACTTTTTGGTATTTTTATGTAACTATTTCGGTTCTTTATTTCTTTGCACGAATAAAAGGATTGCACGTAATCTTAAATCCAATGATATCAAGGTATTTATAATGTGATCATACAAAATATATGATTATAAGACCACACCAAATTGATAATTTATGTAGTTCGTTGGTAATCGTCGCACTTGATTTTCAGTAAATCAAAAAATAAAATTATCTTTTGTTTTACTGCTTCTTTTTCCAATGTTTTTTCGGGTTTGGAGTTCCCATTATTTATTCTTATGATTTAAATCATTAGTCATGTATTTCCGGTTTGTACAAAGCCATAAGCCCGCTACTCACAAAGTATTTGTGCTTTATATCATCATAGGAAACTACTTCCTTTTGCACTCTTACTCAGATGTTACTCACAACATTATAAAAATGCGGAGGACATTCGAAAGTATAAATTTGTTTGAAAATATATTGAATGACATCAATGAAATAAATCCAGAAATTAATTATTGGATGTTAAAAGTGTTTATTTTTTAGTTTGGGGAAATATTTGAGTGGAGGGTGCAAAAGGAAGTCTTACCCATCAAAGTAATAAAACCAACAATAGTCTTGAGCATCTAAGTCTCAACAGAAAACGATATTTATTGTATCAGAAGAGCAAACATTTTCTCACAAATTTCAAAAGAAGCAGAAATAAAATTGGTGTGGCCTAAAGAACAAAGGATATCTGGTTGATATCCGAGACTCCTAGTCCATTAGAATACGATAAATTAGATATAACAACAGTCTCAACACCAAACATAATTGCGAATCCCAAACGGGATGGGGCCAGGTGTCCGGAAGGAGTCAGAGTCTCCTGTTAGAATGTCACACCCATCGTAAATGTACAATGGGAACCTCTCGAGTTCAGTGAAAAGGTCAAGTCAAAGAAGTACAGCGGCAATAAAAACTATATAAAGCGGGACTATATGATTTTTGTTAAGCAATTGAAAATAAAATAAATTCCGCTTAATTATCATGAAACAATGTTTCATCAATATCTTACGAATGGGTTTCTATTTTTTATTACCTTTCTGGATTGATATCATATATATCATATATGATTCAAGGACAAAACTATAGAAGCGTATTGATGAATAATTTTGGCTTGTTCCTGAATGTCAAAGTTTAATACCTTATTATTGATCATTGGAAAATGTCTTGTATGTAGTTCATTTAAAGGCAAAACACAGTATGTATAAGAACAGTAAATGTATAATAAAATATAACGTGAGTCGAGAACAATTATATATATATATATATATATATATATATATATATATATATATATATATATATATATAAAATTATAATATATATATATATATATATATATATATATATATATATATATATATATATATATATATATATATATATATATATATATATATATATATATATATAAAGCACTAAAACCAACAACACTATATATCCTATTGGGTTGCACTTAAGTAAAAATGAAGAAGTACCAATTAATAATGGAAGCTGAAGTCCATTAGAACACGACGAATTAGATGTTCAATGGACTCAGCATGAAGAACAATTGCGAATCCCAAACGGAATAGGACCAGGCGTCGAGAAGGAATCAGCATCCTCTGCTGCCATGCCACACCCGTCGCAAATGTTCCATGGAAACCTTTCTAGTACGATGAACGAGTCAAATTTGGTGAAATGGTCAAGTTCGGTGAAAAGCACGGTTGGCGAAAGGGTCACTCTCTGTGGCCGTGGTCCAGAATACTATCTAATATTATTGAGAAGGGGACTTCAAAATGTTAAACAAGATCCCCGTATCGACCATAAAACTTCTTAAACGACGATTTTAAGCGTTAAACAACGTAACCTTGTGTAAGTAGTTTATTGGCGAGTCGCTTCCCTCTCAGAATAAAACATTCATAAGAAGAGCATGTCCTGGCAAAACTTATAAGTTGTGAAATGAAAACGCCATAGGCAGGAGAAGATGGAATATTACTACTTAAAAATGGGAAGTTCATGGTATGGGAATTGAAATCGAGATGCTAACTGTTTGTTTCCTTTGGAGAGCAGAGACTGTATAAATTCCGCTTTATATGAATACAAAAAGATATCAGCCAAAAGAGGGGCACAATTGGTATCCATTGGAATGCTGACAATCTGTTGGAAAACTTTTCCCGCAAAACCCACGAATATGTTGTTCACCAGAAACCCAAGCATCTTGATAATGTCGTTCTCAGTGTACTTGTTATCCGTGTGTTCCTTCACAAAATAAGGTTCCTCATGACCTTACACGAAATATTTATATCTGCGATTTCCATGTTTGTATACAAAGGAGTTTTGTATAATAGATGTTAACCCATTTTTGATGAGGAATTGTTGTGTAAAGGGTCGAAAAAATCAAAAGACTTGATGCTTGTAATTATTATTGTTTTAAATTGGAGACTTTAAATGTCCCAACAATTCTTTTGAATTTTTTAGGATCCACATCTGATTGATTCTTGAGTAAGCCGTTGTATAGGACTTTTGAAGACCTTGTTTAATATGTGTAAGAATTTTGGTGAGTAAAATAGATAAAAGCTTGGTGGAACAATTCGATGACCCCCGCCATGAATCTGTTTATAATGATTCTTGTGCATCTTTGGAATCCAATAAATGTATGGCAATTCAAGGTCCGCGTCACTTGTGGGTATTCCAAACGCTATGAGAACGCATTTATGATTATCTTGCTTCAGAGGCACAGAACTCCGTGAGAGTGTATGTAGGATTTCAAGGAAGTGTGTTGAGTCCAAGTTCCTCTTATAGAACTGAAGTAGTATCGCTTGCAGACAAATGTGAAGTTGCTAGATGCTTTGTCAGCAGGGACGATGATAAACTTTTCGTCGGGGCGGGACAGTTCTCTGACAACCTCAGGATCACGAAAAACTGAATTATGTTTTGTCTTGACAGAATGTTTGGGTCGTCGAATTCTACGTTTAAGAACATTACCGACTCGACTTAATGCACTCTGAAAGAGTATCAAATTCGACATCTTTCTTAGCCCAACGTATGGCGTACTCTTCACATGCGTCCATAATAATTTCAAAATTTTAGCGCCATGTAAACGAGACAGGTTCCCTATATTTTGGGCCTTTGTATGGCAGTTAAACCTTTTTTTTCTCAGTTAATCCTAGTTTTTCTCCAGTAAATGTGGGTTACGATTTAATCCTAATTTTTCTCCAGTTAATCCTAATTTTTCTCTTAACTTAAATTAGCTGGGGAAAACTAGGTTTAACTGGACCAAATACTCATTAATATAATTGTGGCGCAATTAAACCTAGTTTTTCTAAGTTAAATCTAGTTTTTCCCCAGTGAATGTGGGTGACTGAGAAAAACTAGGTTTAGCTGGAGAAAACTGGGTTTAACTGGAGAAAACTGGGTTTAACTGAGAAAAACTAGGTTTAACTCATTAATGTGATTTTGGCGTGCCATACCTTTGCATCTAAGCAAATGGACACATGTCATGAAACACTAAAATTACATGACATGATCGTCCCGAAAATTTGACTCCATTTATTTCCGTGTTGTTATTTATTTAGTGCTTTATATATATATATATATATATATATATATATATATATATATATATATATATATATATATATATATATATATATATATATATATATATATATATATATATATATATATATATAATTGGGCATAACCAGATACTCTCTTTTGTTCAGGGATTTCCATCTGTTACTTAATTTGTTTGTTTTTATGGCGATTTACTCCAAGCTCGACAGGTTTTTAGTTACATGGTGTCAGTCAGTTGGTGAAGGCTAAAAGCGGGTTACTGTGTATCCAAGAAGAGTCTTCCGCATGTAATCGGATAATTCTATTCGCACGAAATTGTGCGTGAGCTTCCACAGGTTAAATGGTTTTTCATATCAAACTTTTTGGGATACATTTTCTAACTTATTGCATACGACTCATTATTTAAATACGTTGATATTACTAAAACCATAATCATGAGTATTAATGTCAATTAATTATAATGAATATCAGTAATTTCGTCCATTACACTCAACTTTTGTAAAACATTCAAAATTCACATCAAAATATTCAAATGGACATTACATGTTTGTTGCAATTCTGTCAGTCATTGTGGATCCATATTTACCTTTTACTATGTACAATTGCCTCAGTAAGGGGGTCGTTAACCTTGCAAGGAAGAAATCTTTCCACTCATAAGAAAAGATGATACCGAGTTATTGTATTAATGACATTAAACATGTTGAAAAAAGTGTAAGAATCGGATCTGTTAGACATTAGAACAATATCCATTTCTTGGAAACCGTTCATCTTTGTTAAGAACATTCTTAAAATATATAGACAATTGAATTTTGAACTGGTGTGAAGTAAACTGATAAAGCGACGGTTTAAGTAAAGAGACGGTATTAAATAAACTTATAATCTTATAACATAGCAATGATGATTATGAAACAATTTCACATGTGTAGGTTTTCATTTTTTAACCCTTCCACCCCTGTATATTTAAATGGAATGTACTTTTTTTTGTTTTGGACCAGTCTATTGTGGTCTTAGGTGTTATAAAGGATCAATTACCCTTTGTGTTGGTCATTACCTGGAAGTAAATTGATATTTGCCTAACTATATTTAATATGTGTTCTTCTCAGGTAAGTGTGGGTATATTTTAGCGCTAAATATATAATACTGATTTGACCTTTGTACCCGGAAATCAGATACACAGCTTACCATTGTCATGTGAAATACGAAATATACAGTTGCTGGTACTAGACACCTGACCGAATATTCTGAGAATCGGCGTTTCCAATTTATTCGCGAATGTTGGAACATTATTTACATTATATTAAATATGATTGAAAGTATTTGTAAAACGGAAGCAAACTATGGACAGGCACGATGTCTACAACAATTCCTAAATGTCACCGAATAAAAGATGGACAAATATTGTTTTCTCACGTGTTTCATTGGACTTGTCTTTGGACTCACGGCGGGTGTGACCGGTCGACAGGGGATGCTTACTCCTCCATGGCACCTGATCCCACCTCTTGGTTTCCAGAGGTCCGTGTTTGTCCATTTTTACAGGATTTGTATCTATGTCCTGGACATTCTATTGATTTATACTTTTTCTGATTTTTTTTATATTCCAGAAGAAGTCACATTTAGCAGGTGGAAAATTATACTTAATTGGAAACTAATTACATGTCGAACAAAAAATTCATAAGAATTATCTTGAAATTAATATTTCTGTATTTTTTTACATATAAAATGGTATGATTTGCTGTATAAATTACATTTGTCATTAAAACACATTGCCCCACATTTGTTGTAAAAACACAAACTTAACTCAATTCCGAATTTCATTATTATCGAATAGCCTATTCTCAAATGAATGAAAAATAGCGGGTAGTGACACATTATAACATTGAATGTAATTTGATTTAAATCACTACTATAGCGATATGACTTGTCATCGGCGCAGAATTTTACATGCACATTTTATGTAAGATTCTATCTCATCTATATCCCAAGGAGACTACCTATTGGTTAGAATAACAAATACAGGCGTATAATTGCAAAAATCTTGCCAAACGTAACATGTTATTATCGTTTGTTTGTTATTTATTTAATCGTAAAAGCCATACATTACCACAAAACAAACAAAAGTCACAAAAAGAAAACGGAAACACAAGACTAGATCTACATCTGTAGCACACTGTACAACCTACAGCCCTATATCGCGATATATCTAGGTCATGTCATGTTATGACCAGAACCACAGACTACAGAAATGAAAGTTCGTTTCGTAGTTACAAGTGTAAGTAGCCTGTTGAACAGTAAATAGAGAGTTAGGCCTAGTGCAACTTTGTCAAGCATCTCTCCGGATAAGCAGGTCGATTTGTTTTCCTTCACCGGATATTACTGTCAGAAACAATTCGTCACTTGCATCGTGTGAAATACTTACGTAAGTTACGTACGAATCAGTCATTATGGCTCCCAGCTGATTGGAAAAAATGTCAAACTAAATGGCTATATTCAGTTGTCATGAATGAATATTAGCTGTCTTCCTTCTCGTAAGTCACACTCAAACTTTCTGTGGTATATCCCATTAATAATATATCAGAATTCAAATGCAAACTCGTTGTAAATACGTTATACAGCTTAGCTATGGGTGCGGTCATTTGCATTTTCAATTCTCTTCCGACACATCCATTCTTTCGGCACCAAGCAGTCGAATATTTTAAAAAAAACCTCAAAGCAAATCTGAAAAGTATTTAAAACTTTCCATATCACAAGTTTCTTTCAAAATGATATGAAAATAAGAAAGTAAACCTTAATTCCACTTTGTATTCCCGGGCAGAAAAGGTGAACTACTGTTTAGCTATTACGTCATATGAAAAACCGCAAAGCCAATTATATAGAATGAATTTCGCAACTAGCTGACTACAGATTCACCGAAAATGGTAATATACATAAATATATGAATTGTTTTTCATTTTTGAAAAGCATGGAGTATATATGCAATTAATCATGGAAAAAATCAATCTGCAGCACAATGTGCTGCACAGAATTTTTTTCCATGATCCACAGCATATATACTCCATGCTTTTCAAAAACTAAAAAACAATCCTTAATTCTTATTACTCTTTGCATTTATTTTCGTACATCATCATTTCATACCTGAATTAGGCAAAGGATGGTCTTCTCCATCGTTTCAAAACATTTATTTCTGATATTGTCTACCTGCCGGTATATCGGGTGACCTCGGCCATTTTAAACTCGTTCCATCGCAGTCTCTGCTTAATCATTCTTGTACATGAAGTATGCATAGTTTTCACAGTTATATTGTTTTTCGTTTGGCAATATTTGTATTCTTCTTGTTAGGATAACACTAAATATTGGAACATTTCCTTAATGACTCGATACTTTTATTCATATTAAGGCTCCAAACGCTTGAAGATCATATGATCATACTTAACTTAACTCCACTGGGCAGCAAATTAGATACGCAGGATTCTAATTTGCATCAGGGCACCATTTCATAAAAGGTCGTATATCGGGCGAAAAGTCGTAAACCCTATACTATGATTACCGACCGTTTCAAAAACGTTTCCGACCACCGATTTACGATAAAATGTAGTCGGTAATTTCCTACCTTTGTCTAGGCAGTCGTAAATCCTAAATCCTTCTTGTTTTCATCAAGATCAGTAGACACGTGAAATATTTTGAGAAATTGTTAGAAGTGACGGACTAAATTAATTTGTTTGATGAGTTAGAGGGAAATGAAACCGATAGGAGACCAAGTGTCTTCCAATACAGACATACCACTTACCTCCCTTGATGGTATAATGTAAGAGACTGTATAACGGATCACACACATTGTGTTCCGGAATTATATCATCCAAGATAAAGTACCTATCTAGCCTTTTCACCTTCAATACAAACATCATTATTGACTCTCCTACTATTCATTTTTCTATTGATTTGATAATAATAATAATAATAATAATAATAATAATAATAATAATAATAATAATATTATATACTTCCGAAATATTACTTATGAGATGGTCCGAGAGACGGTATATAAATAATAAAATCACAGATACCAAAGTATTAATTGTGAGATGGTCCAAGAGACGGTATATAAATATCAAAATCACAGATACCAAAGCATAACTGTGAGATGGTCCTAGAGACTATATATAAATATCAAATATTATTATTATTATTATTATTATTATTATTATTATTATTATTATTATTATTATTATTATTATATCCTTTATATTATAAAACTAAATAATTATCAGACGTAAGAATTTCCGACGTGCGTTAATAAACGGTCGTAAACGTTGTCAGTGAATGGTCGTAAAACTAATCGGTAATCATAAAGTTTCCGACCTTTTATGAAACGATGCCCAAGTTTTTAAAATCACTAATCATTTCCAATAAAAATCACACCCTTTATCTTGAAATGTCATTGCATACTGAAAAACAGTCTGAAGACTTAAATTCTTAACATTTTTTTTCTACAAATAACTTCATAACAAAGGTTTTTTACAACGTTTAAAGTGTTAGATAATGTTATTGAAAACACATTGTATCATATTCTTGTTTACATGTCATGGGGAAAAGTCATCATTGTAACACCTTAAATGCTTTTAAAGAAGGAAAGTAACATAGAACATCTACCACAATTCTTAAATACCATCTAAGAAAAGATAACAAAATGTTTCTTAAAAAATTCTATAAATGGGTGAAATTTGTTTAACTACAATTATAAATGGTGTTAATTCATTCAATGAAATCATAATTAATTAACTAACCTAATAAAGAAATGCGTTTTTTTATGAAATGTTGTGATTTGCTGGATTAATGACATATTCAGTTTTACCAATTTTCACATTTTGTTATAAAGTAAAAATGAAGAAGTAACAATGGGTAATCGAAACTCCAAGTCATGGTCTCATCATGAAGAACAATTGCAAATACCAAACGGGATAGGACCAGGTGTCCGACAGGAGTCAGCGTTCCCTGCCAGAATATCACCAGTCGCAATTATTCCGTCGAATTCAGTAGAGTTCAGTGAAAGGTCAAGCTTGGTGAAAAGGTCTAAGAGTCGGTATTTGAATATCAAAATCACTGATACCGAAATATTACTTATGAGATGGTCCAAGAAACGGTATATAAATATCAAAATCACTGATACCGAAATATCACTTATGAGATGGTCCAAAAGACGGTATATAAATATCAAAATCACTGATACCGAAATATTACTTATGAGATGGTCCGAGAGACGGTATATAAATAATAAAATCACAGATACCAAAGTATTAATTGTGAGATGGTCCAAGAGACGGTATATAAATATCAAAATCACTGATACCGAAATATTACTTATGAGATGGTCCGAGAGACGGTATATAAATATCAAAATCACTGATACCGAAATATTACTTATGAGATGGTCCGAGATACGGTATATAAATAATAAAATCACAGATACCAAAGTATTAATTGTGAGATGGTCCGAAAGACGGTATATAAATATCAAAATCACAGATACCGTAGTATTACTTATGAGATGGTCCGAGAGACGGTATATAAATATGATTACATTGAACTAACACGGTAGAATCAAATGTATCTTCCACCCAAAGAGAAAAATGAACAAATCAAGAAGGTATGAATTGTTGTTTCCTATGGATAGCGCCTTTGTTTAAATCATAAACTCAAAAATGAATTTAGTAATATTTTTACAGTGGCTACTCTCAGACAAATTTGACAATAAATTAAGGTTTAAAACTTGACCTTGTACGATATCCTTTTCTTAATGAAGTAAACATATATCTCAGATTGATTTGATGAAGTCTTATTGACAGAGTCGATCATCCTGTGCTTTTATTTTTGCCTGTTTTTGAAAACATCTACTTTGGTATTGCATTTATAATATATTTGTGTGAATATGTGTTTATTTAGTTTAAAGACAATTTTCGGACTATGCATGCATATAATTATTTGTTTATCGAGTTAAAATAGATATCAACTGCGTTTAATCGAAGGCTTCCTGTAATTTGTTTACATGATATAGGTATAAAATTACAAAACACTTGAATAGAGTGTGAGGTATTGTAAGCAGATTATTACTTATGGATAATCAATATCTGGTATATATTTCATAGTTTAACGTCAATAAATCATTAATATGAAGGTCTTTTCAGCTAATGTAAAGTGACAGGAACTCTATTCCAATGTAGTAAGGACTCTTTGACTTTGCTGTAGCCTCGCCAGACGTGATTCAATATCATTACAAATACCAGTGCCATTACCTGTGTTTTTGTCTACACAATAGTTTTCTGTGAAATATTTCGATATTTAAGGGCCAAATATTCTATATTTCAGTATTAAAACATTTGCATATGTAAAATATAAAATGTTGACTTTACTACCTAGGAATACTTTTAAGAAGGATTTCTGCGATACCAATGTTATCCTATCTACATCGATTAGTGATGATAATATGAATTTACACTGCGTGATAATCACTCAGGCACTAAACATGTGACCGAATATTAAAATGGTAATTTTACATCTGAATATCCATGACTTTCTCTTCATTTCTAAATATATTGTATTCGTGTCTTTGTTTCATCTTGGTATAACATGTTTAATTGACACATCTGGTCCTTTAAGCGTTAACTGATTCCTATTCAGAACGTTTCATTTACGACTATAGCTACTTTTTGAGAAGACGTTAAGTAAAGAAGGCTGACATCATGATGCTACAACAAGAAATTCATATGTAATGGAGTACCAACATCTACTTGATTTAAGGACCATTATTGTCTAAAGTTAATGGGTGTGTGATATAAGGTAATATAAACACATAAGCAGAGCTATTGATGTAGTTACTATTACCACTTTCTACGTCGCTGTTCAAAGATTCGGAAGACATACTGTCGGCATCATTGTTTCCATCATCTTTCTTTGTCTCTGATTCCACTTTCTCACCAGTCTGGAGTTCGCTATATCCATTTGTGCTCTTGCCAGCTGAAACAGACAAAAATGCAATATGGATCGAAAGAATTACAATACAATATGAGCATTCTCTTTGTAGTTTTCGGGTTATGAGAATGATCATGAAGAATATACCTAAGGAAGACCAAACACAAGATTCATAAAGCGAGCTATCGTAAAGAATTTAACTAAAATATTCTTATCAATACCAAAGGTATAGTAATAGACGATCATCATGACAATCGTTTCTGTCAATAAGACTTGAACTCAATTTTAATATAAATATATATATCCGAAAGGTAAAATTGTATCATATAGGCCAAATGATAAATCAGAATGCATTGCCAATTCCGTGTAAAAATACCCACTGTAAAATGAATATCTTTGCTTTTGAGAAATATACAATTTAAATGGTGAGAAATATTATTTCAGTATAAAATAATCAGCTGGTACCGGAATACCATGTCCTATATTCAGCAAAATTGTTCACTTTGTGATGCAAGCAACAGATGGTGCATGAGTACCCCTTAGGATACATGTTAGAAAAAACCCAATAGCCACCTAAGATTTTCAAAATGGCGGACATTTTCAAGATGTCGGTCCATTCCAAATGAAGAAAAGTACTCTAGATATAAGAATTGTCTTAAAAGTTCCATATTAATTGGTTTGGAGTCAAAAAGTAAATTTACTTTTATCGAGAAGCCAAAGATATAAAATTTAGACATCTTGAAGCTCCTACTATTATTTACGGGAGAAAAAAGAGGCAGGGAACACTTATGGTACTACTGCTGTGAAAACTCCAACGGGATCCAATGTCAGCTAAACATTAAATTTAGTATGTTGTATTGTCCTAAACGATATCTCACGATCCCCATATACACCTACCTATATATAGTCTTGTTAAATACAGGACCTGTTAGATAGCCACACTTGAATTGGATATGCCAGCGCGGAAGAGCCGAGCCAAGGATAGAGGTCAAATGTTTGAAGTGAGTATTTCATCACTGTTACCTCTTCTTCGTGACAGACCCATTCAGTGGCCACAATACAACATGTCATGGATATGATCAAAGGCACGGTTTCATACCTTAGTCCACTTTAGACTTCTGTTATATAACTGCAGACCAGATCATACACATTAGCAAAACAGATACAGTGCCATTGACATGAAAAGTATGGTGAAGACAAGTACGTCATTATGTTTAGGGTCTGGATATTGAATTAGCGATACTTAAGTCTATTGGAACCCTCCTTCAAAATAGTGCATGGACAGGGGGTCATTGTTGAAGCAACGATTGCTTTTTGGGGATTCCTTTCATTCTGCTTCAAGTATCACTAAGGCATGGCATATGCACCAGGTTACAGTTAGCACTCTCTACAAGTTACTTAAGGATACCTGTATGTTTAACTGTTCATAGGGTAATGAACAAATACAAAATGTGCATAGTATCGGAGACAGGTGTAGAAGACGCAAAACTCCACAATTTTAAGACCGGAGTCCAGTGCTGATAATGGAATTAACAAGCTTATCCCTGGTCCGATCATTTCGGGAAACAAACTTTACTTCATACCGTCAATCGTTGTGCGAGTTAATACCATACTTTTTTGCCAACAGCAATGTGAACGATGCAAGATGGCTCCCCATTTATCTCAGAGACATGATATGACTTAAGCATACACATCCTCTGCTGGTTTCAGAATTCCATAACGAAATATTTATTGTTCACATATTTAAACACGAATTTTTAGCGTTGGCTATTGATCAAGCTCACAAACAAGCGAATGCTGTTATCAAATGTGAAAGTGGTGCCTGTGGTGTGACAGAAAACCCATCTGCACTACGACGACTATTAGCTGGACATGAAGTCAGTCATTTGGTAACTTAGAATGAATCAGCATCTGAAGCCAAGAATGCAAGCGAAAATACCAGACATCACGAACAGACAGGGAACATACAAAATGTTTTCTTCGATAACGAATGGAAGCTGTACACTGTAGTGAAATAAATGGGCAATCCATTTATGAAAACAACTAAAGAGAACTTAATTAAACTGGATACAAAAAGTAATGAACATCCAAGTGCTGCTAAAATTGTTGCTCCTCATTACGACAATGATAAACCCTGCTTCATTGAGTACCTGGAAGAAATGGGTGCAGATAAATGTTCATTTTATCAAACAATAAAGAAGAACTAAACAGACTTCTTTAGGCAAAAGCATGAACTGACAGTGGATGATTCAAAAGAAAGAAAAACTAATAGGAATACTGTCGTCTGTTCTCTACAATTTTCATTTTCTGCAAGTCTAGATGATGTAACCTGGTAGATTTTTTTTCAGCATGATAATCTTTTCCCATTGCACTTAGTAATAATGGTAATATCCACAGCTGTCAAATATTGCAGATTGCAACAATTCTGGAGGCTCATTTTATTCCACCTGATACTGAGCCAGAGGCTAGCGTCATCATTTTTAATGGTTCGGCTTTAATCAATCCATTGTCCTCAAGGATATCAAAGACAATACGAAGTACTAGAGGTAGTCTCTAAAGTGCAAATATACAGTTGTACTTATACGATAACAAATACTGTATTTGACATATCTTTTTCTTCCAGTTTAAAAGCTGAAACACGATCAAATAGAGTAATATGTGCTAGACGCAGAGTGACGGATAAAGGGAAACTACCATAAAAGTGGTTTACTAAACCGTTTAGCTTCTTGAGGACAACAACAACAAAACCGAGCTATTTAACTTTGTGGCGGATAAAATTGCAAAGATGTGTCCAAATAATGTAGTTATAATCACAAAAGAAGTGGGTGTTGTCAGCAATAAGTCTTGAATAACTCAAATACTGCAATCATGAGGAATCTTTTTGCATGGAAACCACGCTGCAGCAGATGGTCACAAAATCATTACCGTATCATTGAAGTCATTGACATAGATATCCTTGCCATTAATGCCAAAGTTCTGCCAATTCTGCAACGTCCTGGCATAGAAAAGCTGTTGGTCGCATTTGGTCAAGTACAGAAGTGGATTCCCCTTTATGATATAGGTACCTCAATTTCCAAGAAAAGTCCAAGTGCCTTCTATTTTTCGACGCGTTTACGGCTATAAGGTTGTCTGCATTCCATGGCAAAGGGGGAAAAGTGTATGGCATGCATGGAACGTATTTGCCAAGGCTTCCACTGTTTTATGAAACTCAGCCGGTACCAATCAATACCTGAAGATGAAGATCAATATATACTTGAGAGGTTCGTGATCACTATGCATGGAAGGACCAGTGCCACTGATACTATTGATGAAGCAAGACTGGAATTGTTTGCTCGAAAACAGAGGTCATATGAATCAATTCCTTCAATACAAGCAGTATTTATTCAACATGTAAAGTATGTTGAATACCAAGCAGGTTGTATATGGGTCAAATCAACTATATGTTAAATGGAAATTAAAAGCCGTGTGACTGGGTTTGGAAAAAAGCCAGATGACATGTGGCAAATGTTTTGAACATCATTTCCACCAATGGCTCAGAGTCGCCAACAGCTTACAGAGTGTGGCTGCACAACTTAATGTTGGGAGATGCAAATGTCATCATGGATTTAGTCTCTCTTACACAGCTCTTTGTAAAAGCAACTGTGAAGACTATAAGTTATTCAAAGATATGACTTGTTCATTAATTTGAAAGATAATAAACAGCAAAAATTAATCAAAAGCCTATGATAAATTCCATGAAAGTATAAATAATATAGCAAATTGAGGAAAACTATTTTGTAAATACAAAAATGAGAATGTATAATTTCTGATAAAAAGTAACGATTACTTAAAATGGAAGCCATATTATGAAAAAATGAATTTCTTGTGGCTAACGAGGTTTTCCCAATTAGTAGCCCCAAAGTAGTCACCATGTCAATTTTGGTGCTTGTCTAAAATGTGATCGATTTTATCAGTAATCTGCTGGACTGTATATATATTTACGGTCGGTATAGTAGATTTATTCACGATTACTCTGTTTCACTAAGTTAAATGTTGAGTTGCCTTTTCGTTGGCGGTTGTTGGGACGTCTGTAGCAAATGTGACGAGGATTCACTTCTCACGTATTTCATTGGACTTGACTGTGGACTCACGGCGGATGTGACCGGTCGACACGGGATGCTTACTCTTCCATGGCACCTGATCTAAAGGTCCGTGTTTGTCAATTTTTACCGGATTTCTATCTATGTTCTGGACATTCTATTGCTTTATACTTTGGTATCTGAGATTTTATATACATGTATATATATATATATATATATATATATATATATATATATATATATATAATATATTATTATGTTACTTTTCAAATTATTATTTACTGCAATTAAAATATCCACCAGCATTTTTAAGAGTTCTAGTGGTAAATATCAGAATAGCAGATAATGTCATAGTGTCTATGTCTGAGTTATGAGTTCTTTAATAAACTATATGTATATAAATCCATACAGGCATTATTGGTATTGTTACGTTACGTTACTTTACGTTAATACTTGAATTTTTACTTAACAAGATGGTAATCGATGACAGAGCACTCTTTAAATTTACAACTTTCAGCAAACGTCAGTTGCATTGGCATGTTTTAAATGAATAAACCATCTTATGTACAAATATAGATCTTGATATTGTGAATTATGACATTGTGGCTTCAAAAGTAATTCAAATTACGGTTTATGTGCGGTGGATGTTTGGATATCATGTATCATACCGATAGTGCTAAATTATCTTTGTTTTTCTCTGTAACCAGTTCTTTAACTTCACATTGCATTGTAATTAATTAAGGCATATAAAATCAGTAATGCGAAGACAGAAGAGATTTCAATAATCTATGATACGATCGTATGTATGCTATAAAGCAAAGTCACTAGCATGTTAACAGTACCTTTGTCAAAGTCGCAACACAATATCACGTAGGTGCGTATTGTCACTGGGAATTAGTTTTGCTATTGTTTAATGCAATACCTTTCACATGGGGTTAATTTTTGCGGAAATAAAAGAACACTAGTAAGATTACTACTTATGATATGTTGAACTGCCTATTCGATAGTGGTTGGTGAATATTCTTTACCGAATGTTAAGGGGATTCATTTCTCATCTATTTCATTTAAATATGGCTGTGGATCACGTCCGAGTTGTGTGACCGGTCGGCAGGGGATGCTTGCTCGTCCATGGGACCTGATCTTACCTCTGGATTTCCATAGGTCCGTGTTTGTCCAATGTTCCCCAGATTTGTATATTCCTAAAGATTAGTATCTTGATATCTGTGATTTTTGTTTTGTTTCAACTAAATAATTTGGATGGTTATTAAAGTTTGCGAAATATTTCTCTAATCGCATAATTCGTAAAAAGTATCTCCATGTAAGTATTTACATATTTATAGAATACAAACGCATTAAACAATAGTAAACATCCCCTGTAGTAAACATTAAAGACTGAAAAAGACCGTAACCCATTCTCACAATCAGTTATGTACTCATTTCGTATTGACATCGGATCAGGAATACCATATAATATAATACCACACAAAATAAAATAAATAAATATTATCAAAATTGTCATTTCATACACGATTTGAAATTTGACCTTTCATATTTCTGTTAGGAATCATGTAACAATTTCTAATCAATCGATCATTCATAATTTAACAGTCCCAATCTTTCTGAAAGACTATTGCATGCCGATGATGGCAAATAAAATGTTGAGGAGAATGATCTGACGTTTATCATTCATATCAAATACCAAAGGAGGATCCCAAAGGGATATGTCTTTATATATCTTTATGTCATATTTTTGAACGTATGGTGGGATTTAAATATATTTGATTGCAAAGAAGACCAAGTAATTAAATAATCTTATGTAGTTCATCTTATAATTCCAGATTCATATAAATAATACATTTACTGTGTTATTCTCAACAGAATATCTGTCAGTTCAGAATTCAAGATATTATTCCTTTATGGATTGTAATAATGTTCAATGCACTAGGTGTTATACAGTGCAGTTGGGATTAGTTACATACAACAGACATCGCAGAGATAATAGATTTCCCCAAGGATTTTGACAAGATATTTACAAGAGCCTGACTTATTCAGATTTGCATTAGGACTAAAATCATGGAACAAAAGTTGGCCGTTTGATATCATCTCTGACATTGACAGTAGTACTTCGGAATGTTTTGTGTATATGTTGAATATCCATAAAATCGATATGATATCCTGTTGTCAACTTTATTTTCATTTTTATTTGTTTGGGTAGTACTGCAGAATGTATACCATATCAAGAACACTTCAAAAAGCCATATACATATATTTTGGCGCTTTCATGCTATCGTCTGTGTGGTAATTCAGCAATCCGGCAATATAAGCATTACATTACTGTATACTTAATCGTTAGGGATACAGCCGATATACGTCACAAAATTGGTCGGCGCCATATGCATTAAAGGTATGGTTACAGACGTGTATGTACAGTGTTACTAAATGCACTAACTCAACAACTATTCACATTACTCATGTAGCTGCTCTAGACACCTAAAACGAAAAACACACCAGGAAGATCACTGTTAAATGTTGGAGGTTTTTGGAAAGATTAACACGTCATACACACACACACACACACACACACACACACACACACACACACACACACACACACACACACACACACACACACACACACACACACACACACACACACACACACACACACACACACACACATACACACACACACACACACACACACACACCGGTCTCCAAAACGTTTCCTTAAACAGTAGTCATGCGTCGACATCACTGCAATTTTATTAAACTTAAAATACAGTAGTTTAAATCAACGTGGTCAGTGCTTACTCAATTAAGTTTCCCCGTGATCATGTAAAAATAAGACGAACATGGGTATATATCGCGCCTTAACTGGTAATTGTACACAATAATTATAGATAACTGTGTAGTGTCTGTTACACTTCGGTATATAGTATTACAAATGATTTCTAGTACAAAAAGGGCTTATTGCATGGAATGAAAATGTACTGTGATGTATTAACATTCATAATGATCGAAACTGTATTGAAATTGGAAAAGAGTGGTATCTCTGTTTTCTTAAATAAACTGCTTTCTTGCGACATAATATATTATAAAGGCTTTGCCGAATGCAAATCTTCCTTGTTACATCTACATTAACTGCATCGGGATAGAAATTCCAAATGCAATTTAATGCAATCACGTGATCGCCATGTGAATTAAGGGGATATACTGGCGACTGTTATTCACATTTCCGGTTTGACAAAGGTTTTCGGATCGCGCGTATCATTACCATTTAGAGTTTATAGCTGTTAATAATGACCTAGGATATGAATAAGTATATATTTACTCTGAAACTACACGGTATTATATTCTAAACTATTAACACTTTCTATAAGTAGGGATCTAATATGAGTCAAGCAATATAGCTTACACAGTTTTTATTGTACATATATACGATAAACGTAATATCTGAAATCTGAATAGGTATGTATTTAGTTTACTGCACGAGATTTTATCATTATAACAGTATTTGCACTTTCCATGCCAAGTTGTCATAATGTTTCCTATGTACATCTATACGATTAAGATAATAACATTTTCTGGAATACATATTCATGTAATGTCTTGAGACGTATGTTTTGCTGGGGAAAAGTCCCGTTTACTTCATAAGGACAGAGAAGCATCAGCCAGAACATGTGATCTAGACCATGTTTTTATATATTGAAATTCCCAATTGTTATCTCAACAATAAGTTCTGTTTCTTGTAAAACATGTAGTTGTAATGTCTTGTGACACGTAGCTATTCTAGTAGAAACCTCCTTTTACCTCTTACGGACAATAAATCATCAATTTCCATACAATCTGATCTTTGTCAAATTCTTCGTAGGCTTTATCGATTTTTTAGTATTTTCATCATCAATCCATTCAATTAAATGCTCATTGGAAATGGTGATATAACACTACCCAAAAGAATGTTACATGATATCCAATCGGAAATTAAAGATAGTAAATTGAAAACAGTCCAATGTTTCATTTTCACATTTGTGATCGAAACGGAAAGTACAAAATTTACTCAAATTTTTATCTCGATAATTGAACATGTTAACCATCTGTCTGATTCACCATCTTATACATCAAGCAAACAATAAAATATTCCATTCTTTAAATGATTTTTCATATCCTATTGGGACCAAGTTATCGCTATTCTGTTTTAAAACTTCATAGTCATATTTACTTTCTATCTCTAAATCTATTCATCAAGCATTTTTTCACAAACGCACATACAGTGCTTCTTGAAAACACATTTATGCTTCATTTACGGACACAACTCCCAGTGGAGCAATTAAAAGGCTTTTAACATGTCGTTTAACCGATGAATGCTGAAATCTAAAAACATTTTTACACTAAATGGAACCTGTAATAACCTATCTGTCAAAGTGATGATAAAAATAATTCGGAACGTTATATACCGACGTCTAAATGATATGACGTAATAAAACTTATAATTTACCAAATTTGAAAATATAATTGAATTCGGAAATCTTGGAGTTTTGGTAAAAAAATCCAAATGTTAAAAATTATCAGGTTTTAAGGTACCTGACTCTGCAATAGGTTACAACCTATTCATCAATGACAAAATGACAACGGTAAATAGAGTTATACACCACAACGTGTGCCAAGTGTTAATACTTTGCCTTTTTATGGTTGCCTGCTGAACGTTACTTGGCTATCTCGGCAAAGGGACATGTCCTATAGATGAAAGTTTGTTTGGGTGCCGCTTTAGATTTATTAACAATCTACTTGTTTATTGTCTAAAATGAAGATCATAACTTGGTTTTCAAGTTAAATTTGATTCTGTTTTAAAGGGGCATTAGCTATATTTACCAAAAAAAAAAAAGATTTCAATTTTTCTGACTTTTACTACTTGTACTTGATGTACAATAACAAATAAGAGCTGTACATAGGCATACGACATCTTATATACTTATAAATTTTGTGACGATAAGGTCAGGTCCAGTGTTGTATTGTTATATAAATAGTAAGGTTGAGTTAATCAATTGCAGTTGAAATGGTGTCAAACCTGGGTTTCTCAATCAAATTCACAAAATATATAGGTATTTAAGAATTTTTATGCCTGTGTGTTTCTCTCTCTTTTTTCGTTATTGTATATCAATAAATATCAATCTAAAAAGGAGGAAGATAAATTTGGAAAAAAATCAAATGAATATAAAAAATGTTCATATCTTGAACATGCCATGACATATAAGATCAGTTGTAAGATATTAACACCATATACAGGTGAGGGATATTACTACTTAAATGTGAATAAATTTACGATGGGATACATTTGTGTACATACGCATGGCCGTAAGAACCATTTATTTTCATGGAGATATCTTAATAAGAATGGATTGCAAACAACAACAAAAATAATAATGAAAAAGACCGAAAAAGCCAATTCAAAAACGAGTAGAATATATATATATATATATATATATATATATATATATATATATATATATATATATATATATATATATATATATATATATATATATATATATATAATGAGAATTTCCAAAACCTGTACTTTCCGTTTGGTATAACTGAATACAAGACAGTTCATTTATTGATTTATTGAAATTAAGACATTGACTCTTTCGACATCTCCATGACACAGCAAATTATTATACTCAGAACCTGTATCAGACTAAAACCGGGAAAGGACACTTTGATCTTAGCGATTCTCCTGAACTTACACAATTTTTAGTCTTATTACCATGTTACAAGCGATGATTCTAAAGTACAAAATTTTGAATCATGCTATGGACGTATGTCAAATCAATTAATCATTCTCGTCTTGAGAAGCGAACGTACTTCAAGATGTGGACGTTGTCCAATCCCAGGTGTAAAATCCAATTTCTCTTTATATGAACAACGTTAAAGAAATCTAGAAACAAAATATCATTTCCATAAACCGGTTACCACATAATGGGACAGACTTCATTCAAGCATTTCGTCATTTAATGTAATATATATATATATATATATATATATATATATATATATATATATATATAATATATATATATATATATATATATATATATATATATATATATATCTGTGTGTGTGTGTGTGTGTGTGTGTGTGTGTGTGTGTGTGTGTGTGTGTGTGTGTGTGTGTGTGTAACAAATTTAAATGCAAACAACAATATCAGAAATATTGGATGTCAGCTCATTAATTTTATGTAAATGGAAAACAAATCCCAGTCTGTTCGGTATAATTAGTATGCATATTTTACAAAATTATCTTTAAGTGATAAGAAATTAATCCTCATGGTCAGTGTGAACGCAGATGTTGCTTTGCTACCGAAACACTAATTTCCAGTCAATGTTGTTTCCATTTACAAGTTTTATCTGCAATACACATGTTCTTCCTGATAAAAAACCAAACATTTATGTAAATTCTATTCTTAGTAGAGAACATGAAATCTAAGGAAATAATTACTTCTACGTCAAATAAATAATTCTTCTAACGGTTCATTGATTTATCGATAGAAAATATACATAAATAAAACCACGATTGTTCTTGCTCCGGGAAAAAAAACATGCATGAGATATTTCGAACATATAAACTAATGGTCACAAAAAGAGTGGTGATTTCTTTGTACAAGACATATAACAGTCTTTAGACAGCAAAACTTTTAATCACTCTAACATTGAACATTATCATACATTTCATGTTTTATACATTACAAGTAATGTGATACAATTGATGTAGATGTATTAACATTAACTAGATCAAGCCAGTTCCACAATTTATAGCTATTGTGCTAATTTAAAAAAATTTCATCCGAAATAAATAGAAATTACCATCACGATTTCGATAAGTCACCATATCTATTACTATCTATACGTTCTATATCTAGTTGTAATGATGTACTGAGCAGAAATGAGAGGCTTCGTGGTTCAAAGATGCTGCAACCACTAGGCCAATGATACTACTAATGTTATGAGATAAAAATATAAGTCAAGCAAACCAGACAATTAGATTTAACAAGATTACTGGTGATTTTATTTTTGCACGTCATACAGAAGTTTCAAAAATTGGTTAACTTGAAGATTGACAGTTCCACTGATCATAACTGTCCAGCTATTGAACATTATCATCCGTTCTCCTGTTTTAGAAAAGATATCTCATCTATTGCATATTGATTGTTATTAATTACATTTTGAACGGCATCATTTTAGCCTCACTCAGGTATTGACGTTATCAATATTACAAAATAACGTGGTATTAGAAATCTGTGGCTGAAGGCAATTACGTAGTCTTTTCGCGATTTATAATACTTTACACAGGTGATGTATACACACTAGTTAAATAGATCCCTCCGTAATAAAAAAAGGTTAATATGAATTAAGCGACATTGTCGTGTGTGAATTGAGTCAATGCAGAAAATGCAATAACTCGGGCTGATTTATTTATTCATGGTTGTGTTGTAAAAATATCTCATTTGAGCAATTTAGCATGTCCTCTAGCTTTGTGCTGAAGAGACAATATTGAGATATTTGAATCAATTTGTTTTGAATTCAAACTGAAAGCTGCATACAACACTTCAACTAAGCTATACTGGAATAATAAAATAGTCCACGGATGTGATTTGTTTGCAAGGAAATACTAATCCCAGTGGTAAGAAAGTAACTGTCAAAATCGAGGGGTTCCCGATGATTAGGCTTTCTAATTTTCATCATTAAGATTGAGATTACCCTTTCCAGATAACTCAATTATGTTCGATTATTTTTTCTCGTGCTCCAAGTACATGTTTATGCACACAGATAAAGACTGTCGCAACCTTTCAGCTATGATTTTCGTAACATTATTGTGACGTTGTAGTACGTGTAGCTTATCAATTGCCTAGGGGTTAACAAGGAAATCTTAGCTTGTAGAAAGGAAAGATAAATCTATGAACCCTGGGAAAATATTTGTTTAATACCATCATCATAAAGTCAGTTCGGCATTAAAATTTTATATTCCTATACATTTTGTGAAAATAGTGTAAGGTCCAGTGTGGTACGCATCTACAAAAAGTAAGATTGAGTTAATCAATTGCAATTGAAAAAGCTCCAAACCTGGGTTTCTCAATCAATTTTCACAAAATATATATAGGAATTTTATGCCAGTGTATATCTCTATTTGTTATTGTATATCATCCTAACTAAGTGGTAAAACAGGGAGAAATAAAAAAAATGCCCCTTTATAAAGAAATTAGAAGAAAAACAAGAGCCAGATCTATATTTATTGAAAATGGAGTATATGGTATTTTGCTTTCTTCAATTACCGCATTTATGACTACAGAAAGTTTAAAATGCTATTTGTCAATTTTCGATGACGAAATATATCAAATATTGTATTTGATGTTTTGTAAAATCTATTGTATAATCGAACAAAATTGGAGGATTTTTCAAACTTTTTTCGCCAACTTTTTACAATGGAGGATAATTATGATATATCAACATATATGTCATAATTGAAAGACATTTAGAGAAAGTTTTGAAATGTCATTCGTCCACCCAATATACGAATTATGATATTTTTCTTTTCTCTGTTTTAAATTGCACTATGCGTAATTATATCTTTTTTTCAAATTGCTGTTCGTCATCTTTTAAATAAAAAATATAGATATTTTCCTTCCGAATCTCTGATTTGCATTATTTCTTCCGATGCTGTCAAAGCTTTTTTCTATTCGAATGATGCGCAATAAAATTTAGAAACAGAAATGATTCAAAGAACAGATACTTGAACTTGGATTGTTAGATATCATGCCGTTTTAGCATGAAAGTCTTAAATTGCACAATATTCTTGTCTGATGGTTTACATACCTAGACAAATAATTGCCAGTTTCTATCCATCAGTTTCAATTTAATGTGAAATTATATTGATTGCATCCCGCTATCACTACCTGTGTATATTTCTTATATATAGGTCTGCATTCTTTTATTGTTATGAGGCGTGTTGTTACCTTATACCTGTGTATTCGTTGACTTTGAATCAAACGTGTTTCTTCATTATTCGATTTTCATCCAAAGCCATTAGAGGCCAGAGACAATTAAATATTTTACCATTGATGACAATGTTAACGTGTTCCTGTGTATTCCATATTTCGAGCGAGTATTGACCTTTTCGTTATACATGATGATGGATCTGCACGGCGTCCTTTCCGCAATTGTTTATATTGTTGTAAGTTTAATATATATCTGGACATTTTCTCCCTTGATTATTTTCGCCTTTGGTTATTTTCTTCCCTAAATATTTTCGCCGTTTTCAAAACCCCCAAGTGCCGCACATAGGCCAAAATTTGAAGCCCTTCACCGGCAATTGGTGACGTCTCCATATGAGTGGAAGATTCTTGAGTGGGACGTTAAACAACAATAAACAAACAAACGACAGAAAATGTTCATTTAGATTTGCCCTTAATCACCACACTCATATGGATTCAAAATTAACAAAATTAATTTTTTCAAAATTTGGATGACAAAGAGGAATAGCAGTAAACAAATGCAAATTGGGCTAATCCTAAATGTTCAAAACGCTATATTCAAAATTTTTATTTTATGCGGATATATTTGTGTTAAAAGAAGAGAAAACAATTAATGTAAGGATTTTCATTGGTTATTGAAGTACATATGTATAGCAATGCCGATGTGATGTATATTATTTTAGTTTAGAATTAGCAATATGCTCATATCATGCTGTTTATTTCACACCACAACAATAAAAGCGAGTCAAATTAAAGGACACCGATAGCTTTTTCTTCTTTTGATTAAGCAGTTTATACACACAACTTTGGTATCAATGTTTGTTATACGTGGATATTACGTCAACATTTCTCATTTAACTTAATCAATTTCACTTTCTAAATATTCCAAAGGTCAGCGTTTGTCCATCAATTGCTATGTTTTATGTTGTTTTAGGGATCTCCCTTCAAATAACAATTTGGTGTCTATGATTTCTGTATATAGAAAATAATTTCTCCGCTTAATTTTAATTTCGCCCCCCCCCCTTAACATTATGTATCTATATATTAGATGTGTAATATTTATTTATTTCATGTCTATTGATAACAGCTGCTAGCTAGTATAACTGAAATCATATTTGTCATCCCATCATATGAAATTCGTCAATTTTAATACTCATCGCAGTCAGTCTCCACCCAGAAAATCTCCGGCATCCTTGATATTCATCCCCAAAAGATCCGACATATACCATTTCATTTCGACATTATATAGTTCTTCTCGCGCGGTTTTTCAGCAATTACGGAATCACATCGTATACAAATATTTCGACGGAATGCATCATCATCATCATCATCTAAAACAACAAGATCAACGATAATGATAATTATGATAATAATGATGATGTTCATAAGAACAAAAGTCATCATCATCATCATCATCATCATCATCTTTAACATGAAACCTATGTAGTTGCGTGCCTCTGTACTTACCATGATATTGAGTTGAAGTACTATCCTCTTGGTCAGCCGGGGGCGTCATCATTTTCAAGATACCCTCGGGTACTCGCCGTCTTTCTACCAACTCTACTTTTATATCACGACATTGTCCTTTTTCCTCTAATTTTCGAAATACATGAAGCTGAGTATTGTTCAAAGTGAAATAATTTCCATTTTTCAAAGCTACTTGAAGTTTTGGCCATTTCCTTTTTTCTGCGTATTTTTTGGCTAATTTGTCAATGTCCTTTTCTTTTGTTATATCCTCAATACTTGTGTCTCCCATACAGTTTATAAAATATATACTGGACGGTGGCATGAGCATGTCTAAACCACTATCTAGTCCATCCATAGATTTTAAACTGCGGTTATGTAACCTCTTTCATTTCAAACATGAAAAAATTCATTGTTGTTTGATTATTAAAGACTTTTCCTATTGTGTCTGATAGATCAAAAACCGTACCAACTCGTTGAGCGCACGAACTCTATATGTTGTGTTTACTATATTAACCACAATAATACCGAGACCAACCCTAATTGTATCGATTGAGTAGCAGTAGTGAGGCTTACATGTTACTTATGTGCGATAAAATATCTTTATATTTTCCATGAAACGTGTCAATTTTGGAGCTTGATTCTCTTTTAAATACGATTTTATATGATAACATTAACCATATTACACACGGAATATGATGTTGCAATATTTGCGATATATGTATATGGGGAAAGGTAGGCATTTTATCTTAGATCTACAAATAGAGTATGATAAAAATGAATAATATTTCACCCTTATTTTTACGACATATATGTAAATGCAACACACATTATTTGTTTTAATAATACATAGACGATGATCGATAAAGATCTATTCATCTATCTTTATAGGAAAAATAGTATCACTGAAACAAATCATGATATGTGCATATTGGATTATTTTATTTTCGTAAGGCAGGATACACATTTGAGGTCAGGAAAATTTACGGAAATGAAGAGGAAGGGGGAAGGAAAAATATATCAACATCTAT
This sequence comes from Atrina japonica, assembly GCA_030159075.1. Lineage (NCBI taxonomy): Eukaryota > Metazoa > Mollusca > Bivalvia > Pterioida > Pinnidae > Atrina > Atrina japonica. The sequence continues at coordinate 1,361,405 of BROG01000117.1, forward strand.
TTTCCTAAAAATTGTTTACTCATACAATGTAGTGAATTATCTATTTATATTATGAAGATGCAGCAGGAGGTTTATATAAGAGATCGATGGTGGAAAATTCAGCCACTTAACCTTTGCTGAACAATGAATTATACGATTTACGCGAAGTTGTTAAAGGTTCGATTTTTCATTCACAGAGATGAAATAATGATATTCGACTTTCCCATAAGCAATGATTACGAAAATAAAAATTTTCAAACAAACTGGAGCACAGTTTTAATAAAAGTATTATCTTTTTGTAATGTATTTTTGCTGACTCAGCTCAAAAAACGTTTGGCGTAAACCGTATAACTACTGTTGGATCCCTTTGGCGTCTAAAGTTGACTACAAGGAATTAGTCTTTATTCGAACATGTAACAACAATTGGGGTCAATTATTGTAGTACTGCAGTTTATAAGTTACTTTATTTCAATGACAAAGATTATGGGAGAAAATCGATATACATCCACTTATTTCATCACCCTTAAGGTAATAGACAGTTTTATAAAATCAGTGACAAGAATTTACTAGATTCATATTACAAATAACGATATAAAATGTCAAAATCAGTATAATATATCCATATCAAATTTTAAAAAGTTGTGTTGTAGAAAAAAGAAAGATAATGATCAAGGCGATTTTGCTGTCAATAAGACTCCATCAGATGAGCTGGAATTCAAAATATGATGCCAAAAGAGAAAGGGATGCGAGTCAAAGCCAATTACTAAACCTGGCGAAAATCCTTCAAAAAGTAACCACTGTAAAAGTGACCTACACAGACGTTGAGATAGTAGGGAATTCGAATTTTAAATGTCGTTTTATTGGTGTGTCGAGCATTTACCTCTCTTGTTGTTATTGAATCGTTTGTACACAATGTGTCCGGGATTTACCCCCCCCCCTTTTGTTATTAAATCGTTTACACCGATTTTGTCTAAAATTTGCATCCCCGTTAATTATTGAATCGTCGATACCAATTGTGTTCATAATTTACTTCGCCTTTTGTTAATGAATCATCTATACCGTCTGTGCCCAGTATTTATACCTCCTGTTTCCTGTTGTTCGTGAACCATCTATACCGAGTGTGTCCAGAATTTACATCTTTTGTTAATGAATCGTCTATACCGATTGTATCCAGAATATACCCCGCCTTATGTTAATAAATTGTTTATACCGAGTGTGTCCAGAATTTATCCCCCTTTTGTTAATGCATCGTCTATACCGATTGTATCCAGAATATACCCCGCCTTATGTTAATGAATTGTTTATACTGAGTGTGTCCAGAATTTATCCCCCTTTTGTTAATGCATCGTCTATACCGAGTATGTCCGTGATTTACCTCCATTGTTGTTATTGAATCGTCTATACCGAGTGTGTCCGTGATTTACCTTCATTGTTGTTATTGAGTTGTCTACCGTTTGTGTCCAGGTTTTACCTCTCCTGTTGTTATTGAATAGGTTATACCCAGTGTGTCCGGGATTTACCCCCTTTTGTTATTGAATCGTCTATACAAGTTGTTTCCAGCATTTATCTTCTCTTTTGTTATTGAATCGTCTATACAAACTGATCGTGAACAGAATTATCTCCATTGTTGTTGTTGTTGTTGTTGTTGTTGTTGTTGTTCTTGTTTTTGTTGTTGAATCGTCTATACAAACTAATCGCGAGCAGAATTATCTCCATTGTTGTTGTTGTTGCTGTTGAATTGTCTATACCGATTTTGAACAGGATTTATCTCCTTGTAGTTGTTGTTTCTGTTGTTGTTGTTGAATCATCTATTGAGAGCAAGATTGATCACCCTTGTACTCGTCGATACCGATTGTGATCAAGATTTATCTCCCCTTTTTGTTGACTCGTCTATACCGAGTAGTTTTATTATTTGTTTTTATTTTGATTTAATTGTGGACTAGGCCGGGTGTGATTGGTAGGCATAGGGCCTTCATTTTTCTGTATATCATCATTATCATGTTAACAATTTGGTGGTATCTGTATTGTCGATATCAGTGGAATAAACACATTCTAAACAGAACTAGGACTACTTGGTAAGAATATCTTTTGTTTAGAGATGTAGTTGTGTAATTTTTATATTTCGAAATCGCAGACTACATCCACCTTCATTGCACTAACTGGAATGATATAATTTCCCACCTTTTCCCGTAACCCGAATAATTCAGTCCTTATATTCCACTTACTACGAATGCTTCATCAACATTTGCAACACTTTGACCGTAAATGGGCGCTGTATTCGAGTTACCTTTCCTCGTAAATGTTTGATGATACATTTAAGCATTTATTGGTGCAGATGTCGTATAAAAATGTTTATTCATCTTACCAAACACTAGGACCAATGATTATATGAAACAGAACTACTATTCTTTTTATTCTTTCGTCTATAAAAGTCGCCATCAAAGAAATACTGTCATAACCTGTTGTAGATTTACCAATATCAGCTTCGGAATGTCCATTTCCATTTCAGACTTCTAGACAGAGCACTTACATATCTTTCGTACTCGGGGACAATAAACTATATATTCATCCAAAAAGTTACATAAATGATTTTTTCTGACTTTATAATTGTATAATTTGTGTTTAGCCCATCAGTGATACTTTGGTATAGGGATGAGTGGTCTGACTTCGTGTAGTACATTACACCTTCATTCTCAATTATATTAGACAGGCTCTTAATGGAAATAGTGTTCATGTTTCACTTGATTGATGATTGCGAATGGCACGCAGGGAGTCTGCTTGTGACTTATGGGGATTGTTATGATTGGATAAGGAATAAAATACGACTGTAATTTTCCGAACATTTTCCCTGTCTTGGAGGTACTTCCAGTTTGTGGTTTAACTTTTCAAATTTGTGATTCCGACTGAATAAACCTGTCCTAATGCAGGCAGATAAGTATTATTTCACTTATTTGTATTCATTGAATGTATGGTACATACATCCACTATTTGATATGATAATCAGGAATGTACACAAAATTCAACATCCACCACTATCGGTTCACCTCCTTGAATATGTGTTTTCAATAGAAAATTAACAACTACTTTCAAGAGGTCCGGCGGGCCTCAAACGTCACCTAAGCGAAACAAAACATTAACTTCCATAAGGGTCGACCTGTATATTTCAGCCCTATTGACTTTGTAGTAGGTCTTTACCTGCTGAACATTTTACTTCTTTCACTTTCTCTCCATCTATCATACATTTCAAGATAATAGGATAAAAAAGCAACAAAAAAAACAAACAAAAACAAAAACATAAACAAAAAAACCCCATGAAAATCCACTTAAAAAGGAAAATAACTCCCATAAGGTACGACTCGACAATTTCGTCCCAATTGACCTTTTTGTAGATCTTTGCGTGCTGAACATTTTTTATTCTTTCACTTTCTCTTAATCATACATTTCAAGATGTCAATCCAAATAGCCAAAAGACATGGAAAATCCACATAAAAGGGGAAATAAATCCTATAAGGGTCGACCTGACAATTTCAACCCTTTGGCTTTTTTTGTAGATCTTTGCGTGTTGGACATTTATACTTCTTTCACTTTCTATCTATTATTCTGTACAATCGTCATTCATGCATGTTTGAATTTTTACAAAATTACAAATATGTCATAGGACAATACTTTTCAAGATAATAGGACAAAACTGTCCAAAACATGAGAGATCCACTAAAAAGAGGAAATAACTCTCATAAGGGTCGATCCCGCAATTTCGGCCTTTTGACTTTTTTGTAGATCTTTCAGTGATTCTTTTGCTTTTGTCACTTTCTCTCTATCTATTATATTTTTCAAGATAATAAGACAAAATTTCCAAAACATGATAAATTCACTTAAAAGTGAAACAACATAAGGGTCGACCCGGCAATTTCGGTCCTAATGACTTCTTTGTAGATCTGTGCGTGCTGAACATATTTGCTATTATACTTTTCAAGAGAATGTCAAAAATTATCCCAAAACATGAAAAAGCCACAAAGTGGGATAATAAGGGTCGACCTGACAATTTCCACCAAATTAATAAATTGGTAGATTTTAGCAAACCGCTCATTTTACGGTAAAGGTTATTTTCTAGCTTTAATAATTTTGGAGAAACATTTCAAATTGGTCCGATGTTCTGGAGAAGTAGTCACAAATGTTATATTTATATTTGACTTATATATTCCGTTTACTTCGGTGCCTGTGACCTTGACATGTGACCCCAAGACCTTAAAATATTCTCAAAATGATTTCTAGATAATATAGAGTAATTTAAACAATTTGTAAACAAATTGTTCACTGCGTTAATGAAGCGCCCCTAGTGGCAAGTCTATGGACAAATTTCATTTTCGTTCGCAAACTTTGTAGATATTGACTTTACAATTATGCATACAAAATTTGAGATTCATCTTATCAGTTGTTCATGAGAAGATTTTAAAAGATGCATAATTGTTTGTCCTTTTTGGTCCCTTTTGAGGTCCCCCATGGATCCCAACCTCTTTTCATTCCCAAACTTTATGTGGCCTCACATGGGGATACTTCATGTCTAGCTGAAATTGGCTCATGGTACGGTTCTTGAGAAAAAGTAAAAAATGACCATTTTTAATAGTTAATAAGTAATTTGCCAAGTTGGGTTAAAATTGGCCAACTCATTTTTCAGAAGAAGTCGAAAATGTGTAAATGTTAATGAGGCACGACGGACGACGACAGACAAAATACGATCGCAATAGCCTCAGGATGACCTAAAAATGCGAACATTCTCTCTCTCTCTCTCTCTCTCTCTCTCTCTCTCTCTCTCTCTCTCTCTCTAAATATATATATATATATATATATATATATATATATATATATATATATATATATATATATATATATATATATATATATATATATATATATATATATTATGTGTGTGTGCCCGCGCGCGTGTGTGTTTAAAATCTTAATGTAGCCATCAACATTGTCTAGTTAGCAAACACACGACGAAAAGTGACCGCCGTAGAATATTGACCAGAGGGTCAAATTTCTACGTAGAAAAATGATCCCGGGTATATATTCTACGAGAAGTAGGGTCATTTTTCTACCGTAGAGAGCCCTTCCAGACCGGTAATTCTACGACTCAACTAACGTTGAAAAATGACCCCCCCATAGAAATTTGACCCTATACTTTTTCTCTCCATTATATAATAAAACATTTTTTTAATACATTCAAATGTATGTTGAGGAGGACGCAAAGTATCTCCCCCGCCTTAACGCCACGTCTTAATACTACATGCAGCATCATATACGATGTATGTGGTATGTTTTTTTTTTTTTTGCTTGCATCACAATGAGTATGTATTATTGAGAAGTATAAATTCATGATATTATATATATATATATATATATATATATATATATATATATATATATATATATATATATATATATATATATATATATATATATATATATAATAAAAAACAACACAGAATCTTGCCTCAAACTTTAATGCAGATTAAACTATTACTGAGGGTATCATATCTTGATCTTTTTGCCACAATTTTGTCCTCCAAATCCTCTCACTCACAAACTAAATTGAAGACATTTGGATCTATTTCCTCATTTATACTATCTACCCTTTTACTTGATGAGGAAAATATTTGAACTTCAATACGTATACGTCTTCTGCTTGTTCCAAAACCCTGACAATATTAGAGTTAGTTTCAGAGTTAACCAGTACAGCTTCAAGCATTCTGGTGGTATTTTTGGGGGGACGAAGCTCTTTATGTCGACGTATGGTGTTCTGGTGTAAATATCCTCTGTGACATCTAATACAGGTTCGTAATGGTTTCCGACATTACTAATAAAAATGCATTTCCCTGTGATACGTTTCTTTCCTCATGTAAGGGAGGGTACGGCAGCCAGACGTAATTGTGGTTGTTTTTGTCATTCATCCCATGATTGCAATAAACAAAGATCGTTGTATTGCAAATCGTAGCGAATGTATGGATTTCTGTATCGGTACCACAGGATCCTTCTTTTTTCCATTCGCGAACGTTTCAAATATCGTTGTGGATCCGCTTCCATGGTTTGCAATACATGTATATTCTTCTTCATAAAGTCAACAACTTTATTTCGGACGTCATTGTGATAGGATTGTACTCCAAATAAAATATAACTGAATGTTCTAAATAAGCAATTGCCACCCCCTCTCATAGACACTGTCACTGTTGGAATGGAATTTGCATTTACGTGCCGTCTGCGTCCCGTTTTGAGAGCATTCTTCACGTGGTGGCCAAACTGTGCAGCGTTAATGTTTTGCCACTCATTATCTACTGGATAAAAAGAATGTGAGACCTGGATTCAGTTTTATTTGTAACTTCAACTCCTGAAATCTTCAGTTTTTTCAATGGAAGCGTCATGGCACCGTTTTTACTTGATCAAGTGTCTTCCTCTTTGGGAAAATTCTTTGTTTTGTCAGCTTTTGTCTGCGTTTCATCTGGTTTACCTCTGTTTCAACAGGCTTTCTTCTTGTTTCATCATCTTTTGATTCATTGTAAAGTTTTAACCTATTTCCATTTACTGCGTATTTCAGTCCCTGCAAGGTGTATGTTCCCTTCTTGTTAACAGCTTCAACTTTGTAAGGACCGCTCCATAATTTGTCTAGTTTTTCCCCTTTCCGGGTTAACTTTCTGGAGTTGTGGAGCAAAACTCTATCTCCGGTCTGCAAAGTTTTATTCTTTATGCTCTTATCGTGATGCTTCTTTTGTTTCTTTTGTGCTTGCTTAATGATTTCTGCTGCTTCTTCCCTTTCACAAGATAGCTTGATGAATGCGTTAGAGCGCTGTTTCAAAAAGTCCTCAAAGTTCTCTGATGTTGATGAAGTAGGGAAATCCAGTTCAATAGGTAATCTGGCTTAGCGACCATATACCAGAAAGAACGGCGTTTTCTTCGTTGTCTAGTGTTGTGCAGTTCTGTAGGCAAAAAGCATAAATGGAAGTTTTGTATCCCAGTCATTTTGTAGTTCATTAACACAAGAAGATAGCATAGAACATAAGGTTCAATTGTAGCGCTCCGTATGCCCTCATGTTTGCGGATGATAAGGGGACGCGATTCGATGTTCAATTCCATAATCTGAACAAACAGCATCGTTGAGCTCATTGCAAAACTGTCGGCCTTGGTCGGTTATAATGATTTCTGGTACTACGCGATCCACAATGAACTTGTATAAACTGTTAACGATTGTTGAAGCCTTCTTATCTGCAATAGCTTCTACCTCCACCCATTTCGTCAAATATTCCGTGAAGACAAGAGGGTACATGTTACCTAGAATGAAAGAAATGTAACGCAACTAAAATTAAAGGAAAAAATGTAACTACATGTATGATCCTAAATAGCCAAATAGCCCCTTTGTCTTTTGAACACATCGGTCTGTATGGTGTTTTAATGAATTACAACAGAGGGGGTATATTAATCTACAATAGCGTAAATAACAACAGACCAGGTACCTGTATTTTCAGAGACAGTGACCGACATTTTTAAAAACTCAATTTCAATTTGAACTTTATACACAAATGCATGTATATCGGGATTTTGAAAATTGTTGATATATTAAAATGGCAGAAACAAGTTTTCGAACCCCTTTTGTTTGTTTTGGGGTTTTTTTCTGTTTTTTTTTTTTTGGGGGGGGTTGTTTGTTTGTTTTTGATATGCTGTACTCCTCATCGTACCGAATGTATTTGTTTAAAAATAATCCTAGTCTGTCCTGGATCAGACAATGAAGTATGTGTAGACATTTTACTCCCAATATCATTTGATAATATCGCGATGATTGTGTATTATTTCAGAGCATTTACAATGCATGGCAGATTCAGAATCTTCGAATGGGGGGCACATGTGAAAGTCAAGTATTTCAGCCATTTGGGGTGCCAAATCTTGGTTTTTTTATTAATGTCATTTGGAATTTTTTGGCGAAAGGGGGGAGGGGCTGGACACCCTCTAAATCTGCCAATGATAGGTAAAAATTATACCAAAAAAATATCTGAAAGGTAATAGTAATGTTAAATAAAATTATCCAGAGTAAAAATTTTATCTTAATAGTTTATATTGTTTCCGTTTTTAATATAATAATTATTATTATTATTATTTATTTATTTATACCTAATAATTGATATACATGTAAGAGAGAGAGAGAGAGAGAGAGAGAGAGAGAGAGAGAGAGAGAGAGAGAGAGAGAGAGAGAGAGAGAGAGAGAGAGAGAGCAAATTAAATCCATGCACAAAGTTAATTTTGGTTTTCAAAGAGGGTTCCACACTCAAAATGCGTTAGATTTAGCATATTCTAGCAAAATGTTTCGACAAAAAGGGGTGGGGTCCCACACTAGGACTCCCCCCTCTGGATCCGCCAGTGATATTTCTGATTCCATCTTTGACCTACATTGATTTTAAAATCGGCTAGGCTTAGTGGTTTGCGTGCATCGTTTGAAATAAGATTTTTTTTTTGGTTATCCGTGATTTGGTTGCCTAGCAACACATCAAACATAACAACCATAATTTGAATTTCAGGTGTATTTCAACAAATTTTATTCATTAAAATAATGAAAAGGTTCCTATTTTTTTAGCCACCTCACAATAAAAATTAATTAGCCGAAAACTTCAAAAGAGTTAAAAACGTTAACATGTCTCACAACTCATAAAAACGTTTGAGACTTTATCTTGATACATTTTGCACATAAAAATTACCCAGAGTAAAATCTAAGAGGATTACAGTTATGGAAACTATACATTTTTTATCAATATAAGTTTCTCTTTTTGATACCAGCTAAGAAAATGATCTTGACTTTTTTGTGGAAACATTTTTATAAAATGTGATAAAACAAATATAAGAATGCGCGTACTATGCTCTAAAAGTCGTAGAACATCATTATAGCCTTGTTATTTGTTTTCCTTTAATGGGGAGAAAACATCTTGTATTATTGATGTAAGGTATAGTATAACCTTTTAATTTTGTTACTTAAACTTTAAAGCTTTTAGAAATGAACACTTCATATCATTAGGCGTGATTTTACCCCTTTGTATTTGACCAACAAGAATATTCCTACCAAAACTAGTTTTTCGGTATCACAGGGTCATTTTTCTACGGGGTCATTTTTCTACAATCCACACGGAGAAAAATGACCCCAAAGCCATAAATTCTACAAAAAGTGGGTCATTTTTCTCCGTAGAATATTGATCAGGGGGTCAAATTTCTACGTAGAAAAATGACCCCCGGTCAATATTCTACGGGTTATTTTTTGTAGTTCTTAACACCATTGTATATTGTCACATTAGAATTCAACTTCATCTTTATATCTGTAATATCAATCGAACACACTTTAACCTCGTAAGGGGCCTCTGCTTCTTACCTGTTTATACCTGTAACTGTACCTCAACCCCAGGTAGAATTTGTTGTAAATAAACTATATATACATATATATATATATATATATATATATATATATATATATATATATATATAGTTCAAATCAATATTTTCTGGTCCCTTGGGTGCCCCTATATACAGCTAATGGATAGATAGTGTGTGTGTGTGTGTGTGTGTGTGTGTGTGACGTTTCACATTTTACAATTATAGCTGGTAAAGCACTACAATGACTAACGACACAAATAACAATACATATACAGTGTGTCACAATTCAAGTTTTATTATTATAGCCGATCCTATAACACAGGATATCGAACCTACATACAATACTTCAATTAACTTTAATATGTACACGATTTGGTAACGTAGATAAAACAAATAATCGTGCAACTGCCTATTACAGTCACAGAGTAATTAGAATTTAATTGTTCATTAAGGATAAGGCAAGCTAGAAATAAAAGAGTTGTTAATGTTCGTATTGTTTCCACGTTATTACATCGAATTACCATGAATATTTTATAATATGTACTCAATGTTATTCAATAAATACAAAAACAATTTCATTGTTTGTTACAAACTACTCATTCAGAACATAAATTATAATTCATATCGGTACTGTTGCCGATTCACTGTCGTATTTCACATATATAGGCATATGACGAACTGCAAGTATAATCGAACCAACTGTATGGCGAAAAACTGAACATTTGGATACAGGTTTCCACGCCATCATTTTCATTTGGTTCTCCTGTCATCCAAAATGAAGTTGGAACAATTCGACCATCACTGTATTTGAAAACTCCGTCAACTTCAGCGTCCGTTCCATCAATGTAATAGGATGGTTCAACTGAATCTGAAAATTAAAAAAAAACACCCTTAGAATAATTTCAAAATTTGGTACTAAAATCTATTTAATTATAAATGTCACAACTGCGGAAGTACTCATGTTTCACATGTTTAGAAGGCAATATACCAAACACTGGACAAACACGGACCTCAGAAATCCAGAGTGGGATCAGGTGCCATGGAGGAGCATGCGTCCTCTGTTGACAGGTCACACCCGCTGCGAGTCCACAATCAACTTTAAATAAAATAAGTGAGGAATAAAACTTAATAATTGTCACAACTGGTAGCAAAAGTCATCGAACAGGTAACTCAACATTTAGTTAGTGAACTATAGCAATTTCAAATAAGACCGTTATACCGACCATAAAATTTGTGGAACATTGACATTAAATGTTCGTGTTATCCTTGTTAACACTCAATGCATAAATTAATCAATTGTTGTGCAACTTCAGCTCCGATGCATGTGGAATCATGATTGGGTGAGATTGAAAATTATTGTAGAATGTCTTTTCATAATAATTATCGTTAAACAAGGAACATGTTTTAGTGACAAAAGCTTGCCATGTTACCTTACGAGATGATAACATCTTAATTACCGGTTTGAGCTGCAATGCTTTTCACTAAGGATTATGACATACATGAAACAACATCATCAAGCATCAATACATGTATTCCATTTGCTTAAGATAAATATGACTGAATAGTGATTAAAGGGAGGTAATCCAATTGTAATTTTATATGTAGTAATACCTTCATAGTGATAATTCTATGTAATATCAGATATTTCTTTACCAAACATTAAACTCTCAAGTATGACTATGTGTAATACAGAAAGTTCAGTACGGAGTAAAGGTTCGAAAAACTTTGTCGCTTAGTATTTAATGTGGAGGTTCTGCTTTGGTATAGTTTTTGATGTCTTTCCTATAGTAAAGATGTGAACATAGATTTGTGATAGACTCATTAGTTAATCTTTAAAAAGTAGACTAATTTAGTGTTTTTGATTTATCGCATTATTGTCCAGGAATGTGTCGCTATATTTAAGTGTATGTTCTGACGTCAGATGTAATATATATCCTATAAAACCCAGACTTACAAGTGCGCTATCCTTTAATTTGACATTTAGATATATCGACGACGTTTTGTCAATTAATAATGACAAATTTCATACATATGTCAATGCGATATATCCAAGCGAACTAGAAATTAAAGATACAACAGAATCAAGTACACACGCTTCATACTTAGACATTTTACTTAATATAAACATAGACGGGAAATTAGCAACTAAGCTATACGATAAACGCGACGATTTCGGCTTTCCCATCGTAAATTTTCCACATTTAAGTAGTAATATCCCTCAGTCACCTGCATATGGAGTTTATATTTCACAAATGATCCGATATGCCAGGGCGTGCACAACATATGAAGATTTCATATACAGAGGTAAACTACTCACTGACAAATTATTGACACAGGGATATCGAAAACCGCGTTTAATGTCAACGTTCCGCAAATTTTATGGTCGGTATAATAGTCTTGTTTGCGACTACTCTGTTTCACTAAGTGAAATGTTGAGTTGCCTTTTCGTTGGCGGTTGTTGAGACGTCTGTACCAATTGTGACGAGGATACACTCCTCACGTGTTTCATTGGACTTTATTGTGGACTCACGGCGGGTGTGACCGGTCGACAGGGGATGCTTACTCCTCCATGGCACCTGATCCCACCTCTTGGTTTCCAGAGGTCCGTGTTTGTCCATTTTTACCGGATTTGTATCTATGTCCTGGACATCCTATTGATTTATACATTGCTATCTGAGATTTTTATATTAACAACAAAACTTTAAAAATCGGATTTTAACCTCTTTTACAATAGTACCAATGGTTTTATTGGTACTTTTGTCACATGTGATATTGTACGGTGTGTTCCCCGAACGCCAACTGGACTATATCTCGAGTACTTAAGAGACCCACCAAAGAAAACTACCTGTATTTTACCTGTATTATTTAAAAGTTATGTTGATTGCTTGTAGGCAACTAATGCATGGTAAAGAAATAAATGTAAGAATAATATTCTAAAAGTAAAAAATCAAAATTATTTTAACAAGATTCAAGGTACATTGTAATATATGTATTTTTGCAGTGATGACTATTTGATGTTATTTTAAGTGCTATCTTAACTTCATATATATATATATATATATATATATATATATATATATATATATATATATATATATATATATATATATATATATATATATATATATTATTCACTTTCATTTCTTCGATGTGCCAAGTATATAACATGTTGGTTACTGTATTTATCGATCTGTTTTTAATTTCAAATACAACAAAGACATTAGAAGCTATCTTAATGTCTTATTGATAATTTTCAAATTGTTAAGTATTATTTTCTGAAACAACGATTCAAATGCATATTAAAGTTTGTACTTGTTTTAGTCAATCGGTATAATTCCAAAGGTTGTAATTTTCACGTTTTTCTTTCTTCTAAATCGATGGCTGATTTTTTATTAATTCACGGATTTTGACAATATATCATAATGCAAAAAGAAAAAATAAACAATTATAATTCCGATCAAATAAGAACAAAACTTGATATCTATCATAAACTATTGTGAGACCACATATATTATTTTTACACAATGTTTGTTTGTTTGTTGTTTAACGTCTTACTCAAGAATCTTTCATTCATATGGAGACGTCACCAAATGCCGGTGAAGGGCTTCCAATTTTGGCCTATGCTCGGCACTTACGGCCATTGAGTAGTGAGGGTTCTTTAACGTGCCAACACCCACTGTGACACGGGACCTCGGTCTCATTTGCAGGACAGGAAACCAACTTGTCGCTGGATGGACTAGAACTCACGACCTCACGATCAAGAGTCGAGCGCGCTACCGACTGAGCCAGGCTGGCTCATTTTTACATCATACATTTTTAAAAAATCTGAATCCGAAAATATCTAAAGGCGTTTAAAAACTTAACTCAAACTACCAAAGTGTACTTTTATCTATTCCTCCTACGGTACTAATCACCTCAATTTTCACCTGAATTATGAAACATTACAATTTACCTTTTTAGTTATCTTATTGCACTCAACGACTGTTTCCTATTCATGGCGCAATAATCAGTACAAGCATTAGTATTGATCTAAATACAAAGATTAGGTGATTGCAGATGACATAAGGGAAAAATTATTCTTCATTAAGTATCTGAACGCATTCAGTAAAAGTAATGGTAATATGACATCATAAATTTCCCTTAATCGTAAAATACAAACGAGAACAACAATCAATATAATCTTTATATCTATAATTTATTCAAATTATTTTTTAAAATTCAAGGAATAAGAATATATCATTTTGACACTGATAAATGATGACAGTATACCATATTGCAAATTATGATAATTATTTAAGATATTAGCTTGTATGGTAAGCCTCTGGACTTAGTAATTAGTTTACAATTACCCTCCATTCTTATCCTGTTCCCTCTTTAAACACCTATCTTTACGTTCATCAAATTAAGTACAAACTTTATGAGTAATGATAGAATTACATTAAGTTATTTGGTAATTTGGATAACTTCGTTAGAAATGTGAAATTTATGTTAAAGACTCTTCGATAACCAATTCAGCTTAATATTAACACGAAACTCATAACATCATATCGCATCACCAATAAACTACAAATATACAACTCACAGATACCTAAGTATTAGTCGTAAGGAGATTCAGGGGATGACCAATCCAATGAACATTGAACAAACGCGGAACTCTGACCCTGTTGACCGGTCACACCCATCGTGAGTCCAGTCAAATTCAAATGAAATAATCGAGGAATGAATCCTCGTCACAGTCGGTTAAGACGATTAAAAACCAGTATCGAACAAGAAACTCATCACTGACATATTGTTATTTATTACATTGAAGTAGCTAAATATAAAGGTATATTATCTATTAAATAAATTTGTTACTTTTCATTGTTATTTTTTCAGTGAGAATAATAACACTCCATGCAAAATCGATGTATATTTTAACTGGGCCAATACAAATGCTTTTCAAATTTTTGGACTACTTTTTCATATTTTATGAGATTTTTTGTAAAAAAAATAATAAATATAATATTCGCCAATCTTTTATGAATAATATTTTTACTACGCACTCGTGTTAAATATTACTATTCTTCCCGATGCAATGAAATAAAAATACCCACTGTAAAATTATAATCAACTGTTACAGTATGGCACATCTATGATGATATACAAATTTTAAATAATTATTTAGAAATCAGCACTGAAATGACCTCCGAAAACTTTTTAAAAATGTTCCTTTAATATCGAACCGTTGGTTCCTTTTTTAAATTCCGTTTTGTTGTTATGTTGTTTTAAGTTTTTGTTCATCTTATCTTGTCTTTGCCCTTTATTAAATCAGTATTCGCTTAGAATACCTGTTTTAACATTCACGAGAATTTAATTAATCTGCATTTTCCTATACCACCTGTAATTTTCAGAACACTGAATATTTACTACGTATTGATAACGATTGGAATACAGACTCCCATAGAGATAACATTTAATAGAAAAATATATGACACCAGAACATCGTATTGATGAGTAAATCTACTTTTCCTCATTTCCCTTTTTTCTCCAGTTAAACATAGTTTTTCTCGAGTTAAGCTTATCTCATTCCTTCAATTTCCTGGACAAAAAAGTAGGATTAAATAAAAATACTAAAAAAAAATCATTTATGAGCTTTCGACGCATTCATAAAAAATGAAATTAACTATGCCATTACACCAAAATAATGGGATAAACCAAACTTTTGTTCAGTTATATTAGGATTTTTAAGAGAAAATAAAATAGGTTTACAGCAATAACAAGCGTATATCCTGACTAAACGAGTCATTTATGGGGAAAACCTTGTTTGGTTATAGAATTAATTGAGAAAACTCATTTCTGTGATTTTGTTGTGTCAAAATTTGCACTTCTGAAACCAATGTCAATACAGATTTGACATAATTTAACATGGTAAATTTCATAATTTGAATGATATATATTTCTCTTAATGAAATTTTGAGTTACCAGTTCGTATGTACGGCTGTGACGAGGATTTATTCCTCAATTATATCATTTGAAGTTAACTGTGGACCTACGGCGGGTGTGACCGATTAACAGAGGATTCTTACTCCTCCATGGTACCTGATCAAACCCGTGTTAGTTTAATATTCACCAGATGTGTATATTGTATACTGACGTATCCTGGGCATCTGTGATTTTTATATTATATTAATATATCGTGTATTTTGTGCAACTCTCTCTCTCTCTCTCTCTCTCTCATTTGTATTTCTAATAACGTTGTAATGTTCAAATTCAGAGTAGCACAGCTACTGTTTCTATTGTCTCTATGTAAGTTGTGTCTTTACATGTTTTGTTATTTAGAAATAGCATATAACTATCCAATATGCACAATCCCTTCAGGTAGACGAGAAAAATCATTTTATAGAAATATTTGATGTATGAAGCCTTGCTAAAAATTCATGAAGTATGTACAGTAATTTCTCGCTGTTTTAACACAAAAATGCCTTCCTTGCAGCATGATCAATGTTACAAATCACAAATTGTTAATATAAAAGTATATATTTGTACGATATCTTTAGAAAAATCAAAATTCACCAGAATGTTCCGTAAAATGTCAAAAAATCAAAAGAGATTCAAAATGTGTGAGATGCAATAGCAATTTAATACTAACCAAATGTCGGATGTGATGTCAGAACATTTCTTTTATCTTCAGAGTCAATGATAACGAGATATCCATTATAACTACCACATGTCTGTCGCGCAGCTACTGCTGTTTTTTTCTGTGTGAATATTTTAAAACACAGGTTGACTGATGCTTCATAAATGAAGTCGGCTACACAATAATCTGTAAAATAAAGGAAATGGAATATGATTATATATCTTATTAAGTGATGTATAACTTGATATTATAACGTGCATAAAAGAGGGAATAATATGATATAATGAGCTTTTGTACAGTAGAGTTTATATATTTAAATAAATCTTATATTTCAAATAAGTCTTTTATTTCAAATTGATAGCGAACGACTTCCGGTAGTCTAGGAAATAGACGTTCGATTCGAAAGCGGAAGGTCCCGGGTTCGGTTTTCGGTATCAGATCATACTAAATACATACTACATGTATCTATACTTTTGAAATTTTCGTGACTGTTCGCCAAGCACTCGGCAAACGAACTGCAAATCACGTGTATTTTGGGTGATACCTAAAACTGATAGATGAGGTACTCTAACTGCATTGGCGTCAGTCCATAGCACAGGTCAAAATATGTGGCACTTCACCTAACGCTGGTGAGACCTCAAACTGAAACATATTTCTGCTTCTCCATTTACTGGTAAAGTCTTTGATGTATTAGCTTTGGCCTCGGCCTGCCAACGTGAGTTAATACTTAGTCTCAAAACAATATTTATGATTCTGAGTGGACATACAAAATACATAATAACAGTTTATGTTCTGTATGCATTATAAACAGTGATAATAATTACGATGCATCAGACATAATTCCAAAATCGTAGGAGTTAAATTTATCTATGTTGCTTTGAAAACGTTAAATTCATAATCATATGATATAATAGCGTTTGCTTTGACGAGAGTTTTAACATCACGTAGATATATATTGTTTTGCCTCAAGCAGAAATTTTCGTCATTTCATTGAATAAATGTGGTCGCGTGACTGCATGTATTCCATTGACGGTCAGTGAAAAAATAGACGGCAATGGCCGATGATCCGACAATTGAAGACATCTACTAAATACGAGTATGGTCACCGACAAAATAAAACAGTTAATATGTTTAGTACTTCCCCCGCCTTCAACTAACTTGATTGAGTAACAAACCTAAAGACTAATAATGTAGTCCAATAATTGCTGAATATTCGTAATATACTAATTGAGGAAGTATTGCCATTTCAACTACCATACTATCGACAACAATGATGCTGACCTGGTCTATGGTAGTAAAACGAATAACCAGAAGATGACGTCATTTCCGCAGCTATGAGCACTCTGTTGTGTGCAATACAGGTTTGAACATTCTCGTTGTAGAAATGTGATGCACACGCCGTATCTGCGGTACATTCTACGGCACACTGCATTCTGCTAATGTTATGACGCTTCCATAGATATTCGTCATTTTTCACCATGTTTATGTAATCGCTGTTTCTAAACCAAAGGGCCTCCCTTCCTCCGGGTGGAACCATGCCTGTAATTACATTGAATATCCAAACACTTTAATTCTAATATAAAATGTATTTAACCTCCCGAGAGCTCATTATCAAGTACATACATCACAATATTTTAATAATATTCGTATTTTCATATTTTCATAAATACTTTTTGAAATATATTAGGAATTCGCAATTGTTCTTCGTGTTAAGACAGTTGTTATATCTAATTTGTCGTATTCTAATGGACTTGGTGGTTCGAATATCCTTTGGTACTTCTTCATGATACTTAGAGAAGTTCCTGACGTAACATTATATAAGGTCTGAATTGCATTTTTATTGCGTTTATGGTTTTATTTTGGAAATTGGTATAGGGACATTTTTATGAAGCGCAGTAGCGCTTCATGTTGAAAATGCTCCTATACCAATTTTCGATATAAAACCATAAACACAATACAAATGCAATTCAAACCTTATATTTACATGCAATCGACGTATTTTTTCCATTGCAGGGACATTAAGTCCATGTTGCTAAGGTGAAATGCAACGGCTTATGATATCTAAATGACGGTTTACAAAATAGTCCGTGTTATTTTTTATTTCTTTAAAACTAAAAATACATTTTCCAATTTCATTTCAACATATTTCATAATTTGCTGTTAATTATTAAAGACATTCAACACAAGTCGTGCCATTTTATGAATGTATATAGTCCTACATACGCAAATCACTATGGGAATCAATTTCCGATATGTAAGTATGATGGAAATATGTAGTATATAATTTCCAGAATATATTTGAAATATGTTTTGTACAACTTAAAATAATCGATTATCTTATTTTACAAATAAAATTCAATTCAACAATTCTAGCACTGGTAAAAATGTTTCAATTTTTAATTGCTTAATATTTGATATTGAAAAAATGCATGAACTCTCACTATTTTCTCATGAAATGCCATAACTCAAAATTGTACACGTCAAACATTTTAAATTATACACGAGTGTCATTTTAAAAATATTGAAACACATTTCAATTCCATACAGTGCATATAAACATATCAAAGGTCAAGGTTTTGGAAGGTGCTAAATAATTGCTCAAGATGACCGTTTCAGTCTCAAAGGCTCAAATTTATATATTAAATAGTCAAAGAGTAATTACCATAAAAAGATGGTTACCTTAGTTTTGGAATAGTTCAGGATTGCTTGTACAACGGTTTTAAGTACTCGAAATATAACTTGATAGCGAAATAATAGCTACTGAGTTCATGTGCACACTAGTGACTGAAACGTTCTGCCTGAAATGGCAATAACCGAGTGGTTCGTAAATACAAACATAATACCAGTTATAGATTGGGGTGCCGATTTTCTTTCTCAAGACGATTAGTTCAATGAATGAGCGTTATTTTCTGCAAAATTTCTTAGCACTGAAAATGCCCTTTTGAAATATAGAAATCTAATATGTAAATGTTGATAATATTTTCTTCAGTTTTTAGAAAGACTTTTCAAAATTGTGTGAAAGAGAGCTTTAGGTCGGGTATCTACATTGTGGATTATCAATTTATGTATAGTTCTACCAAGATTAAATATCATGCTATCATGGAGGATGTTATTTTTCTCTGATACCAGCAGCCGAGGTCGGGTATCTACATTGTGAATTATCACTGTATGTACATTTGTCAAAAACCCATAACAGCACTGTCTATGAGGATGAACAGGAGAACATTTTACCTTGATCTGACACTATGTATTACAGTAGTTGAAATTTTCAGTCGTCATTTTCTTCCTTTGTTTAGAACTACGTGCCAATTTATCTTGATATAATTATCAGGCGTTTTCCTTATTTAAAAAGCACAGATGTTTTACATCTAGAAACATTTAGCATGAATCTGTGTATTGTGCAGACTTAATACTGTTTAACTAATATACATAATGTCGTCTTTCATTTGATAAATGCCAAGTGGCCGAACATTTGTGAATATTGCATGTCTTGTTAAAGTTTTTGGGTGTGGCCAAAACCGTTTTTAGTTATGATAAGTGCCTCGAAGATATTAAATAAATATTTTTCGCCATTTTCAGTTTGACTTAAATTAAATAGTTAGTCAAATAACGTGACAGTGATTTAGCAATTTCTTCATAACAGGAACTGATAAAAGATTATTTAAAAGCTATTCTTTTTTCTTATTATATATTCTTGATGTTGATTACTTGGTGAATCTAACGTAATAAATTTCATCGACTTAAATAATATGAATAACTAAAAATCTGTGATTCGATATGTTTTGCGCCGGTTTCTAACATCTATATAAAGAATTCGCCAAAATCCCCAGACACTTCAGCTAATTTTCACAACCGTGTGTCTATGTTGAAAATGCGATTTTACTGATAGACGGATTCAAGAACATCATTAGGTTATTGTTTGGCCTTGTATGATACCACTTTTTGTTAGGAACTATACATCTATTTTACATTTCAGTCCAACTGATGAAGCCTTATTGAAAGAAACGATAATCTTGAACATTTGTATTGATTTTATTATTTTTTGTTTTTGTAAAAAAAAATTACTTTTCCTATTATGCTTATAATATTTCAAATTGATAAATGAATATTTTGTGAAATTAACTGTGAAAGGCACCTTTAAATGAGTTTTGAAACCTATCAACTGTGTATATAAATACTTTTTTACTTGACAATGCTTACTTTTCCATCAAAAAGTTTTATTTTACATATTTTTTTTATTTTATTGCTCTTTTACATAATTTTATTATTTTATTACTGTTTTTAAATGTTGTCATTATTTTACATGACAACACAAGATAATTGTAATCTGTAAATGAACTAATGGTTTAGATTACCAGACTAGGTATGATTCTTTAGTATTGCAAATCAAAAGAATTAAATTTTATCAGACTTTTGTCATCATTTCTATTGATGAAGATATGGTCTTCGGTTAGAACACTGTTTTGAACCATAATGTCATAATTAGCCCGTTACTGCGGAAGTCCGGTGGCCTTCACAAGAGTACTGTATAATTAAAATCTGGTCGCCATCTTACGATTGAAAGTGAGTGAGGCGTCGAACAGCATTAAAACAAAAGAGAATCAGGAAGATGATTGATTTTAATTAAGATACTAAAGTGAAGTAAAGTGATAAAAGTTTTATCTTGCTTAACAGAAATGACTGAATAAAGATTAAAAAATACTTACCCACAACGGTTTGGGAACATAACTTCGCAATTACAAAAATCGCCACAGTCCGCCACAATTGAAAAATTAATTTCTGACTGTTTACAAGATATCGCATATTAATTTGTTATCAACGAATTTACATTATATTTCATTCCACAGTTTATTAAGACTTATCACAAACCATATACAAATTTCTTAATTTTCTCCGCATGGGCTTAGCACAGCGCTCAGAGATTCCCAGAATTTGTTGTCCGAGTCAAGGAAATTTCTCATTGCAAGTGATGAAAGTGTGTTGTGTGTTGTGTTGAAATCGAATGCATCATAAACAAGTCAATAATATGCGTTACCCTTATTTAAAATTATGATAGTCGAATCAATATCACACCAAAGATTTCTTCCTGTGGTTTTATCGACAATGTTGCAATATCCTATTTTCTACCAAACAGACCAAATGACATAAAACGTGAAAAATGAGTGATTTGTATAACATTTAAACGTTTGATAATCGCTTGCTAATTTCATATTTCCAAAGTACAACAACGTTATTCTGCTTGATTTCCCCTGTACACATGTAGTCACTTTTATCATTGTCAAAAGAACCCAACACCTATCTCATTTAAATGTTGCGTTGTTGAAGCTCATTCATAACATTACAGAAAGTCAGTTGTCGGAAGTACAAATTGCTATGTAATCCAAGCAGTAAAAAAGAGTCAAATCTAAATGATGTATTTATGTATTTGACCAGAATAATTATATCAATTCTACCTTATCAATTATGTTACGAAATAAGATTACAAGCGCATTTCATGCTGTGAGAATTTGTCCCCATTTATCAAACCATCTAATTCTTTACGACATTACCACAATTACATCATTATAAATCAAAGTATACGTTAATTATCGCAATTTTCATTTTACGAAGCCAATTGGTTTCTTTGAGACTGCTTATTTCAAGTTTTGTTTAAAACCATGTACCGTTCTTAGATATATTGTACAATAGACCGTTCCCAATTACTGTGGTCTGTCAACATTGGGTGGCAAACTGAAATAGACTCGCACAAAAGGACGTCATGGAAAAATCAGTTATTGTGACAAAGATATCAGCTTCATAGGGATCTATATCATTTTGTCGTCCAATGTACAGTGCGACAGGTATCTCAGGTGGGTCCTTTTAATGTTTCTTATAATTATTTCCGTACCGTTTTACATAACAAATTCACAGTTCACGGAGTAAAATTAATTTATATCTCTAAAGGTTACTACGTATGAGTCTGAACCAGTGTGTAAACGGAATCAAATGTTTATACAGACAAAAACATTTTCTGATAATCTTTATAAGAAATTGAAATTATTTATTACTTCTTTAAAAAGTAAATCTAATTCGAAATATATTTTAGTTTTATTTTTATAATACATAATTCAAATATATTATTATTTCATGTATTTGAATTTGCAAAATAAATTAAAGATAAAATTTTGTAGCTATACGAAGTACTCATAGTGAAATGACTCTAAAACGAGATAAGTTTTTTCTCAGAAAAACTAGGATTAACTCATTTTTGTGATTTTCCCAAAGTAGAACTTAGTTTTGCTCCATTTCTGAGAAAAAGAATGTTTTACTGGAGAAAACATATTTCAAACTCAAAACTCAAAATGAATTGGAGAAAACCTAGCTTTTTCTGAGAAAAACTAGGTTTAACTGACAAAAACCAGGTTTGCCTCACATAAACCTAGTTTTTCTCGGGGAGGGGGGAAGCATAACAAAGAAGTACCAATGGATACAATTCGAAACCCCAACTCCAATAGAATTCGACAAATTACATATAAAAACGATCTCACCGCAAAGAATAATCTCAAACGGGATGGAATCAGGTTATCAAAAGGAGTCAGCGTTTGTTGTTAGCATGTCAAATCCTTCTCAAATGTTCCATGGAAACCTCTCGTGTTCGATGAAAAAGTAAAGTTCGGTGAAAAGGTCATCCGTCAGCTCCAGATATGATTGACGAAAAGGAGTCACTCTATATCGTCGTAACCCAGAATACTATCTAACATTTGTGAGAGGGAACTTCATACTGTTTAACAAGATCCCCGTATCGACCATAAAACTTCCTTAGTGACGATTTCAAGCATTCAACAACGTATCCCTATGTAAAATGTTTATTGGCAAACCGTTTGGCTTTCAGAATAAAACATTAAAAACAAATCATTTCCACTGACCTAAATAGTTATTTTAATGTGGTTTCAATGGTATGTTGCTGGATGTTTTAAACATTAAAGTTTATCCTAATATTATGGACCGTGTGTCAGTATTTAAATTCACCCACAAGACAATAAGATATATGTTTACATTTTTATTTTTGTTCAGAATGGTAACGACCACACATTGGCGAATGTTAGATGAGTAATTTCATAAGAGGAGCATGCCCTAGCATAATGTATAAGTTCAGATATGAAAACGACATATACAGAAGAAGACGGGACCTTTTTCACTCAGAAACGAAAAGGCATGACATTGAAATCTTCAGGTTTCGTCATCAAGGGAAGTGTGAATCAAATATAATTTCCCTCCAATTAACATCATGTTTGACTTAAGAAGGCTATGTTTAACTGAGGTTTTTTTCTATGTTTATGTCATTGGTGTAATTTAAGGCGTATATAAGGTATAAATAATGTAACTAGATCTATATTATATGATGCTCTTACCAATTAGTTATAATTGTGTTTAACTCAACAGAAGATAATCTACGACAAAAATGTATATATGCACTAGGTAACCTTCAGGTTTGGATGCTCATTATCATAAAGCTAGATTGAATAAACATTTGCATAAAATGACTAACGACACGGACAAAACACAAATTATCGGGACGACAAAACGATTGAAATAACATGAAAAAACGTACACAAACAAACTCTCATGCAAACACACACACACACGAGCGCGCGCATGCAGAGTGAAAAAGATTCTACATATTGCAAGTAAAGTGTGATATAGTAATAAATAAATGAAAATTGAATTCAAACAAAATGATAACTAAAAAACTAAACTCAAATTACCAACGAAATGTGAATGGAACTAGATCTAAGTGAAAATTATTTTTGCGTGAGAGAGTGTATGTGTGCGGTTTTCATGTTATTTTAATCGTTTTGTCCTGATGAAGGGACGGGTCGTCCCAAAAAGTTGACTTACATTAGTTGTTATTTCTTTTCTTGAGTTGTATCCATTGTTTAGATCCGACACCCTAGGATATGGAGTGTTGTTAGTTTGTATATATATATATATATATATATATATATATATATATATATATATATATATATATATATATATATATATATATATATATATATATACATACAATTCTTATCTAATTTATTGATTTTCATTCAAATCCGAAGGCAAACGGACCTTGCGCTACATAAGTACCAAGATGCACGGTTATAAACTTCTTATAACTCCTACATGGTACACTTGACGCCAATAATATATCATATATTCATAAATTTTAATGATCACACAAAATAGGTATAAAAAAATTTTTTTCCACATTACTTTCTAAGTCTCCCACATATAATGAAGTTAAATGCAGCAACTGCCGGTTTATTTTTCGGTGTATTTTGTTGATACAGTTGTAGAAAAAGAATGACTAGTCAATTTAAGGACTTTATTGAGTTTTTGTCGTTAAATTGGAGTTTTCGTATTCATTACGTGTCGGTATTTTGTAATTAAAATGTTATTGGTGTTCTTCCATATAAAGAATAAGACAGTTACTATTTTATATCTTTTTATGTTGTTTGAGATACACGATGAATTGTTCCTTCAACTCTG
Source organism: Atrina japonica (assembly GCA_030159075.1). NCBI lineage: Eukaryota > Metazoa > Mollusca > Bivalvia > Pterioida > Pinnidae > Atrina > Atrina japonica. Next base: position 1,385,919 of record BROG01000117.1, read on the forward strand.
TGTTCTAGAAACACTAGCGGAAAATTTTGTTCAGACGTGAAATTGGACAGCTTAAATGTCTTTTAATGTCTGTTTTGATAAAGATTACATCAAAGGAAATGATCTATTTTGTGAATAGCCGATAAATCAACACGTTAATGTTTACTACATCAAATAACTAACTTTATCATTGCCTTGATTTTCAATCAGGTTTTAACACTCTAACAAAGTAGGCAGAAACTTTGGACTGTGACGTCAAGCATTCGATATTTGTGAAATCAATGATTTACTTTTACCTTCCCTTCTTTAGAATCAGTATCAGAGAACAGGTAACTGATCAAATAATGTTTAACACTTTGTATCTTATTATAAGTATTTGAGCAATATAATGGTGCAATCGTTGTAATTAGATATGGCAATCAAACTGTATTATCTTTCAGTAAACAGCAAGTAAAACATTTCAGCTGAACGGGGAACCTGGTTAATTTGAAATCCGGTTTATTTGAGTTACAATTATATTCCCCATTAATTTCTATGTATCCGTGTTCGACAAATTTATATATCATGTTTAGTTATATATGTAAAGCAGATTTATATTTATCTCAGTTTTGTAATAACTTAAGACTTGGGAAGATGTTTTGATAGAACTAGCCCAAGGTTTTTTTGGACTGTATATTCCCTATTGATTTTAACGTTGACTGTGGACTCACGGCAGGTGTGACCGGTCAATAAGGGATGCTTACTCCTCCATGGCACCTTGATTTCCAGAGGTCCTGTTTGTCCAGTTTTTTTCCAGATCTATATCCTGGACAGCCTAAAGATTTATACTTAGGTATATATATCGTATATTTGTTTGGACTGTATATTTGGCGTGTTTTCTAATGTCCTACCCAACTCCAATACTGAACATCATTTATGTATTGATATGTATCAAAATTCTGAGCTACTGTTAACGGTATTATACAGAAACCGTCCAAAACAATGCAAAACCTAATGATGAGTGTCAAATATCACGTAACGGGACATATTTGGAGTGAACTTAAACTGAATTCAAAGCAGACAACTTCGACATGGATATTAATGAAAATAGTTGTAGGTATCGATGAAAACTTATAGAATTTCAACAAAAATATGACGAAGTCATTCATCATTGATGAAATTTTGAACTGTCGTGTTGAATTGTTCCTTCCTATTGACCAAGTTTAGAAATACATGTAGAAATACATGTATCAAGATATTTACGTTTATAAACGTGACGATTTCAATTTTCATATCAATAACTTCCCATTTTAGTAGTAATATCTCGTTTTCTCCTGCATGTGGCGTTTTCAGAGTTTATACGTTATGCCAGGGCATGTTCCTCTTACGACTGTTTTATTCTGAAATCTGAGACCCAAACGAGTCGCCAGTAAACTACTCACACACTGATTCGTTGTGGAGTCCCCTCTCAAGAATGTTAGATCGTATTCTCGGGAGCACCACCATAAACAGTGACTCCCTTCCATCAATCAGATCTAAAACTTACAGATTACATTTCCATGAAGCTTGACCTTTGCATCGAACTCGAGAGGTTTTCATTGTAACATTTGTGACGGGTGTGGCATGCTTAAAGAATACACTGATTCATTCCGGACAGTGGGCTCGTATGAACAAAATGTCCTATGTCTTTAAGCATATTCGTAAATGCAGATATACGCTAAGAAAAATGACATTATATGCTACGCGTTTTGTTTATCGTCGTAAGTGGATTGCACGACGTGTCTTACTCGTATCTTTTCATCTAAGAATATGCTTAAGGTTAAACACCCATTTACCTTGTCCTAAATATCTAAACATGTTGCTTTCCGAGTGGAGCAAAATGGCAGACGTAGGCAACGAATAGCAGGGAGATTATCCCCATTTGAAGACAGTGACAATAAGGGTCTTCTCACTCGCTATTGTATAATGTGTGGATCGGAGAACTTTTTACGATATTTCATGGGCCTTTTAGTACATGTATATATCTTTTTTATTATTACACGAGCTTCACATATTATGCCAGTTATCTTGATATATAAATAGAAGTAATGATACAAATAGCATCTTTAGTCAGAAGTAATACAGGTATACATAAATCTTGATAACAGTGGACTGATAATCTATATATGTTGATCTAGTGTCGGACTTTATATCTTTTGAATTTATCTAAATATTTGACAACTTGTGGATTAGTCAACTGAAAAAGCCAAATTGTTTATTACAAGGTGTTAATCTAGCTTTATATATATTATCACCAATAAGTTTCAATGGTGGAACGAATTTCCCAATTTTCGTTTTGAAGTTTCTATTCACAGTTAATTTTGGTTTACAGTTTACCTTGTCATTTTTGCCCCTGATTATTCCAGCCCTTTTACGACAGAAAACATATTTACCTGATCTTAAATTCGTCCTTAATCACCATAACTGCAGGGATGTCATGAATGTCCATACTTCAACTATTTAGCTTGAAAGTTTCGCCCTCATTTTATATTTGCCCTCTAATCTCAGGGCGAAAAATAAACGGGAGCGATTATCTCAATGTATACGGTATTGACTTCCCTCTTTTGTCACATAGATCGAAACGTATATCTACGTAAACAAGTTTTGATTAAACCAAATAAATTTTATACATAAATTGATTTTCATTGAGATTTATTATTAATTGATTTAACGGATTCTTGTTTTTCTAGCTACACTGATATTCATTGTATTAATTGAGAAGAAAATGTTACAATTATCATTTTTCGATTTCATTTTTACGAAATGGCGTAATCTACCCCAGGCTGTTTAGTCGGTGTCCGATTCAGGATGGCTGTCCGCGTGATTAATACGAGTTTCATTTCCCCAATTTTCTTGATTATAATGAACCCCATAAATCATCTCTTATCGAATCCTGAAATACAGATGTTATACACTGAAATCTAAAAATAGATTTGGTAGTATTTCTTTTCTTTTGAGATGCATAGATATTCGAATACTACTTCTATAGAGTTCAGTCACCTGACAGGAGTAGGTCTACTACATACTACGGATTGGTCACTCTAGCCTGCTCATCTGGAAGATTTAAATGTTTATTACAAGTTTAATCATAATTTTAACTTTTATGCATTCTACATGGATCACTATACACATGTATGCCATATATGTCACAAAGAAAATAAAATTGTGTCCAGAACAGAGCAGAACAACATATATTGTGTTTTTTCTTTAAAATTTTATCAATTTATATTCGTATAAACGTAGTGAATTTAAATATAACTGGTATGAGATTTGAGCCTCAAAAAATGATTTAAACATTATTTATCCATGGTGTTGAATGAAACATTTTACATACATTTGATATAAGTTAACAGGATTCCGTAAATCGGCAACAGGTTTTGTTAAACTTATGTAAGGTTACAATATGGGATCGAAAGTATTTATAAACAGTTATAATGATTGTTTTGGCAAACTTAATAGGGTGTCTGTGAACTTTACCTTTGATCCCCATGACCTTGAAATTTTGTCAAAATGATCCTCAGATAATTCCTAGTAACTTTCTCATATATCTTTGTATACAAAGTGTGATCTTGTGTCATCTTGGTCATTTTGTTTCCTTACATTTGGTTCAAAGAATTATATAACCACTTTTTAAAATTTTGTGCGGAAATCGGACCCTAGTTCAAAAAGACAGGAGTCGGCGGCTCTGTCTGCTTTGAATGCTGAACTCCGTCCAAATCCTACAACAGACACGTGCCGACACCTACTGTGACACGGGACTCCCTTTGTGAAGCACTCCTGAACATGTGTCTCTCAAAAGCAACGTTCTCTTTTGGCATGAAATACTCGTTTAATTCTGTTTTTGCTGTCTCTAAATCGTCACCTGTATCAGGGATGGTATCGAAAATGTCTTGTATCTCTCTCTGCTGAGTGTAAAAATAAAGCGCGTTTTGTGTTTTTTCTGTGACTCCTGATGCAGTGAGATACATGTCAAACAATTTTGTCCACTTAATCCATCTTTGTGAAACACTAGTTTGATCTCCACTGACATCAAAATGACTAATAGCATTTACTTGCAGTGTTTTGGCCATATTTCATTTTAATATTTTTGAGTGATTTTTTAAAATCCTCGTCGCCAATGTAATGTCTCTATTAGTCTTAATAGAACATGCTCTAAGCACACACAGATAAACACCAGAACGTCTGTCCTTATACATGTTTTATTTCTAACTAACCAAAAATATATACATTTAACATAACTTCGGTAGCCACAGAGCTGTCAACATTAAACTGTGTATCACCATTGCATTGACTACATTAGTATAGGTCAGGATGACAAACTGATATTTCAGATAAGAACATTACAGAAGGTGACCTACAAAATTAAAATAAATGTTCTTTCATTCTTCTCTCATACAAATCCATAAAAATGCGATGTATATTACTATAGTATGATATTATAACTTCATAAGTTCTAGGGATTTTATTGGACAAAAAGCGTTGAGTATTTCCCTCTGTCTCGGTCATACCAGGGTGATATTCAGCAGGGTGACATTCAATAAAAATATCACATGCGCAGAAATGGATGCGCGTAACCTCTAGCCTATATGAGTTGTGTAACATACATTTTTCGACGTAGACTGGAACCGAAAGAAAAACAACCGAAATTAAACGATTTGATAAAATTGATATATCATTTTCGAATATATTTGCTGCAGTCAGCCAAACTGACATGCTTGAGGCTTAAGATTCAAAATCCAGGCGCGGATCCAGAATTTTTTTCCAGGGTGGGGGGTCGAACCTTTTCACCAAATCGAACCCGTGATATAGGCCTAATGTTCAACCCTTTATTTTTCAACTCTTGAGAAAAACGCTCTATATAAACCACTGCACCACGCAGACGACCTTTTTGTCATGTATTGATGTTTTCTGGTAGGAATATGTTATTTAGCTAAAGAGACTTGACTGAAATAATCTTCGTTTGCCTTTCTTGATAAATGATTGTACAATTTTTTTTTTCGTCAATTTCTAATGAATGGTGAAGATGCATTAGTGCAAGCCCAGTCAACCTGTCCTCTTGCATAGTACTACGCATGTAACTCTTGATGCGTCTTAATCCAGGAAAAGGATCTTTCGGCCTCACATGTTGTGATAGGTAAAACACATCCAATGTGAAGAAGAATTTTCACGTTCGGGAAAACGTCCCCATCTACAAAAGTTGAAAAGATTGAGTAGATTGCAGAGCTTGTCTGAAGTTTCTTTGCTCATGTTAACACAATAACGTCTCCAATCTCCGAGTTCTTTCTCCAAATCCTTTACAGAAAGACAAGGCAGGTCGCTCCCCCAAAATGCTAGTTATGAGGCAAGTTTGAACAATCCCTCGTGTGAAATATTTGTCACATTGACAGGCAACAAAGAGCATATCGAATATGCCGCCAGATCTTCTTTTTGAAACCTCGTATTTAATTCATGAGGAAAAAGTCCAAAAATGGAATGGCCACGACAGATCTATAATAATCTCTTGGATAACTTGTGGAGACATTTTTCTCTGTGTTGCTGCTTGAAGCAAACCCTTGGGGTTTTAATCACTATATCAGGTCGTCTGCAATTTGTTTTGCATCTTCAAAGCAAGACTCAAATTCCGTATCTACCGCTCTACGAATTTCTTTGATCCTATCCAGGTGTTCCCTCAATTAACTTACTTGCAGTGAAAATGTCAATATCTCTTTTCTGAAGTTTTAGAGTCAAAGGCTTTATTGTATCTATAACATACCTTACAAACACAAATGTTATCAACACAGAGAAAGACGTCATCGAAGCCAACAGCCCCTGTGCGGTCACCTTCGTTTGTCTATCCCAAGACCAGTCTTCACTGGTACTTTCATCAAGGTTTTGATTGAGAATGTTCTTCAGACATTTGATGACGAACTTGTACATAGTGTAGAAAAACATCAAAGCAGATATGACGCTCAACCCACCTAGTCTTACAGAGTCCAACTAGTTTATTTCTAGAAAAATCTACAGACCCACCATTATCTATAACAGTCTCAAGAAATCCTTGTCGTTTAGGGGAACTGTCAAAGAAAATAAACACCGAATTAAGGACATCTATCATATTTTTCACAAGGGGTAATTTGCAGGCTGAAGCGATGATCAGATTCAACACATGACTTCGACAGTGTGTGTACAAAGCTAATTGGTTTAGAGATTTGATTCGTCCCTGACACCCCCGTTTTTCCGATGCCATTGCTGCTGCACCATCATATGCTTGCCCTCACATATTCTTAATCAGAATTGCAAGCAAGCTGAGGATCTCAATAAGTTTATCAGCAATTGCTTCCCCAGTAGTTCTGCCTATATTTGCAAACTCAAGAAATTCCTCCTTAATGATGGCAGGATGTTCTCTAGTATCTAGAAATCTGAGACACAAGACTAAAACCTCTTTGTTAGCGTACTTGTCAGTTACCTCATCGGCTATGATGGAATAAAACCCCCTCCCTTGTAAACCCTTCAAAATTTTACGTGTGATGTGACTTTCTTTCGAGTTGGATGACCTCATTCTGAACGGTTTTGCTGGTATATAAGGCATTCCTTTTTGAAGATGTGACCAGAGCTGCTCGTCATGCTTTGCCAACAGCTGTAATATTGCCAGGAAATTACCTTTGTTTGAGGAATCACTTGTGGTATCATCTCTGTGTCCTCGAAGAGGAATTATTTTGTTTCCCACAAAGAATGATCGCATCTACTATTTTCTCAAGCAACTTTATGTTGTGTTGATACTGTTCCTGATTTTGCTGATTGAGTTTATACGGGAAGAGACGAAGATGGCGCTTCGGATGTCATCTTGGTTGTGTGATAAACAGATTTGGCACTCTTGTGGTGATCTGAATTTTGATGCTTTTAAAAGGGCAGATGTTTTTCCTAGGGCTTTTTTATACGCAGTAAAAGTTTGCGTAACAAATGTATTTTGATGTTGGACATCTGACTGAGGGAACATGACAACAAAACTTACACAGACCACCATTTAACAGTTTGCTGAAGGTCAACCATGAAAACTGATTCATCCAAGAAGATCGAAATGATAAAGTCTTTTTAAGTTTACCTGTATTCGTTGTTTGAGCACGACCTGTTTTTATTTTGGCGACATCGTCTGGCAAGGGTTGGTTTTGAATATAACTGATCTTTTCAGCTGAGGACATTTATTACACCTGTTACAATTTTACCAAGATCAGAAAAAGCCCAATCGTCTTTATCATGTTCTGTTGTCTTAATAAATTCATTATCATCAGATTTGATATCCGTCTTTTCATTTTGTGGGTCCATGGTGAGTTCCGGGGTATCATCTGAATCAATAGAAAGTTTTGACATTTTATAGGCAGGCTCCTTCATTTCATTGGATTCAGTAGGTAAAACTGGGAAACAAACCACAAAATGATTTGGTGACCAATTGTTTGGGTTATCATTTTCAGTGTGTGACCACCATGATGTAGATGGGGGAACCTTGACGTACCTTTTCATCTGAAAATGGCTTTATTTCTTGATGAAGAAAATTTCTGTTTACAGCAACATTTTGTATTGTAGGATAAATGCTATATATTGGCTGATTTAGGGCGTTTGCAGCTGCGAAAAAATGAATCAAAGAACAATATTCCCCTTATCTGATCGAATTTAGAGTTTCGTTCTGAATCGACTTGAGAAAATTCCCCGGTACAAGTGATTTGTCCGATACTGACGTCTCCACAACATACTGTACACTTGTGGGATGAGAGCACATCTTATCGTAAGTTGCCTGTGACGCATACTTTCTCGAATTTTTACAAGTTCTAATACGGTCATGACACGAAGTTCGATATGTCTCTCTTCATGACCCAAAATGGCTTTAGAGAGGGCTCTATAGAAGCAATTGCCATCCCCGTACACTTTCACAGGACAAATATCTATTGGGCCATCTTCTGGATAAAGCGCTTCAGCAATTTTGTCCAGATTACCACCTCTGGGCAATATATCGGACCTCATTACACTCAGATCATAAGTGTAGTCTTTCTTACAACTTGCGTAATCTTAAAGATACATCGAACTGCAAGGCTTGCAGCCTTTTGCTGCTGCTTTCAGTAAAGATGATGCATGTACAAGATCAAAATCCTACCTTTCACCCATAATATCTTTTGCATCTATCACTAATCAAGTTTTAAAATTGGAAGGAAATGACACTCGTATTACTATGAGAGAATTCTATTAATATTCACTTAGAATGATAAACGAATACGTCTGTCACATTGAGTCTGAAGCAGAGGTATGCTAAAGCCGATGACTTTATGACGATGCAGTAGCAAAATGACAAGATTATGACGTCAATCACTCGTAATAGGATATTAAACAAATCATTCTTGTTTTCTTTCGAAATAATCATGGGCTAAGATGTCCCCTTGTCGAACACCTAATAATTTTCGACATATGTCTTCGGAGTGAGAGTTGTTTGTTGTGTGCCATCCCCTTGTTTTCGATTGCTTGTCAAAAGTGCTGATTTTTTGTGGTGGTCGTTGTTTGTGCTGCTGTTTGTTTTTGTTTTGGCCGCGGTGCAGTGTGCTCTTGACTTATGGATTTTTGTTTTGTTTATCCCTTGATAAGAAATCAGGTTTGTCAAACTAGTTTTTTTTCTTATAAAAAATCGTTATATTGTATTTTTATCTTTGCAAATTCCAGGGGGGTCCAGACCCCTCCGACCCCCCCCCCCCCTCTAGATCCGCGCATGAAATCGACGCTAAGAACGGTTTGGGTATCGAAGGCAGTTTGTATTACGAACGTGATGAACTTTCGTACATGTAGATTTTTGCATGAATCAAGTATAAAAAAAAATACTGCTGTTGCAGTTTATTTTGTGTTTTAAGTAATTCAATGGATAACATATGCTTCGATACAGTGGATCGGTATAATATAATAAATAAAACATTCCTGATCGGGTGGCAGTGGAAATTGTCACCCCTTGAAAATCATTGTCAACATCACTTTTACTTCGGTTGAGAATGTATTTCCTCGGGGTGACAATTTCCACTACCACCCTCTCAGGAATGTTATATCTATATAATAAAATTCAAAAGTTATACATTGTATAGACATGTTATTAAGTTTATACAATTCATTATTTTATATTAAATGATAATTTATAAATTTAAACAGGGATATATAAAGCTAATATTAGCTTTATATATCGCTGATTTAAATAATGCGATTAGTTTATAAGATAATATAAGTTTAACTCGCCATATAAATGTGAAATTATTTAGATGTAGTATAATTTAGCATTGAACGCTATAACATCTTTCTTTTTCTGATGCATTAATCTGAATGTGGTCAGTTAGTTAAAAAGTGCGGGAAAACTCACACAAAACTTGCTTGACCACTCTCATACTTGGACATAACAACTCTCGACCAACAAAATACGAACACGTAACATCACATGACATAACAATTTAGACAAAAGAGCACATAACATACAGTGACGGACTAACAACAAGTAAACGATAATTTACTACGGACTTACTGACCGACAAATTACAAAACATTAAAATCATTAATCAAATAGCAATTAATATTTTGTCCCTAGGACAGATATAGGCCTAGTGATATTCACTGCAGATCTACATTTATGGAAGAAATGGGGAGCATAAGGTTTTGACTATTTCCAAATTTAAATATTCGAATGACTGATAACACGTTATATTGTAACGTTTCATCCTAGCGTGAACTACACACGTAGACACGGGTCCCACTGCCCCTTTCGGTTGCAGATCCCAATGGCCGGCTAGCTCTTACAGAATAAAATAAAACAAAACAATCAAATTTACCTTAGACACTAGTATATTTATTAACTAAATAAATAAGAAAAATACGACGAGACAGCACAAATTCACGAAACAAAAACAAAGACTCCGTAACAGGTCTAAATTACCGGCCCGCAGGCTTAAAGGGTACCTGCAGTGTGTAGATTGTATGTAGATTGTTCCTATTGATACAAGGCGAGGGCAAAAAACCGCATCCAAATCGGTACAGTAATAACGGAGTTATCGGTCGTCAAAGTTGTCAATTTTCACCTGCCGCGCAATCCCAATCATAGCACAAATGGAAACGCTCGGAATCGAGGCTCCAGTGGTCGTGACGTCACAACAGTAGTTTTATCTTAGGAAGATGGCGGAAGATGATTGAAGCGACACAGCGAGTGAGAGTAGTTTTGGACCCCGATTATGTCTGATGGTACTTAAAGTTTCGATGAATTTGATTACGGTGATTCACAGTTAGGTGTATATGTTCAAGCCAGAAGTTGATTCAGACGAGGAATATACAGTTCCAAACCCCACAATGGCTGATAGCGATAGTAGGCCTACTACAGTAGCCAGGAGGAACGACTTGAGAACAGCACCTGGTAAGATAACTGATAAGCCCACATGTTCATTTGTAATTATTTTTCATTTATATTTCAATTGTATTGTGACAGGAAATTAAAGACATAGTATCTACGATTTCCTCAAATATTTCAATCTCAATTGTTTGGGTCAAATATGTTAATATTTGGAGATAAAAAACGAAAAATTGTTGAATTAAAACACATAGAAGTATAGTTTTATTGTATTTCACAACTTTCCACGTTTTTTTTATTTTTTGTCGGTACGACAAAAAATTCGTTTGCCAAGCCCGCCCATATTCATATAACCTTAGCGTGACCTGTATTTGCGCATTTCCATTGTTGATAGTGAAAAGCATGGCGTCCAAAGCAAAAACAAATCGTGGCCGACCTGTTAAATTGACAGATTCAGCTAGAAAAAGAAATCGGAAAGAAGTTCTGGCGAAATACAACAAGACCAAGATAAATATTGGAAATTGGAGCATGATCGATGGATAAGCCTCAAGGACCGTCTAAATGTAGGATCTCAAAATAAATCAACACGTGCTTACCTCAGCAACCATTGATTGATATCGATACGATCTAGGTCATTGCGTGTGCTTCTGGGATTGTTTTCTGTGCATAATTAATGATTTTTTCTGTTTGATTCTTACAGACGACGACAACAAATCAGCATTTATCCGTTAATTACGCTAATTATACAAAAAAGTGTCGACGTGGAAGATCATTATTCAGTCATATCTTCGATATTTCCGCAAAATTGCCGACTAAAAAAAATAACCATTTTCGTAGATACTATGTCTTTAAAGGATTCTACGCCTAATTCCGTTAGAATTCAATACCACTTACCGAGTATAATATTATCGGGCATCTACTTGGTCTTTGGTCGAGAGTCACGAAGATGAAACCGTAAATAATGATGATTTTCGGTGTTCACTATATTGACTATTGTATTCACTTATATATTTACTATGTTTTAATTTATTGAAACCATTATAACATGGAAATGAAGTTATACGCATGTAGGTGCTTCTCAATCAAGATTTATATAGCTACATCTTATACTACCGATGTTAATGAACTGCCCGAAGTAAAACAATAAAAAAAAACCCACATCACATTTGCATTCGGTGAACTCAATACACTACGGATGTCCAAAGGATCGGATTTTGCGTCTAAAGACGCCCAGTGATTCGATAATTTTATACTTTATGAATGTCAAGTATTATTTAATTGACATTATTATGATCTATAAAAAAATAAAAATCAGACCAGACCCTCAACTTTGACATATCCAGAATATCAACTCAACCTATTTTGACATGATATTCCTCTGCATGTACAAATAATTGGAATTAATCAATGATAATAGAAAAGTGCTAAACATTGTTTATATATGTGTGTGTAGTGAATTTAAGAATGTCTGCATATCTTATTGTGTGTCAATCAGAATTCAGGCAATGCTCCATGATATTGTCACTTCATTTGCCATTCTCACAATTAATGGCATTTTTTCAGGAATGTTTTTCCTGCTTCAGCTATATAAAACACTCAAAATTAATGATTGTTATCCACCACTCTTAGTTTTTTTAAAAACATGTTAGTTAATACATGTGTATTTGTTTTTCTTTTCATAAGGTGTACATGTGGTCATTGTTCCCAAAATGCCAACTGTTAAAATCCATATGTTGCCACGAGATACAAAAGGTGATGGCGGCGGTACTGGAGGAAGATCCAGGGGAAGCAGTGCATAACAGAGCACAATGGATTTCATCCAGTGTTTCTGCAGCCATCAGTTCTGAGAAACGGCATATCATAATCTCATTATGAGGAAATTTTCGAATCCAATGGGTAATCACATTTCTTAAAATAAATGATAACTGAACTCTTAAATGGTTAATGTATATTTTTTATTTAATGTTGATAAGCATTAACACATATGCATCAATGAGACATCATTACAATAATAGTAATAAACAATTTAACAAGACTGTAAAAGACAGAATTTTGAACATAAATAAATCACTTAAAAACTGCAATGAAATAGTTGTGTACCTCCACAAAATACTTAATCAAAATTAGGATATAACAATCTGCTTACACCTGGACTATGTTCAAATATCACTCAACAAATTGAACATATTAAAGAAGCAAATGACTGAATGAAATGATATTGTAAATGAAATTACATATCTGAATAATAATAGTATATAAAGTTTAAGCAATTCATTATGCAGTAACAACTGCTGACAAAGGATTCATCATAAAAAAGAGGAGTCCTATATCAAAACTTGCAAAATAAACAAGGAATTTAAAAATAACCTTTCAACTAGGAGTCTTGATTAAAGAGTTTACACATTAACAAAGGCATCTAGTACATCAGACTTAGTAGTATAATAAGAAATCTATAACTTTCAACAAGGCAGTGTCTTATACAGACATGAACATGAGACCTAAAAATTAACTACAACAGTTTAAGAAACATGTGTACATCAGATAATACACAATAACAAAAATCTGTGGCAACTTTTAACAAGAGCATCAGACTTGTACATTAAGAAAATATCTGTAACAACTTTTAACAAGGAAATCTGTATCTAAATACCATACATAAAAACAATTCTGACACACCAGATGTATGCTATGAGACTACTGAAGCACTGCATATCTACAACAATACTGCATATGTACTGAGACACCAGGCTTTTCATTAGAACATCAGTGAAACTACAAATATTTATAATTTACAGTAACAAAACTGAGACACTAACACGATGACAGAAAATGCAAATGTACTATTATATGCATTGAATGAAATATAGTAATTCATATCTATTATATTCAAGCCACCATGCCCCATAGTGGTTGAAGCTTCGTGATTTAAAAAAACTTTCAAAGTCTTCTCCTCTAATCAGCCCCAGGTTATGAGGCCCAGCTAGAACTTCAGCTGACTGTCTTAAAAAGTTTGCCTGTTTGCCCCAGATGGTTTCTTCTTGGGACCATTATAATCAGTTTCTCCTCCTTCACCAAAAAAAAACTAACTGGCCTCCACCATATGAATGAAAAATATAATATATAACTTTTAACAAGGAAGTCTGTATGGGACATATACCTTAACAAAGATCTATCATGACTTAACAAGAAATCAATAACAACTTTAAACAAGAAAGCCTGTATCAAACTTATGCATTAACAACTTAACAAGAACTCTAGAACAAACAATCCTACATCAAATACATTTTAAAACAAGAGATGATAACATTTTTAACAAGAGCCTGGTATTAGACTTAAAAAACTTAACAAGAATCTAATATTATATTTAATTTATTATTTGTCTTTTCAGGCGAATGCGGTACATTTTTTATACAGACAACTAGTTAGGTGGTGCTAGGGGTGGCTTGGAAGCAAATACATGTACCATTGCCTGCATGTGCTGTTTCATTGATACGTTCCATGTACCCCTGAGGAAAATGGCCAGTATCATGGGTTTTACACCATTTTAACCATTTCCATATCTAGTGTGCATTTGGCTCACAGCATCATCTTCCTTGGGATGAAAAAAACTGCTCACATAGTCATCGCATTGTGGCATAGTTCTTCTTGTGGCTAGCTCAACCACCTCTCTCTGAAGGATTTCAAACATAGCCTATTGAAAGAAGACAACATGAATGACATTTATTTTACATGATGTTTAATTACATTCTTTGTGCATTTATCACAGTCAACAAAACTTGTTAGATTTAAACTGTTATCTCAGCTTTTATTTACAAAAGTATTTCTGAAAATATATACAGAAAATAAAAGAAGCAAGTCTTACCATATGTCCTTTTTGTTTTTACTTTCTTTACAGTGAAATCCCCCTTCTGCTTTGGAAAATGCAATCTTTGTTTTCAGGTCACCTTCTTTGTGGTTGCTTGCTCTTTGGAAGAGTTCTCAATTAAATGCAGAGCAGCTAATTTCAGTCTGAAACATAAATCACACTAATCAGAACACATTACAAAATTGTGGAAACAACAAATAATAGTTTATCATAACTACTCTTCACTACAATTTACTGCAAAAGTGACCAAATTTCTTAAATTATAATTTTATGAAAGACCTGTTCATCTGTTTCTATTGATGTGGTGAATGTATCAGAAGTGTTTAACCGAGCATAAGTCTTTTTTCCCCACATTGGTCTCCCTGTTTTACTCTTAGGTTTATATAGACAGACAGGCATAAGAAATCTTCAATTCCTATATATTTTGTTAAAACCCTGGTTTGGCACCTTCTGAATTGTGATTGTGAAAAAGTGTTTAACACAACCTTACCATCTGTATATCAATACCAACATTAGGAAATACTATATTTTCACAAAATATATAGGAATATAAGATTTTTATGGCCACGTTAAGCTCATATTAGTCTTATTTGTTATTCAAAAACAAAGATCAGGTAGAAAAAAATGAAATAATTTTATGCCCTTTAAAAAAATGTCTCAACAAAGCAGACTTGTATAACTTCAGAATTTATACTGAGCTTACCTACTCTGCATCCCAGGGTAAAAAAAACTACATTTTTGGGGGCACAATGATTCATCACCGAATGGTATGCCTCTAAACTACAGGTTTGGACTTGGAGTACTGGGATGAGGAGAACATTGGTATATCAGGCTTCATTTGGTTACTTTTAACTAAACATTCAAGTTTCTCCATTACTTTTGTACCTAGAAGAATAAAATGTAAATTATATATATATATATATATTTAATTGCATTATGCAACTTCAAGTGTTCATTTCAGCATATGGTCCAAAAACTTAGTACATTGGCATGCATTCACAACAAAGATATGAAATATTACTATTTCTACTTACTTATTTAGTATTATTAATGTTGAATTGAATTTTGAATGTTGTGTTTTACACTCAACATTTTTTTTGTGGTTATACTGTATATGTACATGCATAGTGGCAGTCAGTTTTTAATGGCTGAGGAGAGAAGCCAGTTACAATGTACCTGGGAAGCGACCACAAGCCTTTCGCAAGTAATCTGAATACTTTCTCACAAAAATCAACTTGGGCTCCAGTGGGACTCGAACCCGCACTGACAGGAAGTGAAAGAATTCACAATTTAAGGCACAATGCATTAACCAATCGTAAATGTAAAACAGATTGACTGTGACAAATACAAGATACTAAAGTTTCACTACAGGCATATTCATATATACACTGTCAGATAAGTTTATACACGTAGGTAGGTATTACAGCAAAAATAGTACCAAGTTGACCAGATAAAAGTACCAAACCGAGATACCATGTACCAAGGTGACTGACATTTGGAAAATATGAGTTATGACTGGACAATTTTATTATAATTCTGTTTTCACTCATTTTTAAATCCAGTTAATTCACTACTTGAACAAATATTGATAATCTAAATACCAGGTTAAGATGTGTCAAAAGTGTTTGTTCACTGTAATTTTTTTTACTAGATCTAAATATTTCACATATAAAAAATATTTGTCATCATTTTTTCCACCATGTTTCCTTGGTAATTTTGATGTTATTTACGAAGTTGGTACTTCAAAGATTTGACAATGAAACAAATATTACAAATAAGATGTCACAATCTACAGTACTAAATATTTACTTTTGGCACGCCCCTGTACGTGTGGTATAAACATATAAATACACTACTTGGGTGTGTATTTACATCAATACAACTTTTGTGGAAAATACTTAAATAGTTTTTCAGACCACATTCGACAGTCATCTAGGCTACAATCCAACGATATAAAAATCTATTAAATTTAACTTACTCGTTGTACTCTCTCTTCTGGGAGGCCCGTCTTGGTTTTTTGGGAGTACAGTACAGCTGTAAAATGGCGAGAACACAACAACGAATGTTTCGTCCGCCCGTTCCAATTCTTCCTTGAATTATGCACAAATGTAATCTGCTGGTGCAAAATACATCCTCTGCAATCTCCTTCATCATATTACATCCACCAGCGACGCATCGTCTTCCTTCTCTCGAACTTACTGACATACTTGTTGGCGACTATGCAGCCATGTTTGTACACAAACTTCGCCAAACGTTTCAGATTTTTTCCTCGTTCACACTTGGCTAATCGGTTTAATACTCCAGCAAAATATTACATATTTATAATTGTAAAACTAATACTTCCAAATACTACTTAAAACAAGAACTATAAAATTAAATTAACTCTTAATTCAATGAAAATGTAAGTCAGGTGATGTCCGTATCCTTCTCCGTCTCTAGAGCAACCTGACTATGGCAGAGGCAGTATAATATGTAGGCCGAATTTGTGTAGGCCGAATCCGTAATAGGCCGAATCTGCAATAGGCCGAATCCGTAATAGGCCGAGTTCTCATGGAATCCTTCTGGCTTAAAACTTATCCGATATGGCTGTCCGTTACTGTTGTGACGTCACAGCACATCCGATTCGAAAACCGCGCGTTTAGCAAAACTATTCAGGTGTGAATTAGGGTTTTCTCGCAATATCTCTCTTAATACAATACAACAAAAGTAAACAAAATTACTAATTCATTTCATTCTTCCTACAACCAAACTCTGAAAATGAACAGGAACAATATCACTTAACCCAAACTATTTCACATGTATCTCGTGCACCGTGTTAAGCCAGACGTACGATTATTTAACAAAAAAGCGCAACTTTATAAAATTATACTTAAATTAATAAAAACATTACAGTATACTCAAAATACGCGAAGATACACACAATTAGTGTCCAAAATAACATTTTATTATGATGACAGGGAATGATGGCAACAAAATGAATAAGGATGAAAATGGACTGAAAAATCAAAAGTTCACCTCATGTATATTTATCTAAAAGAGACAGGGAAATAGAGAACGTAACACTGCATCACACCTGTTTTATAAGGTAACACTTTCCGAAAGTACCCGAATAATTTAATGAGCCAATAAAATACTTTGAACAGTGACCTTTGGAGAATTAATGTATTCAAACAGAACCTGGTAAATCTTGCTCTATGATCTAATTTACAAGACGCCAGCGCCGCCAAAGGGAGGTAATTAGTGAATAAATGAGATAGAAATAAAATGATAATAGACTAAAGGATGGAGCAAAGAAAAATACTAGCAAAGCTAGGCAAGTTCGTCACAATATCACCTATTCGAAAAGGTGATATTACTTTACAAAACGAATAGGTGATATTACTTGGTCGATTATTCGAGTAGGAAATATCACTCATTCATTTGAATAGGTGATATCTTTCATTCGAATTGGGTTTTGTTTGTTTGTTTATTATTGTTTAACGTCCCACTCAAGAATCTTTCACTCATATGGAGACGTCACCAAATGCCGGTGAAGGGCTTCAAATTTTGGCCTATGCTCGGCACTTAAGGCCATTGAGCAGCGAGGGTTCTTTAACGTGCCGACACCAACTGCGACACTGGACATCGAGTTTTACTGTCTCATCCGAAGGACAGGAAACCAACCTGCTGCCGGTTGGACTCGAATTCACGACTTCACGATCAAGAGTCGAGCGCGCAACCGACTGAGCCAGACCGGCTCCATTCGAATAGGTGATATCACTCATTCGTATAAGTGATATCACCCATTTGAATTGGTGATATCACCTATTCGAATAAGTGATATCGCCTATTCGAAAGAGTGATATCACTAACTGCATGGTATTAAAAACTAAAACATAAAATCCTGCATCCGACTATGGATATGTTGTAAATTCTAAGGAGGCGGCTGCTGTTATGTTATATTACCATGCAGTAAGTGATATCACTCATTCACTTAAGAATTTATAAAAGTGATATCACCAATTTGCATAAGTGATATCACCCATTCGAATGAGTGATAGAGTGATATCACTAACTGCATGGTATTAAAAACTAAAACATAAAATCCTGCATCCGATGTTTATGGATATATTGTAAATTCTAAGGAGAGGGCTGCTGTTATGTTATTATAACTTTTGCCCTGTTTTCATTGTATTACGAAATAAAAATTTTAAACTAAAAATTCCTACATACCGAAAACCCGCCTGTGGGCCCTATTATCGATTAAATGTGATAAAATCAATACTGACCAATTACTAATTATATAACTATCGTATAAACAGAGGCATGCATGTATTTAGCTGGTATTAAATCGGCAGTTAATTTATTTTAGCTTATTTTCGTAAAGTAGCGTTATATAGGTCTCAACGTGTATTTCTGTCAGTAGAATTTACCAGTTTCTTGTGAAAAAAAAATTATCGATCAGGATTAACACTGATAAATTTTATCTGAAATATTATTGCAAATTTATGTCCATCCATATTCTAGAGTATAACCCCTAGTTTCCCGTTCAGTTTATGATGAGAACAAATATATTAACATTGCATGCCACTAAATATTTCCGGAACTTTGGACATTGATTGACCGTTCGTAGTTTATGTACGTATAAAGTACTCAGAGTTTCTCTTGAAGCACGTGGTATCTGCCATCACTCTGCAGTACGCTCGGCCTCAAAATTGGGTTATCAAATTTCTGTCGTATTTTCTATCGAAGGGCTTCAACGATGGCGAATCCACAGTGCTTTTTCGATATTACAGCAGAAAGTCGACCTTTGGGGAGAATAGTTATGGAAGTAAGACGACATTGTTGTTGTAAGCCTAGTATTTGGTAGTGACCGGCATGGTCGTAAATTTATTATGTAAGCACGAGACATGATTCATGATGGCTACTTCATTGTTGAGCGTTATCTCTCTTTTTTCAGCTACATGGAGATGTTATAAGAAGAATTTGTGACAATTTGTATAATTTTTTAAGTTGTGAACGTTGATAGTTTAACATGTATGGAATATATAAAGTAAAGAAGGAATGTATCTTTTCAGTGGTTGTATCATTATCTCAATGTATGGCCGAAGCTAATGGCACGTGGGGCAGTGCCAGTTATAACTTGAATCAATAAATGTTTCTTTTGGACCGAAATTCGGCCCCGATTTTAAGTTACTTTTCCCCCAAAAGGTAACATATATGTACAGGCTGGCATACTGTATAGAGGCTATAAGTCGGCCTATAAAAAGTATAATAATTGGAAATGTATCATTGTAATTTGTATGTTCATGCTTCCTTTTTCCAAGCAACGATGAGAAATTATATGCATTTGCCATTCACGCTGACCGTGCTAATTAGCAGGTTGAAATAGGGGCACGGTGATCATGTCAATCTATAGCCAGGTGTATCTAATTCAGTAATTGTATTAATATTCTGTATGTTAGTATTGTAGAGGAGGAAAAATGAACTTGGTTTTAATTTCTGTCACATCAAATGTTTATGTGCATGACCCTTCCTTTCTGAGTTTCTCATGGTAGGCCCTACTTAAAGCTGAACTACGAAGATATAAAGCTTTTGAACTTTTAATTAAAAAAAGTGTTGAAATTTTTTTTTTTGAAACATTCCCACTTCGTATCCCTATACAGCTAACATATTTATGATTGTTTCTCTGAAAATGGGAGCTGTATGTGAATATGAAGTGGGAATGTTTCAAAACATTTTTTTCGACAAAATTTATATTTATCAAAAGTTCAAGTGCTTTTTTATCTTCGTAGTTCAGCTTTAATTTTAACCACAAATAGAGATGTTCATAAAGTATATTGTTATGCTTGATGAACTTCTTTCATGGAAAACCATCGGATTTAAATGTCCATGCACAAACTTTGATAATATCTACCTTCATAGAAAAAATACACGTATTATATGTCTCTTCTGTAAATTTATTCCATGTAGAAAATGTTTTAGAAAATGTGTAATCTGTGCCAATATTTTAAGAATGCATAGTTGTGGAACATTTGAATGTTGACATTTTTTAAAATGGAATGAAAGATAAAGAACATTAGGCTTGCAAGTGTGTGGGGTAATAGCACAGTTTAAATTGACAGTTGAATTTTGCCAAAGGTTATTTGAATTTCTTCTTGTCACACTGCATTTTCAATGTTTGTTGGAGGTATGAACTAGGTGTTTAGTATTAATGAGGTCATCAAATTTAAAAATTGTTCACGCATAAATGGAAAGGTCAGTTGTCGTTTTTTTAGAAATTTTTCGTGAATTTTTAAGACTGCAAAAAGGGATGGGCCTTTTGTCACATGGTCAGATTGTTCTTGGAAAGGGTGGATCCAGTGTGGGGCAAAACAGAGTCAAGAGGATACCCGCTCTTTGTAAATATTTTTGAGAACCACTGCTTGTATTGAAAAACAAATTGAATCTGAATGATCTTCATGAATGTACATATATGATTCAAGTTTGTACTTTTTGTAGAAATCCGAATATTAATTTTGGAGGTCTTTGTCATATATAATTCATTTTAGTGTGATTCATTTGATTACTCATACCGCCTTGTAGTCACTATGATGTGGGAGTGGTAATTTTTTCACATGGTAAGATTATTGGAGACCACTTAAGGAATTTTTACGAACCTGCAACAAGCCGGCCTGGCTCAGTCGCTAGTTTGCTCAACTTTGGATCGCAGGTTGGTTTCCTGTCTTTTGTATGATGAGACAGTAAAACTCAAAGTCCTGTGTCACAGTAGGTGTCGGCACATTAAAGATCCCTCACAGCTCAATGGCCATAAGTGCCGAGCATAGGCCATATTTTAAGCCTTTCATTGGCATTTGGTAACGTCTCCATATGAGTGAAACATTCTTGAGTGGGACGTTGAACAGCAATAAACAAACAAACAAACCTGCAACAAGTACACACAGTCCTCTACCACAATTTTGTTTTTTGGCCAGGTCAGCCTGCTTGTTAATTCTTCTTTCCACATTTGTAGATGGTGCTCAGGTAATGATTTAGGCCCAATTGTCCCTCTTGTTAGATAACTAGGTTTGACTATAAGTCATATCAGCAAGAAGGAATAGTCAAGATAAATAATTCTATTTTAATAACCAAATCTATTTATACACATTATATGGTACATTGTATATTTGTACATTCAACAATCGCCTGACATAATTTTTGTATTTTATATACGGTATACACTAATGCTTTATTAAAATCCATATAATCTGTCAGAGCGTTGTCTTGTGAACCCTTTGTTAACCTGGACAAATTAAAATTTTAGGTACACATTACGAATGTAATATCGTACACTAAAATTACACTGGCAGGGCAAGGAAAGTGTAACTGTCCACTCGTCCTGGACAGTAGAAAATGGCGTGGGGACAAGTAATTACATGTACTGATGTAGGATTAGGTACTAATCCCCAATGATCAGCAATTTTTGTCCTAGATGTATAACATCTTTTTTAGCCTCTAAATCTTTCCATGAACACTACACTTTTAAAATCCTTTACTGCCATTTTAATTAATTATAAGTCCTATATCAGAGATTAGAGAAATAGCTAGTCTTGATGGTTCCATAAAAATTAATTAAAAATTGGGACAAGCTGGAGGTATCTAGGGACAAATCGTTTTCAAAATCACTTGTCCCATAGGATGAGTGATTTTTCAAAAATTTTTCCCACGCTGACTAGAAAAGTAAGTGCCCATGCTTCTTACATTTGGTTATCCAGTTTGTAATACAGTGGATCCTGTCTTTAGTGACCATCCATTTGCCACTGAAATGTGGTCTCTCAAGACAGGTGATCCCTCAAAGGAGGTTTTATTCAAAGGATTTATTAGCCAAGTGGCTTTTACATATCGTGTTTAAAGACAGGTGGTCTTTCATGAGAATTGTCTTTTAAGACAGTTTTCACTATAAAATGCTTTTCCCTTGAAGCCTTTCTCCACCAATAATATTATAAGTTCTAAAAATATAAACAATGTAAATCTTTGTGTACAAAATGTATGTTTAAAACATCCAAATGATCTGGATCCTAATTTTGATGATAAAAGCTTCATTTAAATTTTAGAAATAAACTGAGAAGTCATTCCATATATTCAAATGTACTGAGCAGCATAATTTTACAGAATATGAAATTTTAATGAATAAATTAAGAGTTATCTACATTTGGTTTATTTCAGTTATATGCTGATAAAGTTCCAAAGACAGCTGGTGAGTTTTACATTTTATTAGTCATATAAAACAAAATTTGAAAGGATTTCTTGATTTCTTTGATTTTCTCCACTTTCATTTATTATGGTATTCATTTTATGTGTTTTACTTTAATTAGGTAGATGAATGCTTTCCTGAAAGAGTTTTGCTGAAATTTTATTTTTTTTCTTATTTTTTAAGACTGTAAAAATGAAGGGGAAAGGGGGTAACTTTTCACACTGTCAGTTTCTTCTCCAAAATGGCTGAAGGAATTGCAAAGAAATTTTACAGAAAGCAAGTACTCAAGGTCCTCTACCAAGTTAATTCATTTCGACCAGATCAGCCCTGATATGGATCCAGGGTGGGGCAAAAGAGGCCTTGGGGGTACCCCCCTTTAAATCTTTTACTTCAGAAACACTACATTGATTGAAACACTCATTGCATCTGAGTGATCTACATGGATGTACATGTATTACAGAGGTGTTTACCATCCCGGATTTTCCGTATTTATTCCGGATTTGAGTCCTAAAATACGCATTACGGATTCACTTTCCGAAATTACGCTTTTCCGATATTGTGCCAAAAAATTTTTTTTTCCCTAGGTTATTGAAGTGCTTGGGATAATTCATATTTATTTGGTGTATTCAAACACCAGTTTGATTATGATTTCCGTTATTCGGAGTCTCTCTGGTCTTACCTTTACATGAGTCCTCCGAAAGATGTCTGCTAAAAGAAAAGCAGAAGACGCTTCTGATGTTGAACGTGTTTCTGGTCGAGACGCCACCCAAAAAAGAAAAAAGGCGTTGCAAAGATTTAAAACTAGCTATCACGAACTGTGGCCTTTCCTTACAAAATCTCAACGTGGGGACTACTACGTAAGGTGCACAATTTGTGCATCAGATTTTTCATGTGCACATGCCGGGAAAAACGACTGCTCGAGGCACGTTGAATCAAAAACCCATAAGGACCTGTCGCATTTACAGAATTCAAACAGGTCTATGTCTGTTTTTTTGAAAAACAATACACAAGAATTAGAAATGTCTCACAAGTTTGAAGAGGGCTGTGACCAGGGCAGAAGTTTTGACATGTGAACTGATAGCAGAATTAAATTTACCTATATCTGCAGCCGACACATTCAACAAAGGATTTAAAATAATGTTTCCAGATTCAAAAATAGCCCAAGGTATGTTATATAATACATGTATAGATATATTCTATCTGTAGGTCGAGATGGTGTATGGTTCATGTTCTTATAAATGAATCTGCCCCACATCATCTCAATTTCTTTCTCAATCCCAAACTTTTGGTCTGGAAACGTGGGAATGGGGTAAAAAAAAGCCTATTTCCTAGGGGAAGTGCTGCCGAAATTTTTTTTAGGGTTGGACATAGTTTTTTTCAAGGAAATAGGGGGGTCTATTCAGACAAGTGAGTGTATGTTGATTTTTTTTCTTATATTTTTTCACAATTCATACACTTGATTAAATAAAGCAGCATGCATTTACTTTGCTAGTTGCAGCTTTCTCTAGCAGAGTCCCCCTTTTGCACAAATTAGGTCTGTGTCGAAATATATGTTCAAAATTTGAGATTACTGACAGATGGCCAAAATTACTGAAAAAAATCATCATGATTACTGAAAGTGTCAAAAAGGGGTAAACACCTCTGGTATTATTCAAGTTTGTTAATTACAAAGAAATTAGAAAATAAATTTTTGATGCATTTTCTATGTAATCTTACATATCATTTTCATTCATTTTTGTATGATTTCTTTGATTTTCTCCCCATTTATTCATCATAATGCATTGATTTAATGTAATTAGGTACAGAAATTCTTTCCTGAAAGATTTTTTTTAATTCTTTATGAATTTTTAAAATGTTCAGCAAAAATGAAGGGGGGGGGGGTAACTTTTCACACCATTAGTTTCTTCTCCTAAACCTCTGAAGGGATTTTGGTTTTTCACACTCTTAAGTTGTTCTTCAAAACCGCTGCAGGAATCAAGAACCCAAGTTCCCCTACCAAGTTTGTGTTTGACCAAATCGACAGAGTTGGATCCATGGTTGGGCAAAATAGGTCTAAGGGAGTATCCCTCTTGAAAATCTAATCTAGAAGAGCTGCATGGATTGAAAAACTAATTGCATCTGAGTAATTTACATTGATGCTTGATTCAATTTCCTGTTTTTGGAATGAACTGGAAAATTTATTTTTGACATCTTTCCCTACTCAGTTTCATTCATTTTTAGTTCGCCGGAACGAAGTCCAGGATTTTCCTACCTAAAAAATCCTGGGTGCAGGGTCTGGAAATTTTGGTGAAAATACAACATTTTTACATAGAAACACTTCATTTGTGAAATTTATCTGAAAATACTTTATTTTTTTTATTTTTAATTCCATAATTTGAATTTTTGCATTATTTTTGGAAAACACAAGCCATTTTTGCATTGGGAATGGGTCCTTTAACCAGACCCAAATTCAGTATAGGAAAATCCCTGTCACTAGTTAGTCAGACTAGTTGAAAACCAATTTTATTAGTCCTACAACAAATTCACTAGTCTCAAAGTTGTACAATGAATTGCAAATTTTGCACCTATGTACTGAATTAGAAACAGAATAAATTATTCATCTATTGTTGTGGTTTTTTTTTAAGGCAAGGCCTTATTGCTGTGACAGGCTCAGAACTCCTGTTTTTTTGTTTTTTCGTGTACTCGATTAAGCATTGTCAGCTTCCCCATTCAAAAATCAATGTGCCATAGGATTTGCTGAACTACAACTTGGGCTGTAGAAAGTAGTTACATTATGTACCTGAGATTCAACCATTAAAATACTTCTTTTTGTCTAATTTGAATCTTGTTTTCATTCGCATACTCTCTCCTTATAATTCTTGAACTAGAACACCATTTCTTTTTATTTGAAAACTCATTGAAACTAAAATTCAACAATGTAGACGGTCGAAAATGCTGTGAAAATTTATTATTGTCACGTGACATAGGACACTTGTTGAAAAGGGGAATTCCCTCAGTTTAGCTTTGCTGATTTTGACATTGATACCCATTTTAATTTGCATTATTTAGAAACTAGAATCAATCATCATTTCCATTTTATGGGTTGTTATGTGATAACAATTTTTTGGGGTTTACTTCGATTTTTCCTGTTAGCTGTGAAGAGGTCATGAAGGTTGCATTCGTAATATATAGTCCAACTCTCGAATTCAACTTTTACAGAAATGTCAAATATTTTGGTGTAAATGAAATTAAATCTAGTGTGAATAATCATAAATTGAAATACCACATAATTCTACATATGTCTGCATTTTGAAATTACACATACGATTTATAGTTAGTTTCAACAAAACGTCATCAGTCTATTTATAAATATGGAATTCCACTATGTAATATTCCAGTGATGTTGAGCCTGCCTTACATGGGAGGAAATCCGTTCTTCAAGAAATAATGGCATTATGACAGTTTGGTGTTATAATGGAGGGCGTTATAAAGGGGGTGAACTGTATATTCTATTATAAATTCACCAAAAAAATTTGAAGGACTCTGCCCGAAACCATAAACAAGGAAAATTCTGAAACAAATTTTATTCTTAAAAGTTAGAATTTACTCATCTGAGTAAAAAATGAAAACTCAAGGACTTTAAAACGACTTTAAAATCTTCACACCTGAGGAAAGATTGTCAAGGGGCAGTGTAAATCTCGTCCAGAATGTCCTGATTCAATTAACATCAGTGTTTGAATATTATTCTTAGAATAATCTATGGTTAATTATTCAATAACCAACCAAGAGGTATAAAAGACATTAAAAATCAAGTAGGTAGCATGTTTTGTGGCATAAAAAAGAATATAGATATATGCCTTTTTAAAAACATTAAAATGCCAATACATGACCAAAGTGAGTAATTTATATACATGTATATGATATGTATAATGTATATTATAAACAATATACAAGATAGAAGTAAATTAGTATAAGTACATTAGATAAGTTAAATGACTCAGAACATACATGTACACTGGAGCATATGTACACTGTCCCTATTGTTAATGTAAACAAACATCGTATAGTCAAAACAAGCCAACAGAGAAAAAAGTGTTTGTCTCCAAATCTGTTTTGCTAAAAAAAAAAAAAACAAGTTGTTTTTGAAAGCCAAGGGATTAAACATGCCCCGAAACACTCTATGACCCTGATGACAATGATACATGTACATGTATTTGGGTTAATTTATCCCGAGACAAACATAGGGGTCAGCAATTTTCGCTGTTAAGAATTACTTAGGTCAGCTACCTGCAGTACTTAAGTATTTTATCACTTGAGGAAAAACTTTGTCTAAGAATTTCTTTATGGTCCACTGCTTTACACAAGTTAAGCAATTCTCAAGATATGAGTAAAATCTTGAAGTTGAGTGAAAAATTTGTCTTAGAATAGTTTTATGGCCCTGAGCCCGGATTAGGTAATTCTGGTGTTCACTACATGTATACACACTTTAATTAATCATTGCTTATGTCCATATTATTGTAATGATTACACAGATTTTTTACTAGTTAACCAGACTACCTGAA
The DNA here is from genome assembly GCA_030159075.1 of Atrina japonica. Taxonomy (NCBI): domain Eukaryota; kingdom Metazoa; phylum Mollusca; class Bivalvia; order Pterioida; family Pinnidae; genus Atrina; species Atrina japonica. The sequence goes on from BROG01000117.1 coordinate 1,412,867, forward strand.
GCACAACCTTGACTAGTCCAATGCAAAACTTCTAGTCTTGGACTGGCAGACTACTGCAAATTTCGAACCTTGGATGTGGCTCGTGGGCCTCTTTTTTCATTTACATGTACAAGTATGTACGTACATGTATAGCCAATCTGGCTTTTTCTGTCGTTTGGATGAGACAGTAAAAACTGAGGTCCCTTGTGGTAGTATGTTTCCGCACGTTAAAGAACCGTCACTGCTAATTGGCTGTAAAAAGTGCAGGGCATAGGCCAAAATTTGAAACCCTTCACCGGCATTTGGTGACATCTCCATATGAGTAAAAGATTCTTGAGTTGGACATTAAACAACACTACATCAACAACATGTATAGCCAGAAGAGGGATTCATTCTCAGAAGAGCCTCTTGTGTTCTGTCATTGTTGGTATAGGTACAGCTAAATAATGATTAATACAATAATAATAATCATTTTACATCAACAGAGAATTTCAGAGCACTTTGTACAGGAGAGAAGGGATTTGGATACAAAGGATCTGCTTTCCATCGAATTATTCCCGGTTTTATGTGTCAGGGAGGTGACTTCACCAGAGGGAATGGGACAGGAGGAAAGAGCATATATGGTAACAAATTTCCAGATGAGAATTTCATACTGAAGCACACAGGACCAGGTAATGATTCCTCTGTCACAAATTAACATGTGCATGACCAAGCAAAAATTATTGTTTGTAGTAACAGTTTTTAATGGAATTGAGTATGAGTTCAACATCATATAGCAGTTGAGCAGATTCTGACTCTTCACAGTTTCTACTTATACAGTTTCAAAACAATGTAGTATTCAAAGGCAGATTTTTAGCTCACCTGAGCCTTTAGCAAAGCTCAGGTGAACTATTGTGATCACTTCCCGTCTGGCGTCCGTCTGTAAATTTTCATATTTTCGACTTCTTCTCTAAAACTAAAGAAAGAATTTTGACGAAACTTGACAGGAAGCAAATGCTCAAGGTCCTTTAATAAGTTTGTAGTTTTCAGCCAGATTGGCCCAGGGGCAGATCCAGTGTGGGGTAGAAAATTCCCAAAAGGTACCCCTCTGTAAAAATCTTCTTTTCCAGAATAGCTGCATGAATTGAAAAATGGATTGTTCTGAGTGATTTACATGGATTTATTATTCAAGTTTGTTTTTTTTTTCATAAAAATCAAAAAATGAATTTTTGACGTTTTTGAGGTCTTTTCAGACTTTGTCATTTTCATTCATTTTTACATGATTTCCTCGATAATCTCCCCTTGCATTCACAATGATCCATTAAAGATAAGTGAAGAAATGTTTTTGTGCAAGAATTTGATTTCTATAATTTCTGTAAACGGCAATATATGTGTTTGTTGGCCAGATCAGCCTACATGTACATATTCTTCTTGGTCGTCTTTCCACATTTGCACATGGTTCTTAGGTGAGCGATTCAGGCCCTCTGGGGCCTCTTGTTCAAGATTTAGTTTGTGATATTTCTATTCATGCATTTGTTATAGTTAACATGATCTGTTTTTTGTTTTAACTGGAAATCCAATTTTTTATTGTCAGTTTTTAGACTTTCAACCTGAAATCCATTGTTGTTGGTTTTTTCATCATGTAGATGATGCTCCACTGTTTTTTTTGCAGTCTCAAAACAGTATAGTACACTTAAAGTAAAGCTTTCAACAAGGATATTCAGTGTGTGTTATTTCTATTCATGCATTTGTTATAATTTCTACCATGAAATGAATCATATTAGCAGGAAAATCAAGCAATAAATGATAATTTGATTAAAGGAGTACATATTAGGCTTACTATTCATTTATAAGGCAGTAGTGTCAACATGTTTACATTAACGTTATTGTCAATATACGTTTACAAATTTCTTAATCATGTACACGACATGCGCAATGTGATTGCCTACAAAACATTTAATTGAGGAAAAGTTCCCCCATAAATGCATTTTTGTTGTACTTTATCCAATATTAGACTCTTTAAGTAGTAAAAAGTAAAACGAACATCAATAATTCCCACTCGGGTAAATTCTGTCCTCACAGACAGTTGCTTTCAACATTTTACCTTATTTTCTATATCTCTAAATTTGTGTCTGTGAGGCACAGAAAGGGAGTGCTTCAATAATGTTATTACCTTGAATAAATACAGTAAAATAAAGCTAAAATACATTGCTCGGTGTCATGTTTCTATTTAGATATACCATTTTAATATGATTGAAAACTACATAGATTGTATAATAGACGTACAACAGGTAATTACGATAATCCTACATGTAAAAATAACTACATTGAGCCCTGTAATCCCTGTGTCTGCAGATTAGAAACTGTTACCGAGGTACGGAAAGGAGATACAACATTCCTAGTTTAATTTCATGAATAAATACAGTAAAATAAAGAGAATAAATCGAGGATTAAGTTCATATTATTTATTTTTAATATATTATTTCATGATGATGATGAATAAACATAAACATAGAACAAGCGTACGATAGATTCCAGTGTGTGCATTTAAAAACCCTCAATATTGGGCCTCCCGCTTGTAAGTTTCTACTTTTGAAAACATAACTAGATGCTTTGCCATGCATGCTTTTATTAGTTTTTATCGGATGTCATTTAATTTTGGACTGAGTTTTCGGTTGATACATCACAATGGCAGCATTATAAAGTATTACCGATGATGTAAAAATTTCACAGAATTTTGCGTGATATATCACATATATAAAATGCAAATCGAAAGTGAAACAAGATTATTTTTAACTTTGCCACATTAAACTTCGCAAACTCAAATATCGAAATTCATGAATTTTGGAAAGTTATTTACCACAGGGCTCTATGCGATGTTTGTATTCTGAAAAATAAATCTACGGTAACAAATTAACTTAAAGTCTTGCAGAATTTCAGCCTAGATTTACCATGGTTACGACCTATGACAGAGGTAGTCAAGTATTACAGTACTTAGTAGTCCTGTATACGGTTACACGATAATGTTTCGATTACCAAGTATCGTGTAAACGTTTACAGAATTTAGTTTGCAGCCCTATTCATTTTATAGTAGGATCTTATTCTACTTCTATCACTCATGTAACTACAGATTCATCATATCGATATTTTGTTAAGAGAGATAACTCCCAAGAGGTAGCACAGCAACTGAACATTGAACATCTACAGAAATTTTAAGCATGTTGGCATAGGATTTCAGTAGTTGCCGGTATCTGGTAAAACTACCCACCTCTCGTTTTCAGAGTTACTTTTCAAGATAAAAGTTACATTGCTTTTATTCATTGCACTAAAATATATTTTTTTAAGAGTCTAGACAATTTAATTTTGTTGTTGATAAACTTCTTATTCATCGGTGATATAAGCGCCAAGTATTCGTCATGGGTTTTTGAATTTGAAACTTAATTTTGTGATAATTTAAAATGTAAATAGTAACAAATTAAGTGTCTCGATTTTGTTGACATAACATTATCAGCATGTAATCAAGTTTTCCGACTCTTTAAATGATTATCAAAAATTAAATACCATTCATGGATGTTCATTTGGGTATCAGAAGAGATACCTGTTGTATGAATTGTGGGTATGCTTAATCTGGAGTGACAAGTAAAACTTTACGTGGATAGCAGTTTTTAGTTTATACCCAATGGCTATTGTATCGCAGAATGGCTTACACAGTAAAAATCACCATTATAAATAAAGCTAAAGGCATGCCTGGGACAGACTATAAATTTAGGGACATAGAATCTACCCCTACCTTGAGGATATGACATGCACAGCATTCTAGATGCCACAGACACTCCACAGCATTCATTGTATAGTGACGTTATAGTGTGTGAAGCTTTCCAGTACCCTAGGGATTGCCAAGGAAATCGTTCCTTGTTATAATGATGGAAAAATCTGTGAGTAATGGGGGAAAACAAGGTCAAACGATGAAAAAAACTGTCAGTGAAGTCACATTTTTTATGAATCAGGAATTATAGATGTATGTTTAACTTATTACTGCATAGAGAGTCTAATGGAAAATATAATTACAGACATTTTGAAATAAAAAGAAAAAACTACTGCTCAATAAAGTTTTTTTTTACTGGTCTGTATATACACACAATTGAAATGAAATGGAAAATTATAGGTCATTTGGACTAGTTATCAGATAGATTTCACCTGACTTTTGTAAAATGTACCAGTTTTTCTGGTAAGAACAGTGAATTTCAAAAATTGTAATAATAGAATAGAAAAACAATCATAGAGGCATAAATAAATACATTATATATATATATATATATATATATATATATATATAAACAATGGACTGCTATGTAGGAATGAAACTCATGATTATAGAAAAGAATTATAATAGAAGTACTGAGATCCAGACTTGAATGTGGTAGTATTTAGGCTTGGTCTAGATTTACATGCTAAAATGGACTCTTGATCAACAATGAAAATGTCACTTCTTCTTGCTATGAAGAAAGAAATAATTATGGGAGGACTTCTGTTTTGATCTACCTAAAATATCTTCTGCGGGCAATCGCATTTCGCATGTCATGTACAGGATTAAGAATTTTGTAAACGTTTATTGACAATAAGCTAAATGTAGCCATAACTGTGTACACATGTACATGTAAATGTTACTTACTGCCTTACTGATGATAGAGCAAAGAAATTTGTATATATGGGTAACCATATATTAATTGAAGGTTTATTCTTTGTACTTTTGTAATTTTCCTTTTATTTCAGGCATCTTGTCTATGGCAAACTCAGGACCAAATACAAATGGTTCCCAATTTTTCATCTGCACTGCAAAAACTTCTTGGTAAGAAATATGTATTCAGTGTTCAGCATGCAAAGATCTACATAAAAGTAAATAATGCCAAAATTGTCAGATTGCCACTTATGGGAGTTGTTTCCCCTTTTAAGTAGATTTTTCATGTTTTTGGATGCTTTTTGACATTATCTTGAAAAAGTATAATAAGCAGAGTGAAAGTGGAAGAAGCAAATATGTTCAGCATGCAAAGATCTACAAAAAAGTCAATAGGGACAAAATTGTCACGTTGCATCTTATGGGAGTTATTTCCCCTTTTAAGTAGATTTGTCATGTTTTGGATGCTTCTTGACATTATCTTGAAAAGTATAATAGGTAGAGTAAAAGTGAATCAAGCAAAAATGTTCGGCATGCAAAGATCTCCAAAAAAGACAATAGGGACAAAATTGTCTGGTGCCACTTATGGGAGTTATTTCGCCTTTTAAGTAGATTTTTCATGTTTTAGGATGCTTTTTGATATTATCTAGAAAAGTGTAATAGGTACAGTGAAAGTGAATAAAGCAAAAATGTTCAGCATGTAAAGACCAAAAAAAAAATCAACATGGCCAAAATTTTCGGGCTGCCCCTTATGGGATTATTTCCCCTTTTATGTAGATTTTTTTATTTTTATATATATATATTGAAAATATTGAAAATAATTTTTTGGTTTTGGGATCAGGAAGATAATTTCTTTCAAATAAATCCAACTTGTGTTTAGGGTGAATCATCCCTTAAATCTTTTACATGTTTTTTGCAGACTTCTCAGATTTTGTATTTTTCATTCATTCATATAATTTATAGATATTTTTATGAATTTCTTAATTGCAATATTTATGTTTCTTGACCAGATCAGCCTAAATGTACATATTCTTCTTGGTCTTCTTTACCCAATTTTAGATGGTTCTCAGGTGAGCAATTGGGGCCCTCTTGGTTTTGTTATTGTATATCAATTTAAGTAGAAAAAAGGGAAAATAGAATTGTAGAAATAAAAAGCATGGTCAATTCCTGTTTAAGTTATGACCCAGTACAATTTACAACGACCGTGTTTGTTCCCATATAGAAATGACATTATATCGAATTTGTTACTGTAATGATTTTGATGTAATGGGCATTTTATAGTTAGCTCCCTTGAGTATCATTTACGCACATGTAAATAAATAAACTTAAAACAACATTAAAATCACTATGAAGATATATAAATAAAGTATATGCAAGTTAATCTTGTGAAGATTGATGCACAATTATATTTTCATTAAATCGGTCATAAATCAGTGTTGTCGTAAAATGCATGAATCATGTACAAAATGCCCTAATGTAATAGTATATCTCCAGATTCCGATTTAGACACTTTATTGCTAAAATAAAAAAATGCAGAGATTGCTGATACAATTCTCTTAAAAATGCGTTTCATAAATAAAGTTCTAGTAAAATGTCTACTGAAATAATTTAAAGATCCGCCATTGTAACCACATCAGAACGAACACGTAGCCTAACGGAACTTGTCAACTATGTGTTTTTTTATTCTTTATTTATCAGCCTGATATTTTCAATTTGTACCCAGCTTGTATTTCACTTCCTGTTGGTTCAGTTCAAACAAAACCTACTGATTGCTTATAAACATTAGGCCAATTGACGTTCAGGTAATGGTGACTCAAGCGCTTATTGTTGACATCTAGCGCAGTAGGCCATCACCTATCAGTGGAGATTAGAAAACAATTGATGGTGTAATTGTTTTATTGATGATTATTTTTACCTATGAACTCAACTGTGAAGGAAATCAAGAATGATAATAATAGCCATATCAGCTGGTGGGTTCTATGTTTCGTCGTGTAAAGAGTTTATTTACACTGAGTTTTGTATATTTGTTCCCGGAATCTAATTTCGGAGTCTGATACCGAATATTCTGTTGTAATGAGTACATGTACATTTGTTCCCGAGCAATTCTTGTCGGATACCAAATATTCCGTTTTAATGAATGTCGTTGTAAAACAGGTTCACTGTATACTCTTTTGAAAAGTTATAATAGATTAACACATATCAAATTTTTACAGGTTGGATGGTAAGCATGTTGTATTTGGAAAAGTTACAAGTGGCATAAATGTTGTTGAAGCAATGGAAGCACTAGGAAATGATCAGGGGAAAACTTCTGTGAAAGTAAGCATCACTAATTGCGGTCAATTGTAATGAAATGAAAAAGTGGTGATGTTGGACCCTTGGTGTAATATTACAGACGCTAAATGATCAACTATGAAAATGAAAGTGCTTGTTTGATAGGATGGGTCATATATTTAAGTAATTTGAAATAAATGAATCAAGTCCAGATGGTTTGATTTTGATATGGTGCACTGTTTGTAGCTATTGTTTTATGTTTATTATATTGTCTGTCATGTTTACTGGTCTTAAAATTTCTCTTTCACAAATTGTCATACAATTTTGATATTTTTTGTAAAACAAAAAACTGGTGATTGCATTTAATATCATTTTTAATTAAGATGCAGGTTGGTGAAAGGAGGAATGCAAGTTCCAAAATAAATAGTTCTATACCGTATATAAACAAATTACTGGATTTTTAGTTATTTAATTTTAAGACAATGAGGTTATGTTCAATTAACGAATAAATTACCAAAAATATATATTTGTGTGAAACTGAAATCTTCAGTTTCAGGGCTTGTAAATAACTTTATATAGGTGGCCCACAGGGTCCGTGGAATAAAAACTACTTACCCCATAAAATCTACTTGCCTACATAAAATAGTTCATTTTCATCAGTTGTGTTGTTGTTTTTTATTCATTTAGTATATCAACACTTTTCAGAAAATGCCACATTATGTTTTGATGCATTTACTGTTTTTCAACATTCAAGATCACTAAAGAGTTTGCATCTGATTGTAGTTTTTTATTAGTAGTAAAGGCATTTCTATGACTCGGATGCCAGTTACCAGTTATTGGTCCAATTCATGTGTACATTGTAGGAAGTTTTGAGACATAAACACTCAATTTTGTTAATACCCCTAAACAGTTTGAGACTGATAAGCAATCTGAACGACATGATACTTTTGTTGTTTGAAGATGCAGATAAGTTTGTTTTATTTTTCTTAATTTCTACTGGACATCGGGACCAGTTCAGACAAGATATTTACTGGCCCAATGGGCTATGTATTAGCCACAGGCCAGCAGGTTACTGCAAGGGATATTTCATCCTCTTTTGGGAATGGGCCTGGGTCTTTGGAATTGGGAATTTTAGCAATATTTTACTGTAATTTGGGAATCCAGAAAACACAAGACTGAAAATACAAGATTCTCTTCAAATTCATTGTCATTTGACATCAATTGGTAAATTTTGATTGCAAATTTGGAGAGAAAAAACATTGATTTTGCAATTGGAATGGGGCCTTATTTTGCCCCCGTATGATAGGGTGGAATATCCCCAACTGCTAATTTTGATCCCTGCTTTACTTCTGTCAGTCTGTGAAAGAGTTATTTTAATATCGTAAATTTCTGTGGTTTACAATTTCATGTCGTTTTTTAGTCAAGATAAATAGTTATCCTGTATGTCATGAAATATCCCCTGATGTTAAGAAATTGGAATATTCAGTCTTTATCAAGTAATGTTAATAAGATCACTTTAATTGCATTGTTTAAAAAAGGACATGAACTAATGAAGACAAATAACAAAATATATTCCAAAAGCTTTATTTAATAGTAGAACTGAATAGGTCACAGTTTAGTAAAGAAAACAAACAAAAGATATTGATAAAATGTGACATGTCCATTTTCTATAAACTTATACAATTGATAATTTTGGTCTAATTGAAATAAATCCTCAAAGACTAAAGTATGCCAACTGAAACTTATAATTGTCACAATTTATGAAATAAATTAAACACAACTAATTAGGTACATTTATATAATGAATAAACAAAGATAGATGTACAACTATAAATTCAACTCATAGACAATAAAGATAATTATATCTCAATCTCTGATGTCGGGTTTCTTTGGTCGGAAATGAACATAACGAGTGAGCATAGAGACTATACATGGCATTTGTTTGGCTCTGTCTGTAAACTCCTCATCTGTACAGGATTCAAACTCATAAGCCACAATGCGATTAACTTGTGTCAACATGTGTACAAGCTCCATCTTACGACCATAGTTTTCAACAACTATGCATAATGCTTGTATAAACCAGGAACCCTCCTGGTGATTACGCCAAGAGTAGTAACCTACAATGTAACATGTATCTAAAATTAGTTAGATGTATTAGTGATTTTGATGTAGAAAATTGTAACCCTTTACTAACTATACCAAACACAAAAAGATAGGAAAGAAGAGGGATTGAATCAACACGGAAATTTGCAGTGTGAATTTAAAGCGATATGAGCTGTCGTAGGTGGAAAATTTTACATGCCCATTTTATGTGATATTCTATCGCATATATATTCCAAAGAAATCATCTGGTGGTTAGAATAACAAATGCATGTGTAAAATTGCACAATCTTGCCAAACAAAACCTGTAATATCAGTTATTTTTGTCCACCATATTTTGAGCATTGCAAATTAACTTTCGGTAAATTTTACGAATATTACAGAGTGACCAGTAAACAAGTGGTTCTTGCAGTTAATATACATTCTATTCTTATTACACATTCCGTTTTCTTTTTGTACATCATCATTTCATACCTGAATCGGGCATCATTTCATACCTGAATCGGGCAAAGTTTGTCTTTTTCGTGGTTTTAAAACATTTGTTTCTGAAATTATCCACGTGCCGGGTATATCGGGTGATCTCGACCCACTTTTAAATCGTCAAATCGCATTCTCGACTTTATCGTTCTTGACACATGATCATGAACTGCCGAACTCCACCGAACATGGTGGCACGATTGTAAAACACGAGGTAAGCATACTCTTCACAGTTATATTGTTTTGATTTTGTCAATGTCAGCATTCAGGGTAACATTAAAGATCGGAAAAATTTCTTTTAGTGACCTGATATATTCATATATCCAGCCGATTTTCTTCAGGTATTTAAAATAGCGTTGAAAAGCATATATTGTACTTAATACATGCACTTTCCAATGAAAATAACGTCCTGTATTTTAAGAATAAATCTAAAACGCATATAATCCGGTCGACTTTAACATAGTCCGAGCGCGTAAAGGACCGAGATCCCCTGACCGAATTACCAAGTACATTTGAAATGTTGAAAGGGTTTATCTGAAAGGCAATTGCAGACGGAAATACAGCTGGATTTTTAAAAGTACGGGAAAACTAAAAATCTAATAAAACAAATAACTTCGAAAACAAGATCTTTTACAACGTTTTACGTGTTTGATAATGTATTTGAACACATTTTGTCATATTCTCGACTGTAAGTCAGGGGACAAAAATAACCATTGTAACAGCTTATATCGCTTTAAGCAATGAATTAGATCATTGGAATGTTTAGAGGAGGGAACTCAAGCTGAAAACGCACCAAGAAGTAACCTCTCGAGAGACCTCACTCCTGTATAGGATATAACCTCTTCTGGAGTCGTTGTCTTCCTGTACAAAAATTTAAACTGCAAACCTAATGATGGAGGACATAAGCTGTATGGAGATCATATAAAATCAATATACATTTATGCCTCTGAACAATTTGAGTCAAATCACCATTGGCACCCTGTTATTTTCAAGCAGGTAAGATTGATGTTTTAAAATTGAAAAAAGTTCCGAGATGGCAAGTCATGAATTTTAGTGTTGATCTAACTGAAACATTTTTTCTATTTTTCTACAAGACAAAGGCCTCGCTCCGATTTTTTTCAGTCAGAATGAGGCCTTTGTCTCGTAGACACTCAAAATTGTAAATTGCCTTTGTCTCGTAGACACTCAAAATTGTAAATTGCCTTTGTATCGTAGACACTGTAAATTGTATCAACGCCTCTTTTTCTGTTGATTTGCTGTGCTATTTCTATTGGGAAGACTTCCCGGTATTGCATATTTTAACATAAATCGGCAATAGACTGTACAATCTCGGAAGGAGCGTCAGCCATTGTTATCACCTAGATTATTTTTCATCGTGAATATGAATCTATGATTCGCGTGTATGGGAAAATCACTTTTTTAATGTAAATATGCCATGTCATTTCTTTTATCACATTCAAGTGGGTAACCAGGTTTGTTAAGGACTGGTTACGTGTATTGGACCTCTACATTGGGGGGAAATATTGCTCTAGAGAAAGTTTGGATTTAATCGGAACAGTACGGTTGTTTTCAGGGAAAAAATGGCCAAAACATACGTTCAAGATGATCGTGTCTGACAACAAGACTTCATTTGAGCTGAAATTTGGGGCGAATTTGTTCTACAGAAACTGTTTTTAGTTTTGAACCAGTTTAGTAAACATTCCATTTGTTACATAAACCAGTTTTAAACTGGTTATGAACTTAAACTGTTTTTTCATTTGTTTTATACTAAACCCAAACCATTCAAACTGGCCTCTGGGGTGGTTTATACAAGTTTGTTGCTACAACAATATGGCGGCGACAACAATGACCCGTACTAGTATCAGATATCTTTTATGTGTCTGCTGGATGTTTTAATTACTTGGGCAGTAAAACTACTCATAATGAGATGTTTAAAAATATTAAAATGGTAAATTGATGAATAAAGCTATCGAGTGTCATTTTGTATATCGTCTTGAGCATTATAACTTTGGAATTTTGTTTATAATATTTATCATATTTTCACACTCTTATTTAACATGGACCTTACCATAGTGATTTTCGCTGCATATTAACCCCTAACAATTCAAAAAGTGGAAACACGATCATCAAGGTCACTGAATATGTACTAAGATTAATACTCTTTTTCTTTAATTTTTTAATTGGTATTATTCATCCCTTCATTTTTACATCTCATATAAAGACTGACTGTTCACTTCACTCTGTACCCCATTTTGGTAGTTTAAACCATTTATTTTTTTAGCCATAGGAAACCAGTTTTAGTTTCATAACCGGTTTGCAAACTATTGATTAACCAAAACCGAAACTAGTTTAATTGCAACAAATTATAATAGATAAAGAGTACGAAACAAAGATTGGTCTAATATAAGGCCAATCATCACCCAGATGTATTCCCGAATTCGTATAAGAGTAACCACTGTAAAATGCCTATCGTAGCTTTTGAAGAGTTTAGACTTTGAAAGCTGCTCTCCATTTGAAATATTGCTTTTTTTATAAAATAATAAGTTGGTACCGAAAAACCAGGTATTGGGTATGTGTATACACTCGGGGACCTGAACGGTACATCAGCCAGCAATATTTCGCAGGATCATTGTGATGAGCCATTCCTGGACATCCCAAAGAATTATACTTTGGTACCTTAGATTTTTGTATATCCTTTCACTAATAAAGCCTGGAAGTGAAATTCAAAATCAAAACATCATTTAGTTACATCATAACTACAAACAAACATGTTAAAATAGTATGATGGAAAAGTTGTATTACCAGGCACAGTTGAATAGAAAAACAAAAAGTCTGCTTCCACCGGAATTCTTCGCATAAATGAAAATCCATGCTCAGAGTCTTCGGAAAATCCACTTTTGTCGGACAAACTGTCATCCACGGATTTATCCAGACGATTACTGCGACAGGACTTTATATAAAGAAAAATAGAATGATAAATTGCTATACATTTTATTTAGTAAATATACTTTTTCTATTTTATATGAGTGAAAAATTGAAGAAAAGTTATGTTTGGTTTGAATTTTTTAGACTCTTGAAAGACCAAAAAAGTATTGGAAACCCAGATTTATCGTATTATCTATAGTACTGTTGCCAGACAGATATAAATCACATGATAACGCTATATTAATCACGCATGCTCTGGTCAATGGATAAAGTATTTGACAATATATCATACCTGAAGCCATTTTTTTCACGAGGAGAATGTGACTGCTGAGGGTAATCGGGCTTCATATCACCATACAACAAGGTCATAATTGTTTTTTATCGAATTTCAAATAAATAATATATAAGAATGGTAAGTCTGATTAAGATATTTTTTAGGCATACGCTCATGGGTTTATAATAGTTTGTTACCTTGGGGTATATAGTTTTTTGTTAACTAGTGATACTATTCAGTTAATCACAAACGCTGTAATTACAAAAATAGGGCATGACAAAAAATTCTCTATGGACCGAGGGCATTGGATTGCAAAATAATGAGACCCAAAATTTAAACTCTGATAGCAAATGCCGAAAAAGATTTTCAAGCACATGTGTGCAGTGCTGTCATTTAGATACAATAATTATTTCAAAACAACGGTATTCTAGTCACCCGTCGCAATGAATGAAATGTTGATAACACATGGACCAATTGGAGGATATACTCCACTGGGATCCTTGAACGATGTGTTATGCGCATATGTGCACAATATTCTGGAGATTTTAACGTGTCATTGAAAGTTATTAATTATTTCCATTTTACATTGTATACATTATACATTAGTGTAACTAATTTATGAAAATCAATATACCACCTGGAGAAAGAACAACTTTGGCTTGCCCACGAGTGTAGGACATCTATCACCTCTAAATGGATTGACCAGTGCTTCAAGGGACAGTGTTCCGTCAGTTGCATAGATTCTTCCTTCTATTCCATGGCTTAATATTGCACATCCAAAACAATCACAATCGGAATGATCATATTCCGCTGCTGAAATGAATAGTATAATGTCCATAAAGTATACTTATTTAGTATACCGTATACGGGGTTATTTTCACCCGGTGTTATTTACGCCCTAATGCACTTGTAGACGGTTTCGCCCCGTTTTAAATCGCCCAGACTTTTATTATTAGAAATAGACAAATTTACTATTTTGAATTCGCCCACTGACGAAGGGGGGGGGGGCGAAAATAAAACGGGGGTGTAAATTTCCCTGTATACAGTAGTTTATAAGCCTTCAGACTTTCGGCCAATCGGCACAACATACAAAATATTGTTACAAACATATATACAATGAAATACATATACAAGTAATCAGTGGATTGAACTTTGGATGTATGACCACGTTTCAATGCTCGAGTAAGAAATTTTGATAGATTACATAAGGTTTTCCTGTTTTTTGCCGAAAGTAACTGGGCCAGTTTAAACATTCTTGATTTCTGTAGTAAAATCGTTTAATAAACCTAGAGCGTAAGTCGCTGTGTTTTTGACACACAAACATAAAATGATACTCATATTCAGTTTTGCCAGAATTACAAATTTAACATATTCTCTTATCTCTGGTACGTTTACATATCAACCCTTTTTAATCATTAAACTATTTGAAGACATTCTAAATTTTGCTATTATAACTCGAGTTAATGGATCTAGTAATAATTTACGGAGATAATACTGTAAGAAAGAAGTATAGATATAAAAAATCTCATATGCCAAAGTATAAATCAATAGAATGTCAAGGACATCAAATACAAATCCGGTAAAAATGGACAAACACGGACCTCTGGAAACCAAGAGGTGGGATCATGTGCCATGTGCATCCCCTGTCAACCGGTCACACCCGCCACGAGTCCATAGTCAAGTCCAATGAAATACGTGAGGAGTGAATCCTCGTCACAACTGGTACAGACGTCTCAACAACCGCCAATGAAAAGGCAACTCCACATTTCACTTAGAGAAACAGGTAGATAAAGTATACATAAGTATATATGTATACCTAGTAGTCAAAATGCTTTAATAGTTCAAATATCCACGAAATATACACCTATAAAGTATACATAGTTAAAATGCCCATCAATACATAGCTGAAATGCGTATGAAGTATACACGGTAGGTATGCATATAAAGTACATATAGCATATAAAACAAAATATAGTTATTACGCATTCTTATAAGATAAAGTCTCGTCCGACATCTGTTTTTAAACACATCGAAAATCGCGCATCTTGGTTTTCCATTGCCGGTATTTTTCGTTATTTTCGCTATTTCCAGATGATTATTAAGATAACCAAATTAATTTACAAATCTTTAATGGATAAAAGTATGTTGATATTTTTAAGTATTGGTTTATCATGTTTACATGTATACTTATTGTACAATAACTAGTGGCTGAAAAAAGTTTTATCAAGGATATAATGCATAGCTTGGACCTCTTATTAGTAAGATTGACTATAACTTTAGTGTAAAACATAAGTAATTGAATATGAAGGATTAGCATTTTGAAAACTATTGATAAATGATGATAAACGTTTTGTGCTAAATGCATTATTCATAGACAAGGAATAACATTTTAGCATTGTCTCATCCATGATTATTATTTCATAGAAGAAATATGGGATTAAGTTTGACAAAATCGTTATAGATGTACATGATGTTTCATTTGATTAGTGACTCACAGCCCAGAGCGTTCACCTGAGATAAAACGATAAGGGAATTTATCTGCACGATCATCATCTTCATATACATCATTTTGACATGAGTTCTACATTCAACAAGTTATTTTCCAATTAATGAAACTGTCTAGAAAATCTATACGAGGATGTAATTGACAAATTGTACATTTATAGGTTTTGAAAGATTTATACTGCAAAATGATACAAGAAGAAACACAATTTCACTGTCCAACTTGTATATATATCACCATCTCTAGTAGTATATCAATGTCCAATTTTAACCGCAACACCACTAGTTTTTCTCCAGAAGACTAAAACTGGAATTGGTGCGTGGTTTTACTTAATTTATACGTATATGTCAATAAAATAGCGGCCAAAATGTTTTACTCAAATGTCTTTTTTTTGGTTTTGCAATTCTTTACAGTATGTGGTGGCTTCTATTTCAGTTTGCTGTGTTGCATATACCCATTACATTCTTACCTTCGTTTGCAATAACAATTAGATACCATTAAAGTGATCGGTACAGGTGATTAAACAACGGCTATCGGATAAGGTACCCAACATTTCAAATAAAAATGACAAATGCTTACAAGGTCATTATATTGGCCGTTCAATGTGAGGACGGTTGATATTTATTATTGTTTTCTATATTTTGTATGTTGTTATTCCACTTCTAGTCTCTTTCTGATTTGCCAGCTTTGTTTCTCGTGGTCATTTGTCTCGAACTATCATCTATAATTACACTTTTTCATCTTCATAATAATTTCCAACAATTTGAAACAAAACTACCAAATCGAATTTGACATAGAACCATCAAGGCTTTTCTATCCGTCTATATATCTACCTATCAAGGTTTTAGACTGTCTTTCTCTTTTTATTCCATTATGGCAGGATTCTACCTAATTTTTCATCTTGAAGGTAATGACCTTTCTTTCCTATCTACCGTTTTATTACATGTCTATATCTATCCATTTATCTGCCAGTCTTTCTGTCCACCTATATCTATCTATATATTCATCTATACAATGTCCGTTTACCTTCGTTCAGCAACTTTGTCATCTTGGATGTAGTGACATCGTCATATCGTCGTACCTGGAAGCCCAAGTCCTGGAAACGTTCTTCCAAACGTTCAGCATCGGTGTTAGTGCCATCACGGGGAATTTGTCCTGTAGACGGATGGAAATTTTTGTTGTTTATTATGATAAACAAACCTCTTTTTAGATAATTAAAGTTGTATTCGTTAGGCTCCGAGGGTGCCCCTGGTCTTAAAGATCTACGATCACCACTGAAAAATAGGATATAATGCATTGTAAATGAATAACAATTTTAACAAAATGACACTTTTCAGCAAATGAAAATATATCTGACCTTAAAGTGAATTTAAAAGTAATAATTTCCTTTGCAAAAACCTTGAATATTTGGAATCAAAACAATGTTCGTTAGATTTGAAAAAATAAGAAATAACAATTAAGTCTTCAATAGGTAATGAAATACAGATTGCTTTATATATACATGTATATCCTTGTCTAAAAGTTCACTCGAGGGAACAAGCAAAAGTAATTGGTATAGACGCGTAACTTTTATAAACAGTCATTATATAAAGTTAACAAAGGTAATGTCTCAATGACCTTAATATACAGGTGCCATTTATATAGGTGGCCTTTAATGCAAGTTTTACTGTATGTTTCTGTATATGTCTTCTTTCGATGATGTAAATTAAACATTTACTGTAGCAGAACTCATTTTGGAAGTTTATCTATTATCCATTTTACTTAGTATTACTGGCATTGTAGATAACTAGAACCTTATAATTGTGATGTTCCAATACGACAATCGAAACAGATCCCATACAGAAACTTGCTTTAATACAAAAATCTATGAAACCTGCATAGGATTAATCCCTTTGATGGCAATTCGACATTCATAGAACCATCTATTTAACAGTAGTCGTGACAGTCAATCTGATACCACGACATCATGCCTCTTTGAGATAACAGTTCTGAATATAGATGATTTTCCTTATGCATATTAATAATAAAGGCTCTTGTATGTTAATGGTACATAATGATAGAATTTCCCGGGAAATGATTTTTTTTCTATGTTTTATTAGACATTGAAACAAAACAAGAATTTGTCATCAACATAAAACATCCATGAACATACAAAATTGAGTGTGTTTTCAACATGTACACATTTCAACATGGTGGATATATGTCCTCGACTATTATTAATGATTGTCACACTGTACACTGTTCTGTGTTGTCTACTTTAACATTGGTCCTGTGACAATTGTGTAATGTCGTGTGACAAATACCTACTGTCCTGTGACAAATACGTACTGTCCTGTGACAAATAAGTACTGTCGTGTGACAAATACGTACTGTCCTGTGACAAATGTGTAATGTCCTGTGACAAACGTGTAATGTCGTGTGACAAATACCTACCGTCCTGTGACAAATGTGTAATGTCCTGTGACAAATGTGTAATGTCGTGTGACAAATACCTACCGTCCTGTGACAAATGTGTAATGTCCTGTGACAAATACCTACTGTCCTGTGACAAATGTATAATGTCCTGTGACAAATATCTACTGTCCTGTGACAAATACCTACTGTCCTGTGACAAATGTGTAATGTCGTGTGAAAAATACGTACCGTCCTGTGACACATTCGTACAGACCTGTGGCAAATACGTACTGTCCTGTGACAAATACGTACTGTTCTGTGACAATTAAGTACTGTCCTGTGACAAATGTGTAATTTCGTGTGAAAAATACGTACTGTCCTGTGACAAATATGTACGGAACAGTGACAAATATGTACGGACCTGTGACAAATACAGACCTCTGACAAAATACTGAATCATGTAGAAATTTAATTAATTATATACCACAGTCTACAAGTCAGATAAAAATTATACGCAATCCATTTTCATAATTTGAAAATGTATAACAACTATTTAAGAAGTAGAATTAATTCGAAATTCGTGGTAAAGAAATATGGAATCATCACCGTATAGTAACCAGAAGTTCAGCAAAGACTTATTATACAATACGCTAATAGTGTTCGGACAATTAACTCATTGACACTTACTAAAATAATATCACTAGTTAGTTACAACGAATAAAACGAACGTGTCGTTCTAATTACTATTGATGATGTATATGAATTATGTAGTCTAATTAAGTCTAATTAAGTCTAATTATCCCTATAATACATATATTTGCAATAGTTTGGGCATCAAAGGCCCTGTGTGTTCTATACCTACAGAATAACCCTTTCCCTGCCCTATTCAAATGCATGTTTTGCTTATTGAAATGCATGTTATGTATTTGGCGAAGAACGCGTTTTATATTTGGAAGTACATTCCTCTCTATATATCTATCAATTTGCGTTTTGTCCCGACCTTTCTTTCAACAGCTTTAAAGAAAGAGTATGCTAAAATGCTGCAAATACAAGCGCCTGCTATTAATGCCAACGTTCCTTGAAACCGGTTGTGATATATTTTTGTTGCACTCTTTACCACATAAATTGTGATAGAAAGGGTTAATCGTGAGGCGAATTAAAGTGCCATATTATGTAAAGAAAACATGTAGACAAGTCATTTTGGAATTTGCCTTAAACCTTTGACAATACAAGCTGTTCTTGCCTATCGATCCACTGTGGTGACGGCGTGTATTTTGCTCTCTTAATTAGAAATCTTTAACGTTTTCAAGTCGATTGTCAGTGGTTTACTTGAATGTATCAGAGCTGGTCGTTGTGGAACTCATTTTACCGAAAGTAACATTTTGCTGTTTAGAGTCCGTTACAAAAATAAACTACTTTAGTGGACCTATATCATCATCTATAATAATGATTGCCTACACATAGAGAGAGAGAGAGACAGAGAATATTGAACATTTTTGCAAAATTAAAATCTTTGGTAAAGTTAAATATCATTTGCAATAAATATAATAAAATAATAAGTAAATTAAAATTTATATATATTGAGAAAAATTCTTAAAATTACAATGGAGATACATTATTCCTAAATTTTTATTGTTTGAGATATTTAATGGAATGGAAAAGAAGATTAGAATGTTTATCATAGAATGTTACCTATGTACATCTGTAAAACTATTGAATGGCACAAAGAAATTTATATTGTTTAGAAGTCTGACCTTCAAGCATCTTAACACCCAGATATTGGCGTGTTCGCACAAATCGATACACAAAAATTACCAAGTGATAGAGTAATCAAGCTCGTGGTAACAAAGAGACATCTCGTTTTCCGAAACGATAAATGCACAGAGTATAATGATACAAATCTGGCAATGTATCAAGAAGTTCTTTTCTAAACTGGAAAGACTTTTCCTGACCTCATTTTGTTCCAGAAGGTATTTCCAGAAGTGACAGAATTTTATTCTTCACGTCTTGTGCTGAATTCAATACGATATATCTAACACCAATATGACTATGAAATGTCAAGAGTTACAACGTTACGCGCCAAAATTGATTAATGATTTATATAAATTTGCTTTTTTTAAAGTAAAAATTCAATGTTTCTTATATATGTATGTATAAAATGATAATAAGCGATCGGTGTGTGAGAATAGTTGCGTCTAATTTCAACACAGAATTCCATGTATGTAAAATATTTACTATTAGAGAAATATTATATTAGAGAAATAATATAATAATATTAATTCTGAAAATAATTGTAACACATTATCTAATACCTATTACGGGTATCATATGGATGTCTTATTCATATCATTTAGAATTCACGGAAGTGTCATCAATTGTGATTCCCTGCAATAAAACGTTTGTCGACATGGGAATCGCACTTCAAGCCATGAAGTCTCCCACCTCTAGTAACCGCCGGTTCGAGTTCCACTGGAACATAAACCGATTTTATGAAAAAAAAATTGACAGTTTGCGAAAGACCGATGATCTCTTATAGAGTGTATAACCGTGTTTCTCATCTCCGCCTTTAAAGCCTGGTCGCCACCATATGACTGGTAAATTGTCGAGTGTGGCTTAAAATACCCAACAAACAAAACAGGAGATACATACTCATCCATTGTAACTGGTCCCACCTCTGAATTTTCCAGCGGCCTATGTCTGTCCCGATACTCGTATACTGACTTCGGAACCTCATATTGCTTAATACTTGAGTATCTGTAGTATATCATACAGACCTATGTTTTACGCTGAACATACATTTGGTATTCAGTACGTTTAACCTTATTGCACCTTATGTGCAGTTAACTTACCTTGCTTTCCGTAGAAGATATGGCGAACCCGGAGAATCAACCGAGTTAGCAGGACTATGTCTAGACGAGGACAGAGATTCCAATGATTTGCATAACGTTACCATAGTTGCCTTAATAAATAAATTCCAATTTGAAATACCATAATGTTACCTGTAGCCTAGACTTAGGTCACAATATTTTTATTTTTCACAAGTCGCAAATACGGATTCTCTTGTTAATGATAATTCTAGTGTAAGACGTAGGTTCAGCCACATAAATAACTTGTAATTTAAAGTACAAAAGATTATCCTCAAATAAGTTCACACACTATTCCAGATCGTAGCTCGATGTTTTAGTAAAACAATGCAATTAGTCGAAACACTTGTATAGTCATTAAATGAGTTTGTAAGGTTTCTTCAATTGTGAATCAATCTCTTTTCGGTATTACTTTGTAAGTCATTATTTGAAGCAGTGCAACCTATTGTGCTGTGAAGAAGTGTTCATAGTACTCAGCGACAGAATCTCAGCCACCGACATTTATCAGCATTCGACACGAAGTCAAATATTTGACTGTATGCTACAAATGGCGTAATACATCACAATGCACTACAGGTTTCCAATAATCTGGTGAATGAAATTTGATTGCAATTTAGTCCTAGTTACAGATCCTTCGTCTTCAAAGTCAATAACAGAATAATAATGCTTAGTTATCTTAGATAACAACTATCGTCTGTGAATATCTTAAAACAATCATCTGCATTTCTACATGACCAATTTAACCCTCCCAGGATAAGGATGAACATTGACATTATTGTGAGTTAGATTGTGATGACGGTGGCGAGTTATAACCTCTGTGACTGCTTTGAATCGATCCTACAAAGAAAGTTGAGAGATTTTCAAAGAGAGTAAATGTATTTCTTTATGTCTGTTTTCGTCATTCTTTTATGACAATTATGTAATCCCAAGCCGAGATGCAGCACATTCTTAATTATGTTGTCATAGAGATAATTTTAAAACACTTTTAAACTTTGTCTTACAGGAATACTAGAGAGATAGTTATTGGTCAATTGATATCAGACGTGTAGTGTTGCAGACGTTTGACTAACTAGTGGTAATGTTTATCATGAAAAACGCTCAACAACTTCTATTTCTGAGCACTTGTATATGAAAGGAAACCTGACAGACAATATTTTGTATTAAGTAAAACTAAATTTGAGATATATCAAGAAATGAGATATGTGTTTGATAGCATTTAAAAATGGTGGTGGAATAACCTCTGAAAACCAGCTGTCAACAATATTCGATGCATTGCCAGCAGAGTTATTGTAAAGCATTATTGTATCAGAGAGATATCTAATAACAGATATTTAATGACTCCCTGATATATAATTTATATCTATCTCCTGCAAAATACTGGATTTATGAGAAAACGAAGACTAAATAATTAGATACACTTTCTCTAGCCTGTGTTCCCAAAAAAAAAAAACGTTTGATACAACCTTTCTTTAGTTAAAAGGTCTCTTACAATACCAAATTTAGTGAAAATTTTCTTACCATTTCATCTATCATAGAATATATCAATTAACTGAAAAAATACTGGATTCATAAGAACACGAAATTTAAATACTTGGATACACACATTTCTCACTGACATGTGTTTCAACGAGACGTTTTAAATTATTGCATTTATTTGATCAAAGGTACCTTTTTACCAAATTTAATGATATTTTACTCATTAATTCACATCATGAAATGTTTTCAATCAACTGAAAAATTATCATTCAATGTTTTATTTTAAAATGTATGCCACCAATTTCGTCGATGTCAATATGTCCTAGGCATCAAGATTTAAATTTTGAAACTAAATACCACAATTTTTGAAAGGGCATCAATAACATTTTTTTAAATATTCTCTTTGATAAATAATGACTTTGTTATAAACCATGATTATAATGTACGGTGACCACAAGAACCTTTACTTTCCTTGGAATTATTTTTTCTGTAAATTTTGAGAATATGATTAAATTATGAAAGTAAAATTAAAGATTTAGAAAATATCATAAATCATGGTATAGACGCCTTATAAGTAGAGCAGGTAGAATAACTATAGTAAAGTCTATAATATTACCAAAACTTACTCATTTGTTTATAAGTTTACCTAATCCAAATAGATGTGTTAGAAATCTAGAGACTCTTTTGTAAAATTTATTTGGAAAAACAAAAATGATAAAATTGCTTGGAAAATTTTGATACAAAATTATGCAAAGGGGGGATCCCGTATGATTTGTATTTACTCTTTCATTCAAAGTTTGAAAATTACATGGATCTGCCGAATATTGCTGCATTCAACTGAATCGTCTTGGTACACATTTTTGTGTGACACATTACCAAACTGTTTCAATCATTTAATCTTTGATGCTTCCGACTTTATGCATTAAGCATTGAAAACAAAAAAGAAATGTTTTGGCGTGATGATTTTAAATCTTATCATTTTATATTTTTAAATATTATTGATGCAGATGAAAATTTGTTATTTCACCCTATATGGTTTAATGAACATATAAAAATATATAATGAAGTAGTTTATCATGGTTTAAAAAAGGTGTTATATATATCTCTGATTTATTTAATGAGAATGTTGAAATATTAAGTTATGTTAATTTTTGTGATAAGTTTATGTTAAATACTCCCTTTACTTTATACTATGATATTGTGAATTGTGTCCGGAATATAACTGGTGTTGTTGACATGACCTACTGTCACACAAACATTCCATTCCGGCCTAGATTTATACAAATGTTTATGAAAACTTCAAAAGGGGTAAAACACATTTATGATACCTTTATCAATAATTCCAATAGTAGACCAAAAACACAAAGTGAATTGGGAACGTGACCTAAACGTTTATCCTGAGTCATTTTGGTGGCAAAAACAAAATAATCTAGTCAAATTGGTTTCATCACAGAATTGTTCATCGAATTATTGGTAAAAATTCTTTTTTATACAGAATATAGTGGACTCGAATCTTTGTAGCTTCTGTAAGGAACATTCTGAACCTATATTACATCTTTTTTGGTCTTGTCCTATAATAACACAAATTTGTAATTTAACTTCAAATTGGATAAAAAAACCAACTAGAAATAGAGTTTGATTTAAATTGTACTGATGTTATTCTTGGTAAAATATCAAAATCAAACATACCAATTAATTTGATTATATGTCTTGTTAAAAACATATTTACAAACAAAAGTATAATAATTGCATTCCACACTTTAATGGTGCAATAGAATACTACATCCGGATAGACAAATATAACTGTACGAAAACTTTAAAATATGAGGCGTTTAATAAAAACTGGGGACATATCAGTCATTTGATAATTGAATGAATTCATGTTAATATTAAACATTAACAATATTACCAGTTTAATATTTTTTCTGTTACGAAACAAGTAGTACATTTTGAATGATAATTCATTTGTGATTTTTTTTTCTTTATTTCTTTGCATATGTTCCCATATCTATGTGTGTATATGTGTGTATGTTTCGTATTTGGTCAAATATGTTATATTCCCTTACTCCCTAGTCAGGTGGAGTTGTAATAAAATTTTAAAAAAACCAATTTATTCAACATTTTCAATTTGTGGTTGTGATTCTAGTAATGGTCTTTTATAGAGGCGCCAACATTAATAAAGATGAAAGATGTATCACAAGTTAGGATATGTGCTATGAATACATATCAATATAGTGAGGCTACTTAACTTGCTACATCACAATGAACCTCGGTTTTAAGTGACATTCATCCATTAAGGACACACAGACACACACATATGACTGACATCTTAAGGCTAACGCTCAAAGAAGGAACAGAAATAGTGTATCTCAACGTCCAACATATGACTCGGTACTCGGTTTGTGAATCGAACCACATCGGTATCTTCCACTTGCAAGACGAATGCTCTAAGCCATTTAGTCTCCGCGAATATTGATTTGTTTGAAATAAAACAAAAACAATAATATACAGAAAACCACTTTACTTTTCACAAGTGTAATGATACCAACTATCGAACGGACGACACGGTCGCAGTCACGTACACACATTTACTAACGTACTTAATGGGGCATTGTTTATTCATATAATAAATGTTTCCCTTTTTGCTACTTAGATTGATACACAATAACCATTAACATTTTTAAATTCCTATATATTTTATGAAAATTGCATGAGAATCCCAGTTTTGGCACTTTTTCAATTGCAAACCTTACAGTTTGTATATGAATACCACACTGGATATATAGGAACATAAGATTGTCTATGCCTGTGTATAGCTCTTATTTGTTATTGTACATCAAATACAAGTAGTAAAAGTAGAAATTAATCGAAATAATGTTTACCGTAAACACAACTAATGCCCCTTTAACTGAGGCAGTATTTACGATGTAAACAGGTAAATGGGACAACCTGTGAACCTACAAAGAGACCCACAAGTCACTTATCTCGGAAAACATTGATTTGGCTGTTAAAGTGCCAAGAATTACAAAGATTGACAATTTGATGAAGTATTATTACTTCGTGTTATGTAACATGCGAAATAGATCAGTTTCATTTCTATGATAAAAAGACAATGGCAAATCTGTGCACTTGTGTTTCTGAGATGTCTGAAATGTGTACAAGATCCAAGTAACTCACAAAGGCGGTCCTGTAGAGCACTGTCAACGGGGGAGAAGGACAGACAAAAAGGGATCCCGGGATATTCCGCTTGTGCGTTGAACTAGACCACCGCAAGCGGTATATATCAAATGTCTTCAGACTTCAATGAGTATCGTTATATCATACATTCCTGGTCAAGAAATCACCTCACTTATGCCTAAGTCTGACTGACCGTCTAGTCTACACAAATAATCTCTCTCAAATGCCTTCCCCTATCCTTTTTGTTTCCTGTTTCTCTAAGACATTCACACAGCCTTAGATCTTTCAATACTGGGATGTTGCCCTCTTATCAATTTTCTGTCTGTCTCTTCTTCTCCTTTGATTATTTGTGTAGTCTAGACGGTCATACAGACATAGACATAAGTGAGGTAATTTCTTGACCGCGAGTGTATGATATTACGATACTCATTGAAGTCTGGAGACATTTGACATAGACCGCTTGTGGTGGTCTAGTCCAACTACCAGGCGGAAGATCTCGGATTTAATTCCCGATACAGAGTCAAACCAAAGACTTTAAAATGGTAGTGTCTGTTTCTTCGACAAATGCTCGGCATACGAAGTGACAGTCATGGGTCGTTCGGATAAGATTTTGAACCAAGGGCACGTGTCAAGGCTTGGAAAAAAGAACCCTCACTGAATTCGCGTCAGTCCATGTCAAAATTTGTTGCACTTTACCTGAAGCTGGCGACATTTCCATATTCATGTGAGTGAAAAAAACTTTGCGGGATATAAAATATTAAAAACAAAAAATAAAGATAAACAACAAAGACTTCGACAAGGGTTTTAAATATTAACTGTTTCAACTTAAATTAATTTTGTACACATTCATTTACATGCTGTGGTAAGCTGTCAGTATACCAAGAAAATTTTATTCATGGTTGTCGAATTTCTATATAATGCAGTTATAAATATTATTTTACCTCAGACAATACAAAATCCAATATGTTCGGTATGTAATATTATTGACATAACAGTATAGAATTTGTTGAAATAATTTCATTACTGACAAAACCACCGACAAAAACCCTTCTAGAGGGAATAAAATATAACATTTTAAAACACTTGCTGGAGTAAATTAACAAAAGAAAAGGTATACACATGCAAGAGAATTGGAAATCATTCTATACAAAAACAATATTCACTCAAAATATTAATTATTGCAATAGTGCCCTACAGAAACATTACAAAAAATATATAGATATAGATAGAGCCAAGAAAGAGGTCCCTAATTTCGAATGTTCTTCAGTCATATAGTACATTTCTCATTTCAACTTGTGAAATATGTATAAAAAATATTAGATACCAAAGTATAAATCTAGTAAAAATGAACAAACACGGACCTCTGGAAATTAAGAGGTGGGATCAGGTGCCATCAAGGAGTAAGCATCTCCTGTCGACCGGTCTCACCCGCCGTGAGTCCAGTCAAATCAAAATGAAACACACGTGGAACGAATCCTCGTCATAATTTTCGCAAACAAGACTATTATACCGTCCATAAAATTTGGAACGTTGACATAAAACGTAGTTTTCGATATCCCTATGTCAATAATTTGTCAGGTAGTAGTTTACCTCTGTATATGAAATGTTGTTATGATGAACACGCACTAGCATATCGAATCATTTGTGAAATATAAACTCCATATGCGGGTGATTGTGGGATATTACTACTTAAATGTGGAAAATGTACGATAGGAAAGTCGAAATCGTCGCGTTTGTCGTATAACTTAGCTGTTAATTTCCTGTCTGGGTCTATAGTAAGTAGCGCGTTTTCGACGAACCCCATTAGAACAGAATGGCGGTGGTCTTTTATTGGGTGCATTGTAAACGGGTTTTCTCCTACACTAATTAAAATGACCGCCATAACTAGATTGAAAAGCAGTTGGGTATGGTTAAAACAAGAATAAATCTAAAGAATAAAGAAAGTCTTCATCAACGAATGAGAATGGTCAGAGGTCACTTTGATAGAATTTCCACAAAAACCAGTGCACTTACCCATATATCAGAACTGCTTTGTGCATGATGACCGAATTAGTGTAGTGCCTGGAAGTTAGCCAAAGATTGAAGAGTTTAGACTACTGAACATTATCACATTCTTTTTAATTGACATCAATTATGCATATTTGGTTTTTTTTTTTTTTTTTTTTTTTTTTTTTTTTTTTTTTTTGTCTTATGAGTTTTTCTCTTTTTATCTATTTACTTGATGTTTTACATCGGTTGTATAGATAAATATCACGCTGATCGTTCTTAGACGCACTAGAGATATCAGATTCCGGGTAAACATAGCTAATTTTCTAATAATATAAACTGATAAATTACAACTGATAATTTGCAGAATCTGAAATATTTTTGCGGAACAGATATTGGACTATGTGTTGTATATAACAATCATGTAATTACCGTGTGCGTCCTATTACCAGACGTTGTAATACATGTTCTGATAGTCATATATACAGTTTGATGTAATTGTGTTGTATACTCTCTTGGAAAGCTGTATATTTCATCAACTTCGTTTCCACAAAGTATACCTAAATTTTGACACCAAGAAATATCAATCTCAGTAAAATGTCTAGATGAAACATTGGTTCATTTATCTTTCCAATGATTTGACTTGATTGTTTGTTAGTCGCTATTCTGCGATGCATTCGACAGCAACTTTTGGGTGATTATTATCAAAGATATCGATTCAACAGCTATTTAGAAAAGTGTATACAACCATTTAAATATTGATTATTTGTGGTGTCTTCTAAACGATTAGAAACTAAACATTTTAATGACTCTTATTGTAATATCCTATCTTTATTACGCACTCACACAGTACCAACGGCATAAGATGTAATAGATCATTTGACATTGACGATGATTTAAAAGATATTCCCGTTTTAAAAAAAGCAAAAAAGTGCAAAATCTTACCATTCAACCAATATTTTTAAGATTAAGTGCATAGAATATGTAAGTGGTTAACAGCAATGCATATATAATATTTTGCCTTACGATCGTAAAGTTATTTCACCATAAAACAAAATATAAAATAACAATCAATTTTCAGATCTCTGGTAATTGTAATGTTTTGAGTTATATTTTACTCAGTGATACAAAACATAGATACAAAGTATTAACTGTCAGGTGGTCCGATAGACAATACACAAATTAGACAAACACGGATCATTGGATAATCCAGAGGATGGAACAGGTGCGATGGAGGATTATACATCCAATATCAACTGTTCACACCCGCCATAAGTACATATTCAAATTCAAATATTTGAGGGATAAATAATCATTTCTATCGACAAAGATGAGTCAACAACTAAACGATTCATTTAGTGGAAAATTGTAGTAGCAAACAAGATCATGATACCTGCCATAAACTTTAAATGCGATTCCTGATATCCTGTAGCAACAACTTATCAGTAAGTAGTTCTCCTCTGTGTATTAAATGTTCATATGTTGAACACACTCTGGCATTTCGTATCATCTAAACAGATAAATGCATTATGCAGGCGTTGATCGACCGTGTATAGTACGACTTGATCATTTTCTGTTCCGTGAAAGCTTTGCATGACTTTACAGAATATAATTTTTAAACTTTCAATAAATGTCAAAATAAAGATAAAACAGGGAAAATATGTATTATCATTGTCATGATCACTTTTACATGACCACTGGTAAACACGAATTAATAACTTTGAATGCGAAAACTTGAAATAAAAAAAAAAATTCATGTATATCACAATTTCTCTTCAGTAACTAGTAATCATATTATACATTTACAACTCTCAGAACATTGGAACAACCCTAATGATACCAGGTGTCCATAAATGTAATAACAGTTTGTTCCCACCTCCTAAACTCACTGAATATCTATAAAAATACATTTCACAATTAATCTTATCATTGATAAAACATTTATTGTTAGAGAACATTTTCTTTTATGGATTTGGTTTTTTTTACCATTAACTATGTTTCGAAGTCAATTAAAACTGACCTCTTTATTGTTTACCAAAGAATGAGTACGAGTACCAAGTATCTAATAGCTGTACTTTAGAGTATGAAAACATAAGATATCGGTATCTGTGTACGATTTAGATACCAGACATCTTCGTTTAGTGAACTCGATCTTCAATTGCCAATAGGTTTTACAAATTGGAATATTATTCTCACACCTCAAATACAATTAATATTGCAATGTAAGAACTTTCACTGTAAACAAATGAACTGTGTTTAGAGACATTTGCATACTCGTTTTCAATGTACGTTCTGTAGATAATATACTGCACCAGGTCATTCGTATCATGCACTTTACAAGAAAACAACTGCGCTGAATAATTATATTGGATATTCCTTAGACATTTCACATTTATTGTAACCTGGGACAAGTAATGAATCTGAGTAAAATATCCTATTAAACTGTTATTCGCAATTATCTATCATCAGGGAAAATGCCTGATTTATTTCATTTGATCTTTGACGGCGTTCGTGCAGTGATTATTTAGGACTAGTCATTAATAAAATCATCAATTGATTCTGGATTTACTAGAATGCTTAGCATGTGTGTAGTAGTTTGATATCATGGTTATTAGTTTCTGTCCTTAATTGGCTGATTATGTCACTGTCTGTTGATCGGGTACGGTAATGTGCTACAAATGTAACCGACTATACCACTTGCGATACAAGGCATTTTAAAATGCAATGGATGCCGCATAGCAGAGGAGATAAAATACATATGAACCACAGTATAAATGTTACTTTCAATATACATGCAATATTTGATATTATTGAATATCTTACTTGCGCTTTCAATTAACTTTACATTAGATGAGGTGTATTATCTATGGGGCGCCGTTTTACTTTTTGATACAAGTTAGTATTATCACTCTTTCGAATAGATGATATCACTTATTCGAATAGATGATATCACTCATTCGAATAGGTGATTTGACTTATGCGAAAAGGTGATATCACTTTTATAAATACGAATGAGTGATATCACCTATTCGAATGAGTGATATCACCTATTCTGTTGAAAGATATCACCTATTCAAATGAATGAGTGATTATTCGACTATGTGATATCACCTATTCATTTAGTTAAGTGATATCACCTATTCGAATATGTGATATCACTTAAAAATCAATGCCAATGAATGCTCCTTACACAAAAATAAAATATATTTTCTTGTGTGTAACAAAAATATGACTTGTTTTATCTTCGACATTATAATTTTTTTTTGTTTCATTACATTTAATCCAAAGAATTAAATAGGGCGTTTTAAGATCAACCACTTTTAAAACAAATCGGACCCTAGTTCAAAATGGGAGTCGGCGGTATGGTTTCGGCGGCTATAACTGCTTGGAATGCTGAACTCCGTCCAAATCCTATAACAGACACGGGTGAATATTCTGAATCTGCAGCGCTGCCTCTTTATCACGATACCGTAATATTGTCTTTCCCAGTGATATTCACTGCAGATCTACATTCATGGAAGAAATGGGGAGCATAAGGTTTTTAGTGTTTCCAAATTTGAATAAGTGATATCACTTATTCGAATGAGTGATATCACTTATTCGTTTTGAAGTGATATTACCTATTCGAATGGGTGATATCACCTATAAAACGTATAAAGTGATATCTCCTCTTTGGAAGAGTGATATCACCTATTCCAAAAGTGATATCACTTATACGAATAAGTGATATGGTATTTTACGCCAAACTCAACGTTTTTTTTCAGTTATATATGATAGCGGCCAGTTTTTATTGGTAGAGGAGCGAACCCGGTGAAAATGTACCCGTGTAGAGACCACCGCCCTTCCGCAAGTAAACTGGCAAACTTTCTCACCGAAATCAAAATTACATATTCGTTTGACCTGAAGGCCCTTGAAATGTAGTATTGGCGGCAATAACAGAAGCCAACTTCAATCACCAACTATAGTTACTGTTGTTTTACTTTAGTTACATCGAACAGTAGTTGGAATATTATAAACATAATTCCAAAGTTATAATGACTGACGTCAGAAATCTTACTATGGTTTATACCTACTTCTGTGCCATTATTGTTGCTTTCTTGCGCTTTGCCCACTTCATTTTGTTGTAAACATGTAAATATCTATGAACCACAAAAACAATCGAATGTCCTTAGATTTATTTCAATTTATACAACATTTTGTCCTCTTCGTTATCTTGCAGCAATTTTTAAGTTATCAACATATTGGGCGCCGCCATTGTTGTTTACTGCAGTAGGAACGATAATACAACCGATCTTCGGCATGCTCAGAACCGTTTCCTGCGTTGACAGTTACCAAACCATCATAGGTGATGATCGAACTAAATCATAGTTATACTATTTAAATAAAGAACAATTCCTTTAAACTGATTCCATATAATTACAGTTTGTACTAACATCTTTTTGTTCTTCTACAATTGACCAACATCAATGAGACTCACATGGCTGTGTGCAATACTTCAACAGTTTCGTGATTAATCATATGGCGTAACAACTAAATTACCTTTAGAATTAAAATTATTCTAAGGAGTTATCTTTGAAATTCCCAATTATCTTTATATTTTGAAGTTACCGTCAAAGATACTGTTGGAGATGAAAAGTAGCGAATTACACGTACAGCATATATTGACTGTTCGTCCGTAATAGCAAAGTCAGGCCAGTTAAATAGGTCAGTAGAATGCCTCGTCCAACACAATGTGAATAAATGGGTTGTTTATAGTCGATATCTTGGTAAACAATATGAAGTTCCTATCAAGAATATTAGAGAGTATTCTGGGACCATGTACAATGACTCCCATTCACCAGTCAGATCTATATCTAACTGATGACATTTTCACAGAGCTTGAACTTTTCACCGAACTCTAGAGGTTTCCGTGTAATATAAGCGACGTGTGTGGCATGCTAATTGGGGACGCTGACTCCTTCCATACACCTGGTCCGATCTCTTTTAAAATTCACAATTGTTCTTTATGTTGAGACCGTTTTTACATCCAATTTATTGTATTCTCCTGAACTCGGAATTTCGATTATCTGTCGGTACTTTTACTTCCTTATTTGCGATGTTTCCAGGATTTACACTGAAAGCAATATGATTTCTATCACGTGATCACACAATTTAATTGTGTCCGTGATTTACACTTGCTCTTTTTAAATTCCTTTTGTTTAATCAATCTATTGTCAATTTATTTCAAGACAAAACATTGAGAAATTCGTTAACTTAGTAATAACGCAATCTCGAGCATTTTAAGACCATTAACTTTGATTACTTCAAAAACTCGGTGAATATATGCTGACAGAAAAACAACAGGACAGATAGCAGATAATTCTATAAAACTTTCTGATAGAAACACAACGTAGGTGTATTCGCCTTATACTAGTCGTTAAACTCATAACAAAATGTACAGGAATAACTAAAGAAAACAAAATAATGAATAGATCTATACTGTATACGAGAATATTATGACTGGAAGAATATTTGTTTTCAATGAAATATAAATTTTGCACGTGGCTTAATTTCTTTATTGTTGTTTTAATTCCTGCCCTGAGTATTGACTTATATAGAAATGTCACCAGTTTTAGGTGAAGTGCTATAAAATTTAGCCCGTGCTATGAACTGACTACAATGCAGTGATTACTATATTACGTGCATTTTTGCCTTCCGTGACACCTCAGTTTAGAAATCTCATAAATATTATAAACAATGCCAAAATTATGACGCTCAAGACGATCGTTTCTGACAATTAGACTTTATCAGTTGAGCTCCAATTTTGAATATATTTTCTAAATGGAAAGTGGTAAATACAACGTCAAACAATAAATATAAATAATATATCTGTATAGCCAAATCCGTCTAAGAGTAACCAATGT
Organism: Atrina japonica; assembly: GCA_030159075.1. NCBI lineage: Eukaryota > Metazoa > Mollusca > Bivalvia > Pterioida > Pinnidae > Atrina > Atrina japonica. The sequence goes on from BROG01000117.1 coordinate 1,445,850, forward strand.
AAAAAGATGACTATCTTATCTCATCCAAAATTTCACGACTCTCACTTCGTATGCCCAGGACTTAACAATAACTACAAATTCTAAAGTCTTTGGTATGATCTTGTACCGGGACCTTCCTCTTGTCAGTCGAACGCTCTACCGCTAGATACCCGAGCGGCAACATGACCTCGTGACAATAAACAAAAAATATACAATACTATTTTTTTAACCCGTATGTTTGCAACATTTTAGTTCATGTCAAATGACTTGCATTTAACCTCTTAAAGTCAAAATTTAACCCGTTTCTTTATATCCATAAGATCCAAAATGACTTCAATTTTAACCAACACTAATATTGGACAGGCAGGGGATTTAACCATTTTCATGAATTACTTTGCAACTCTCACGAGCAATGTTACAGAATTTTCTTTATGATTTTTATAGTTTTAGGGGTTTATTTATGTCGAAAAATTAAGAATTATGTTGCATGTCTATTGTACGTACATAATGATCTGTATGAAACTTAACGAAAAGTAAATATCTGTATAACACTTTGGTTGTTCTTATTCGTATTACGACATTTGACATACAACATAAACCGACCCCGATTTTAGTTATATCATGTCCTTGTTATCTTACGACAGTTGACATACGACATAGTAGCCCGGTTTCAGTTACAGCATGTCCATGTCATCTTACGATAGTTGACATACGACATAAGAGCCCGATTTCAGTTATATACTGTCCTTGTAATCTTACGACAGTTACATTACGCCACAAGAGCCCGATTTCAGTTATATACTGTCCTTGTAATCTTACGACAGTTACATTACGACATAAGTGTCCGATTTTAGTTATATACTGTCCTTGTAATCTTACGACAGTTACATTACGCCACAAGAGCCCGATTTCAGTTATATACTGTCCTTGTAATCTAACGACAGTTACATTACGCCACAAGAGCCCGATTTCAGTTATATACTGTCCTTGTAATCTTACGACAGTTACATTACGCCACAAGAGCCCGATTTCAGTTATATACTGTCCTTGTAATCTTACGACAGTTACATTACGCCACAAGAGCCCGATTTCAGTTATATACTGTCCTTGTAATCTTACGACAGTTACATTATATATATACTGTCCTTGTAATCTTACGACAGTTACATTACGTCGCCCGATTTCATAGAGTCCTTGTAATCTTACGACAGTTACATTACGCCACAAGAGCCCGATTTCAGTTATATACTGTCCTTGTAATCTTACGACAGTTACATTACGACATAAGAGCCCGATTTCAGTTATATCATGTCTTTGTAATCTTACGATAGTTGAAGTACGACAAGAGACCGGATTCAAATTATTTCATACTCTTATCTTCTTACGACAGTTGACATATGCCATGAAACTGGATTCTAATTATTCCATACCCTTATCATCTTACAACAGTTGACATACGCCATGAGAACTTTATTTCAGTTACTGTATACCTTGAAACTCGCCCCGGGTTATTTATGCCCTTTTATGACAGAAAACATATTCACTCCGTCTTAAATTCGCCCTAGATTACTATGGATGGTATTTAAGTCCATGTTTCAATCATTCAGCTTGAAAAATTCGTTTTATATTAAATTCACTCTCTCATCTAAGGAAAAAATGGTGGTAATTGGGAGGGGAAAAGTATACATCATTGTATGAACTTTATTTTACGACAGCTTAATATGCGCATGAGAGCTGGATTTCATTTATATCATGCCTTTGTAACCTTTGTAATCTTACGACATTTGACGTACGACAGAAGAATTGGATTCCAATTATTCTATACCCTTATCATCTTACTATAGTTGACATAAGAGGGGAATTATCAAATTTCTTTTTCATTTTACAGTAGACTAGACTTTTCACTGAACTGGAGAGGTTACCATGTAACATTTGTTGGCATAGCTTGAAATATTCGTTTTTCATGTTAAAGTCGTCCTCTCATCTAGGAAAAAATGGTGAAAATCTGCTGTGAAAATTTCCAAGAATACATCATTGTATGAACTTTTGACATTTGGGGTTGTTGAGACATCTGTACCATCTATGACGAGGATCACGTATTTCATTTTAATTTGACTATGGACTCACGGCGGGTGCGACCGGTTGACAGTGGATGCTTACTCCTTCATGGCACCTGATCCCACCTCTTGACTTCAAGAGGTCCGTGTTTGTCCATTTTTTTGCCAGATTTGTACCTATATCCTTGACATCCTAAAGAGTTATACTTTGGTATCTGAGATTTTTATATTGCGACGCTGACCCCTTCCCTTTGGCTATGTTTTGATCTTGCATTGATACCAATTTTATTTCGGAAATTTATGTCTTACATTACACACTCAATCTCAACTGATGAAGTCTTTTTGACAGAAACGATCGTCTAGAGCATTTTTGGCCTTTTTGCAAAATGTAATTTTTGTATTATGTTAATAATCTTACGACCTTTGACATACGGCATGGGAGCTGTATTTCATTTATACAAATGTTCCTATATATTCTTATGATAATTTATATTGATGCTGGATGGGATGTCATTTATACCATGTCACTGCAGTCTTACAACAGTTGAGGTTGGAATTCATTTATTTCACTTTCTTATAACCTTTCAACAAATTTACGGCATTTCACATACGGTATTAAAGACTTTAAAAGATTGCATATATACACCGTGTCCCTATAATCTTAAACAGTTGAAATACAACAAAAAAGCTGGTTATCATTTATTACATGTCTGTATAATTTTACGACAGTTGACATTACATACCACATGAGAGTATGGTTTTCAGCATTTCACGTCTTCATCAATTTATTTCATGAGACCTCAATTCACTTATTCTATACTTTTAATTTTACGACGATTGACATGTGGCATGAGTGCTGATTTCGATTTATACAATGTCCTTGGAATGTTACAAATAGGTGGCACACGGCATGAGTGTTGGATTAGGTGGCATACGATATAAGAGCTGGATTACATTTATAACATGTCGATATAATCTTACAACAGATGACATACACAATAAGAGCTGGATATCATTTATTGCATGCTTTTATTTGTTCTCGACAGTAGGCTGTCGCTGCCATTTTACTACATTACATGAGGGCTATTAGTATTTTTTCTCTGGAATACCCAATGTCTTTATCATCATACAAGGAGAGAGCTGGGTTACATTTATTTAATGCCTTTATCTTCATACAACAGTTGACATAAGAGAGAGAGAGAGAG